>OX458969.1:3782201-6282201 GCA_949774945.1 Hoplodrina ambigua | reverse complement strand
AAATGACCCAATTTTCGTACCGGGTATGCTACGCCTTTTGTTTGTATAGTGCCCTACCAAGGTTTTTCATAGCTATGTTACAATTCCGCCCCACGTATATTCTGTCGCACGCTATTATCTTTTGAGCATTGAGATATTACAAGCGTTGTAGGGACCCATATTTTTAATACATACCATGATTACATTATAATGCTTTTTGTATAATATATAGAGTAACATGTGGCTAGTTGCGAACATTGGCTACCTAATAAAAAAAAAATCGTACTATAGGTAATAGCTAAAAGTCCTCCGCTACGCTAGTGCTTATTGTACATAATATAAGCACAAGGGCGTAGCGTAGAGTTACCTCATTTAGGTCTTCGTATGAGGTAACACTACGTAGCTACGCCCAACAACCACGTAACCTAAAAGCTACAGTCATACTATACGAGGGTCCAAACATAAGCTTAGGTGGGTGCTACACGGCGACTACGCATTTGTTTAGTCGTGCATGAAATTAAGAACAACCGCTACACGTAGCTTCTGGGTCGCCTACACTATTTTGCTGGAGCTACCGGGGACTATACATATGATCCTAGGCGGTGTCTACGCAGATGAAACATTTGTGCTACGCTTTGTCGTAGAGGAGATAGCTCGTTTCTGAATTGAGAGTTCATAGAAAATCTCAGCACGCGAAAATCTATAGTGTCGTGAAAATATCACCTATGAAGTGTGAATAGTGAAATTACGAAGTTCTTATAAATGATTTAATATGCAGTGTCTTATTAAAAATAAAAATCTGCAAAAATTATCGATATGATAGAATTTTTATTATTATTAATTTGTTTAAGACTTTATGTCAGAGATAGAGTCTAATAGATTCAAATTCAACTTCAGTTGTCATAGAGTGTTTGACAACTAAAGCTAAATATTAAATCTAAATTAAGGAGTCCTTTGATGTACCTACCTACTTACACATACATACATTAAAAGAAGCCTCGAAGAAATACATACATAGTTACGAGTTACATATCATGATGATGATAATATAGGTTCTTACAAATTACAAAAATTTTAATTAGGTACAGGTAAATTTGCTGTTTAAAACAAATAAAAATGTCCTAAAAAATCCCAAAAATAAAAAGAAAAAAGACACTTTTATAGATACATTTTGAAATATTTATCTAAATTAAAAAACGAAATAATATGTAGGTTCGATTTATACGAAATAAAGTACCGAAAAATATGTATATTTTAATTACCTACATTCTATTAAGCAACATACCTATTAACTATTATACAAAAAATAAATTGCAACGTTGTATCTCTACCACTAGTTGCGCTACAAGCTTTTTAAAGTCAAAGGATTAGTATGAGGCAAAAAAAAAATCAAAAAGAATAACAAGATTTTCTATAACTGTGACAGTAATTTGAGGTTTACTTAACCATTTTGGTATGTGCACTTGACTAAGGTACGAATTGTTTAGATGTTAACTACAAGCTCATCTAAGAGCTTAGATAAAATGTTTGGGTTTAGGCAGGCGAAAAGATGAACCCGCACACACACAGTCGCGCCACATTGACTACCGCATACGCAACGGAGCGATTCTGTTTTTTGGGAGAGGTGTATTCTAAAATACTGTCAAACATAAAAAAGTGAAATAACAAGTATTTTTTTATTATTTACTTGGTGTTGTAATTTTATTTAAATGTATTGTTATTTACGCTGACATATTTTACTTTACAGTGGCAGCTCATTCGAAGGTCAATGGCAGAATGGCAAGCGACATGGCCTGGGCGTGGAGACACGCGACCGCTGGCTGTACCGCGGCGAGTGGACGCAGGGGTACAAGGGCCGCTACGGCGTGCGCCAGAGTACAATCAGCAACGCCAAGTACGAGGGCACCTGGGCCAATGGACTCCAAGACGGTTACGGCTCCGAAACATACGCTGATGGCGGTCAGTATTATCTCATTTCTTTCATTGCCAAACTATTGGAATTCAGACGAAAATACATAACGTTTACATGGCCATGGCATTCTTAGCTAGGTAGATCCGTTCGTTAGAAAATACAGCATTGTTAATCTGATGATAACACACAAAGCTATTGTTTTAATACGAAAATAAACTCGTGAAATCCGGGTTAGCCTGAAGCGCTATACTTGCATATTCGAAATAAATTAATTTCATAACTATTTGCTATAGGTACACGGTGTTCGCCTCATGACCCAGATTGTAATGGCGTGAACTAGGAAGGAAACCCTTTTACTTGCGCAATGTTTACAGTTGGAATATAATCAGTTATTTTGTAAACAACACACCGGTATAGGTACTGCAGGTAGTTTCCCAGCTACGATTTATTATAATATAAAACATTTAAAAGCACGCGATAAAAGAAACGGAATGTGTACCTACGTGGACTTATATGGTTTTGTTTCACATTTAGAGTTTTCAATTACGCATGCACCTATCAATATCCACATCACGTGTATTGTACCATATCGTTAATTCATATTGTGCCAAGTAGATAGAAATAATCAAATGCTGGCATAATGTATCCAGTAATAATTCTAAGTCCAAAGTTGGATTAAATTTAAGTAATAGCTTGCGAGTGTTTGTAAAATAACGTCATGTTTCTGCCGGCCGGCATTCCGTTGAGTCATGCTCTCAATAAAGATTTGTCATTCATAAAATTAAAATGATGAATTCAGTTATTTGTAACACAAGAATTTCACCTTAAACAATTACGACTGTATTTTTTTTATTTTACTAACTGAGTCGTAGCTGTCGGTCAAGTTTTTGGTTTTTTTTTAAGTAGGTACTTTAAATTGTATTTAATATTTCCGAAAGCAACTGAAAAGAATAAGTACAAGACATTAGTAAAGAAACATTCACTGTCCTTAAGATTTACCAACTTTAAGTTCTGACATACTTTATATCCATTAAGTCCAACAAATCATAATGTTCATTTACTCATAGAGTCATCTTACACAGCTGTATTACGAATTATAAACATAGTTTATTTGAATTCCTCAACGACTCAATCAACTCTTGGTAGCCCAGTTACTCGCATGTTGCATTGCAATGAAAGTTTTCAGTAGTTTTCTCGATGAATGATCGGAGTGAGGCGGCCCTGTGCTCTGCCGCCCGCCACGCACCGGCCCGCGGCCCTCGCCGTTTAAATATAGCACAGGCACGCCTGCTGCGCCGCCTCGACACACAATCATGTCGACCACTCATTTAATACTAGGCACTACAAAAATTAACTGCACAATCACACCCTAATTACACAGACATCATTTTGCTCATGATTTATAGAGACGTCACTATATTTCCCTGCCTTATTTACTTGTGTCTCCTAAGACAGATAGATATACTCGTAGTCTGTTATACAGTTCGATAACTTTGACAAAACTTTATTGTTCGCAAATTGAGTGACATTAAAATTCAGAAACGCCTCAATACCGAATGGTTTCCGGAAACGTTACGTAGTGAGCTGATGGGGATGATATAAACACAAGAAATAATAACATTTGACACAGTTTTACACCTTTTAGCACGGAAAACGTGCTAGACATTACATTCATGAATGCCATTGACGTCATACGGTGCTTGAACATTGGCGATAGCTAGACTGACTATGAGAAATAGTGTAATATACTTACTACATTCGTATATTCTAGTGATTGATACGGAGCATCAGTAATAGTCAATTTTATACTACATACTTAACAAGTTTTAATTTGATTTAACGCTAGAGAGAGATCATCACCCATATTTTTTTACTTCTATCTTTCATTTTCTCTGTAAAATATGGCATTCCGATGTGTTCTTCTTCTTCTTTTTTGTTTTCTATACATATTCATCATCATAACAAAAGAGATACGTATGTAGATTATTTTTGCGGCGTTTTGCAAGTCTGTAATAGCACAAAAACCATTTACCGGCGTAATCTTTTACATGATACATGTTTCGGATAGGGAAACATTGAATCGCGTCATTTAAAAGCATTTCCCTTGACGTGTGCTGGCGATAGATTAGCACAGTTTGCTCGTAATATTTAAAGACCTATCGGACTCGAACTTGTGACGTCTTTACATTGCATTTGCTGTTCAACGTTGATGCCATTATTGTCCGATTACAGATTAGCGAGCGACGAGAGTAATTTATTTATCTCTTTTCAACTGCATAGTAGCTAATGGTATTATGATAAAACCCTTGTCAGGCTTCTGTCGCAGTTAAGTGGTTTATCTCTATAACATTAAAAGTAGCACTTACTTCGTTATTGATACTTACTTATCTAGTTATCATGCATGTACAATTTGGAAATACAATTGATTTTTTAATTAAATTGCTTACTCCTGAGGAAGTCTTTGAGATAGTTCAAATAATCACACCACGTTGTACAATTTAGTCATATAAAATCAGCGTGAGTACCTATCTTCGTTTGATTTGCTGAAATCGTGAAAAGACCTTCGAGGACCCAATAATTGAGATTTTAAGTGTATTCAGACTGATAAAATCGTCAAACATGATTTCAGGCACGTACCAAGGACAATGGATGCGCGGGTTGCGGCATGGCTACGGCGTCCGGACGTCGGCGCCGTTCGGGCTGGCGTCTCACTACCGGGGAGGCGCACGCGGCCACCGCGGCTCCATGTCCTCGCTCAACGAGGGCGGCGCCGACCCTTCCGAGCAACGCACTACGCGCATGGACGACGCCCGTGGCGGTTTCGTGCTTACGGTGCGGTCCGACCAGCCATCCGGACGCCGCGGATCGCTTGTCGGCAAACCAAAAGGACTGCTCCATGTAAGTTGAGTCTCAATTATTCTCTTACCTACTGGATCTCTACTCAAAAGACATATTCAATGTACAAAATGACCTGATCGTGAAAACAGTGCTGGTGACGTTATTGACTGTCATCTCCTGTAATGGGGTATTTAATTGGATATTTGTATAATATATTCTGCCAATAAATTGTACTTATACTTCTTACATTTGCGTCAAAAACAGAAATACCTATGCGGGTACTGTCACATAGACGATACATGGACTTATGCTGAAAATCTCATAGTACCTTAATCCTTAATCTAAATTAAGCTGCACCAACGAAATAATGTTAAATGTGTCTGTTTACTCATTTAACAATATTTCGTTAGTGCCAAACCAGTGCCAGTGCCAGTGAACAAATAGGCACCCATGGAAAGAATAGGGTGCTTTCGTGAGTATTTTAGGGATCAAATATCAATTTGCACCCAGCCCCCAGATAAACAAAACCAAAACACAAAATGACTGATTTAGTAGACACCTTACAGAATTGCCTAAGCTATTGAACTCCACTTACTAAGACGACGTATGATGTTTTCAGAAATGGCGCAAACAGCGCAGCGTCGGCGAGCTGGACGGCACCGGCACGGGCTCGGTCCACTCCGGGGGCTCGGGGGGCTCGGGCTCTTCGTGGGTCTCCTCGGTAGACAGCACCCACTCCGCTATGACCCATGCCTCTTTGCACACAAACTCAAACGCAAGTTTCGTTGTCGAGGTGGGATTTTACTCATTTGGTTTAAATCACAAATTTATCACCCACATAATCGTTCGCATGTTGATGCAATGCCATCTTGATGCCCTCCACCCCCGGGCCGATCCCTCGCCAGCATGGCTCCACACGAACAAAACTGTCTTGACCTACCCATTATTAAAGATTGCTCACATATAATACGTACGTGTAAATCCAGTCCTAACTAAAATAAACATGTTGTCACTTTATGACACACATCTCTAACTCTGAAACCTATATATTTATTAACAATGACACACTTCCATGAAAATAGTATGTTATATAAATTGCACACTTCCCATCCTGAATGGAAAATCCTTCACAAGTGGTAACAATTTCGAGCAGAACGTGTATAATGTTCACAAACTACTTAAAAAGGTTATCGATAATATTAATGCGTAGAATGCCAATAAGCCATTATGCGATTGTCTACTCATTAAAAAACCCCGATTCAATGTAATTTCGACATCGGAAACAGTTTCACTCAACAAGCATGTGAAGATTCCTACTTTGCGTTTTGGTTTTGTTTAATAACCAATATTTGAGCCAAAAACAGTATAAAGTCCTTTTTACCTTTTATTAAAAATCCTATATAAAGGTACGTTACAGAATAATTCTCTTTGGCAGGACGAACATTTGGACGCGAGTGTCACAGAAACTTATATGGGCGAATGGAAAAACGATAAACGCACTGGGTTCGGTATCAGTGAGCGCAGTGACGGCCTTCGATACGAGGGAGAGTGGTCGGCGAACAAAAAGTATGGATACGGCGTTACTACGTTCCGAGACGGCACGAGGGAAGAAGGCAAATACAAAAACAACGTACTTATAACAAGCCAGAAACGAAAACATTTATTCCTCATGCGGTCCGCTAAATTTCGAGAACGTGTTGACTCAGCAGTAAACGCGGCGCAACGTGCATCCAAAATAGCATTACAAAAGGCTGATATAGCTATCTCCAGGTTTGTATTTCATAAATAAATGTTATAATATAGTACAACTAGCGACTTGCCCCTGCTTTGTTCACCCTGGTGCATTACTGTTACACAAAACAGGGATTTGTGTGTAAAACTCCCATTATTGTAACAATGTCAAAAACCGCATCAAAATGCATTATGTAGTTTAAAAGTATAAACAAACATTTACACAGCCACAAAGGCAGACTTTGTTCATTACTTTTTCAGATGTTTATTATTGTTACAGAACCGCCACGGCTCGAGGGAAAGCTGAACAAGCCGACGAAGCGGCAGACCAAGCAAAAGAAGACTGTGATATAGCGCAAGCTACTGCGAAGCAGTTCGCTCCAGATTTTAAGCACCCAGGCTTTGACAGAATAGGATTAAGAGAAAAATATAGACAAAAGGTTTACGATGCACAAGTTGCAGCAACCGTATCACAAGAATCTGAAAAGATCTTGGATGGAAAGAGCATTCCAAATCATATCCCTCCGATGCATTCACAGATTCCTCAAAATAACAGAGCTCCAAATGCAGTACCCTCTAGGAGACCTTCGACGCAATATCCTAAATCCATAGATCCTCGGCTCGCAAACAGTTCTAACTACAATACAGACAATAGAAATCTGGGCCCTCCGCACGATCCTTATTATTCGTCAAATCAAGATAACTGGAAATCAGCAAACACAACCCCACAAATTTCGCCCGACAGTCAAAAATCATATTTGCCAAATGACCAAACAAATCCATACGGGCCTATCTCGCAAGGCAACCAGCAACAAGCTTCCTCATACAGATTCAATCAACCAAGTATGGACCAAAGTGGCCAGCAATACGTTACTCAAGATCGACGAATGTCGTCAACTAACAGACCTCAACAGAACCAAAGACCCCAACAGCAAGAATGGAACCCTCCTCAAGCTCCACCCCGACGACAGAGTATTCTCGGCCAGCCTTCTTTTCACGCCCAGGGCAACGCGTACGTTGACAGCGGACCTGCTGCGTATGGACGAAATGAGCTCCGGACCGGAACCGTTCACTCTGAAGGCCCACTCGATCGACAAGCAATGCCGACGAATCAGCAATCGTATCGTCCAACTATGGATTCCCAAGGCTATAGACAAATGCATGATCAACAAGGGTACGGCCAACCGCAGGACCATATGTATCGACAGGCTCCGAATGACAATCAGGCATATCGACAAACGGGCTCTTCTGATCAAGGATATAGGCCCAGTGCTCCTACTGAACAAGATATTGTCAACGGAGCTCGGCCGGCAGGACCACGACCATCTATTGATTACTTCGATCACTACAAAAGACCCCCTAGTCGAGATTCAAGTGTTGATCGGTACGGACGACGTTCGCGACAGCCGTCTGTAGAAGCGGCGCCAAGCGGAGGCTCCCGCGCGGGCTCCGTGGCTCCACAGCCCCCGGTACAATCTCGGCCGGCGTCCCGAGCTGCAACACCTGCAGGGAACGGGCATCTAACGTCTGGTCGCGGCTCTATATCAGGCTCTATATCTCGTGCGGGTTCGCGAGAACCACCACCATTTGAGGACTCACTTTTGAGAAAACGGACGCTCGGACAGGAAATATCACCATCACCTTATCAGCCCAAACGAACTGAAAGTTTGTATGTGGCTCCAGTTCCAGAACCACCGCCGCCTGCGCCTATGAGAGGCGGAGGGGGCGGCGGAGGCGGAGGAGGCCGTAAGGTAGGTTAATTACAAATACAAGAAAAAACATATTAAAGGTAACGCATACCACGGGGTCGTAACGTAACTTCGAACTACGTTACT
This sequence comes from Hoplodrina ambigua, assembly GCA_949774945.1. NCBI lineage: Eukaryota > Metazoa > Arthropoda > Insecta > Lepidoptera > Noctuidae > Hoplodrina > Hoplodrina ambigua. Next base: position 6,273,906 of record OX458969.1, on the reverse strand, counting down.
TTGAACTATTACTACATGCATCTCTACAAACATTAATTTCGCAACCTGTTAAAACAAGCCAATAAAAAAGCAAATCTAATGAATAGTATCAGATTAGTTTGTAAAATTCTTCTTATTTATCGATTTTGGGTAAATAATACACCTTTTAAAATATTATACTCTCTTGAAGCAATTTATTGTACACACAATATCTTAGCTTCCTGATGTTTTTTCCCAAGTCTATCGTTATTTAAGTAAGTTTAAATTCATAAATGTAAACTTACCTTAATAACGATTGACTATTGATTGATATTGATTTTTGGTCGATTACCAATGTAGGTACTGCAATGCAATAGTCAACTACGTTCCAACAAAAGAAGTAACATGACAGAAAACTGTTGTAATTATAACAAAATCAGTAAAATTATAAAGAGGTAACAGAAAAATAAAACTGTACATAAGGAAACGGCATGACACTAAAAGGAATACAATTCTAATTTTGATCCTATTACAGGTGCATCTAGTAATGTTCAACATCATTCAACATAGGAATATTATACCAAACAAGCAAATTAGATTAAAAAAAATAACGAGCGTTAGGCTATGGCCAAATCTGAGACACAAATATTGCGTTGTTCGTAGCAGCGTAGCAGTTGTGTTACGAAACAATTTAATACTTGCTACGACGACGACCGACGACGCGACGTGACGTAGCGAAAGGAGCAAAATTTCTTATTTTCTTTTAGATTTGCTCCTAGATTTTGTCATGTCCCTAGATTATTTAATTAACAAGCAAGATGGCTGAAAAATAATATTGAAATATATTTTTGTTAGCACGTCATTCTCTATAGCTAACAAAGATAATTGGTTAGCATTCAAGTAAACATAAATCCAACCAAAAATGCTTGTTGTCAATTACTACCAATATGGTTAACAAAGCCAAAAAGATGTGAGACTGGCTAGTGGAAAAAAAAAACGTACTTGACAGCAAATTCTTTTTTTTTAATAAATGACACTCAAACAAACTTTAAAGTCTTTATCTGTTTTATTGAATAAACCGATATTAATTAAATTTCCTTCGCTTAAGCAGGATAGGTCTAAAAAAATTCAGCGACCATTTTCGAAAAATTGTGTTACGGCTAAATTCGACCGATTTTAAGTTTTCCATAGAAACAGAGATTTCCAATTATTTATTTTTTTAAATAAGACACTTCCGTAAATGTATGCCATAAATAATAGCTATGTTTTAAATATGTTCTATTTATCTTAGCTATACTCTATGGCTATACCTGTTATATGGTAGCCACACACTAAACTACTTACCTACATACTTGCGCAAGTTTAGACTTGCACAATAAGTACTTGCACCAACTTATCTTGTCTATATCGCTACATGTGTAGCCACACAGCAATACCCACGTAGCAACAATTCTACAGCACGTAAGATTTACATTATTATTCCGTAGTTGCTTTTTCTGACATTTACAGACAGATGCGTCTGACCTACCTACGCTTATTTGCAGCAGTATCTCAAGCCATTAGCACAAAACTGACCCAAAAATCGACGTTTTTAGTAACCTTCTTAATTCTTCGAATATTTGAGGAACTTTAAGATCTACTAATCGTATAAGATAATAGACATAATTAATAGGTATACATTAGCCTCCTCTCAGCCAATCGTTACGCGCAATTTATGAACAAGGTCACCCGGGTTATTGTACGTTACTTGCGCACCTAAATAACTAGGCACTGAAATACGGTATTGCTAAATGGAAGATTGAAACATGTTGTATTTCATGTGAATCGTCTGTTTGTAGATAAAATCACAAATATAACACGGAATGGAAAGTTTTTTCTGACTTATTGACTGTAAAACTAAGCTATTTTATTACTGAAAAATGGACCAAGTGTTCGAAAAATCTATCTAAATGCATGTCACAACATGATAGATGTGCGAATGGCATTGCAATAAGTTTAGTAATGACACGGTAGTAGGCGGGCGGGAGGCGGGCGGCGCGCGGAGCACGGGCAGCGCTCAGCCCGTTCTATTTCTAAATTGAGACAGTCACTCGCTGCCGCTTTCCGTGTATCACCTCTTCGCTATATATAACTAAAATACATTAAATCTCAAAAAAATACTCTGCAAGTTACTCACAAGACCAATTTACTCGTGAATAATTGTAAAATGTTAATTAATAAGTAACGTCGAAACGGTACCACTGTACCTTTATATAAGTCACAAAAACATGTTCAGAATCAGTGAGCCGTGATTCGCAGAATTGGTAAAAATTGTGTAATTTTAAAAAATGTGGTACCAAGGCGAGGAAGATGATGAAGAGGATCTCATGTGCTCCCCGGCGATCCTCGCCCGGCGAGCATCCGAGAGCTGGATTAACGTACCTCCCGTGGAGGTAAACTACTCGCGTAACATTTCCACTGACGAGTATTTTGAATAAACTAATACTTAATAACCTTAGCAGTTTTCAAATCTAGACTTGACCTTTCTAAATATATACAATGCGACCGGCTAAACTCTAGTCTTATTAATTACAATGACATAATGTTATATAGGAATACAGATAGGTACGCTATAGTCGTACTCTTGATAGTTAAAGGTCAAAGAGTATGTATTATTGGTATCTAATGATACAAACACGCGTATGCTTTCAATTGAAAGGTCAGCGGATTTTTATGTACCGTCTTATAAATCAACTTGTTTTTCCTATGGAAACATCCGTCGCCCGGAGCCAGATCTCCCGCGCGAATCTAAACAAAACCATTTATTTTGCCCCTCAGTTCTCCAGATTTAAAGTTGAAATATTATGTCGTTTATTATATATACTCTATAAATTACTAACGACGGATTATCATGTCAGGATAGCCAAACTCATGACACTTAATCTACTCGAAAAAACTAAATGAAAATAATCGCATTTAAGAAATTTAAAATCTAACGTCCACTTATAATCGTTTATTTTTTTTAAAGTAGCTTTAATAGTAGAAGCTTCATCAACAATGCTTCTTGATAATCAATTTCTAATTTTTTTTTAAACCCAGAACAAAAGCAGTTTATCTTAATTTTATACCTATTCAATAATTTTATTCATCCACATGAATCTACACCCAACTTACTTTAATAATATTTTTTTTGTACAGATGTTAAGCACGCCACAGACTCTTCAGCGTAAGAAGTCGTTGCCGGACGTGGCGGGTATGCCCCGCATGCCGGACGGCGGTGGCATGTCCCGCGAAGAGGTGTCGGCCCTCGGCTCTGCGCGGCGCGAGGAAGTGCGCCGCATGCACGAGGAGACTGAGAAACTGAGGGCCAACCCTCTGCTCTACCTAGTTAGTCCGCAAGTCAAGGTAAGATACTCACTCACTTTAATCATTTTATAGATCAATTTTTATGCAGCTACGAGAGTGCTACGAAATACCTACGAAGGCTACGATGCACTTAATCACTTAATGGAAGTAGAAACGTTTGACCTTTGTATAAATATGTTGTACACTGTTCGCAGGACTGGTTCTCCCGGCAGCAGCTAGTGATCCTGGTGCTGTTCATCAACATCTCTCTGGGCATCATGTTCTTCAAGCTGCTCACGTAGCATCGGCGTGTGGCGCACGCGCGCCTTCTCTTCCCGATGCCGTTAACGACACTTTTGTAAATATTTGTAATTTTTGAAACAGAAATAGTCCAAATATTATTTGATGTGCGACAAATGTTTAAAATAACATTTATTCTTTATTCCTTTTTAATACGAGAGTTACATTTACACATCCAATGAAAACGTATTTATTTGTCAATAAGGACTTCAATTTGCTAGTGTACTTTTCTTTGACGTTGTGAAAGTGTGCAAAGAATGACGATACAAGAGTGAAAACATTATCCGAATATTACGTCGAGCTAATAATTTCGACTTGTTTTGTGCGGGAGTGAATTGAACCTGTTTTGTGTCCGGTAATCGGAAACTTCGAATGTAAGGAGCACGTTGTTCTATAAACCTGCATATTGTAGGTTTATTTATGCCTTCTATTATGAAGCTTAACGCCTTTAATGTAATTTTAACAGCTGAGGTGTTGTTGAAAGCAGAGAGTTTTCGAAGAATTCATGGTCGCTTGTACATGTAGGAGGAAAATATATATATAATAATAATAACGACACCCTCAGGAAGTCGTTTGTGTCACCGCACTGACACTGCACTCGCATGTTCCGTAGCAACTGTCGAGCCGCCACCTTGCAGTCACGTCAGCGTCCTTCTTCATTCAGATTGTAGAGATTGACCGAATTAGGTATCTGAAAGCTTTTCCGGGAAGTCGGCTATGGGCACGTTATTATTACTAAATGTTATTGTTACTAAGTCAAAGTTTAAATAAATAATAAATTATATTTGTCAATTTTAAATAGTTTGTGCTGGTTATTATGAGATTGAAATATTACGTACCCCGAGTGATAATAAAGGCACAAAATATGTTAGATATAGATATCTACTTGTTTCGAAATTGTATATAAGTAATAATGATATTAATTAAAGTTTTACAAATATTACACAAAGTACGCATACCTACCTATAAGTAGATACGTTGTTATGCTTGCAATATGTACAAGACAAAAAATAAAATGCATGTGCATTATTTTCCTATTCTATTAAAATTGTGAAAAATCTAGCGATGAATACTGAATTTTTATACAAGATTTAATCTTCATTTTATACCTATGAAGTCAATTCTCTCGTAATCGAATTGTTTATATATGGTTAATACTATATGAATGGTATGTTAGATACTTTATTAATATTGGCATGGAAAGCGTGCGATTGAGACTGTTGATACGTATTATATACACCTACAACGAAACTTATTGAAAGCGCACATTCGTTGTAAGGTTATATTATACAGTTGGTAAGACAATTTTCACAGTTTCATTATTATGTAAAGAATATAAGTTATGTCTCTAAGAATTTTAATTACTTGTATCGATTTTATCTACGTTTCAGAAATAAAATATTTTAACAAAACAATTTTGACATTTATTTTCAAAGTAATGTTTCCAACCCTGTGAATGCACAATACCGTTTGTTTTTTTTTTTGTACGTAGACTAAAAATCATCTGCAGCTATATAAGTAAAGGAGAATTAAGAACAGAGAAAGCTGAACAAACATAAACACGTGCAAGTAGGTATTATATAAAAAAGGGTGCAAGTTTAAAACGGTAGACAAGATGTATGGAACAATGGAAATTATCAAACGGTGATCATTGACTCCAGAATAATTCCAGTAAAAGGTAGGTATGCCCATACCTATTAAATCATTTATCTTAGTGAACCCTGATCCATACCCATTTAAATCAATAATCAAGAAAAGTAGCTCCCAAAGAGGTGAGATCATTAGATCACCGTCCGTTTTTCCGTCGTGTCCCTTTCGACATGAGCGCCCTTGAAAACACCTTAGGAAATTAAGTAATAGTGGCCTGACAGCAAGCAAAGACGGCCTAAGAACTAAAGAATTGCCAACAGTAACACGGTGTCCATCGTGACATCATTGGTACGTATGTACTCGCTTTATATTGACCTACAAATGAGCTTAATTCAGCACGTATAAGCATTACCTTTGGCTGACGCTAAAGCTGAACGATGGTACACTGCTATCGCATGCGTAGGTAACTTCCTATTAATTGAATTAATACTTTAAGGCTTCTTCCCGTAACACAAAAGACTGTCAAACTCTAAAGTTGAACGTGAATGGTGTACACGCATTATTTATGACAGAATACGGTTTATAGTGAGCGGTTAAGTGTAATGACGAAAAATGGCAGTAACACAACTACTTACGGCACAGAAGAAAAACTATCGGTATTAAATATTGTTGTAAATATTTGCATCAGTTTGTAAACATAGCGACATCTTCATATGCGTATGAAGCACAATTGTGACTCAAGTCAAATTCAATTTTGCATTACAGTTGTTATACTGTTTGGCTACGGTTTTTTATGTACCTATTTAGTGCAGCTTATTTAAATACTTAAATACACGACAATTGTGAAGTTAGCTATTAATCCAGTGCATTTTTGTTCCAACCTCGGTGAACAGAAAGATTTACATGCTAATTTCAGACTTTCAGAAAAGGCTGTCATTGTAATCTAAATTATTTAATAATAATTTCTTAATTAAGGCTGACGAAACGCACGAGGCCATCGACTTGGACGACTTGCTACCTAAAATCGGCGAGTTTGGTCTGTACCAGAAGCTTCTGTTATGGCTCGTCTGCCTTCCAGCCTGTTTACCCTGCGGCTTCTGTGCGTTTAACCAGTTGTTCATGACAGACGTCCCTGACTACTGGTGCAGAGTTCCTGAATTGGAGCAACTCAATCTTACGCAACAACAACGTAAAATATTATCGATTCCACGAAAGGTATTACAAGAGGAACTTATCGTTATCTTTTAACAACTATTCATCATATCCTTTATCTATCGCATGTCGCCGTTGTCTCATAACATCAAATCATGGCAATTGAAAATTGAAACCATTTTAAGTTATAAAGTATCGAATTTCAGAAACATTAACCATTATTTTGTTTAATTCTTCTACCAAGTTAGCACATGCCACATAATAAGAAAACTCTATTGTGAAAGTACAATTGCTATGTTGGTATGTGTTTTTTTATTTATTTAAAGCTTTGGACGTCTGTAAGCCATAATGTCTTCCATGCTATTTATTAAGCCTATGTTTTATTTAATTTACTTTTAATTACTGATCCTAATGTTGCATTTTTCTTAGATGACAGCACGTACCTCTTCTTACTCTTGGCGAAAGTAAATGATTTCTTTTTTAAATATTTTATTTAACCAAAATAATAATTACGATTATCGAATGCAACTGGCCGTTTCAAGGAAAAATAATTATATTATTATTATTTTAAATAAAATGATTTCTTTTTCACAAAATAATATGGCTTCCTTGACCCGCAATTTGTATTATACCTAGTTACTAAAAAAACATTAAGGTTGAATTGAATGAAGCCCATATTCAGCAGAGAATGACATGATAACGATTTAATAAACTAAAACGTGTTTAACTTTTAGGACAATACAACCTTTGAAAAATGCTTACGGTATGCTATAAACTGGACAGAAATCATAGAAATTGGTGGAAGTATAGAAGTCAATGAGAGTTGGTCTACTGAACAATGTTTACAAGGCTATGAATACGACACAACAGAAGTAACATCGTCTGTTGTAATTGATGTAAGTTGTTATTTTTATTTAGATAACTACAGTAGATCCATTCCTTGGTCGAGAGACTGGCCAACTGCGAGTTACTTATTACAGGTTAATCTATTTTTACTAAGTCTTACTTGCTATACAGACCTAAACAACCAATGTACAACCAAGGTGTGTTTAGTAAGGATCTCATTGGCACCTTTTGGTTACCGAACTTCAAAGAAATACATATAATTAATTAAAAAATAATAAATATATTCGTTTATGTTTCTTTCAGTTTGATCTAGTCTGCGAGTACGACGTTTACCCAACTCTTGGTCTTGTTGCTCTAAATATTGGAGGACCAGTAGGAGTATACACATTTGGGTTTTTAAATGATCGAATAGGGCGGAAGAAATCTTTCTTTCTTTGTCTAAGCACGCTTCTACTTGGGAGCGTAATGACCGCATATGCTCCCGAGTTTTGGTTCTGGACTATGGCACGTGTTATCGTAGGACTAACTATTCCCGCAGTATATCAGATACCCTTCATAATTTGTGAGTAAATATTAACGATTGAATAACGCTCGATTTCTCGAACGAAACATTAGATAACAAATTGTCAAGCACGTGGAAGCTAATGTGATAAAATTATTGTATTACCAGAAACCACACCTACCCACACACACACGCACTCACATAGCAGTTTACGCGCGCTTCAGAATTTGTTACTACTAACATAAACTTTTCATTCAAGAAACCGGTGGTAATTGTATTTAAATACAATATACATATGGCACAAAGAAAAAATATTATAAATAAGTACCTTCTTAATGTTTTCAGCATTGGAATTGGCAGGTCCGAACTATAGATCTTTTGTAACCGTGATGACTTGTGTATTTTACACGCTGGGTCTGATATTATTATCTATGGTCACATACTTACTGAGAGACTGGAGAACCCTCGCATTAGCTACATCAGTGCCCTTCTTTTTTTATTATTTATATTGGTTTGTACTACCAGAGTCCCCTCGGTGGCTACTTATGCGTGAAAGGCTTGAAGAAGCAAATCATATTTTAAAAACAATCGCAAGAGTTAATGGAAAAGAATTACCGGAAGAGTTTACTAACAAACTTCAAAAACAAGTAATAGAACAAAAGGAGAGAGGCATTACAGAGGCTAGAACTGTGAGCGTGTTCGCTCTGTGCCGGACCCCAAACATGCGACTAAAGACGTTTTTGATAACTCTAAACTGGTGCGCATCAGAAATGGTGTACGTGGGACTCAGCTATTACGGGCCGGCTATAGGCGACAACCAGTACATGAGCTTTTTCCTGTCTTCAGCGGTAGAGATACCAAGCTACCTTGTCTGTTGGGTGCTGATGGACCGCATTGGACGAAGATGGCCACTCTGTTTGTCAATGGTTATAAGTGGTTTTTTTTGTATCGTTACCGTATTACTCCCCAGTGGTAAGCAGTATTGTAACATAATAGATAATAATATAATGACTACCCTTGTAAATAGATACCTAGTATAGAACCGAAATAATTTTCCAGATGCTCGAACGGAAACCCTAGTCCTCTATTTAATTTCCAAATGTTTTATTTCTGCGTCCTTCTTAATAATATACCCTTATGCCGGAGAACTGTACCCGACGGAATTGAGAGGTGTTGGTATCGGAACATCGGCGTACATTGGCGGCTTGGGTTTGATTATAATACCTTTTATAAACTACTTGGTAAGAGTATTTCCAAAACTTTCTGGGAGAGCTAGAAGAACAAGTTTTCTTGTATTTCAAAATTTAAAATTACAATACCCAGGTATCTGCTCGTGATCACAGTAGATATTTCTATGTAAGTACCTACATAGTTTTAATTTTAATAATTGCACAGATTGCACTGCTCATTTCATAATTTATATTTTCAATTTCTAACAATCTTCTATAACAAGTAATTACAACAGCCCAGCCGCTAATATTATGTGTTGACCTGTAAGATAGGTGCGTACAATTTAATAAAACCATGTAGATAGGTATTTGAGTAGTTAGCATACCTTCTAAAATTCAAATATTTAAATAAGTAAGTAGTTTGCTTGATGGCCACCTATGTAGACCATTCACAATAGATACCGGTTAAAACGGAATGAAAAGAGAAGCAGGGGTGAATCGAGACGGAACTTTAAACTTTAACGTTTAACTACTTAATTTAGTTTGTCGCCAACAAGGAAACAAATTTATAAATTATAATTCAGGAAAAACAGTAAGTAGAGTCTTTTTTGCCAATAAACTATATTATGTTAACATTAAAATTTTAAAGTTTCGTCCCGGTTCACCCCTGCCTTTCTATTTACCCCGTTCTACGGTACATGAGTTATTTGTATAAAATTCTAGGTACTTCGTTAATTCCTAAATATTTCATTGTCAAAATGTAACTTGTATTTTTTACTGGGAAATGTGTAGAACAAAACTATGTGTAACAATATAGAATATAAGTAATGTTCCGCCCAATTGAGATGAGACTCTATTTAAAGAATAATAGCCGTATCTGGATAAGCCAGTTTTGTCAAAGTAACAGTCGAATAAATGGAGTTCCAATAGAGGTAAAATAATGACAACATTTAGGTTCAGATGTTTACCTACATTACAGGGTTCAAGTAACCTCGTTCTGCCTCTGGTAGTGATGGGCGCAGTATCTGTTGTGGGGGGGCTGAGCGCTCTCCGCTTGCCTGAAACATTGCACACTTCGCTACCACAAACTGCTGAGGAGGGAGAACAGTTTGGCAAGGATTGGACTTATGCTGACTGTATGGCTTGTGGGGATCAAGGGTAAGCATATAATAGTTAGAAAAATCACCATCATCGTCAAAAATCTCAATATCTTTTAGTTTTTTCTTCTTTTTTTCTATTTATTTTTTTAGGAATCTTATAGCGCGTAACAGGTTTTGTTTTTGACGATTTAATGAATGGAGGTGCTGTTATGCTTTCACGTACTTTTTCCGATAAACACTTTTTCGCTTGTACACTACACGTACCTACGTAACACTACGAAGTGCTACGATTCACTGTCCGGAAGTGTAGACTTGTAGAGGCTCCATAAGTAACACCAGCCGTGCGAATAGGTATACAAAGTTGCGTTTTATTTACCCTTTGAACTTTATTATGTCATCAAATCTAATACTGCAAAAATACATGCTGTTCCGTACATTTTGTCGGTTTAGGGTAAAAACAAACTTATGTTGTTTATTAAAGTACTTAGGAAAGCCTACTCTTTTTATACAGGTGATAGGTAATAGTTAGTAAGTAATTAAGTTAGGTAAGTATATGGTAAAATCAATACCATGGGAGAAATCTAGTATTGTTTGTATACATATTCCATTTATTTCTTTTCAATACACATTAATTACATATTTTAATAATAATGTAAAAATAAAATAAATAGTAGCCCACCGGCATTAGGAACATGATACAGGCTACCAGTGGTCAAGGCCCCTGAGAAAGGAATCTCCTGACAATACGCGCCGTGTGTAGGAATACCGCTTTTCTGAATCAAGCCATTGATTCAGCCGCCCAACGAGAGCCTCCTCATTTATTGATAACTGTACTTAAAAAAAACGATTGCAGCTATAAAGAATACCTTGCTCTTGTAAAATGTAAATGCATGCCACAGACAAAGAAATTGTAGGATATCATTGCAAAAATACCGATTGGATGAGTCACTGTTAAGGACGAGTTTTAAACAATGTGATGTTTACTTCCGAGGTCAAAACGTGATACAATTACAACTAGTCATTGTTTATCGGTCTGCCCTACTTTGCCCTCTAAATACATGTTATTATATTTAATTTTGTACTACGTCTTGGAATTATTCTTTAACCTTTTGAACGCCAGAGTATAAACGTATCGCCGTACCCCTGGCGCCAGGCCACTTTTTTTGTCAAATGACAATGATAAAGAATAAGGATTCCAAAACTTGATTACACTGTTTATTTCATAGTATGGTGCGACGTGTATTTTGTCATATATTTGTGACGTTGGCGTCCAGGGTAAGATTTCGTTTGTCACATATATGTGACAATGGCGTTCAAAAGGTTAATAATGTTAGAGGGGAGACCTAAAAATGAACTTTTTGATGTATGACAGTACATGCTATTTCCATGGATTTACCTAAGCCAATAAATCCATGGAAATAGCATGTACTGTTATGCGCCGAGTATTAGCGTAAATCAAACATTTATCTTTTTATTTTTATTTTTTATTTTTCTCTAATTTGTGTTATTTATGTTAGCATAATATTTTTCAAAATTGCTTAGCAAGCTTAATATTGTTCTAATAATAAAGCCAATACGTATTTCTCACCAAATAAAAACCTACCTACTTATTTTCAGAAAAATATCAGATGCGAAGTCATATGAAAATTTGGACCAACTAGAACTAACACAGGCCCCATTCGTTGAAGACGAAGTTCCAGACATCCCGGACATAAGGCGTAATTCCATGCGCAAACTCGTACGCCGCCAGTCCAGCATTGTTGAAACACAGCGCGACGTCGATGGAAATATGAAAATGACATACTGGTTTTAAAGACATCGTATTTTTAAGATTAAACAATAAATTACATAAGTATATAAGATGACTCATTTCTTAGTTATACTAAGCCTGTGCCAAATTTTGAGTTAAACCATTTAACCTAAGCTTAGACATCTCGACAGTTGCAAGAATGCATAAAAGCTTTTTAAGCGATGTGTCCGGGACCTAGAAGCCTAATTATGATAAAAGTAGCTTATAATATAACCCGTCTTTTTCGGAGGCTAATAATAATACTGTGACTTCAACACATTTGTAAAGATTTATACATGTACGACATAATGTTAATGAGCACTATTTAGCACATCTTCAATACATACTTCAACCCAAAACGGAGATCGGACATTTTAGTATGGACCTTGGTCCAAATGGCGTCGGCTGATGAATTATTATAATTTCTGAACTCAATGACCTCATTCAACATACCTTATGAAAGCGTAAGCTTACACTATACTTCGTCTCGGAATTTCAGCGACTTCCATCAAATATAATTTCTTAAAAACAAACAAGTGTTGTATTTCTATTTCTTATCTGTCCCCGGCCCTGTACGTACTGTCCATAGACAAAGTTTAGTCCTGTCATCTAACATCTGTCATTGTGTTCTGTTCTGTCTGTTTCTGTCATTCACATTGTGTTGCTGTGTTGTATCATTGTGTATATGTGTAATAAGTTGTCGGAGGGAATTCCAATATTCTGTAAGAATGTTTTATCCTAGTAAAGCGCTTTTACTGCGTTTTATTCTAGCATGTACAGTAATTGTGGTATTGGGAAATAGTCATAGCCACTCACATGCTCATTCTCATGGAAATGAACCGCCCGCATTTAAATACTCCAAAAATGCAAACGAACAACACAAAAACGAAGAAGTGATAACTGAACCAGATTACGACTTATACGTCAGAGCATTGAGTTCAACACTCTTTATAAGTATAGCGCCTTTTTTTATACTGTTCTTTATACCTATTGACGGCACTGTGGAAAAACAACCGTTACTCAAGATTTTGCTGTCATTTGCCTCTGGAGGTCTTCTCGGCGATGCATTTCTCCATTTAATCCCACATGCACTCATGTCTAGTGGCGGCGCGGAGGGGCACAGCCATAGCCACTCACATGACGGTGAGCAACACGAACCACATGACATAACTGTTGGTCTTGGTGTGTTAGGAGGAATTATTACGTTCTTAGTGGTCGAGAAAACTGTCCGGTTATTTGATGGAGGACATGGCCATTCCCATGGAGCAGAAAAGAAAAAATCGGATGATAAACAAAAAAAGAAGTCAAAGGACAAAAAGGAAGATATAAAGATTGCTGGATATTTAAACCTTGCTGCAGACTTTACACACAACTTTACTGATGGATTAGCAATCGGAGCATCTTATATTGCAGGTCAAAATATAGGTCTCATTACTACTGTAACTATATTTTTACATGAAATCCCTCATGAGATTGGTGATTTTGCAATTCTTGTCCAATCGGGATGTTCGCGAAGGAAAGCAATGATGCTGCAGTTGCTGACAGCATTTGGTGCTATATCTGGCACAGTTTTGTCTATATATCTAAGAGGTACAGGTGAAAGCCTCGTTTCATCTCTTATTTTACCATTCACTGCTGGAGGCTTTATTTATATTGCTACTGTGTCGGTTATTCCTGAACTTCTAGAAAGTTCAACTAAGTTTTCTCAGTCTGTCAAAGAGATAATGGCTTTACTAGCTGGAGTTTACATGATGGTACTTATTGCACAGTATGAATAGTTTTGTATTGTGACATTATGTATATATTTATATTGTTCTATTTTTTCAATAAATCAATATACATCACATATTATTCTTTTGTGTAACTGCCATTAAATATTAGTTTAGTTTGATTTTACCATAATAGTGTGTAACAAAAAAGAATCTATCAAATGAGTTATGCCAAGTAAATTTACCAATCACTAAGTACTGTTATGAATAAAATATATTGTCTATTGGAATATGTAATGTAATATGATTTCACAATGTACATTATTAGTACAGTTGCAAGCATTAATGTTATAATTGCACAAAATTCAAAAGCAATTTTCTTCTAAAGCTTTGATAGTAAACTCATACTGTCATGTATTTTTTTTAATACCATAGGTACTAAAATTATTGAAGTCGCAAACATTAGTACACAAAAAAATCACTTTTGAATTTTGCATAATTTATTATTATGCTTAGACTGTACCTGACCAGTTCCTATTGTTATAAAAGATTAACTTCAGTGATTGTGCTTAAAAATAAAAGTGAGATCAAATGGAGTATCAAAATAAAACTTTTAAAATGCAGAAATTATGTTTTTTATTTATTTAGATTACTTCTTCTTAGACACACCAACAGTTCTTCCTCTCCTGCCAGTGGTCTTCGTATGCTGACCACGCACACGCAGGCCCCAGTAATGACGCATACCTCTGTGGGCACGGATTTTCTTAAGCCTCTCCAGATCTTCACGAAGCTTAGAATCCAAGTTAGATGATGTCAACTGGCTGTATTTGCCATCAACAATATCTTTCTGCCTGTTGAGGAACCAGTCTGGAATTTTGTATTGTCTGGGGTTGGACATGATTGTAACAATCTTTTCAACCTGAAAAATCACAAAGAATAAAATTATGTATAGTGACACAAAGCCATAATTATTTAGCAATCTACATTCAGAAACAACACAAGTTTTATAAAAATATCTGCACTTAAATTAGAATATAGCTTAGATGTCTCGTTACGTGTCCATTACAAGTCATGTGTGTGGAGCAACAACAAGAATGTAGGCATTACATAGTATTCTTACTCTGAACAGACCCGTAATAAATTTTAATATTTATTTTTTGCTACAATCATTTATAGTTTAAATAATGGTGTTCATGACTACTTTGTGTTCAAAGTGTCTCAGTCTAAAGAGCAGCAGATCTAAGACAATCACCATGACGAGAAATCCGAATTACAGTTGCTGTGGGTGAAATCGACTACATGGTATCATGGTGTATTATGATGACCGTCTGGGTAGTACATACAAAACAACCAACTATGGCTAGTTTCAGAGACAATGATAATAAAACATGCAATAACGACAAACATACCTCTTCTTCAGTGCATTCTCCAGCACGCTTGTCAAGATCAATGTCGGCCTTCTTCAGTACGATATTGGAATACCTCCGACCAACACCCTTAATAGCAGTCATGGCAAACATAACTTTGCGTTTGCCATCAATATTCGTATTCATGATACGAAGAATATGTTGGAACTTGTCTGGAATTACCAGCGACTGAAACAAAATTGACACTATGTTATACCGCCGATTGAATGAAAATATTAAGAAAACTCACACCACGTCTATTCCAAAATCACATCTAATAACTAAATTTTAATTTTGATTTTATGATTAGTTGAAAATTTTAAGATTATTACCATTTTTGCGAATTTTGGTTAGTCAACCACCACTACAACAAAGATTCGTAGGGTAAAAGAATGACATTGACAGCATTACTCAAGAGTTGCCATTTTACAAAAAAATATTTATTCTCCTGGCATTACTCAATACATATTGTCTAATGATATATTATGCCGCATTTACATGCTTCCAATACTCTCTCAGTCTGCTCAAGGCTCAAGTAAAACCAGTGAATAGGGTTGTCTAATTTGGCTTACGTGACCTCCGATACAAAAAGATTGCCACCGCTGCCAGTTCCAGTCGAATGTCGGTTTTTATATAACAATCAAAGGATGTAGGTACCCGTTAGAAGACATTTACCCGTTTGGTAGGTATTGCTTACGATATATGAGACGGGCGGATGTTATTCTACTTAATCTTGTTCATCGGACGTAAGTATTTCAACTTTATAGTGCTTCGAAAAAAAATTTAATATCAAATGTAATAGTCAAAACAATTTTGATGACGTCCTAGTGACTTCCAAGTTAATGCAAGCCTAGCGTTTTGTAAAGCCTTGGGCCTAAGGGTGTTTATTAAAATGGCTTTAAGTTACGAAGAAAATAAATATCCATTGTGTTGCTTATGCAACACGGGTTCCGGCCGCGGCGGGCCGGGCCGTGTTGCTCTATTTTGTGTTGACAAAGTCATTTGATGATTTCCCATCGGTAAAAAAAAAAAAAAGGTGTAGACAGTAGTTCAGTCTATTAGTACATACTATTTCCAAGTGTGAACGTAAAATTTTGACATCGCTTGTGTTCACGTAGCCAATGTGAGTGAACCCCGCGCGCTAGGGCCAAGCGCGGTATGAAGAGGAGGGAGCGGCCGACGCGCACGCCGCGGGAACGCTTACACGCATATTCTAGTATTCTTCGCACCACGCGGCTAGCCCAGACTAAGTTCAAGGCATCATTGTAACCCAGTATAAAAAACGCCATATTTTTAAAAAAGGTAGTTGCTGTTGGTGGTTCTTAAGTACCACATCTATAAACAGTTTGCTAGTCGCCGTGGATCAAAGTCGCTACGCAGACTTTTATGATAGGACTGTACCTATTAATCTAAGAAAGGCTGTAACAAACCTGTGTGGTAAAAAATATTTTCTATGGGACAGTGGGCTTGTGAAACTGTTTTGTAATACCTTATTTACATTCTCGCGCGAGCGGCGAGACGAGCCGCGAGGCGAACCAATAATCGATGCTCTCTTGACTCACCTCACAGGCTGATCCGGCCGTAATCAGAATTTTGAACGTGAATTGGCCCACTAGGCCTCTCTAAAACCTTCTCTATGCTGTAGGGAACAACTCTGACAACATTGATAGAAATAATTTTAAAATTATTTAATATTTTTACTACTAGTAACATTTCATCAATGAGTGTTCTTCCGTCGGTGGTGTGCCGGTTTCTAATTTTTACGGATTCCAGTTATTATCTAGAGTTTTGAAGTAACAGTGAACACAATGCATACAGAAACGACATTAACACTTATACAAATATTGGAAAAGACTGTATCACCAGGTATAAAACACATTTTGTAATTTACTGTTCATGTATGGCGCTTCAGGTCGTCAACCGACTTATCACCTAACGTAACTGTTTTATTGTATTTTATCGAAACTGTCCTCAGAAAGCAATCGTATTGACGAATCCTGTATATTTTACAATCTCGTACTTTTTTATAGCCGTTGATAGAATGTGGATGACAAAGATGCCCTAACTGTCATGTAAGGAAAATTCTAGGTTCACCTGCGATTCAAGTTTTACAATACGCGGCAATGATGTGCATTATACAATTTGACACTTTGACGCACACATTTATTTTACGTTCGTTATTAAATGCTGGTTTATTCCTTGATAACTGCTGGTCTTCTCACGGTTTGAAGGTTATAATTTGCAATCTTTCACTGCTTTGACGTTCGAATTTCCATCCGTGTTAACAATACCACATAGCAATGCCTGGACTCTTTACAACAGACTGCTTACTAGTGGTGCTTACATCATTTTTCCCAGTCAGAATTACTTTTTTTTACCATTAAGTATTGTATTGAATAACTCAAATTACAAAACATAATTTTGTTATATTAAGTATTTATGTACTATGCAATATTACTACTAAGAATCAAATTGATCTAAAGATCAACCAACTACTATATTATACAAGGTTTAGGTTAACAATATAACAAAAAATGTATTATGTAGAAGTAACTAAAATATTTTATGAAAACCTGACATGAGGATTGGTCTTGTTTTATTGTCTGTGAAGTCAGAAATTAATATTTGGTAAAATATTTAAATATGAATAACCAATTCCTTGTTCATAAACAGTGATACTACTTTTGTATTTCAGCTATCTGAAATATACTTTAGATAACAGCTGTAGTTAAAGAATTACTCCTATCATATTAACTCTGCCTAATACCTATATAACATAATTAATTTGTCAAATATTATGGTTGAATGAAAAGTTTGCAATGAAAAGTTTTAAAAGTGTTAAAAGAATATTTTTATTTTTTTTGTATTCTATTACATCTTTGTTTAATCATATTATTTGATTGCAGATCGAAATGAATTGGAAGCTGCAGAAACCTACCTTGATCATGCAGCTGTTACCAATTTCACAACATTTATCAAAATGTTGTCTGATGTTTTGGTTGCGGGGGGGAACAGTCAGGTGGCTAGGATGGCTGCAGGTTTACAGCTAAAAAACCACCTAACTTCTAAAGACCCTACCCTAAAACAGCAATACCAACAAAGGTGGCTGGCACTACCTGAAGACATCAGACTATATATTAAGAAAAATGTATGTTTATTTTGCATTTATTAATTTTCATAAAGAAAAAATATTTAGTATTTGTAAGAGTAAAGTTAATATGGATTTTTGTTTGTAGATTCTAACAGCAATTGGAACAGAGAACAGTAGACCTAGTTCGGCTGCCCAGTGTGTAGCATATGTAGCAGTAGCAGAGCTTCCTGTGGGACAGTGGAATGACCTAATACCCATGCTTGTAGAAAATGTGGTAAATGCTCAATCCACAGAACTTAAAAAAGAAGCAACATTAGAAGCAATTGGTGAGTAAAGTATTACATTAATATTTATATTACAAGTGTACTAAATATAATCTGATAATTTTTATTCTTTGTTTAGGTTACATCTGCCAAGAAATTGATGCGGAGGTGTTAACAGAACAGAGTAACCCTATTCTAACTGCTATCATTCATGGCATGAGATCAATTGAGACCAGCAACCATGTCCGTCTTGCTGCCACTCAAGCTTTACTAAACTCACTGGAATTTACTAAAGCTAATTTTGACAAAGAAAATGAAAGAAATTTTATAATGGAAGTTGTATGTGAAGCCACACAGTCCAGTGACATGAGAATCAGTGTTGCAGCTCTCCAGTGCTTAGTTAGTAATATTATAGTTGTAAATTCTTATTACATTACACATTTAATTTCTGTACAAAGTTATGAGATTGTTTTTTCTTTCAATTTCAGGTTAAAATTCTTTCCTTGTACTACCAATATATGGAACCTTACATGGGTCAAGCTTTATTCCCAATCACTTTAGAGGCTATGAAGTCTGATGTAGATGAAATTTCACTTCAAGGAATAGAGTTCTGGTCTAATGTTAGTGATGAAGAGATAGATCTTGCAATTGAAGAAGTAGAGGCAGCTGATGCAGGTATGATAAAAATTTCAAAGATGAAGGAGATACTTTGTATACAGAAATAAAATATTTCACATCCTACTGCTTTTTTTTTTCAGGACGACCTCCAGCTCGTACTTCGAGATTCTACGCCCGAGGAGCATTGCAATACCTAGCACCTGTTCTCATGCAGAAACTCACAAAACAAGATGATACTGAAGATGAATTGGAATGGAATCCCTCAAAAGCTGCATCTGTTTGTCTCATGCTTTTGTCAAATTGCTGTGAAGATGAAGTGGTTCCTCATGTATTACCTTTCATTAATTCAAATATTAAAAATGAAAATTGGAGATACAGAGAGGCTGCTTTGATGGCATTTGGTTCTATTCTTGGTGGACTTGAAGCAAATACTTTGAAACCATTAGTGGAAAAGGCTATGCCAACCTTGATTGAAGCCATGTATGATTCTAGTGTTGCTGTGCGAGACACAGCTGCCTGGACTTTTGGAAGGATTTGTGAAATTGTTCCTGAAGCAGCTATAAATGAAACATATCTGAAACCACTGTTAGAAAGTCTTGTTAATGGGTTAAAGGCTGAGCCACGTGTAGCTGCTAATGTTTGCTGGGCCTTTACAGGCCTTGCGGAAGCTGCTTACGAGGCTGCCGATTGTGGAGATTCTAACCAGCCTAAAACTTATTGCATGTCAAAATACTTCGATTTTATTGTTCAAAGACTTCTTGAAACAACTGATCGCCAAGATGCTGCACAACACAATTTAAGATCAGCTGCATATGAAGCTCTTATGGAAATGGTTAAAAACTCTCCTACTGATTGTTATGTGACTGTGCAAAAAACAACCATGGTAATTTTGGAGAGACTTCAACAAGTTTTGCAGATGGAGAATCACATTTCAAGTCAGGCTGATCGCTCACAATTCAATGATCTCCAGAGTCTATTGTGTGCTACACTGCAATCAGTACTTCGTAAGGTAACTCAAGAAGATGCACCACAAATATCAGATGCTATTATGACCGCCTTGTTAACTATGTTTGCTGGTAATGCGGGAAAAGCTGGTGGTGTTCAAGAAGATGCTCTTATGGCTGTCTCAACTCTAGTTGAGGTCTTAGGAGAAGGTTTCTTAAAATATATGGATGCTTTCAAGAGGTATCTGTATGTTGGCCTTAAAAATCATCAAGAATATCAAGTATGCATAGCGGCTGTCGGGCTCACTGGTGATATTTGTCGTGCATTGAAAAGCAAAGTAAGTTTCACAATCATAATTAAATATTCAAAAATTTTTGGAATGCTTACAGTCAGTTATTTTTTAAATGATGTCGTTTTCCATCCTCCACGTGGGCGGAGTCGCACGCATAAGCTATGTATAATAAAATATTACTTTTACAGGTGCTACCCTATTGTGATGAAATCATAGTCTTGCTATTGGAAAATCTTGGTGATCCCTCAATTCACCGCTCAGTTAAACCACAGATTTTGTCTGTGTTTGGTGATATTGCCCTTAGCATTGGACCTGATTTTGCAAAATACTTCGACATCGTGATGCAGATGTTGTTGCAGGTAGTATTCCAATATAAATAGAGTCTGTCCTCATTTTGTTTTCTGTTTTCGAAAATTTTTCGTTGAAATGTCCACAAGTAAAAGCACATCTTTTAATATTACAGGAGAAATATGTTATGTGAGGGAATAATATATTGTATGAAAAATTATACATACAAATTTAAAACCAATCATTTTCTGTGTAAGCTGCTTTTCATTTAACATCAAATATTTTCTATTGCAGGCAAGCAATGCTCAAGTAGATCGTAACGATTACGACATGGTCGAATATCTGGGTGAACTTCGCGAAAGCGTGCTTGAGGCTTACACTGGTATCATCCAAGGCTTGAAAGGATCAACGGGCGAGGTTCGTAAAGTTTCATTTTAACTGTAACTGTGCATATCGCTGAGCAAACAATGAATGTGGAATGTGGCAGGTGAGATCGGACGTGGCGCTGGTGGAGCCGCACGTGCCTGCCATCGTGACGTTCATGATGCAAGTGGCGTGCGAGCCGGAGCGCACGGACGGGCACATGTCGGTGATCGCGGGCCTGACGGGCGACCTGTGCACGGTGTTCGGGCTGCGCGTGCTGCCGCTGCTGGAGACGCGGCCGCTGCTGGACCTCCTGCAGGCCGCGCGCCGCTCGCGCACGCCGCGCACCAAAGCGCTCGCCAATTGGGCCACTAAGGAGATCCGCAAGCTCAAGCATCAGACGCCTCTCACTAGCTGGTATGTACGAGACGAAGCACTTTGCTCCTGTAGTAGTTCAAAATATTATTTACCATTTTGTCATAAGATTATAATCATTCATTTTCTTTGACTAATATAAATTTTGAATTAATTCATCAATTTATTTTCTTTAAATTACATTCATTTTTTTTTTTTACATAATTTTAAATTTTGTCGACAACAACAATACAACTACAACTGATTTTGACGAAATATAGAACATTTATTAGTACTTTTTTAAGATTTTAAATATTTGATTTTTCTTTTCAGATTTGAAACGATTCGCTGCCACAGTAATGCAACGCAGTTTCAAATAACTTGCTGCTGGTAAACTTAACTGTGCTGGCGGGCATATTATGTTATTAATAAGTCGTTAGGTGCATTTGTTTAGAGGCCTGTATTGTTTTAAACTATCTTCAACAATTATAATAGTTATATTTTGTGTTCATGGGTTACACTCTGGCCCTTTTATAAATAAATATTATTACATTATCTATGATATTATACGAATATTTGTCTACTTTAGTAACATGTTACCATTATTGTAGCATAGTAATATTTGGAAACATGGCTATGTTTAATTTACAGAGCGTATTACCATGACAAAACTGTTATTCGTAAAGAGAACCGTCACGTTCTTTATGACCAAAAAGTGTACTAACGTTACGATCACCATTTCTACCTGATCATAACTTACTCCATACATAGGAACACAAACTTGTTATCAAATAAATAAAAAAATGATTGAAAGGACTGTAATGGTACAAACGCGCTGTGTTAAATTAAACATAATGACACATTCAAATCTCACGACGGTTCTTCTTACGAACAAATTGTGAAATTTGTTAAAAACATTATTAAATGATATCTAATCAAAAATGGATTAATGTTTATAAGCAATGTAAAAACTGTTTTTTTTGCATGTAAGAAAAGTGCTTATTTGGTTATGGCTTTTTTTTCAAATCACGAAGTGATTTTTGGCCCCAAACAATGCACTTAGCGTATCATTATTGAAACTGTTTAATATATGCCTGACCATTATCTTTCCATAATTATCTTAAAGTTGAAGCATTTTTCCTATTTGGTATTATAAATACAGACAGTGGCTGTGGTATCTTTACTTATGTGAGATAAAGTGATAGTTTGAAAGGGATGTATGAAAGTTGACGTAAGTTACTTTAGGCATGCACATGTGCAAGGGATTATGAATTTTATAAATTATTATTATGTTTTGTAAGATGTATGAAAGAATTTTGTGAATGGGTAAGAATGCATGTGTAGATGCGTGCATGATTATCTCAGATATTTTATAAACTTAGGCATTGTCGATCAATGAAAATTCGGTATTTAATGTATGTTTAAGATTCCGTCGACGTTACTCGAGACTGAAGGACACCATATTGGTGACGATTCTTTTTTATTCATCGCAATTCAAGTTAAAAATAAGTATCTCACCATGAAACTTACAACAATAAAAAGCTTGTACAAACGAGGCAGGATTGACTAATAGCTAAACGCTGAACAACGATGTAGGTACAACATGTATCAACTAAGAAATAGCTATATTGCAGTCAGTTATTTGATGATTAAATCGATGAGCTAGTATCTACTACCGGCTAAACAACAACCCTCGCTGAGCAAATAAACAATGTTGCATTCAGATGATTATCATTTGATACATTAATATCTGCTGAGTAACTACACTTCATATATATACGAAATCTTTAGTCAAATCTTCCTTTGTGATGAATGAAAAGTGTCTTTGCCTTCTGATCTCAATATCACATTATTGTACATATGTAATTAAAGCCTTTTTTTTTCTTAAGATATTCCGAAATGGCAAAATAGAAATGCCCTGAGAGTAAATTGAAAAGAATACAGACCAAACTAACCATATATTAAAACAAATTATGGGCTGTTTAAGTTCGTTAACCAAATTGAATCAACAACATTTTAAAATGGGTATTATTCACCACACTTAATCTGTTTTTTCTTGTGAAAGTTTTAACTTCATACAAAATATCGTATCCACATAATAACTGTTTTTGTCTATACTTATGTAATTTCTAAAATGCAGTTGCAATTTAATCTTTGTTTTACTAACAAACATTTTTATCGCGGAAGCCTAACGTAACATAAAGTTATTGAAGTGTTTCTGGCACATTTGGCAACTAACAGGTTGTTGTCCTTTAGCAAGTCATAAAACCCACGAGGCCTTTCACCATGACAACTAGCTCAAAGCATCAATAAGTTCACGTGTCGCTACTACTGCTTATGGTTAATGATAATATTAGATAAATATCTACTCTGGTACGCGTATTACTTATTATGTAGGTACTAGAGTGTTTGTTTCCGTTGATCAAACTTGCTTTTAAGCTGACAATCAGTGCCTTTTACGTGTACGATAACTAAACTAAAACTCTTTGTTATCAATGTCCAGTTTCGTTACTCGTTAATCAATTCGTTCCGTTAACTCGGATAAAATTCTTTTATATACTCTTCAGGTTTAAGACTTAGGTGGGCTAAAATTTGGATTATACCCTTGGTGTTCTGTTATTTAATTTCAATTTACGTGTTGAGTGTCTGCTAGTCTGTGAGCATCACTGATAGGAATGATGTTTGCGCGAATTATGCAAGAATTTATAACGTGAAGTGTGTCATTACTACCATTTACTTGTTTTACGTTTTACATAATACCATATATATATAATATTTGAAATTATAAACACTTTGGAAGTAAAAATATTCTAAAAAAATATTCCAAATGTCATACAAGTTACGTATGTACTTATATTTAAGTATGATAGGAGAATATGTGAGGACTAGTGCCATGCCATGAAAGGTTCTGAATTAGAATCATAGGCATCGAGTCAATGAATACCACCCACTTTTCCTGCGCGAATCTAAAATCCATTAGTTATTTTGTTACGGCGTATATTTTCATTCGTTTCGACTATGACTATCTGCTACCCTGTAAACTGCTCTATGGTGATTAAACTATTTAGAATTTAAATTGGTTTCTAATTTTACTAAATAAAACTTTTCATGTTTTGTTAAGGCTTCGTTTTCATGATAATATGGCCCTATTTTGATAAATAGGCGTGAGGCCATTTATAAATCAAAATGTTTACTTCCTTTAGTTTAAGAAATGCATCCGCACTCATATTATAAAATTCGAAAGGACCTCTGTCTGCCTGTTTGTTACCTAATTACAGCAATACCACCACAAACAAACTATCGTATTAAGGCAAAAAGAGGTAGCTTGGGATCTGGATTTTTGACCCACGATTTCATCTGCGTCTGTAATAACAATTATAAACGCGGCTAAACAACTTAAAAAAAAAACTTTCGTATTGTATTTGAAGGCGGTTGTTTTTTATTTGTTGTTTATTTTTCTCATTTTAGTGCAATATTACTGTCGTTAATATTTGAAATCCTTACAAAAAGCTCTTTCTAACAATACCTCACACGTCGACGTACCCCCTCCCTCTTCCTTCAGTCAGTTTTGTTGACAAAGCAATACTTGATACGACAGTTAATAATAAAATAAATAATCCAAACCAGTTGAAGCGTCTTGTAGTAATCGGGGAACATAAAAAAGAAATAAAAAATATACGACGAATTGAGAAGGAACCTGCTCCTTTTTTGAAGTTGGTTAAAAATGGTGCCTGCCATACCTGCAATAATTTATAGTCTAACCGCGTTACGTCTTGTCACTACTCCGCTCTCTCATTAATGACTAAACCCATCACCTACGTATGCATGCACTCGTCAAACACGAAAGTTGCCAATCGCCAATAAAATAGTCTGCTGATCAACATTCTCTTGTCACAAAATTCTTCTTATTATCTTTACAATAACGCCTAGCCATTACTAAACCACTGGCTAGCCATTTTACAGATCAGCGCAGAACTCCAGAAGAGTATCGAGCGAGAGTATGTGTTTGTATGAAGTGTTAATTAATATACCTAAGTAAGACTTCCTGAGTGCGAGATTCGCGTCCCAGGTTGAACATCTTTTGCAATAAAATTATTTTGAATTTTAATAGAATTCGGACGAAGGTGAAAAACACGAAAAAGCTTGTAAAGTGTTTTAAAAATCCGACCCAGTATCGACGTGAAGTTTCGGAGTCAAACTATTTGGAAATTAATTTTAATTTACACCTTACTAGAAACTTACTGTAATAAAATCATCTGTAAAAGTGTAAAGACTGACGTCATCATTTTTTTGTCTATGAGGTAATGTCGATGTTTGGTCGGATCATGTTATTTTCTTCTCAGTTTTCCCAGTAGGTAATAATCTGTGCTTATTTTATAGCTGTCATTGGTCGAGCTAGGTCGTGTCTTGCAAGAGTGATCGGTTTATTTAGTTTGTTGTATTTTGTAATTAATTTTGGCTTTTGAGTCAAAATTACTGAGATTCACTTGTAAAACCAAGCTAGTGAAGCTAATCTAGGTTTTTGCGTACTTTCTGAATTCATCTACCATCATGAAGCCACCGTTTAAAATCGGTAAGTTATTTTACTTATTATTTTTAACAAGTTAAGTTATTGAAACGGAGCATAATTAGCTGAATTTAATATTAAGTTACTAAATTTCTAAAAATGATAATATTCGAGCTCTTTCATTTACAATAGGTACAAAAATTTCCATTTTTTTATAGGTTATCTTAGCCATGCGACTGCAGGGTTTAACCGGTGCTATTGTGATGGAGTACACAATAACACTGTTCTATTCCTATAGTCACATTTACTATAGTACTATACCTACCTAATAAATCCACGATTATGCTTCTTATCAAAAATTATCTGTAGGTAATTATTATTATCCTGATGAGACCCATTATCTTTAATGTTTACATCAATAAGATAGCATTGGATATGTACCTAAAGTTCTCTGTAAAGTTTGTACCTATCTAGTTTTGCATATTTAATTTATAGCAAATTTAATATGATTGGTCCTATTAAACATTTTAGTTTCCATTATTGTACCTACCCAATGCCTGTGACATTAAATTATCAACTTACATTAGTCATGTAATTTAATCACTATTGCATTGACTGCCATGTACAGTTGTCGACAGTTTGTAATGCAAATAATATTTTAATAACTTCATAAAAAAAGTACCTATGTAGGTACCATAAGCTTCTTATGCATCTAAGACTCTATTTAACATAAATGTTTAAAATTACAATTAACTTTCCTGTTGAATTTCAAAAAACTGCAGCTGCCTAAGTACCAATATTAATGACTTAACATAAAAACGCGCCTGTAAGTAATCCCCGAAGGGTTAGGCAGAGGTGTACCCATTTCGCCAGTTAATGACTAAAGTCAGTATTAATGACTTTTATTCTATAATTCTGATATTTATACCTACATAATTTAAAATAATCAAGATAGATTTGATACATTAATAATTTTTATGAACTTACAGCTGATGAGAAGTTGGCTGAACTTGGCCGCAAAGAAATCATGCTGGCAGAGAAGGAAATGCCAGGACTGATGGCTTGCCGCCGCAAGTATGCTCCTGGTAAAATCCTCAAAGGTGCTAGAATTGCTGGAAGCCTTCACATGACCGTACAGACTGCAGTCCTCATTGAGACCCTTATAGAGCTTGGTGCTGAAGTAAGTGTTGCTTTTTCTGCATCATTTAAAATATTAAATGAATTTTTATTTTCCTACTTTTGACTTTTAGATTATAACTACTTGTTTGTTCAGCAAGTTTCTCCTGTTGCAGTCAGTTTATCTAATAATACCTGATACTTTGAATCAGTAACATATGAAATTAGTCCTTAGTTTAAGGACATTTGATTTTTTTTGTTTAAGGTCTTTTATTTGTTAAAATCATTTTTTTATTTGTTTTTTTATCATAATTATGTATTTAGGTTGGTCCGTTATTAGGTTGCATTCAAACTAGTGTTGAATGGAGTAAAATAAGTCTCAAGTCTGTGATATATTATTTTCCTGGTTACAAGTACCTAATATATCATAGACAGAGATATATGACATGAGATATAGTACATCAATATATGACACTTTAAATCCAGTATGGATCGTAAATAGATCTAATCACTGAATGATAAAATTATCTCGAAGATACAAATGTAGAGTTACACATTGCCATATAAAAGTTTTAAGTATATTTTCTTATCTGCCAAGATAAAAAAATGTAAAAGCTGGAGCAGAGCCAAGATGTTAGTTTAAAGAAATCTGATAATAATATTGTCTTACGATTAGATTTGCTTAGTAACGTTTTGTGGAGCGTTAGCAAAGCGCAGCGCAAACTACTATGGTAGAGCGCAAACGCGATAAAATGTAGGAATGGGTATCGCAACCTCGCGTTCTAATAATAAAATGACCAATAGACTGTCAACCTACTTGACGGTGCCTAAAATACAATATAGAAACTGTGCAAGTCTCGAGTGGGGTCCGCCGCCGGTCGAGGGTGCCAATAATGGGCACCTACGAAAGAATGTTCTGAGCAGGGTTTCCAACTTAAAATCGAATAACACTTGCTCGAAAACGTTAACTCGATAGCACCTAAATGAAATCGAAGAGTTATGAGCGCGACAGTACACTACCTTCATCAAAACCCCGAATTATCGGCAGCGCGAAGGCCTCTTATCTAAACATCATTTTTCGAACGACCACCTAATCGATTTACAGAATTCGCGCCCTCGATGATTCGAGCTTATGGTTATTCGAGATTTTGATGCATCGAGGTAGTGGACTGTCGCGCATATAATTCTTCGATAATGTATTAACGAGCTAACATTTTCTCCTTATGGAACCCCTCGAATGTAGTTTCTTACGAACAAGGCCTCATTTTACAGTATGTGTTATTTCTTTTTTTATTAAATTATTTTTTTAAAATTTCATCCATCGTATCGTATTACACCATTCGTTGGATTTTGCACCTACTTTTCTTTTTAACCGACTTCTAAAAAAGGAGGAGGTTCTCAATTCGGATGCATGTACTTTTTTTTTAGGTTTGTCCGTGCTTAACTCCGTCGCTTGCCAACCGATTTGAAAAATTCTTTTTTCAGTCATACTTTTTTCAGAGGTTTTTCGAAGATATCTTCTTTATTATTTTGAAAAACTTTGTATATTGCTCAAAACGAATTAATATGATGAAATGTACCCACCTGGTATTCAAATATCCTTAAATATTGGTAAATTATTATGAACTTGAAATTAATATATAGGTTTTTGGTGGCATGCATGGCCAAATGTACATGGATGCAAGATTTCCCGTCTCACAATCCATTCAAATCAAATACCTACAGTTCACTTTAATAAAGTGATGAATAGCAAAATTCTGCAAACGGGATGTTATTATGAGTAACATTGTGTTTGTTATTTCGTATGGATATTGAAATGAGGCAAAGATAAAATATCACTTGTTATCTTCTTTCTGTGAATAGGTACGTGTAAGAATTGTGCTGATATTTATCATCGTCTGTTGGCCTCCTGATCTTTAACCCCTGCTCTGTATTACCTAAATGTGTTTGCTACTATTATGAAATAGTTTTTGCAATTCATGTTTTGTATTAAAATCGTTAGTAGGTACTTATAGTTTAGTAGGTACCTATATTGTAAATTCAGTTAATAATAATAAACTACTTTTATGTTTTCCGATTCTTCGTTTTGTGTGAGGTAGGTACATACTCGTACCTTGGTATTATGGCTAGGCATGTGGTCCATGTTTAATTACAAGTTATCTTAAAATTGTATGTTCCTAAAAATAGCGTTGTTTCCCCAAATATTTATAACACATGTGGTGAATGGGTGACCACCCTCTGGTCTAGCGCATATAACATACTTTATTATATAGGCGCTAGACCAGTAAACTTTTTAGTAAACCTGGTCTTACAAACAATATAATTTATTTCGCACAGGTCCAGTGGTCAAGCAGCAACATCTACAGTACGCAAGATGAGGCTGCTGCAGCGTTAGTTGCCGTTGGAATACCAATTTATGCATGGAAAGGAGAAACCGAAGAGGAATATATTTGGTGCATTGAGCAGACATTAATATTCCCGAACGGAAAGGTAATAAAAGTCTGGGTTTTCCTGCGCTCAATACTTCACTAGGTACCTTACCTTCTTCATTGAGGAAAATGCTGTTTACATTCCTTTTTTCCCTGCCTCAGTTTGTTATTCTTAAAACAATTAGTAAGCTTTAGATCTAAGTTAGGCTATTAGAAATCATTTTGTTGTGGTATGTCTTTATTTCACAATCAGAACGGCAGCTCGTCTTGCAAAGGATTGAGTAGAACCATGCGTGATGGGGACATCACGCATGAATAATTCGAATTCAAAATAATTATAGTTATGAAGACGTTTTTAATCGCCTTCGTTGCACGCTCATCGTGGAAGACTACAGTGAGCGTGAGCCAATGGTTTAATGACGACCTTTCGAAAGCCCTAGTTCCAGTGTACATGCTCTAAGATGAAGCTTTCAGATTGGACCAAAAAGATTAGCAAGATGTTGTATTGCGACCTCATTGACATGTCGATAACCGACATTTCAGCGACAACCTTTCTGATTACGTATTTATTACTTTTACTTTATACTTCATTTATTACTTTTTATCATTTTGTTGCTAGCCCAAAATCTCTAGGAAATGAACTAACCTAACCTAACCTAACGACCGATTTCACAAAAAGTAGCTATTTGAAGTGTTGTTACATGTGAGTTGTAACAATACATTGACCCGCCTTCAGCAGTTAGCAATTTAGCATATTCAAAAAAATGTTTGTCTCTAATTGTGGTAGCTGTTGCCTAACTAAATAGGTTATAAGTAAGTCTAAGTACTTAACCTATAGTCCTATGACGTACTTTAGAATTATTTTGGGGAGGGCTAT
Organism: Hoplodrina ambigua; assembly: GCA_949774945.1. Classification (NCBI taxonomy): domain Eukaryota; kingdom Metazoa; phylum Arthropoda; class Insecta; order Lepidoptera; family Noctuidae; genus Hoplodrina; species Hoplodrina ambigua. Next base: position 6,243,918 of record OX458969.1, on the reverse strand, counting down.
GTCCAGCAGTATTTCATCATAATATCCGTATTTCAGATAAAATGATGATGAATATTATTTTTTAATTTCAGCCCTTGAATATGATCTTGGACGATGGCGGTGACTTAACAAACTTGGTTCATAAGAAGTTCCCACAATATTTAGAAGGCATTAAAGGAATTTCTGAAGAAACAACAACTGGCGTACACAACTTGTACAAAATGTTCCGTGAAGGTTTATTGAAGGTTCCAGCTATTAATGTAAATGATGCAGTAACCAAGAGTAAATTCGATAATTTGTATGGATGCAGAGAGTCATTACTTGATGGAATTAAAAGAGCCACAGATATAATGGTCGCTGGAAAGGTCTGCGTGGTTGCGGGCTATGGCGATGTGGGCAAAGGCTGCGCTCAGGCTTTTAAGGGATTCGGGGGTAGAGTGATTGTCACAGAAATTGATCCTATTAATGCTCTGCAAGCAGCCATGGAAGGATTCCAGGTAACAACTATGGAGGAAGCTGCTGAAGTGGGACAGATATTTGTGACCACTACTGGATGCCTAGACATTATTTGCAAAGAACACTTCCTGAAAATGAAAGATGACGCAATAGTTTGCAACATTGGTCACTTTGACTGTGAAGTAGATGTTGCTTGGTTGGAAAACAATGCTAAGAAAGTGAACATCAAGGCACAAGTTGACCGCTATGAGCTTGATAATGGAAATCATATTATTGTATTGGCTGCTGGGCGTCTAGTGAATTTAGGGTGTGCCACAGGGCATTCATCGTTTGTTATGTCCAACTCCTTCACTAACCAAGTGTTAGCTCAAATAGAACTTTGGACAAGACATAATGTATACCCTGTTGGAGTGCACACATTACCTAAGAAATTAGATGAAGAGGTAGCTGCTTTACATTTGGACCACCTTGGTGTTAAACTAACTAAGCTAACCCCGAAACAAGCTAAATATATTGGTGTTCCAATTGAGGGACCATACAAGCCAGACCATTACAGATATTGAATTGTGTGTTCTGTATGTCTGCTTCTCATACTATTTCAATAAGCTTTGTTTGATCGTAACAATTTATAAATACCTACTTAAAATACACCAATACCTACCTTTTAATATAAGTAGGTACCTACTTTGATTATCTTAACCAATAACAGCATCTTATTCTTGAGAATGTAAATACATTTTGAAGAAATATTTATGCCTTTTATTACAATCCTTGATCAGTATCGCAAGTACATATGCATTTCGAATAAACACATTTTTCACATACGGATCTGCACCGTATGTTTTTTTTTTGCATTAGTTAAGATAGCATTACGATGTTGGCGACCGCTAGTACTATTTTATACAAAGCAGTGAATTGCGGTCGCCAACATCGGAATGCTACCGAACGGGTTAATGGTTCCTTTTCTATTTTGACTGACCCGTTGGTCTCGTGGTCGTAAGTGCGACTGTTGAGTAAAAGGGGTCCTGGGTTCGATTGCCAGGTTGGGCCCCTAGCCCTACAAGTGTCCTGTAGTTGGTGGTGTGACACCTCCATGCCTCGGAAAATTTCACACAGCGTGAAACCCGGTAGCCTACGATTTAGTTTATGCGGGCTGCTATGCGCTGTGGTTGTGTATGTATAATGGACGACAAGCACGCGGAGGTCCCGCGCGTTGCCGCTGCCCAGGATCACGCCCCGCGTCCCGCGTGCTAATTCCACGCATTGCAATAAAATAATACTTTTACGAAAAGGACATTTGCGGAATTAGCATGCGGGGCAATCCCGCATGCGTTATGAAATTCGCACGATATTAAAAACACCCTTACGTGCCGGCGACTCTATGTACGATACGCAACGTACAACTTTATTTGCACCTACTTACCACCAAGAACATCAACACTGATGAAATATTGTTCATATTTAAATACATAAATATATACCTATGTTCATGTTGGTTGGTACATCTATGGCTGTTATTTAGCCAGTTGTGCCAGAACAGTTGAGAGTTGTAGAGACATTAACACTTTCATACCAAACACCAACAATTTATTCAATTCTACTCCACCAAGTTGCTTAGTCCACACCACACCTCTACAATTGACTTGTTTAGTGCTATTTTTACTCCATGTACTTATGAAAGGGGAACATTTAGAAATAACACAATTACTTATGTTCTAAGTACCTATTTTATTATCAACAAATATTATTCTTAATTACAGTTATGTATTATAGAATTGCAGCAATTCTTGATCTTTAGGTTTAAGAATACATTTGTCTTTCAAGTTTACCACCCATCCAGGCTCTAATCCATAAAATATTTGCCTAGGATCTTTCCTTTCACATAACATTTGGTAATTTGAATCATTTTCTATGTCAGGTAGAGTATACCCATATTTTTGAGATAATTTTAGTCTTTCCTTGGATATTTCTTCTGGATCAGCCAAATATCCACGCGTTTTAGCACTAGTATAATATTCAATAGCATCAGGTGGTGGTATCATCCTCCTTGGAATAGCTTGCCCTGACTCAAAAAACTTCTTCGGGTTCTTGAGCAAGAAAAGACTGTGTGGGTCATAATAAGCAGTTGTAATAACTCCACCATTTTTTTCAATAGCAGCAATTACTTGTTCGCTAGCCCATTGTACTTCAATATTAATCCTGGCTGCAAAGATATCTACTCCATCATCTGTGAGATGAATGCCAAACTGCTTTTGGTCAGGGAAAAAATTGTAAACACCTGTCTTAATAATACTAGCAATATCTATAGGTTTGGTTATATCCAAGCGGTCTTTATCAATTATACTCTGCAGTTGGTGTAAGGACAGTGGTGGATATTCCCTTCTTAGGCTGAAAAAAACAAAGAAAAGAAATAAGTAAGTAAATCAGTTGAAAAAAGGAAACATTCATCATATCAGCCTAACAACATCCAGAGCTGGACATAGGCCTCCCCTAAAGTTGAAGAAACATTAAGCTAAATAAATCCACAGATAAAGTTAATTCTGTATTGTTTATGCTTATAAAAGTACATACTTATTGTGGAAACAAAGTTTAATTTTTTAATTTCTTTATTTTGGGTTAATTATTACATAATACTGCTGCCCTATAGAATGTTTCAATGGCAGCAAGAAAAATAGACTGTTGCCACAGTTTCAAAATAATTCTCAATCACTTCCCATTTATTACTTTATTGCTTATACATTTCATATTCTGAGGCTGGTCATTCAGAGAAAAAAAAACTTGTTTTGCAATTAAGCATGTCAGTACCTTGTGTTTATATTAAAGAATGAGTTTTTTTTTACTTCAGGGGGAAACCAAAACTATTTACCAGAATAAAGTTGTTGAATGAGTTACACACATTTAGTATGTACTTCACTCAGTAAATACATTACATAAAATGCATCATCAATCGATAATAATTTGCAATAATGATTACAGGTTAGAAAATCAACAATTGGGTGACTTACTGGTGGCCTCTATAATAGTGTTCTTGAGGTACTCTTAAATAAAAAGGATTATTTCCAGTTTCATAACCTAGTCTCATAAAATTCTGCCGTTGGCCTGAACCTTTGTTGCCAGAGCCGTGCTTATCACCACCATGTTGGGCACGACCCCGTTTTGCCTGAAAAGCAAAAATGATATCTCAAATCTTGGATAAGCAACTACACAAGTTTTTATTTGTTTTCTATACAAATGCAAATACTGACAGGTTTCTTAGAATTAGGATTGTCGCGTATATTAGCAAGCGATATCCTCGGGAGGGACCTCAACATAGAGAGAGATTTCTCTATAACTTGTCGGGATCCCATCTTATAAATATCCAGTTTAAATAACACGTCTATCAAATTATTATCCACATGGTTACTCAACTACTCTGACACTGACAGACAATCAATCGATTTGAATGAATCTATGCTGACAGTACTTATAATAGAATGCACTCTGTGGCTATTGAGCATAGAGCAACACGGGCCACCTTTGCTCTATGCCATTGAGACTGATTTAAAATTTTATGTGTAACAATCAGGGTTGCCTACTCTAGAGAGGACCAACCTGAGAGAATTTTAAGATATCGAGTAATTGGTTAAAAGAAAATTTAACCAGACTTTTGTGCAGCATCTAATATCGGCTGTCTTGTCACAAGTGCAGTTAACCATTATTACCGGAGTCTTCCGGGCAATCCGGGAGAGTTAGGAACCCTAGCTAACATAATAAATTTGTATAAATTTAGTAGGTGTAATTTTCATAAGTACCTATTTAAATAATATAGTTCGAATTTCATCTTAGATGCATGAAAAAAACACAAAATTGATAGCGTGCCATTTACAAGCACGCGTGTATTCCAGCATTTATTCACAGCACAGCGGGTCCGGGTTGATTCTGTTCTTTGAAAGAGCGTATTTTATTTTGTAAGATCTGAAATAGTGTCAAAAAAAAAATACAGCAAAAAAAAAAAAAAACGTTTATTTTTATGTAAAAAAAAGAGTATCCATGAAGATTTTTTGCAGGTTCTTCTTTATAGGAATTTAGGAATCTACTGTTTGGAAAATGCAAATTTAAAATGCGCGAAATTCAACTACCGACGAAGACTGCTTACTCGCTATGTTATTACAACCAGACCCGAAACAACTACCTGCAGGCGCAGGCCATACAATCTCTGTTTCATGCGGAAATCGAACCCACGACACGCAGCGCGGCAGCTTATAGTTTAACGGGTCTTAAACACCTAATTTTTCTTTGATGGTCTCTTGGTCGCAAGCATGACTGATAAGCTATGGGTTCCAGGTTCAATTCCTAGATAGGGCAAAGCGATATTGGATGTTTTAAATAGGAATTTTTCAGTAGCGACAAATCAATACTGTCGATAATGTGGCATCTCCGAGCCTCGGAAAGCACGTGAACCTGTTGGCCCTGCGTTTGATCTTTGGGCCGTCGGATTGCCGTGCCATAGGACTGCGAGAGTGTGCTGCACCTGTGTTTATACACACTATGTCGTCTCTGCCTTATTGGTCTAGTGGTCGCAAAGCGCTACTGCTGAGCATGAGGTCTTGGGTTCGATTCCCAGGTCGAAAAAAAAGTGTTACTGAATTTTTCCATCAGGAATTTCTCAGTAGCAGCCTCGGAATCTGGATTTGTGCCCGGTTGATGGCAATAGGCTTGCCCCCTATTACATAGGACTTAAAGATATCTGGCAAAATGAGGGTGTCCTAATGGGTACACCTCTGCCTAACCCTTCTGGGATTACAGGCGTGATGTTATGTTGTGTCATCTCATGCTTATGCCTGTGCATGAAGATTACTCGCTAAGCACTCACTTGGCTCTATTGAGAATTACGTGTCTGAAATTCGGTCGGAAAGATAAAGATTATTATTATTACAATGTGCTGGTTGCTGGCATGTGCAATCCTGGCTGTATAAGATAAGTGCCATAGGGGACCCTTTCTTAAGTGTTGATGTTGATAGGCATACAACAGGGGAGAGTAAACTAAATGTAGTTTTATTGTGGTTGGTGTGTTCATTTCAAAAGTTTGGCATCCCCTGGTGTTGATAGATAATCATAATTAATGAAACAAAAATTATTGGTTCTAGATTAATATAATAATAGGTGTATACATACATAACATTACATAGGTAAATACTTTGTATTTTAACATTCACACAAGTAGTTTGTTTACTTCCTCTGGTTTCCTGCGTACAATGGTATGTGGATCTGCATACCCATTCAACGGATCATGGACTGCTTGGTACAATTGTGCATAAATAGCAAAAATTACTTCAAATGCTCGTTTCTTTACTAACGACTTGTGAGTATGACTCAAAAGCAAGTTGAGTTGTGGTAACATGTATACATCTGGGGATACTAAGAACATATCAAACTTGTTTAAAAATGTCTTTAATGTTGATGTATCCATTCCAGGGATAGCTGATAAAGGACCACTTATTTTTTCTTGAAGAATAGTATAAATTGGTCCCAAATTTAAATTAGCAACAAGGAAGCTAGCCTGTTCTGAAGTTAAAGTATCAATTTGGGCTTCAGATTGAGCTTGTAACCTTTCATTATATTCATCCATTACTGTGTACAGAGATAAGGTACACTGGATATGATAAATACAGTTTAACATGTATACTGACATGTCAGTAGAACTCAAGTGGCAGGCAGTTTCATTGATTGCATGTAATAAAGGATCTAATATATGAGTAATTATCATTTTTCTATCAGTAGTATTTATATTATGGGAGACATTCATTATAGCCAACAAATCACGAAGGAAACTGACCAAATCTGTCACGACAATTGAAGGGTTTAAATCCACTGGTGGAGCTTTGACCCCATGGCTAAGTTCCTTCTGTATTTTACTATCCAGAGTTATAAGAAAAACTTCTTCACTTTTTTTGAGTAGCTCTTCAAATGTATTTATGAGATGACCATTTGATATAACAGCCTGTATTACATCCTTATAATAAATTATTAGATTGGTTATAGACCACAGAACAAGAGGATCTTTATCAGGCTTCAATATTAGTTCTGCTCTAACTTTGAGTAGAGGACATATAGCTTCCATGATATTGGTCAGAGCATCAATGATAAGCTGGTTCTTTTCAGGCATATTGCAAAACTTAAATAAAGTTGCAAGATTTTCTTTTTCTACAGGTATAACTTGATACACCCATGTTAAAATATCTCCTATGTACCGTTTAGCATCATTGGCATAAAATTCAATAGGCTTAGAGCCCTCTGTGCCTTTGGTTAAAGCATCAATAAAGAGTTGTACAATAGTTGCTTTGCGAGCTGAACTATATTCATCAATAATATTAGAAAATAATACTTGTCTGTTCTGAAATTTAGCCAAAGCAGTTGGAACCAGTGTATTATTTGGCGAATCAGTACTTAGGCAGGCTCCAATAGTCCAATGATACAATTTTTCTATAGCAACTTCCTGCTGCAGTCCTACTGTTTCCATTATATCAAATGCGGAAGTTTGATACCAACACTTTATAAGTGTTTTGCAGTTACTATACAGCTTTTCTATATGGGATAATGTCCCAAAGAAATCATGTGTTAGTGGCGTTTTGACTGAGACATTGTATAGGTACTCATTTTGCTCTGGAGATAGTTGAAAACCTTGTACAAAAGCACCAACCCATGTCTGCTTCTTTTCTGTTTTTTTTCTTTCATCTTTGAGTTTAGTTGTTTGAGTTATAAGATGGTGGGTTTTATTTTTTGAATCAGATAATCTGCTAGACATATCTTTGACTGCCACATCTAAAGATGATAGAGAATCAAGCAACACTTGTAGCTTATCCTTTACCTTACTATATTCTACTAAAACAGCTTTGTTTACCATCATATCCCTTTTTTCTATTTCATTTACAATTACTCTTCTAGTATAGGCAGAATTTGATGAACAAAAGCCAGACACAGAATGTAGTGCATCAGTATTATCTGAAAGGATATGGCTGTCGAAGATCTTATTTATTCTTTGTCTTATAGGATTATTGTAAGTGGAATCCATGGTATTTGATTAAATTCAAATAAAATCAAATAACTTTCGTGAATTTTGCCAACATCAATCACCAAAATAACAATTTTCGAATATTACTACTGACCGACACGTACAAATAAAGTGCAATAATAATTGAAAGACATTTACGGCAATTATGTATGACATATTGACGTTATTTTTGTTGACGTTGACAATTTGTTATCATGTATGACATATTCATATTCCCGGCTCGGCTTTGCTTTCCGTAAAGACATTGGTGATTGGTCCACTCCAAAATCAAAACACTACCAAAGAAGTTTTTGTGGTTCAGTCTAGGCAGATCTAACGTAGAAATTAGCTGTAGGCGCTATATCAAAATCAAATTATGCTTTTTATGAAGTTCATTAGTATTAGTATGCTAAGAAGCCGTAGTATTGTGATGATGACTAATTTAAATAGTTTGTCTTGCTCAATACCATGGGCATTACTCATAAACCATAGAGTAAACAATCAAGTTTATTCGTAATAAGGTTTGTTTACGAATAAAAAAGTGAATTGTCTATGGACACATCATATGATCATTGATCACCCACTTCAATTGATTTCCTTCTTCTGTGTCTCCTAAACTCTCTGGGCTTTTTTACTGATTTGAGTTGCTTGGTTTTCCAATAACGGTGTGAAGTTAAACTGTTTAAGTGAAATTAAATTACGAGCAAAATGAAGGGGTGCATTTTCAACATCGACGCTGGATATTTGGAAGGATTGTGCCGTGGTTTTAAGTGTGGTATCCTCAAGCAGGCCGACTACCTGAACTTGGTGCAGTGCGAAACCCTTGAAGGTAAGAACTATACTAGATCAGTATGCTGTTTCAAACCACAAGCAGACGTAATACGCATTTTTAAATAAAATCATTTGAAATTTATAAATTTAATGTTTACAGATTTGAAACTTCATCTGCAGGGTACGGACTACGGCACATTCCTTGCCAATGAGCCCAGCCCGCTGGCTGTTTCTACCATCGATGATAAGCTCCGTGAGAAACTTGTTATTGAATTCCAACATCTCAGGAATCACTCAGTAGAGCCCTTGTCTACCTTTTTAGATTTCATTACATACAGTTACATGATCGACAATATTATTTTGCTGATCACTGGTACTTTACACCAGAGACCCATTTCTGAGCTGATTCCAAAATGCCACCCCTTGGGCTCTTTTGAGCAGATGGAAGCTATCCATGTTGCTGCTACACCTGCAGAACTGTACAATGCAGTCCTTGTTGACACCCCTCTGGCCCCATTCTTTGTGGACTGCATCAGTGAGCAAGATTTGGATGAGATGAATATTGAAATTATTCGTAACACTCTGTATAAGGCATACCTGGAAGCCTTCTATGATTTCTGCAAGCAGATCGGTGGGACAACTGCTGATGTCATGTGTGAGATTTTAGCAGTAAGTTCAAAATTCAATTATTGTAAAATTAGGATTTAGTGTTCGAGTATTCAAATTAATCAAATTGTTTCACTTTATCTATAAGTCGCACTGTAATTTGCCATCCAAAGGATTCGTTTTCTGACTCTTTATGTTTACATTTTCATCTAATTGCTTTGGAAGTGAGTAACTGTTACAATTTCATAATACCCATAAACCATCTTTACAGTTTGAAGCAGATCGTCGTGCTATCATCATTACCATCAACTCCTTCGGAACAGAGCTGTCCAAGGATGACCGTGCTAAATTATACCCACGTTGTGGTAAACTGAATCCTGATGGCTTGGCGGCTTTAGCCAGAGCAGATGATTATGATCAGGTCAAGGCTGTGGCTGAATACTATGCAGAGTACCAAGCTTTGTTTGAAGGTGCTGGTACCAATGTTGGTGATAAGACTTTGGAAGACAAGTTCTTTGAACATGAGGTAATTTTTTAGGATTCTATTGCTTTTTTGGACAGAGTTCCTACAATCTACTACATTAAACATAATTAATTATTATGGAGTATGCATAAAAGATTTGTGCTTCCACCAACCATATAAATTAGTATGCAATCATTAATAAGGCAACACAAGGTAATAATAGCATACTGGAATATATTGTATTTGTTTATAAGATTTATTTAATTCCTGGGAGACCCATCAAGCTAGTGAAATTCAAATACATGTCGAAAAAAAGAAGAAAAAATGTACATTATAAGTCATTAGACCTTGATCTACATAATTATGGTAAAACGATAATGCATGTTAATAAAAATGTAAGAAATGTTTTTTTTAACTTCATGGTGAATTATCTTTGTGAACAGCATGACTTGCCCCTCCCTGTATGGTTTACAGCAGTATTTTAATTTGATTTTATTTCAGGTGAGCCTCAATGTCCATGCATTTCTGCAACAATTCCACTTTGGCGTTTTCTATTCATACCTGAAGCTGAAGGAACAGGAATGCCGAAACATTGTATGGATAAGTGAATGTGTCGCTCAGAAGCACCGTGCTAAAATTGACAACTACATTCCCATTTTCTAAACGGTTTATGATAGCATTCTGAACTTTAAGAATTCCCTTTAAAATACCTTTTGCTTTCTACATACTTGATACTTGTAATATTAATCAGGTCAGACAAATGTATGTATACTGTTATATTGTAGTTAAATAAGAAATAGTGTAAACATACTAAGAAATTTCTGTATTTTGAATTTGTCTAAGGTAGGTAGTTCATTGGATAATCTACATGTTGTAAATGTTGGATTTTACATATTCTGTATTAAGCCTATACAGTAGATTTAGCTTGATATTGAATATTTATTATCTTTGAAGCAGTATTTTAAGTTCTAAATCTCTATTTGAGTTTGAACATTTTAGTATTTTATTGTTAATTATGAGTAGATTTGATGCCCGTAAACACACTGTACGCCATTACTGTATTTTTCAAAGCATGTGAGCACATTCCTCCTTTAATTTTGCGTTGATGTGCAGAATACAGACAGACTAGCAAACCTGTACATAATACAGTTACGACGTTAAGCTTTGGAACCACAATTGTTTTTTTAAGTAATCAGTAACAGAAAAAGACGTAGTTGTCGCGTTTACTTTTTTTGATTGGTTTGGTGTTATGTTCAGCGTTTGCTACCGAGTATTTATCTATGTATTTATTGATAATCTATGTATTTTGCAACGAAAATGACCTACCTACATATATTAATTGTTATCCTTATTGTTAGAAAAATAAAACTATGGATGAAATACAGTTGCTGAGTAAGTTGCGCCGCCTTTAAAAAAGAATACTGCTTGTTTGTAGCATTGAGTAACACAGGTATATACTTACTTAGTCTTATTTATTTTAAAATCGTGTTTATTATTAGTTTAAAAATGCATGGCTATTTAAAATCGTTGGACACCTATTTAATGTTATGTAAATAAAGTATTCATTATAATGTTTGATTTTCATTTCAATAAAATATAAGTTAGAATCTACCTATATTAGTAGTGCTTCAGTATTAATATCCATAGATTATTTAGTCAGGCTTAAGGGTTTATTTCAGAAAGCAGTACTTTGGGCACTGCTAGTATTGTAAGTCTCCTGCAGAATATACATGCATATACTTATGAACTGCCACACACATTTACACCCACATTTCGCCAGTTATGTTGTGTTTTATCTAAAATTAAACCTCCATTATAATATTATTCTTTAATACAATTTGTTTGTTCTGCAATAATATCAGTGATGGGGCCATTATATATCATACTTTCTTTAGACTTATTTATTAGTAAGCTTGAGTGCTCCTTCCAAAATCTATCCTTTAGCATGTCATCATGTGTATCTACTATTACATTACTATGCTTTTCTGAATTATTATGGTAAAAGGTTTTCCTGATCAATAGTGTTCCTCTTTTGAATATTTCTGGTTCATTATTATAATTTATAAGGAATTCTTGAAATAAAATTTCATTTTTATCAGCAGACACAGTCCCACATAAACGTTTCTCAGCCTGAAATAGAAAATGTGATTCTTAATAAACAAGAACACAGTAGTATAAAAAGTAAACTGACTACATTTACAGATGTATCATAATCATCCAGAGTAGGAAGGTTTCTAATTTAAAAATACACCATTTAACCAATCGCCTTGGGACATGGGCAGAAGTTGCAGTATGCCATCTTTTATATGATTCTATAACTATGTTTTTCATTGTATAACATAATTTTTGTACACAGCAAGTTGTAATTACAGAAAAATAATTGGTTGTTATGATAAATTAACTTACTTGCGATGGGCTAAGGTTTCCTTTTAATACTAAAGTCCAAAATGTGGTATTGTATAAATTGTTTATATGCACATCTGCTTGCCTCCACTTCATATAATCTATTAGATTCTCATCGTTGGGGTAAAGTACTATTCGACCATCAAATGTTGGTGGATATTTTAAAGGTTCTTCATCAAAAAATTTGTTCCAGTAAAATACGTAAGATGAAGAAAACTTGCTGTTAATGGTTGTCAATAGCTTTGCTGACCGTCGTTTGTACAATGTGGTACTTTTCTTGAAAACAAAAGAATATTCGTCACTTTGTCCAAAAGCCATTAATAAGTCATTGAACTCTCGTAGCACGGTAAACGCGGCATAATTCATCAATTTTAAAGCCCTTAGATCGTTCGGTTTCGAAAATTGATGGTCTTCCGAGAATTTGTGGAAGCATTTTCCATCTAGTCTTACAACTATCCAACTGTTAGGCAAAAGGGTATCATCTAGTTCGAATTTTTTAACGTACTCAAATGAACTTTTAGCCATTTTATAGGTTTGCAGCAGTGGTTTGCGTGCGAATGTTTTTTTTCTAATGAAGTTAATAGCTATCATTAAATCTTCCAAATAGTTTCTCGAACTTCAAACCTTTTACACGAAAAGCGGAAAAGTAACTTCCATTTCAACTCTTCAATGGCTTTTGTATATAGAACACCTGGAGTCACCACATTTTTGCCATATGTTAGACCCCTAATGTTGGATAATTTTATTATTATTCACAATAAGAAAATACAATTCTTTTCCCCTCAGATTTTTTGTCTTATATGTAATGTACTTTGCGAGGCATGTAACATAGACCGAGACTCCAATCACTCAGGCAAAGAGAATCAAAAAATATATAAACACAAGGCACGAGAGACAAGGAAACTCAGTTGAAACTTGAAAGTACAAAGTAATAATAATATAATATTCCGTTCCGTGTGACATTTATGACATGACATTGACTGATGACAGCAGCGTCAGCAGCACAGCAGAACGTCACATCCGGTGTTAGATATTTAAAAAGACATGAATTGAGACTCTACTAATTAAAATGCTAAAATGTTGTTTTTTTATTTTCACGAAATTGCAATTCGTATTGTAAAGCGTGATGATAAAGGGCACGCGCATAATAACACGCTGCATTATAAACGAAAAAGAGGTGCAATAAGAGCTAGTTTCTTAGCAACCGTTGAAAAGATTTTTATTATACTGTTGCTTACAACATGCTATTATCTACGTGCGACTGAGTTCGTGTACGAGGCACTTTTCGCACTATGACGTTCTCGATAGCGAGGGGCGTTGAATGAACGAACTACACAGTCGACCGTACGTCGACGGTCGAATTAACTAGTTCGTTCGACGAATCGACGGTTCACCGATACTGGATGGACTAGTCGAATCCATAGATGGATCAGACGCTTAAAATGAAACTCGGAACGCGACGACCGTCGACGCGAGATTGTAGTCGATACATTCGTCCGATGAAATAAAATAATTGAGCAAACCAATTTGAACTTTAAGTATGGCCTCATTAAAGTTCAAATTTGTTTGCTCGGGGGAGTTCATATTTGTATTGGTCGAAAAAAAATGTTGTTGTGTTACGTGAAGAAAATGATACATATCGTAGTTCCGCAATGCGAAACCTATTAATATTATTAATAGGTACCTACAGCACGCGGGAGACTAGTCTACAGCGTTCGTCACCGGTCCGTCGGCGTCGTGCCGCCGCCGTAGACTTCGTCACAACGTTTACCATGTTAACGCGTAAACTAGTCGACGAATTCAACTAGTTGATCGACTAATCGATAAACGAAATTCAACGGTCTAGCTTCGTTGACGCAAAATACGTCGACGACCCATCACTATGACGTTCGAGAACTTCTCGAACGTCATAGTGTGAAATTGGTAGTGTTGCCCACTAAAATCGATACATTTGTGTTTGCAATCAAATTCGTTCATTTATCGGAAATTTAACTCACAGTCTAATTTAATCACTTAAATATTATGAGTGTCGTGATGGCCCAGTGGTTAAGGGGGCCGTCTCTCATGCATGAGGTTCTGGGTTAAAATCCGGGCAAGTACCAATAAACAATGGGCATAGAGATGCTGCTTAAAAATAAAAACAAGACAAGTGTTTAATGTTTATCTTTATCCTGTCATCTGTCGACTGTCAGTCACTGAAAAACCAGAACTGGCTGAAAAAAATAGTAATATTTGCTTATTTCGTGCTCGTCAGTGGTTACAGAATTATAAGTTGCTTGATTTCGTCAGATTTTCAGTCTGGTTTTACATTTATTTGTTTATTATGTCTCGTATTTATTATGTAAAGAAAATTCTCCCTAAAAGTAAGTGCAGGTCTACTTCTGTAGATTATTATCCTGTAATTTAAAAAATAATAATACTGAAATTACTTAATATTTTACAGATTTATCATCTGTCAGCCTGTCAAAAAGTATGTATGCCTATATTACAACAATAGCTGACGAGGCAGAACCAACTGAAAAGGCTGGAGATGAGTCCAAGAGGCCCCAATCGAAAAGAATGGAGCAATTCCGAAAAAAGCTTAGAGAGACTACTCCTATAGATGATCTTGGGGAACAACCAGCGTTACATCCTGCTCAAAAGGAAGACCCATTTCCTCCATGGCCCAATGATACCAATCCTCACACAGGAGAAGTAGGTGGGCCCAGGGGGCCTGAACCTACTCGATATGGGGATTGGGAACGGAAGGGAAGATGTAGCGATTTTTAAATTAGTGGAACATTTAGGATCAGATGGTAGAAATTGTCAAGTTGAAAAGATAAGCACATAATTATGTTATTAACCAAGTTAATAACAAGAATGTTGTTGTGGTAAACAATGTTGAAGTTACTTTGAGCTTTATTATTTATTACACTTTTGTGTATATTAGTTATCAGATCTAAAGAGGAGTTATTACAAAATAAAATGCGATTTTGAAAATTTTGTTTTATTTATTGATTGGAAGATTTACCAACAATTTTAGGCATCTTCTTATTTGTGGAATCTTCAAGTTCTTTGGCTTTGTAATAATGTGGAGCAACTTCCAAAAGCCATTTACTTTCTATTTCTGTAACTTGCCTCATAAATTCTTTGGATGTAAATACTAATTCATGGTAAATCACCCATCGAGGTAATTCTTCAAATAGAGCACTATTTGGGTGAATCATAACAGTCTGAAAAATAAAATATTAACTTGAAAATGGGAAATAATTGATATTATTATGGTTCAATTAACCGTTTTATTATTACCTGCATGTGATTTGTTAGATAACCTATGGGCTTTGTAACATTGGCGGGAGCAAAATATTATCCACATTAATATTTATAATTCATTGTTAAAGTGTTGATCTGATGTTATTTTTAATCATGTTTTTAACCAAAATTTATACATAGATTTTATACTGGTCTCGCCAGATGCGCGGGTAAATATCGCCTAGACCAGAGTTGTGCTTCGTTTTGTGTTGGCACTTGGAAAAGTCCGCAAGCAAATTACGTCTCATACTTTATCTTGCCAATTGCGTGTGTCACACACTGCGCAAATACTTACTTGATTATGTTTCACAGTTTTGTAATGGCCTCCCTTTGAAAATTTGGCTATGTGATAGAAGTAACCAGCAGTTATAGCTTTTCGAATGTTAGTGTCGTCGCTTAAGCTTGAAACCATATCAATTTCCACTCTTTCCATAAGACCCGCAAGTTGTTCTCGCACATCCCGTGCTCGCTTCATTGACCGGTACTGTATAAAGTTTTCATAGCACCATTGCACAGAGTACTCGGAGCCAAGCCATTGGTTATACACATTCATTAGTGTCAGGTGGTCTCCATGCGGGTGGAAAAAGTTTTTCCTAGCAGTGTCTGCATGTATTATCTTATCTTTAGGTCTGTAGAATACTGAGCTATTTACTGATAACATAGCTGCAATTGTTACAATTTCTTCTGAGCATTTGTATCTGGAAAATAGTTTTAAAGTGAATGATCCTTTTTGCACAGTAACATTTACAGAGCAATAGAGAAGTTCAATAATAATTCAGTTATTTGAAGTTGTTTTTGTTGTTTAAGAAAAAGCATTATTATGACATGCCATGAGACTGCTTCAATAAAAAGATCTGAGAATAGAAGCATACAAAGAAAATAACAAGTACCCATCCATAAATATTGTTTCATGCATGATTGAACCCTACAAGTTTACAATATATGAAGTACTTTCTATGTATAATTGGATAACACTTACTTTTCACTAGCTAATAACATTTTTGCAAGCATTGGATCTGTGGGGAACTCGGCCATCCTTCTACCAGCTTTAGTTAATTCACCATGATGATTAAGAGCTCCTAAAGCATAAAGTTGTTCTAGGGCCAACACCAATGTTTCATGTGGTGGTGGATCCAAGAAATCAAAATGGATTAGATCATTAATACCCAAAGCTTTGAGTGTCAGAACAGCATTGCCTAGATTAATCCTCTGTATTTCTGGTATGGTGTTATCTTCAAGTTCATATTTGTAAGCCCAAGCTGTATACAGGCGGAAACATTTTCCAGGTGCCACCCTGCCAGCTCTACCTGCCCGCTGGTTAGCTGATGCTTTAGAAATAGGTACCACCATTAAACTTTCCATGCCAGTTTTTGAGTTAAAATTATTCTGCTTTGCAAATCCAGGATCAATAACGTAGATAATATTGTCAATAGTTAAAGAAGTTTCAGCAATGTTAGTGGCTAACACTACTTTACGAGCACCTTCTGGAGTAGGCTCAAATATTTTAGCTTGCATATCACTTGGTAAGTTTGCATATACTGGTAATATGAGTAATTCTCTTAACTTTTTGCCAATTCTTTTTGTTCTTTCTTGTAGCATTTCAAAACAAGTTTCTATTTCTTCTTGACCTGTAAGAAAGACTAATATGTCTCCAAGCGGTTGAGTGGCATGTATCTGTAAAACAGAAACAACACTAGCATCCACATAGTCTGCTTCAGGTGCTTTTGTGTAATAGATATCAACTGGAAATCTTCTTCCTGGGATTCTAAAGATGGGAGCATCATCAAAGAAACTTGAAAATTTCTCAGCATCTAATGTGGCACTTGATATAAGCAGTTTTAAATCGGGTCTAAACCTAGTAATATCTTTGACAAGGCCAAATAGAATATCAGTGTGCAATGTGCGTTCATGAGCTTCATCAATTATCATTACACTATAAGAGGCTAAGTCTGGCTCTGAGAGAAACTCTCTATGCAGTGTACCATCAGTCATATACTTAATAACAGTTCTGTCAGATGTACAGTCTTCAAATCTTATGCTATAGCCAACTTCATTCCCAAGCTTGACATTCATTTCTTGAGCCACTCGAGCTGATACAGACATGGCTGCTACTCTTCTAGGTTGTGTACAACCAATTTTCTTCCCGTCTTCAGTGAAACCAGCAGCATGAAGATATTGAGGTATTTGAGTAGTTTTACCAGAACCTGTCTCACCTTCTACTATTAAAATTTGATAATTCTTTATAGCTTCTATCAATGACTGTTTAAAAGGGTAAACTGGCAGAGACTTTTTAGTTTCCTCAATGCTCATACGTATTTTCTGGTATTCTGATTTTTCCTCTTGTTCTTTCTTTTCTTTATTACCTTCCAATTGTAGAGCTTGAATAAAATCAATCTGCTCATCCAGTAACAAATCATAT
Source organism: Hoplodrina ambigua (assembly GCA_949774945.1). Classification (NCBI taxonomy): domain Eukaryota; kingdom Metazoa; phylum Arthropoda; class Insecta; order Lepidoptera; family Noctuidae; genus Hoplodrina; species Hoplodrina ambigua. The sequence continues at coordinate 6,226,500 of OX458969.1, read as the reverse complement.
TCATCTTGTGCTTTTGCATCCTTAGCACCAAATTTAAAGAAAGCAGATTTTATTTGCTCTTGTTCCCACCTTTGCTGTTCTGAGTGTGGCAATTTCTCTCTTTCATCAACTTCAACATATTCTCCTGTAAAGTAACCCAATTTTAGTAAATATAATTTTAATTAGAATTATAAAACATTTTAAAATATTATTATAGTATTTAATACACAGAATTTTAAAATGTAATATTTAAATTTAATATTATGGATAATATTTGAACCTTTAGCATCTTTTCCCAAGTCTTGTGGCATATGATATCTCTGGACATTCTCCAACTCTCTGGCTTTTTCATGTTCTTTAGCTAATTTTAAAATTGTTTTTTTATGTTCTCTTTCCAACCTTTCTCTTTGAGTTAAGCTGAAATAACAAAAACAGTATCTTATCAGTATTGTTAGTTATATTATACAAAGTATTTCCAAAATGTGTCAGGCTGAATTTTGCTTTTATTTGGTATTACAATGGTGTACTCTGAAATTTTATACAAGAGTAAACTCAGCCACTATGTGAGTAATTCGACTTACCTGCTTTCATCAAAGAGGTATTCATCATCAGCTATATCTGCTTCCAACTCAATTACCTTGTCGTCTTTCCTTTTTTCTAGATATTTTCGACGTGAGTGAATGCGCAACTTTGGCAATATTTTTTCTCTGTCCTCAGCTTCTAACTTTAGGCGCTTGGCTGCTTCTTCGTAAGACCTTTTGCTAGAGGATTCTGCAACTTTTTTTACTTTTTCTTCGTCGCGTTTTTTCAATCTCTTTGCAAATTCATCTCGTTCTCTTATGTCTTTTAGACGGTCTTCTTCAGCGCTGTCAGAACTCGATGAATAACGTCTTTTACTCAATTTATCCATTTTAGCAGAAAGCTAAGAAAGTACGTAATATTGCAAAATCGTCTGTAATTAAAAGGTTTAATTTATAAATTCAGCATTCATGAGCAATAGCAAAATAATTACAACAATTAATTATTTTCGTCTCATACACTTGCTTGTGTTATTTTTTGTAGTAGATGAAGTTATTTAAAATATCAAAGAGTACGTAAACAATATTTTCAGTCTACTATACGTCATTCATATGTCTAAAATAGAGATGCCCATAATTTCAACTTCAACCATAAGTAGTCTATGACTGCATATGGCGCATTTACATATGGCTTTCTCAACACTTACTATTTAACTGTCACTATATTAACTATTTAACTAATTATTATTTTGTCTTAACTGTCACTATATTAACTATTTAACTAATTATTATTTTGTCTCAACTGTCTACTTAAGAATATATACCATTGCTGATAATAGGTAAAGAGAATCCAATTAAAGGGAAGAATATAAAGTACTTGAAAATCAACAAAATCTGATGTAAAGAAGAATATCCCAAAAAAATATTAAAAAGTCGTCAAGCTCCTAAACCGCAAAAATCGTAGAACATACATTTTTTTTGAGGTGGTAAAAGTCATTAAACCTGTCCTTCCGCCCTGGGTGGGGCGGAAGCTGTCAGACTTTTACTGACTAAAAAACTACCCTGTTCCTTCTGTTGCCCTTTACGTTCCGGGGCCACGGTATCCTGTTAAGACGTCCCGCAACCCCGGCAGGCGTTTAGCCCTGTTGGCCCCACCATCCCTACCGTCCGACGCCCTGGGCGTCTCCCGCGGCGGCTAGGGCGTGAGGTGGAGGATGTTCTTTCCCTCAGGCATCCCGCATCCTCCTTCGCTATCATTACTGCTTCGCAGAAGGAGGTGACTGCATCCCATTCCCTCTCACTCCGGAGCATGGCTTGAAGCAGGGCCGTACGCGAGAGGTCGCCACCGCTTATCGCCTCCGTGAGGACACGGCGGTGCTCTCTCTAAGCGGGGTAGACCTGCACCGTATGCTCCACCGTGCCCTCCCGGCGGTCCACACAGTGGTGACACCCGGGCGTTTCCTCCCGCTGAATCCGACACAGGAACCTCCCGAAACAACCGTGACCGGTGAGGTCCTGTGTCAGGCGGAAGCTGAGGACGACGTAGTGCCTCTCTAGCCACTCCTCAAAGAGGGGTCTTACCACCGCGATTGCGGCGTGCGCGGTAGAACATACATGAGGGTAGTTTGGATAGCCCAAAACTTTTGTTTGGACGTCCTTATCTGGGTCGTCCTGTAGAATAAAGTATCACAAATAAGGTTCCGTTAATCAGATAGGTACCTTAAATAAATACTATGTTATAATCGTGTGAAATAAAGGCATGTTATGTTGTTGATGAAGTAAACGTAGCTTTAATACTATCTCCGCACCAAGCAGTATATCCCTAATTATTTATAACAAGCCACTAAGAAAAGGGAAACGATTATTTAAAAAAATATATTTATTGTGACATTTCATTACAAAAAAAGTAAGTAAAATCGAAAATAATTACCATTTTAAGCACAAATTCATTAAATATCTTTGGGGTTCGACTGTATTTAAAAACAATGTTACGATCTTATCTTCGTCGGTGAGTATTAACTTTATATCTATTTATTTTGAGCTAGCAAGATATTACGAAAAATAGAATTTCGTAGCTAAGAAATGTCCTAAATTAGCTCACAGAAACATAACAACGGGAAGATATATTCCTTCTCATACGTGTAACCTAATACTACATACAGAATTTTATTACAACAATCAACTAATAAAAGGGAATCATTTATTAAAAAAAAACCATTTAATAATGAGTCATTAAATAAATTAAAAAAAAAATTAAAAGCATCCCGCAATGTACTTTCTCGATAATCGAACTCCTGAGTTAAAATTGTTGCTCACAAACGTTTTAAATGGAGTGTAAAAAAAAACACTTTAGGGCGAAAGTGTTTTTCGTCAAAACTTAAAAAGAAATTGAGACATTGCAATATCTCCGTAGGTCGAACCAGATGGGATCGTTCAGAACTAAAAAAAAAAATCATGTAACTTTCAGCGTCGTTTATAAAGTAGGTAGTCTTTTTACATCCCGCCGGTTTGTTATTACCCGTATAGTTATCAGTAGATAGTAATGTCATGTTAAACCAGCTGACAACTGGTGGCAACGTACATGCAATATACATGTGGAAGCTTGTAATTAGCAAATGTCCCTACTTATGTATGATATATTAAGATTGATATTAGTCTGTATCTGGAAGCTTTCTTTAAAATAAATAAAATATATAACAGCATGCAGCGTGCCGACTGTGCCGAGTCGTGGCAGAGCGTCAAAACTTTCCGAAATAATTAGCTTTGCGACTTTTGTCACTGACTGCACGAACTTGTGAGCATAGGTTCATCAGAGGTTCCCAAACCCATTTCGCCTACTGCCCACTTTGAGAATAAATTATTTTATAGCGTCCCCATTTTATCACCTGCTTAAAAACCACTATAACTATAGATAATTATTTTGAGCTTTATTAGCGGAAATTAAACGGCCCGATTTTTTTCTGGGTCTCTTACTCTCCCCCTTTAGGCCTGCAGTGCCCACAAGGGGGCATTATCGCTCGCTTTGGGAAAAGCTGGTCTAGATTCTCTGACAATTATTGTTCCCATTTCTTTATGCAGCTCATTGCCTTGTGCTTTCTGCTCTAGTAGGTAATGGAAGAATAGATCTACAATATTTTTTCGATTGCAGTATTCCCGATAAATTAAATCTTGTGGATAAACATTTTTTAAAAACCTCAGCTAAAAGAGGATCTCTACTCGCCAATAGTTTAGCTGCTCTTGGAAGAAGTCTTGATGTAATTAGGATTCATGGACCAACTGTAGATGAGGTAAGAGATTAGTCGTGTACAATTTTGTAAATTAGATTCTTGAAACCTTTAAAAAGCACCATCTTTGGGCATAAGACAGGGGAGTGTGGGGTCTTAGCTCACTAAACCACCCCGGTGGTCACCGTCAGCACATGAAGAGGATTCCGTAACAACTAGGTACGTAACTACCATTTTCCTCCTTAATATGAGTAGGTTAAGTAGGTACGTTAATTTGAACTTCATGTGCCAAGGTAATCACTGGTCACTAGATATCCTACCTACCATTTTTCCGACTTCCACGCTGACGAAGTCCCATTTAGAAGCTAGTATTGAAAGCTAATTAGAAGTTTCAAGTCAGTCGTTTCCCTGTTATGGCTTTGGAAAGCTCTCAAAATCATAATGTCACTGCATTTGCAGTGACATTATGATTTTGAGAGCTTTGACTCGGTTGTGATTTCACAACCGAGTGGCAAATAGTGTCCAACCCAAACTCGTTCAACCCCAGGAGGTTAAACGAAGTTTGATGGTGGTTGGTAAAATCCAATTAATAAACAATCATTTAAATCAGCATTGCTACCTTAAGATTTCATGTTGTAATTCGTAAGTATTTTTTTTATTTTTCAGGTGACAAAAGACATTGATTTGTCTAACAAAACATGTTTGATCACGGGTGCAAATAGTGGGATCGGATTGGAGATGGCGAAATGTTTAAGTTCTCGGAACTGCAATGTACTTATGGCTTGTCGCAATCCTTACGCGGCTAACATTGCTAAAAATGCGTGTGAGAATAGTCATCTCCAGAAATTATACGAGCTTAATCTTGCTTCATTGAGATCTGTGAAAAAATGTTCCGACGAGATTTTGAAAGAACAACCGTAAGATTTCGTGTCTATAATTAACATTTCGTTAGATATTCGTACCTATAATAGTTGGCTACCTAATGGTGATTACAAATTAGAGCATTCCAATGTACTTACCTAAATTAATAATATACATTATAATATTTTTTTTAGGAAGATTGATTTAGTAATTTTAAACGCGGCTGTATTTGGATTACCTTGGACTCTTACGGAAGACTCGTTAGAAACAACATTTCAAGTTAATTACTTGGGCCAATATGTCTTATTAATGAACATTGAACATATTCTTGCCCCAGACGCTCGGGTCGTACTTGTGTCTTCGGAATCTCATAGGTAATCATAGTAGTGAACAGGGCCCGATCTAGTTTATATTCGCCGTCTTTTACACAGTTACTTACTTACTTTTACATAATAATTCATGAGCTTGCTATTCCAAAGATAGGATGATATGTAGGTATTATGTGATATTGTTTTAATTGTATAATATTCAAATACGTTAGTCTACTACGGTTTCTTGAGAAGTTCACAAAAATGAGAGTATGTTGGACTTCGTGCAACCGCCAGGCACACTCAATTTTGCTGCTCTGGGCATTTGCCCGGCCGCCCTCTTAGATCGGTCCCTGGTAGTGAACTTGTAACTCTAGGTTCATTTATTATAAAGTCCACCTCTGCCATGTGTGGCAATATCTCTGTTTATATTTTCTTAGGCACGTAAGCTGGGATTTCAACCACCAGTTAACACCAACTGAAGCAATGGTGTCACTGCCTAAACATGAGTACACTTCGATAAGAGCTTATAACATCTCTAAACTGTGTGGTATTCATTTTATGCACTACTTGAGTTACCGATGGGTGAAATCGGAAAAGTCGGTGTTTTGCGCTCATCCCGGATCATTTGTGAAGACTAGACTGTGTCGGAACTGGTGGCCGTATGAATTACTTTACACAACCATGAAGCCTTTTTCTAAATCAATTGTAAGTTTTTTTTTACTTTCATTAATTCTTACATTCATAAACTCACGCCTTTTTCCCGTGGGGGTAGGCAGAAACTACAGAACGCCACCTGCTACGATCCTGCTTCGATGAAGATGTAGTAACAAAGATAGAAAAGGGTATGCTTAGATGGTTCGGTCATGTTGAGAGGATGAGTGAAAGACGATTGACAAAAGGTACAGAGTACAAAGGTAGGATATGACAGAGGTGAGTGGCAACGCCGGGAGGGGTCGCCCTAGGAAGATCTACACTGACCTTATTGGTGAGGTGCTTCAGAAAGGTCAGGTACGGAGTACTCGTGACCGGCGTGCTTGTATGACGAGATGTATGAACGTAGATGAGGCGAAGGTGTATGTAAGATAATTCTTATCTTCTAACATTCCGATAAAATTAGCATATTCTATACGTTTGTTACTTTCGATCAATTCTAACAAGCCTTTGATGGATGCAGGTACCTAATGATGTTCAGCAATATCGGTAGATGAAAATAATAAAATAAGCTTTATAGAGCCTAGGTTCCTATTTAATATTTTTAATGAATACACTATCTAATCAAGTGACATAGTCGCCTTCTTGAATTTGACGAGGATGAAAAACTGCACCTTGTAGGTATATGGGAAGAGTTCTCTTCATGCAGTGCCAAATCACATTTTTAATTGCAATAAATTCCTTTTCAGAGTCAAGCAGCCAGTACGCCAGTATATTGCGCTACTTCTCCAGACCTGCAAGGTCTCTCCGATATATACTTCAAGGACTGTCGGCGCTGTGAGGTGAGCGACCTGGCGCAGGACTTACATCTGTCCTTTAGAATCTACGATTTAACTAAAGAGTTACTCCGCGATCGTGTCGTCACAACCGCTGACGTCGCCAGAGTTAAAGAATCAGTCGCCTTCCCAGATATTGATGAAACAAACCTAGTGGCTCATTACTCAACTTAATTAGAGACAATGGTGAATTAAATTATTATTATCTACATTTAGGTCTCAGGCATTGTATGTTTTAAAAATTAAATAAAATATGATTTTTTAATAACTTTATTTGTTAATAGCTGTGCCCGCGGCTCGTTCTCATAGACTTAAAGTAGCCCTAAGTGAACCTACCTGGTCCTGGCTTTTGCATAAGGAATTTGTCTGTTGACTAAATTGGCTGGGGCCAATTTTGTTTTAGTCGACAGAATAAGTATTAGCTAATGTTCAGTTCTTAGTCGTGATTGGCTTTATTGATTTCAGCTATGAGATAAGAAAATCGCCTAAATCTACGTTATAAATAAAAAAAGGATTACTAAATCGAGATGCACATGGCTACTTGTAGGTAATAAATAAATAAATAATTAATATTTATTGTCCAAAAAGAAAGAATTTCAGATGATAAACTTGTAATTGTGCTATATTGTAACATTTTTTTTGTCATACGCTAATCTCGCGCTAAACTAAATAAGAAAACTGGACAAGGACATAATACATTATTGCTCTTCCCCCCACAGTAAATAGCGTGATAAAAAATCCTATATAACATTAGATGAACAACTGAAAAATACTTGCACCTTTATAACTCTTAGAAAAATTACGAAATAACTTAAAAAAAAACGGTTTTGACTTTGCTACTCTTTTATTATGTATATAGATTTTCATATAGGTATAAAGTATTCAATATTGGTTATGATAGTTATAATATAATAGTATAACACATAGGATTATAAATAAAGCCTTAATATAACATTATTTTGTAACTAATAGGCACTTATAACAATAGCTAACGTTACGACTATTATTTTATTGTATATTCGAAAGTACTTGCAGAGTACCTACGTAAGTAGGTACCTATAAGATGCTCACTTGTAACTTGATAACCGACAACAGAAAACCGTCAGATATGCTTATACCTAGATGTGAGACGCATTTGCAACTTATTATTTTAACATCGTATGTAAAGCCGCATTTTACATTGCACGTGTTGCATACTTATATATAATAATAATATTTAACAAGACCAAGTAGCAACTTATGATTTTCATTGTATCCGCATTTTATTAAGAGGTGATACATAACATGAAGCGATAGAAATTCTTCATTTCTCTTTAAATATGTAAGAATACAAGTAGTTACGTAACATAAACGAATAAGTTGAATATATAAACAGCAGAAGTAGTAGCAGTATTAAATACAAAGGTTAAAGATAAACCACGACATAACAAAATGCAGTTTGCATAACATTCGGCAAACGGAAACAAAGTCGAACGTAACAAATATACAGTTACATTTTATTTATTAAATTATTAATTATTGTTTCTATATACGCCTTTTGGAAGTGTGCGCAACATATTCAAGTAGGCAGTATTTGTGCTAAATAACAATAACTTAGTTTAGTTTAGCTGGGCTATCTCCGTACTTAGACGCTTGATTGGGCCATTATTTAATAACAATATTTTATTACCTTTGTGGGTCAAATATTTTAACGTCGCAGTCTCACTGCGTAAATGCATGAATCTTCTTAATATTATTATCAGTGGTTAAGGAGCCCATACATGAGGATGTCGGTTCGATACCGGGCAAGTACAATGTGATTTTTCAATTTTATTCATATGTGCGACCGGTCTGTTGTGCTGGCGACTCCACTTTCAGAGTTTGTCACTTATAATAAAATATAAATATGAAATCGTCAGTCCGCCTTAAGCAAGCGTGATGATCAATGCTCGTGCCTTCTCTGTATGAGAATAGGCCTTTGCCCGGTAATGGGACAGTAATAGACTGGTAATATTTATGTTTTTGTGTACTAATTTAAGATTACTCGCAGTTAGGGTTCATTCCCGGGAATTCTCGGCTCGAGAATTCCCGGGAAATCGTTGGGCTTTGTTCCCGGGAAATCAAGCTCGAGAAAAGTCGAGAACTCGAGAAATCATGTTTCTATGTAGAAATTAAATCGCCGTTTGCAGTGTTGCGTGGCGGCGTGGGCCAGAGCACAACGGCACCCTTTGAACTCGCTGCAAGCGCTCTGCGGCGTCATTTTTACACGTTCATTCGTGTTTCGACTCTAGCCAAGTATATTTTACGTAGTGAGTGTACTGTGGTTGTAATATACAGTAGAGCGTCGATTATCCGAACGTCGCTTAACCGAACGACCGCTTATCCGAACTACTACGCCCGCCCGACCCGCGCATGTTTTTCTCCCACCTCCCGCGCTATAGTGCTCACGCACTTGTCGCGACTTGTTAATTGTACTCGTATGTCACTTCCAAGTAACCGCTAGTCGATAAACGAAATTTTGCCGCATGAAAGAAAGCTCTCGATTTAAAATGCCTAAACGTAAACGTGTTGTCCTTTCTATGAAAGATAAATACGAAATAAATAAAAGGTTAGAGGAAGGCGAATCTGCAACCAAGTTATCCCATGAATACCAAGTTGGTAAGTCTACCATTACAGATATAAAAAAACAAAAGACAAGCATAAGTAACTTTATATCCCAGCTTGATTCTTCTGACGGATCTACGAGTCGTAAAACAATGAAACTTGCCTCAAACACAAATTTAGATGATGCTGTATATAAGTGGTTTACTCAAAAAAGATCCCAGGGAGAACCTATTTCAGGCCCAATTTTGTGTGAAAAAGCAGTTCAATTTAACGAAAAACTTGGAGGGCCGTCAAATTTTCAAGCAAGCACAGGCTGGTTAAAACGATTTAAGTCAAGACATGGCATTCGTGAGCTTCAAATACAAGGAGAAAAACTATCTGCTGATTCATCAGCAGCTGATTCATTCAAAATCAAACTAAGGGATATACTGAAGGAAGAAAATTACGCTCTCGAAAACATTTACAATGCAGACGAAACTGGGCTCAATTGGAAAGCTTTGCCACGAAAAACTCTTGCTTCACGTCGTGAATTAGCAGCACCTGGTCCTAAAATAAGCAAGGATCGTATCACTGCCTTAGCATGTGCTAATGCTACTGGCAGCCACCGATTGCCCATGCTTGTCATTGGTAAAAGCAAGAAACCACGTTGTTTCAAACACGTTAATATGTCTGCGATGCCTATCGTTTACACTTCGCAAAAGAATGCTTGGATGGATAGTACAATTTTCATGAAATGGTTTACAGAAACTTTTATACCCTCAGTAAAAACCCATCAATTAAAAAATGGTGAAAGAGAGAAAACATTATTGCTTCTTGATAACGCTCCAACTCATCCATCATGTGACATCTTAAATGAAAAAGACGAGTTTATAAAAGTCATGTTTCTTCCTCCTAACGTGACTTCATTATTACAGCCCATGGATCAAGGCGTTATTGAGACTTTCAAACGGTATTATAGAAAAGAATTGTTACGTAAGTTACTTTTGGAAAAAGAAGAAGAGGGAGAAGAAAGCCTAATTAGAAATCATAAAAAGATTGATTTAAAAGATGCGTCCTACATGATCGGAGCAGCATGGGACAGTGTAAAAGAGCAGAACTTAAAAAAAGCGTGGAATAAAGTTTTGTGTATGGGGGAAAATCCTCAAAGTGAATGTATAAATGAGAGACACGAAGATATGTCTGAAATGATAAATATGCTAAAGAAGCTCGATTGTCACGAATGTGATGAAGAAGAGGTTCAACAATGGATGGATATCGACGATGAAGATCCCGGGTACCAAATTATGCAGGATAGCGAAATTTTAGACCTCATGACTAATAAGGCTGACGGAACCGCTAGCACCTCATCAACTACAAATTCAGATAATGAAGATGAAAACATAATTAGTGCTTCTGAAGCGTTTACTTGTTTAGACATTGCCTTACGTTGGTTTGAAACACAGCCTGAAAGCGACCAGTACCAAATATCTGTCCTAAAAAAAGTACGTGACCTAGCCGCTCGTAAGCGGGTAGGCTTGCTTCGGCAGACGAAGATTGAAGATTTTTTTAAGCGTTAATTTTACCGATTATCCGAAAATACCGGTTTTCCGAACACCTATGTCCCCCAATTAGTTCGGATAATCGACGCTCTACTGTAATTATAATTTACATTAATTATCAGGTAGAACCTGAATTTAAGATATTAACGTTTTCTTTCATGTTATTTTTTTTTGTTTTATAGGAGCTATTTTTGTTTACGGGTTTTAAATTGTTTTTTTTTTCTAAATTACCAGCCAAAATGGTGCTGTGATTGTAATATAAGTATGAGTTAAGATATTAACGTTTTCTTTCATGTTGATTTTCTGTTTAGTTTAATAGAAGCTATTTTTGTTTATAAGTTCTAAATAACCAGCCAAAAATGGTGCTGTCATTATAATTATAAGTTTAAATAATATTATTTCTGTATTTTTTTTTTATTAGTTAATTAGCTTAGTAAGATTAATATTTTTGAATATAATCAATACAAGTTTTATGATTAATTTGATACTTTTATTTGAGAGAAAAACCACTGAATTTGTTGACGTTATTGGAACCAAATAATATGAGAAAACGTACGTGAATGTAAATTTCTCGACAACCCGAGAAGACTCGAGAAATTAGCCTCGAGAATTCTCGAGACCCGAGAAATTGAAAAGCTCGAGAAATCATGAACCCTACTCGCAGTTAATATGATGACACGAGAAAACAAATCATGGATCAGAAAACAAAATAGCTACTGTATTTACTTATCATAGAAACTCTAATAAATAACAATGAGTACTTAACTAAGCCATTATAAAAAAATCAGCCTTATAGTATTGAAGCCTAAAGCAAAAGGCGGGCTTCTGTTGAAGAGTATAGCTGCCTCGGCGTTCAGTACAGCAGGATGCGCTTCTCGACCTGCTTGCGACAGATGGGGCACACGGTGATGCGGTCCCCGCACATCTGGCACATGCCGTGCCCGCACAGGAAGATCATGTTCTTCAACCGGTCGAGGCATATTGGACACATCGTCTGAAACACGTTATTACAATTTATTATTATTATACGACTGACTATTTGCGTGGCTTGTTGTCGTCTCCGTCAGCTCGTCAATGTTTGTCAAGACCGACAGCGACTCCAAAACAGTGGTCATTTTGATTCGAAAAGTATGAAAATGTCAGCTAAAGACAGGTTTTATTTTTAAATTAATTTAAGGTATTGATAAAATATCGATTGTTATAAATGAACCATGCTTGCACCGCTTCATAGGCGTGCTTAGTGCCATCAAAACGTAGTACTACTAAATCTGCTTTCTCCTACCTTGGCTAGTAGAAAGAATTGATTAGAATATACAACGTGGCGCTACCATGGTGACATTAATTTAACACACGTATAGGGCTACGCATTTTTGTTTTATATAAAAAAGAAAAAACCATAAAACGTTATTAATTATTGAGTTATTTCAAATTTTAGAAAATAGCATCTTGGAGCAACCTGTATTTAAAGAACTCTAGCCCAGCGGTCATTTGCCGGGGTCACGGATACTAGCATCGTATCAATGAAATTAAAACGAATAAGCAATACTAAAAAGATGAAACAAATGCAAAGAGTAGGCTAATTGAAGGAAAGAGAGATCCCTTTGTCGGCGAGTATCGTAGGCGACGCAGGCGTCGGGTGTCGTCGTCCCTTCCCCCCGCAACCCGCGGATCCTTTTTATTTTCTAGTGCTCGCCGGACCCATGCCCTTGACACACTTATTGATGTGAATACTCGTGCGCATAATAACGTCGTATTTATTTTTGTGAATGTTTCCGCGAAAAAGACGCTTGCATATTTTATTTATTTATTTTTGTGTAATTAGGATAATTTTTAGATCATGGTACTGCGATAAAGACGCTTTGCTTTGTTTTCGTTAGTTTTCTTTCTTATTACGATAGGTACTTACATCTTTGGCAATAAGGACGTTTTTATTTGTGTTATTAGTGCTTGTGTAAACCTGTGATCGTGATGGCAAATACTCATCCTAACTACACGACAGCTCCACTTACTATTGTAGAAGAAAACCAGCCAGTGGATCCTAGGTCTCAACGCCCATATCAACCGCCTACACGTTAAGACCCAATCCAATAAAATGAAAATGTGCTACATTATTTTCAAAATCAGCCCAAAACTAGCCTTCGTTAGAATGAGGGAAATGGCTGTAAGGGACAATTTATTTTCAAAAGTGCGGGAGAACATGAAGCGCCCTTTAGTCCTTTGTAGGTATCCGCCAACAAGGTGGTCTCATTGAAAATTTAAAACACATAAAGACTATTAAATAAAAGTGAATTTGATTAGTGATGATGGTGATAATAACTTACAGTAATAAGAGAAGGTGATACGTGATTAACTACGCTCGGTTTCTTTGTTATTATTATGTCGTCAAATTACAATCGGACCGATCTCAAGTACCAGGCGCAAGCGTGGTTGCCAGCGCGCAAAGCGAGACGTTGCCGCTTCGAGTACCTAAACGTAATTCAACCAGGTGATAGTATTCTAATTTCATGAATGAATTTTTGTACAGAGTGATCTCAATTTTGGTTAATTTTTTATTATTTAGTTTGTTCGAAAAAAATTTTTTTTCAATTTACGTATTTCTGTAACCTGTCCTATTTAATATGATTTATGGACACTAGCCCTATTCGTGTGTTAAATTAATGTCACCATGGTAGCGCCACGTTGTATAGTAGTAACAAAATATGGTACTGTTTACCTGTTCCTTGATGTCCTGAAGCTGTTGCTGTAGTTTCTGTACGTCAGCCACGGCGGGTGCGGGGCCCGCAGGGTTCGCGGGCGCAGCAGGGGTGGCGGGGGGCGCTGCGAGAGCGGGGAGCGCGGGCGCAGGGGGCGCGGGCGCGGCCGCAAACCGCGAGCCGTTGTTCATGTAATGCGGCGCGGACTGCGCCGGCACCGGCTGGCCCTTATTCACCTGCACCTGCGCCAAGTTGCTGCCACTCTCCTTCTCCACTGCGGATTTGCAAGTAATTGCAAATTAACGTGTGGTCTAGAATGTGCCTTCTTGTTGATCTTGTCTTACGAATAACAGACATTCAGTTGAAAGAAACGTACAACTGTAGGAGATTCCATACGATCCATATTTTTATGAAGGTTTTGGAAAATTGGACTAGATTAGGTACTAAAATTATAGTTACATTCGGTTTTGTGCGGCAGCGCCGGTGCTTGCGGCGCCGACATGGCGGGGGGCGCGGGGGGCGCGGGCGGCGGGGGCGCTGGCGCGAGGGGCGTGCGGCACTCCACGCACTTGCGCATGAGCGGCGCGCAGGCGGCGCAGGCGCACACGTCGCCGCACGGCCGGAACACCACCGTGGCCGGCGCCTCCGAGCACACCACGCACTCGCCCACGCGCGCTCGAGACGTCACGCACGCCCGGCATATCAGGCACTTCTTCACCTGCACACAAAATAACACATTTTTTACTAACAATTTTATTGTACGAAGTACAATGCAAGTGTTAATTAATTCTAACTTTGGCGGAATTAACTGACTTTTTTTGCTCAAACATGCAATTGGCCGTTTTAGTCAAACTTAAAGTCCGAAAGTAGGCAGGATAAGTAGCTAGGAACAGTTTGAATAGTTAAGCCAATTCCAGTTACCATTAAGCTTGGATGCATTAGGAATATCATCAACAGTTCGAGTGCGAAATCACCCTTAGACAGCCAGATTATCTTTTTCTTCGGTATCTCTTATCTTTCGTCAGTAAGAGGCGTCATCCACTAGCTAGAGCGATTCGCTCGCAATCATCTGCCCCACACGCTTAACAAAGCTTACCTTTGTACGTTCGCATGAATTTCTCTTACTAGTAAAGTACACTTCTTCTGAGTGACAGAAAGATACATTGGGTTATTGTGGCAGTCACTTCCTATGAAACCCGGGCCCTCCAGATTCAAATCTAGTTAGCCTGCGAGTGCGATTCTTATACTTGAGAAGCTGCTAGAAAGATGAATAAGTAGAACTTGTTACCCTTGCTGCGCAGACGTTACAGCAGCAGATGTGACCACAGGGGCGGAAGAGTGTGTCTCGCTTGGCGTCGGAGCAAACGAGGCACTCGTCCGCAGTGGGGTCGTGCGCGGGGGCCGGGGGGGCAGCGGGAGGCGCTGGGGCGGGCTCCGCGGAGGGCGGGGGGGACGCGGCCGCCGCCGAGCTGCTGCCGGCCACTGCCACAGCGTTCAACGATCGCGACTCGTTCTCTGGTGTACCTTCGCCACCCAAACTTGCTCCTTCTTTGCGACAACACGTCAAAGCCTTGCATAGGTTCGGATCCGGGCATAAGTCCAGGGGAGTCTGACCTGGAAATTGAATAATTACGTTTTATATCATCCTTCACTATCTCACGGTGAATGTCCGGCCTCAAATATCACTTCACAACATCCCTGTCATGCTGGGCTCATCTTTGTCACGATATCTAACTAAAAGTACGGGTATACCTACTAACACGTTCAACATGTATTTGCGTTAGCGTGCACGGTGGCGATTACGTGTTTATGATGAACTTGTAGGTACTAGTACCTAGGGCTCGTTCTGTGATTGCTGCGATCATAACTAAATTCAATAAACGCATATTCTTACGCCTTTGAGGGCGTATCTACCTATATTGACCGCATTAGTTTGGCTGTACCCACAGGTACCTATATTATTTTTATGGTGAAATATTTTTTACATTAATTAAAGATGCTGTTCAAATCGCATACACAGATATAATACGTTTTTATGTAATTTACCTTTTTTATTCTTTATGGTGAGATCAGCCCCATTCGCGGTGAGGAAGCATGCAATGGAAGCGGAGGACTTTTTGTCGTGCGCATGAGCAAGCCCAGTGAGAAGCGCCGCGTCACGCGCGTCCTGCAGCCGCCGCAGCTGCTGCAGCGTGTGGTGGCGTAGCGCCTCGTGCAGCGGTGTGTCGCCGTCCTGATAAACAGTTTTTGTGTCATTCAGTAATGCCTTGGTAGAATATTAGCAAAAGTGTAGTAAATTAGATACGTTAGTTTAATACACACAGTTTTTGTTTTCACTATCTACATTCTACCTTGATAAGAGTTTTACCATTTTAAGCACGGATCACATGGTTAGACGATAGTTTGTATCCGTGACTCAAGTATAGTTGGACTAAACCGTTCTTAGACGCGTCATTCGCAAGAGCTAGAACTATTTGCAAGAGCAAGTACTATCCGCACGTAAAAGCACTTTTAATGAGTGTGGGCGCTTGCGACTTATCCTACTAGCAAATGGCGCCTCTCAGTGACAAGTGATAGATGCTGAAAGAAATGTTGATCCGTACTTTTAAGTGATTTCATCTTTATGGATGTACCTATCCTAAAACAAACGTGTAACAAATTTCAAATAACTTATAATAAAGGCCACCTTGTCACAAATATTGAGATTCGCTCCGTGCGCGACGAGTAAGCGGACGATTTGTGTGTGTTGCCGTTCGACGGCGAGGTGTAGAGCTGTTTGCAGATTTGCGTTCTGGAGGTCAGGCCGCGCTCCGCCGCGGACCAGCAGCTCCGCCACCTCCGCGTGGTTGTTCAGCGCGGCCAGGTGCAGTGCCGTGTAACCATCGTCCTTCGCATCGTCCACGATCCACGGCCGCGGCAGCTTGCCCAGCATTATTTTCATTGCACTGTAATCAATGCAAGTTTCCGTGTGAAAATGTAATAATTACTGGTGAACGCAATAAAAGTCAAGACCTAAAAGAAAGAAATAATATTGTTGTTTTTAGAAATGGAATATTAAGGGCAACACAAAGTTTTAAATCCTTTAATGTTCGGTGCAGTTGCATGTTAGAGCTTAAAGTGTTTGCTCTGCCAAGAGACGCTATTTACTTAGTACAAATTAGCAGGACAGTTTACCAGCAGTTTTTAAACTAGCCACTCAATCCACCAATAAAAGTTCACAGTGTGCCCCAAAGCATATCTTGTAGCAATACAAGTTGTTTTGATACCGTACAAACAACGTAATTCGATAGTAAAGATCGCTATGTTAGAGCAACTTCGCAGAATCTACTACAGTGACCTCTTTGCTCGGATAACTTACGCAATATACCTAGCTATTGGTAAGAGCTTACTAGATAGGTACTTGAACATGCTAGGCAGTTATCAGTTGGCATCTCCTCTTTTTTTATTATTTATTGATCAGCTTTAGCCTGCGACTTCGCCTATGTCCTTTCTCGAGGTTCACCGAGCTTAGTCTGTGCCGAATTTTATCAAAATCGGTTCAGTAGTTTAGCCGTAGAAGCGTAACAAACAAATTAATTGACAACACGGTTGGCGCAGTGGCTGAGCGAAACAAATATTTGTATGGCTTACAGATAGTTGTTCCGGGTCGGGCTGTTTGTGTAATGCACGTAACAAAACATTTTTCATAAAAAGAACCGGACAAGTACCTACGAGTAGGATTTGCGACCTGGGGGCTCCGTCTCAATGTTGGCCTGAAAACAAGTCTATTTCCGATTCCGGATTGGTGTTAAACTTAACGTTGCAGTAAAAAAAATGTATTCCCGCTGTTGATGCAAACAAACCACAACAAACAAACAAATGCAAGTTTGTAAATGTAAAAACGGTCTGGTCAGACGGAAAACGAAGTGATCCTTAGTTCGGTTTTTGCTCTTGAAGCATGGAACCCTAAACATGAGATTTACACCCCCGCGTATAGCAAGGCGATATTCCCTGGGGCACCTATTCATAGACAGTTTAAGAAAAAGTGAATTGTGACGCATCCCCCGCTGAGCCTTGCTATTATTAATGACTAGCTTCTGTCTGCGACTTCGTTCACGTGAAAATCAAGTATATCATAATGCATAGCCCATGGCATTTGGCAATAGTGTAGCTACGAATAAAATATTTAACTTAATCGGACCAGTACTTCCAGAGATTTCCTATTAGATAACATTTTGTATTGGAAAACGGATACCTATGTATTTTATGTAGCGAGTTATTCCGTGTAAAATACTTTTGCTCTGCCTCATGCTTACTAATTTGAAACCGAAATGACTATGAAACCTGGGAAAAGACTAGACTGATGATGTTCTAGCTTGGCTCCGTAGCGTAGGTATAATACACCAAAATGTATGGAGGAAAACTTGAACAACATGTAAAAATCTACATCGTAGGCATCTGGGCACCTACTTTGTTTCAACGAATCACGGCAGCTCACAAGTTTTGAAACCCTAAACTCGAGCCAAGTAGGTAACGGGAACAAAATGAGTGTATTTTTTATTTGTACTCCGCATAAATTTGGACACGTACTACTTATACTTTTTTTGAATATAGTGCGAGTAAATGTTTAGTAAGAAGGCAAATAAATTTATGTAATCTGAAATGCAGAAATCAACGACGATGTCGAGGTGGGTGAACTCCAAACAGAAATAGCGCGAGAGTTGCGTTGCTACATGTCGATACAAGGTTTACTATACAGGAAAAAAATAAAGATTGCTCAATAAGAACAACAACTCAATAATATGGTAAATAAAACCCTAAGGTCCGTATTAATTTTGATGCAGAGAATAAAGTATCGGCATTTTGATGCGAGTCATTAGAACAATTAGTGATCGTGATCGTTATGATTGCCGAGTTAGTTAAGAGTTGACAATATTAACCGAGTGGATGGCAACAATGAAATAGACGGTTACACATTTTAATATGCCATGTTACATTCAAAGAGTAAAAACGAACGAACTAATTAAATAAGGTCAAACGTCGACAGTGGCGGGCGCGGCGGGTCGGCGGCGGCGCGGGCGCATAGCGCTCGTCCTACGTACTAGCAGTCCGCGTCAGCGCGCCGCACGCCGCGCGCCCGCTCTTGTCACTGCGCAACGCATCATCAGTGATACACTAAAGCACTAGGTAATCTAGCAGCTATCGTTAACTTGGACACAGAGTGACTGAATCACGAAAACAGTGGTATAAAGATGCCGAGTATTATAATTATTTTGAAGTATACATTATTTAAAGAATGTCTCATACTTGGGCGTAAAGGAATAGTGTATAGCAGTGGTAAGTTAATAATGTTTCCGCTTCAGTTCAATGTCATATTCCAAGTAATACAATTATGAAGTCTGAACGATTTAGTTATTTCAACCTGTACTACAGTATACCTTTACAAATAGATATTATATCCACTTTCACACGAATAATAACGACTCGAAAGAGATTTTGTCAGTCTGTTTGTCCTCCTGTTTGTTCACAGCAAAACCATTGAACTGATCATTTGACAAAAAGGTAGCTTAGGGTCTGGATAAGGAGATTGTACTTTATAATCCATTTTTTTGTCTCCGTCCGCAATCACCGACATTTATGAAGTTCAAGTCGCGGGTAAAAGCTAGTTTATAATACGTAAGTTACTCTACGAAATGAAACTAAACATAATTAGTAAAAAACGTAACCATGAACCTTATTGTTTAAGCATCTTGTAAACAAATAGCTTAAGATATTAATGTATTTTACTTAAAGCCAATCCGTTTCGAAAGCATGGAGCAATGTTGATTCATCAGATTAGTTTTAATGAATAGAAACTTATACATAAGGAATATATGTAAGTGTATACGAATTTAATTAATAGGTTACGAGTTTATTAATAAGCGACGGATTCAACATTACTTGTGTAAACAGATTGAGTGTGTAATACGGGTAGTCACTAAGTTGTGGCAAAGGCACATAATATTGGTGATGCGTTTTCAGTAGGTTCTTTCGTTCTTATTTGCATATTCGAGACGGGCTAAATGTACCAATTAACAACGATCAATCGAATGGCATATTTGCCCAGCCATTTAAAAGGACATACAGAACATTTTTTACTAGCATTCAGTAGGTGTGCGTGAAAATTGATTTTTAGCGCAACAAAAACAAAATTCTATCTGCTAATATAAAATGTTCTATTATGAATTAGATCTTTGCAATCGTTCTAAGAATTTAGATTTGTAACTTTAATATGTATGGTACTGACTGTTAGCACAGGTTAGGATGGCAAAGAAATGCCTACGATAGTGTGGCTACATGTAAAATAAAACAAATATGTTACAGTGGGTTTCGTAACATTTTGACACTGAATATGATGCGGTTTAAGCAAACTACATTTTTTTTCACATTATACATATTTTAAATTATACATAATATAAAAATTATTAATGCGTTAGGCTTCTCCTACTCAGTCTGTGTTGGGGTGACGCAGAGTCCAAACAAGGTAGGTGCCACTTAAGGACATTATAGATAGATACTTTAAAATATATTTGTAAAATACAAGAAATAATACACATACATAATATAATACTCTAGGCTAATAAAATTTTAGTTTTTCTAAAAAAAATTGAAATTGGTGTTAATAGTAATATTATATTAGGTCGGCTTCCCAATAGATTATATCCTACTTCTTGAACTTACTATAAATTACTTTTTAAATGGATTGCAATTACTAACCAGGACATATACGAACGGACGACGGAGCGAATGAAATTACATCTTGTAAAATAACCTCTTACTAAAATGCAGAAGAGATAGAGCATCATATTGTTTTGAGAACGTTTTGCTATCCAATCTAAACGTGTTTACAAACTTTCAATACAATATCAGTAACAGTTAAAAAGTTTCCTCGTGAAGACGATCTTGGCTACAGCATCAGGCCATCTCTACCAAATAAATGTATATTTAAAAAGTTTTAACTTGATATCTATGTAGGTATTTAATGGAAGCCAAGGGGATGTTGTCCAAGATTAGATTATTTGAATTTATGTAACACGTGAAATTAAGTGAAAGCTTGATTCTAACGTCCGTCTATTTGTCATAACGATTATCCGATGTTACGAAGGAATTCAAAAAGTGCCAAAATGTATGGTGGCACTTTTTTATATCTATAATATAATAGTGATCCGCTCTTATTTTTTATGACCCAAGGTCGTTTTTTACGTCCCTGGTCGCCATAACTGTGCCATATTGTCATGACTGCATTTTAGAGCAATAAATAGTATGCAGTTAAGAAGGCATGCGAATGCACCTGCTAGCTTGAATGCTGCGCCCTTTTTCAGGTATCAGGTACCTTACACACGTTAAATTGTGATGGCTCGTTTTCACGTTTTACAGAATATTGTTAGTTGTTACGCATACCTTCTTTACCTTCTTTCTTTACTTTATATAATTATGATGTACCTATAATTATAATTTATAGTTTATTTTCCTTTTAGATTACGACTTACGAGAACCTAAGTAGGTACTTATTTTCAGTAGTACCAGTAGGAGATGCAAGAGTGCGTGAGACTGAACTATAATAAAATTAGAAGAGTCGTATCTGGTCTAGTATCATCTTGAATAAATAATGTAAAAGAAAAATTATCAAAGCAAATAATAATCACATATTTTAAGATTTTTTCCAATTTGTGGCCATACTGAAGAGCGTGCCAATTGTACACTACCTACACAATTATACATTTACAAATAAAACTGATTTCCATTCGAGGAGTCCCGGAGGGACTTCATAATTTAGTGAACACACGCGGTGCGGCTAAAGTGGAGAAAGCGAGCGCAGACACCAGTCCTGATAATGTTCAGCTGCATAATTAAACACTTACTCAATATTTAAATACTAGTATGTAATTATATTAAACATACCTAACATGACGTGCTCGAAACCACACGCTATTTCAAACTGTACCTAGTATTAGTAATTTTTACATTACATTAGTCGTTTTATAGAAATAATATTCATTAAGCATTGAGATGAGCCAAAGGCGACATCTGAAACTCGATTTATAACTGCCTCAACTTATTTCTGGTGTCTCTTAAGTGATAGCTTCAAGATAAGTAAGTAGAGTGGAACTCCAATAATTACCAAAGTTTGAAGCGCGTCGTGGAACGTGTTGGGCTTAAGGATAATATAATATAGAACAATAATGGTGCATTGTTAACTAGTCTCCTACGAGTAATCCGTTTTAATTAGTTGAACTTAAGGCTACGCACACTGGTTATATCCATACAAACGCAGAAGGGTGATTATTTCATTATTTGATGTTGTACGCTTAAAATAAGCAGAATAATGATCTAGGTTCAATATTTTATAGCACAGTTAAAAATCGTTGATTAAATTATGTGAGTCTATCTATATTATAAAACCTATTTTGGCGTTAATTTTAACGTAATATTGGACGCAAATATAATAAAATTATTTTTATAAAACTACAAAATAATTACCAATTAGGGATAGTTTGTTTAAATAATTTAGGTTTGTGTTAAACTTAAAATAATTAAAGCATTTATTTTGTAAGAACCCTTTTCCCGAAGGAATGTTCGATATTTTTCGTTTTACACAATACAACATCATTATAAAGCACGGCCTCGTGTGCGTGGGTGGCTCATCGTTTGGGCTATTACTTCAGTCTCATAGTCAAAATGAAATAAAGCGAAAATAAATGAAAAACAAGCAGTAGAACCACGCCCACCGTGAGTAGGTCCAAGCGGCCGAGGTTTAGTAAAATAGGGTATAATTTTGAATTAAAACAAGTCTGCTTAATAAAAGTTAATGCAAGGTGTGTATTAGGCAAAACAAATATTTAGCTTAACATTGAAGGATTAATTTGCCTTAATATTGTCGCCCACAGAAAACTACCGAACTCGGAATTGGGATTAAGTAGGTAATATGATACCTACACGACTCCTTTCTACATGTTAGGTATGTAGAAGAGTATCATTTATGAAGATACCTATGTTAATTCATAGCAATGTACACCAATGAAATACAGTTAACATTTAGGTAGGTATATGTGTTCAACTAGCGATGTAGAGTATTATATAACATAACAAACAACATGTTGGTCTTTTTGACATGTAGGTAAGTGACGCGAACCATTTACGAGTTTACACGACTTGTTCACAAAGTTTTTTTTTTTTTGCATGAACATATGAGGGGCAATTCCTGTTAGTTTAACAACGATCGCATTCTAATGTAAATCTCATTTTTTCAAAAATACCTCTTATTTACAGCCTACACTTTTGACTTTGACTATCGCTAAGATGTAATTGCGACTAGATTTTAAGAGTTTTTATTATGAGGATTGGCCTTCCGTTTCCCACAACTCCGACTACGGATTACTGGTTTTATTTTTCGCTTAGAATATAATTCTCTTTACTGATTCATAAATTTGTTACTGGAAAAATATGAATCATTTATCTAAATCGAGCTGAGAGCTCGAGATTTATATATATCATGGTTAAAAGAGACATCGTAAAGAAATCTTATACCTACCATGGATTCAGTGCATGATCTACACCACCCAGGCGCTAATATTCACCGTCGGTTATTGCAAAACAAATCAGCTATTCTTTAAATTTTGACTGTGTAGGTGTTGCGATTTTGTATGGAACAGCTGGTATTTTTTAAATAACCGTATCAAAATTTCATCGCTATGCTACTACTACTACTTACCAACCCATTTCAGTTGCGAGGTACCTACCTAATAAACCAGACACATTAACTTGCCCTTTACAAATATAATGAAATACCTATTAGTACAATTTATATTCAGCGTCAGATCAGTCAGTAATAAATCGTAGTGTCTTGAAATTTCTATTTAATGAGCTCTATAAGTTAATCTGGACATATTATTAACATACCTGCACAGGGTCGTTTATTTAAAATTTTGTTACAAACCCAAAAAACAATAGAAATATTTTAGTTGTTTTTAAATCTGTCTGCCACGATCCGTAGCAAATGTGCTGTCCTTAAAAAGATAGCAAACACACATTACTATTATGGCAATGGGACGAGGGGACCTTTTAACTTGAAACGACTTTGATTCAACTTAAGTAAATCCACCGAAAACAAAGCAGCGGAGAGCTGCTTAGAATTTTGAATGGAGAAGTAGGTTTATCTGAGTGGATAAATAAATATACAGTGAACATGTATTTTTAAATTGTAATGGTGGTGCAGTTCCCGTTAACCATTAACATTGGACGCATATTATTCACTGGTTGTTTACAATCTAATTCAATAAGTGACAAAACGCCAAATTCAATAAGTGGAGCGTGCATGATGTTTAGTAACGTGATTTGAAACAATCGGGCCGTGAATCATTGCGTTGCCTCAGAACTTAGCATCATGCGGAGTATTCGAGAAGGCAGGCTAAGTTGCCGTCCACTTATAGATTCTGTAATGAATAATGTAATGTATCGTCGCGACGGAACACAATTTACAGGGCAAATATGAGTGGTCCAAGTGATCATATTCCTACATAGAGAGCTGATTCCCCGCGGATCCAGAATAGTAAGTTATGGAAATGTGCGATTGGGGCAGCAGCGGGCACTAGTGGCCAATAACAATGTCGCATTAATATTCAACAGACGCTCTTTGGACGGACGGCTACTCTGCGGACAGCATCGCCGCCTTTCTTTACTCAATAGATGGTCCTCGTAGCTCATCTTATAAAATTACATTAGATAACCACGTAGTACGTAGCCACTATAATAGATGCAGAGTGCATAAATTATGAACTTGCGAATTAAACTTAGTTTTGCTACTATTCGTCTTAAAGTCGGTAACATGGAAAGTATTTAAAAAATCTTTAATATCTGACTTATTTTCATAGAATTACATTTCATGTAATTCCTTAGATAAAACAATAAATTAAAGAGTTATTAAATATGAAAAATTCGCTGAAAATATAGTAGTAAAGTTCTTTTATTAATTTTTATTTGATATGTATTACTAAATGATTCTGAATTTTAATAAGGATTAATTTATGGATCATGTTATTTGGTTAAGAGTACAAACCAATAAACTTTAGTTTCTTAAAATCAAAGCAAAAAAAACACAACGAAATGTATTATTTTGACGAAGAGGAAGAAGGATACTTAGTAGTGAATGTTTCATAAAACTACTTTTTGAAACATTGTGGTATCGAAATGCTAACAAAACCACGTTGCTTTCAAGCAGACAAAAGATGAGTTGGCTGTCGTCCCACTTGTTTGTCTACGAAAGTTTGCCAAAATTCTTTTATTGACTGAGTGTACGGAGAGGCGATCTTTACGGCGGCGGCGGCTGCGGGAATTCTCTGCCGCGATGCGGCTGCCACGTTCTCTCATACAAACACACGTACTAAGATACCAACACAGCTTTTAGAGACGACGATTTTAGAGTGAAACTATTGGCAATTATTACTTGTTCGAATTTCGCCTTGATATACTTACGAGCCGCAGACATGATAAATTTAACAGAGTTTTAAAATCCCAAGAAAACGGATTGATTTATATATTACATTAGGCATTAGGTAGGTATATTGATCAGGTACATAATATTCGATGTTGTTTCAGGGGAGGTCAGTGAACGCTGAGGATTGCCAGATCCCGTGATCGGAACTATGTATAGCTCGACTACCCTGCGGGAGGTGACAGTGGTGGATGGTGTACAACTAATAATAGCCTCCCCTCCAGCGCGCGATCATTGGAACGCTGACGGGAGCGCGCACATGTGGCGCCCGTCGGCGTCGTACTCGGCGTGCACGTTTATTTTCGAAGCGGTCGTCACGCGGCGCGGTTCACGGTGTTCCTTACATAAGAGCGGCCTCCGGCGAGTCCGCGTCGAGGTTCAGACGTGCACTTCGACCAGTCCTCGCACGCTGCAGGTCGCTGCACGTTCGGGTAACCGATCCGATGGACGCTCGCCGCCGGTTCTATTTCGGGAAAATACAAATTTGGAATGGATGGTACTCCCGAGTCGTAAGCGAACTCCGCCGGTTGACTCCATTTTTAGAGCTGGTCTGCGCGTGCGCAGCGAACGCGCTGCCAGTGCTCAGCGAGCTGCCACCACGCCGCGTCGCTCGCCACCCCCACGTTGTCGCCCACTGTCGCGTTGTGCTCCCATCACCATCAACCAAGAGATGGCGTCACGCACCCTACCATTGCTGCATATTATTGATGTGTAACAGGTAGTTGCTAATTGCAACTGCACAGGATTGCAGTACATTCAAGAATGAAGACACACAGCCTTGCGCGAGTTCCGTGCTTCCTTACTTCCCATAGTGCTTATAATCGTATGGAATGTAAAGAAGTATGGAGCTGCGCGGGCGTGCCCGCGGGTCCGGAAATCGCATCATCCTGGTTCACATGTGTGACAGAAGCTTTGTCTTGTTATTTGTGATCACAGTTTAACAGTGTTTCATTTTAATTAAATTTGTGTGATATCTGTTTATAGTTCCGAAGCAACGAGTATATTTGCCATGGATTTTTTGTATTTCAGTTTGTGAAACGGAAAAATAACTAATTTGTCGTAAATGAATATTTAATGCTAGGACACGCAGTGGTAAATATTAAAATCAATACTATTATTATTAATTAAAATTGAAACTTAATCTATAGTGACGCGTATACAAAATACTATTTATTACTCTCTATGTGTTTTAGTAACTTTAATCAAGATATTGGGTACGTTTGCAACTTTAGTTTCTTGGGTAATAAAGTAAGAAAAAGGAGAGATTGTTTATTCGGTGGCGAACTGTCGTAAAATAACATCTGGCGTAGGTAACAGTTCTGACTAAGGCAACATAAATAAACGCGAGGCTAACGCAGCCCGGAGCTTACAACTTCACTCCTAACTTTAAATTATATTATTATGTAGGTGTGGGAATTAGCTAGGGAACATAACTGCAAATATTCATTTAACAAAACAATTATATTTGATGACATTAAAATTATGATTATTACGAATATAAATGATTAAAATTACCATCTCTTTCTTTACAAGGATATTGATCTTTAATTTTAATTGTTAGCATAAATCTATTATCAATTTGGAAAAAAAAAAATAATTAGCAATTAATTTTATTTATATATTGAACTTACCGAGTAATGGTTTATATATTGAAAAAAAAAACGCAGCAATATACAGGTAAAACCGTTTTCAGTTGATTGCTTACAAATTATACGCATTATTAATTAAAAAACGGCCGAAATTTAATGTAGTTCATTTCTTAAAATGTACTGTTTCCAGATTTTTTTTCATATTCTGTAATTTTTTTTGTACCTTTGTAGGTACATCAAAAAAAATTAGGAGTCTTAAACGTTGGATGTTGTGTGTAAGTAACCAGCATTGCTAAAACGTTTATCTAGTGAGTGGATGGCAAAAAGGGGAAACAAAAAACGGCAGCGCGTTAGGGCCGCGCCTGCGCCACATCTGGAGGAGCACTGCATCTCATTATGCGGATCGGTCGCGGCTGAATGGACGCCCGTGCCCGTGCCCTCGCCGAACAATGCTCCTAATATAACTATATTATTTGGACATTGTTTCTTGCTTTTAGCTATATTGTTTTACAGTTCCGACTTGTGACTTGCTGTTCGTGTATTTTGATTTCCATGACAGGCGATCCCGATACTGGCGCACAGATGTGGAGACCGATTAGCCAATTATTTATTATATGAGTTATATTAAGCTTCGTAAGTATGTGTACTTTTATAACTTATCTATGAAATTTTCGAATTAAAAAGCTCAAAAGTTTATTTTGTTTCTTTATAAGCGCTAATCTCAGGAGCAACTGTTCGGATTTGAAAAAATCTTTTTGCGTTACGTAGTCCATTTATCGAGGACGTTATAGACTATATAACGTTACGCTACGACATATGGGAGCCGAGCAGTAATCAAAGAAGTAACTTAACGCGGGTCAAAACGCCGGATATTGTTAGTTTATGTAAAAGTCTGACTCATTACCCATACATTTACGATTTTTTATGAGCTAGGCAACTATTTTACAGTCGTCAAGTCAAACAGTGATATAGTTTTGATTCTGAAACATTTACTAAAAATATGCTCAGTTTAATATAAAAAAAATATTAGGTATACTCGGCAGAAGGGACGTCGCCACATCAACTTTTACTATGGATTGAGTACATGATTCTAGAACCCAGAGAAATATCGCTGATTTTTTATTATAATAATAAGCGGTTTCCTACAAAAGTACCTACAAGTATACTTACAAGGTTGACCTTGTAAGTATACCTGTGTTCCTTACATATTCATATGTAGGGGACAGCAGATTTTTTTGAGTGCGTCATCCTTTTGCCCGGAGTCCATGGTATAAGATGCCCGTCGGTGTCCCTTCTACCGTGTATAATAATTTTGTTCTGAGATTTCATCTCCTTTCCTACTACTTATTTTATGTTGTAACAAAATCACGATACTTGGAAAAAAAAGAATCTTGAGGCTATTTACCTAAGTATATCTAATGAAAATATTACATTATAACACGAGGGATCTGAGGGGATTTCCATAAGTTTATCAATGATCTCATTCTAATCCCAGTTTAAATTAGTCAAAAATATCTTTAATTTGTCTACATTTTTGACAAGTTTATGACATTGATTGCCGCTGAGATGAGATTGCAACTAGCCTTTATATACGATTGTAAAATGTATTTTTGTAAATATTTTTTTATTACATATGACTTTTTAGAAATATTGCTTTTTGTTTTAATAACCTAAATCTATTTCAAACGTTGTCAATTCTGAACAAATAGGTTTTAGGTTTAACGTTATTTAATTACACCGTGTATATCAGATAGTTTGGACAAGTATCTATTTGTTTACATTGTTTATGACATGATAAAAAAACAATTAATATGCTTTACATTTTTATACGAAAGTCCATCGGATGGAATATATTGCTTTACAATTCTCATTGAATATTCAATCATCAAAAGGAAAATTTTAAAATAAAGCCGAAAACAGGGCGATCATTAACCAGGTTCCGTTCATTGTTTCAAGAGGCGAGGGGGCAGCGGCGGGACTAGGGCAATGACAGCGCGCACGCATTACGATCAGGATCACACACACATACGTGAACAGGCGCGGCCAGCGATCAACTCGATGCGCCAAGTGACCAACACGACACACTCCCTTCAAGAAAGTTAACCCAGCTTTACTCACAGCCATAGATTCAATAATAATTACCCACAAATCAAGATTCTACCCGATCCGCGCCCTTTAATAGCGAACGCTTTTTACTATCGCACAAAGGAGTCTTCTATGAGAAAGGGATCTTGACCTACCAGTTTGTTCGGTGCTGCGTTCGACTCTCAAAAACAATTTATTCATGCATCCATGCAACGACTACGACCAACAAAAGAATTTAAAACTAGACAGGGGGATAATGAATACTAGACAAAGACCATTTTAATAGAGTTACTTGCGTGCAATTCGGTTTAGTGATTTTATTCTTTAAAACTTTTACTGCGCTCATGTGGTTAGTAGGTGCACGTTTTAAATGGACTTTTTTTTCTTTATAGTTGTTATTCCTAAACATGTATGTACCTACATATGTATATGGAATTAATTTACTCTTTTAAATATGAAATAGTTTTGTTCTCAAGAACGCTTGTGAACGTGCTGTATGAATGATAACATGTGCGTCACAAACCTCGGTGTAAACCCATTTTTATAGTTATACGATGTAGTTTTTCATAGACTATAGATACAAGACTGAATCGGTAAATGTCTTGTTATTCGTGGATGACGTGCGAAAATAACCACCAGACGAATCGTTGGCAGCGCTCCAGAGGCCACTGAAAGTCTCCGACGCCGCGCCTCACTCTACATATATTTCCATATGCGTAGATACAATTAAAACTTATAAATTACTAATTAGTTTATTATGGTCAGCCCGTACTATAAAATATCGTGCCCAGACAGATATGTGCTCAAATACCATAATTTTGTAACGCATATTCCGAATAAAAGCGTAAAAGATAAAGAAAGAAAGTTTTAATGTACATTTGATTCTGCTATTTCTATAAGAACTTTAATTATAATAAGTAATCGTTCTGAATTTTGTAACTTTGTATGTTTTTATTCTATTTATGTACGTCAAATTATAGTTTTAAATAAAAACTTAACTTTAATCTATTCACACTTATTTTTTCGTTTGGGATATTGACATACATTTTTGTCAGACATTTATAAATATAAATTATTAATAAGTGTTACTATGCAATGCATTCCATAAAATGTATCGATCATTTTTTATTTAGACTCATGAAATATGATAGATCATGGAACTTTTAGATACGATCGCTAGATGGCGACACATGTATAGATAATACACTTAGTATAAGTCCCGAGGTAGGTATACGAAAGTTTCTATTGTAGGTGGCTAAATGAATTTCACACGAATCTAAAACGATTAATGATTTCTACACAATCGGTAAAATTTTTTGTAAAATATGTATATAAGTCTCTATTTCACATGAAATAACTTAGTAAAGATTCAAAATATTATTGACAACTATCATATGGAACATGTTTGTGAAATGTAGATTAAGATGCTATTTGTTTTTTAAGTTGTTTTATAATACTTAGATGTTTTGTATCTACGCTCTTTGAGGACATAAGGTAATTACTATAAGTACCTACATTTAAGTTTCTCATTTATGTGAATACCATTGTCATTCTTATAAGAAGAAAAATTCTACTGTATGTGAATTAAAGATTTAAGGAATGCAACGAAAACTAATATTTTCGATACATTTTGAGTTTCAGCGAGCATGGATTAAAGTTTAAATTGTGTAGGCGTCGATATAATAGCAGTAAAATACACGAGAAAACGACCACCGGTGCAGTTTAGATGCACTATTTGAAAGTTTAAGTATGTGATGAAATCTATATGTGCTAATTTTATAGACGCCAGCATGTTGTTAAAGCGAAACTAGAAATCACATAAAGTGTATTGTAAGCCAGCGGTTGAAAATCAAATACTTAATCTTAAATGATCAATTAACATTCAGTCTAATAATAAACGGTACTGAAACGTATCCAATGACAAGAAACTTAGTTAATGAGAATGAGATCACAGCATTACGAGTATTATATCAGTCTTTGTTTTCTTGATCCATATTTGTTTTCTCTTCTAGTTCAATCAGTACAAATTATAAAGCACTTTACGAAACAATTTGTTCTGGCACTTTAGTAGTCTTATAAATGGCCGCCGCGTCTTGCTACTTACAATGTATTACAGTAGAAATTAAATAAACGAATTTTCGTGTTGAGATTTTAAACGATTGTCAAATTATTAGTAATCGTTTATTGTAATTATGTGATGTTTTTTTTGTATGCCTCATTCTTATAAGAAGTAGGTATGTATCCGAAAATTAAACAAACGGGTTCCTGATAGGATTAGTCTGATTGTCAGTACATGGAGACGCGATATGCAATTTAGAAATAGTCATCAATATCAAAGTAAGAATTTTCTATTTTTAAATAAAGGAAAAGACTGAATAACGGCTGGAGGAGGAGCTATATTGGCTATATTTATAATTTCTTATAAAAATATATATTTTAAAGTCCTAGCGTGAATTGGTTGAGTTGACGAAAACTTAGATTTTATAGCTAATTTATTAGTGGTAATAATAGATTGGCTCCAATTTTTGGGTTTACTTATTATTTAGTTTTATGGAACAAGCTTGAATGGTATTTTTGAACAAGATTTATATGCCACTTAGAATGCTGCCCTTACACACCCATAGTCTTAAAGTTTCACAATAATTATTTCAATAATAAACTGTATCGTGATATGTATTTGTAAGCTATATTTCTGGACATTACACCCCAAAGTATATAATGATAACGTCGTTCAATAATAGATCTCAGTTGAGATCTATTAATTCATTCCCAGACCTTCAGTAAAGGTAAACATTTCGAACTTCGTTACACTTTTATACTTTGGACCGTAAAGAGTTTGTTAGTTATTAGAGGATAAACAAACAGCTGGTATTTTAAGGCTTTCTTGTTAAACGAGTCATTACAGCTATTTACTTAACTTTTAGCGAGCGTATCTCAAACAAGTGAATAAGTAATTAGTGGTATAATATGTGTGTGTCGGGTAGGGCGGCTGGGCGGCTGGGCGTCCCCGGGCGCCATCACTAACGCGCCCGTCCCGGCCGGCGCCCACCCATCGCACAATAAACCGCCACCAAATTATCTTTTCAAACAATTAGCTGAGACTTATTGCTCAACAAAATGTTCGTTTCGCAGAAATATCGGCGTAATTAAACAAGCTGTAATTAAACCAACGTTTTTTAAGATATGAATAATAACGTTCACCGTATTTAGATTACAATATCGCTAACGAGACTATAACTGTCTGCTTATCTCAACAAAGACAATAAAGGCATTTACGTCTGTGAGAACAAGCTTCAGGTAGGTTACCTTTTGCCATAGATCTGAAACGCCTGAAACACAGGATTATCTAGTTTAGGCGCAAATTATGCCTGAACTTGACATAGATTTAAGAAATCTTGTATTTAAAGTTATATCTTATATTTTTGAATACATTTTACGATAATTATTATAACAATATACAAAAGTAACTTAGACGGAAGTAAAAAAAAAATGCAAGAACGAAATACAGATAATATAAATAAATTATAATGAGGACTGCTTTCTTTTCAATTTTTGCACCGATAAACTTTATGAATTTCAAATATATTTGCAGTGTTGAGCAAGACGATTGCAAGACCACACCAATAAACAGAACTTTTCCGGGAAAATAAAAATATAAGCTGTAAGCATATATTTTTAGCATAGATAAAATTTAACTTTAATTTAGCCTAGCATAAAATTTATAAAAATCCTCGAAAATGCAGAAAAGATAGCAAGCTCTACGGAATCTTCAGGTTCTTTTTATGTATGGAAATTAAAGTATGTTACAATAACCTAGAGCACTGATTGTCCGACGGTATTTCCACGTAGCTTGGATCACGGTTACCAAATTCTAAGATTTTTGGGGACACATGAAGTCACCGGCCCTAACCGATCCCAGTATTGTTACTATTGTTATACATTCGCGTCGAAAATAGTTCTATGCTTAAAATATTATCAAGAAAGGGGCGCCAGTCAGGTGGCCATATCAATAAAAATAAAATGATGATTACTGCTCTTTTTTATATATTAATATTAATATCAACGATTTTTCACTGAACGGCCTTTACTTTTAAATGTACTCTCGCCAAAATATGGCTATCACTCACCTACGGGGTCGATTTCGTTTGTCGTTCTATTATCTTTTCGTGACTAATGACTATTAAAAAATACAAACCCAAAGCGGTTTTCCGTGAATTTTTTGCAAAAGAAGTTAATATTTCTTAGGTTTTGTTTTTATAAAGTAAATTCTATAGCTATGAATAATAGTGCGCTATACCGTAGTATGAACAAGTTTTTTGTATTGCTGTATACAAATTGATTAGATAGTATTTAGTTTTAGTTTAGTATTATTAGTATTAAGTATAAATATAGGAATATAAAAAATAGTTGATATTTTTCCAACAAGACATATATATATATATATATATTTACATAACTCTACAATTTATTACTGTTCAACACAATATAGCTCCTGTCATTGTTGACCCAGGGTCCCATACTAAAATTCTTATTTATTTATAAGCAAACCTGTCAATTACCGCAATTGTGGTTGGACTTTTCCTTTTTGACCCATCCTAACGAACCATCCCATATACAAGATACGTATACATACATATGTATACCAATAAAATTAATGAGGTACTCAACCTATTCCGAGCCTCGGTTCCTATACATACGTGAAACTAAACTCAATTGTTGATTTCGCTATTATTTTTATCTACAATCCACGTTAGATTGTATTATTATGTGCGAACAAGAAATATTTGTCAGTTAATTAAATTACAAATCAGATTCTATTTACATAAATAACAGCTCCGGAACTATTAATTATTTTACGATTAATTTGGGATTAATAATTACGTTTAAATTTTATTGGGAAGTAGAATATTAATACAAGAGCTGATTGAACGAATTTCATTTGCACTTGACCAAGATATACCAGCAAATTACTACTTTATCAGCATTTATTTAATATACACAAGTTCCATAATTTGTCTTCCAAATAATGTAGTCTTCGTTCAAGTTAGCTTTAAAACTAAGTTTAGTTACGAGGTGGCCATAAAACAAATAGACCACTTCATATTTTCTTGGTAGATGATAGCAGTCGTTACAACGGAAGTGGCCTTTCCAAAGAGACCCGTGGCGCGAGCTATTGCGCGAAATGACTTGGATATACTGCAACAGCGCACGCGGGACTACAACTGTTTTAAAAACATAGCAAGTGGACTGCTGTTGTATTTGCCGTTTATGTTTAAAACTATGAATTGGAGCCTTCCTTCATTCTAGTCAGTGTCAGACTTGTTAGAAACGCTACTGACTCTATAAATAAATAATATAAATTAATTTGAATGGTAATACAAATTGTTTTATCAGAAGATAGAAATAAAATTGAAATTTTAATTGAATTTTTGCATACAATGTGAAATAATTGCAATGTATTAGGAACTTGTAATGGGAAACTTAGGTATCGATGAACAAACTCGACTATGAATTTTTTTTAGCCGAAACAACAATTGCGTTTGCTAATCCACGATCAACGCCCAATACTTCACCATTGAATCATTACAACCGTTAGAAGGAATTTTAAGAAAAAATTAAATGCACCAACTTCAACAAGTATTTCCTTTCATCTCTCTCTGGTATCGCTTTTCTTTTGTAACAGGAAAATATCTGCAAGAAATATTTTCCTTCTAATTTTATTAATACCTAGTCTGACCAAAAAAAAATCTACTGCTCTGTACAATTTGCACGGAATAGAAATATATGAGGCAGATGACTTTTTCTACGATTTTAGGGCTGGTCCCATAGTAAAAGTTTTTCTTAATGATAACTACAATAACCCCTTCTCGATTGCGTCGACGAAATATAACCGTGTATAAAGACGAGCCTTGATGAATTGAAACAGATCGAAAAGGTTCTCAAGGAATTTTATGTTGGGAATAATCCCGAAAGCGGCCGACACAATTCTTCATTTCATTCACGTTCCCTTGCGATGAAACTTTTTCTCTGCAATTTTTCTGTGGAGGGCGGGGAGTTATCAGGTGGGGCGCTTTGCGAGTCGCAGCACGTAGCGGCTCCGAGCCCCGCGCCGCCCGCCGCCCGCCCGCTGAATACAAACTTCATTAGCCGTTTGATAATTAGCCCGTTAAACGCCCTCACTCAACCAGCTACCGTCTCTTAAACCAACGATATCTGTACATGTTCTCATTAGGTTTTAAATTATTTAGTTTGCTTGGTCAGTACTTACAAAAAAAAACAGACATCTAAAAAAAGCTAGTCGATTAGATGGAGTCTCATTTTTCTTTTACAGATTCTTGTAACTAATTTGGTAATTTTTGAATTCGAATTCGATCAAGTTACATATTTAATTGCTTTCAGTACCTACCTAAACTATTGTATTCAATTGTTGTTGTAGTTGTCAGTAAATCCGAGTTTTAATATTCATATAATTTAACATCAAAACAATACAAATGCAAATGGAAATAAAAAGATAAGCGAAACAATTTATAACGATAAATGATTTCGCAAATCTTTACCAAAGAGTACAGGAACGAATAATAAAAGTGACAATTTAACCGGAACATTTCCGGAAGGAAAAGACGAAACAAAAGAAGCTCCAATGAGAGAGGAGTAGAAAGTTAGATTTAGAAAAATTAGGAAACAATGTAGCAGGAAACGTTTCCTCGGTGAATGGCAATGACGCGGACGGACGGCGGCGGCGCGGCCGGGCGGCCGGGAGCGTTACCAGCTAACGGGGTTAGACACGCTCGCCTCAGCCTGATCGATACATGTATCTCTATGAGATTTAAATTGATACAACTTAATCATGTCTGCATTATCTTACATCACACACATTGTAAACAACAAATATAGCATTTATATTAAACAGGTCTAGCAAAAAAAAAAAACAAAGATTGTACAATAAAACCTTTTGACATGACGTAGTAAGTATATACATAGACGTACGCTTATGAATATGGTATTTGTTGCATTGTTTTGTAATTTTCCTGCAAGGTGCTGAACTGACTTTGATAAACGATGTGTTATTCGATTTATCTTCCCACGGAATGTAGTGGAAAAGTACCTATGTATTAGAAAAGTGACAGATTTTTAAATAATGTAGTATATAATAATGTAGCATATAGTTCATTGCGTTTTAAAGGTGCTATTAGAAAGGTTAACTCGTCAAAAAACATAGCAAAGGGAAAAGCCATTTGACACAAATAAAAATAAAAGATAAAGACCTAGCCGAAATCAGCTGACGCTAGGATTATAAACAAGGCTGGACACAAATATCCGTCCGCCATGTAAATATTTATACTTTGTGGGTATCGAACCCTAGCACAGTAAGCCAACAGCTAAGCTACTGTGGCAATGGGGGTCGTCAGATAGTAAACAGTTGAATGTGCCCCTCCGTCCTATCGTATAAAAAGTAACGGATGAGGAGTATAAAGAGACCAATAATTTTATACAGGGTATTGGTTGATATGGTGATTTATATAGAAAATGTATATTAAGAGAATGAGTCACATTTTGGACAATTTTATTCTGTTCGCGAGAATTTAAACAAAATTGATTCTGATTTCAAAAGTAGAATTACTTTACGGGTGTCGTAAAGGAAATTTCCCAAAAATTAACTATTAATGATTCTGAACTTTAAAAATATTAGCATACGGTGTAGGTCGGCCTCAATAAACTATCACTTATATCATCACTTTTTATTATTTTTTAGATATAAAGCAGAGAGAAAATTATGGTATTTCCTATTAAGTATAATATAGTTATCATTGAGAAATTTCATATACTATACTATACTATAGATATTGCTATAATTTTACAGTTCCTTACAATTAGAATTAGATAACCAAATTGTAAAAATACGTGTCTATTTCGGGCTAGGACTCTTAAGACAGATTGATTTGTTCAGCCTTCAAAGAAAATATAGAATAGGTACAGATAAGTCCGCGACCGCGCTTTGTAGAGCGTCTCTGTCACTCACACCTACCTGTGTGACAATCCCTTTTTAAAGCTCGATATGCTTTATTAACGGCCGCGTACTGTAGATAGTGTGATACTCAAAAGGTCTTAATTGATAGGTACACATAAGATTGAAAGTTCAGTGAAAGTCAATAGATAGATGGTGCCGGTTATAATGATACACATAAATTACAGGGTGTGCAATTAGCATCTTGAGTACCAAACAAGCGGACTGGTACCGGTATCTGTTATTTTGAACACACATCACTCATACTACCTCACATCTTTGTAATATTTTGTATCATTTCGTAAATCTTTTACTATAAGAGAGATTTTCCTGTATCTACGCTATCTCAAAAGGAGCTAAGCTTTGAAATATAAAAAGCGGATAACTTTGCGGACCGAGTGTTGTGGACAGGGCAACACGATAAATGATATTATCCTCAAAACTGATAAAAGAGGGCTGTGTAGCGATTTAAAATAACATGTGTAGGTACAATGATAAAATAATCCTATTTTCGATTCGATATAAAATTATAATATAAAATTTCAATCTTCCACTTTATAAAAATACCCAGACATATACTTGAAATAGTCTACACAAATGATATCGTTTCTCACATCCATCCCTAAAGGATTAAGTACTAGAATGGGCGATTATTGATTAAGCTTAAATAGGTATGTACTCGTAATTTGGATTCGCGGATTCGATTTGTTTTTATCATTAATGGGGTTTGCAATTTGCAATAAAAAGTAGATCGAGGCTCGGGACGCCGTGGCGTGATGCGGAGTGGTAGGGTGCGGTGTGTGCGGTGCGATGCGGTGCAGTGCGGCGCGGGCGCGGACACAGCGGCGGATATTCCTACGTAATTAAAACAAACAGGAGGAGGCTCGCCACTCCTCTCTAATTGCGTTCGTGTTGAAATAATCACGGAAACAGTGACAGGATGTACTATGTGTATCGGTGCTTACTGATTACGCAGATGACACATTGGAGCACAGTCGCGGAATTAATTATCTGATAGTTCAGATCAACAGTAAAAATAATAAACAAGGATTGATTATAATAGAGAAAGGAATAAAACCTTTAAAAAAACATAAAATACAGCAATTTGAGTAAACCTCTATGGTTTCATTCCAGACTAAATGAAAATCAAAAGAAAGGCTTTAAATTTGACCAAACCGATTTGACCAAATAAAATTATTTATTATTATTATTTTTTTTTTAATGAAATTGGTTTGGCTTACCTGTAACCGTACAGCCCCTTTTTTTTTTTTTTTTTTTTTTTTGAGGTGGTAAAAATCATTAAATGTCTCCTTCCGCTCTGGGTGGGGCGGAAGGGACTGTCAGACTTTTACTGACTAAAAAACCACCCTGTTCCTTCTGTTGCCCTTTACGTTCCGGGGCCACGGTATCCTGTTAAGACGTCCCGCAACCCCGGCAGGCGTTGGCCCCGTTGGGGGCCCCGTCCGTGTGCTGACAGCTCTTTGAGGCGCGCGCGAACAGAACGCGCCGTCGACCCGGGCTTGGTCCTTGATCGGACGGCGAGCTACCCATTACTCGCCGTCCGCAAGCCCGCGCCTACGGTGGCCGGATGTCACCTCGCGACGTCCGACGCCCTGGGCGTCTCCCGCGGCGGCTGGTTCTCTCCCTCACGCGGCCCGCCTCCTCCATCGCTAGCATTACTGCTTCGCAGAAGGAGGTGACTGCATCCCATTCCCTCTCGCCCCGGAGCATGGCCTGAACCAGATCCGGACGCGAGAGGTCGCCGCCGCCTATCGCCTCCATGAGGACACGGCGGTGCTCTGCCCAAGCGGGGCAGTCCTGCACCGTATGCTCCACCGTGTCCTCCGGGCGATCCACACAGTGGTGACACCCGGGCTCCCGAAACAACCGTGTCCGGTGAGGACCTGCGTCAGGCGGTAGGTGAGGACGCCGTAGCGCCTCTCCAGCCACTCCTCAAAGAGGGGTCTTACCGCCGCGATTGCGGCGTGCCCGACCGTACAACCCCTAACTCCACTCAGTAGTAATACGAAAATACTGGATAGCGTGTTGTTACTGTCCTATGCGGCCTATCCTACTTTTTTTTTTAATTTTTTATTACAGTTACATAAACAGAACTGGTCTTTCAAGTAAGATAACAGTGAGCGCTGCATCGAGCAACAAGGCGACATACCAATTTAAATCATTTTCAGTTAAAGAGACAGTTAGGGCACTACAACACCGGGTCCAGGAACTAACATTAGCCATATTCTTCTAGTTAGGAAAAATATCACATTTACTGATACGATACAAAAATCAATATAATTATAAAATCTATAATATTACATATACGAAACACAATTACGTTCATTAATCTTCCGATAAATTCATAGATGAACAAAAGAGTCGACTCAGCGACTCAGCGAATGAATATCTGTGACATCAGCCTAAAAGCTCAAAGCTCCCGCTTTATTGTTAGTCGATAGACATTCTATGCGGAAATCGCTTTTTTATGATATTTGAATAGTGCGTTTTATTTTTTTATTTAGTGGAATTGTATGAAAAGTTCCAATTTAGTCGGACGAATAACGTAACATTTGAATACAAAAATGTCAAATGGTGTCGGATTTATACGTTTAACATTGTATTTGTACTGATAGAAAAAATAAATGTCGGGAAAATAAATGACTTTTAGATACATATTTACTTTTTTTAAGTTACTATTGTTATTACCGTTTGTAAAAACAATGCGCTTTGCTAAATGAATATACTTGGCTCATGACTATGCCTCCGAACAAGAATAAAAAAATAGAGGAGCATTAAAGGAAAAAAAAATACTTATTTTATTTGTCGTAGGTCATTGACACTGAATTTCTCCGTCTTACATCGTCGTATTCGATTCAGTGTTAGTAGTAAGCCCTTATCAATTTTGATGTATTGGTAATGAACCTGTACTATGATAAGTACATATGTATTATATACGAAAAAAGAAACCTTTCCTCCAAAGCTGCCAATTCGTGGGTGAATAATACTCATATCTGCTCTGTATGATGCCCTACAGCTGGACGATAGTACGCTAATAAAACTTTATTATTTTAATGTTGGCTTTGATAGTTTGAATCAAATTAGCAACTTAGCAATAACAAACGGTAGACATTGACATCAACTACAAAATTAGTAGGGTGACCTATTCAATTTTTAAATAAGACGCATCTCTTGTCTTTTAAGAAAAAAAATAGATACTATTCATCACATAATACAGGAAATCAATTAGTTTTCTACCGGTCTGCGGAAAACATTAAAACAATAAACTATTTCCTATAGATTTCGCGTTGCTACGGCGACATTGTATTACGTCCTTATCAAACTATACATTCAACTCCTCATAAAACTCTTATTATTTGTGAGCAACGTGTAGCCCATCAACACTACCTAAGTCCTATCGTCACTGTTCTGAATACGTTTCCACAGGCATACGAGTAAGCATCAAGCAAGAAGGAAATCCATTTTATTCTAATGAACGTAACTACTTGGCAATTTGTCTCAATGAGTCTTCGAAGACAGACACCTAATTCTAATTTAAAAAGAAACCATAATTTGTGTCAGTCTGTAATGTCTGTATGGCCTCGTAGTTCTTCAAAACTACTTAGTGGATTTCGGTTTGCCATAATTTTGAGAATTTAATCATAAAGGTTATAAAACTTCTATAATAATGTAGGTATGTGTAATACGTTCATTTATAAGTTGAATCACAGAAATCTCGGTATTATGTAATAGAGATGCTAATATCATAATAAAAAAGGTAAGTAATAAGCATTTAAAAGAAACATTACAATAATAGCTTTGATAAAACGAAACATGGTGCTTGCTACGCTGTCCTTGCTACGACGACGTTGCTACGCGTACAATGAGCAATGACTTCAAAGAAAGTTTTTCAGAAGCGCATAAGTTTATTATTTTCAGACGGGTAGGTATTGTGCCTGTTAAGTACAACGTTCCATTAATGCGTAGTGTGTGTAATTATAACATATTTGGACAACTTGGTGACAGGTGCTCATAGTACATTCGGCGAATCAATACCTTCTTGTTTCATCTATCTTTCTTGATTGATAAATATATTTATACTTAGGTATGCCTATATTTCACCTAATTCACATCTTTATAAAATGCTGCTGCAGTCCTCTTACATCCCTACCTACCTAAAAAAAAACATTCATCAGCATCTAACATAAAGCTGTGCAACGTGCAGTCGCATTAAGAGATTACTTAATGTGAAACCATTAGAATTCTATAAGGGTTATTAAAGTGTTATAAGAAGTCCCGAACGAATCTGAAATATATGAATTATAACAAGTAGACGTAGGTCATAAACGAATGAATTCGTGCGGCGTTGGTAAGATGTAACGTAAAGTTGTAGATGGGGCAGGTGAAGTGATGTGAGTGTGCGAGTACTGGGCCGTGGGCTAGCTAGCATGCGCAGCAGGCGGCAGCGCGGCCCGGCTCGGCTGCAGACGCGGCAGACAGTGCGGCTCGGCGGCGGCGGCGCCTGCGGGGCGCGGGGGCGCGGGGGCGGCGCGGCGGCGCGATGCTGCGCGCCTCTCAGTCGAGACGCGAGGCCCGCCCGCCCTAGCCGCCCGTGCTGCCGCCCTCCCGCCCCGCGCGCTCGTCACGCGTAGCTCTCCACGATTCGCTCTACCTACGATCGTTAATTACATCCCTATGCCGGATTCGCATGTGTACTTAATGAATTATCACATTCGCCAAAATTTTAAGAATTATCTCCTCATCATTTGGGCTTACACGCGCGTATAGATGTCGAGTATTTTCGAAGCTTTTGGATGGACCGGAAGGGGGGCGGGAGGGTCGACGGATTCGGAGGGTCGCGGGGCGCAGGGCCCCTCGCGACGCGGGGTTAGTAGGTTCGCGATGTCGCGTCGTCGTCGGTCGGAATGCATTCGCGAACGTAGAGCGGCGACCTGAGGTGCCGCCGCGATTCTCACCTGGCCACTCGGGGTCGGTCACCTCTTTTATTAATGAAACTTCACTGAAACATTTCGCTCCATTTCGGATTTTTTTCCGGCTGCAATTAACCTTCGAGCATAGAATTATTTTTGGGTCAAACATGACGAGATGCAAGGTCAAGCCTGCTAGGTGTCAACGAACCCCTCGTCCGGTGCCTACGTCAGGTCGATGACGTTTAAGTTGACAGTACAAAACTTTTAACATTAATTAAGCACCGAATACTAATGATAACCGACCTCTGAACTGAAACTTTACTGTGTTGTGCTCTCGTAAGATAAAATAACGAACCGGAAGAAAAAAAACTGAGTGTCGACATGAAGAACGAAGACGGAAGTGTGTAACGACTGGCGGCGATCGAGGAGGCCACCGCGTTAACCCTGCCCGAATTAGTGCACCGGACGAGACTAAAATAGCGAGGCAGCGTGTACGGTTACATGCGGCGCGTCAATGTCGGCGCGCCGGCACCGCGTGCTCCGGCGGCTCTCGGCGGGTAAGCTTACACTGCGTCTGATTGCAGAGCGAGCTGAGGCCAGCCCTATATGTGGAGGCGGCGCTGCGGGACCGCCGCCGCCGCCGCTGCCGCCGCCCGGCGCCGCTCTCCGCGCCGCGCACGCCCTCGCACCTCGCACTACTAGCTATTCCTGGAGTCATCTGTTCCAC
The DNA here is from genome assembly GCA_949774945.1 of Hoplodrina ambigua. Taxonomy (NCBI): domain Eukaryota; kingdom Metazoa; phylum Arthropoda; class Insecta; order Lepidoptera; family Noctuidae; genus Hoplodrina; species Hoplodrina ambigua. Next base: position 6,184,460 of record OX458969.1, on the reverse strand, counting down.
TGTATACGCTAAATTTTACACCTTTCTAAATATACATAAACTAAGCACACCGATGATACAAAGCTTTATGAGACCGAATTAGTATTCTCTATAACCCGCACATGTAACGTTTATTACACGCTAAATATTAATAATTTTCAAGAGACAAGATGAAGAATGTACTTTAAAACCGTTGAAGAATTTGAAAGCTGTGAAATGGGTGAAGATTTTTCAAGAGGCCGCCGGAACGTGCGTGAAAGTGTAAGCGTTGTTCGCTTTAGCTGGTTGACTTCGGGTCAAATTGTAATTTTGATATCATTTGGTCCCCTTCAACCAGCTGTAGTTGACATCTGTTTCGCTTTCTGAACACAATACTCGAAGATGAGCTGCATTATATAGAAGCATGTGATAACCATCGAACTGAAAGAATTTTTCACTGGATCACCTAGTATATTTTCTTTTGTAATACCTCATTTTTAATAAATAAATAATGTGATAAAAATGATAATTGTCACATGTGTATACTATCATCCATTGGATATTTTTCAATTCTACACTATGAATTTAGTAACATACATCGGTATATTATTTGTTAAATATATTAATAATTGCAGTCAGAGCACGCAGATGCGTGCCGAAAAGATGTAAGTAAAGGTAGATACCTTTACTTACATCTTTTCGGCCAGAAAATATATTGTAATATATGAATGTAAGTTGTACAAACAGTGGTCCCGAAAGCGTAATTAATTAATTACGTTTTGTCTCATCCCGCCCGTAGCGACACGAGGAAACATGCATTACTTAGTGGAAAACAACTGCTAATGAGATGTGTTATTGTTGTGAAATGGTCGCACATACGCATACGTGCTGTTCGCGAAAATGTTCTAACGGGAAACTTTATTATCTTAACTTTACTGTATTATCTTTCACCTACCTAAGATTTGCATTTTTATTACATTTTTTATGGTAAAACTTTTGATATTTTTGGAAGATAGTCTAATGCCTATTTTGGCTTTCTTCATTAACGTAACGTAAATTTATGAAACAAAAGATACAAAGGACGACTTAATAGTCCCCCTTTGTACCTTTTGTTGCATTAAGTTCAAATAAATAAATAAGTAGCCGAGTGAAGCGGATTTAGGATTCCACTTGCGGATGCCTATATCGATGAACGATATCTTAAAGTATCGTCACTTGAATTTTCAAATCTTGATTCAATCGCCCAATTAAAGTTATTTCCATTTATAGTTAAGACGGTACTTGTACGGTAATAAGACCTGGCATACATGGCAAAAAGCCGACATGTTGTTGCTGATGATATACCTACGAGTACATGACAAAAATATTTGTTTTTTTTTATATAATGAATTTAATGGGTCATTTACACCAGTAATAGGTTCAATACATTGATGCTGCTCAACCAACAAATACATAAACAAACAAATAACATAATAAAACCTAAAAAATAATTATTTTACCACAAAACATGTTACATACGAGTTTAGCTTTTATCTCTACTCCTTTATATTGTTACACGTAAAAAGTATTGAAAAACAATACAATAATAAAAAGAATATAACATAAAAGGCAAGGGATCTAAAATAATAGTAACGAAAAAAGAATAAAAAGATGGCTTTTAAAAGGTAACGTAACTATGCGTCTCGTGAGTCGTGAGCCGTACCTGAATTTAGTGCGGACGGTTTGATGGCTTTACAGATTTTTTTATCAAGGGGTACCTTTGGGAAAAAAAGCTTTCAGAAGGTAGTGGATAAAGTCGTTTGTGCTTGTGCGGTCATGATATTGATTGAAGGCAGTAAGGTTTTCAGAGTTCGCACGCGAGGGAGAATCATAACGCGCAACGCACTTTGATATTATAACAAGATTATTCGAGGAACCGCTAACGGGTTGCCACTTTGAGCATATACCGCATAAGTAACATGTATTCACACATAAGCTTTGAAACTACCGCAATTATAGAATAATTGTGACCTGTAAGTATTGTTTCGTTGTAATATTATACTTCAGAAGAAGATTTTAGTAAATCCATAATTCGAGACTTGAGTTGATTATGCTTTCAGTCAACAAGTACTAACCCTGATGGTTAAAGTAAATAATGAAAACCGACAATGTAGTTGAAATGAAATCCGACATCCTACTGGTTCGATTTTTAAATAATTATGTTAACATAGCATTCAAACTTTCCACACTGATTGAATTTATTTTGCAGCATGAGCACCATTGATAATAAAACGGTACAATCTTTTTACGCAAATCACAATCACACTACATCGACACTGCATGGGTGATAATTTGTATGAAAATGCATAGTTTATTTACACGGGCTACATTTTGTTGCAAACTGAACCGTGTGGATGATTATGACCACGACGCAACCACCAGAGGCACCACAGTAAAAGGGCGGTGCCGGTGTCGCTCTTGAGCAACGGTAGTCAAAATTCACGTTTTTCTAGTTCTCACGACGTAACTACAGAAAGCAGGAAGCTAGAGTGCGCTATTCATACTGTACCACTGTTCGCCCACTTTTGGTGAGATTGTGGTGTGTGGTTGAAATGAAAGTTTTCATAAGTTAGCCAAAATGATTGCAGTTTTATAAATAACGCACAATTTCTAACGAATCTAATCTAACTGCATGAATTTGGTAGTTATAGTTACCTACTGAAATTATTGTGCTATTATTTAGGTACAAAAAATGTGCTTATTACATAAACACCCATTGATCACTTAACTTAGTTTTTTAATTGTCGTTAGTTCAACTTTAGTATAAAACGTTATAGGAATAATGGAAAACTACGGTAGAGCGAATATTTTTCAACTGGTAATGAAACCAGTTAATTATTTATACTTCCTTAAGATCCCTGAAAGTCAGTGTTTTCAAACTTCAATCATAATAAAATTATATTGTGGTGTTTTAAAACGTAATGTTGTTACTTTGTAGTAAGTTTTAAAATTATTCAGGTGCATTCAAAGCAGCATAACCTCATGTTGTGTGTTTTATTTAATAACATGATGCAATTTGATACTCAGGCTACACACTGAAGTAGGTTTACATTGGAGACTGTTTCTCGGTAGCTATTCTTTTGGTGATATTTTTAATATTCAAAAAAAGTATTACGCATTTAATAACCGTGAATAACAGCTTTGGATGTGTTTTCACGCTCGCCAGTGGTTTATACGACAATCATTGACATTGTTACAGGGTGAAGTACTTTTCTTTATCCTCTCCTACATTTCAATTTGTGCATCCTCTGGTTTTCTGGCGAAAATCGCTGATTCGATACCTAAGCCTCCTAAACCGCCTATTTTGTTAATAATTTGTATACAATAACGAGATACGTACATATAATGCGGTACGTAAACGTAGGCACACAATTAAAATAAAAGTTAATGAACTATTTAAACGAAGCTAAACTTCTTGAAATTTCAATAACATTCCCGACTGCTCTACATGATTAGTTTTTGTTGGGCAGGAAAGTGTGACTGCTGAGAGAGGGTGGTGGGGTCGCAAAAACCCCGGAGGCAGTGGCTGCAGCCGCGCCGGCGGGCGCCGCGCCGCTCTGCGGTGCGACTTTGTGCCATAAATCAAAAGCACCCGCGGGAACCCTCCCATCCTATAATGTAAGTATGTATAAAACACTCTATCACTGATGATAATACAAAGGAATTTTAAGTAGCCGGGTTAATAGGGATCAAAATGAATTTTGTTTGTTTAAATATTGTACAATAGGTAAACTTTGATGTACCTTCGTTGTTTATTTATATAGAATGTCATATACTCGTGTTCGCCTTAGAGTATCGAATCACACATGTTTAAAAAGTAATATAAAAGTATTTTACAATAGAATATTAAATATTTAGTAGATTTTAAGGAAATTATTATTTAGTTTGGATAATATAAACTCATTGTTTGATGTGCATGATAAAATGACTTTAGGTTTAGAAAAAAGTTAAACATTTAGAGTTGTTCCAGCGACATTGGCGTGTTAAGGTGGTGGCGCTTTGCTCGAAATACGGCTTAGAAGGAAATCACCTGGCAGGCCATTAACCTAATTCACGGACGCAAAGACAGGGCGGAGACGCGGGTGGCGGCGTAGCGCCCGCTTTAATATCGCCGCGCTGCCGGTAATAAGATGGAAATAAGGCGGTGGCAAGAAACCGGGCCAATCATTGCCGTTCGCAACTTGACACCGCCAATGTACATACTTCGATAAGTATAAAGTAAATTCACTTACTTTCAGGTGGTTTAAAAAAGTTCACTATATCCAAAGATACCAAATAAAATATTTACTGGATTTGTTCTTCTAACAGTGGCTGCCCCGAGCAGTGCTGTCTCGAGTAGGACATGAAGGGCAACTCTTTCAGAAAGTACCCTGATTTTTTAAACGTTTTATGAGATTTTTATTATGTCTGTCTGTGCTCGGTTTCTATAAAAAACAGTTTGTATATACAACCTGTTTTCTTGTAAAATTTAAACTGCAACTATATAGCTACAGTTAAGATTTTCAGTTTTCACGTGTTTGTGAGGCTTCAGAATATATCATGCTAAGTATAAATGTTTTCTTTAAACTCCTAAACAAGACTAAAGTTTCTGGGACTTAACGAGTTTAAGAGCACTCAAAGTATAAAGCTTTATTTCAGTCGGTAAAAGATAAGTAGGTACTGAAGCCTAATTTTAAAGTAGCTGCATTATCAGTTCATGTCAAATTCATGGGAAACACGGCGCATGGTTCGTTGTTTGTCCTGGCGAATAAAATTATAATGGTACCTATGGCAGGAGTGGCAGCTCGCCCATTGTTAACTTTCTTTGAGGTTATGCATCTGGTTGGTCAAACCATGTCAGAGGCCCTTGAGGCGGTTTAGAAACTCTGACACTAGGGTGTGTAAGGTCGTAAGGCCTTACTACCCACACGACAAGAAGAAGAAGAAGATCTGGTTGGTTACATTTTCTATGGAATATTATTTACTTACTATATTTGTTATTTCATATTTATTAGGAATTTATTATTATTAGGTCCATTAGACTTAAAAGCTATGAGGTTTCTCAATTATAAATTATTTATATTCAATAACATCTTGTAGTAGAAACTCTAAATATGACTCGAACTAGGCAAGAAAAACTCGCCATTATTAAAAAAAAAATGACTATTGAACAGCTGTTCAATAGTCATTTTTTTTTTAATAATGGCGAGTTACTAATTCGGTGCCAAATCTATAATACTCAATAGAAGGGATATAATAATAACTAGCAGACAAAGCGAATTTCGTACCGCCATAATTAGTTTTTTGGTATTCAAAATTGGCCGATTCTGATTCGACCTACACGATATACACACAAAATCATTTCATAAAAAACAGTCCAGCCGTTTCGGAGGACTTTGGTAACAAACACTGCGACACAAGAATTTTATATATTAGAAGATTATGCTTTTGCGAGGGCTCACTTCGTGAATATTTTATTCACATGAATCAGAAGCTGATTTGTAAATAAGAATAGTTACAACAGGTACGCGCGCATAGGGCCCTTAGAGGCCGTGAACGGCTTTCCCGAATCATTAGGGGACCGGTAGACGGTAGGGGTAAAAAATCAAAGGAGTCGGGATTCCCTCGCTTCCAGAAATCTTTAATCGTTCAAGTAAACAAGTTTACTGAATCCGGATTGATGGCAGGTTATAATTATTTTTAGATCAAACTTTATTTTACTTATTGGTACATATATTGGTGCTTACTTAGCTAGAAGTTGTATGTCGGTGGTATGTTAGATGAAATTTAAATAGTATAGAAAGTGCTATGTATTTTCATTTCCGGTGAATTAAAGCACAATGGCTGGTCTGAATTAAATATTTCAGGTGGTGCGCCGTTCTCGCGAGTTAGTGCCGAGGTTGATGAAACGACATACTCCGCACTCAGCGCCGAGGGAAAATTTAATTATTGTTCCACGACTACAGCGCCACAGTTGAACACACTTTTAAATGGTGAAACACATTTCTGTGACATTAAATGAGTTTTCATGTTGAGTTATTATATTATACCTACAAAAAGAGTAACGATCCTCTATGGTGCTACCGAAATCCTTATTGTATTGATAAATTCCGTGGTTTTTTTGTAACGCAATAATTGTCAAGTAACGGTAAATAAATCCCACGATCTAACAAGCACGTCAGTAGGTATCATGAACTTATAATATGCTAATAGATAGATATAAGTAAATGAACACATATTGTACTTGTAAATCGATCAGCTAATGGCATATGAATGAAGCGGGCGTGGAAGTTGCGGCGGCGGTACACACGCTGGATCTAATGGAATTCACTTGTACGCAAACAAGCCGCAGAACACCCTCGCCCCACCTGAGCGGAGCAGACGTAAGTATTCGACGGGCTGCATCACCCCGCCACCGTTTTATTACATTACATGCGTCACCTTTAATGTGTGATTACACTCAAACGACGAGGAAATCCACTATGGATCTTGTTGCTTTAAAAGTTTTTTTACGGCAACTACGAATATAATTAAGCACGTTAGCGTTCACGTTAGTAGCAAGCATATTCTATATATTCGTAATAGTTCTACATGGGTGAAGCTGATAAGTCTGGGTATGCTAGATGCCATAGGCTGACTATAAGTCGAGCCAAATACTCTAAAAAGAAACTGTTAATTCAAGTTTAAGAGTCATATAGGCAAAATATGTGGTATTCACTCACCAGCAAGAAGGTATAGGTACTGTCTTTATGTTTAATATTTTCATGATATATTGTATATAAAATTCGTAGGTACCTGAAACAAAATACATATTATTAAGTTATGTACAAGCAGTCATATGAAAAAGAAAAATAGAGGAAAAGCTTTTAAGAGAAAATATTCGGCAGCCGCTGATGTCCTTTCATATTTCACTATAATGTCGTTATATTATGTGGTGTCGCAAAGACGAAGGAGACTCAATGTGTGTAATATTTCAAACTAATATAAGTATCCACTACATAGGGACAGTGATATAGTGTCATAAAAATGTTAAAGCGAAAGACACGAGTCTGGTATAAAGTTAGATAGCAGGAAAGAATACATACATTTTAATTTATTATGCACATGTCCCATTCTAGCTTAAATAATGTTTGTTTAAAAATTCAACGTAAAACCTAAATGTAAAACGGAGAGTAGAGAGTGGGACTCTCGATTTAGAAAGTCATATGTACTTCTAAATATATAAACACGAGGGATGTAGTACGTGCGGCGCTACTCGAGTCGCATAGCTTTGGGTATTAGTAAGACGTTGAATAATATATCTATGTCGGGAGATACCAAACAGATTTCTCGGAAAGCCTTAGTTGGCCTTAAACCAGATTGAAGCGCTTAGAATTCCTTACATAAGCGCTCCGCTATAATATCGGAAAAGAGATCAGAAGTTAATCTATCGGCAACATTCCTCGCGTTTCGCCGGAAGGCAACGCCGCGCCGAGCCGCCCGCCGCCCGGCCGCTATGGCCCTCGTGCACGCGACCGCGCCCCCATACTAACTAATCGATCCTTTGCTTTGCAACTTAACTATGCACTTATAAATAAATATATTATTGAATAGCAAACTCATTAATTAAAGTTAAACTTGGAATCGGAAAAGTTTTACCTTGGTACTTAATAAATGAATAAAGCAGTTGAGTAAGTGAGGCACCTCAAATATGATATTTATAAGTGTTTTCATTTGTACCACTAAGGTGGCTTCTGATTCTGATTAATGAAACGTGGAACAGTTAATTTTAAATACTCATTAAATATTTATCTCTAACAAACTCGTAGGTAGGCACTATAGTATTCGATGAAATATATTTAATTATTCGCTAGACAGATTTTATTTCAATTAAGTAAGTCTATTGTCGATTAATTTAAGATGTATTTAATTTAAAGCTGTAAATTATTGTTATGTTGGAAATAAATTAGTTAGAATTTTGAGACAAAATGCCGAATTGGTATTCTAAAATTTGTTTTTTGTTATGAACCAGAATTTGAGTCTGATATGTACATAGTTATTTGTAACAAGTTAATAACTGTCAATAAATAGAGGAAGTTCCCTTGCGGATATTTTGTTCGTATATAGGATGCTTGTATTCAAATACCTACATGTGTTGTGCACAGCTTTTTACCTGCCTTATTATGACTTCAGAGTTTTTAATTCATTTTGCACATTATTGTTAAATAAACAGTATTTTATTATTTGTTTCGATTATTTGATTTAGTTGGGGAAACGAGATTCAGCAGTCCATATAGGACCTGTCAACCTTAAATCGTTAGGTACCTAAAATCATCCAACATTTTCATTTAAAAAGTCGACCAATTAGGGAAATAAATCTCTTTATATATCACTTCAAAATATTTTAACCGCTGAACCAGATATGAAACTGCTGTTTTTACCTAATACTGGTTAGGGGCGATCGACAAGGCTAGTTTGTGTTAGGCTTAGCAGTACGGAGATGAGAAGAGACTTGGACAACCGAGGTTAAATGAGAACGTCGTCAGATCAGAGGTTTTAAGGGCGTCTGGAGCAAGCTTACAGATGCTCACTAAACACGCCGCTGTATATGTAAGAATGTTATTTTAAAGCTTACCAGAAATATTATGTACCTATCCACATGTGATACTACTACGAAAAAGGATAAACATACTAAAATAACAACGTAAAATTAATTATTTCAGGTCTATTTTTTGGGGTTTGTTATTTTTATTTATTTGGTAGAATCAAAAATATTTCGATGATCGTTTAAATTGATATTTTTTAAGAGCTCAATACTATCTATTGTGTTAAAGTTAAAATGCGGTCATTTTTATTATCTCTGGGAATGTATTATAACCTACGTGATATAAAAAATTGATGTTGAATCTACCAGGTCTTTTAATTTTGGTCTATTTGTCACTAAATTGTGGCAGAAAGTATTTGTTTAGAGATCATACTGCATAATAATAATTTATTGCATGACGTTCTTATTTTTAACATATTGCATTTCATATTAAGCTTTTAATAAAAAGCTTAGACAACTTCTGTCTTTATTTTTTATTATAGAACAGTGAAAGCTGGCTATCTCATCTAACTAACTACGTCTATTATAACGCCACGCCTGAATTCCCCGAAGGGTTACACAGAGGTGTACCCATTAGTACACCCACATTTTGCCAGTTATGTTTAAGTCTCACGTAATAGGGGGACGAGCCTATTGCCATTAACCGGGCACAAACCCAGACTGTGAGACTGCAACTGAGAAGTTCCTGATTTGAAACCTAATAACACTTACACTATCTATGACTACAGATTCAATAAACGCTTAAAGTGATTGTCTCTTCACTTCAAGCTTCGATCACTTCTCTTCATTTGGTTTGCGATGATTTTAAGAGTGTTTTTATGCAAATCAAAATTGATAAACTATGATTTACGTGACAGTGATTAACGAAAGCTAAGTACTTGCCCGTTTTTTCAACAGCACAATGGAGTATCATTTGTTTTCCAGCTGAGATAACGAACAAATGGTACGGGGGTAGGCGATAGGCGTGTTTTTGAAAACTTGACATTTGTTGCTGCCGTAAAAATATAATGGTGTAACTTGTGTTTTACGACCGTTGGAAGTCCCGATGACGAAAACAGGAGTTAGCGTGTGAGCGTGTTGCTAGAATACTTGAATAATAATTAGGTTTCAGCTTTTTTACATTTCTTTCCCTTCTTTATTGACCTTTAGCAAAACATCAATTATTCTTGTTTGTTATTTGTGAACATGGGATGGATCGCGATACTTATAGTTTTAGCGTTATAGAACCCTCAACGTCTTTATTGTATTTAAAGTGTACATTGTGGGTGGCATTGCACGCGGCTCAGTAAAGGAAATAGATTCCTTTAGTCACATTTATGGCTAATATATTCATGAAAGTTTCACAAAAAAAATTTGAGCGCACACCCCGTCTGCTTTGTTATGAGCGCGACATAGACAAAACACACACACGCCCGTATCAACTTCATATTGAGATAAGCTCGCTTCCTACTTATGATGTCTTTGTGTACGAATATTCTCATAAAAGTGACTTATAAGATGCTTCTCGTTCTCCTCAGTCGTATTAGGTTTAAGTACCCACCTAAAAATATTTGGATATTTAAGCTATCTTGATCACGACTGAGATACGGTTCTTTTGCGTTAATATCCATAATTCCATAATCAATAAAAATGTTCTTAATTTTTCTTTTTAATCATCTGTATGTGTATATATTCCGCTTCTGATACAAACCAATGTCAATAGTGACTTGTGTGTATATCTGATAGTGACAAAAATTATTTCAATAGAAATTCAAAGAAAAATGTTTCAAAACGAATGCTCTCAATTCAGCAGTGTAAAAGATTTTGGAGGCGTACGACGAGAGTAGCAAAGCGAAATAAAATAGCAAGCGAATAGAGTGCACGTCACGGACACGCGGCGGGCGGCGCACGCGACGCGCCGCGCAATTTCCGCTTCGCTATCAGATGCGACGCTCGCGCCGGCCCGCGCCGCCCGCACTTGCCTCCATGTGAACTCAACCGAGAACGTGAAACAGGGTGGCGGCTACACGATTTTGCGTTCTGTACTGAATAAAAAAACATTTGCGAATCCGAACGACATAATTTATCGTGAAAACTGCTTATGATGTGCTTTTAAACGAAACTTAAAGTTTATAGCTCTAGATTAAACAATTCATTAAGTCTTTATTTTAACAACAGTAAAACTAACTACGAATTCATATGATTATTTATGCTCTTCGACGTTCGTGACCTTTTAAGTGGTTGGATTTTTCGTGAAATTTGTGTAAAATTGCCCTAAAAATAGAGTCCCAGCAAGCCATTGATGTTAATTTATATATGGTTCACTAGGTCCGGTAGCGCTTTTTATTTGGGTGTGCCCCTTTCTTAGCGAGCTTGGAATGGATTTAATAATTATGGGGCAAAGAAGCGAAGCGTGTGGGGTCTCGACGGAAGGATGGAGTGAGGCAGGGTGCGATTAAATCGCAGGCGTTTCGGCATGTAACAGGAAGTGGGTCAAGCGGCGCCGCCCGAGCTATTTATTGCGTTTCCGACGAAATTGCAACCGCTATCTGGGATTTTTATTTAAAATATCCTTCCTAAATGCATTTCTTAAAGACATTCACCTAAAAAAATAGACGTCATTATTAGGTTTCTAATTCAAATAGGCATTCTCACTCTAGTGGGTAGTAGGTGAAGTAAAAAATCGCAAATATATTCGTATATCTATTTTGCGTGGGACGATTTGAGTGTTTTAAAATTTTGAAGATGGAGATAGGTCGAGATAAGTTGTGCGAAGCCCATAAAGGTTCGACAAAGGCATAGGTACCATTAAAACTTTTTTATTCGATAACGCCTGCCGTTTAGTCAGGGTAAAGTCTTAGTCGCTCTGCAATTACAGACAAGTGCCTTTAAATGAACCGAGCTCTCGAGCACGGCGCATCGCTTCGCACCCGACTGCGCCCACTCCGCCGCCTGCCCATTTCCACACTGTGTAAATTCATGTAAAAAGAGAATCTTCACTTAATACCCGATCCTATGATTGCATGTCAATCAGTTACCAAGTATTTTACAGACTTACTTATCCTGATTAATAAAAAAAATAGTTTTAGTTTTTAGGGTTCAACTACACTTAGCAGTCTATAGAACGGCAGCTCGCGATGGTCTGCTATAATGACTGTATTAATTTGCAGAACTAGGTCCTGAGGAGTACGTGAGTATGCGAAATGACATACTATGTAATTAACGTTTTTTAATAAAATGATTAATTTATTACTGGGTATGTTGTCTTTCTATACGTTACATCCTCCTTCGGTTAACTAAGATAGTTCCTTGACCGTATGGATGTCCCAAGGCCCAAGGTGGGACAGATAGTTGATCTATGGCAGTAAGATGTTCCTATTGTGTTGATGTTATGGTAGATAATATTTACGTACTGTAAATTCTACTCAGAAAAAGAAATGTCTTTGGAAAGATTTATTTTTCATGTTTTATTCATTCACGTGTCCTCGAGCGTTTTCATTTCGACGAGATATTTTGGTCGTACGATAATGATATTTGCCATAAACCTGTAATATATGTAACTATAATGTAAAGTTAAACATAAAAAACCATTGATGAGATTATTATTGATTGTTTAGGCAATTGACGTCACAAGTACTTCCTAAAAGTTATAAAACCCTATCATATGAAACGTTACCCTGACGTAACATTTAAAAAGGTGAAGTAAAAAATAAAATTAAAAATATAACCCTTTTGTGCTTCTGCAACTTTTTCAGTCATAAAAGAAAAGACCCGATTGCCCATATTAGATACAAACAGTAAAATAAAACAATGTAGACTTATGGAAAATAACGTTGACAGCTACTTAACTACAAAGTCCACTGCTTGGTGTCTTTCGGTAAGATTAGTGCAAAATGCGCGACTGGCTGTGTATTCGAAGATATTGATTTTGGAAAGTAGCCAAAAAAACTCCTAGAGCAGGCACGCGTCAACTGCCGCGCTGCCCCTATCCCGACGTCAACCCTTTCACGAATATTAAATTCTGTTTTGCCACTTCGCGATTCCACATTTCTCTGAAAAAATATGATCCGATTCGTAAGGCCTTTGCATTATTCACTGTTTTCGGCGATGCGCGCTTTCCCACCGGTGCGGTTGGAAAAACACATGTTAGCTTTACTAAGATTCATGTATCCGTCTGCACGTTTGTAGCGCTCATTGCGAATATTCAACTAATCAAACATTTGTATAATGTAATTTATGTTGTTTTCTTTTTATCTGTGACTTACAACACGAAGTTCTTCTAAAGATACTCTTACAGATAAATAGATTATGAATTTTCATTTCAGAGTTCAAATTGCTTGAACCTTTAATTACTTTAAGGAAACTTGTACAAACGCGCTCTCGGGGAAGGGTTAATCCAAGCTTTGCTACGAAAATAGAACATTTGCCTGATTACAGACAAAAGGTGGCGACGTTCTTGAAAGGTTCTTCCAAGAACAACATAGACTTAATGTTATACAATCATTGCATTTATCTTAGAGCAGCTTTTTTAGATATCCTTAATGCATAATGAAACAAAGTTAATGTTTACCCATACATAAATGAGCGTTATTCGTTACAAAGATTTACGTACTATACAGATAGCTAAGGAGTTTTACAAAGAGCCACCAAGTTTTCTGTTGCACAGAGCGTCTACTGTCTACTTTTCTCTATGAGTGAGTCCGTTTCCGTTTATCTTTGGTTGTTTTTTTGTTAGTGTCAGTTTCTTTCGTTTCGTTTCTCATATTCCACCGCTACATTTGTCGTACAAAAAGAAACTAAGGAAAGCCACTGTTGTGGAAATAGATATACAATACGTGTATACAACACTAGCAGTTTTTTGGAACATGTATCTTATGATACCTTTCTATTGTTATAACAGTTTAATTAAAACTAAAGGAGTGGATACATGAAAACCAGAATTGCTTATGAATTCTCATAATATGTACAAAGATAAATTCTACACAGTTACACGATTGAGTAGGACTCGTACCGTTAATTGACGCCTGGCTGGGTTCGGTCTTAAATTGGTGTAAATCCTCAAGGCACAGATCATGCCTACCGAGCGACGGCTCTCAACGTGCCTCCTCCAATTACTTTAATTAAAACAATACCACGGCACCAGTGCTTCGTCGACTCACCGCGTCTGTTTCCCATTTCCCTATTTAAATACGAAAACAAGCTCGTAGCTCGTGCTTAGCATGCAAGATGTTGCTATTCAACTACTACACGAACATACACAGAGATATTTAAATACATTTAGTTAATTTTATGCGACGGCTTAGTATATAATTATAAACTAGGATGTGGAAAAGTTCATTTACTTAAAATTTACAGGTCTATCTTAATAGCTACGAATAATTATATGGGAACTGCATCGATACGGTTGCGGTCTTTAATTTTGCGGTAGTCATTTATACTCATTTGTATCTCAAGCTCTTAGAAGAGTGGTTTGAAAATCGATTAAGAAGTCGGGTTGATTCAGCGACTTCGAAGCTAGTAATTTACTCTCGAGTTGGCTGAAGGCGACACCTGTCGAGCGAAGTGACGGTTGATAATACGACGCGAGCGCCATTCACGCGCAGTGGAGTGCGAGGACGCGAATCCTTGAGCTATCCGCGGCTTTTACTTCGCCGAACTCAACTCATACGATACAAATTAAAGTAATCTGAATGTTTTTGAGCGCGTTGGCCGAATATTATAAAAGAGACGCTGAAGATTACTTTTATTCGAACAAATAAAGAAGTGATAAATGTAACGTCTGATCTGTATCTTTGGTTGTTAAAGACAACATTTATCAAACAACTTCTAGCGGAGGTAATATAAAGCTGCTAAATCCTAGCATCATCTGCGGGATTACAGTTTACACGAGGTCGGCAACGTCGCGAGGGCGGCAGGGCATAGCACATCTCCGACGGGAGGCAACTTTACCAACTTTCTTAAGGGCGGTTAGCGAAGTTTGACGTGCACGCGCCAGCACCGTAAGCTCTGGGATTCGATACTTGGTAACAACATCCAATAAAGAAGCAGAGCACGCATGTGCTTACTTAAAGCGTTACAGCAAAAGCAACCAACACTTTAGCTTTTAGGGGTTCGATCTTCAAATAGAATTAAAACTGGATAGTTATCAGATCCCCTAAGTGTCGTAAAGTGAAATGATGGAGAAATTTAAGTGAGGTATAGTATGGAGGTCGCATGTTAATCAGTGAGAGATCACTGAAAGTAGTATTATCTATCTATCTGTATATTTATATATGAATACCTCAGTAGGTATGGTTAGCTTGCTCCAGGTAAAAAGAGTTACAAATGTAATTATTCACAGTCATCTTAATCGTGGTCGTGAAAGCACTCGACTGTGTTATTAAAAGGTGTTTGGTGGTGCGGAGGTTCAGGCAGGCGGGTCTCGGGGAACAGCTCATATAACTTCAACTTTTCTATCGTGGGCCGCGGCGCGTCCACAGGCGGCGGCGGCGGTAGGAAGCTACCTCGAGTTTTATGAGTTTAATCAAATCGTTTTAGGGGTGTCAGGGCGTGCCTAACGGCTGATTGTATGTGCGGAACACGTGTGCTGACCCGTACGATTTCTACTCAATACGTACAAACATAGTTTGGCTAAAATGGAACTGTTACAAAAATGTTACTTTTATTATACACACCGGGAGGGGAACACGCGAAACATGTATTAGAGTTGAGGTCGTTTTGCTGTAAGTGCGACGTTTGTGCGTAGCGGTCCCACCTTGGGGTTATTTTGTTAAGATAAAATCTGAAAGTGACGCAATTGGGTATGCTCAGTGAGTATTGGTGCTTTTAAAGTTTAATTTATTTTATTAAACAGGCTTATTATTTTTTTTAAGTCGTGAGTTTATGTATGTATGTATGTGTTATTATTTTTTGTTAACAAAATCCTTATTGTACTTACTGCTTATGTATCTTTCTATTCATAAACACAACGTGAGTATTTGATTTAAATAAGCATTAAACACATTGTCAGCAAACACCTTTGTCATAAAGTACATGGTGTATAATATAAGCCTATCTCGGTGGAGCGGGTTGTAGTAATTCTTTTCTAAGCAGCGCGTAAAGTTATTCAAAATATGTATAAGTTACGTCCTAAGCTGGTCGTAAAATGGTATTACAAACGTTATGAAGGCCGGGGTTCGGCCGGATCTCATCACTTAGGGTTGTACGCTGAAGACGACTATCTTTCAATAAACCCATAAAATTGCCTCGTCCAAAGCGAGTTCCGACCTCGCCCGCTGCCTGGGCGCTTGTTGTTAACAATGCACACGTCAATATAAATTTTTAGACAAGGTAACAATATATCGACGCTCATGGTAATATCCTTATTCGAGGTATCGAGTGTTGCCCTGACATTTTTGCCTCAACGCGACGTCTAAAATACATGTTTTAAAGGCACCATCGTAAAATATTACGTAATTAAATGATGTATTCATTTTCTTTAACTATCCGCGTGGATACTATTAATTTATAGCACTTGGTTTTGTCAGTTAAACTTAGACTGTTATCCATATTTAAGTATGTTAAAAAGTGCAGCCAATCAGTATACATGCGCTATATTTCGATGCAGTTAGGTGTCAAGCGGTAATGAGATGCGCGGCATGACGCGGGCGGCGCCAGGTGCCGGGCCCATGCAAGTTAGATGAGCCGAGCTCTGTGCTCCCTCTACAGGTGACGTCCGACTTATTTTTAATGCAACAACATCTATTGCAATTTGTAGAGACTCAAGAACTCGTTTATTTGTAGCGAAGTGTTGTTGTTTTATTTTTCACACGAACCATAAAGTTACCATTAATTGATTAGTAAAATTGTTACGTACGTGTAGGAAAATATGCATTAAATGTTTAATATTCACATAATTATAGTAATTTCAAGTACTAAATTAAATAATCAAACAAAATAGGAAAAGTCAAACAATTAAAAGCGATCACACTACGCGCTACGCTCGTAGCACCATTGCTACGCGCCTGCTACGCAAGTATTTTAACGCAGTGTTTTAACCAATAATGTGTTGAATGGGTTAAATAAATAAATGCATTTCATTGTTAGATATGCTAAAATGCTACGCCTTGTTTAAAACAATAGCAATACAATACGATTGTTATATTACGTTAGATCGTTAGCTGTGAGAGGATAAGGGTTGTTTCAAATTAACATCAGAAGCATTATCAGCAGACGAAAGAGAATGACTTGAATGCTAATGATATACAATTGGTATGTACTCTACACGTGTACAAGCACATCTAGTATAAATAAACACAAATAGATTACGAATTAGATAAATACCTTGTTCATCAGAAATGTGTTACGACGAGAGCAAACAGTTCAGGTAGAAGATTCGTTTAGTACGAGGATAGAAGACAAATTAAAAGAGCACTGAAACGCTAATTCCATTACGATTCGATGGACGGCAAAAGTCGCCTTCGTTGGACTCAAAGCCGGTAAAACGTAATTGCGACTTCACTAAGCTGGGCTCCGCGCGGCCCGATACGGACGAAAGGGGACCTCTCTGTAACGGCTGATATAAAAGCGGCAATAAATTTAACAGGATGAACGCACTACTTACACAGAACGAGCGCGGACGCCGCGCCGCCGGTGCCCGTAACGAGGGGGCACGCAACCACCGCTCTCTGTTTTAACCCGCCCCCGTCCTTCGTTTTTCAGGCTTCCCAGGACATTTTTATTTTAAATCGTTTTATTAATGACCAACGGTATCCTACTATACAAATTTTCCTATGAATATCATTGTTACTGCGTAATATTGATTGGTGACATAACTATCATGTGTTGTGTTGCTGTGCTTCGCAATCATTACCAGGTATCTATACTTTTATGTTGTTCTGATTTTGATAAAGGACTTCATAATGATCAACCCAAGCGAACTGACAAAAGATGGATGTTTTAGTGACCGACGGCCTACAGGGAATAAGCCTGTGGGCCATCGGTCAAGATGTCGTCGCGAATTAGAAGATGTTCCAATTATAATAAATGATCTTAAAGGTTTTTGGAACCAGGTGTAAAACTATTGTCATACAGGGTACATTTTTTGGGCATGTAGGTATCCGTTGTACCTACATAAAATCAACGTCAGAAGTCTGTCCTTAATTTAATTTTATGAGTGAATGTATTCACAGATTTTAGAATAATGGACCAGCCGGCTAGAAAAACATCAATTCAAACTTTTTTGCTAATCGATGCTTTTTCATGTAAGGATTAAGAGCTAAGATAAATAAGTTGAATATTCCCATATGATTGAGCGTTTTTTTCATTTCAATTTTTATATAGAGGCAAAGCTACGCTTATTATTAGCCGACAACAACTTATTTATGTTAGATTTTTTCTGCGCTCTGTTCTTTGGTACTTGCTGTTACAAATCACTTTGAGAAAAGTGAAAATAACCCAAACAATAGAGAAGGGAAACAATAGTCACAAGAATTTTGTAAGAAAAGCACCTAAAAGAAAAATAGTTAATGTCGTTATTTTGGATACACATGTTTATTGCTATGAAACATGGCAGACTCATAACAGTCCCTTTCACTCTCCACAAATTGGAAGGAGCGCGTAAAGGAAAACATGGCTATAAATAAAACTGGCAGATCAACTAGATAGGCGGCCATTACCCGAGATAAGCACGACTTATATACGCGATACGTTCTTCGCTTGGGCAGATTAACGGAATGGGACTGGGTTTGTTTGCAGATATCGACGTTGAAACATTTTGGCAAGTCACAGCTCGGAAATTTATTGTGGTGTTCAGGGAGATATCTTCTTACGGACTCATTAAAAAGGAGACACGTCGTACATAAATCAGGGGCAGGCGTCGGCAGCGGCACGGCGCGGCGCGGGCGCGACCGCCTCGGCGGCTCTTATCGGCACCGAGTGCGCCGGCAATAGGCGCTATCCGGTTCCGTCGTCGTCGCGCCATCGCTCCCATTGTATCTGCGCCGCTCCGCTGTGAGCTACCTAGCGCCCGACCCACAGTGTCCGGCGTAGAACAAGCCAGGTGGACAAAAGTCATTATCAAAATCCCAGAAATTTGTACTTTCTACCTGTAAACAACACCCCTAAACCTCTGATTTCAAGAATTGTTTACGTCTAACATTCCATATGGGTGAGCCATCGTTTATCAAAGTAAGGTAATTAGGTAAGTGCAGTTAAATAAATTGATCAGTTGCATTTTAGCGACACTTACACTAACATCTCATGGTGGTAGTTCTAATTTTGTGAAAAGTTTTATTGATGGATTTTACTTCTGAAGGTATGTTAAATATTATTTTCTTATTAGAATCTTTTAATGTGTTATAAACATTCATAAAGTAGACTATCTCTGAACACTTAAAAAATTACCATGTTTTTCTTTGTTTTCGAACTTATCAGGCTTAGAAAAGCCATGTATCCTCTTGTATCCACTCTGAATTTTTGATATGTTTTAACTACATGCCTATAGACTATTATGTGACCTATTTTATGTAGCACACTTGAGTACAACATTTTTTTTTCTTTTTTTGTAGAAATGACTTACTCTATTAGTAAAATAGAGTTTTTCGAAGAGTGGCTTAAGCACGAAAAAGACGAAAGAAATGATCGTCTATTTCAATTTATTTTGTTAAGTGTGATTTCTCTGAAGAATGTCAAAGGGAAATTAAGATGAAATTAGCCAGCATTTCTTCGAAAATTGCAACCAAGTGGGTGTCTTCAGCAAAATCAAAAGAGCGTTTCCTGAATAAGAATAAGTTGTGGCTGAAAGGCGAAAATATAGAATTCTGTTTACAATCGACTCAACCACAACCTTCTACTTCATCTGCTGATTTTTGTCGACCTGGAAGACCTAAAAAAGTTTTCGAAGATTCGTCTTTTAAAACTAAGAAACGTAAAGTTGCTGATCTAGATGAATCGCGAAGTGTTGGAGAATTAATGACTGCTGCAGAGGTAGCTGCACGGTCCACTGGATATAAAAACGTTGCCAGAGTAATAAAGGACATTGGCGAAAATCCATCTTTTGCCACTATAGAGCCTCGACTCCAGTTGCAACCAAGACCTCCACAAACTCAGGAAGACTATTTTCAATTGGATTCATCGGATTCTGAATCTGATGATTCGGATATTGAGAATTAGTTTTATTGTAAATAGATTAGTCTAGTGTTAGATTTCGATTTTTTGTATTTTATAATGTTAGTCTAAGGTTGTATATTTATATTTGTATACATATTTACATTTTTTTTTTTTAATTTAATATGTTAGTCTAAGGTTGTATATTTATATAGAATTAGCGTTGATATTTGCAGCGATTGAGATAATTTTATTCTTATTTTTTTACCTTCTCTTTGCATTTTCCTTAAATAAAATATTATGGTACTACTAGCTGTCCCCCGCATCTTTGGTTACTGCTCCACTCTCGTGGGTCGCAGCGTGATGATATATAGCCTATAGCCTTCCACCATAAATAGCCTATCTAACATTGATATATTTTTTTTAAATCGGCAAAGTGTTTCCTGTTATTAGTGCGTTCAAACGAACGAACAAACAGAGTTTTTAGTTTTATAATATTAATATAGGTATATAAATACTTAATTTATAGATATATTTCCAAAACCATGAAAAAATATTTTTGTCCACTTGGCTTGTTCTACGCCGGACACTGTGCGACCACCTAAACTTATTGCATTATCCGCTTTACCGATATTGTTTTCATACAATACCGAATAAAGCCACCAGTTCACGACATATCATAAACCAGATGGCCTGCTAATTAAAAACGTTTAAAATCAAGTCGTAATTTCATCTCTACAACAATCAATGTCTATGAGATATTTTTGACAAATTGAGAGTGTGATTGGATTGCGGTCATTCCTAAAAGTTAGTAGAATTGATTGATTGAGACCCCCAGATTATTGACAACAAATGGACGTCGTAAATATCTTGTTTAGATGTTGCATAATAATTATATTAATGAACGCTTATTAAATTGTCGAAATAATTTGATAGTTTACGACGCAAGCCTAGGTGGTGATTGTATCGCAAGTCCACATTAATTGTTGGTGAAGCCAACGTCCCGACCATTCAAGAAACATGTAGCTTGTACTGATAAATCCATGACAAATTACTTGAAATTAGGTAAATAAAGTGGCGAAATATTGTCATTGCGGCGGTCATATTACGACTAAAATAACAAAAAATTCACGACATTCCTCGATATATATGATAAGCTGTAAATCAATATAAATGACAGTAGTGGTGTACACGCATGACTACGCTTTTATAATCTCTCGACATACGAAATGCGAGTATAAATAATCATTGTACTTAACTGTCACAAACTTACATAAGTTGCATAGCCATTTGCTATTATTTTTTATTCAGTAAAAAATTTAAAGAAGTATTTTAAGAGACCAACAGGAAAACGGTTATCTATTCAGCGCTGGAAAGTCGAAGAAAGAGACAATTTATTTATTTACACCTTCAGGTATTAATAAATTAATTGTAGTGTAAGAACATTTCTGTACATCCAATCTTTACAACCATTCGATAATAAATAGCTTTTGTTAATATTGACATTAATTAAGATAACAAGTAAACACGGTGTTTGAAGCACTTACTAACACAAAGATAAGGATTCAGTGAGCGTCACTAGTTCACTGGATGGACCCGGAAGATCCCAACTTTTCGGAGTGCCCAGGAAATTTCCAACATTATGACCACCCGCTCCTCTTGAATTATTGGACTTACACACCTACTTACATGCTACCGAGAGTGCAAAGTTTTGTTTCTTGTTTGCATACAATTTCGTCGTTGTTATTTTAGTTGTCGCTTAACATTCAATGCGTGTTCATAAAATATTTTACAAGTTAACAACATGCAAACGTTGTTTTTTTCATGGTGACAAATTGGTCAGTGTGGACGGTTGACACAGACAGTTAGATGCGTACATGTGTTGTGTGACGTTACACGGGAGTATCGTGCCGCGTGGCCGAAGGGTGTACACGAGTGGATGGCTGAACAAATGACAATAATTGGCGTGAAGAGAGCAACGACATTGCAGCGCTCACTGTCGGCACCGACTTTAATTGACTGGTGATTTCAATTAATGCACGTCGGTGAGTTCACGAAACGCCGCTATTCCTGGTATAATGGCACCAGATATTCACTCAAAATGACGTTGGCAGATCGCTTGCTGTAAATTTATGGCACTGACGAAGACCAATAAATGCAAATTTCATTGTTTATGGCAGATTTAACGGCAGTGAACTCTTTTACCAATACCGTAAACTCTAAAGTGGCTCGTGCACATCCAGACGAACAAATATGTTTACAATTTTGCACGCTCCGTAAAGCGCGTGACAGCCCAGAAGTGCCGCATGCTGTGGAGCTATGAAGCTCGTCTGATGTACACACAAATAAATAATTATTTTCAGTATTAACTGGGCAAGTAGGTACCTACTACGTATTTGCTACAAAAGAGTTGCCTGTCCATAGGTACATCAACCATATAAGCGAACATCCCACTTACGTGTAAACTTTGTATTCGTCCTACCTACTATTACGATAGTAGAGTACAAGTAGACAATATTGTACAAAATAGTAATGTGACATATTTTCGTAAATAGCAAATAGAAAAGCAAGTTTGTAGGTAATTAATCAAGATATCAAACAATATGGCGTGATTGCGTTTAGTTTATATCAAGTTCAGCAGAAAAAGAGATTAAACGAGGCGCTGTTCCGTGTTTGCAGTGGTTAATAAAGGTTGATGAAGGCTCGGTAGCGCGGGAATCTGTAGTAGGGGCGAGGCGGAGATAGAGAACGCGGTCTGCTCGAGTACTGATAAGGCTATTAAAAGTTACGCTCTCAGACCAACGTCTGGATTAAACAGAGATACTACCGATCTTAAAGAAAACCTTTTAAGAGAAAACAAATCAAATATAAGCTACGAGATTGTAATAACAGAAGCAACTTTAAAATGTTAACCGCCATGTTAAAGTTGCAGCCAAAGTAAAATATATATGTAAGTACCTTCCTCAGCTGATCTTTTTTTTCAAAAAACGTTTTGTCTATTTTTTGAGCTTAATCACCTAATGACAATTATAATAACTTTTTAATATGAGACTTTACTTGCTTATCAATCTCTACGTCCCACCAGACAATAATAATAACTGCTGGATTTTTATCCTAATTATTGCTTTTCGCGTGGAGGTGTCGTTGAATGTCCCACAAAAATATCACGATTTCATTGCATGTTTCCTGTATTATAAAACGAGTAGTGTGGACTGGAACAAAAGACACGTGCGAGGGAATTTTGTTCAAAGCAATTATTGTGAATAGTGCTCACTTCAGCGACGGTAGAAATTCGCGTATAAATCGCGTCACAGACCACAAACAAAAACGTGCATGTGGACCGGCGCCCATTATTCTCGACTGCATAATCGCTTCGTCCGACGCCCGCATCGCTTCCCTTGCTATTTTATTTCCTCCCGGCATAGTTGTGTTTCGACTAGGCGGAGCTTTTTCAGCGTAGCTTCAGTAGGGAAATTAAACCATGTTTAATTCTGTTTAAGGTCTGGTTCCGGTTAGTAGATGCAGGGAGCCGATGCGACCGGCGACAGACCAAAGCCACCACGCTACAATTCTGGCACAATGTGTGTCCGTTTTAATAGGATTAAACTCATTGTTACATACGAGCTGAAAGGACCATGAGCGAAATGAAATTGTTTCTAACGGAACCGAAGAGAATATTGCGAACACCGCATTTCGATTGGGGAAAACGGAAACTCATTCCTTTCAGCTCATATGAAAAGAAAATAAATTAGGCGATCGCTTTGCCTGCTCCAGACCAGTTGTTACAGCATAAGCGTTAAAACGAGTGGAATGATAAACACAAAGGTCCACTGTAATTGTATTGTACACAAACAGCTGAAAAAATTATGTTTAGGGGAAGTTTAATTTGTTGCGGAAAATAAGAAATCTTCGCGGACAAAGTCGCAACCAAAGTGTTAGTAATCTATAACGAGCGGAATCATGTCGCTTGTAACGATACCACATTCGTTAATATACGACAACTAGGGTACGAGATATGAGCACACAGATGACCATACATACATAAACTGCTAAAATTATAACCGTATCGTAGTCGGGTACGAAATAAAAGCAGCATAATCTCGATACCGTTTGTAAATTTTACCAGGTATATCCCGATTGTTTGGTGTGTGGTGCGTATGTTTAATTCCGTCATTGCGTGTGTATATTTGACATCAATTAAACTTAAAGGCCACATAATAATAAAGTCGTAATAACAAAAGAAATGTTGCGACAGTGCAAAACTATTTCAATGAATTATAATTATTATTATTCAGTATTAAATAAACCCTTAGTGAATGTGATTTATCTGTTGCAATCAATGATAGCGCTTTCGTTAACTATGCTAATTCACAAATTTGAATAGGCACCTATTATTGGAAGTTAGCCGCAGTCGGAATGCTTACGTTTCTAGTTCCATCCATTACGGATTCAGATTAATTGCTCACTTAATGCTATTCGTAATAAACTAAATCCGGTGCCGTGACCCATCTACTCAGACGTTTTAGCTGGAGGAATTGTTAAGCGAGTAGGAGAAATTGAATTAGGCTGAGCGGGCGACATTGTCAGAGCGAGCGGTGTGCGACGGCGGCGGCGGCACGGCGCGATGGCGGCGCGCCCCGGCCGCCCTGCGCCCTTGTTCCTACGTGCTCATCTAGTAAATCAGCGCAACACGCCATGATGATTGTATTCAGTTTATGTATGCAGTTCCAATTTGTACAAATCGAATGTAATGTTCTATAAATCAAATTATACATACAATCAGTATCAACAGCAGATTATCATTGAGTAAACCTTAAAAAAATAGTTCGAACATGTAAAAAATAATTTAACTTGCAAATCTTATAATGTGCTTATTTAATATTACCTATTATCTTGGGTGTTTAAGTAAATTCAATGTATCTAATTCGCTTATGTTGCTCATTGTACATCATGTACACTATTAACATTTTGATAATGCTGTTTTTTGTAGATATTGTATCAATCCTAGATTTAATAGTAGATATGTACATATGTATTTACACGATTTTTCTGGTAACTATGTAGCTTTCTTATAGTTGTGGCTAAAATGTTGGAAATAAACTAAACTGGAACTACTGCGTCCAGTAGAAGCACGTTGTGTCAATAATAAGAAAGCAAAAAGCAAATACCTAAAGTATGGTAGGTTGCTCTGGGAGCAGAATGGAGCAATCAGGACGAGAACACTTTGACACAGCAATTTGGACGGCGCGCCTCCGATGTGTTATTTTGATTGCGCCGCTTTTGTGCGGTGTTGTTTGTGCGTCCGCTTCCTTCGTGCTTATAAAAAATATTTATGACTCCTATGAGACACGAATATTGCTTCCCACCGCCTTAATAACCTTCCTGGTAACAGAGAGCGACAGTCTCATAAGGAGGTCTTATATCGTAACAATTGGCGGCAAAATATTCGCACAAAACTAATATTTTGTACCCTACGGTGAAAACAAATTCAGGATAATAATATTCATACGTGGGTTGGAATGAGTAGCCATATACAATTTTGTTCAGGTGAATTTGTACAGATTTAGGTGGG
This sequence comes from Hoplodrina ambigua, assembly GCA_949774945.1. Lineage (NCBI taxonomy): Eukaryota > Metazoa > Arthropoda > Insecta > Lepidoptera > Noctuidae > Hoplodrina > Hoplodrina ambigua. Next base: position 6,159,264 of record OX458969.1, on the reverse strand, counting down.
AGTTATTGAGCTTGCTACACATACTTGTCATTCTTACACATTTTCATAGGTCAACAGAGTCCGAAGAATTATTTAGATTTTAGATGCTTGATACACAATCAGTCATAGGTAAAAATTATCGTTGCCTTTTCTTGCCTATAACAGAAAAGACAGTTACGTTATGAAGTATAGTTGAAAAAAACAAGTGATTTCTAATACAAAAGCATCACGTAGTATTCGCAGATGAACCACAGAGGCCTCGTAGGAAATAGCCCCTCTCCGGAAATTGAACCATGCACGCGAGAGATAAGCTGCAACTATTTCAAACGGATCGCTTTGATATTTTCCTGTTAGAGTTATTAAATGGTTTTAATAGATTCCGGCAGTAATCGGGTGTTTCTTTCCTTAAAATATTGCGTTAATGAATTTTTTTTTGTAGGAAAATAACAGTTAAATATGTATTTAAAGAAGCGATAATCTACTCTTCTTTGTAGTCTGTACCTCTGTTCTACACGTTCGCGAATCCGTTTAGTCCAGATCCGCAAGGTAAAAATCATCATCTCTCAAGAATATGTACTACACGTAATGCTCCAATTTGATTTATAATACTCGATGACTACCTCAAGTGTCTCGTTGGACTAGTGGTCGCAAAGCACGACTGCTGAGTGTGAGATCTTGGGTTCGATTCCCAAGTCGATCAGAGTGTTATTGGCTTTTTCCATTAGGAAATTCTCAGTAGCAGCCTCGGAGTCTGGATTTGTGCCCGTTTGATGGCAATAGGCTCGCCTCCTATTACATGGGACCTACACATAAGTCGCGAAATGTGGGTGTACTACTACACCTCTGCCTAACCCTTCGGGGATTACAGGCGTGATGTTATCTATGATTCATATATAAACACTTGCAATTAACTACACACCAAACTGCAAGCAATTATTTTATAGCTTGAAACCAAATATCATTAAGTAATTATTTAAAATAACAAGCGGCACGTGAAATCTATTTGTAATTTCATATAAAATTTCCATTATTTGCAGTATTGATTGGTTTGCATCAATCGCGATATCAGCGATATGCAAATATTAGCTTCGCTCGCTGACAGACTGGCTATGATTTACGTGTGTCCCGACGCTACGTTATGCAATTACATCGCTTATTAAAAATTAACCAGCACGCTGATGCCGTAACCAAATATTGCGACTTTTGTTTAATTCTGTCTGATATGAAATTATGATTGTACGTTCGTTGATAGATATGTATTGCGGAGCACAGCACATCTGCGGTACAATAGAGTGCGAGGTGAGCTCGCGGGCGTCCCAGCCACGTAAATCAGCGCGCCGCGCTGCGGGGTGCCCACTGCGCGCGACACCATCCACCAGCTTGCTTACTGATGTCATTGTTTGTACACTTCTCTTTTATCAGTTCTATCTATATTCGATTAGTTTAAAAAAATAAACCATGTAATTTTATGATCATCATTATGGACTGAGATCCTCGAGTCACTAGACATGCAGTATATGGTTGAAATTCTGCGAGTACATACTTGATTAAGTAGGTATTAAAGAAGGCTTCGACCAATAATGCATGCATACTTGCTATCTTGAATGCTAGGGCATTTTTTAGGTACAAGAGGCTTCTTACACACTCATGCTCAAGTGTGATGGTTGCATTTAGTTATTATTCGTTCCTTATTTGTTATTCTCTGATATTCTGATAAAGATTATTCAGACGCTTTAAAGCCACACGCTGTAAAGCGTCTGAGGGGTCTGACTGAAGTTAGTTGAATATAGTAAGAATAGGTAATTTATGATACCTTCTACCATTTTTTTTTAGTACTAGAAATCATCAAATGACTTGGTCCATTCTGGGCGGAGCAGAACACTGTCTGACACTCCCTGTCAGACACTTACTGACTAAAAACCATCCAGGTTCCTCTTAATGCCCTTTGCGTTCCAAAGCCGCGGTAACTCTTTCGATCAAATCCGCATCCATAAATAATATTTATTCTCATTTTAGCCACGTTAAATTGGCGAAGGTCTGAACGCAAGTCTGTGATCTTGGACCGTTACTATGCCGCAAGTTTTTTCGTCGCCAATTAACATAAAAACAAAAAAAAACGAGCTGGTGCGCCGCCATATGGTGTAAATAAGAAGCCTACAGCATAATGATGTGGGCATGGGTGTGTCATTAAAAACATCACAAAATCCGCAAACGGAGCTGAACGTAATGGTTAATATAATGTAGGTATGCTAATGAGGGCGCGGGCTGGGTGGAACATGACGTCACGCGTCGGACCGCAGCCGCTACCGCTGCTGGCCAGCGGCGGGCGGCGCCTATAACGAGCGGGTTTGCATTTTGAGCACTCTAAACACTGTTCACCAGACTTCACTATTTCGAAGACAGCGTATAAAATGTAAAATTACACTTATTTAGGTATACTTACAGGGTTTACATTTTATTTCCATCAAGTTCCTACTAACAAGCTACATTGTCGTGGTATAGCATCTACGTAAACCTGCCTACACTAGATAAGATATTACAGGAGATGAAGCAGGCAAAGCCATTCGCGATAATAAAAACAGCGCGAGCGCTACAAAAATAATAAAAGTTAGCAACGGGCGCCCGCGAGGCGCCGCCGCCGCGCGCCGCGCCGGGAGGGTACGGTGGATCACTGCGGCTCGAGCTGGCCTCGACACGGGCCCTGTTTACTATCACTCCCTTGGGATGTTTATTTCTTTTGTTTTAGATTTCTTTTATTTTTTAACACAATAATAAGAGCCATTCACACCCTGACGATTGATCACAATATGTGCAATAATAAAGATTTCCTGGAATCACGCAGGTTCCAATCAACGTGCGGAGAATTTTGAGTTGCCTACCTTTTTTTTGAGTCATGTGCAATTGTGCTCTATCTTCAAATTAGTAATAAATAGGTGTAAATAAAAAATATTTACTTTAACACGATACAGTTGGAGAGATTAAACACACTGAAAAGTGAAGTTTTTAACGAAAATCAGAAAGAAAAACTAAACAATGTTGTCTGTTTATTCTTCTGTACCGTTTCTTACTTCATAACGTGAGGCTGAACGGATTCAATCAACATTTAAATAGCTAATAGCTACTCTATATGTTTTATAAAAATCAGATAATCGTTCCTGAGACATGGTTTGGCCTCTCTATTGTATGCAGCTACATACAACGCAGGGCGGTTGATTGAATGGTTAAGTGGGAAGTTAGGTTTGACGTGAAATGTGGAGATAGGCACTTACGACTCAATCTATTTGTCTCCAAAGTATTACAAACTTCCTATTCCTATCAAATTAAAATAATGATAATAGCATCTAAAAATCTCTACCAAAAAATATCGTTGATAGTTGTTTCAATACAATCGTATCGCATGCAACGCAGACCGCAGTGTACCTACTATTAATTTTTGATTCATTATTTAAAATCAATAAAATCGAATTAATTTCGTCTGTGATTTATTGACCAGTATTTATTCGGCGAACGCTTATGCGCGTTCATAATAAGCACATTACCATTTTATTTGATATGTGTGTTGTTTTGCTTCCACACAGTACTATTGTAATAGTAATGCCTCACACTCGAGTCCCCGTGTGATGATCAGGGTGGAGCTAGGGCGGTGATTAAGCTAATTATCCCACGCTGCGTTGGCAATATGGCCCATAATAATAAACCATGCATAATCATATTTTAATTAGTGTGTGTGTCGGTGTGTTGCGTTAGGTACTGTTGTTTGTATTCCTAATTACGTAGTAACACATCTTTATGATATTGAAACCTATTTGGTTTTCTTACAGCTAATTTGGTAATAATTTTAATACTAAGGTAATTGTGTTCACTTTGAACGTACCTACCTACCATCACAAGCGTTGATTACAATAACTATGTTAGATAGAGAGGTTATGCCAACTGTTTTTCTATCACAGAAGAGTCATCCATCAAACGGTGTAGACTGATTTATGGCAGGAGGCTGTCGCAGCGACACAAGTAGTGCCTACGCGCGATGACGACGCGATTAAGACGGCAGCCGGGCCCGGGGAGCTACGAGAAGCTACGTGATGATCATGTGACACGCGTCGTACTCACTCTTATTTTTCCCAACTCGATAGCTTACGTCATACTATTATTGAGAAAATAACTTTCTGAGAGTCATTCTTCACGTCTATGTGAGACGTTTATTAGTTGTTTGTTTTGCACCTAAACCTGCTTTCGTAGTTAAAGGTTTTGTTTCAAGTCATTTGAATAAAATAGATTTTATTATGATAATATTATATACACTTTGCCATTTCAATGATAAATGAAATGTAATAGAACTAGTAAAATCGTTATTGGGATTATTTAAAGTATCTATATCTGCCCGTCACAGTACAACTCATTAATTAGATAAGATAATTTAACTATCATAGATTTACTATAGCTCTATGATAATTAAATTCTTCGTTAAACTCAATTAAATTCTCTTGCGTTAAACCTTTTTATGCTTTTTAAAAAAAATATTCTCCATGAGAACATAATAAGGAATTTTAGTGTCTTTCTAAACAGTTGCTGCGATTTATTAAAGTTTCACATTTTGATGATCCGTTCTCTCTCTCTAGATTTGAAGCTAATAACTATAAAATGATCTTTGTTATTAACCTGCTAGTAAGAGTTAGTTAGTTAAGTTAAGATTTCTTATACAAACTGAAGTCTTTTCACCCTGCCAGGCATGATGTTTGAAAATTCGTGTGAGACATTTCAATAACTACTTATTTAGCCACGCAGTAAAATCTTCTCCTAAACTTAAAATACCCTTTTTACCACGATACGGATTGATTTTCAAAAAAACCCCGATTTCTCGATTTTTTTCGTGTTCGTGCGTTATGATTTTCCACATAATCTTTAACACAAGGGGATGTAAAATCTACCGTTGAGGGGTAGTTTTGAGAAATTAATCGTGTTTTTTTTTTTTAATATAGGTTCTCAGGTAAGTTTTCGTAACAAGTTTAATAATATGTGAGTTAAGGTATTTCATAGAAACTTGAACACCCCCTAAACCCTCTTTGAGGGGTGGTTTTAAAAAACTAATAATGTCAAACTTTATTATTTATTTAGGTTCGTAGTCGTGCTAGTTTTTAATGCAAGGAATAATATTTTGCATACAAATAATATCCCCCTTGTACACCTGCTTAGTGCCCATTAAAAAACACAAACACATACACATTAAAAAAGGAAGCCGTCAGTATTCAGTACATAATAATATGTCATTTAGTCAGTATCCAGTATTTCCAATATACTCGTAGATTGAATTCAAAGGTTTATTGATTTATTATTATTTTTAAATGAAATAGAAACAGTTCTCATAATATCTCATTACTGAGTACCACAGGAGAATTAATTAAAATAACTAATATCATTTATCATGCTGGTAAAAAGTTTCACGAGTTACAAGGCTACCGTCCCCGTGATCCCGTGAGAAAATTGCTAGTATTCATCATAATGCGTGACATTTAAAATTACCACCGGCGCGCTCCACAACCCACTATAAATCAACGCAAACACTAGTTTCGGCGAGTGGATTTCTATTATTAGCTCCGTATTTACATGATTGTTACACAAACTATAAATATATGAACACAATACAATCGCTTTTGTAAATCCTAACACCACTATTCTTGCTTGAAATTATTTTACTTTTACTGCAAATCTCTTATGTGCAATAATTTAGGCTCTCTGGTTTGCTGATATATAGCATGGTTAACGTTGTACTGTTTTATACGACCGAACGCGTATAATGTGCATTTATATAAGTTATCATGATGAGATCGATAGGAACATCATCCTACTGACATCGTTTGTGCGAGGTTATTTTGGTGAGTTAACTCGACTATGAAGACGAAGCACAAAATTTTGATTTTTTAAAGTGTCAAGTATAAAAGATACTTTAGGTACTCACATATGTTCAAGCATGAGGGCTGGTATGTATGGCTATGGATCGTGTGTTCAGCCAGATGCTTTAAAGGTCGGATCTTTAAAGAGTCTACTTGATACCTTAAAAAGCGCCCAGCATTGAAGCTATGCCTAGTCTTGAAGCTAACAAGTACGTTTAACTTGATAATTACATATTCCTTTTTATGTAGGTAAAAATTTCGGCCATGTTAAAATTACATAGGTGTGGTGACACTGGGATCTTAGACTGACATTTGTATTTCGTTTATTATATTTGGTTATTGGCAAATATATGTTGTAGATGTAGTGTAACGGCTGAATCAAAATGAATACAGAGATTTATAACACACGAATGAAAATATGACAAAAAAAAACCAAGTTCACACGAATACCTCGAGGTTTTAGTGAAGTGTGGTACGCGGGCGGCACGGCGAAGGGGTACATGCACGTTGCAGTCGTCACAAGAGCCCTAACGAGTGCCGAGGCGGGCTCGTCTACGCTCGTCGCGTTGGGCCGCGGCCGCGGACCACCCTCTTGCATTTATTCATGTCGTTACCGCTAACGATAATTTTATCGTGTGCTCATTTGCCGGCGCCAGTCTCGCGGCCATCCGTCAGCGAGACCAAATCGACAATTTGTGCAACACTAAAAACTTTATTGCGACATAATTGACCCCGGTTGTAAATAACCCTCGACCGCGGCATTTTATTGCTGGCTTATTTTGTAGGTAGGTACTGATAAAAATTTTAGAATACCATTCGATAGCATTAGGATTTATTTTATAATGCAGGGCACATTTATATGATGTGATTGGAATATACGTGGTGTCTCATCAGGAATCATTCGCTTGGGGGTTTGGTAAGGTTGAGCAAAGTTAAACACAGTCAGCTTTTGGTCCTTGTTATGATTCTATTCTGCTCAAAATCTTTACCACAATGCAGTTTATTCCCGAGTATTATAAACCGAATACTATGATTTTGGTGGCAGAACAGGAAAGAGTTGTAGTTTTTGTATGTAAGAAGCTTCTGTAATTTATCTATTACCTACTTAATATCTACTCTATTTAGGTATATCAAAAAATCTACTGAACGCTACGAGATTGGTATGATCAACATTTATCTCTAAAATAACTTTTCGACAAAAGCTTCTTGTATTATTCCTCTCAGAATGCTGTAGGTAGGTAATTGAATAGGAGCAGAAGCCAGTGCTCGGTAGTTAAGGACGTGGCCGGCCACCGCACGACGGCGCAGCGGCTACGACATAATTGCACAAACTTTCATGTGCTTCGCATACATTTTCATAATTAAAGGGGCAGTTCGCACCAACTGGCGAAACTTATTTATAGCCACTTACTTCAATAATACTAGTTTGTCTTGTTGTACATTAATTACCAAGTTATCGTGTGTGACACAAATTATGGTTATATGCAGATTAACATCACATTTTATCAGTGTTACGTGTTTATTGTATCTACGTTCATTTGTATGTTTATTGTATCAGTATGGGTTATTGCAAGGAAGACTTTTTTTTCATATCTGTATTTAGACAGACAAAAAAAGGCACCGACTCGTTTGGCAAATCAATAGCATACCTACCAAAATACGTATCGTATAAGCAAATTTACAGCCATTGGTTAAACTAGCATAATTTCTAGTTTAGCAAAATCACAACAGCCATAAATCAACAAAGCTTCGTCAACGTTAAGAAATAAAATAAAAATATAAAGTTCTTAATAATTTTTTAGAAAAAAAAAACAATAATGGAATAAAAATATAAGTATATCTAATGAGCAAGAACTCAAACAAAAGAAACAAAAACAGAAAGGGTGAACTAGAATAAACAACGAAGACTGGAGTTACCTAATGAACTCGTGAAAATTTGGCGCAGGGTGTACACGAGGGGTTGCTTATTAGATATTCTCATCTCGAAAGCCAAGTCCAGTGGCGACAGCGGTACACGGGACATGGTTTTAAATATGACATATGGCGCCAGCATGACATTATCCATGTTTATACTAGCACTATGCCGGCGACTTCGTCCGTGTCGATTTTTACTGTCCACTACAAGTTTCAATATCTCATTTAAAGGTAATTCTGGAAATAATTAATTCATTATTCACCTAGCTGAATATTTGTGCCGATAGCTTTAAGTGTCTGAACGGAAGGAATATGATCTTTCATACAGAGTGTGTACTTTTCACTCTGACAGAGGTTGTGTTTACAAAAATAGTCTGGTACTTTTCCATTATTTGCCATTAAAATTCCTTCCACCCCTCAAAACTATGAAAAAATAACTAACTTAAACTATTATAAATGCGCGAGATTGAATAGATGTTTGTTATGGAAAAATGTAAGGCTCCCGGGGGAACCGGTTGATGAGGACGAAGTCGCGAGTAGAAGCTAAGTAGTTTTTACATAATTAATTATCTACGTAAATATTAAAGACATTTTTTTCATGAAATTCGGAAAGCACGGAATCTACCTGCAAGAAGATACAAGTAAAGCACTACTATATAATCGTGTTTTATTTATTATGTCATGTTGTACTGGGCAAAGAAAGAAAGAAATAATTAGATATTAATAATAATCATAATAATTTAAATGGACAAGGGTGATCTAAGCTAACATTAATGCAAAAAAAATCAAACAACACCGGGATCGTATAATTTTCAGGCACGGTTCGTAGCTATAACAAGGAAAATGTTAAAGGAAGGTCTTTTCACAAACCCGAAATAAATATCTCGCTTTTCCATTAAGGACATAAAAGCAATTCCGCGAGAGTCGAATAATAACGAGGGGCAGCGTTGTCCGGTCGTGGCCTCCTCCGAATTTTATTTGCATCGCGGGGCGCGTCTCGGGTTCGGCCTCGCTCGCCTCGATTGCAACAATAATCGCTATTGTGTGAACCGCGACGTATGCAGCTCGAGCGAGCACGCCGCCGTGCTCTACTGCCATCGCCAGTCAAGTTAGCGTACTTGCTACCGTCCGCGTCGTGCGCGGTGTGGCCCGCCGCGTGCCCTACCTTTACGCCCGCTCGCTGTCGTGTAACTCCAAAATTGCATGCGCTCAACAAAACTTTTACCTTTGAGAAATTCCAAACGCTTCGACGTGCTCTCGTTGTAAACTTGCAATAACCAGATATATAACCATTACAATTGGCAATCTATTTCTACGATATTTCTACCGTAATATTAATAAATATTTCTACGTAAATATCCGTCGAAGCGAAAAATCTATTAAATAAGGCTCTGTTTATTAAAAATTTCGTATGCAAAGGTTATCAACGCACAGGTACCAGTTAGAAAGTCTAAGACCTTCACACTTGTATCATTTTGGTGTGTCTCGTTTCCGTAGCGTGAGTCCACCTTATATCATTATTGTCAATTTTGACGTTAAATGATACGTGATCATGTGATACGCCGATGTAATCATGTAGGTATCTGATGCAACGCGTTCCGCATTATTTATCTATTATTGTGACACATTAGAGAGGTGATACAAGACGTCGCTATACGGTCTTGACATTCTTGACGAGTTTAGACGAAAAATCATATTGATTCGCGATCATTACCTACGTTCCGCCCCTTATATTTAATTAATAAAGGAGTCAGGATTCGATAAAAATAATGCGTCCATTGTACAGCATGTAACGGAACGGATACATTCATATATTATTATTCCACGGATCTGTTTTCAGGTGATAATAAACTACATGGCAGCATTTTTATTATACCTATACCTAGATAATAAAACCAAATATTTCTAATTGGCGCACAGACCCACAGGAAAGACAGGTATAAGAACCTTTAATCTTTAAAAGCGGCAAGATAGGATAAAGAACCCTCGTAGTGCGGTGACACGTTTGTAATGATTTAAATTAAATACATAGTTTAACTGAGACTAAATAATTATTGTCCTTTTTTTAAAGCATTATGCAGATACGCCGACACGATATGTTACGGTCAAAATGGCCGTCGACAGTTAAAATACGAATACTCGATACGACAAAATTTAGGCGGGCAACGTCGCGAGCAAACCGCTAGGGTTCTAATTTTTTCTTATTTTAAATCGTTTTCAGATAGAGCTGAGTAACAAAAGAGAACGATATTGATAAAATGTGCGTATGTATTCTCATCACCAAATAATATACAATTTCAAGAGATTCTTATATTTCAATCATTCTATCGGATTAGGGTGATTGACACGAAAACATATTAAAGCCGGTACGAATCCTTCAGTAGTATTTTCACACTTAATTTTCTTTGAACACAACGGCGGTAAGAAATAAAGTTAAAATTAAGACGCGAGTTTATGGGGCGTTACTGGGGTGGAAGGCACAAGGTGGGACCGAGGAGGTGCGGCGGTGTGAGAGGCCATTCGAATTCACCGCGCAAGCTGCGCCGTAGATAGCGGCAGGCGGAACACGTACTTCACTTCCACTAACTCCAACTATTGACAATATTAATGCACGCTTAGCAGGGCCAAGCGTCGTCGTGCATCGCCTACAGAATACTCCTAAAAAAACGCCGAAGCTGAAAGCAGTCTCGCGTCTCCAGTCCTCAGCAACAAAAAACAATTGTTAGATAGCATAAAAACATTTTATTTTGGTGAGCGTAACGCAAGCTTCACTTATTGACACTAATTTATTCCATTCTTAAGAGAAGTCTCCGGAAGTAACGCAAATATTAGACGAGGCTCGGCCCACGACGGTTGCCATTAATTCCAGAATTGAAATCTGGAATTGCGGCGGCGGCGGTGGCGAATTTACATTCATCGCGGTAAGAACTTAAATCAAGTTCTCAGTTACGATTCAGTTGCGATATTATTTTATTAAAATATGTAAATGACGCCGTTCCACCGCGTAGATACTACGGTAAGGACCTTACAATTGCGGGGGAGGATATCTCTAACGACGCAATATTTTCATTAGTGAGACTATTACCTACGAGCGTTATCACAATTTTATACAGCTTCACAATTATTACGTCACATGACTTGGGATTAAGAATGTTTATTATGTTACTTTGTTCACATTGTACGTTTTTAAAATATTAATTAGATTTCTAAATTACTCATGCAAAATTAGGCTTAGATTCACATCAAATAATGGTTAACGTATTTCTCTATAATATGAGACCTTTTTTTGTATATTTAATTGATTCATATTATGAAACATAGCTCAAGTAAGGCTAAAACTTCAAAGTTAAAAAAAACGCTACCCGCAGATTCATCTGATTCCAAGCACAAAGCAGTTTTCAATTTATCGGGAATAAATGCCTCGGTTGGCAGCTCAGACACCCAATTACCGCGCACAAAAGCTGATTACCGCGCGGGTGCGGGCGGCTGGTAGAGCGGCGCGTCGTCGCCACGTCATCGGCGCGGCGCGGCTGCAGCAGCGGTGCGCTTACGGAATATTTGAACGACTTGTGAGGAACTCTGTTCATTTACTCTCTTTACACAAGTAGATGTCACTGTAAAACGGTTTCCTCTGATTGAAATTGTATGAAAATCAATACTAAACTTCATTTGGTATTTAATAAGTAGCAAAATAATTAATTATATTAAGCTTTGGTACTTATTACTAAAAATACATTTGTGCAATCACGATCCATTTTGAGTTTATTTATTGCCTCGTGATTGTGTTTGAAAATATACATACAAATATGTACCGCAAAATCAAATAATTTACTTAAATTAGATTATTGAAAAGGTCTTTTGAACTTTTTATAGTAGTAGCTACATTTCATATAATTATGTTTGGGAAAACAAATGGGTTTGATGAGAGGCTTCTGTTTACAGTTGCATCTATTGTCGTGTATCGTACGAAGGCAATGGTTGACGTGTTTGCAATAAGGTAGCGCCTCCGAGTAACCTGGAGTGCCAACTGCAGTGGCTCTCTGTGTTGTCGACTGTACGCCCGACAGCGAACGCCCTGGGAAATCATGACCGACGCCTCTCCACCCTTACGGGCAACTATGAATCCTGACATCGTAGCGACTATCTTTATGTCGCAGACCAAATTAGATATTTTTGATATCTAATTTGGTTTTACTAAACTGCATTTACCATGTTTTTTTTATATAAATAAATGTATTTGTATCTGCTAGATCGAAGGGGAATACTTAACTTTACAAAAATACATAGAATTCGTTTTAGTAAATATGTATTTTATGCATTTCGCACGTAACGCGCAGTAATCGTCCTTCATTAGCAGTGTAAACCACCATTCCGGTTGAATTATGGCGGCGTGTCATAAGCTTAAGACGTGTACAAACAAGATTTATGTAATTAATTTAGGAGATAAGAGCAGTCGCGAGAATACGTACGTTATGGAGCACAAAGGATGCTACACTGCCAGCGCCGCCCTGTTCGACGGCCTAGATTCCCAAATGTGATGTTAGTGTTACTATTGTGAGACTTACTACCTAGAACCTACGATCAAATACGTACCTACGATTTAGAAATAGGTTTAAAAAAAAAACGTTTATTTGTTTTAATTTTGCACAAATTACTTCTACTATTCCTGTGTACACGATAGCTATAGATGTTATCAGAAGCATAATTATGAAGGGAGAAGACAAACACAAATGTAGAGAAACGGGTACGGGCACACGGGCAGACCGAGGGCGAATACTGCCGACACCGACGGCCGGAGATATTTACGTTTATCTTCGGGTAACGGCTTCATCGCAAGCTTTATTACGACATCCACTCACGTAATCCTCCGCCGACGTCATAACTCCTCGTTTGCTGGCCTGCTACAATGTACTACACAGCTTTTCCACTAGCGAAACACGGGAGGTGCATCGTGCGTCCAGCCACTATTGCAACGAATGGTAGGTATAAATTTTCATAAATGTTCATTTGTGAAATTACATAACATACTAACTGTTGTTGCAGGTTGATTCAAATCAATCTATAGAGAAATTTAAAGCATTAAATCAATGCCTGTGAATAATATTTTTAGTATAATTCATATCCTTCCATCATTACAAAACGAACTATAGAACTACATATCAGATAAACGTATTTGTTTAATTTTTTAGTCTTTAGATAGGTTCTTAATCAACAATTTTGATGAAAAACATTTGTCTCTTACAATAGGTAAGAGACAAATGTTTTTACATTTTGTTAAAACATTTTACAGTATACTGTTAATTTACAAATCAAAAGTTAAGTAAGCATGTATGATAAACAATTTGACGTCGTACCTACATGCAAAAAATAATGAAAGTAACAAATATTTTAGGGCTCCGCAACTCAAAAGGCAAAAAACAGATCTCTTATAAAATCTCTTTTTGTATGTCTGTCATAAAAAGGTTCATCTGAAGAAAGTTATTTGTTGTTTAATGTTAGTTAGCTGAATTATATAGTGGTATTCAATTATTTCTATGACACCATGTCATTAAGATGTTCATTTTTTTTGGAGCTATTGCAGGTTTATTTCGCAAATCACAGATATACACAGATATAATTTGGGATATTACAAAGTATCTTATTTACAAACAACTCCCTAGTTCTAACGTGTTTTTAATCTTTTTTTACGCGCAAGTGGAGTGTTCACACATAATTTCGATAATAATCAATATTCGGAGAAAGGAGAATCAAGGCGTTATTTTGAACTTTCTGAAACGTTCACACAGGGGTCGGGCGCGGATCCGACCCGGCTATAAATGAATATCGGATATGGAATCCATAAATACTCAATCTAAATTCGTAAATTTTCTCCGAGGATCGTAAAAAATGAAGAGGTAATCCGAAATCGGCTTACGGGTGCGGTACAGTTAAAACATTTCCACCTCTAAAGCAATTTATTAAGCTGGTTCATCCAAAACTGAGTCTCGTTTCGATTTTTAACAGACTTTGACTGAAAAATAATAACGAGTAGCTTAGTAACAGTTTTATTCTTTTCTTAAATAAAATAAAGTCGAGAACAACTTCATCGTGAAAATGTACTTACACCAAATAGGCGAAGGATGAATGGTGTTGCAGAAAGGCCGAAATTGAGCGGGGGGATTTGAACACGCCAGCTTAGTGCAGCCGCCGGAAGTAGGCCTCTAACCGCCGCCGTATAATAGCTTCCAAATTGACCCTTCCACTTCGGCCTTCGCCGTAGCTAGCGTCAGCATTATCACTGTATATGTTTTATAGATTTTACAGTCTTTTCTTCAGTGTGCGATGTTGTAAGTCATAAATAACATGCTTAATTTAATCCAATAAACAATTTGTTACATCTGCGACACGAATGCCTACAAGTAAGTTAATTTTCATACAAAGGCATTAACGCGAAATCGCATCGGAAGTTTCGGAAGTGTTATTTCATTTTATAGCAAAGGCAAACGTCAACCGACCGACGGCGGGACCGGTATGAGGATAGTCAAATACATAAAAGGGATGAGTCGCGAGAAATACTGGCATTGTAGGATCCTAAGCCCTGTTTAGATTAGATCAGACCTTCGAAATAACAGTGAATGAGGACGTGGATTAACTACGGTCCGGGGCACTTCGGCCCGTGCGCTTAATGGGGCACCGTTAGGGGGGGTAATGAGGGGTGCGGGAAACGGGAGGACCTCGCCTTTTGCTCTACTATGGCTAGCTCAGGCAGCTGAAAATATTTCTAACTAATATAAACATACTTTTCAGGTATTTTTAGTTGTATTCATTAGAATCGCACTAAATCATCGATCTGACCAATTCTTAAGGTTTGTAAAAAAATATTTGCATAGTAAAATGATATGGGTGCTTTACATGTCACAGAGACAAGGGGTAGAAATTCATTTTTCAATGTCAGAGAAGAAAATTCATTAGAACTTTGAAATTACTGATGGCTAAACGGACGGAGTAAAAATTTGCTCTTAATTTGTACTGAAACTTTTTCGCAAATTTTAAGAAACTTCAAAACGACTTTTGAAGTGAGAAAGATGGGAACAGTGCTAATGATTTCAGTTGCGTTTTTGGGGTTCTATACTATAACGGTTAAAACCATTATGGTGCAATTTGTCTGTCTGACAAAGATGTTTATTTTAGCAATTACTGAAGCTGAAATGTTTTAAATAATGCCTGTCCACTTACATAGAACGTGAAAGAATAATAAATATTTAGTGTTATTTTCATTGCTGAAATGGATGGCCGCGCCGTTTTAAAGTCATCGATCCTTATCCTCTAACTAGCAGTTTTTCTAAAATCAGCAAAAACCCTTTGTAATCAAACTTAGCTATGGGGTCTCACACGAAAATTGAACTTCGAAAACAGAAATGTTTTTCCTTTCAAGGATACCGAACCCTCGGTGCGCGAGTCCTGGTAGGTACTTTACCGGTATTTTTATTTAAGGCAATTCATTACGTTTGAACAGAATAATCAATAAACTGTTTAAGAAGTAGCATTTGCTAACTAACACCGATACAAAATGCAACGCATTATGAATTGTACATTATCAAAACGTTATAATTATGACATCTAATATGGGGAGATAGTTGACATTCGTAAATGGAGTGCACGTATTATTAAAAGTAATAAGACTGTAGCGAAGATGACATCTTGGTCGGGCTTCGGCATCGGCCAGCGCGCTCGTCGCCAGAACAACCTGATATTAGTTTACTTTTCCTCTTCAACTTACTTTATTAGTTACCCACCCGCGAAAGCTGCCGGTGATAGTTTTCAAGTTATTAAGAAGTCAAGAAGACTTCCAGTAGGTTGTTATATGCACATACACACATGAACTAACCTTTTCCTAAGTGAAGATTTTTCATTAACTTGAGATTGAACTCGTTGATGTTTAATTCATTTTCGCCACAACAAGACTGAAAATGTCAGCTATCTCTTACCTAAAGGTACTGTATAAGAGCCTTGTGGCGGTCGAACAGCAATACAAACAGACTTATAAGGTATAGGGTTTTTGATACATTACATTTTGGCACAGACGCAAAAAAAAATTGGGATCATGTTAACCTGAGTTTGCAGGACTGGGGGGCGTCGTAATTATGTGGATCTAAAAACACTCAACATCTATATTATTAAGCTTCGGAAACGATGACATCGAAATCCATGATAGACTAAAAACAGGTCAGGCGGCTTTTCGTTGACAACAACAGCTTTGTTAGGGAGGATTTTATTGGCACAAATATTGTCCAAGTCGAGCTGCGGCGCGCAATTCTCGTGATTTACCGAGCTGTTTACGCGAGCCTGCCTATCCCGATCTACCAACATTTTTACAGCACCATTTGCCCGAAAGTCAGACATTTTCTACAACACAAATCATTTTAACTATATTTTTATGCAAATTTTACGCCATCAACTGAGAGAAGAGACTCGATGTTTCTAAAATATTGTTTTGATCTCGTTCCTATATCGGAAGATAATGTTTATAATTTGAATAAAGTCATCCGTACTGCATAAATACTTACTTAACTGATTTAAGAGGGCATTCAACATCGAAACAGTCCTTTGATGTTGTTTTCTATGAGCTATCTATTTGATGATAATTTTCCTGTGGCAATGAAAAAGGTTTAAAAATACTAAGTACCATAAAATTAATGTGACAAACTCTGTTCCTTACAATAAAAATAGCCCTTAAGCCATCGAAACATTAACAAAGTTTTCACGTTAACTTTTTGTATAAGTAGAAAAGTTGTGGAGGCATTTTCCAATCTCTGAGCGAGGGCCGACGTCGACGGCTCGCGTCGAGTCATTATGGCGCGGCGCTGAACCGTCACGGGATACAATCTCACCTTTACTCCAGGGTACATAATCATACAAAAACAAACATTGAGTTTCCTTAAAATAAAGGAAGAATATTTTATATTGTTACGTTATGGGTAGGTACACTCGATGAGGAACGAAAACATTGTTGTGCATAAGGTATTTATATTTTGCTCTTGATATTCAATACTGTAAAATACGTATAAATGTGTTGAGTGGTAGACGTAATGTAATTGTGAGTACTTTGTACAGGGGAGTAGAAAGTCTGCTAATCCTTTTATCTAAGCGCAGCACGCGGTGGAGTAGGGAGAATGTGCCTGTAGTTTACCGCCTCTCGCACCTGTTCGGCCACACTTGAGCCGAGCCGAGCTTAATCTGCCCTCTTTTTATTATGGCCGCGTTTCAGTCGCTTAATTAACGAACCGCTCGCTTCACCGACTTAACCAAACTGATGCAATAAGTTTACTTACGTTTGTATGTCTCTGTTCTGCTGATGGCAAATTAAATCTTTGGTAAAAAAAACCTGACATATAAACGTGTTGTAATAACTATATGTAATTTTCAATACAATGATGAGAGGATAATGCCTACAGTAACAATTACACCGTTGTTATACTATAATAGCCCTACTAATCCTCAGTTAATTAGTACCATAAAGAACCCAGTTACACATATCAAAATAATACACAAATCAAACTTACTAGATTCTTTTTCAATCTATTTTTGCGGGATTGGCTTTCTTAATCTATACAAATATTTGTTTAGATTTGAGAGAGACGGCTTATACTTTTTTCATTTTTACCTTACCTTACTTTATGGGTTTCATTTCTTTTTTAGGGTTCCGATCTTAAAAGGTAAAGCGGGACCACTTTTCAAGATCACTTTTTGTTCGTCTGTCACAAAGCGGTTTTTCTCAAGATCTACAAGTAACGTAGGAATTGGAGTTTTGGCACATAGTTAGGTCTTGATCGCACACAATACATATCGGTCAAAAACCAAACATTTTTATATGAGCATCAGCCTGATCTGTGTGTGTCATGTTCGGTATCGTTCGAAAGATCTTCCTCTATAGATTAATGTTTGCCCAGTGGTGATAAGGTACCTTACGGTACTCAATTAAAGAAACGGTAGTAAGTTGGAATATATATTGTACAGATCAATTTCTTCCTTGACACTATGTCATTATAATTTAGGAGCTAGCGTTAATTTATTAATTACGCCTAATATGTACAGACATTATGGCATACCAGCGGCCGTTCTATGGCCTGCTCAAGAGTTCAGTGTAGAATGGATCGAAACCCTAATTGTGCGAGCCCGTCTTCTCTGGGCGTTTTCTTCTTCCTTGTTGTTAATTACAGGAAGTAATAAAGTAGCCAAGAAGAGTTAGATCTAAAACAAGTTCCTCCTTAATCGAGCTACGATAAGAAAGGTACATTAAAAAGGTCTGGCGTGACAACAAATCTAAAGGAAAAATCTCCGCCTCTGAGAGCCCAACGGTGATAAACGAGAAAAACTTTGGAACTAAATGGAGCATTCGAGACGGCGGAGCTGCGCTCCTGTCGCAGAATAATACTTCTCTCGAAGAAATAACACTTATAGTCCGCGAGGCTTAAAATCAAATGTCTCCGTTTTCTAGAGTTTCAAGCGAGCACGCCGCAGTATCTGGAGAAATTTTTGACAGAAAATAATGCCGATTTCAAATCGAGCTTCTAAATTTGTACCTAGCGATAGTGTGGGCATGGTTAACTAATATTTATTATAGTTATTATCAGCGTAATGTAATTATTTATAAGTACATACCACCTACCTTTCATTGCTAAGCAGCTAAATGACATCAATCTTAGATATGGCGGCCATGGATATTTGAAAAGAACTCACCGTTTTCTAAATAGCTTACCTGAAAATATACAAAAAAGACAGTTTAATTTAAATGTCATTTTTTTCGGATAATGATGATTATGAATTACTTAAAACAAAGGTATCAATATTGTAAAATCAAATATGTATATCAAATATCTATTGTTGCATGGTCGTGAACAGGTATGAAACAAGAAATACGATTTCGTTTTTCCCTTCAGGGCCGTCCAGCACCCGTAAAATGTTCACATTAGCAAAACACAAAAGAAATTTGAAAAGATAATCTTACAAATCATAAAAATACCTAAGAAAAAGTAATTGGAAAGAATTGTGCTGCTCTTTGTAAAAATAAGTTAGTAAAAATATAATGACGAGGGTGTCCTCTGCTGACGAGGGAGAGCAAGGACAGGTTACTCTAATTTACATTAATACGAGTTTTCCGGGGACAGTGACGAGGCAGCGCGGCGGCGTGTCAACGAGCGATGTTCTGAAGGCGTCGGGTCCGGCCGGCCGCGCCCGGACGACCGGTACTTCCAAATCACGCGTCCCAAGAGAACACACCTCGCAACGCCCCAGGATTATGTTATATGAAAATAATTGTCGCGTCGGTCGTGTCAGTTAACAGACCGCCGGCAAAATTACCTTCGCAAAATAAGGGTCGATGTGTTGTTTTGTTGCAGCAAACTTTCTTAATTTGATTAATTTTAGTGTGGGGATTCCGTAACGTCGGTACATTGGCTTAATACTCTCCATACCATCCAGAGTTCGCCAAGTGTAAATTATTATTATTTGCGTGAAATTGTGAATTTACGGTTCCTAGAGTAGAATGTTGGTATGAGTGAATTTGTTGTCTGTTGAGTTGGGAACTACTAATATCCTGATGGCAGTTACAATAACAAATTGTTATGCCTTTTGTTCTTGAAGGTGTATAGAATGCCTAACGCGAATAGTGTAGGTAAGTAGTGGTATATGATCAGCGGCCCGTGTGCGATAGTATCACGAGGAGTGGCGGTGATCGGCACGTGCGGCGCGTCAAGTGCGGCGGCTGTGTCAGCGAGCCCCAACTGAATGGAGCTGTGACGCGCTAAGTGCCACACCGTCAATTATGTTCCTGATTGACAACTTAACCGGTTACAGCTATAGTGATCCCTGATGATAGCTATGTAAAGGCTAGGAAACATTAAGTACTGCAAAGTAGCGAAAATTTTATGTATTGAAAAAAGATTCTCTTGCCACATAGCGCATACACTTTTTCGAATTGTAATTTTGAGTCATAATGTTGACAATACGTAGTCGGACAAACAATACATAAAATGCATGAAAAAAAAATCTTAAGGAGCTTAACATATTTATTTCTTCGCCTGTTTGTCTGAACGAACTATTGATCGAAACTGCTCAAAATAGATTCCACTGTAAAAAGGTAAATAAACAGTCAAAAGATCGATAAAGCATAGGTGGATGGTAAATGTTTTCATTCGCAAAAAGATTACATCAACGTTTTTCGAATAAAACAAATTACAATATCGTTACATTGCATAAATATGATTGGATACTGAGGGGAAAATTAAGTTGGAGTTGAGTTGAATGATGTTCGCGCTTCGTAAATCTCAAAAAGCCACTTTTATATAGGAAGGAGATATGAAACCGAATTCACTCAGAGGGCAATTTCATAATGGAGCAGCGCGATTATTGCGAGTAGGCGAATGCAACATTGCAAGCTGTTAGTAGCTATGTTTACTAATAGTATATATAAATTTGCTATTACGTATTTCAAACAAATATCAATAAAATTATTAAGGTAGTCTGCAAGCAGACAAGATGTATGTTCTGATTCTCACCGCACCACAGATTAAGGATCAAAGAATGCAGAAAATAAAAAAATATGTTTAATGAGGCAGATTGTATGTAACCCTTCCTTAAAGCTCATTTTTGAGAGTGGAACTTTTTTATGGGTGTACTAATGGGTACACTTCTGCCTAACCCTTCGGAGAGTACAGGCGTGGTGTTGTGTTATGTGTTGTACTTTTTGTAGTGTAAGGTTACACAAATATAAAATGTTTTAAATGACAATAATTTTGGCAAACGACATTGAAAATAAGATCTTTGATTAATTACTATAAAGCAAAAGAGCCAGGCAAGAGCAAGTCTGCTTTGCATAATTAGGGTTCTAAATCAAACTATACTGAGCATTAGGTACTTTAGCTTTTAAAGAAGTTTTAAATATTAATGTCATAGTCGCAAGGAAAAAAATTATCTGTACTCTATGATTCAGTTATCTAACGTTCTTATTTAACAAGGAATTTCGGTTATTTAACCACTATTACGCAGTGGACTTTGGTTATAAGTTTGCTGCAAACAATGGTTTAATATGTAATAACGATATTAAAGCTACGTACGTACCTACCTACCTATATTTTGAACACAACTAGACGAAAAATTAGACGCTTTTGCAAACGGTATTCAACACGATACTAGTTACAAATATTTTTGTACCTGTATTTTTGTAGCTGGTACCAAATCATCTTCGCTGTTGATGTTTGTGAGCTAAGGCTCACAAACATCACATACGAGTTTTGTCCTCAGTTTGACCTGCGACATCCTCGCGTGATTATAGCTACATTTCAGTCTGATATTAGTCGGGCAATCCCAAAATAGGCAGGTTACTGATGCCTTATACTATTCAAAACGTGAATGTTTCTCATTAAAGTTACAAAATAAATAAGCTTATACCCAAACTTCTCAGTATTTACACGTTTTTTATTTTCAGTATTGTGCGTAACAAATAATATAATATAATAAATAATAAAGTGGTCAATACATGGCTTCACAACCTGCACCTGTGTATCTATGGCATAGATTCAAATAATAATATAGGATCATTTACGTATTGGTTATCAGGTAATCTAAGAGAACACGTTAATACACCGAAAAATAATACGGATGCAACAAATAATGTATCAAAACGAGTAAATGCCTCAAACGATACGTGGCGGCCATTCAAATGATTTCATTTGAACAAGTTCCTCTATCAACCGAAATTCAGAGTGTAATTTGTTAGGAAGACAAAGTTTCGCCTTATCACAGTATTCCACGTGGAGTGTTTTGTCGGAATATTCTATTTTATTCTGTGACTAACAAACTTTTGGCATTATTTATATGTCACGTCGCGACAAATTCTGGCCTTTGATCGTTTATATTTAAGTCAAGTTTACTAGATTTGCCCGCGACTTTGCCAGGGTTAAGCTTGGTAATCAACCTCATTTAAAAAAATATATCTCACGGGAACCTACTTTCAGGACAAAAGTATCCAATACTAAATCCAGGTTATGGCTCAGCTTAACTAACAGTCATCTAAACTCATATATACGGACTTAAACATTTATAATATTAAACAGTAGAAAGTAGAAGAGAAAAAAAAGAAACTTTTAACTTGATTAGTATTCGCACGATTTCTACATTTGTAATATGTTAAAAACATACATTTAAAACATTTTCCATCACTATAGTGTTATTTACCTAACGTTATTCCATATACATTTAATGTCAAAAGAAGGCAAAGTTCAATCTATATTATCTAAGCTTGCCAGTGTAAGGTAGCAGTATCGCTTTAATAAATAAGGTACACCCACATAACTTACAATATACTATAAGAAAAACTAAAACCAATTTTGTGTAGCAACAAGTTATCGGAGTTATAACACGGATGGTCCAGATGTTGGTGGCACGTCCCGGTAACGAATGGAGCGCAGCGTGACTCTGGCCCCGCTACGCCACCGTAGCGTAATTGGAAAGACGCTACGTGGCACTACGACTGCTGAGCGCCCTATCATTAGCGTCACTCACAATTTTCTTCCTGCCACCGATTCACATTGTCGCTATCGTTTATCGTGTTTATTTAATTAATATGGAAACCTAATCATGTCTAAACACATTGTAGTCTTGTATCATCGTCAATTTTGGTAATCCTCCTGTATAATATCGGTAAAGGATGATAGGTGGTTTGTAATTCTTACACGCTTGACAAAATGACGTACCATATTCAAATTCATTATTTGGTGTTACATTCATGCGCTACGAAATCTACGTAAGGCTCTTCGTAGCCATTCGTAGCCAATATTTTAAGCTTATAATAATATTTCTTTAAGCAACATTTAATTGAAAAAGTACTATAATTGTCTATAGTATTTTCATTCATTTTTGCTTTGGGATTATAAAAGGTTTTTAGAAAGTATTTTATGATAAAATTCAAATAATAGAAACTGGTTTTCACAACAGTAAACCTTTTACCTTTTCAATATAAGGGATTTTGTGTACTGGCTGACATATTGTCGTGTACACTGTTTTTTATTGTCGGCGTCTTGGAGCTGTGGTTGATGTAAAGTATCATTATTAGTATTTTATTACGAATGCGAACATGAAAATGTATTTCGTTTTATTAGAAAGTAGGTCGGATGCCGTATGACTACCGACGGCTGACATATTATCAGACGAACGAAAATGTAACCGAACATACAATATCTTCGCGACAGATCCTATTGGCGTGTGCACGATTATATTTTGTACCAAATATTTTGATAATGGGTATAATTCTGTTTTCAAAAGGCTTATTAATGAAATTAGTGCCCGTCATATTAAAATATTGGGTATATTTCATGGCCGAGGTAATATAGCGCTGGCCACTGATAAACTTAAAAAAAGCTTAGGTATGGATAGTAAAGAACTTGTAGAAGAAAGCGTTTTGCGTAATTAAACGTTCGGGCGGCAGCAGTTTATGTGACGATTAGTGAGCAGGGCGCGCAGAAGGCTCGGCCGTTTAATTTGCCGCTTCACTTGACACAATTCGACGCCTGACTCGGGGACAATCGCACTCGAAGCCCCGTCGACCTCCTTATCTCCCGTCGAGGTAATCTTTCCTTCCCTCGGCGGCAATAACTCCAAGTGGGCAGGATTACCTGCAAAGGGGCTTCGTAAGGCAACCACCTCTACAAAGGTCATCGATTTAAACAATGTGTGCACGCGTCACTTACTTCACTTATTTGTTTTCTCTTTTTTGCACGGGTTACAGAAACAAATATAGAGAATTGGCTAGACATAAACGAATATTGCAAATAACGATAGGTTTACATATACACAAATACGCATAAAGAAAAACAGCATTAAGAATTGCATGCATATTGTGTACGTTGGTAAATTCACACTAGTTTCAGAAAATATTGATAACAAGGATTCAAAATATGTCGTTACTTTATCTTATAAATAAACTTTGTCCAATTTCAAAGTCTGTTCTTAACAATCTGCCAAACATCTGTTTATATTTCCATATTTTACACGAAAAATATCTTTTCTTTTGAAATATAAAGTGATAATTTCATTTCAAAGAGAGAAACCTTAAAGTGTGCTCGGTACGAATCATAAAATATAGATGAATCGCTCGAGGTACCATTTGCAAATAATTTCGTTGGCATGTAAATCTGCGCACGTAAATTCCGCTGCTGTCTGCGCACGGAAATTGAATCGTTCGAGAACCATGCCAATATATAATTTTTAGCGAAATATGACCCGACCCATTTCGGGTCTACCTACCTACTTGAATTATGAAATTATTATTACCAAGCGGCACAAGAGCAAATAGAGTACCTACTAAGCCATTTAATATTTGGATTCTTTCAATAAACTTAATATTTTAAAATAAATAAGGAAGCACACAATGTTAGAGCTCTATCAGTTCATTTAGAAGTTATACGTTCGTATGAAATGGCTGGCCGCAGGCGAGTGACTGGCACGGTTCTCTATGCGAGTGGTGGACATCGTGGCAGCGGGGATATTTCAATTTGGCCGGAGACGCGACCCGAGAGGCCGCGCGCTCGCCGCACGGCTCGCTGAACCGTAAGCCCGTTGCGGGCTCCGCCAAAGAGCAAACACCGCCTCCGCAATCTTGTGCCATGTGGACCATACCGAACACTCGACCACGACAATCTACTAGTACAATTACCCACACCCCTGTAGCTAGGAACAGAATGGTGCACAGCATAATTTGTGTTGTGCGCATATAGTTCCGGTTGCAAGATATGAATCGATATGTATGATATGTATGTCTACCCGCTACGAACTATGTGTGATCGATTCCGTGCTATGGATGACCTCAGATCACATTACACAAAAATTGTTTTAATCAAATTAAATAATAGTTCTAAGTCAAACTTGTTGGTTGAGAATAACAATGAATTTACGCAGCTCGTAAATCTAGCAGGTGCGCGCCTATTATTGAATAAATAAACTCCGACAACGCGAGACTACAATAACAGATATGAGAAATTTAAATCTGTCTTTAGACAGATTTTTAATTAAGATTATTACGGTCTTCGTTAAGATAAAATGTAATGAATCATTTATTTTGCCAGAGTCCAAACGTAGTGTATTTTCCTGTCATCTTCTATATTTCAGGAAGTAACGAACTGTGTAATAGGAAACCGTGATTGTTCAGACTCCGATGTCTATGCTCATTAAAATTTAGTTAGATTAATTTTTGAAAAAAATATTTTATATCTATATCTACGCATTTTACGCCAGGACAGAAACAGACAACTTTATGTAATGAAAAAAATAGACTTGTCAGTTCTTCATCATTCAATTTTCAATAATGTAGAACAGACGCACGCCCGCCACAATTTTACGATGGTCCTAAAAGCTAAATGTAACAAGCGACCTGAATGACAAAGTTTGGTCTCCATAACAGTCTCGGATCTTGATTATTTAATTGGCTCTTGAGAGCATTAAATTATTTTAATGTTACATGTTTGAGGATAACGTTGTTTTGGAAGACACATTTAATTATAACCGTCTAGATTCGTGGAGCTAAGTTAATCAACCAAAAACTTGTTTGAATTCTTTCCGTAAGTAACTAGGGATAGGTGTTATTATCATCGTAATATATAAATGGAGCTTGAATTTCTAAATATATCTACGTCAAAGCAAACAAGAAATGTCATATATGGCTTTTTTTTTTTCATTAATTCTGCCAGCTTGGGTTCAGTCACATGTTTTGAGAGCAGTTTGAGACTTCCCTTATTTGCGTTTCTGTATTTCCTATGATATCAATATACATGCATTTGCCAAACCAGCAAATAACATTCTGCATGAACTTTTTCCTTCTATAGTGCTATGGACAAAGGCTAAACTTTTGAATGGTTGCAAAAATATGCTTTCAAAGTTGCAGTCTCGGAGATGCACTCGATCGTAAGAGGTGACGGCGGGCAACTTTAGTAAAGTAGGTATATGTGTGTTTCTATTTCTCAACCCTTAGTCGCATGCAGAAGGTGATAGGTACTTTTTTATACTCACTCATTAGTATGTTATAAGAGATGCTTCTTCACCTTTTAAGGGTTTCGTACGTTCAAATGAAAAAATGGAACGCTTATAGAATTACTTGTATGTCTGTCTGTCTTTCTGACACAGCCAAATTTCTCCGAACCTACTAAACTGATTAAGTTGAAAGCTATACCTACGTATGAATTCCTATAACCTAAACACGCACGTATAACGTCAGATTTAAATAAACATAACACATTTATCGTACGGAACCCTGTTCACGCGAGTTCAACTCGCACATAACCGGTTTTATATTAATAAGTAGGTAGACGGGTCGCCCAAAAGTAACGACGAGGGTTTTGATAATACATTATTGAATAGTGTACCTGTTTTTGTAGCGCCAGGTTATTGTGTAAGTGGTTATTTAAAAGATAATGAAATATACATTAATAAACCCAGGAAAATCGAGCAGCTAAAAGAGCTCTGACATCTGAGCTGAAATACGGTTGCCTACTCCTTAAGTTTAGAAGAAAGTAATGTAAAGTTGCAAATAGCGGTCATTAAAATGATGTAATGTTAAATACCACTCTAAAATATCTACTAAGTTCTAGTTTATTTATTGTGTAATTAAAATTAAGAATAATAAATAAAAAACAAAAAACAGAACTAGTCGCGACCCTTTCATCACTTCCCCTCCCCATTTCCATCCTGTATATCCCATAAGTATACGCTTCTGATATTAATATGTATACAACTGAAGCAGATACCTATCCACCTAAGTATAAGTAGGTAGGTAACATGTCTTCGTTATAATTAGTTGCCTAATTGGCTTGGCACTGACTCCAAATAACCTCGTTCTGCGAGAAAATGTCCTCTACGGCTGTGCACATTGTACTGAAGAATTTTCGACTCAGGAGAATAATTACTTAATAACTATAACTTCTATTTATATGTATAATTAAATATAATACTTATAGGATAATACATGACATGTTATTTTTCTATGGAACAGATAAATGTGCGTTCGTAAAACTACAATAAATCCCCAAGTAATATAAACGCGCTGTCGACATCGGCGAGCGAGGCGTGTGGAACGCGCGGCTCGGCGCGGCGCGGGGGGACGGAGTGCGGCAATTTTTCTCTCCGCTGACAACATGATGTAACGCCAATATCGCACGCTGAGCGATTAAGCCGCGCACGCCGATATTTCAGACTTGCCCCTACTAACTGTCAAAGTGTCGGCGAGAACTCTGTATGCGTTGTACACAAACATGTATGGTATGGTACCGAGTATGCTCTAAGTTTAAGCAGTTTAACATTATGTTGGATGTCCAGAAAATAGCGTAACAAACCTTATAGTTGTTCGTTCACAAGAAAAACTTTGCATGAACTTACGGTAGGCTTAGGTACGTGACTGCAGAGAATACATACATACGATATTGCTAGTCTTCGATAAATTACGCATCGATCGAGCAGTAATCACAAGAAGGATTGTAAAATAGAAATAAAAGCAGCTAATCTCAGGAAAAGAACGTTCAGATCGTTCAAAAGATAGTTGGCAAGTCGGATCACGCAGGGAGGCAATCACTCGATAATAAACGTGGAGCGAGACGAGTGCGCCGCACTACGGCCGCACGTACTGCTGACGCCGTCTACGGATGCATCGCCAGCGCTTCCAACTTCCATCCACAATATACCTCTACGAGCGACACCACGATAAATCTTAACATGAAACATTTCGCTGATTTACGCATTCGCACGGGTTAACTACGGAGAAAATAACGTAATAACGTAGTAACGTAAAATAATGTCGTGTGACACGCATCAAGTTTCCTAGCAAGCGGGTGCTAGTTTAATAACACACAATTTTAGAAAACTCTTCGGTAGGACATGATACGACTTATTGACAATTTTATCTACGCATACATAATAACTAAGGGTTTGGACACGATCGTGGAGCGATGATAAACGACGAGGAGCGGCGCGGGCGCCTGGGTGTCGGCCGCTGGCCGCGAAAAATACAACTGTCATCTTGAGTGATGGTAAAATAACGCCTGCGTCATGCTCCGCTCTGCATGCCAACAGCTATTGTGCTCCTCTTTGTAGACCTCTCCTTATTACTAGGATTACACAGAAGCGTGCCAAGCGAGGTGAGTAACTATGAATATTGAAATTCGATTATTACCTGCACGTACCTATTGTTAAATATTGTCACTGTACACCTTTTTATCGGTTGGAGAAATGTATGTATTTTTCGTACTACCGGAACTTGAAAGTATTTTAATATGGATAAGTACTCAAGAAAATTGATATTAGTCTACTTTTCTTTGGAATAACTTACACCTTCGTAAATTTACTTGTTTTCGAAAAAAAAGTTACCAAGTCCAAAAAAAAAAAAAATGGGTCGCACGGATTTTTTCTAACAAATTACAATTTTAATAGGGTTTTAATAAACCAAAAATTACAAGAAAATAGTAGCCGTTTACAAGTTTAAAAAAAAATGGTATTGTAAATAGGTAAATTGGCTGAAATATGTGGTATTATTTTATATGAAATAAAAAATGTATGCTTAAGCTAATTAATCATACTGTGCAGATTTTTAAACTAGGTATATCATTTAGTTGTAAAAGGTATAGATACAGTTATTTCGCCGCGCCGACTTGCTGTTAGCCGGGTTTTTAGGTCGTAATGACGAACAATAAAACTGTTTCTTTTTAGTTACGAACTTATTTTTATTATTTTACGTTATAACTACTAAACGGGGGCCTATACTTAATCAACGAAATATTTTAAGAGGTCGAAACAAATCTATTACTTAATCCACTAAACTCTCTAACCTAACCTAACCTAACCTCCAAAATTATAGAAAAAAATCACTGTTCGGTGAGAATACTAGTAGGTGTATTGTGAGTAATAAAACAAGAGCCAATTGATTATTGCTATTGCGGTCACGTCGTTCAGTTACTGTTTTCACGTCTGACGTAATAACGTTAGCAACAAAGTTATAGTATATACGTGACCCGTTAAAAGGTACCATTCTTTACTCCATCTCATCTCTTCCAAGATTCACTTGCAGGTAGATCATACATTAAAACTTCTTTTACAAAAATAATGAACCAACTTCATAAATGTAAATATAACTCTAGTTTCAGAAGTCGTGCAATTGTTTTTTTTTTTTTGCTTTTTATAGTATTGCTACCTACTTTCTAAACCATAATTATATCTTAGGCTTTTATTGCGTTAATAAGTTTTTATTTGTCGCTAATAAGGTCTTACTTTTCGCTTACTCGTTGTTGTACCCCACATAAATTCATGCACCACTACTTACTATTTAAAGATTACAACATCATCAACGTAATGTAATATTAACCAGTTATTGAATTGAATTCAAAAAGTACTACAGCAAAGTCAATACAATTTATATAGGATCACTGCGCAGATTTTCTCCAAATGAAGAGAGAGAATCATTCAATTCGGTTAAGAAATGATAGAATTAACTATTTGTGCATACTGGGCCGAACTGTACACATTTCCTTTCGTTAATCTTCAACATATAAATTTGGGAACGGCAAGCACAGTGACTTCACCTGTGACGTCACATGTGAATGATGGCCGTGTCTGGTTCACTCTCCCTGCGAATATTTCATTAAGCGAGCTCCGTCAGGCCACGCCATGCATCATAGGCTACGTTCAGCCAAGCCACGCTGACGCCGTGATCCACTCAGCTTAGTAAAGATATTAATACGTGGCCTCACGTGCTTTATTGCGAAAAGGACACCGCACTAATATACGCCATTTTCATTGATGATGCTACACTGTAATTCTGTGGCTTTCGAATTAAACTAGTTTCGTATATGTCTACAACATATAGTTTATAAGCTACCTTTTAGGACTGCAAATTGGTGCTGATGGTTAAATCAAGGGCAAAAACAGAAATAGCACTTTAAAATATTACAAGCTACTTTACAGGCTTGTCGTGCATATGACTTGCTAAACTAAAATAACAAACGTCTCAAAGGATTACTAACACTATCTGCGGCTAAAAGTTTCATATATGAGCGAGGCGCAAGGCAAAGTAAGTAGCGCAGTAGCGCGAAGAGACGCGGCTGCGCTGCGCCTGAGGGGCGGAGGGGGCGATGACACGTACCGACTCCAGGCAAATCTGAGCACGCCACTCGCCAAGAGTTTATTACCTTCCTCATATTTACACAATTTGAGTGGGTGTTAGCGATCTTGTCACCCGACAGCGCAATACAAACTTCTTTTAAAAATTGAATGCCGTACCTTAATTCTGTACATCTGAACATACCCTTTAAATATCTTGTTAGTAGTAATTGAAAATATTAAAACAAGCATGTTAAAATATGTCACACAGAAAGTAATAAATTTATGGTCAAGCAACAAAATCTTTTTTTAGGTTTTGATAAATCTATAGAGAGGAGGTAATGGACTCAGATCCCACAGTCGCCAGGCCTGCGTCATTTAATCATGCCTGCAAAAGTAACTTCCGCCTGACGCTTTAAAGGTTAGACATTTAATGCGTCTCGCAGAAAAAATGGCCGATTTAAAGTCTCTAGCTAAAATGGATGTTGGTTTTTAGCAATAGGTACCCTCTAAAACATAATATATGAACCACACTTGAACATGAGTATCTTGCCTTTAGTACCTGATCCCTAAAAAAAATCGGTAATGGCAAAATAACGTAGGTTTGGCGAGTCTGGGATCTTGGGCTATAATGAACGAAGAGAACAAACGACTTTAAGAAATGCGGGGCCAACTCGGGTGATTAAGTGTCTCATTTAAATGCAGTCTCCCAACGCGGACTTCTCAAACGCAAAGGGAGCCCGCCACTCGCGGAAAACGGAAGACGAGTCTCTTCACAAAAGGAAGGAGAGGTAT
Source organism: Hoplodrina ambigua (assembly GCA_949774945.1). Classification (NCBI taxonomy): domain Eukaryota; kingdom Metazoa; phylum Arthropoda; class Insecta; order Lepidoptera; family Noctuidae; genus Hoplodrina; species Hoplodrina ambigua. Next base: position 6,128,575 of record OX458969.1, on the reverse strand, counting down.
TTAAATTAGCGTAGTCGCTGAAAAAGTGCACTAACAACATTAGCGAGTGGAACAATGGCAAGGCACACAAAGAGACGGAACGTGCTGACAAAACCTTGTATGCGAGGGCGGGCTCTGTGTTGGTGCCGCGTGCAAATGCGGTTACCTTATATATCATCGAACTAAGTTCCGCTTTGTCAAATCGTTGAGAGATATAATTCTGCTCTGAAAGATATGCCACAGAGCTATCCCGCGATCCGCTGGAGAATTTAAGTTGTGGTATACGTAGGAACTAAAACTTTTGTCGATTGTACACACAAGTGAACCGACACCCGCATTGTTGATCAAAACTTGCAGCAATGAAACATTGCAGATCCACGTATTTGTCTTAGGTAAACATTGTAGGTCCTGTAACTTTATTTACACCTCTTAACTTTGTTTAAGGAAGGAACTAGGATTTGTCGACCAATTTCGATCGACAACAGGCTTTTGCCTAATTTCACTCCGACTCATTTTGATAGGTCGAGTGTGCCACACTGCAATATTATACATTAGCCTTTGCCCACGACTTCATCTGCTGAAGACAAGTGTACCATAAAAAATAGCCTACGGCACTCAGTAATGAAGTAGTTTTCTACTGGTTTTTTTTTGTAATCGAACTAATTTTTCCTTTTATGGTATTACTATAAATGTGAAAGTAACTCTGTCTGCTTGTTACCTCATCATGGCAAAACGACCGAACCGATAATAATTAAATTTGACGAGGTTGCTTGGGACCGAGGAGGAAGCTTGGGATCTGGATAAAGACATATGCTACTTTTTATTCTGTTACTTTCAGGCCAAAAGTAGTTTTGTATAAAACCGAATGCAATGTAATATCGACAACACAGTTTGAATAACACAGTGGCTATTAAGTTTGATTTATATCTGTTTCCGCCGTTGTCCTCCAATAAATCCACATTTATTTAGTAGCCTAATTACCAACGGTGGTGTTCATCGACTACACAACAGCTTTATTATGTTAATATGATAACATTATTATGCAAACATAATAATATTCCTATTGTACACTCGTTACATAACATTTTTGATACCCTTACTTTGAATGTGTAATATGGGACAGTGCGGTAGCGGGACTATTGTTAAATATAAGTTTACATACCAACAAGGTTAATCCGACCAAACAAATTATGAACAACATTAATATATCCTCTGTATCCGGCAACTTCCCGCAATAAGCAGAATGTATTAGTGTTATTTATCTTAGCTCGAAGCGCCAACAAAGTTTTAATTGCAAGCGCCGATACAATTTGCGTACAAATGAATTTATTCGCTGAATCCGTAGTGCAGTCGTATGCGGGCCCGGGTGGCGCGGGCGGCGCGACGCGCGGATTATCCGCGTGTGTAGAGCCGCTAATTGCGGGTAACGACGAGCCAACCGCCGCGCGCTACCACCGCGCCGCACGCTCGCGAGCTATGCACCTACCACCAAATCACCGCGTGCCGTCCGATCGGTATATGTCGTACGCTTTCATGAATTTTAAATAAACTATGCGCTACGTATTCCGCAACTAAACATGAGTGCGTTACCTGAAGTGTATGCTTGCATAGCAATCGCGGTTATGAGTGCCATCCTCGCCTATTATATCAATAGAATTATAACTGGATCATGATTTACAAAACGGAATAAAAATATTGAGCTTTTGGCTTATTAATTCAAACAATTGCTTGAACTACGGTATATCTTATGATATTTTAGTGAACTTACCAAGATAGTAGTTGTAAAGTTCAAACTTTTGTTTGATAATCATTAATTTCATACTTTTACTAGCGTTTACACTCAGTAACTTAGAGAAATCTCAGTGAATTAATTACACAGCAAGATATATAATTGATCCACATTTTACTTAACTATTTTTTACTTAAAGTGAAGAAAATTTTGTTGTTTAAAAAAATATATCTATACCGTTAAACTTGGTTACAGTAAATAAGCTAGGGCACCGCTACCTAATGGAAGAGCGAAGCTAGCGAGTTACATCCGAGTCGGTAGCTAAAACACTATAATATGTACAGGTTAAATTATAGTGTTTTTAGGAAACCAAAATGAGAATTCTTTGGGGATCGATTAAATATATGCTATTAATATTCCTAAAGAAAAGAAAGCCCAAAGAATTCCCACTTTTCCGACCATTTTTACAGCTAAAGTATGACGTTTGTGAGAAATAATATCGAAGTATTGACTCGTTATTTTTTATAATGTTTAATAAATTATTTCTACCTATCAAATATTGTAGTGACTAAACCAGCATTTATCAATGGTAGCTGGTAAAATCCTGTATGTGCTAAACTTTAAGGTAAAAGCCCTAAAAATCTTTATATGTTGTACATCTAACCTTACAAAATAAAATATTGTGTGAATTGTGCGATGTTGTTTGATTGGGTCCTTAGTAAAACTATAGATTTTTCTATAAGTCATATTAAAACTACTCGTATTTTTCGAAGTAATTTATAATTGGTTTTTTTTTTCTGGATAGTAATGTAGTAAGTAGTAACATTTGGCATATTAAACTAATTTGAATTTAATTATTGAGAGATTGTTGGTAGGCCTCGTTTTAGCAGGCTAATATGTTTTATAATGTGTAGTTGAAGCCCATTCGTGTACCCTACTTGATACAATATTGCAATCCCACATTTGTACTGTTGCAATGTCAATCACAATATTACTTCAATACCTTCATTCGCAAATTGGATAAGCATTATTAATAAGTACTTTTCCAAATCGATTATAAGTAGTAATAAGTAGCAATTTCTTAAATAATCAGCTGTGACAGGCAGACGAAGACTTTGTCTGTCGTTTTTACGATTTTACTACGGAATCTTAAATAGGTGGCTTGATATGATAGTAAGTACACGAGGGGGCGAGGGAGGTGAACATGAGTAAAGAGAGTCTGCATTCGGGCTGGCGGAACTGGCACAGCAGTCGGTATCCGGTCTAACAAAAGGGTGATAGCGGTACGTGCGTAAATCAAACGTCGTACAATAACAGAGCCTCCCGCAACCGCCCGACCCTTCTCCACAGTCCCTCCTAGTTATAAGCCTCCCCATGCCGCTATAGCCGTCGGTCGGTTCTCATAAATCTGCCACACTGAAATGTGCTCCGTTGCTGGCCAGTCGTGTGACGGACGCCGTCGATATCTGTGCCAATAGGTTTTCAATGTCAGTGTACCCGATGTTTCGATTCAGTTAAACCTAGTGGTCCGGCAGACGCGCCCCTTTTACTATCTCCCCTTGTATAGGCAGCCCCTTTATAACGCACAATTATTTTTTTGCGTGAAAAGAGTGTATGCCATCAAAGCAACAATTTATCAATTTAAATACCGCACAGGACAAACATGAATGTTAATATGTGAAATAGGACGTCGAATATTGCGCGGTTCACGTGTTTACATCGCACACATTATTCTCATGAGCTACACACTGAAGCAGTCGACGGGGCATTACATTTCTCGTTCGGATGGTACGATACCATCGTACTTCGCTCCACTCGCTGCAATTAACGCTACACAATGACCATATAAATCTTCTGCGAATGCTCTGTTCGTTCTATATTCCACGTAGGTACTTGTCGACGTAGTCCAGCTTACACGTTAGGAATGTCCATAATTTGTTACTAAGATTTACGTTTGATTGAAATTAAGTCAATTAGTAATGGTAAATAACAATTTAAGTTAAAGAAAGAGTGCAGAGATCCGGTCGGTATGAATTGGGGGCGCATAGCTTAATCTTACCTATACGTCTCGAGCCTAATAACAAACAAGCCGCGAGCTGAGATTACGCTCGGAATAAATCAATGTTACGACGCGTTAAAATATTTAAGCTCACGATTAATGTCAGGTGCGTTTTATCGAATGAGCGGTGTGCGGCGCAACAAACGCAGATGTTCACCTTGCCGATATGATACGATTGCCTTAAAACTTATTTCTTTTTCTGGACGAAAATATGCAATTAACTTTCGTATGAGACATATTAAATGTATAGCATAGCATAGCATAGTGAATATGTTTCATAACATCACTCACATCAAAATGTGACTTAATAAATGACACCAATTTTTCATGCGTCCTATTCAGCTATGAATAAACTTTCCTACTGAATTTACCAGCAGTCTATAGAGACACAGTAATGTATCATGATAATACCACAGAAGTTTTACAAGGGCTCGTTATATTATGGGGCTGTCACGATAAACGCAACTGATAACTGTTTCTAATCAGACGTAATAACACGGCGTGGCGTCTATCACCGCCGCTATAACCTTATTCAAGTTAGGGTGTCTGTGCTTTACACACAACATTGGCGATTGATTTCTTAACAACGTACGCGATGACTTTATAATTTTACAGTAAGGTGAAGCAGAACACAGTATTAAAACCCGATTAATACTATAAATATCTTTCCCAAGCTAGGAGGACGGGCGCTTCTGATATAACGATATACTGGCGGAAGTAATAAAATAAAACGATTTTACATCTCCAGGGGGAAACGAACGTTTTTGTCGAATGGGAAAAGTCGCGAGCGACTTCTCATTCCGCGATAAAATCAGGAACGTTTTACGACAATCTTCTATTCGATTACCTTCCTTTAAACAACAATCTTAAGAAAAAATCATGCTCTGCGTTTTTTTGTATGTCAATTACAAAATAGGAGTCTTTTAAGCACATACCCCTAATTATAGTAGATATTGATTATTGGCAGGATAAATTCATTCTAAAATATCACGCGAATTTTTTGTGTCAGCTTTAAAACAACCCAAAAAGTTAACAAAATCGGAGCCGATCAGTGATTTAAAAGAAATCCGAGAGGGTCTGTGCGTGGCAACACGTTCTGTTGTTTGTAATATGCGACACCGACGGACATACGAAAAAGTGTCGCGCGGCGGCGCGGTGCTGCGGGGCCTGCCGGGCCGGGCTCTGTGCCGCCGCATAATGAACTGGTCACGTACCCACATTTCGTATTATTTCCGTGGGACGCGTCACGTGACTTGAATAAATGTGGGCCTTCGCGATCCAGCGTCTCCTTGGACCCTCCACAAATAAACCGCTTTACGCACGATTCCCCAGCGGAGATTCATTATTCTAACTCTTACCGATTCATAATACATTACCAAAGTTTTCTTTTTCATGGATCAGTTTTATCTGACCACCCTTACGGATCCCTGGGTTTTCGATCCAAATTCTATCACCGGAAGCTTCTAAATTCTTTTGTATTATAAAGTGGTTCCCTTTTTTGAGATGACGATTGTTATTTGACGACTAGTTTATTATACCCCGTCGGATTTTATTTATGTGAGATGGGCAACAAATTAAAATAAAAATAAGTATTCAACACTCTTAATAAAAACTAATTTAAAAAATAAAGTCATGACGCTATGTAATTAACAACCTAGTAAGTTTAATTAAATATAATAGAAATTAAAGCCTTTTACAGTACGGTTCCTCTGCACTGCAATCTGCCAGTGCTACGCCGTTCTCTACACAGCTACGTATTGCCCGCTGTATTGCTACGCCGCATGCTACTTTGCTACGGTAAGCGCTACGCCTACCGACACCTGCTACGCCGTGAGCTACGCTAACCGCTACCTGCTACGCCGCATGCTACGCGCGTAGTATGAGCTTAGGCCTGTACCGACCGCGCGCTCCACATAAAAGTAGTATGGTCATAATTTGACCGATAGGTAAGTAATTTAACTCGTTTAATTTTTTTAAGATAAAAAATAATAATTTCAATATGACATAATTAACCTAAAATCTTGTACGAGATTTTGAACTATGTATTATTATTAAATTAAGTTACTTGACGGGAAACTGACTAACCACAAGCATAGATATTAGTACCCTTATTCTATTATCGGATTAGCTAAATATGACTGAATTAATTTTGTATGGAGTGCGCTGTCGGTACAGTCAGTCCCAATTAAGCTTCATTTCATTACTGCACTTTCGAGAAGTATTAGACTTTATACTAATTGTATCCCTCAAGAAGCTCAATTTTTGATCGAATGAAACATTAGGTAATCTTCGGACCCAAAATATGGCAGTAATCTCATGGGTAGAAATCTCAAGCATTCATATAACGTTCAAACCCATACAGAACTCAAGTTGAATCTACTAACAACATCCCATATTATTTATATTCCGGTACACCTGGGAAACTTTCTTTAAATAAATACGAGACTATTTTACAAAACTACACTAAAGCAAAAACTTTTTCCACCACACTGTTCGTAGCTTCGTTCTACGAAATGGCGTAGACCATACATGGCTAGAAAATCTCATATTCAGAAAAGTTTTACAATATTTATATGAAACTGTATTTATTTGTATCAAGTTATAAATATCATAATTGTAGTTTATATAGTTTTCTGACAAAACCTGCACGGCATGTTGGCGGCAATAAAGACATCAACAAGACCGGGCCCACACATCCTCTCGGCGCTCGGTATTAGACGTGTAAGCAGTTTATTGTGAGGCAGGCTTGCTCATAACTACCCATTCTCCCAGGGATAATGTCGGACAAGCGACGTTATGTTTATTTCAGTCCACGTTATAAAGGTCTTCGCGCAGAAGTGGCCGAATATTATCTTTACACGAACATCATATATTAATCAACGATCATAGAGATGTTGCTGTCATTGCGCAAGTATACTTCGAGTTTAAGTGCCCTACGGTATCGAATGTACAATGTTTTTAGCAAATGTTGTACTACAAGAGAACTTACTAAACGAGTTCACGGCTAGTCCGTTGGGAGTTGTAAAGAAAAATCATTATTTTATTGAGCCGGAAAAGTTTGGCGTTACCTTGGATTGCCGCGCAGAGCCGCATGGTGAAGCGCGTTGAAACCATTGTTATTCGTAAGAGTCATGTCGGCTCCATGCTCCAACAATAAAGTCAACATGTCGTCACGTTTCTTCGAAATGGCATCATGTAAGGGGGTGTCGCCTTCGGAATCCTGTAAGAGGAACATACAATAGAATATTAATTTTGGCTTACATACATAGACTCCGTAGGTAGTAGCGCACTTATGGACAAATTAGGTCAGTATGCACTTTAATCAGCAGATAGAAGCGAGCCGGTGCCAGCTGCGACGATATTCGCCTCCTGAATTTTAAAGCACAGCCAGTCTTGAGTATCGCGACAATTTTCTAAAACATCAAACCGCTCGAATGAATAATTGAGGCGGCGGAGAAGGCGTTTAGGGCGTGGATTATGGCGACTTGCATAATTTATAAGCGTCTCGGAGTGGTTGAGGCGAGCAGCGAAAGGCAAAGCCGAGACCGTACACGGCGCGCTGCTGGGCGCGCGACAGACATCAGAGAATGGTGTCGAGTTCAGAAATATAGGACGAACGCCGCAAAAAGCGCGGCTACCGCGTCATTATCATAATCACCACTGCTGCGTGCCGCTGCGGTGCCGCCCAAGCCGTTTTGCTTTGTGAGCGTGCATTAAGAGAGCCGAGCGTTGTGCTCTGTCATTCCTGCAATTAATTTGCAAGTGTCCGTAAGATAAGTATTTTCACTTTGACGGAAAAGTATTAATATCGGTATAGACAATTTTATTGCTATTCAGATACGAAATATCTTTTTTTTTTTAATATAAACGGCTATAACTACATTACATTTACGTATGTAAGACCTATCATTATCATAAAATGACGATTTAAAAGATAGTACGTAAAAATGCTCATCAGTTTGGATCAAATAGAACCCGAGCTTTTAAATACTATCTAGATTTTCTAAGAAAATTAAGTCTTTATCAGCTTGTTACATCAGAAGTTGTATTGAAACAATAAACCAATGAATTTTATGTATTTGTTTAATTACACATTTAAACCTGCCATCCACCGCACAAAAAGTACCAACATGTTTAGATTTAATACAGTGAAATAAATATCAGGTTGCAGTCAGTCTCACAGGTATATCAAGGGCTAACAAAGCATCCGACACCCATTCAGATGCAGTAATTCAGTGCAAGCTCAACCACAGACACGGGGTAATTCCGCGCAGAATAGCAGCATTAAATATTAATCGTATTGGCATATAGATGGTCATTACGGCCTGTAATTCATGACATCGTGTTGCGGTGTATGCATTACGTGCAGTGCTAATTATATGATTGTGTATGTAGCGTTACTGTTGAGCACAAGCCTACTAATATTACTAACGGAGTGGCATTTATATATCTAGACACGCAAAAGGAAATGTATTTCCGTTTTTGCACAAACTGATAATATTTGAAAACTTAGATAGGTTAATAATTACAGCTTCACAGATCGCTGTTCTTCTGTTTTAGATCGAGATTTTCAAAACTGAAATATCTATCGCTGTTATAAGAAATATCCATCTCCGCGGTGCGGGTGTCGTACTGTACACACCCGTCCGCCGCACCGCTTCGGCGCTTTAGCAGTCGGCACCAAACACTTAAATTAAAAAAGCCCTAGATTTGCTGATATGTACAACTTAATTCTAAGTTAAGCTTGCCTATATTTATAAATTGTTTTTGTCAAAAACGGTGTAATTATATATGTTTATTTACAATTAAAAATATTACTCGAATATTGTGACCTGAACTTGTTTGCCATAAGAATTAATAAAAGTTTAATATGACACGTTGATGTGGTGCGATGGCACCGACATCAGGTAAATACGCCTCAGTAGAAATAAGTGTTGAGGCGAAATAAGAAATTTGATTTACGCGGCAATATCCGCAGGTGCACGTGAGATGCAACCAGCAAGCCGCGCTGCGATATAAATATCCTCACGAATATTATAGCTGTCTAGAAGAAGGCCTCATAACACTCGCCGTCCACGTGTGTTAGTTCAACCCCAATTACAACTTTTATAGTAAGTAGGTTTATTCGGAATACTAGGTTAATATTGGACTGTTTCCAGCCAGATAGAATCTAGCATAATTATTTTTGGACTGAATAGTAAATATTACTTATGTTAATTATAATGAGAGTATTATCCGAGTTTCTCTTTGAAATTAAATTATATTTTTACTTTTGTCAAATAGTAGCTATAAAAATACTGTAGAAAAGAAAACCATTACCGCTGTACTACCAGTGATCATGTAATAAAACAGAAAGCGACTCGGAAGCCCGAACAATAAAAACAAAACAACAAGGTAATTACTCAAAGATAAGAACAACGCGTCGAGCACGAGAAGTGGCGAGGCGTGCTCGGAGGAGGCGGGAGGCGGCTGATATCGCACAGCCTCTTACTAAGGTTAAAAATTCGTTAGCCTTGATTAAAACGTCTGCCGTCGCCTTACTGTGGATGAACAAAGGGCCGGCTTATCAGACGAATTAATACACGAAGCAGTAAGAATAAGTTTTACCCTAAAACAGACATTAAAAAGCAGCGGCTGCAAACTAGCGGCAAAAACATACTTAACGTACCTTTAACATTTAATATTAAACAGTTTGAATGCATGAGTACTTGTAATACAATTTGTGGAATGATTTCAAACACATGGAATCTTTAAAGTTTAGGTACCAAATATAACAAAAAAAACGGTTGCGAATGAACGAAAGATCTTCTCAAACAAAGATATTCAGGCGAAACTTTATCATTGACGAGGCAGAAAGAAAACAACTAATTGTTTAATTCCAAACCATTAAGTCGAGTATTACGGGTGGATTATTCACGGGCCATATACCGCAGCATCAGCGCAGGGCGCGGCGCGTCGCGTTTCGCCGCGTACCGGTACGCCACCACACCGCCACCGCTTTCGCCTCCGACCGGAGTGCCTACTTCTGACATTAACTCCGCATTCATTTCTAACTATCGTTTAAACACAATACATTACACAAACAAAAGCCTCCTACTGTTTTTGGACTCGAAATGCCTGATCTATTTATCACCAAATATTTTTGTGACAGGACTGATAGGCCGGAGACCACTGAAACATCCATTATTTATTGAACGACCGCAATAGTTAATGGTCGATGAAACAATCAATGTGATTGTGTACCGACTACTGCCAATGTCCACGGAAATATCGTTGCATTTGTCGTAACTTGCTGTACAGCTGGGTTTATGTTAAATATAATACTTTTTTTTATATATTTCCTAATAAAACTGATATTTAATCAAATCAATCAATTAATGCTAGGAGTAAACTTCGAAATCATGTCGAAATTTACTTTTAGCAATCGGTATATCGTGTAAAAATTGGCAATGCAAAATATTTGATTTTCAAATGTATGTAAATTTTAAACACGATAAAAAGTGTTTGTTAAATGACAACGTTCAATGTGCGATTTACAAAATAACCGAATTAATTTGGTTGATATTGATGGCAAATATACCCTAGACTGACTAAATTACATAGTGCGGATTTTACAGTAACAGACTGCACCCTCATAAGTCGCCTTGATTGATTGTGCAGAAATAAACCCAGCTTTCGGTTCGTTCGATCCACGTTTACTGACTCACGGATATTATATTAGGAAATGTATGAAACACTACTTCTGCCACGCACAGTTCATTACTTATGTGCTCATTCGTCCATGCATATAATGCATAATACATAATATACTACATTCAATGTCCATAACGACGACAAGCTTTTGGAAAGCTTCATAAATTCCGCAGTCCATTAGTGTTCCGATATCTCAACCACGCAATTCTTTGTTATTCAACTGGACCGCAGCCGCAGCGAGCGCTATGCTTTAGATATCGGAAAATGCTAATGTACTTGGTGGGATTTAGCACGGAGCGGTGCTCTGCTGCTATGCGCAACCTCGTGCAACTATAACATGACCGATGATGAAAAAATATTTACAAACAGACCAGTGCTCCCTAGCGGTAATAATATTTCATAAATTATCATATTCTTGTAATTAAGCTCTTCGGTTACTTTGTTATTATGTAGCCGAGGAAATGAAATAAATTAAAATACCGAATTTAAAATGCTATCCCATTTAATAATGCTTTTATAAGGTTGAAACCATAAACATTCAAAGTGAAAGAATAAGGTAGGCAGACGCGTAAAATATTCGGATCTACGATTTCAATAATAGTTCTGAAACTATTGATAGTAGCGCTGTGAATATTGGAGAAGAAAAGTATTTATTAGGTGAATATTGGCCCGATGCGAGTGTGCGACATTACGGTGCGAGGATAGTTTTTCCGTCCTAACGCTGCGGCCAACGCACAGGTGTCGGTAATGTGGCACAAATCGCGCTTCGGAGCAAAAACACCAACTCTGCATGTTATTTTAGCAAAGATATTCCAGAATGTAAATAAATAAACGTTGTAAGAATATGTATAATGCAACTTGTGTTCATTTAAATGTTCTTGTACATTTCATATCAGTGCTGCAATGGGTTCTGTAAAAGTTCCGAATTAATGGGAATAGGCTCACCCAATAATAGGTACTTGAGCCTTTAACGTACCGAAATGTGGGTGTAGCTAAGTTCTATACAAGCTTACCATAACGGAAAACAGGTGCGATCTTATATCTTATTTTGGAAATGATAATGAATAACTGCGCGACCTATCAACAAACGTTTCTTGCCAAAATTAAGTCGTTTGAAAATGTTCCAGACAAAATATGATTCTAAAAATACAAATTTGAGGTAATACTTAAATACAAGTTTGAGGTAATACTTAATTACATTTTAATTATGACGATCTATATTTACATGCTAAAATTACTTGAGTTATAAATATAAAAGGTGAGTGCCGAAGAAAGAAACCATAAAATTTCAGGTGACGTCGGCCCTTTCATAAATTTATCGACAGCTCGTGGTAACAGGCAATAAGGAAAATATTTATGAAGTAGAACAGCGGCGGGCGCGATTTTCATTAGCTAATTATTAGTCTACCGTTCCAGCTAACGTAGACAACGTTGAATTGTTTGAATAAGATCTTCTGTTGCCTCATAGAAGATTGTAGTTGTAACAAAAATAAGACAAAAGCCTTTCTTCGTATTAATTGCCGTTAATGGTACTAATCTACTTGCCTTGGTCACTACTTGGTTAATGGTACTATGTTGGGTTCAAACTAATTACCTTTTGCATCACATGTTTAACACAGTTCTCCCCAGGCTAGTTGGTACGTTTAATTGAACGCCTGTTTGAGTCATTAACGTATAGGACAACAGTTTGTAGACAGTAGCTGGCCGTCCGGATGCACGGATCGGGACGCATGTCGCGCTACATACCGTTTATCGAAATGTTGCCATCTACTGGCGTAGCAGTTTGTCACATGTAGCATTAGTACTTCGAATACGAAACATTGGGTTATGCTTTAATGACAAATAGAGTTTTGTTTATGCGGTTAAGGGTTGCATTTACTTATATTTACATAAATCGGCAGGAGATATCAGTTACTTGTGGTTTATTTAAAAAATGCAGTATATCTATTTAGGTACTAAACAGATATCTGACACCATTTTTAAACGACAAATTTTATGAAAATATTTTCATTCTTTCTGAATGTGACACGACCAATAAATCGCATAATGGTGTCGTAAAATTTCGGCGGTATTATCTTGGGAAAACCCGGCTATTTTACATTCACCTGCGAGGTTTCCCTCCACGTCCAATTTATGTTAGTGGGCACAAAACGAACGCTGACAAATGTGGAAATAAAATGAACATACGTTTTATCTCTACGCTCACGGAGTCGGTTTTCGAGCTCGTAGCAGTGTAGGGGGAGCGCGGGTGGCGGGGTGAGCGGAGCGGCGCGGCGCGAGCAAGGGGCGCGGGCTAGAGATGAAGACTTTCTTCTATACAAAGCTTAATCCACGTACAGTTGAGATAAATATTCGACAAAGTGTCACTTGATATGCGTTGAGTACACGCATCGTGGCAGTAGAAAATTTAATTCATTTTATTAAAAATCTACCTATTAAGTATTACAAATACTGACTCCTTTAGTTAGTGTTCGTTTTATGCGACTTCAAAAAGCGTTAATAGAGTTTTACAACTTAGATGAAACAGATAAGATTATAATGTGTCTAATCAATAACACCAATGGAACAAGCATAATAGTGAATAATACTCGACCCTTCTTTTTATTTGAAATCCAGGCCGGTCAAAGTTGTCCATTTACTACTTCTGCTTATTATTACACTAACAATTAACAAATTGTAAAGTAATCTGTAATTTATAATATCTACACTGACTTCTACTTAATATTGATTAATTTCCATTCACTTCAGTAAAATTTCTGTTGTGGTTACACTACCCTATAATTAAGTTGTAGGCTATCTGCAGGAACTGAATTAAGATTTTGATGTAGCTATAAAAAAAGTAGCTATAAGTAAAGCTACACATGAAGAAATATAACACTACATGTGTGCATGCATAACGAAAATTTATAAATGACAGGACCGTTTTAAAGGCACCTTAGTTACCGTATGAATTAGGATCGCCATTGGTTTAGCCCACAAATTCCTATTTTCCATTTATTATGAAACGTCTTAAAAGCGTCTCTGGACTTTCCAGCCACCCGCGTAGTTCTTACTTAGATACGGTACGACGACGGACGAAACTAAGTGGAACTTTTCCCAGGTTGGCGCATATAAAAATAATTTTTAAAAGATACCTACTTCACATCGTAGCTGCAAACAGACGGAACTTAAACTCCATGTATAAAACATACCATCGTCATAGGCGCTGCATTATTTTAAATGAGTGCCGCGTAAAATGTTATTATTTTTCCGAAATAAAAACACGTGATAGACAGGAGTGTATATTTTTATTTATAAAAGAGATTGACAAGTTAAGAGTAAATTGATTCCCGTCTCTAGTCGACACCTTAACAATAATCAGCTTTTACTAATATAACTTGATGTGAGATAGTAAATTAAGTTACTATTTTATTCGCTACGCGGGACGACATACAAAGCTCTTAATAGAGGGGGTGAAAGATAACGAGTAGCAACGAGAGGTATTTAATACATACAGGTGTACGAGAAGCAACCGCACAGCGAGATGGAGCCCGAGCCGTAGATAAATACATCTCCCTCCCACACCAGCCCCACTTCGACGCACACTTCTGATAACCGCGCATAACGTAAAACTTTATTTACCGCCTCCACTCCAATTTGTCTTTGCGAAAGTTCCCAACTCAGATATGACGATAACTTTCAGTTGTTACGTATAAGAAACGTCCACCCCAATCTACGCTTAGACAGACACGTGTTAGATATTTTACTCCGATTTATTTGTATTGATTATCTATTAAAACTTGGAATCACAGTTTTATAAACATCTTTGTAATTAAATATGTCAACGATGTACATTTTACATTGGTAATCTTCTACCGTGCGCAACAGTTTTATCTAGGGATTTTTTTTATAAGAAAAAAGTCTCTTATTTTCTATCTGGTTTAATTTACTGTAATAACACAAAAGTGCTTTCGCGCCCGGTGAGCTATTTCCCATAGTCCCAGAGTAATTACACGCCGCGACTCACAAAGGCCGCGAGGCCAAAGGGCAGGCGCGCAGTAGGCACAGTTGCAAAGTATCTAATGCATTGCCAATATGTACTATCCAGCCGTCATCTAAAATATACATTCCTTATGTGTATTTTATTTTAGCGTGCACTTCTATGACACTTATTACCAATGTAGTTTTAGAATTGTCAAGACTCTCATTTCGTGGTAGCCATAGTATTTTAACGCGACCACTTGGACGCATTCCCATAAATCGATATTTTTATTCTTTCACCTTGTGCGTAAGTATCTTTTCGGTTCTCATTAAAATGGAGTTAAACCATCGTTTGTTCTTCAAATATTTCGTTCAAATATCGTAACAGAGGGTAGATAAAAGCTATAAAGCTAAAGTAACTTTAATTGAACGAAGAACAGTTAGAGATTTCGGGAGCTATAATGACTGTAGACGCATATAAGACACTGGAATTTTGCCTCAGGCGCAATTCATAAGAATCGGCAGAGCTGGTATCAAAGTGAAGACTATATTAATTTGAAATATCTATGTACTTGCGCGTTGTTGTAATATTTTACATAACATACATAAACTCATGCCTTTTTCCCATGGGGGTAGGCAGAAACCACAGAACGCCACGTGCTACGATCCTTACATACTCCTTTCTACGTTCTTACATCTCGTCATACAAGCACGCCGGTTACGAGTACTCCGCACCTGACCTTTGTAATATTTTATGTAGGACAATTTTAAACAGACTACATCCAAATCTTCTGAAGGTTCGTAAATAACGTTTGTGAGTGTATTATATAGCACGGCAGTAGCACTGTGTGCAATCACGATGTCTTAGCGGCACGAGGACGATCGTAGCGTGCGCCTCGCACCCGCTGTCCTAATGA
Source organism: Hoplodrina ambigua (assembly GCA_949774945.1). NCBI lineage: Eukaryota > Metazoa > Arthropoda > Insecta > Lepidoptera > Noctuidae > Hoplodrina > Hoplodrina ambigua. Next base: position 6,113,238 of record OX458969.1, on the reverse strand, counting down.
AGCCGTAACGAAGCGAGCAATGGGAAAACCAACACCGGCTCACACCGGCACAGCTGTTGTTATTGTTATCATCACTGTGTAGAGGGCATTTCAAAACAATACGCTTCTTAGGAAATTACCTACTTGAGATTCAAAGCTTCTTCAACAGAGAACTTTTTGTATTAAAGATTACGAATTTAAATTAGAGACTATTAGAATTTTTTTTTTTTTTTTAAAGATTTATGTAATATATCCTTGCTGACTGACAAATAATTAACTACGGCACGAGTTTGGGCCGATGCAAGATACTAAGAACTGCAATAAATACAACCCTACAAGATATCTGAAGATTAGCTACATTTATGTAGGTATCGCTCTGGATTTATTTTACAAGTGTTAACTAGTAAAAAGTAACGACACAACTGGGATTAAGCAGATTCAGATCACGGCGCTATGTTAACCAGCGCACGAGTTCGATATTCGGCTGATGGCCCCCGTGCTGCCGGCCGTGCGCCGCAGTCCGTACTTATAATCTAATATTCGCAATTTACGAGGATCGCAGAAGGGTTCCACTGGGAGCCATAGCACTGTCATCGCGCACGTACTTACCTGCCGCTTGCACTTACCCTTTATCTATCTATATCTTTGTAGTGTTTATGATGTTTAGTTTATTATGTTATCTTGTTTTAAATAAAAATAGGTGAAAATAAATTAATATTTTATTAAGAATTTTATTTTAAATCAGTAATTTTTGGTGGTTACTGAGCTAGGTAATCAATAGTGCTTCACATTTTCGTTGTGATAATTCACAATCAGAAAGAGCAAGCGCTACGAAAGTGTCGGAGTAAAATTACCTACAAATAAAAAATGAATAGTGCAGGGGGAAGAGAACTATTACTAGATGTTCTAACAGCCATTGTATGTGACGCTGCCGCCGGGATTCGATACTAAAGCTCCGGCACAAAGTCTTCTCCGGATCTCGTCACACTTAGGTAAATCTCCAATATCCGTCGCTATCGGCTTCAGAAAAGCCACATGCATGAATATAGTTCCAATGTTACGTATGAATAAGGCATATCACATTATCATTGTTTCAGAAAGCTCTTACAGAATATGTGAGCACATATTAAGCATTCATGGAATTATTTTCCAGTAACGAACGTCAGTAACATAATAACAATATTACGTTACTTTATAACACGCGCCGTTTAAGAAACGAATTAAAAATGGCGGCTAAATAAAGGAGCTTATCTTGCCATTTCACTCGCACAACGTAGTGACCGAGTGAGTGGATATAATAAACGCCATTTTCGATTTGTTTCTTTAAAGGCAAGAATTATACAATTGTATTATTTAAGGTATTATGACTCTCTAATTACTTTACTCTTTAAACAAAATCGTTTATCTCCCGCATTATCTGCTTCGACTTAGCATATTATTATAATATGTACAAGGAACAAGGGACCTAAATACATGTTGAATCTAAAACATACAATTTAAACGACCTTTACAATGCACACAAACAATACGAGATAACAAGCGGACGTTCACGTTCAAATTCAAAATAGCCCCAAAGTAAATGTAAATACAAAGGCGTACAATAAGAGGTCGGCGGCGACATATTTACTCAAATTTGAATCCGGGACGTGAGGAGTCAGTCTATTACGTGACCTTTAATAATAGCATTCAAGCGGGGCCCGGGTAGAGCCGCAGCTAGTAGACTAGTTCCTCTGGCCGAATCGTTGCTCTGTGCCCGGGGCGGGGAAAGATCTATAAATTACTGGAATGACAACTCGTTCCGCGCCAGATAAACCCACGCCGCAAAACAAAGCTCCGGACGAATGCTTTAGTCGTTAGCAAAGAGAATCGTACATCTTTATGAACTGTTTACTCGTCGGGTTTTGAATTGTCTCGTCGTAATTGTCATTACTGTTCTTTTGTCCGGAATTTCAACAGTACACGCGGTACAGACGCGGTCATTACTTATTTATTGTAGCTTTAAACTCTACTTTTGCCGTGAGTCCGTAGAGGATAAATACTTTTCTGTAACTCACGACTATCCCCAATTTTGTTTCAGAATTCACGTTCAAAGGCGAACGTTTCTGAACTTCCAATAATTTAATAAAGAAAGTTTAGGAAGCGTGCGTGGCTGGCACGCTCGCCGCAAAAAGCCGAAAACTTTGATTCAATTAAAACAGAAAGTTGGACGAAGAAGTTACGAGCGCGGCCGAAAGTGTTCGGTCGGGTATCGCGCTAGGCGGCAGGCGCAGCGCGGCCGGGCGGCGCGCTCGGCCCGGTGGCTGCAGCGAGACGCTGTCGGCGCACTAGCACCACTAAATCAAAACTTATACTCAGTTCCGCTCGTTCCTGAACGTTTATTGTAACTACGGATTTATGGAATACTAGCTTAACTGTGCATTCTTACTTACAGATTAGTTTTGTGCTAATGTCAGTGAAACTTCTCAATGGACAGATTTTTTGTTAAAAAAGAAAGGTGTCGGGTCCGGTGGGACACAGCCGCGTAGCCTGTGAAAGTCGCTGGTGGGGAATAAGGGGTGACGAGCATTGTTATGCAAATTGAGGTCGTTATTTCGCTACGAGTGAGGAAAGAGCGCGACAGCGGCCGCCCTGCCTGCACCCCGCGACGCCGACGCCCCGCCCGCGCACCGCAACGCGGAAGACGCTTTGCATAATTGGTAATACAAGTATACAGAAGCACAGCAAATACCACTGTGTATAACGCTAATGTTCGAAGATTACTCCGAAGACGATAAAATATTTATTCATTCAAATCGATTAATAAACAACCAAATTCAACATACATTCATTCAAAACTTTGTAGTTGAAAGTTGGATAGTGGTAAAGATAGATTGAGATAGGTATATACATATATAAGCCTACTTGATGCTGCATGCTTTTTTTACAGTAAATTGCATTTTTTTTTTGTTTATTACGTTCTCTTCAGGGTTCATACAAACTTTTCACCCTGCACACCTATGTCACTCCAGTTACGTTTTGAGACAATCAGCTATTGTTGTTTGATATAATTGTACTAAAACAATATGTCAGATCTGTACAAATATCTCAGTCTAACTGACTAGTGACCACCGCCACTGTCCTGTTTGAACGGCGCTTTAATACCTTTACTGTGCAAACTTTATCCGTAAAGTAGTCGGCGCCACCTCATGCTAACGTTATAATAAAGAGGATTCTCATAAAACCCTAATCTGGGCTAAACGCCGTAGGAGATCGTTTTTCATGGCGTAATCGACAGAATTTTTGTGCCTTTCGCAAAAATGGCTGAAGTTGTGGCCATCATATTCATATTTTCGGCCGAATTATCCAATATAATAAGTTTCAAAAGAGTAAGAGACGACTTTTAAAAGGAAAAGTTCTGCGAAAGCACGTAATGGCTCATCCCGCTCACGATTCCTGCGCCCGAGGCGGAACAGGCGGACCGGCAGCGTCAAATAAGTTTCTAATTGCTTATATTACCAAGTTATATTCGCTCTTGGAAGTAATTAAGTCACGAAGTTAAAACCACATTCACGTATTTTCAGAACTTAACAGATTTTTCCTCTCTCTAACTACTGCGAAAGAATTTTTCTAGCAGTCATGAATTAAGGCTTTCTAGTGCGAACGTGGAAACGAAAGCACTTTGATATAAATCAGCGGCAAAGGTTAGGTACCTCGCAAACCCATTGAAGCAAAGCGGTGAAATGCATCCGCGTGGAAAAGTCATGTAAAATACCCTCTCCTTTTTACGGTGTAAGCCTCTCGAAGAGGTGACAAAACGTTCGCTCGCGGCCTCCGGTTGCGGCGTAATAAAAGTGTCGTACACGTGGCATGCGCCCGCCACGCCTCGCGCTACCTGCATGCTTACTACCGATGCTCTTCACGGAATAATAACAATACCCTCGTGTATCCTATTTGAAAGATTGATCAAACAAGCTGGTGTGAAATAGGTGATGTGATTATTACTGATTATACCTATTATTAATACTTCTGATAATAAAGCAATACCTACAGCACTTCTAAATTCCCACAGATATTTTATTTATTCAATCATATAATAACCATTACCCGCCAAACTACCCTAATAAAAATATTACCATGGAAAATTCTGTATAAAACTCGCGTCTGAAACGAGTTGTATAAAAAGAATATAATGTAATGTTAGAGTGGGCAGACGCTTAAATTCAGAAGATATGAAGGAAATGTGTATGCTATTCTTGCTTTCAAGTTGGCAATAACGCGGTGGATATGGAGCGTGCTTGTGGCGTTACCGTGGCAGTAAATTAAGTACGGGCACGGCGAGAGACGCGCGGCTCGAGCCAGCTATCTTACACGAGGATCGTACACTATCTAACACCGCAACCAACCAGGAAACCTTTTAATGTTGCAAGTGCACTTATATCAGTTTCCAGTTTGAACAGCTACATCTTATGTACGTGTACACAGTTTGTTATGTGTTTGTATTTATCTGTGTAAGCACTCTTAAGTTATCGCTTGGAAAGTAAAACATTAATTAAACAAAATTAAAGCCATTTCATATTACCCAATTTTACTAAAAATGTAGGTACGATATTTTTAAAAAGGAAGACCATCCAAAAAGAATTTCTGTAGGGAATATAAAGAAGGGCAACTTAAATTTAGTGTATCGGTCTGTGAGTGTTTACGAGCCAGGCCCCTATAATAAACAAACCGACAGTAAAGCACAAAGGCTAGGGTTCTGGGAAATGGGCACTCGTTCTGTATTTCATCACTGAAGGCGAACAAACGATGCTGAGTAGGTACATGAAAAATATTTGTTTGGTAAGCTCATAATCAAATCGAGATTCTCGATGATATAAAACTGGCCAGAAGAGAGTTTTGTATAAGTATCTTATTATGCTAAATGTTCCCATTCAAATATTACTTTAAATAAATACGTTCTTGGTGTTACATTAAAACAAAATGTCCAGCTATCAATGTTACTAAGCCTTCCTAAACATAGTACAACAAAACACAACCCGAGGTAACAACTACATATATTTAACAACAATGTAGGGCTTTACGCTCGTTTTGTGCTACATATACTGTACTGAGGTGAGTAAAAACTAGAAGTTGTAAAGGGTTGTAATGGACACAATAGGGTGTGAGTTTGCGGCGAGGGGGCAATGGCAACGGCCGGCACAAGCTCTCACTGAGAAATGCTACGAAAAGGCAAAGTTACGTGCGCCCGAAAACTCCTAGCAACACATGTGGAAACGAGGTCAGGCTCCGTCAATACCACTAAACAAATAAATATGTTACGTGTATTAAAATATTTGCTTTGCCACCCAGAAATTAAACAAAACCTTTTATTTCGTACCACGTCACCATACGAAATTACAATTCATAAAAAAAAAATACAAAAGTTTGAAGCACTTTCTTTATATTGCAATCATAAACTGATTTTTATTAAACGCATACATTCATATTTGAACATGTTAGCTTAGTACCTACAGCAAATACAAAAGCGTTAATGTTAATCGTAAAACGACAAATAACGAAGGGCTGTATTGTATGCGGGGGCAGAAACAAATTAAACCATTAACAATAGGTAATCCCCATGTGGCTAACGAGCTGGTCGCGTCATTATCACACGCCTCTGAAACTGGATTATTTTATTGTTATTATCGTAGTGTCCATTCATTGCCTGCGTAAATATCAGACCGTATTATCAGCAAAATAATCATATGGTTGTATATACCTACTATTTGAATGATGGAACTTATAATTGAACTTAAGTTTGTCATAATTTATGTATCTTTTTGTCATATTCATAATAAGCATTTTTGTGAAAGGATGGAGCTCAGGCCAACTGGTCCCCCGTAAGCATCAGTTACAGAAGCTGTGGGTGGACATCTGTACCACCCAAGGGATTGCATATCTTAGAGATAAGTGAAAAAGTCTCATGTGTCATTTCAGCGGTACTCGTGATACTTAGACAGGAGCTCCGCTATTTATATCGATGGTGTATTCTTGCTTCAACACTACGCCATTACATTTTCTTTAGTCTTATGGATTGTATGTAATGTTAAAACTTTAGCGGAGGGAAATCTTTGCTTATGTTTGTCAGTTTACCCGAATAGAATAGTGGTTTGTGTTCAATTTACAAGAAGAAACTAATCAAACAAAAAAGGAAATATAGGATGAGGGAAAATGTGTATCCATAAAAACGGTGAGTTAGGAGACGGCGCTAATGAGAGAGCATAAAGCGTGACGTCGTAAAGCCAGCGCATTAAGCGCCGCTGCCAGAAGCTGCCCGTAATCTATTCGGAGCTATTTTAATTAGCATCGTAGTAATAATAAAACGGGGGTGAAGTTTTTGTGGCATCTCGGGCGATGTTTCCCGAGGCGTGGTGTCGGAGCCGCCTGGCCGCCTGGCCGCCGCCGCACACACACCAGCCTCCGACAACTCCTCCGTAAGGGAATACTTAAAACAACTTAACTTCTCGTTTACTAAACTTGTAGAGTTCAGCTCGCTAAAACTTTAATGGAAATTATAAATACTGAAAGTCCACTCACGCAAATGGAACAGGTAGCGAGCGCCACAATGAATTGTAGAGTAAGAATTGCTCTCATTTCGAAGAAATGTTTTACAGCTGCGAAAAATTATTATAAATTTGTTAAGATTCAACCACAACATTATTATAGTGTCTTTGTAACTAGATTTGTATATATGTAGCGGATGAAGAACATTTTATCCACCAAAGCGGCGAATCTAGCGTTTTATAGATAAAGTTATACATGTATTCTATTATGTAGAAGGGAGGACCGCGACACAAAGAATATATTGCTCAACCTATGCGAAACTAAATAGAATATATTTGAATATGAATATGCCTATTTTCTATTCTATTCGCCGGGGGTATTGAGTTAATTTCTCTGGTTTGTTTGCACAATGCTGTCAACACTGCGTTCATTAAATATGTAGCCCTTGATCATATTTTATTAACAATAAGTGCGTAGTGACGACTATTAACCTACTTCTAACTCGTTATTTATTTAGTTCCAGCAAAAATACCTGAGGGATAGTACCGGTCATCGTTACAAAGGGACCTGAAATCGCGCCAATGACCACACGCAATAAACTCATACAGGTTTAATTTTACCGGTAAATGGTAAATTCTTCACACAAACACAACAATTTAACAATCATATTGTACTTTCGATTTTATGGTTAACCTTAAAATCTTATTCGCCAAAAGAATGATACATAAATAGTTTTGCGGAGCTATCCCGGTCCAATGTATCTATCACTACTTCTTATCTTAATAATATGACATCATTGTACTCATTCAAGTCGGAGGATGCTCAGCTAATACAATAAAAAACAAAACGCGCACAAAGCAGACGTGTACATAAAGTTGTAGTGTAGCTAGATAGCGACGGAACCAACGTTCCGTACCAAGAGGTTGGACATTAAAGTGGAGCGTATCTCTGTAAAGTAAATCTAGCCGGGCACGGGCACGATAGCTCCACAATCGCTTTCCTACTGCCTCTTGTTTCACGCACCGGCTGTGACTGTAGCGCTACAATAATACTCCTCTCTTGGCACATTTTGCGGTATCACTATCTACCCGCTTTATATCCAATTTTCGAAAGTACTTTTATACTTCGGTTATAATTTTAGTTTATGTTAGTAGATAACTTCAAATACTTCTAATATTAATGTTATACTACTGCTTTTCATTACTTTCCTTTGCCAAGTGTTATAATCTTAACTAAGACTAAACAATAGTAGCGCTTCCAACACACATAATGAAACAATAGTATAAAATCAATTCAGAAACGGAAAAGTTCAGACCTCAAGTAACAAAATTACAAAAACATATCACAGATAATATAACGATTAGGCTCACGTTTTTGAGAACGTGAAACTTATTCAATCTCCAACATAAGAACCGGAAGTCTACAGTCTTTAGTCTTTTTGAAATGAAAATGAGAAAATGCCTACCTTCGCAAAACGTGCACCCTATTGCGGACCTTTCTAAACTCCACTCTGATATAAGATTAAATTAGAAATAAAGTTATCTTGAAATAAATGTAGGTAGGTAGATACATTAGCTTTAATGGATTTAAAGTTAATTTATTAAATAGAGAAGCAAGGCTGGACCATAAGATGCGAGATAGTGTCGTGCAAAGGGAGGGCCGAACCTCACAAACAGAGTGTCCCCCAGGACGGCATTACATTTCGCTATAAATTTATCCGCAGCCCGACCGGGAACACAATTCTACTTGCGATTCTTTCATACAAAAAGCCTTTTGTTTTCACTGTCTCAGATAGGTGTTTCCGATCGAAGGGACAGCCTGTAACGCTTGATATTAAAAAAGTTTTCCTATAAGGACTTCGTCTAAGAAGAGAGCGAGGATTCCATTGCAATTAAACGCAATCGTAAAGTAAAATTCCAGATTCCAAAGTACGCTGATGTTTTTCATTGAATTTCAGCATTTCTTCAAACAATATTTAAGTAGATAACATTTCAAACAAAAGACTTCAAAAAGTTGTGCGCGGATTAAAAATGCAATATTTTTGTGTAGTTATGCTACTCATTCGCTATAAATATTATTCCAATTATTAAAACGTTGTTCGTGAATACCGCACAGTTTTTATTTAATTGTAAATGGTTATAATGTCATAAGCATAAATAGAAAAAGTCGGTAATTTTCATTTAAAATGGTCTATACTATTAATAAAATGGTATGGAACCCTAAAACATAGGGATAGATTCTTATTGCTGCTGTAGATCTCAGTTATTAGTTTACGAATCGTAACCGAGTTAGAATAAGTATCCAATAGAAATGGAGGCAAAGAGCCATTTGTCCGGCAAAATGTCGTTCGCCAGGTCAGGTGGCACACGTTGAAAGCGTTCATAAATTTACGCGAGACGAGCGCAAATGCTGGGCCCAGGTGGTGCCATATACGGGCCTTGAGAGAAAGCCTATATCCACAAGAGCGCTGCGTTAATAATTTTGGATCAAATATATCGCTATATAATCACCGCATCTTTGTGTTACCTCATCAGACTTTTAGAGGGAAAACTTGAATCATTTTGAGCCAACATTTCTACACGACGACGCCCTCACTTCTCCGAAAAAAGAAATACCTTCGCAACATGATCAAAGTTCGTTGAAGCAATGTGTGTGCGGGTAGAGATAGAGACTCGGCTAACGAAGTAAACAATCGACACAGACAAGTCGCGTCCGACGAGAGCGGGCTAACAGAGCGGCTCCAAGACAAAGGACTGATGAATTTGATTATTTTGTTCTACTGTCTTTCGCCTCTATAAATTTAAACAAACATGCACCCTGCCTTGTACGTATCCTGCGAATTAATGTTTGTTATAAATAAACAAGCTACAGTAATTTTGGTCAACTCTAGACGTGTGTGACGTGCGACACTTCATTTGTTATTATATAAAATGTTACCACTGACGTAATTTCAAAAGACGTTATTTAATCAATTTGAAAATAATATTGAATGCATCGACATTCAATATCTCTTTCAATTAATTACGCCTAATTAAACGAAGAATTTTAGTTTCTAACCAGTAATTTGTGTGGTTCAACTAAGTCTGAAACCTTAAATCATAATCATAAGCTTAAAACAGTCAGTTTTATGAAATTACAATTTACGTGTTTATGATAACTGTGAGAACTCAGGTACCCACGGCATTGTAACAATAAACCACCGGTTGACATCAATTTCACGTAGGTGCCTACGCGACAATGGCTTAGGTATAAATTATTTGGACGATGCGAGGTGTAACCGTAGACTATTCCGCATTCCGTACGTACGCTTGCAGCAGCGAGCATGGTTTGCCGCCTGTGCGCTCTCTAACCGACAACGCCGACACAACACTGAGTGGCACGTCGCCTGCATTCCACTCCACTGCTTCGATATAACACTTCCATTCCAATTTTATGTGGATATAGCGGGTCTTATTACCAGTTCGATTCCTAAAGTAAATAAACTACAAAATACTTTTTACAGTAGCTTTTCCGTATGCAGACAAGACCTAACATACCTACTGCTGGATTTATAAGTAAGAAGATATAATCATCTTTCGTTTTTTCCAAATTAAAAGACCACGTTATAATAAAACCAGCGAAATTTCAAGCATATTCTTATTTTTTTTCCTTTTTGATTAAGTAAACGGATCATACTATCATACTTTAAAGAAAATTTGGACGGGAACTTTTGTAAGTCCGGTTGAACACTTGTGTGTGAAAGAATAAAAGTAATATAACATATTTTCATTAGTGTCATAATAGTGTCAAATAGTGTCATAATTCAAAAATCAATTTGAGGAAAGGGCGTTTAAATTGTAGTCCGTCTTTTTGTTTACTCTTCTTATTTATTAGTTACTAATCAACAAAGTTAGCACTAGCTATATATTTTTAGTAAGATAGTATGGTTTGTGAAACATGCATCCTGAAAATATATAATAAATAAAAGATTTGGTTAATCATCTAATCTGAACACACTGTACTTTTATTGCATAAATACACAAATTGTTTTTAATTAACCAATTTTATTAATCTATCTATACGATGGTTTATTTGATAATTAATATAAATTAAAATGAATGGCCAGTGTTATTACGCAAAAAAACTCGAGAACGGCTCGGCAGATTCGCCTGATTCTTTTTTGTTGTGCTCGTGATTTCTCGGACAAGGTTTACACGAAAGGTTTTTTTTTATCTACCCGAAAAGTCTGCATTTTACACCCGTGCGAAGTCTGGGCGGTTCGCTAGTTTAAAATAATTGTTTAATTTTCTTGGCGTGCTTCCGAATGTAAGAAAATTTGTTACGGAATTTTCATTGATACACTTGCAAATAAAACTACTCAACAGAGTCTAGGAGCAAGAGTATTTAGGTATTTACTTTGACTATAATAACGTTTGTTTTAGATGGTATATGTCGAAAGATGCTTAATTTAGAACTTATTTTAGTTGTTAAGTTTAATAAAAACCTTGTACTAGAAAAAATAAATATTAGTTTGTGAAATAGTGCAAAAAACAAAAAATATAGTTTAGGATGATTAAAAAAAAGGAACGGATAGTTACAATTTAATAAAAATATGCAAATTCTTTCTTACCGAATGAAAAAAAAAAATGGCATCTATAAAAAATAAATTTAAATGAGTTATTACTTTAGCAAGCAAATTCGAAAGTTCTCTCCTACAGGCAGAAGAAAGGCAGCACAAATACAACGTGTTATTTACGATCAGTGATTCCGGCGCAACTAGAATTGTGCAGGAAATCCACCTGCAGCTTGATGTTGTTCGTGGAGCTTTTCACAGACTCAACTTTTATTGTTTGTTTTACTGGTTTATTGTGCATTTAACAAATCTACGAAGATAACATTTTTGGTACATAACGTTGATGCGCCGAGCATCAAAGATTTATCAAGGGAGCTAACTTGCAGCCGTTCCAGGGACATAAAACGTTACTTAGCGAGCCACAAATCCTCGTAACGCTAAGCCGAGATAAAACACTAAGCTCGCGGCACAACGAGGCCACGCTCAAATTTTTCACCTGGGGCTGCGCACCGGCGCCGCCAGAGAATGTGTGCCACACGAGATATTACTCACACATGAATTATGACGTTCTATAATGAAACTCAGGCTAACTTGCCAGACCCACTATAACACCTTCGCTGAATTTAACTTTATGTGCGCTATATTTTATGTAGGTAGGTACCTATTTCCTTGTTCATAAAATATAAAACTTGCAAGACTTTCAGGGCGGATTCGCAAATGTTAGCTGAAACGTTACATACGAAACATTATTTGCCAAACCGCTGATTCAAAAGGGCTTTCTGGTTGTTCAAACGGAGTTGTGGATGCGGACGGAGCTTGGCATCCGAGATCAGCAAACAGAGAAGAGTAATAAAGCCATTAATTCCGCTTTACGTGCAAATAACATAAATCAGACTGTAGCGCCTCGCGCCGCAAGACTGCTCCGAGCAGCACGCAGAGGAGCCGTAGCTAAATTAAGCGCCTGTCATATGTCCTATTGCAGACGAGGCGGCGGCACACCACCGGCGCGTTACAAATTAAACCAATCGACTTTAAGAATTACATAAAAACCCGTTAAACACATTATAAATATATATAATATTTTAATTGAAGTATATTGGTTTACACATATTTACATTACAAAGATGCAATGTCAAAAGACACCATAATAATATGCAAAAATTACCTAATCGAAATACGCTTTTAAGTCTTTTTTTTACGTCACCCTACACTTCTTTTTATTCAAGATAGCAGTATGAATAATACCTACTCAAGATTGAGATTTACTAAAAATAAACCTGACCTTATCACTTAAAAAAAATGTCGGGCAGGATAATTAAAGTACAATTCATAATTTATTTTCCAAAAAAAATTTTACAGAACAGATATCGTAATAAAATTATCATACTTTATAAAATCATATTCAGGTTCAAAGAAAATTTCTGGATTAATTTATTTCCTTAAGAAAGCGAGATGAGAGTTAAGGGCTGTACCTAATCAAAATTACTATTTTGGGTATAAATTGTTAGTACGTACTTACTCCAATTATCCGCTACATTAAAGGAATAGAAATTATGACGACTAAAGATAAATAAAATAATTACAATAAGCACAAATCAATTGCTCCTTGTGGAACTAGCTATAACTCCTTGTCTTTTTGTTTTTTTTTTTTTTTTTTTTTTTAGGTTGTAAAAATCATCAAATGACTCCTTCCTCCCTGGGTGGGGTGGAAGGGACTGACAGACTTTTACTGACTAAAAAGCCACCCTGTTCCTTCTGTTGCCCTTTACGTTCCGGGGCCACGGTATCCTGTTAAGACGTCCCGCAACCCCGGCAGGATAACTCCTTGTCTGCGTTGTATAGTGTAAAAACATGTGTGGTGTAGGTACAACAAACAATATCATAGCATTTCGATGTAGTGGACAGAATTAACTGCATTCCACAGTCATAACAACGACAATATGATTGGCAATGGCTTCGCTTCGCCGGGCGGACTCGTTCCGAGGATTAACGAAAATTAGATTTCAATAAGACGCTTGAGGCATGGAACAAACCTAAGTCGAAGCCGGGTAATGCGCAGACGGTCACGCTCCACCTTTTAATGCAATGTCAGCAACCCGGGCGCCGAGCGAGCGCTGTGAGATCTGAGCCTTCCACTACACACACACATTAAACAAACATTTAATCCTGTATTAAGCTGGTAAATGCACGAATTATACATAATTATGCATGTAGTAGGTATTTACTGAAACAATTTTCAACCCTCAAATGAAAACTCGATAAAATTACATTAAAATATATAAAAGTTAAAGAAGTTAATACATAGAAGTAGCATAATATAAATAAACAACAGCTTTGGGGTCGCAATTTAATTTAGGCTCTCGAGTCCGAAACGACCGAAATAAATTGGAACAATATACACATAGGGTATGTATTTCAACTTTAGTTAACATCTTTGGGTAGGTATACCTTAGTTAGAATGTAAAATTATTTTAGGGGCTCGAAATTCAAACATAAATAGGCTCGCCTATTTAAATCAATGTTGGTTTCAAACAGTGACCAAATAACTAACAACAAGGAAAACACCCAGACACGTTAAACATAGAGAGCTGTTCTGAATAAAAAAGTAGCTTTCCAAATAAATTATTCCCCCAATTCGGCCGTTTCGATTCAAATTGAAAGAGCATCTCAGTATAGAGATTTCTCTAACCGCAAAGGAAGAATACAAATAGGCATATAAACGGAAATGAAATGGCTTCATGAATCGTATGGACGAGTCACATCGTAGGACAGTTTGTCAAGGGAGGCGATTACAAAGAATTTATTGTTAGAAAAATTGAGCGTGAAAGCTAGTCGAGCTCGATCTTTATTGCATGTAGGTAGCACCGACAGCAAATTTTCATTTAGACAATGACATGTTTTCTTTATTGTAGTGTGTTGGCATTTACACACAAGAAGAGCCCACATTCGACTACACACGATGGTACTCGTACTTATAAATATTTTCCTTTTCCTAATTCACCCGCCCGTCAGCGGCAAATGCTTCGTCTTTAATTAATTATAGACAGTTAACCACACTTCGCCATTGTGCTAAATTCCAGATTTAAGATGACAGACAAATAGCATTACCTAATAATAAATTCCTAATTCTCCTTCTATGGAAATAGATATTTCGTCTAAACTTATATTAATTGGACGAACGTGGCTCATGTCCACCATTTTGAACAATTACTCATCTTAGTATTTTGACTTGCACTTTGACGTCATGTGCAACAATTAGGATCACCAAATAGGGAAATCCTTGATACAGGTACTTATTCGCCAGCATCTACATCAATGAACAAACACAAATAGCCATAAAAAACGTAAGCACGCAGGCGTAGCGCGGATGAGTTCCTAGTTCATTACATATTCGCACGCCGTCCACGTTCTGTATAGATAGCTAGCATAATTCTCACAGGGACGCCGCGTTGCCCAACGAAACAATAGCAGATTATCAAACAAAACGACGTAAATAGTCCTCGGAATAGGAGGAATAGGGCGCGGGTTAAGGGTCCGCGGGGTATACGCAGCGCGACTCGAATGCTAGATGAGGCAATCGCCGAACTGCTCTTATTCTCCTTATCATTATCCAAAAACTAACCTTTTTGTCTCCAAAATCTATACACAAAGTATTCAAACAGATGTCTAGTGAAGATTTAGTATCGTGCATCGATTGATAACGGCAACTTAGTTTTTCTTCGCGTTTAGACGATCGCATAAAGAAACTTAAACCCTCGAGACTCTCTGTAAATGTCGACTTCAAGTAGTAGTTACAAGTAAAGTGGCTTTTTGCCTGTGTAGGTACATACACCAGTTTTTTTTCTATGCTTTTAAACAGAACAGTTTTTTATTTAGTTTTACTTAAGTAAAGCGATCCTTAAATATGAATAAGTACGGTTAATTCATAAATTGTACATAAAACTGAGACTAAATTGGGGTATGAAAACATTTACACAAATGGAACCGCTATTCGATAATATAACTGTTATAGTATAACGTTAGAAATAACGTTATGAGACACATGTTATAATGTGACAATTCAATTATCCTTTAGCCACGGCGACGCAATCTGACTGCCTTTCAAAACAAAAACCCTGCTAATAGTATAGCGCGACGGATAAACTGCGCGACACAGTTTGTGTTGAAAAAATAAAGGCGCGACGACGCCCGAATAAATGAGAGCTGCGATAAACAGGAGGATCCGTACCGAGCGGAGGGTCGATACCGAAATACATTATTCCCCGATCCGAGTGTTCCGATTCAAATTGAAAGAGCACCTCCAACATGAGATTTCTCAGGCGGCGAGTGGGCGCAGAATATAAATCGACGCATAACCAGAAATGGAAGGGCTGTGAATTTCCGTTTCGCGGTGAACGGTCGTGCTCAACTTTTACCCTTAAACAAATAGAAAATTATTTAAATTATTGCTAATTGAAGTTTTCTGTTCAATAACTAACTCTGCGCTAGACACTTTATCGCTTTAATCTTTCCCTTTTCAATTGGCAATCAGAGAGTACCTACTTTGCGCTGCAAAATCGTTATAAATGTACCTAAAAGAAAAGCTTTAGATAATACTAGTCTCTTTTATTTTACTGACACGTAAATGAGATTTGAATTGGATGGCAGCAATATTGACCGTCTCTAGTTACGTGTTAGCTCTCAAACTACGGGATGACCAATTTTATATATATTTTTTTTTACCACATGTTTAACATTAAATAACGCAGCGAAATAACTTTCGTGCGCACTATTGAGTTTTCCGTCACGTTTAGAAGTGAACATAAACTTATTTTAACTCGTTGTTGAATACATTTACTTATACAGAATAAACGGGACATACTTTCGTCCTCCCCTCATCGTGTATTCTGTCCTATTCGCAACACGCCCAGCCGATATTTACGTAACAGACGCCTCTGCTGACTTCTGACACCGTCTTCTAAGCGTAACAAAGCAATGTAATATTGAGTACACATAGCAAATCTGCACCGTATACATCTTCGACTGGCAGAAACCCAATTACAATCTATTTGTTGTGCGAGTAGAAGCTAAAAGTATTTTTTTGTTATTTTTCACGATAAGGACTAATTTTGTTTGTCTGAGATTCATTTGGATTGCTTATTCCTCCTCATCGCCAAAATATTTCATGAAGATGTGATTTGAAAATAATCCATTTATCTGCAAAACGTTGGCAAAAGCAGTTTATGTCAAAACTTCCCTATAATCTACCACATTCGATTAATCCGATTAGTTTCAAGCTCAACAGATCTATGGTTAGACAATCAAAGTAATTACTGTCCCTTTGTGGGTCTAATATAAATACGCATGGTCCATTGCACATAAACTAGGTAGCGGAGTGTAAAGAGGTTCGAGAAAGGCATTTAGCCCGTACAAGATGATTTCGAGAGTCGCCCGAGGCAGCGGTGGGCGGCGGACAGAATGGGTGTCCGCGAGCGACGGCACTCTAACTTTATTAAGGACGAGACTCGTCGCTGAATCAAGGTGACGCGCCTTCACAATGCCCTATTCAGATTTAAATAGCTTTACGCCCAATTGCGCTTCAATATGGCTGTAGCTCGAGAGAATAGTTATATAATTAAACAAAGATTTTAGAGATCGCATCGGAATACTTCACGAAACAATTTAACGAACTTCATAAGTTTTACGTTCCGAAAATATTTATGAGTTGAGTAAAATATTATCTTACAAGAATTTATTTTATTATCTCACGGTAGAAAATTTTGAAAAAAATTCTAATTATATTAAAAATCACATAAAATATAGATAATGTTAATACACGAAATTAAGCCTTGCTTAAAGGATATGGTAAAACGTTAGTGTGACGACTTTTCTTTAGTAATCCGGATTAGCTATTAGGTAGCTTAACCCGTAAAACAGTATCCGGCCGTACAACAAAGCTCTGTTTCTGATCCCTTTATCTAATAGGTAACAGCTGACTGTTATATCACGTATATAGAAAGAACGAGCATTGATTAGCACGCTTGCTCTCTTTACGTGTTAAGAATATTGATTACAATTTAGTTTAATGACCATATAAAAATAAAAAAACAGCCTCTCGTTTAATAAAAGTGGTTTTGTTTGTTTTACTAGGCAATTTTTATGTTATACTAGCTTCTGCTCGCGACTTCATCCCTGTGAACATTGATATATTACCCCGCAGGAACACAAAACAATAAACGTGATAAAAATGTATAAGCAAGATCAATATCGATATTTGTGCTAAATTAGAGCTCTTTCTGTCCAGCTGTTAAAACTTGAAAGGGAAACAAATGTGCAATCCTAATAATATTAAAAATTAGGATTGCACATTTTGGCATAAATCACTGCTCCACTATCACTATCCTATACAACAAAATCCTCTGCCGCGTCTGTCTCTTCGCGATAAACTTAAAAACTACTGAACGAATTTTCCTGCAGTTTTCGCCAATAGATAGAGTGATGATAGATTCATAGACAGATTGATGGGGAAGGTTTAGGTATATATTTATCAAGGTTTTGTGTTATCGGTCGAAATGTAACGATAATTGTTGAAAGTATCGGAAAAAAGCAAGCCGGGAGCTTTCATCGACGATTGCACCCGTGCGAAGCCGGGGCGGGTCGCTGGTTATTTACAAATTGAAATGGGAATCGTGTAACGTGTTATAATTTGTGTAACCTCATACAGAAATTATAAGTATGCAACTTTGAAGGGTTGTGTAAACGACGATTCGTTTAAGTCGAGAAAATGATAATTACAAAAATTAGAATTGACAGCTTGGTCTTGTGAATAACACGTGAAACACACGTGTAATTGCTAATTTGATACATCTTAGTGAGTAATATTTCAGTATTAAGTGTGAAAAAGCTTTTATTCGTAAGTAAACCTTTAACTTCAAAGATGTAATACCTATTATAACAGGGCAGACAAAATGCAATGCGACAATAATAATTTTTAACCGACCACTTCCCTTATTTTTTATTATGTTACTTAAATAAGTAGGCCATATTGTTAACGAAATATTGATTTAAAAATTTTCTCAAATGTCGTTACCTACTATTCCATGACGTACCGGGTACATGGATGATCATCCGTCCGCTCCGTCCAACCCCGTGGGAGTCGTAAGAGGCGATCGGGGGATTATTACACGTTGATGGGCAACAATATCAACCTTAGCACGGATAAACATTAACTGTGTTCACAAACCCAGATGCTAAGCAAATGTTTCATATTCATACATGAAAGCAGATGTCAACAAGATCTCAAAGGTTGGTAGTTACACAAAATTGTGAAGACCCCAAATAGGTGAAGGTTCAAATGTTCGATATAAATAATAAAAATACAGTTGTTGGAATAGGGAGGTAAAGGTTATGGTCGGTGTAGTCACTGCAACTTTATAAGATTGCTTTTAACAAACAGGTTTCGTATACGTGTACGGGTGTGTATATATCTGTCTTACAACGTAGTAAGGGATAATTTATAACAGTATCGCACATAATCATCCTTAATTTAGTGTGAACTTACAAGTGGCGTTGAGTAAAGGCATCTACCGCACGCGTTACCATGCGAACAATGGCGCACGACAAGCAGAGGGGTGCGGGGTCTAGGGCGGCACAAAGTTTGGCAATTATGGCGACCGCATGTCTGAGAGCGTCGCTACACTCATTACCGACTGAAACTCGACTCGTCTAGATTAAAAGTCCAAGAGACACGGGTCCCGGGAAATACCACGGCAAGCGCTGAATAAGATGGGGATTAATGTTCGAGACAGCGTCTAAACAAATAGCGTAGTTAAGACTTCCCCGATAGTTCAAGTGCCCTTTGGTTAAACAACGTAATCAATTATTCGGTTCAAACGGAACGATGTACAGTGTTCATCATTTACCAAAGAGGGCCGTTGAATAAATTCAACGAAAGCAAGTAAAAACGTCTTAGAATAATTAAATCACGAAGTCTGGAAACAAACGGGTAAGTTTAATAAGTAGCAAGCTAACTGTGCCACGCCAACTGCTTCGCTCCGTGTTCGAGAACATCTAAACAAATAACGTAGTTAGATTTCCCCTCTTCTCGAGTAAGTTCGAATACGAAAATACAGGGAAACTTATCAAAGAATTTATACAAGTACCCCCAACTGTACTAACCTCGTATTGCTCTTTATGGGATTCCGCCCGGACAGTATTTCGTAGGTAATGTGAGTTGATGCGACATAGAAGATCAATTTCCTTAAAACGGACAAAATGTTTAAAAAGAGTGGTATAAATAATAACATAAATAAGTTTCTCCAACCAATAAAGGTCCCAATCGAACCACTAAAAAAGGACTTTACTCACTAGAATGTTTGATTATAAAATCAAAGTTAGCCAAGATATAGATATAATCCGTCTGCAATAGTCCATTGAGTCAGATTATTTCTGCAGCAGTCACCGAAATTACAACGGAGGATGCGAGCAGCAGAGATAGAAGCAGTATAATATTGCAGTTCGTATCGTGAGGGCATGAATTCTCCCAGTAAAATTAAGCATGGACGCAGATTTATTATTTCGCTAGACAATGTCCCGACCCGTAATGCGTAGCGTAGGTACTTAAAACGATTTTCAGCTCTCTTTAGGAGAAAATATTGAAATCTAGACATTAAGTGAATCAAGAACTAACTAAATTTTCTTTTCTAGTAAGAAAATAAACAAATGTTTATAGCACAAAAGTACCTACAAAAGTTTTTTCGTTTATTTAGGTCGGATTATCCGTGTCGAAAAGACGAACAACACGAAGATTTAGTTTAGTCGCGTATAAGTTGCCACGTCGTATGCCTTTGTAATGGTTCGTCGAAGTTGAAAGAAGTTGTTGAAGCTACCGAATCCCGGTAAATACACGCATCTAGTTAAACGTCGAGTCAACTTTGGGTGATTATGCGAGTTTTTTACTTACCTAAAAATAATTAGAATGGTAATTATGTAGAATCTAATTAAATCGAACAGAAAACTAAACAATAATTAACCTATACATAAAACCTTAAAGTAAATGTAAAATATGTACAAAAAAAAGGCAGAAAGGAGAAACCTCATAGGGCATCAAAAAATTCATCCGCGTCGCTGTCAATGGGGCAAGTGCCCAAAAGGCTGACAGCATTGCCACGTTGTATGGCAATGCTGGTTGTTTGACCTAACAAAGGGTCCCTCTGGTCGTGTGAAGAGTCGACTAGTCGCTTGGCGAAAAACAAGGCAATAAATAAATATGTTAATAAAAAAATAAAAAAATATTATCTTTTGCGTAAGGTATTATTAATTAAGTCTTTAAAACACGCCCGTAAAAACCTTTCAACTACCACAGAATAGCATACTAGATAGCGACAGAAATTAATGAAAAAGTCATGTCTTATTCATCATCTGATCGTAACAGAAATACTTTCTGATAGTCAGACCCTCACTTCTGAGTAAAGTCCAACGAGGAAAGTTTGAGTGCCCGAGTAAAGCTACTGGGACATTTTGCCCCTGAACTGTTGAACTACGTATTTAAAAAAAAGAATATTATTTCGTAAAAACGGTAACTTTCAAAACACAATTTTCAATATCTTTGTTGCTCTTTCATATGTATTCATAGGTGGCAACCTATATAAATGAGATCATTATACAAGTATTGTTTAAAAAAATTTGATTCTCAAATTAAATAGGGAAATAATTTCAGTTGCAACTGTCTCCGTGAAAATGGATAACGTTTTGAGTGAAGCTGTTGATTTGCGCGGTTGTAATGCATGGTTTGCTATTTATTTTTTGTTAACCTTTTACTGTTTTGGCCGTCGCGTCGGAAACAAACGTGTTTTCTTTTTTTTCCCACCAAAAAGCGGAAGCTGATACTTTAACGTTGTTTACCTACATATACAATGTGTTAATGAAGTTACCCAAAACCTCGAACACCCCAACCGATTTTTATATTAATCAAATTGATATTAGGTATAATTATTTATTTTCACAAATTATAGTAAAAGATATTTGTAAATATTGTTGTCGCGCTTCTTCTTACAGATTCGTAGCTCTATCGCCGCGCCGCTGTCAAACGTTCGTTGGACACCTTGACACGGCATGGGACAGTAGTGTACAGCGTCGTTAAAAAGTATTAGATACATGCCGTGCCACATACATGTCTTATTGGAAAAAAATAACCTATATTAAAAATAAGAGTATTCGATTTTGCTGCCGATTCTAAACAAACTAGTTTCAGGTTTTGGGTTATTTCATTAACGCATTGTATGTAGGTATCATATGAGCAATATGCAAAAATATCAAATGTTTAGTCTGTAAAAAGATCATCACCATCCACAGCCTAACTTCACCCATATCTGAACACATGCCTTGTCAGTCTCAACCACCAGACGACCAATATTTTTATTTTTATTTCCTACGTTAATCGCCACCGATCTGACCAGTTAACTACATGTCAGTCATACCTAAGGCTAGAACTATAAAAACCGCCCTTATTGTCGTCGAGATAGTAGGCTGTCAAAGTCAAATTATTACAATAGAAATACTATTGGTTGTACCATAATCAGGATAAAATAGTCTAACCTGCAAACTGGGATGTACGGCGAGCTGCAACAAGGTCCGGACAACGCCAAGGTGCCCTTTATTGACGGCGATATGTAAGGGCGTCTGCCTCCTCCTGTTCCTGGCGCTGAGGTCTGCGCCGGCGCCGGCGAGCGCGCGCAGGGCGGCGGGCTCGTCCCCGAAGGCCGCGTGGTGCGCCGCGCGGTCTCCGTCGCGGTCCTCTGCGTCCACGTCCGCGCCCGCCTCTACTAACGCGCGGATCACCTCTACATGACCGTTTTGGGCTGCCGCCTGTTACGATACAAGTTATTATTTTAATATTATTTCTCATTGTTCACCGCAATCATAAAGAAAAGACTCATAAATGATGGCCACCATTTAAATCCTTATCATGGTCTTTGCTCTTTGTGCCACCCAAGTTACAGCATAGCGGAAGTCCATATTTTACCAGAAAATATCCTTCCATGGGAAATAAATATAATATACGATTATACGATACCAATAGTCGGATAAAATGATCCTAAGTTTACACGATTAAAAGTATATTGTGATATACCTGTAGAGCGGTATGTCCGCCATAGAAGCCATTAACATCAACATGGCCGGCATCAGTGCGTCCGAGTATCTCGGCGCTGCGCGTCGCGTCGCCGTTGGCGGCCGCCTTTACCAGCTCTTCGTTAGCATCGCCGGTCACGTGAGATTCGAACAACTTCTTCAAAAGCGCCGACAGACGTTCTCCTACAATAATGATATTCGTTGAGGCTACTACAAATTAAGAGATATTTGTGAAACCTCCTATTTATAAAACGGGTCAGGACTGATTCAAGCGTGTCGCGCTACGTTTACCGAGAAGGTTGTTTTATAGGTACCTGCTGCATATATCATAGATCTATGAAAAACCGGATTTATAAACCACGTTTCACGTGCACCGATACTGACCCGCGTTCTAATCGCATTGATGAAATTTCAACACTCGGTTTAACGCTAAGAGTTCATAATCCAACAGTGCAATCATATTTCGGCATTATATCTAAATGTCACATAACGTTAGTGAACACAGGGCACAGGGATAAGACTTATTACTCAGAATAACTGAAAATCTGTTTTAATAATGTCGCTGCCAAAATTAACCTTGTTCCAAGAGTCAGTCTCGTCGGCGCATCACCCCACCTCTTTTTTCTACGAACATCACCTTACTGAAAGTGTAATGATTCTTTGCAAGCTAAATGAATGGTACTGGTGGAAAGCATCATAGCAGTTTGTGGAGCGGGCGACATTGATAGCACTGATTTGTAATTAATATTTAGGAGGTTCTCGAAGTAAAACGTATATTAACAGTTTCGTTTCCAAAATGAAAGTTTAGCATATATGGCGATATGCGGGAGCTTTTTCAGGTTAGGTATTGTTTCAAGAGCATTACTTAGAGCATAAAATGTGTAATTTTAAATAGCAAACTCTGCTTTAATTTTTAGTTAGATCTAACGGATCTATGTATGTAGCGTTTTAGTGACAAAGAAGCGAATAAAGGTTACCTGACGAGTTTCCAGGAATACTTCCGTCAGATGACGCGACCTTGGTGACAGCGTTAGGATTGTACGTCCACGATGTATTGCACACTTCCACTTTCAGATCATTGTCATGGTATATTTGTTGAACACGACCAATTTTGCCGAGAGTCTGAGAAGAAAAATATACAGTCAGTGGCTTATACTATAGCTTTACTGTGTTTGTTATCTTCCCTGGTGGGTCACAGCCTCCTCCTCGTGAGAGCAAGTGGGCCGGAATCCAATAGGTGGGCCAAATATGGGTTGATAAATGTCTACGAACATTCTAAATCATTCATCATTTTATGAGCAGTGATGATAAAAATGAAACTGTTTACTAAGTCACTAACTAGTTCAATAACTAGCTTCAATTTCCGGACTAACTGACCGACTCCTTGACAATTCAAAAGTGCCTGTAAACGGTCTAATTGAAATAAATGTTTTTGTCTTTGACTTTTGACTAACTGATTTTGAAGAATGAATGGCAAACTGAATTTATGTAACATTTCTTCAAAATTGGTTGGTAGTTAGTAGCTTTGTATGTTATAATGTTTGTATTGCTAATACGGAACATGACAGCAAGGTAGTGGTAAACGTTCTGACTTTTTAGACTTAAGTTTATTATTACATAAGAAATAGTACTAACAGGCGCCATGGCCTCTGCCCACTCCCCGTGGCCGCACTGCAGCGTCTTGACGCGCTCGCGGTCGGCGCACACCTGCACCAGGTCGCCCACCGCGAAGCCGCCGCCCGCGCCGCTCGACGACGCCGACGCGCTCAGGTTGCCGCTACAAACCTGTCACAGGAATATAGGCCTTACAGCTCAAATATGCTGACGTAACGCGTAACTAAATACCTATGCGTCATTGCTTTGGAACTTGAACTGGAATCATTAAAACGCTTTAACATGTGTTGTAACATGCCAGTCAAATTCTGACTACGAAATGCTCTTCGTTATAATATGTATTACTATTTAATGCCCATTTTTAATAACACTAGACGACAAATGTGATATCTTAATACGATTGCACTGTTAGAAGTTCAATACTCGGAGCTGAACCGAGTGTTGAAAATGTCGCCTAGTGTGAAAACTAGCATTACCTAGAAATCTAAAAGCTAGCTTTATCATCAGTACTAAATTTAACCATATTATTACAAATATTGTCAATTTACCTCATGTCAAGCAATTTTTGCTTGGTTATGTCAGTTAATATTTTATAAATTATATTCCTTACTCTGATTCATTACTTAAGTTTAGATATGACATCATTACTTGTTATTCCTTGTTTTACAACTGCGGTTTTTCCCTATTCTTGATTTCAATACTATAATTAATATGTTGTTTACAATATAATGTTATTCATGTAAGTATTCATTCAAAAGGAACTTTAATGTGGTGTTGATGTACTTAGAAGACTGAGCAAAAACATAACTTCTCACCAGGGCCCATTCATTTGTTGACGTTGATTGCCGAGATTAGATTGCGACTAAATTATAAGCGTTTTTAATTAGTACAATAAGCTTTCCGACATGATAGCAGTCATGTAGGTTGTTATTCTGATGATTTCAATGAGGTCATTTTTGTAGTAAAATTCTCAAGTGTTTGTAGCTTTCTACAGTAGCACCTAGTACTGAAGTACCTTAGTTAGCACGGCTGGGTTAAACGTCCATCTGTTTCCACTGGGATATGTCACCACGATGTCGTGGTCTTCGTCGATCCCGACAACTGTACCAGTGGTGCCGAGGCATTCGAACATGCCGTCTGTCCAGCCACCATGCCCATGTTGTAAAGATTGGACAATTTCGAGGTCCAGGTCCACATTCACCTGAAATATATAAGTGTATTAAAATTAAGGTCATTCTTGTTCTTGGGTAGAGATATAGTGAAAAACAGTAATTCGACAGCCATATCTACCTCAAGTTATATAGGTAATGACGGTCTGACACCTGAAATAACTGTACGCCTTAAGTTAGCTAATAAGGTATTTTATTTACAAACATATCAAAGATTTATCCACATTTTGTCAACAAAAGTGATTACAATGACAATTGCCAAAGGACTTACTTACATAACATTATGTACATACTAGCATAATATTTTGTGTCTTTATTTTTTAATACATCTGAGACAGCCTTTCTTATAGAAGTAGAAATTTCATATGTGGGTGCAATCTTTAATCAGTTATTAGCCTACAATAACTTCAGCTTGCAATTTATCTAGTATCTCATATAAAATGTTCATTAATCAACATACACCCACCTGATCACCAACTTGCAAGCCATGGGGCCCAGTGCGTCCAGGGCCCAACTCCCCCAAAAGTGGTAAATGTTCCTTATACACATTTTGACCTTTCACATCATTTACAGCCTGAAACACAAATATATTCTTGAATTGTCATTGTTTGTTACTACAATCCCATGTGAACAATATTACCAAGAAAATTATGCACAAATTACATATAATTAAGTGGAGATGGTATTTTAAAGTTTTTACCACTTAACATAAATATGCATCTAATTATCGTATATGTATGTATATATGAACCCCATTTCCATTGGTCACGGCTTCACGCGATCTGTTGGACCAATTTCACTAATTCTTTTTGTTGTGTTTGTTATTGTAAGGAGAAGGTTCTTAAGAAAGAAAATTAAAAAAAAATGTTTGTTGGGTCATCTAGTAAGTAAATAATAATAAATTATATAATTAGGTATTACTATATCAATAATAAGGAAAATGGATTGAAATACTTTTAAGTCTGCCATGCCCTCAAATCCAACTCTGTAGAGATTCTTGGCTCCATTGTCCCATACAACATATGCCGCTGACCGAGGACTTGCTGCAGACCAATCCTGCACCTCATTTACTTTTCCTCTTCTTCCATTACCACCATCCTGATCTTCCCATTGCCAGTCAACCTATAAAGCACAGTAACATATAATCCATATTAGTCTACATTCTATACAAAAAGCAAAAATTGATCTATAATCAAATTCATGTTCAGTTCTTAATTTAGGTACAATAGTCAACTTTTCCTACACTTGACTCAATGCTTACATACTTTCTCTGAAGACTTTACTTTCCAATATGACAAACCATAAGTGTTGTCTCAAAATACCTCTGTTTGATGTTAGCTAGTTGAAGGTTTATTTGTTAACTTAGAATTTTAAAATTTTAATTCAAAATATAATATCAACATACCCCTCTCACAACTCGTGCACCTGGAAAGATGCCTCTAACAGCTTGCTTTTTACTTTTGCGTCGAGGCTCCACAAGACATCTCTGAGCTCCTGGTGCACTTATGCGGTAGAATCTGTGTCTGAGATTGTGTTTGTCACCGTGATAGCAAACTGAACACAGATCATAGTTACTACATTCAGCACACTTCCAACGAATGCCTAAAATTTTCATATTTTTCATTGAATTAAATGCCCATCTTATGTCTAATACAATGTAATGTAGTAACTAAACTATACACTGCTTTCAAATAGATGAACCAAATGAGTAATACAAAAAGTAATAAAGTGTACAAACCAAATATAGGTTGCTGTCTACAAGTGTCGCACATGGTCCCTTCATGTTTGACACCAGTTGGGGCACTATCAAGTATTCGCAAGTCATAAGCTCCTGAACATCTGTAATTAGCGGCCGTACCATTATCCCAGACAACAACCACTTCCTCAGGAGATTCAAAATTCCTCACAGTACCGACATGACCCTCCCCACCATCCTGAAAACAAATTATTTTATAAAGATAAACAATAACTTACAACATTTAACATGACACATACATAACATGTAAAAGCTTGATTTAGTCAACAGTTGCTTGGAAGTTTGTACTGTAAAAAATAATCAGAAGGTAACATTTATGTTGTCAATATAACTTTTGTTTACCTTCATCAATTTATTATTGATTCATATCTGAATAATAATGCCATTGCAGTTAAATAACTTACATTGTAATGATGACGGTTGTTTTATGATAAATACATCTACATAATATCATTCTTTATAATAATAAACTATGAAAATATGAACCTGAAGATGCAACTAGTAAAAAAATACCACCGAAAGATGCTGAAGATTAAGTTTATGTTTTTTTGTTCAATCGATAGGAACATTTTCTATGTATCCAACATACTAATATAGGTACTGTTTCGAATTTCTGGAATGTATTCTAAAAAATAGTGTTTAACAAAAATAAACAGCAAACTACCTGTTTGCCCCACTTCCAATCTGGACCCCGAATTACACGAGCCCCAACCCCTTCCATCATAAATCTAGTAGCCCTAGAAGACGTTGATGACCCAGTTATATTAGGTTCCATTGAAATATTATTAAGCAGTTGTTTAGGATAGTAAAAGTTATTTATTCACTCCACCTATCTTCAAAGCCAGATGTCAAAACTTTTGATTTGACAGTTGATTTTCGTTCAGTAATATTACCAAATTACTCAGCCCCCTTTATTTTTGCTATGCTGTCATAAAGCTGTCATTCAGTAAGATGTATTTCCGTACATACTATTTCCATGATACAACTCACTGTTGACCAACCAGTCCACTGCTGAGCTGAGCTGACAGTGACAGAAGTGTGTGCGTCAACCAACAGATGTTTAAAAATAAATACAATTAATGAGCCAATGAAGAGTTGAAGAATATAATAATAATTGATCTTCAAATGCTTCAGTCAAGTCCAGTTTTTCATATTTAATATTCTGTTATTGCATTCTTAATCTGGAACCGTGCAAAGGTTTATTTTTGTATTGGCTTCAGGTTTCTTTCAGTAGAGCTTACATCATAAACATTTTCATATCAAATCAAATTACGCTACGAGCTACGATGGCTAGCAATCGCAATAAATATGAAAAAGCTCGAAGACGTCTTGCTGCTGTAACATTTTTATCAAATATATCATTAGATGGCAAGATAAGAGACCCTGATTTAGTCCACATAGTGGACAAAACACCGAAAAAAGACAAAACTGATTCGGGATCCAAAGCGGTTGATATTGTCAAGGATAAAGAAACGACTCAAAGAAACAGTTTCCGGATTAAGAATAAGGCACTTAATTCGAGTCCAGTGCACCGTGGCGGCGCTGATAATCGTTCTTTGAGTTCAGAGTCTGAACATACAAACACCATTATAACACCCGTGAAAGGTGCAAATACATCTTTCATCAGGGAGAGGTACATAACACTATTATTTATTATATAAATCACAGCTAACTTCATGCCCTACTTATAGGCATGATTTTACTATAACACCATGTTTCAGGAATCAATGTTATTAGTAATAACCTTATTATTAGCTATCTGGAGCTCAATTCTACTAACTTTTAGAAACTATTGCAATCTAATCTGTCTCAATCTGTAAAAAATGCCTCTAGTTTACCTAATTTTTTTTACATTAAAAATTGTCCCTGAAATGAGATTGCAACTAGATTTTGAACATTTTCTTATTAGTAGAAAGTGCCTTCAGGTCACTGTCAAAATAAAAAAAGAAATAGCTCTTATATGAAGTGATAAAAATAAAATTATTTATTTCTAATCTTTTATCTGTGTTAGTGTGAATGTTGTACCAATGTTTTCTCACAATTGTTTGTTGTAGTAATTAGAAACCCTTAAATGTGCATAGTTTTTCAGGCTGTGTCATTTTTGTTTTAATATATATTTTATAGGTGTTCTTCTGGAACTACAGAATCTTTTAAAGATAAGCATGGCTCATCTAGATCTAGAAAAACTCATCTTGTTACCCTAACTGGTGCTAATGCAGATGAGAAAAGCAGTTCAGAAAGCCTTAATTTTGGTAAATAATAATTATATTGTTTATTAAGTATCAAACATTATTTATAAACAATATTTATGGGCTTGAACATGAATTAAAATGAATTATGCTCTGTACTAACTGTAAATGTAATTACTTTTACAGGCAAATTCAGAACAAGTAATACATGCATCCCAGAACACCATGCGTTAATAAAAGAAGTGCGCATGGTACGCCCAAATAAAGGAGTATCATTCAGGGATGAAAGACTTGCAATAGTGCCAGGACAGGGTGCTCCTTGTGTAATATTTAGCACCATTCCATACTCTAAGACTATTCGCAATGCACGGTAATTTATTTTATAAAATTTTAAGTGTTCCTATATTTATATAGTTTCTTATTATTGATAGTGTAATAAGAATTATGTTATGACTAATTTCATTACTATTAGGTCTGATCTAAGAAAAGATGGTGTTAGAAGGAGGAACACATCAGGGCCAAGACCCCTTTCGGCCATAACAGACAATGGTATGGATCCCTTTGACCTTCTTGGCCTGGAAAAAGAAGAAAATGGCCAAGAAATATCATATTCAAAATTACTGGTGCCCTCCAAAGTTTGCACAAGGGAACAATACAAGAAAATGTATGAAGGGGACTTTACTGAAAAAGCTAATTGGAAAATAGTCAATAGACATCCACATGTCATAGCAAGGTAATTACAATACTTTTCTCTTTTGTTTTGTAATATTTGATCTGTGTGAATCAACTCTAGACTTTAAGCTTCAATTTTGATGCAAGTTGTAGCATTGTAAATCAGAATAGACCCATCAATTAATGTCCAGATGTTTTATTTAAATCTAACTTCATTAAATTTTTCAAAGATCTGTTAGATCTACATGATCCATATGCATGTTATTGAATGTTTTACTTTCTACAATAATACTATTGTCATCGTAAAAATAAGTGTGTCCTATCTTCTCTATGTAATACTATATTTATCTTGTGAGTGTGTAGAGTATGTTTTATTACAAAATAATAATTTTAAATTTTAAAGACTTCTAAGAATACACTTATGAACAGGCATATTGCTAATCCAATCTAATACTAGACTTTATAAACCAGCATCACAAGTATAGTTTTATTTATAACTAAATATTTTTTTTTAAATATTGTACACCATAAGATTACTATGGTCTCAAAATATTGACACATAACAGATAATGTTAATACAGAAGTACCACACACTACCCACATGTTCACACACACATTTCATCATTATTCTACATATTTATTGCCCACCGGTACAACTTTCATGCATTATTAAATGCATTTTGAAACTCATGCAGTCTTCATAATCATTTCATCACTAACAAATTTGACTTTCAGGACTAAGTTATTGACGAGGCACAAGGATAAAAAATGGTAAACACTGAACAGATTAAAATCTGCTATGCAACACTTAGATTTGGCTAATGCTACTATATCCCTGCTAAAAATTATGGAGTTGTACTGTATATTTTATAATATGTATACATTAGGATATTTCATACTATCTTGTACTGCTTAGTTTTGGTCAGTAATCACATTACCAGGTTACATTAGGTGTTGTGCAGTGAATACTTTTATTAAGCTTGATATTTGGGAGTAATTGGTTTCTAATGCAGAACTTCAGTGTATTATCACTTTGGTACCTAATATTATGTAAATTCAGCCTACAATATTCTATGTTGGTATAACTCACCTCATCCACTAATCACTAGTCCATATAATTAATTGATTATGCCAAAAATCCTGGTGTTTATGTGATCTGGACTGCTAGAACATAAATTAACATTATAATAATAATATGTGCATGATTTTGGTTGGGAACATAGGAAGGGTTGGAGAGATCAAAATAGTAAACTAGACACATTATGTATTTAGAATTATAGAGCATGTTACCAAACTTCTTACTGACTCTCTTTAGTATATGCATGCTGATCAAATTGGTTCTAACATCCAAGTAATAACAGCCTGCACACGTAGATTGAAACATGTTTAGCAGAATAATCACAGTTGTCTTGATCTTTGTAGGTGTTTTTCTTACGAATCATCTCAGAGGACAACCATACCATCATCGCCACCACTCTCCTCAGTTGATATGAAAACGTTCGACTGGGATGAAGGATCAATACTCTCTAAAAAATATGTAAGTATAATGCATAGTACAATATGGCTGACGTATCTTGGCGGCCCTGAAGATAGCCGATTGCTGCGCAGTAAACAGCTATCTTTAGGCCGCCAAGATACGTCGGCTGTACTATAATGCAGTATTTTTTTTATATTGTAATTCTCAGTAGCAGTAGGTACTAGTGCCAAGCTTGAGATCCTGGGTCGATTTCTGGTACACGAAGTGTTTTTCTGGCTTCTTCTACTAGTAAATTACTTATTATGTACTATATTGGAAAAGGGGTCACGTCAAAGTTAATATTTAAGTAACGGAAATTGTACATTTTTCCGTGATTAATCTATCTCTGTAAAAACTTAATTCAGATCTGTTCTGTCATTCTGGCGTGATTAAGTAGAGATACTATACTATATCATGGCGCGCCCCTCCATATTACAATTTCAATGTGTGTAGTCATATCCATATATGAATGAATGAATGAATAAATGATACATTTATTTGCAAGAATATAGGTAGCTAATATAAGTTCTTAAGATCTATGGGTTTCACTATATTCGGCGTTTCAGTCGTGCAAATATTTACATCTTGGTACCTCATAGCAAAAAAAAGAGTAATAAAGAGTTTTTATGTAGTTGTAAGTATTCATCTTCAGTAGCAGGCCTGACAGATTTGTTATTTAACAAGCCCCTTCTGACTTACCAGTAGTAGTCAGTACAATAGAAAATCAATTGTGTCTCATTACGTGGGACTTGAGTAATTTAACATCCATCCAATCAAACTTTTGCATTTATAATAGTCATAAGATATATTTTCTTACAGGTTCAATACTGTCCCAATGTATTAGACGATCCAGAGCTGATTGCTGGAAAACACAGAACACTCCTAACATTCACATCCTACATGACGTCTATTATTGACTATGTCCGACCACAAGATCTCAAAAAGGAATTAAATGACAAGTTCAGGGAAAAGTTCCCACACATCAAGTTGACTCTTAGTAAATTAAGAAGGTATAATTTTTAATGATATTATGAACAGACATATTTATACTGTTACTTTTATAAGGTTTTATTTAATTAACTGTTACTTATTTTTGTAGCATCAAGAAAGAAATGCGGAAGATTGCCAAACATGACAGCGGAGGAGTTGATTTGCTGTCAGTAGCACAGGCCTATGTTTACTTTGAGAAGCTGATTCTAGCGAATCTGATCAACAAAGATAATAGGAAGTTGTGTGCCGGCGCTTGTTTAATGTTGTCTGCCAAACTCAATGATGTGAAAGGGGAAGCATTGAAGGCCCTTATAGAGGTAAGGCAGTGTTTTATCATAATTAAATATTAACGTGTTGACGTATTATTGATGATATGGTTGGCGCAATGACTAAGCGATTGGCTACTGCGTTACGTGTCGCGTCGTTGGTTTGATTCCCGCACGGAACAAATATTTGTATGAACCACAGATATTTGTTCCCGGTCTGGCTGTTTGTGTTCGTGAGTTTATATCCTCCTTTCTATCCTGAGTTCAATTCCCAGGTCGGGGCAAAGTTGTTATCGGGTTTTCCCCTTACAAATTCTTCTCCTATAAGAGTGGGGTAAGAGGGAGTGAGCTTCTATTTGTGTACATACATTTGCACTATAATATCTTCTGCGCAGATCTGCGTACTTCACTAATCTTTATTGAGATTGGACGCCGTGAACGAAATTTGTTCAAGAGAATATTATTATAATACTTACTTTTGTTTTCAACAGCGCATTGAAACCACGTTTAGAGTGAACAGAAAAGATTTGATGCGGTTCGAATTCGCCGTCCTTGTGGCGTTAGAATTCGGGTTGCACGTGCCGCCCCACGAAGTGTTCCCGCACTACCAGCGCCTGCTGCACGACTCGTGACCTTGGCGCAGACTGGCCTTCGAGCCATGTATCCGCGTCTGCCACAGAAGACGCGCCACCATCGTGGACAATTTGAGGGCCAGTGCCTGGATGTAAAGTGGTGAAAGATTAGTTAATGAGAACGTTCAAAACGTTGTTGGTACTTACAAAGTGATTTATTAAAAATCTTGCATTACTTTTGTAGATATACCATTTGCGTAGAATAAAAGTTGATCTTAAACTGTATGAGCCGCGTCGGCCTATAACGGAAAATGTAGCACCAATTTGCACACTGAAAATTCGAATAATATGTACTAGGCTTATCTTAACTTCTCCTTTACAAGCACTTATAGTAAATCTTTAAAACACATTGCCGTCACCTATTGTTTGTAGGCACCTAAACGTTAATGCAACTGAAAATATCGGTTCAGTTTTGCAAACTTCTTATTATTAAATCGATATTGATAAATTAATCATGTGGTCACGCTAGTTTATTGGATTAATAAATGTTAATAAGATTACACTCAATGTAACATCGACGCATGTCTTCACTAGGCCTTAGAATATTTAGATTAAATTGCCAGTGTTTAATGCCTAGATATAATATTAAAAGTTAAGTAGGACAATTTTAATAACTGTAATCACTACAGAATAAATTGTAAATAAGTAATGTAAAGATAATCAATTTTGGTAAGTAAATTATTCTAGATACTATAGAAATGATATTTTCAAAAATAAAGGTTCTATTTATTCGTCCCTATCCTTCTTACAAAATTGTAGCAAATTGTTATTTAATTATTAGTACCTATAAGTAATGTAATATTTATTAAATAAAAGCCCAGCCCTATTAGGTTATAACAATCTTAGGCTGAAAGTGCTGAAACCCAGCTTCACTGCTGGCAACATGCCTTCCGATCATGGTGACCTAGTAGTTGGTTACTAACACCCTTGATAAGCGGGCGTGCGTTGGCGACCGTGGTCAGTAACTGAAGGCGGCTAATATACGATGACGATCTTTTCCGGTTCGAAATGTGAAAAAAAAAACTGAATTTATAGATATATAGGATATGAAGGGCCTTAAAAAAGCCGAGAAAAATCAAAACCTAGGTCACCTTAGTCGGAAGGCTCGTTAGTAGAGTAGCTGGCGTTTGAGCATGCGCTACTGCACGTCTGCGTATAGGTATATTTCTCACGAACATACGAATTTTAGCACGGGTAAGATATTTTTGATAGATAAATGATAAAATTAGAATATTAGAATATTAATAGGTATATGATATTACATGACTCGATATTTGTTATATGATTCAAGAATGACATCAAACGGGAACTAGGTCCTTGGAGTAGACATACTACATAAATGAGTCTAAAGTTGACGTCGATTAAACCCTTATTACAGTGAAAGAAAAATGCATGTAAATAATAATTTGTATACTCGATTATTATTTTGTATATACAGGAAAAACCCAAACTAAAAAAAAACCTTAAAAAATATTAAAGTATTCAGGTACGTTCTATGGAAAAGCTATAACCCAGGAACGTCTGGTACATTTATATTGAATGTTTGACCAGGAACCAGAAGTTTTACTTTATTCAGAAAAAGGTTCGACATCTCCCACGGGTGACCCTTTGCGCAGTTCACAACTTCAGATTCACTGTACGTTGCGGCCCTATCTAGCTTTAAACATCAGCATCTTGCCAACATAGGTAGATATAAATGTGAGATTAATGTAATTATAGCCAAATGATGGAACTGTGATAATGAACACATTTATTTATCTAAGAAAATATGTAACCTAGAATGTAAGTATACAATGGGATGCATTAAAATGTGAAATATTGTAACTTGTTATAGTAGAAACGTAGGTAAGACCTACCATCTAGCGTAATTATATTTAATCAAGTACATAGTAAGTGTTATGTTATTGTAATAAATACCTAGGGTGTAAAAAGTATTGGGGTGTAGAGGGTGTTTAGTGTGTGTTTTGTTTTAATAATGAATAAAACCTTTAAAAAAAAAAAACCTACTTTTATTTTACATGATTATGTGGGTAGGTGGCACGTACCACGTACGAGTATACAAAGTAACTTGCGCCATTATCTTAGATGACGTGCGTACCATGCATTTCTTGTATGGGAACCCATTCATTTCCATTTCATTTTTAGCAACTTTTTATTTTCACTTTTTATTTATATGAGTATGGAACCCTAAAAACGAAACATGTAGGTAAGTGCGAGAATAACTCTGTAAACACTCAATTTTATGTAAAATCAGAGAAAGTTTTTTTAGAATCAGTGTCACAGTCTAGCCGCTAGACTGTGGCATTGATTCTAAAATAACGCCAGACTCTAGCGTTAGTCGCTGACACGGGACGCCCCACGCTTGACAAGCTGCGTGTCATTAAACCATACGCTTGAGCGCACGTCATAAACGCTGTTCATAACACTTACCTAGGTTCGGCGCCTACTACATATTGATGTTTCATCCAGGTCTAGAACATGTATGTAAGTCTAGTCTAAAAAATCCAAAGGATTCCCTCGTTGGTCTAGTGGCCGCGAAGCGCGACTGCTGAGCATGAGGTCTTGGTTTCGATTCCCAGATCGGGCAGTGTTATTGGGTTTTTCCATCAGGAATTTCTCAGTAGCAGCCTCGGGAATCTATATTTGTGCCCGGTTGATGGCAATAGGCTTGCCCCCTGGGACTTAGGACTTAAACATACTGGCAAAAAATGTGTGTACCAATGGGTACACCTCTGCCTAACCCTTCGGGGACTACAAGCGTGATGGTATGTTATGTAAATATCCAAAGAACAATCCATGGGTGCGAACTCGACCGCCTCTGTAACGGAGTCCATTGCTGGCGGAAATACACTATCAGCTGGCCAAATCAACACATTTTTATCAATTGGTATTGTCTGACCTCCGTCTCGCTAATCTACCTATTCATGTCGAAGGAAATTGCAATTTCACGAACCTTCGCATATTATTATACTAATATCCTTATAAATAACATTTAGGCAATAGCTCTAAGTGAAATGTTCTATACCTTACTATTAAAATAACAAATACTCCGTACTTCACTGGTTTACACAATGATTATTAATTTGGATCACTGAAATTGCTTATTACAGTATCGTATGTCCTAACATGAAACCTCGTCCGCTCCACATAGTTGACGTTGAAATAACCAATATAAGTACATGTTTTATTCATTCAAGTTTAGAAATAAAATAGTATTCGAACCTCAATCACGTAGATCACTTGTATTTTGAGTTAAAATGTGTGCAAAGGTAAATGTTATTGTTGTGTTTATAGTGACCGTTAAATCAGCTGACTCGGCCATTAATAAAACATAAGTATTTTGAGTGCAATGTTTAATGTTTAAATAATTTTATGATGTTTAGTTTTGCACTCCCTACAAAAGTCTAAATAAGAGCACCTTTTTTCTTTTATTTTGAGTCCATTTAATAACTCTAGATCATTTCAATATTCATTATTTTATTACTTTCTCTAATCTCTTCAATAATAAATTTCAAGTGTAGAGGGTTAGACATTTAAGTAGGCAGCCGCGTCTTCTTGAACATTGCGTAATTGCGTGCAAAATATTAATTGCCGCGCGGATTATAACAGATTACCTACCACCAACTCATAAAACAGTATACCATTTTAATATTACTTTGTAATTTCTGTTGTTGGATTTTCAACTCTCTGTGCTAAGCCGAGCGTTGAAAATACAATATGTGCAAGGCAAAGTAATATTAAAATAATAATGTTTTAAGAATTATTGGGGGTAGGCCCCCTGGAAATGCCGTTTCATGTCCTATTCTTCTGACAATTACGGATTTCCCCTACTTTCCCCACCCTACGTGCATTTAGCCACATAATGGTGGGGATAGATAGTTGTACCTTGAAAATAGGCTGCAAATGATCAGCAAATAATTATTTCAGATCTTTGACAGTTTTCTAAAAGTAGGACTTGTTGATCTTACCAATCCTTATATTATTATTTTTCCATTTAAGATATCAGTTACCTGTGCAGTATTGTGCATCCTCAGTTTGTGCTGCGGGCACGAGAACTCGACCCAAGAGGTGGTGACTAAAGGTACCTCAAATGAAACACTCGATTCGGATTCGAATGAGTGGATATCAGATGACAAAGACCTTGATCAAGAAGCGAGCATATGGCGATTATGGAGGCCCTTTAGGGATTGGGGTCAGTATTTACTTACCATAATTTCCGCTTCAATATTATACAAGCCGAGACCTCTATTTAATTTAGTTTCTCAAATGTAAGAGTGTTAATTTGACTACTTGATAGCGTCGTCGTCCACTGACCCGCACAACCGTCTCGCGCATTTACAGAAGACCACTTCATCACTTCACTTCACTTTACATAGTCACAGCCAAATAGCTAGATACTAAGATTAGAATCAAAAACAAACTTGTAGTATTTAAGATGGGAATAGAATACAATCAATATAAAACAGTGTAGGTACCTATAGCTTAGATAGACACTAATCTAATAACTACCTACATACTTTAATAATTAAGAAGTCTTGTACTTACTTAACCAACATCAGAGTGTTGTAATAACTGCATTGCTTGTTTTTTTCTTTCAGGTCATTCAATGTTTCACAAAAAGTTTACACGTTTCCCTACATTGAAGGAGAGCGGGCATGGTGGACTATATTATCATAGTGACAAACCCAAACGTAAACTTAAGAACAAAATAAAATTACTCTTCAAATTAAAACAATTCGAAATGTATAAACATTTTTTTTTATTTCAATGTAAAGTTAGGGTACCTGACTGATAATGATAAGGATGATAATAAGGTATTTAAGAACCAGCAATAATAGTTCAGTATTTAAAACCTATACAAAAAGGTAGTTAGGTACGTCGATTTAAAATTAATCAAAGTTAGAATTATCAAAAATCATTACAATTGTTTTGAAAAAGGGGAAAATTTTGTTCCGGGTTGGTTTGGTAGAGAGAACTAAATTCAGGTATTTTTCTGCATTACAGTCTGCAAGTATTTTATACCCTTTATTATATATTTTCATTAAATCTAATAATAATATAGGATATCGAATAAACTTCGCATAGTATGATGCATAGACAATTATTATTATTAAGATCTACTTGGACAATAGAAACAAATACTACAGGTATAAATAAATTGATGAGTAAATTGTCATTACAGCAATGTTTTGTCGCAGTATTTTCTATAAAAGCTTGTAAATAGTGATTGAATTTGTGGAACATTCAACACATTACCTACAATTTACTATTGCTCTGTATGCTTTTTACAAATACCTATCTATTAACCTAATAAAACGTTTTCTGCCTAATTAGGCACCTAGACATCATGTTTTATGTGGATTCACAGCGAACAGTAACACGTCGGGACAGTTCCCTGATCGCGCCCAAAAAACAAGGACATGACGCGGAGTTGGAAGCGTGGTACACAGCGCAAGGCCGTTTATCTAATGTAGCCTTAACCAATGACTCTATGGGCTCCGTCACAGTGCGTCCTAAGGGTTCCGTAAGAAAGGAATTGATTACAATGATGTTCGATTCAATGCTAGATTGCATCGTCGAATCATGGGAAACCATTCTACCACCTAAAGGGGAAGACAGCCCCCGTCTTCCGTCCTTAGATTTGGGAAAGGCTGCCAGCGACACTACAATTTTGGGCAAAAAGAAAAAATCTATGCGTAAGTTGATTACGAGACCGACTTAGATAATAATTTTGAACAGCCAAGACAAAAAATCTTAGAAGAGGTTCATCAAATGGGAATACCACCGTACCTATCTATGATTCGGATTTTTTAATAGCTACTTAAGAACCTACTGCCAAGGCCTACTGCAATTGAATTTCTAGTCTTTGAAAGTAATCAAGCACATTTGAGAACAAGCAGTTTAGGATTTCAAAAATATTTCTTTTTTGTTCTCCAAAATGAACTACCTTTTTTTATATTAAAATTATATGTTATTACGATGCCTCCTGCAGTATCTAAATATTCCTTATGGTTAGGTCGTTTCGGATTTCTCTTTGAATATCTACCGTGAAATTTAACACTCACCCCATACATATATGTTGAGTTTTATTTAACTACACCACTGTAGTTAAATAAAACCGTAGGTAGGTAATATTAATGCTTGCGTGCTTGGTTGAGAATAAAATTGATATAGTAGGATATTTTTTAAACATTTTAGCAGCAAGACGTACTTCAAAATCGAAACGAAGCCGTTCAAGAGTTGATGATGAAGTGGAGGTAATGTATGATTTATATACATTACTACTTTTAAAAATACAAAATAAAAACGACTGCAAAAAGACAAATAAATTTTTAAAACGGAACCTGAAGATGTCTTTTACCTTCACCCAGTGGCAACTATTTTATCACCGACTGCAAACCCGTTACAGTGAACGAATTTTCATCGCACTTTTTATTACGAATACACCTAACCTAAAGGTAAAGAGAAAAAGTTGATCAATTTTTGTAATTCTGAGTAACATTGAGTTCGACGGATTCATCTTATGACGTTATTCCTACCAAGTGTAACTCATTTAAACATCCATTCCCAGTTCCCACCCATAATACAATCAACGGTCTCGAGATCGAGATTATCAAGTAGGTCACCATATTTATTATTTAAATATAATACTTTTTACATACATAGTTACCTACATAAACTCACGCTTATTTCCCATGGGGGTAGGCAGAACCACAGAACGCCACCTGCTACGATCCTTACATACTCCTTTCGCTTCATCTACGTTCATAAAATCGTCATACAAG
The DNA here is from genome assembly GCA_949774945.1 of Hoplodrina ambigua. Classification (NCBI taxonomy): domain Eukaryota; kingdom Metazoa; phylum Arthropoda; class Insecta; order Lepidoptera; family Noctuidae; genus Hoplodrina; species Hoplodrina ambigua. The sequence goes on along the minus strand of OX458969.1, from coordinate 6,073,490 downwards.
CACGCCGGTTACGAGTACTGCGCACCTGACCTTTCTGAAGAACCTCGTCACCAATAAGGTCACTGTAGGGTGTCCTAGGGCGACCCCTCTCTTCGTTGCCACTCACCTCTGCCTTATAGTAAACCTTTTGTTAATCGTCCTCGTTCGTCGTCTTTTGCCGTCTCCGTCGTGAACTAAATTAATTAAATAGGTACCTACCTAATACATATTGAATTTAGAGGATTGCAGGTACAAAACTAAGTCATTGCTGTAGTTCGAGAAGCACCATACTACATAGCACCATACACATTACATGACTGATTTCTTTATCCACAGAATGAGTCTCAAACAGTTTGGTGGTCAAGTCCTGATGAAAAAGCTATTATACGGTTCCGAAACGGGAACATGTATGAAGGAAATATTTCTTCAAAATGCATGCACGGAGAAGGGCGTTTTCAATGGGCTGACGGAACCGTTTACTTAGTACGTTATTTATAAGCTCATTTTGTTTTTCTTCCTTTACGTTTAAATTTTACCTTCAGATATCTGAAGAGAAATGTTTACAGTAAGATTAGATTGACTGAGAGTTGACCGATTTTATTTTAAGGGACAATTTAAAGATAACGAAATGTATGGAAAAGGTAAAATTCAGTGGAAAAATGATTCGTGGTATGAAGGCGAGTTTGCCGGGAATCTAAGACATGGTAAAGGTCTGTACGTGGACTCTCGCTCACAACGCTCCTACACTGGCGGCTGGCATTGTGGAACCAAACACGGAGATGGAGTCATATACTACTCCAAAAACTTTAAGAATTCTTATGACGGACAATGGATCTACGTATGTATAAAATCAAATTTAAGGGAACATACAATCATACATAGTGTTGATTAAGTCCCAGTGTTATTTTTTATGATTTTAGAATGAACGATACGGGTATGGCTCTAGAGAATACTGCGAATTGAGTGGATACAAAGGAGATTGGGATAGGAACGAAAGGGAAGGTAAAGGAATAATGATATGGCCGAATCATGACGTAAGTTTTATGAATTACCTAATAAAAACACTTTCTTTTATAAATCAGGTAGGTAACGTAAGTTTGGCTGTAAACGGACAAACACTGTGAAAGGGAGTGCATTGTATGAAAATCGAACAAATAATTCTAATAATGATAATTATTGCTCTTACTTTTCAAATAATTACATAGTCAATGGCCGCATATACACTAGGTAGGTACATGGAATTTGACTACAAGATAGTGTAGGTAGTGTAGTGCAAAACAGTGGCCAAGGGTCAATTTTCCTAGAGAGAAGCCAAGTAAAAAAAAATGACTATTATACACGGTTACTTTTAGGTCGTCCTGGAATCATCCTGATCGAGTTTAAGGCTTTCGGTTCCAGGACGACCTAAAAGTAACCGTGTATAATAGTCATTTTTTTTTATTTGGCTTCTCTCTAGGAAAATTGACCCTTGGCCACTGTTTTGGTACTAGATAGGTACTAACATTTTTCAAGTGCAGTATGATTGCTGTTGTTCAAAACTTGCGAAGGGTAGCCCATTGAAATCAAGTTGTGTGAAGTCCCCCACTGGTGCACAATCGCAGCCTTATTTACAAAGAAACTAATAATAAATTGACTCAATGCCGTATAAAACGTAGTTTTAATTATTTTAGTTTTACCGTGGTGGGTGGCAGAATGGCGTCATGTCCGGTTATGGTATTTACATTTGGGACGCTTGTTGCAATAACACCATGGCACTGCCATCTATAAATGGATTTCGTGGTATGTGGGAAAAAGGTATGCGAAATGGGTATGGTCTACTTAATCTGGGACTCGGCTTAGGTTCACATTATAAGGGAGAGTTTAAAAAAAATAAAAAACACGGCTACGGAAAATTTGTCACAAATAATGGATTTACAATCCAAGATAAGAACCTTTTTGCCGATGACATTTTTTTGGGACCTACTGATTCTACTTCTGCCGAAACCAAATTTCCTGAAGACTCTAAGGTAACTGAACCTGTAAATGAGCCCTATCAATTTGATATATGCGACAGTACTGTCGGCCTTATTTATCATATTGAAAAAGCGTTCAAAAACATAGACAGACAAGCTGAAATTAGAACAAACATTATTAATGAGTACTTGGCAAATAATCAAATAGCAGAAAAAGATTTTTCACGAATGTCTGGAAAAGAAGAGCTTTCGTCTGAAGAAGTAAATAGACTAGAGAACATCGACGACTTGTTCATGTTTGAGGAAACTGCGTTAAGCCAGACATTGAAGTGTTATGTGACCGAATTGTTGGACATTTATTACAAGTACGCTACCATATGCAACACCGAACCAATAGAGTTTACACCTGTACTGATTCGCTTGTTTCTATGGCAATTGTATTATGACTGTAATATTCACGAGAAAGGTTTGACACTCGTCGAAATTGACAGAATATTTCACCAGAATCCTGATTGGCTTGGAAGGACCCCGCATAACCCATTCGAGAAAGTATACTTTTGGCAATTTTTACATAGTCTGATATCAGTTGCCAGTAAATTATATGCAAGGAGAGAACTGCCAGGTACAAAACCTGATACAATTCTAGCAAGTGCTTTCAGAAATTTTATGGAATTGGATGTATTACGGGGATCTAGTCTGCAAAGAGGTAAGGTTAGGAAATAGTTTTGAGAACTATTTATTCAAGTTTTAATAAATTCCTAAAACAACAAGAAAGCTGAGATGAAAAAAATATAGGTAGATATTTATTAGAATATTTCGGTTTACAGGTCATTTGGTAAATGGTTATGGTAAATGTATACCTTTGAAAGCGACCTATGAGTTGTACTGCAGCCTGGGAGAGCCACACACAGTGCGTACTTTCCTATGCGCCGTGCGTCGTCAACAACACTGCATGGAGCATCCTCAACCCAACCTCGTTGAAGTGCCTAACGTGTGCCTGCCACTAGGTCGTAATGTTTATATTTTTGGAGATGATTTGACCTTCATTATTGGTAAATTATGTCTATGTACTAACCTATTTCTATCCTTACATGACTTCAGCTTTACGAAATAAAATTTTGTTATTTTTATTCCAGATAATAATGAACTCCCCGATCTCATTGAAATAAATGAAGACGTCGAAAACTTGAAACTTTTCAACTTAGGCAACTTATCAAGCAAAACCATTATAAGAATATTTTCAAAAATGTTTCCAAGTCTATGTGAAGACGATAAAATTATGGATCTTGATATAGAGCTAACATTTTTAGAGTTTTTTGAAGCATTGATTACTTGCGCAGAAGAAAGTATCCGCGTGAGCGACGAAGAATTGAAGTGGAGGAATAGATTCTCCGTAAATACGGAAAATTTGGTGCCACCAAGTACTCCGACGGGACATGGGGCTAGATCCAAATAGTTACCTATTTTATATAGCATAGCACCACTAGCAGCACTTTTTATTATTATGTCGTCAGCAGATTGCATGGTTCGTCACTAAACAAAGGCTTTAAAATGTTTTGTAAACTATCGCGTCATTTTGAGGAGAAACTTCATAAATCTCAAATGATGATTCAAACGCCGTTTACAAAACTCCGCTTACGGTAGGTACCTACCTACGCTAAAATACTCTTTTTTAATCATTCTCATCATACCTAACCGAAAGTCAAAAAGTATGGAGTACCTACAATTTACGAGAACCCAGTAGTTATGTTCCTCCCGACAATAAAACTTACTGATTTAGTGATTTTTTCTTTAGACTTTTATTTGGCGTTTTTCAAACACACACGTCTATTACCTATATTGATTGTGACCATCGAAGAAGAAGTGACTTACCTAGGTATCGCCAGAGTTATTGAAAAGACAGAAAATGCTTCGAAGTTTTTTAGCGGCGGGTTCAGTTATTTTTAATAAACTAGACCGGTGAGGAACACGTCGTAAGAACATCTGGACCAGACCAGGGACCTTATATTTTATAATGAATGTAAGGTAGGTACCTAAGTGTAAAATTACTAATCTTTTTTGATAAAGATAATACAAATCTTTTGTATTATTATGTATTATTGTCCAAGAGAATTACTTTGTATTTGTTTTTTTTTTTTGACACATTTATATATTAAATAGGCTTAGTACCTAAGTACTTTTATTTACCTACTCCTTTTTATCATAACATAGGTAGTTTTAGGTTTGCTCTCCCAAAATATGTATTTTTTTGTTAAAAAAGGTCGCTGAAACGGATCTGGGTGAAAGAAGGTGTCTATAAATTCGAACCGTCCGCCGGCAACGGATTTTTCGAGAATGCCCGGTATGGTACCTATCTAATAATTTTATCTTTAGAGCTGTTAATTTTTAATTTATTATCAATATTACCTAATCAATCAAACCTGCTCTAGCATATTGCTGCTCTATTTACGCTGACCCGACGCGGTCTTAACTTGCTGATGCATGACTTGGCCAATTATAATAGTAGGTACATAGTTACATACCTGCTTAACTCGCGACTTCTTCCGCTTACTGTCGGTTATCGCCGACGCAGACATAGTCGAATTGACAGAATTGTAGCCTTATTTATGTAAACTAATACTTTGTCAAATTAAGTTAGGTACTTAAAACTACTGAACCAATCTTTATTAAATTGATTAAAGTGGGTGATGGCCCAGTGGTTATGCGGTTTACACATTATTCCGCAGCGGCGCCGCTGCGCTAGTCCCCCTTGGATTTGTATGGAGCCTTACATACGACGCCGTGCCCTACGATGCCTTACGGCACCGCGGAGGCGAAAAACGCTGCCGCAGCGGCATAATGTGTAAACAGCCTTATGGCACCCGCCTCTCATGCATGAGGTTGTGGGTTCAAATCCGGGCAAGTACCTCCCAATGTGACTTTTCAATTCATATGTACTTTCCAATTTCTAAGTAGGTATATCTTAGACATCACTGACATCGGCGAAAGAAAACATCGTGAGGAAACCTGGACTTACACCAGCCTATTACTGTCCCACTCAAACCATGTCAGAGCCTTAAAGCGGTTATGGTCGTAAGACCTTACTGCTCATAAGATAATGTTTAAATTGATTAGAAGTCAACAACAACAACAACAGACAGACAGAGTTACTTTCGCCTATTGTTTTTTTTTTTCATACATCCTCTTTTTTGGCAACATGTAAAATGCAACTCAAAGGTTTTATTAAAATTTCCATAGTTAAAAAAAAAACAATTGACGCAAGTGACATTGCGAGATTTTTCTGAAACGTTATTACCTATTGTACTTAGCTAATACGAAAATATTTATAAGTTTTTATTAGTACGAACATAATAAAAAAAAATTGTGAAAATGAGGTTTAAAAATCCGATAGCGAAAAAACCTCAACAGATTTTGTTTTCCAAGAATACATATGGACCTAAAACGAAAGTAGAGAACTGGGACTTCGCTATACATGCCGAAAAAAAAGATAATTATGCATACCGCGACAAGTTGAGCAACCATATCAGCACTTACAACCGCTGGGGTACGGAAGACCAAGGGACGAGTATGACTGAAACTCGCCACATGCTAGCAGAGATATACACAAAGACTGACCCAGTTTATTCCTTCAAGCCACTTGTAAATTTCACATCTTATCCATGCACAGAGTAAGTCGAATTAAGTTTGTGACAGTTAAACTTATCACACCTGTGCTTCCAGAGGCGGATTACCCTTAAGGCAAACTAGGCATGTGCCTAGGGGCGCGAAGGTAAAAAGGGCCGCGCGGGCGGATTCGCCAAAATAAAAATATAATATGGCATAAAATTAATTGCGTCAGTAAATAAGGTATTTTCAGTACAGACAGGGGCGCAGTTATTTCCGAATTAAGGGTGCTGGTGAGAAACTTGCCTATGGCGCTCTCAATGTTTAATCCGCCTCTGTGTGCTTCCCGTAAGGATAGACAGATGTATTTTAATAGAAAGTAGGTACAACTTGTCCACTCATGACTTACATTTCGCCAGTTACAAGTCCAGTACAAACCTAGTATAAATGTGAAACGAGGCTATAACCGAGTGCAATTTTTAGGTTTTTACCTAGAACTTTTTTCCATTAGGAATTTTGAGTCTTTGGTTTTATCCCCGGTTAGCCTGGGGATAAAATCAAACCAGCATCCGTTGCGATCCTTAGACGAACGAGGCAACATTATTTTACATATGAAGAATTATATATTTTAATTTATGTAATACTTACCTATTCTTAAATACTTATTGCTACCTACTTAAAAGGTTTCATTTCTCTCACGTTATCTAGCACTCCAGGACGAAATAAATTGATGAAGGATGCAGACTTGCCTCAACTTCCTGCAGATTTCGGAGTGATGGATTACCTTTCTTCGCAGCAGGACGATTATAGGAATCCTTTCCCAGCAGTGACAAAACCGGTATGTGCTTACTGGCCAACTAATTTTTAAACAGGACATACAGCTGTTTGCTTTTTTCCGATAGACAATTGCATAATGTCCTGCGAATTGCGATGGCTAACTTATCCTCTATCTAATAACCTTAGGTAGAGATAAATAAACGTTCTTTAGCCTGTAGTAGTTTGATAGTTGTGCAACACTGACGTGAATTATGTTTAGCCAATTATAAGCTCTCGTTATGAAGGTAAAGGTGTCGTATAAAATATGGCCGGTTTAAAATTGAAGCGATCAATGGGCCCGTGGCTCAGTTTACCCCTTTAGTAGTTAAGACTCTTCACACTAGCGTTTGTCAAGCGTATGCATTCGATGAGCAAACGTTGTCGAAAGTTCAAAATAAACTATAACTGTAATGTGAAAGATATCTAAAGGATGCAGTGCGTCTGGGTGTAGGGGTATCGTGCACCTATTGAATTCAAGGTCAACCTCTGCCTAACCCTCCGGGGATTACAGGCGTGATGTTATGTATGCATGTTATGAATTCAAGGTTACAGGTTGCGCATCCACGTCTCTTATAACTTGTATTGTGCTCCTTACTCCTTACTGTACCTACTTAATTACTACGCCTAACCATTTAAGTAAGTCGTATGACAAATATTGGGGTATTCTCAAGAGTACCTAGATTCCTACTTATACTTATGACTACATTTTGATAATTAATTTCAGTTAACCATGTCATCTCCGACCTGGCTGTTGAACCGCGTGATTCGCTCGGACCTCACACATAATCACGGAACTGCCCCACCGCGCGGCGACTACCAGTGCCTTGATACCCACACACCAATTGGACACATACGTCAAATGAGATTATTCCGCTATCAATCTTTCGACCCTTCAACATGTCTCCAAGACTTCCCCACACCAACTAAATCGTTAGACACTAATGAAACCAAAACTGAATGATATTTAAAATCTCATACGAGATTTAAAACAATTATAACTATTTTAAAATTCTTTTTTTTTTTTTGGGAAAGAATAAAAATTGCCTATTGTTTTCAAAATTTTCCCTTTATGCCCGGTAACGCAATATTATATTCTAAATTTGTATTTTGCAGTGTTTGAGCAACTTTGTCATAAAAACATCTTTTTTGAGTTTGCCTTGTAGGTACCTAGGTACTTTGATTACTTTAATAAAAATACAAGTGTAATTTAGAATTATGATGTTAAAAACTTAATTTTGTTTTTTTATTTATTCCCCTCTATAGGTGTTCCGATTTTATATCGATTTTGTAGATATCCTATTGGCCTTAGAGTGATGTTATAAAGCCTATAGCCTACCTTGATAAAACCAACACAAAGGAAATTTTTGAATTTGAAACAATAGTTCCTGAAATTTGCACTTTCAACCAAACAAACAAATACAACTCTTCAGCTTTATAATATTAAGTATACATTTACAGAAATTCAATTTTGCACTGTTAAATATTAAACAATATATAATTATGTTTATAGCAATAATTAAAATAATTTTGTTAGTAGGTACATTGTTTATTTAAGAAAAAAAATAATGCAGTACAAAAAACAACCTAACAAATTATAAAATAACACAATAATGATAAGATTGCCGAAACAATCTGGGACATAACAGAACAAAATTAAAATTAAAGATATGGAACTCTAGTTGCCAATTTAATGAAGTAAGTTTTAAGTTTACTTAAATAATATAAAATCAATGATCTAGTCTCATTGAGTGCGCCTTCTTTTAAAACCTTTACCTTTCTTAGACTTCAACTTGTGTTTCCTAGACTGGCGACTACTGCTTGTACCTGTGATTTCATCAGCAATCATTCCAACTGTTGATAATTTTTTCCTGCGGTTTTTCTCTGCTTTTGTAACTGGCAGACGAGTTAAATAATTTTCTTCATATTCAGTCTTTTCCAATTCATATTTAGATATTGATTGCTTAACATGATTACCAGTGCTCACTTCTAGTGGTGCTTCAGAATATTCGTCACGCAGTTCACGCATGATACTCGAGTTAAGGAATTGCTTTTTAGACTTTTCTTTGTTTTTCTTGTCACTATCAACTCTTGAAGTGTTTTCATCAAAGTGTACTGCAGCTAATTTAGGAGGCACATAAATATTTGGCTTGCTGCTTTTATCTTTCTTGGTCTGTTCCTCATCCGAAGATTCACTAGATTCCTCAGCAGACTCATTTATCTTACTCACTAAATTTGCAGGATTAGCATGATATGCTTGAGGATCATCTTCAGAAGTGCCACCAATAACAGCAGTTTTTACAAGTTTATCAATTTGGTATTTTAGTTTTGAATCTATGGGACGAATTTTTTCAAGTACTGTTCTTAATTCAATAAGCCTCTCGATTGATGGATCTGATTCTATTCTTTCACCAGAGCACTTTCTTAATACAATATATGTTAAATTGATTAAATAACTAAGTAGCATTTGATATTTCATTTCCAGAAAACTAAGGCCTTTATCTGTAGACAGTTCTCCACTTTTGACTCGTACTAGCATGTTGTCCACAAGCTGTGACACTTGCTGGACATTATTATTCATTTCTTTGAGCAGTTTAACAGCTTGAGGCAGATCAGGCTGCTCCATTTCATCTAAAGCCTGTAAATAAAATAATAATGACGTTAATACACTCCAATCAGACCGCCTTCTAACCCTTCAATCCCAATTAACTATCAATAAACCGTAACTATAGTTATTATTCTTTGCATACAAATATATTAATCACATGGCATTAAAACTTCAAAACAATCACCTGCACCATGATGCTGTGTTTTAGTTAACCTCTTCCGTAACTCAGGCTTCTAAAAAAACACTTTTATATTACTTTGGAAAGCAGGTTCACAGTCTTCAGAGAGGATCGAAATAACCAATAAAACATAAAATATAAAAAAAAATACAACTGCTACGATCCGAATAATGAATGACTAACGACGAATCCACAGATGTAATAAATAGTTTGCATGGACCACAGATTGACTAAAACACGATTTAACATATCGCTTACCGGACGAATTAAAACCTAAAAAACAAATGTGGGATGTGAGTACAGCAATCACTGTGCCGATAGTCGTGACGGCCAATGGCATAATAGCTAAGAGCCTCGACCAACACCTTAGGAGGCTCTCGTTGGGCGGTTGGATCAAGGGCTTGTTCTAACTCACAGCCGTCGCAGCCTTGAGCGCTAGTGTAGCTACAAGCAGCTTAGTGAATACCGTTTTGTTAATTCGTCGCTGTGGCAGCACTGCGCGCAAGGCTGTATCCTTAGAGAATAGCACTGCAGAAAGCGGTACTCCTGGACACGGCGGTTATTGTTAGGAGATTCCTTTCTCAGGAGACCTGACCACCGGTGGCTTGGACCCTGTTCCCGACGCCGGTGGAATACTATTTTTTACTACATCTTTCGATACAATCTTATTCCTCCATATTTTTCTCCCTGGATTTTAAGCCTAGAACATATTTTAACCCGATATAGTGAACATATTGTTGTGACTTTGTCACCAAACTTAACAAATATCCACAGCAAATATCAATAAAAAAGCCAATTTAAAATGGCCCCAAGTTCAAATCGGTTAGGGCGTCCCTTAGAACTAAAAATAAACGGTACAGATATAAGGTCTTTGCCGTCTGTATACTAAAAAAAAATGAAATAAAATAACCGATTAAGTTTTGGAGGAGATAAATGAGAAATACGACACACCGATTTGTTGACTGAAATCAAGTGAAATCAGACTGAGTGCGATTGCTCCTAAGCTCCTTTTGTACATTTTGGCATAGATCTGGTGCCAGTGGAACCTACTCTTTTAACTCTTTATGCGTGTGCCAGTGGAATGGAACAGCTACGAACATAGAACAACACGGGCCACCTGACAGGCCCCGTGTTGCTCTATGGCTACGAGCCTACGAACAATAAATAAATATCAAACTTACGAAATTATTTCATTTTAAATTATAGTTATGTTTGTTTGTACATAATATTTCCATGCATGCATCTATGGATTATAGTTTTGGTCAAGACCCAAGTCAACGAACCAGAGATTGTCAGTTTATGACAGATGACCAGTGACAGTGACAGAAAACAAAGCAAGCAAAGCAATCGTATCGTAGCAAGCAAGCGATCGTAGAATGATTATATTTTCCTTTAATTTCAACTGAATAATATTTATTAAAATATGTTATCGGTGCGTATTCCTGTAATGCACCTACAGCAAACTCTTTTCAAATACTCGAGAGTATAATTTTTGTTCTTTTTTCAGGTTCATTGCTTTTTACTAAGTAGCTTGATTCACTTTAGCAATGGATTCTATGTACCCGGGGTGGCTCCGGTGGAATTCAAAAAAGGCCAGAGAATTGAAGTTAAAGCCGTCAAAATGACAAGCATACACACACAACTTCCATATGAATATTATTCTTTGCCTTTGTGTTTACCTAAGAATGGTACATTTGTATATAAATCAGAAAATTTAGGCGAGGTGTTACGTGGAGACCGTATTGTAAACACTCCGTATGAAGTGCATATGGGGGAGAACATTAAGTGCAGACTTCTGTGTCACCATAAAAATAATCCCATAAACTGGAGTGTGGAAGAATCTGAAAAAGTGGCTAGCCGCATTGAACATGAGTATTTTGTGCATTTGTGAGTATTGATATTGTTAGTTGATTTCTATTATTTATTCTCAAAAACAATGTGTGTCAGATATAGCTAATTTAATAGTCTATCTCATAATTCTTTCCAGGCTTGTTGATAATTTACCGGTGGCTACCAGAATAACAAACAGTGACACTTCAGAAAGAAGTATAGAACAAGGTTATCATCTTGGTTTTATGTCAAAAGGCAAAGCATTTGTCAATAATCATTTAAAGCTACTCCTTAAATATCATAAGCATAGTCAGTAAGTATATGTTTATGTTTTATCAAGCATTAACTGTTTACATATGATTGTGTACTGGACTTGTGAATAAATATAAAATATAAACAAAGGGCACACTATTTACTGTTCAATTATTATTACTGCACATGAATTATATAATTTTTTGATGAAATGCCAAGTTGGTTTAATAGACAGAGAGCCTTTCTCTAAAATTAAAAGTGGGCTCCAGACAGAATATTAGTGGTCCAATAAAAATTGAAATTATTAGAAGACACTGAATATACTTCATTTTGCAAAATTGAAAATTTTCATGCTTGTTTCCAGGGACTCATATAGAGTTGTTGGATTTGAAGTGGAGACTATTTCGGTGGATAAAGATGATCTAACCTTTGTTGATGATTCTTGCCAGTTTCCACCAGATCCTAATCCACAATTGGTCAACGAAGACACAGGCACAAAGTTATATTTTACATATTCTGTTGAGTGGGGAGAGTCTGATATAAGTTGGGCATCCAGATGGGATATATATTTAGGCATGAAAGATGTACAAATCCATTGGTTCTCTATTGTTAATTCTATTGTAGTGTTGTTCTTCTTATCAGGTAATTAATTGATAAATTATTTTATTTTATATAGTTTACTTAAAAAAGCAACTTCTTATTCTTATTAGAACATTTTTAATTTCTTTATTTTAAGTTACATTGGAATGTTAAATAAATAAGATGTAAATAAATATCCTTTTTCTAATTTAAGATTTAAAAGAATATGTATTTACAAAAAATATATATTCTTTGAAAAAAAATCAAAGAAAAATGTTTCATCACAAACATAATTATGTCCCTTTTTAAAGGTAAAATTTGCCAGTTGTTTAAAAATTATTTAAAAATTATTTAAAAATTTGTTTTTGCAGGTATTTTGACAATGATAATGGTGCGTACATTAAGAAGAGATATTGCTCGTTATAATTCAGATGAAAGTATTGATGATATGATGGAAGAAACTGGTTGGAAGTTAGTACATGGCGATGTTTTTCGCCCACCACCCAAGAGAATGTTGTTTGCTGCTGTTATTGGTAGTGGAATACAAGTGTTCCTGATGGCCCTAATTACAATCTGTAAGAAATTAGCATTCTTTTTACACAATATGAAACTGAAAAAGCATGGTTTCAATATTATTAAACATAACATACTTGATATAAAAACACAATACACGCAATAAGCAGTAGAAACAATATACGCTATAGTACATTGGCATGACAAATATTTAAAACTCTGAAAAATCAATGTTGTGTGTTTTAAATCATTGCGCTTTCTTTATCAGTGCCAATTATGAGTTGAAATATTAACTACCTAACTAAAATTTTAATATGCCCACAGTAACAATGTGTTTTGTGAGCAAATTGATTTTAATTACAAAATATGAAAATATTGCCTAACACTTTGGGGATTACAGGAGTGATGTTCTGTTATGTTATGTTATATTAAACAAGTGTTTTTTTAATAGCTTTGCCTTCATATTGGTGCTGAACTAATAAGTTTGTACATTTTCAGTTATCGCCATGCTTGGCATGTTGTCACCGGCGAGCCGCGGTGCGTTAATGACTGCTGCTATTTTTCTTTATGTATTCATGGGTCTCATTGCGGGCTATTACTCGGCGCGGTTATACAATACCATGAAGGGCAAACAATGGAAGCAAGCCGCATTTCTTACGGCCACTCTGTATCCAGCTATTGTTTTTGGCACATGTTTCTTTTTAAACTTTTTTATTATGGGTAAACATTCCAGTGGTGCAGTTCCGTTTTCAACCATGATGGCTTTATTATGTCTTTGGTTCTGCATATCATTGCCATTAGTATACTTGGGATATTACTTTGGGTGTAGGAAACAGCCATTCCAACATCCCGTAAGAACAAATTTCATTCCAAGGAAAGTCCCTGAACAAGTTTGGTACATGAACATCTTTATTTGGTAAGATTTTATTTTATAATTATTATTACATACAATGTAGCATTAATAATTGAATATTGCGGTAGATGGGATGTATATCACTGAAAGTTTTTCATCAAAATAAACTACCCATTCAGTGTCTAAAATTTTATATCATAAAAGCCCAAGGTCACTTTTTGACTAAACAAGAATTCTTGAAAACTAGTTGACCTATAAAAACTTGGAGATTTTAACTAAGTAAGGATTTAACATCCACATGAAGGAATTTACTGGAAAAAGCTAGTTAATTAAATATCCCATTAACAGTACCATATATATAGATAGCACAATTCCAACGTGTTTAAACAACCTTATCAATGTGTATATTGAAATTTCTACTTTTAGTTTTTGTAATATGCTATGATAAAATACCTATTTATAAATTGTTTCAGCATTTTAATGGCGGGTATACTACCGTTCGGCGCTGTTTTCATTGAATTATTTTTCATTTTCAATGCACTCTGGGAGAACCAATTTTACTATCTCTTTGGATTTTTGTTCCTCGTGTTTTGTATATTGGTGGTGTCTGTATCACAAATATCAATCGTAATGGTATACTTCCAACTCTGTGGAGAGGTAATTACATGTTCAGTTTTTGAAAATAATGTAGGTAGTTGGCTACGTAATCCAATGGATTGGTATTTATTGTTGTTTTCTGTGGTTTACAGGATTATCATTGGTGGTGGAAGAGTTTTATTGTCTCAGGAGGTTCTGCTGTGTATATTTTAATATACTCTATATTTTACTTTTTTACAAAATTGGAAATAACAGAGTTTATACCGACATTGCTTTATATTGGCTACACAGGTAATTGAATACAAATGTTATTATACAGCAAGACTATAGCGCCTTTATTTATAACTAGGTTTTGTCCACAACTTTATCTGCGTAAGTGTGGGTTATCGCGGGCGTAGACGAAATCGAAGTCAAATAAATGGTAGCCTATCTAAATTATGTTCTTTGTTATGAAATTTGGTACATACCTACCAAATTTCATCAAAATCTGTTCAGTAACTTAGTTGTGAAAGCGCAACAGACCGACAGAGTTACTTTCGCATTTATTATATTAGTATAAATTAACTACCCTACCACTTGCTTACTATATTATTTACATCATAAATTCTCAGCTTCCTTCACTTCGTTTTGCGTCCAGGTAGCCAACGGTAGGGTATTTTGCCAAGTAATGAGTTCGATTTCCTTGTTTTATAAATGTATCTATGTTAAACTGAGCGGCGTATATCTTATTAGTGACTCATTAGTCGACGTTTGTGATAATAATGATATTATGTATTGTTACAGGTCTCATGGTGTTAACATTTTGGCTTCTCACTGGCACCATAGGATTCTTTGCAGCATACACATTTATAAGAAAAATTTATGCGGCTGTAAAGATTGACTAATTTCATTTGTAGCCATATTTAATATTTTATTTAAGTTTGTGTGAGTGACGAATGAATTAAAATTGAACAAAGATCTTTTGCCGATTTGTATTGTGCATAATGATTTGTGTAAATAGGTATGTAGTTAAAAATTGCATTTTAAAACACAATTTATTTAACTATTAAAATAAGATTGATTTGTATTATTTCGAAGTTTAAGATTCATATTTATAAAAACGTAGAAGTTTTAAACACTGCCTGCTTTCTTCGTGAACATAAAGAATCTATTCCATTTGTAGGTATTTTATTAGCTTTTTTTTTATTAATAATTATAGGATCACATTTGACTGTTATTGATTGGGGGCGTATTATTAAGTGCTAATGCTTATAGCCTTTCCAGTGCGAGAGAGAGAGAGACAGAGCTGTACATGACCTATATAAATACCCCTTTTTTCCAATGGAACAAATGGCATTAATACTCCATAATACAGTCCAAGATTAAAATTCAAATGGTAGGACTCTCAATATCATCACGTTTTTATTCATTGTTTGTTGTGTAATTTAATTTAACTGTCATTATAATTTTTAAACACGCATAGTAGTTATTAAATCTCCTAAAACTCCTTACCTTTAAATTTTACTGTAAGTATCCAAACATGAAAATTACAAAAATATAAAAGTTGTTTCATTTCATTTATTATTTTTGTGTGCACATAATCTGTGTCAATAAACATTTTTTCTTTCTTCTTTCTTTCATTCGCGTGTAAAAGTCATTGAGAAATTAAAAATTTCACACAAATTTTGTTATAACCAGTAGGTATAGTGATTGTTAGGTTTATTCGTCGCAACTCGTTACCACGGTGTACCCTGCCAGTAATGTTCCCCAGGATTACATAAACATAACATCACGCTTGTAATCCCGGAAGGGTTAGGCAGAAGTGTACCCATTAGTACACCCACATTACGCAAGTTATGTTTAAGTCCATGTAATAGGGGGCGAGCCTTTTGCCACTAACCGGGCTCAAATCCAGACTCCGAGGCTGCTACTGAGAAATTCCTATTGGAAAAACCCAATAACGCTATGCCCGACCTGGGAATCGAACCCATGCTCAGCAGTCGCGCTTTGTGACCACTAGACCAACGAGGCAGTTTCAGTATTACATAGACGAACTTATTGACATTGACTGGGTACAGAAATTACCAGATGACACCACCAATTTCCAAACTCCAGGTTGCTACCTAGAATTTCCTAATAACATTTTACCTGACCTAGGAATCAACTTAGGACTTCACGCTTAGCAGTTGCGCCGTTTAATCCTTCTCGACCGGGAAGGGACCAAGCGCACGACCAACGGCTTTACGTGCTTTCCAAAGCCCGGAGGTGCGCCACCAACTTCCATACTCCGGGCTACTACTGAGAAATCCGTATGGAAAAATCTAATAACACTTTTTGCCCAACCTGGGAATCGAACCCAGGACTCCACGCTCAGCAGTCGCGCTTGCGGCCACGAAACTTACGGGGCAATCAAATACTGTTCGTCGAAAACGTTCGTGTCGATTTAATTTATCTAACTATTACGTTCTCTATGGACGGTGTTTGAGCAATATTAATCATCACCATAACAGCCGAACGACGTCCACTGCTGGACATAGGCCTACCCTAAAAAGGAATATTAATAAACGCTACATAAAAAACAGACGAAGCCATTACTATCTACTGATAGGTACTGAGAGTACACGGCAGTTGTCTTCATGTCTGTTGAACCAAATATTCGTGTGATGCTGGCACTTTACTTGAAAATAATGTAAATATTTTGTATAGATACACTAAGTGAAGTAGGTACCAGTATTAGATGTTTGTGTTTGCGATGTTTATTAGTTTTTATTAGCATACGTGCACACGGCACACACACGTCACACACGCACAGTAGGTACACTCGCCTTTCATTCTTTTGAAATAATAATATCGTAAGTTTTTAGTTTACACCAGGGACACAAAAAACGTATCGATACTTTGTGGTATCGAGTATTTTTTCTCTCGATATTTTGATTTGGATGCTTTTACTCAATGAGTACATAATGGCAGGCAGGTATCTAAGGTATTGTATCGAAAAAATATTAAAAAATAATCTGAAGTAAAATAATTCGCTGCGAAAACGAAACTTAATAGATAGGTAACCTTTTTCAACAGGCACTTTTGCGTTCAGAACCAAAAGGGGTCAATTAACAGACGCAATTTTATTTTTATTATTATTGTATTTTAATTAGGTGCCATTGGTTTTTCTTGTGTTTTTTCTACTGACGTTGAACTGATTGACATTGAGGTCATATATGTTTAGGCCTTAAGAAAAGTACTCGATACTTAGAGTTTAGATATTTTTTCGAGTTCGATACTGCTCCTGAGTAATCGATACTTTCTATTCGACTCCGTGTCCCTAAGTGACACTGACAATCGTTCTTCCTATGGTGTAGAGATATACTTATGGAGATGCCGTTATCTTCTAAGTGGTAAGTAAGTAAGTAAATATCTATCAGAATGTTACATGCTATAGTTTGAAAATCTGTTAAAAATTATATCAGGTTCATATTCGTATGAAACGTGTCGAAGCGAGGGCTATTTGCTAGCCAATTTGTGCTTTTAATGCTTTTATCAGCTTTTCGTAGTTAGGGCCCGTTCATAGATATGCATCAGTGTCATGTATGTAGTTGTGAAATGTCAAATATTTGTCTAAAATGACCGGAAAACCGAAATGTCATTAGGCGCATTGATAAAATAAATATTTATTTTTACATTCAAAACGTAGTATTTTCTACGTAATTAATATTAAGTTTCTAAATTTCTATGTACAAAATGGAAACCAAAGTAGCAATAGTAACAGGAGGCAACAGAGGCATAGGATTTGAAATAGTGAAAGGACTGTGCCAAAAGTTTGATGGTGCTGTGTACCTTACGGCTAGAAACGAAGACAGAGGACGACAAGCCATAAAGAAATTACAAGACTTAGGCCTAAAACCTCTATTCCACATATTGGACGTCACATGCGAGAAAAGTATTCAAGACTTAGCCACACATATTTCAACACATCACTCTGGTATTGATGTTTTGGTAAACAACGCCGGCATCCTAGACTTCGATAAGGCTATCTCATCACACGAAGACGCTAAGAGACTCATTGATACGAACTTTATGAGTTTGTTGTCAATATCCAAGATATTGTACCCTCTACTTTTAAACACAGCCAGAATAATAAACATTAGCAGTGATTGGGGGTTATTGTCTAATGTACGTAAACAAATATGGCTCGACACGTTGGTTAAAGAAGATCTTACTGTTGAAGAAATCTTAGACTTTGTAAATGAGTTTTTGCGGGCAGCTAAAAATGGTAAAAGTTCGTTTGTTTCAATTGCGGGCCATTTTGGAGATTATAAAGTGTCTAAAGTGGCTATGTCAGCATTAACATTTGTTCAGCAGCGGCAGTTCCTTGAACAAGGCAAAGACATTTCTATAAACTGTGTCCACCCTGGATTTGTAATGACTGATATGACCAAAGGCATGGGTGACTTTACCCCAGAGCGAGGGGCCCGAGCTCCTCTATATTTGGCACTAGAAGCACCGCAGTCACTCAAAGGAGCGTTCATATGGCACGATTGTCATCATGTGAATTGGGATGACTAAGGATGTAATGGCTTTTTAAATTGTTAGTGTTACAACCATGTTAATCCTGTGATATCAGTGTCACATGCACTTTAAACTAAAATACATGATTTCTTCTAGTTTACATGTTTTCATTTGTTACATAATATTATCTGAGCTATTGTGTATAATATGTAGGTACTTATATTTTCCTGGATGGAGGTTGTGAATCATTTACTTAACAGTCATGTTTATTATTTGTTGGCCTAATTGTGACTAATGTATTTTTTTATACCTGTTCACTATTAAGCCATCATCACTAGGTAAGTGATAGGATGATGTAAAGTTATCTATTTGTTAGTAAAAAAGTATTTAAATCAAAATAACTTACCTGTTTTCTTTAATGTATTAAGTTCCCTATATATTTTTCACTCACACAATATTGTTTTCATATTTATATATTTCACATAATTATTCCTTTTACCTTACAAAATTATTACTCATAATTATGTTTTCAATATTTTGAGTAAGATAGAACTTATGGTAAATAATTAGGAAAAGCTCATCAGGGAAATTATTATTACTATTTAATTTATTTTAAAAGAAAATAGGTACCTACTTATGCAAAACACAGTTTGTGATTTAGATTATGTGGTACAAGAAGTTTGTTATTAGGAAAAATGCTTGGTGTATGTTTGTGAATTACTGTAATATAAGGATAAAATGTTTAATGTAATTTCTCAGCCAAGACAAACCTGGGTTTTAAGAAAGTCTAGGGTATAGGGAACCCCCATTGTGTACGGTCATAAGCATAAATATCACAATTCGAAAGTGTTGACGTTACACAATATATTCCAAACCATACTATAAAAAATTGGTCTTTTCTAACAGTTGCAATAGTTATTTCATGAGAAAATCGTTTTTTAATTTTACGGAAATGTAATATATTTATTCTCGTGACTGTACTACCCAAAGAATAAACGACAAATATGTACCTACCGAAACATGAAAGACTGTAAAGCATAACATAATATTATGACAATTTATGTGCTTAGTAAGTATGTTTAAATGAAACAAGTCAATGAACAATATAATAGTTGTACGATAACCTTTTGATAACTTGTATGGTTGATGAAGTAATTCAGTGGGGCTGATAAATCAGTTCTGTATCTACTTTAAATATTTATAAAGATCATTATTATGAATCAGATATTATGTCGTTAAAAATGACAAGTTATAAATGCGCTATTGTATTGCAATAAACTTCTAAAATACCTATTGGTTAAAACACTGAACTTTAATAATTTTGTCATGTCTGTAAAAAGTTAATTTTCGATCTTTGGTTTTAAAATCGAATAAAAGCACAGTAAAAGGTCTATTTTCCGATAAAGTAGTAATTCAAGTTATATCAGGCATCTGTGTGAGTAGGCTAGGTACCTACGATGTAGGTAGGTATATAGCGACTGCACACATATTTCAGAGAATGTTATTGTACAGATTTCAAATTCACGAAATAAATGTATTTTCTATTCTGTGGATTTTATAATTAAATATATTCAAAGGTTGATACAGAGCCCCTTACTTAGGGCTGCCATCGCCTAGAAATAGCCGATTCTGGACAAAAACTTCTAAAACCCTAAACATTTTTGTGAATTTGAGAGTTCTCCCCGGACAATCCCGAAATAAAATAATTATGTTTGCAATAAAGATCCATCGTTTACATTATTATTTCTTTATTACTTACATTTTTTTTTCCTAAATTTCAATAAATCGGGATTCCCCTGACTCTAAAACCCGGACACTTTATGACAAATCCTTCCGGACGTCCCCCGGACGCCTTCTAAACTAGGACAAATCTGGGAAAACGGACGGATGGCAGCCCTACCCTCACTTGTGTTAGGTATTTGTGTATGCGTAGGTACCCCACATTTAAACATCGAGATAAGTAGGTAAGAGCAAGAGCTTTAAGCTTTTTATTCTTTTCAATAGACAAAATACACTTTTGTGTAGTTGTAGTCAGCAGCACGCACTCCCGCAGCACTGGACATATTTGCCTACGGCGGACCTCCGTCTAGTTGAGCAGTTGCAACTTTCAATATTTGCAATTGAAAGCTTTATTACCGTTGTAAAGACTTAGATCCATTTACTGTTCTAGACTTCTCGAGCTTTCGACTGCTCGGGCGCAGTTGACCCGTTTTTAATTTTTATTTTGGGGTGGTAAAAATCATCAATTGAGTCCTTCCGCTCTGGGTGGGGCGGAAAGGACTGTCAGACTTTTACTGACTAAAAAACCACCCTGTTTCTTCTGTTGCCCTTTCCGTAGCTGTGCCCCGTTTCGGGGCCACGGTATCCTGTTAAGACGTCCCGCAACCCCGGGCAGTTGACCCCTTAAATTCTATAATAAATACAATTAGGTACAGCTAAGTTTTGATAGAGAGCAATTTATAACGACTGTCGTTCTTTTTTGTGTAGGAATCACAAATTATTATAAACTATGTTAATGCTAACATAGACTTAGGTAGCTATCCACTAAAACCCGATAATGTATGCGCATTGGATATATTTGTTTTTGAGTTTGAACGAATTTCGCCACTAGAGGCAAATTCTTCTATGCTACTTCCAAGGTTATACCAGGCAGCTATAGGTTTGTTTGATTTCATCATCGTGCTTTTGTATTTACATGGGTAGGTATAATTATCCAAAGATAAAGGATGATTACTGAAGTATGTAAACTGTAGTACTTAAACATTATTTTGACCACATTACTGTTTCTTCATCAAAGTAGGTCCATTTGCAGGCAATGCTTTCAAACCGATCATGATAAAGCATCTGACATCCGCGACTACACGTTGCCCCATCAAGACGCCACTAATTGCCAATGTGGAATATGCCCCACTAATTTCATATGATGGGGCACAGATTTCTACCAGTGCGGTGCCTACGCAGCGTCTACAAAATGTCTACGAAGTGTCTATGCCGCTACGCCGCCGGGGTTTCATATAAATAAAAAAGGTAATTATCACTGGTAAGTATAAAGAGTAGGTAGAAATAACAGTCATGAAGAATACATGAGTAACACAACTAAACTGCGAGAGGAAGGATTGCACTAGAAATAAGGATTAGAATACGCGCGCCTCAAGCAAAAAGTGTCAGTGACTTATTAATGCTACAGTAAAGTAGGTACATGATTCCCAGATTCCCAAGCGATGAAAGTTATTATGGATTATTAAAACAGAAATCTGCTGTTCCATACAAAGGCGATTATCACACTGCGTCGCTCGATTTTAAGCAAATATCTTAATATGTATAGAAACACGTACCTAAAGGACAACATAGACAACGCGTCGATGAAACTGCGCCCCCGGGCGGAGTGTGGTGCACTGTGATAATCGCCAAAAGTGCAACACATAGATGGTCAAATGTATGAAACAGCCGATTTTTTTTAAATAATTAACAAAACTTTTTACCCTGGGGTATTTAGAATCATGTGCAGAATCTATGGTAAAATACAAGTAGGTATATTATTGTAATATAAAAAACCAACCCATATAAAAGAAATGGTAGGTACTTATCCTTACAACTCCTGCAGGTAAGCGAATGTTAATACTAATTTAATAAAATGTGTCTTTACCCATACATAACATAACATCACGCCTGTAATCCTCGAAGGGTTAGGCAGAGGTGTACCCATTAGTACACCCAACATTTCGCCAGTTATGTTTTTTAGTCCCATGTAATAGGGGGCGAGCCTATTGCCATCAACCGGTCACAAATCCAGACTCCGAGGCTGCTACTGAGAAATTCCTGATGGAAAAACCCAATAACACTTTGCCCGACCTGGGAATCGAACCCAAGACCTCATGCACAGCAGTCGCGCTTGCGACCACTAGACCAACGAGGCAGTCATATTACATCGGCATCATCATCATCGTCGGTTGTTTTACACTCGAACATAAAAACTAATTTTATTCATCATAACTTATATATAAAAGTTAATAAACACAACTTAAGCTAATAATTGCAATAGTGATGAATCAGATATAAGTAAGAAGTGACGAATAATACTTATATTAAGTAGAAGGTCATTTTAGATTTATCTGTTTTTATTTCTAAATACAGGTATCGCATATCAAACCTAAAGACCTTTCATGAGTTATGTAAGTAAGTTAGGTAAGTATCTAGATTATGAACTGCATGTGTCTGAAACTTTAGAGTACGTTCCTGTATTTTTTTCTCTCTTTTTTCGTTAGGGTACCTCATTCGGGAATTGTATGAAGAGAGAGACCGTCACTATAATTTGATCGAAGTACCCACATGAGTAATCCGATAATACCTAATCTTAATAAAATGCAGATACATAACTAAATTGCGGGCTTGCGGACAGTGAATGGGTAGCTCGCCCTCCGATCAAGGACCAGGCCCGGGTCGACGGCGCGTTCTGTTCGCGCACGCCTCAGAAAGCTGTCAGCACAGGGACGGGGCCAACGCCTGCCGGGGTTGCGGGCCGGCTTAACAGGATACCGTGGCCCCGGAACGTAAAGGGCAACAGAAGGAACAGGGAGGTTTTTTAGTCAGTAAAAGTCTGACAGTCCCTTCCGCCCCACCCAGGGCGGAAGGAGTCATTTGATGACTTTAACACCTTAAAAAAAAGGTAAGTAACTAAGTAGGTACACAATAATGTGTTTGTTTTTAATCTGAGGTTCCACGTGTTGTTGTCCTAAGTAGGTACTCATGAGTAAGTAGGTATCTAAGTACTTGCAAACCGCCCACAGAAGCCGTATAGGTAGTACCTATATCTCAATAGAACACTACCCCTTTACCGTCCACTATTACGATTTTATAATACACTTAGTGAATAAGGTAGGGATCGACATCGACATTAGAATCCATACAAGGCGCTGCTTGTGCATTGGTAGGTACTACCGTAATGAGATTTGTTGCTGAAGTATCGAAGGGTTGACACGGATAAAATAAGTACATAGGATAAACAAAGCGACATATGTGAAGTGAACAGGAGTGGTAGGCACCTTAGTAATGTAACCTTAGCAATAACTTATAGCGCCTGCCGAAATTTTCAGGTATCTACTTTCTGGAACATAATGTACCTATGTACGCAGGTTTTATGCAAGTGACGGCGCAGTTGCCGCAGTGGCTGAGCGATTTTGGCTGCGCTGTTGTCGCGAGGCCTACAGATAGTTGTTTCAGGTCTGGCTGTTCAAATGTATGTTTGTAAACGTACTCACAATACAGCAAAAATACAAAAAAAAAGAGTAATGTTGACTAACCTAACACATCTTTGAAAAATACTTAAAAGGAGAAACATTTCTGGATCTACAGAGACGTGACTTTTTGCTTAATCATAACAGAAACAAAACTACTTATAACCCTTGACAAACCCTTTACAAAGATGTTGTCAGCTAACGTAACCGCACATCGTTAATGATCACAACAGAGTATTTGTATGTGTATTTCTGTTAATGGCAGTAATTTATTTATTTTTGCATTAAATCTGATTTTCGGTAACTCGTCTTCTGAGGCACGGAGGAGTATCGGTGTGCAAAAGATGGTCACCCATCCACAGACCAATCTCAGCAAGCGTAGCTAAACCGGATGGATAGTCCCGTACGGCTATTATTTCTTAGTACGAGCAAAGCAAGTAGTGTAAAAAAAATATTGAAACGTTTACTTCAGATTTACAAATTGAATCCTGCATGAAACATTCTTACAAATACCTACCTAGATAAGTAGGTAACAAGTATCTTGTCTCGACAGCGCCATTCGATTAATAAAGCTATTAAAATAATTGTGTCGGACGGACCAAATTACAAAATTCTTTTAGTGCCACCTACAATATCTACAACTGAATTGATAACTATCACGCGACACTCGTTATTTTGATTTCCTTAGTACATTACCTCTTGGATACGAAATGAAAATGCTTTGATAAACACGATTAATTCCGAATGACTTGTGTTAGTTCTCATGTACGTAATGTTCATTTCATATCCAGTAATTGTTTGTTTACATGGAGGCGTCTAGTGCCGGCGTCGATATCTTTCAGCTGATTGTTGATTTCATTTTGGTACTTTAATAGATAGGTGTAGAGTAAGTACCTAGTTCAGTGTTATAGGTAAATATTTAAATTATTTCGGAGATTAAGGTTTATTTTAGATTACAAGCATTAGAAGAAACCAATGATTTGATACTGATAAGTAACATGATAATGGTGTAATTTTTTTAATTATTATTACATTACATCACGCCAGTCGTCTCCGAAGGGTAAGGCAGAGGTGTACACCCATTAGTACACCCACATTTGGCCAATTATTTTGAAGTCCCATGTAATAAGGGGCGAGCCTATTGCCATCAATTGGGCACAAATCCATACTCCGAGGCTGCTACTGAGAAATTCCGGATGAAAAAACCCAAATTATTTTTTCTATAGGTACACTTAACACTTTTTTTCCCTTTACTCAGTCGTAAGTTCGAGAGTCCAGACATAGCCTTCGCTCGGACGTTAAGTTCAATTCGAAAGCTAATCAGACTAAACATAGGTAGGTAGTAAAGTACATTCTCGACACGTGAGGAAAATAAAATATATTATATTAATCAATCACGAATTGTTAAGAAGTAGGTAGTAGTAGATATTATAATTAGAAAGTCGGTTGTCACTTCCGTATTTGGTATTAAATCAGAACAGAAGAGATACCACAATATTAAAATTGGGCGAAAATATAATACCTACCTACAGTAATAAGTGCTAGGTAGATACTAATGCTAAAATAACACAAACTCTTGACTACCCACATAAAAAACTGTTTTTAAATCTTTAATGCTTCTTGTTGTTAATTGGAGTCCACGGTTCGATTCCTAAATCGGCAAAATGTTATTCGGTTTTTCCATTAAGGAATTTATTTGACAGTAGGAAGCTTACCGACTTTGTAGGTAGGTAGACAAGTGCACTGCGTTAGTTATCCCACTGCTTTGAAACTGTCTTTGTTAAACTTTTTATTTGTTTATTTTAAATAGGTTAGCTGAAACTTCCTTTTATTTATTTATATTTTAATTCCCTACTTATTTTCAATCTATTCACATTTTCACAAGAAGCACCTATAACTGCAATTTTGGAATATAAAATAAAACACCCACAATATTTCATAAATATTTATATTGAACTGGCCTTAATAAATTACAATCTAATACCGAACTAATAAAAACGGACTGACGATTCCACTTTCAAGCAAATAGGTGATGACAATTTCGTAATATGTGTCCAAAAGTT
This sequence comes from Hoplodrina ambigua, assembly GCA_949774945.1. Classification (NCBI taxonomy): domain Eukaryota; kingdom Metazoa; phylum Arthropoda; class Insecta; order Lepidoptera; family Noctuidae; genus Hoplodrina; species Hoplodrina ambigua. The sequence continues at coordinate 6,047,954 of OX458969.1, read as the reverse complement.
AGTATAACGGTTTAACCGCAGTACTGTACCGTGAAAATTTGGTATTTTATTAATATACAAAGGTTAAATTACTTATTCTAAACGCCTCTATAATGCTTTTCGCATTATTCAGTCACAATTCCAGTCGTAAAGTGTGGACGAATCATTCTTAGCCGACCGCTGTACTCTCTTTGGTGTTCTAGCCGTTAAGTCTTCACAATAACGTTGACCTTTACAATTGAAAACACGCGACTGTATAGCTATACCTATCTAAACATAATAAGGTACATCTGATTTTTACAATAACATAAAATTTCACACTTCAATTACATTTATATAAAACACAATATATAAACCGTTTTTAATACACAATCAAAAAATATAGTGTTTCAGTTTATTTTTTAGTGCAGTCTCATAAAAGAAATTAGGTATAGCCTCTAATGAACTACGTCTATCTTTCTCAATAAAACACAACTTATAACTAAAGTACTTAAATGCATTATGACAAAATACTTATACATTAAAAATTGCATTTGCTTAAAATGGTGACCTATTATGGTAAGTGGTGCCATATAGCCTCTATATACATAATATGGTATCAAATAGTTCTACGTTGCTTTTCTGTGTTTTGCGTGAATACCTTATTTCTATTATTACATTCCGAGTATTCCGACATCGGCTAATTAGTAGTAGGTAATATCAGCAACGTAAATAAATCGATAAGTCGACTGTTCAGGGAGGACTTGCCTCCATGCAAACGTGGTTGGTAACAGACCAATACTGGTAACACTTGAATTTCTCATTTGAGTGGTAAACTGGTAAATATGATCACTTGAATATAATACCCAAATATTTTGAAAACAACTTCAATTTTTATTCCAATAATTAAAAAAAAAGATTAATAAAATGTTTTATAACTAAACGCGAATGATATTAGGTACCTATTTTGCTAAGACAAATCAATAAAACTAAACAAGTTTATTATTTTAAAGGACCATTATTATATGGCGTGTCGATACACATGTCGTGGACAACCACACGGAATAAATAAAGTAATATAGGACGCCTATTTAGTTCTAGTCTAAATAAATAAAGCGTTTCACACTCGACTAAATAAGACACTTTACTTTGGTATTATTAGACTACATACTTATTACTTACCTACTGTTTACCTGGGTGTTGTCAAACAGTTGATGAACAAACTGTACCATTATCTATTTATCATATCACTGTGTCAAGGGACGGACCTTTTAAGTGTTTTATACTATAATTATTTTATGGTTTTATAATAGCATTAGCATACTTACATATTAATCAAACTCTTGCAGTTCGTTTTAGAACATGCTTAACTAGCGACAACACATTTCACAGGCTTTTCTTAAGGCACTAAAAGGTAACAATTATAATTTATTTACACATAGACAACTGCTCATAAACACAACCTTCTGATTCTGCCACTTAGCCCCCTTACTGCAAACTTGGAGTAAAGTTACACCAGTATCAACTTCGGTTTAATCATTAATTTTTCGTGGTTTTAGTTGGCAACTCCTTATATTTTAGATGTTGTGAGAGATTACCATCAATGAATTTTGTCATTGACATGTAACATCTTACGAACTTGCACTGGAGGAAATTCAGGCTCGGTCTCATTCAAGTCAGGTTTCGCATAGTGATACACTCATATTGTACAAATAGTGCAACTATAGGTATTGTAGATATTGCTGCAACTGTTGATACAGATCGATTTTAATTAGTGATAAGTGGGGTGAGTGGTGCTGGGGGATCGTCTCCGTAGTACCTGTAGCGATGAGGGACCTGCAGCGTGGCAGGCTCGGCGGCCTCCGCGTGCTGCGAGTCGCGGTGGCGGCGCAGGTCTACCTTACGCTGGAACGCCTTATCACACAGACCACACGAGAAAGGCTTGTATCCAGTGTGCTTGCGCATGTGCGTGATCAAGTTAGAGCTCTGGCTGAACGCCTTGGAGCACACTACGCACTTGTGCGGCTTCTCACCTAAAACAAATTGATATTCTTATGTTACGACTTTATACTTAAATGAAGTAGCTTTAAAAAAGCTTTTAACATTAATTAGTCCAGGGTAAACGGTCGCATAGTATGTTGGGCTTTGCATGGATCTTATCAAAAAACATTTAGTTATCTTTTTTATAAATATTAATACCAGCCTATTACTGTCCCCCTGCAGGGCAAAGGCCTCTTTTTTTACAGAGAAGGCATGAGCATTGATCACCACGCTTGCTCAAGGCGGATTGGCGATTCCAGACTTATATTAATTACAAGTCCAGGATTCCTCATTTTTTTTTAAATAAAAGTTGGTAATATTATATACCTATTTCATTAATTATTCAATTCTTTTACCGCGACCATCTAAAATAATAATAGATATAAGTCAAATAGCATACCACATCCACATTTCATTACGAAACGATTTTCTAATTCATAAACAACTTAGAAACATTACGTATCACTTCGTCAAGTAATTAAAGCTTGTATAAGTGGAGCAATACTTGTCATAATCATCGGCTATTTATTATTAACGGTGAGGTTTCCGAACTGATTTAATATGCAACGTCGCGTTGTACCTACACCGGTATTTATTAAGTTTAACGGTAATTGTTTGTAGCTCGATATAACGATATAACACTACACTAACTTGTAAAACTTTATTATTCGGAGGGTTAAGGATAGAAGGGTCTTCGTGCCATTATTTACAAATCTTTGTAATGAAACACGTTTAATAAAAACATCAAACAAAACCATTAGCAATTTTACCTGACCAGTTACTTAAAATCTCCAAAGATAGTTTACGAATAAAATTATAGCAAAAAATGCAAATGTCATTTTATAGATAGAACAGGATTTAAGTATACTTTTTGTTTGTGCCGTGATCGGCGTGCACGTGAAGGCCTGTGAAGGCTGCGCGGCTAATTGCAGGCCGAGCCGCATTTTGGAATATTGATGATGAGGCATTTATCGGGAGGACGAGCACCATGTAAGGCCGCTGTAAATCATTCGGAACAGGGCAGAGACGTGACGAGATGTCTCCGGCCAAGACAAATATGTCCGCCACATTTTTTAGCTACTATAATTCGTCTCGTTGAGCTTACTGCAAGTACTGGGACCATTGAAAAACGTATGAGACATTTATTTTTCTTACAGTTCGTCTGTTTTTTTGTAGTGCCATATTCATTGTATTATAGGTACCTATATTATACCATATTTTTTATAAAAATTTACTTGTACCTACTTAAAATTTATTTCAAAATATTCTGGAAATAAGAATTCCGGATAATTATTGTTATTCTAAATGTAAACTAGACATTACAGTAAAGCTCAATGAAGCTCTAGATAAACTGTACATTTTGCTTATTGGAAATTCATTAAGTGCAGTGGACGGGCCGCGATTTGCCGACGAAAACGTAATTGCACAGCATTTAAATATTTAATTCCCAAGGCATCGTCTGCGATGTGTCGCGTGACTGCTTTTATTGGGCGACTGCCTATATGTTTTCCATTTAATGAACTTGTTTCACAGTAGAGAAGTCTAGGCTATGGCTGGGTTATAACACTATATCATGTACTTATACAGCTTAATAAATCGACGAGGATAAAGTCGGATAACGTCTCCAGCAGCTGTTTACTGTCATTCCGATTAAAAGGGCAATCGTCGGAGATTACCTATCATTACACGCTCGACACGAACGTACGTGGGTATCACAGGCGACTAATTGAGAAAGTAAAATTTTATGTGAAATAAAATAAATTAACAGTTACTTGGTAGTGATACAAATTCTAATTCAATTGAAATTATGACGGTCAAGAGGAAAATAATGATATCGGATTTCTTTATCGCAATAAAACGGACTATAACGTTTTTTGCCGAGTAGCTGAGTTTTTGAGAAGCGTTGCTGCAATGAACACCTTTTCATGAAGTCTTATTTGATTACTTTGAGTTTATCTTTGTTGGTTATTGAGGTGGACAACATTAAAACATTGTAGCTTTTAGTATGATACGAAATAGAAGAACCTAAAGGACGATTTGGCGACTCAGAAGTCAAGGTTATTCTATAGTGTTGTCTAATTTCAAACAAAATAATAGAGATTTACTATTTATTTATTTTATACATAACATAACATAACATCACGCCTGTAATCCCCGAAGGGTTAGGCAGAGGTGTACCCATTAGTACACCCACATTTCGCCAGTTATGTTTTAGTCCCATGTAATAGGGGGCGAGCCTATTGCCATCAACCGGGCACAAATCCTGACTCCGAGGCTGCTACTGAGAAATTCCTGATGGAAAAACCCAATAACACTTTGCCCGACCTGGGAATCGAACCCAAGACCTCATGCACAGAAGTCGCGCTTGCGACCACTAGACCAACGAGGCAGTATTATTTATTTTATATTTCGTATATAATAAAAATAAAGATACATTTTTTAACACTGGTAGAAAGGTAGCATTATTCGTTTCAAATACGAAATGATATGTCTTCGTAAACTTGTGTAATGAGGGGACGCGCTGACACTTCGTATTGACGCAAGTTACGTGAAACATGAAACAGTTGTCATAATAATTTGAGTTTCACACTACTTGGAATGGTAGACACCATATAATTTAGTTCCTTTTTGTATCTTGACACGAACGAAAGTGTTATTGTTTTTTTTTAATACTTATTTGAAAGAAAGATTTTATTTAAGTAATTTTGTTAAATACGTAGTAAGTTACTTAGGTTATTTTTAAATATGTTTAAATTAAATAAGTTTTTTACTTAATTTTGATAAATACGTTGCACGAAGCGCTTACTAAAATCTATTCACAAGTTATTAAGGTCATGTCACCATGGGCTGGGCGCAGCCTGGTTTTGATTTAGGGTGGGGCAAAAAAGTAACTTTCTATTATATCAGTGAAAGAATTTTGTAATCTGATCAATGTTACTTCTAGACATTACATTTTACCTCTTCATCCTATTATTTTAGAGAAAATTATAAGTCATGCATGCGTCAGTACGAGTGGCGCAAACTCCCCATTCTGCCCCACCGTGCATACGCCTTTACCAACTTTACAAGCGGTTCAGTTCCGGCACACAAATACAATAGAATCAAAAATTTTAACATATAAAACCGAAACTGTGTTGTGTCAATGAAATACATTTTGAATAAGTCCTTGAATACAATCATTTCAAATTGGATAAACGAAAATGTTTTATTTTGCACAGTTGGAAAATGCACTACTTTCGCATTCATGCTAATAAATGAGGACAGACTTATCAGGTTTAATTTGCTTTGAGCTCAATGATTTTAAAAACATTTTTTTAGTACGTTAGTATAGGTCTATCTATATTCGAGACCTTTCTTCTTAAATAAGTCTCTTCGTTTAACAGATTCTACCTATATTAGATGAAAAGTATCCTATAAAATTATATAGGTACCTAAGCAAATAGGAATTTGTCTCGAACAAGCTACGTCAATAGATTTTAATAAGTAACAAATTCAAGCTGTTTCCAAAGATACAGAGTTACAGACTGATGAGACTATTTTATTGGAAATATCGATTCTATGGTGTTGCTCTAGGCACCCACCATTTGAAAACACTTCAAAATAGAGTTACTAACTTAACTATTGTAAACTTATGGAAACACAAACCTGTGTGTATATAGGTATGCTTTTTCATGTCTGACTTCTGGTGGAACCGCTTCCCGCAGTACTGGCACGGGTAGGGCCGCGTGTCGGAGTGGATCAGCAGATGAGTGGACAGCGTGCTCGAGCGCTTGAAGCACTTGCCGCACTGCTTGCACTATTCGGACAAACAACAAAATAAGTTATTAGAAGAATCGCTAAACTGTACGACACGTCTCTGTAATAAAGTCATATTTATGAGATTCCTGTCGTCTGCAAGTCGCCAAGCTAATAATAACCTATAATCCTCTTTGACTGACGTGTAAAGGAATATTGCACACTTGACCCCACGACGATTGCTAAGAAACCGGCTGAAATATAGCAAAGTACGACACTAGATATAATTATAACCGTAGTGCGGACAGCGTCCATCACCTTCAGTTAGACGGTGACAGCCAGTAATAAACTAATAACAGGGCTCTACCCCTTTCTACACTTTTCTTTGATTTCCCATCTAGCGTCGGCTTTGAATTTTTTTCAAGTAATTAGCGTCTTTTAACTACTTATTAACCGTGTATTTTTCACCAGAATTACTGATAAAAGGATACTTTCAATGAAATCAAATGTATAGGAACGTGAATGTGTTGGGACATTTTATCGATTTGTGTGACAGTACCTACCAGCGAAGAGTCTATGTAGAGTATTTATTTATTTTTGCTTATCATCGTGGCGTAGTTTTTTAAATTTTAATTCCGAATGTCAAATGCAATTGAAAGTTGTGCTTATATCGTAAGTTGACCGGAGACGAGTATAAAGGCAGTAACGTAAGTAGTGGGTTCTTAGGAATTGGTTTTTGAAATCCACACAAAGCTTGAAATGCAAATAGAGTGTCTTCTGTGTATCTTTGTGTGGGGTACAAAAGATTTTAACTAAGTACTTGCTGTGACTTTGCTTAAGATTTATTGAATCAGATGTTTTTGGTATGCGATGGAATAATTTCGTTACTTAACTTAGTTTATTTACTCGACAAACATGTTACGAACCATAGATATGGATTGTTTTGATGGAGGGTTTCACGATCATACATTTTAACATAACATTATAACATTACGCCTGTTATTGTTGCCATTTGTACACCCATGTTATAGGGGGCGAGCCTATTGCCATCAACCGAGGCTGCTACAGAGAAAATCCTGATTTAAAAACCAATAACACTTTGCCCAACCTGGGAATCTAATCCAAGATCTCATGCTCATCAGTCGCGTTTTGCGACCAGACCAACGAGGCAGTCTTAACTTAACACATTTTAAAATTTCTGCGAATTGTGAAAAAGCTTAAAATTTTAAAAGACCTCCTTTATACTTATTTGATTATTTAAATTGGTTATAAGTAACTTGACAATCCCTATAAGTAGTTGAAACAAACTACATAGGTAGTGGTTTCAGAGATTTCGTAAAGTGGCGTGGGTAACAGAACATTTAACCCGAGGGTTATTCATTGAAAAAATTGTAGGTCGATAGGTGGATTTCAGTAAAGCATAACGATCCAATTTCAATCATTTATAACAGATAAAGAAGTTTTAACGACATAATAAAATAGTGTCCAGTTACATTGTCAATAAGAAGAGTTTATACGTGAGCGTGGTTACATGAATCTTCACCCTTCATCTGAGGAAACAACCGGCTATGCTCGTAGCATTCGCAGGTTGATATTACCTATATAAAACATAAGAACGGGAAAATATGCTGTACGGCTATTAGTCGGGTGGATAAGTCGTTAAGTATGCGGCGCATGATAATCCATGGCACAAATCCGCGTAGCGGGCCCTGTGACAGTTGGCCGGGCAGCTGCACCGCCTCGCGCCTCACAAAAACCGCTACTTTTTTGGTCGCCTTTTTATACAATCGATGCACTCTCTTATAAACAACACAGGTGCTAGGGTATGACCGTCCACATATGGTTATCGGCTTGTACACGTAGAGAGGTGATTTTTTATGATAGCCGTTTGAATTTAAAAAATCTAGTGTCGTTTTTTACGAAACTGGCTTTTTATTAACGGCTTTGTGAAACCTGCTACGGTCCCTCGCGAGCGGGTAAAAGCGACTGTTACATGTCTTAATGTGAACTAACAATTATTATTACAAGGATTTTTTTATTGTCTTTTTTTTCATTTAACATATATTTTGCATTTTTAAAATTTGTTACGTTTATGCTTTTTTTGTTTTTGTTTTTACTTGTTTGTTGTTTCGTACTTGTTACATATAATGAGCCAATTGAAGGATTGTTCTTATTTAGAAGTATATAGGTATAGCTCTCCTATATCTCTTAAGCAAGGAAAGAAGACCTCACTGGCCTGGAAGTACCAACGCTACCTAAGTATTGTTATAAAAATAAAAGTTATCGATGGAAATAAGATTCAGTGGCGAACCCTGACAAGAGCTTAGTGTCATCTTGGATCCTGTAGAGATTGAAACCTAATAGCAAAATTTATTTTAAGATATGCATAGTTAGAATACTAATTTAAAAGGGACGAAAATTATGTAAAGTTTGGAAAATGTACTGTTATTTTTATTTAAAAAAAATGAGTTAGAAATAAGTTAGGATAAGAGTTTAGAAATGTACACTATCGCAATAGGTTTCTCTGTAATTATAGATGTAAGATGGAAAAATAAATAAATGTAAATTATTTGCAGAATAAAATTTTATGAATGAAATTCACTTGTACTTTTCAGAAATCAGTAGGTGTTACACGCGTAGTTTTGTGTCGTTGTTGTGGGTTATTAAAATTTGATCGTAATAAAGTTTTAAGTAGAGTGCGGTGAGGCGAGCGACGCGCGAGTGGCGCGTGGCACGCACGCGCCTCCACTCCGCCACCCGCCATTGTTTTACTACGTGCACATATTGCGATCATGATTACAATTTATTGTTCCATCATAAATTAGTAATTAGTCAATACCAATTGAAGGAACGGACGTTTTGTTTTTTGTGTTAAATGAAAAAATTGATGAATACTGATGATTGTCTTCGAGCGGTTATTACAACCATCTTTATTAATTTATTTGTTTTATCACCTCTGTTATTCGATACAGGTAGTATAGTACTACAGTAGTGTCACATTCAATTAGGCACAGCTCGGCGCCGATGATACCAAACGCTCATTACTTTCTTTAAATGATAAACTGTGCGAGGCTTTACAACATATTTAACGTCGTATGACACAAGGTAATTATTATTCGTCCAATTATAATCTGCCGAGCCGTGATAGTATTAAAAGTTGGAATTTTGATTAAAACCGATGCGGATTTATAAAACGACGGCACGTAGAAAAAACGAAAGCTACAAAAATGGCGAGAAGACGAGCCAGCAGGCTCCATGTGAGCCGCTAGCGTACGACGCGCCTGCGCAGCGCGACCCGTTCCGATACTCGACTACTTATTAAGACAGGGGCAGTTTTTGCTATTTGATTTGTTAAAGAGACTAAAACGGATACTGGTTTGCTATTTTAAAGCATTTTGAACGGAAACTGTACAGTTATTCTGGACTTGTTAAAGGATATAGTTGCTCTATCTAGATATTGGAGTTATAAGATAAATAAGAGGTATTGAGAATAAGGAATGTCGTTGATTTTTTTAAACACTTACTTGAAAGGATTTTTCACTTCTGTTTTCGTTTTTGAGGAGTAGAGAAAAGTTGAGATCTCCCCCTGGCGAGGGTTTGATGGGGTAGGTCTGATGCGCGGGCGCAGAGGGGCAACGGCGCGGCTCGGCGCTCGGCGGACGCTCAGCCTCGTCAGGGTTACTGCGACATCTCTTGACTAGTTCGAGAGGCGTGTCTGTGTCCTCGTGTCCCTCCCACCGGGAGATCGGTGATTCTTCTCCTACTTCCACTTTTTCACGTTCACATGCACTTCCCGGAGACCAAATCTGACGGTTTTTTGTTGATAAATTAAGAGGAAGCTCTTCCTCGTCATCTGCGAAAGAGCAAACAACGTTGTACTAAAGACTTAGTAAGTATATAGGAAGTACAAGGTTATTGTAGGTATGCTTTACTGTGTTTATAGACAGGTGAGTGCCGACAGTTTCACTTCGACTGTTCTTCACGCTATAAGTAGGTAAATTTAAAGTCGGACGAGTCAAATCGGGCGTCTGTAGAGTGACTTATGAAATCTGTACAGGTGCGCCAGTGTTTGCCGACGGTAACGTCATTGTTTGCTTTATAATACATGAAAAATTTTTCATACATTGTCGTCCACGTTCACGGAAGACATGAACAGTCTGATTATGTTTTATGACGAACCTACTTATATGTAATTAAGTTATTATTTTATGAGGTTTCTAAACAGATTCTTACTGCTGGGTATAGTATACACACATAGTATTCGTACCTACCTAATACTTGGATAGAATGGTTTTAAACCAACCACTAAATACCAATAAGACAAAAATCAATACTAATTAAATTATAAATGCGAAAGTGACTCTGGCTGTCTGTTAAACTTACACGAAGTAACATCTTACACCTAAAACCTACCTACCTATCAACCTGTCAAAGTTATCAATTACAGCAGTGATAAACTAAGCTCTTACTCGTTTCACTTTCTATTTGGAATTTATTACCTAAGTATTACGTTTCAGGTTTTTAAAAACACGATACTCGTCCTATTGACTTAAAAACCGATTGTATAAAACAAAGTCGCTTCCTGCAGTTTGTACACTTAGATCTTTTAAACTACGGAACGGATTTTAATACGGTTTTCATCTATAGATATGTAGAACGGCTCAAGAGGAATGTGTATTTACATTGCACACGTGCAAAACCGGGATGGGTTACTAGTACAAATATTTTATTTCATTGTTTCATCATCTTTATAATTTCATTTCATCTTTATCTATCGATGAAATGTCACTTCGTTAAGACATTTTCCCTAAATAAATAAATACAAATCAAGTACTTATTAGTGAGGTTTTTACGCTCGGTTTGTTATCTACGAGGTTGAGTTGGAACCGGTACCAATACGGATAAGAAACAATTAGAATACAATTCGTTCGACGACAATGAGCCACTGTACCTACTTAGTCGCTTTTCCTTGGAGCGTAGGAAACAAGCGCGCTGGTTCCATTGGTGGAGGTAAACGACATGTAAACGACGACATATCAGCGCCTCGAGTTATTAATCGGTGCCTTACACTGATAGCTATTCTAATGAGTATTATTCAGGAGAAGCCACGTAAGGAGGCCGAGGCGAAGCATGTTTTGTAATGCCGCGAACGTACGTACCTACCTACTTAATTACCATTTTTAGGATTCTTGAAACACGTAAACAGTTTGAGTGCGAGGTGATTTACTCTGTTTATATGAATTCCAATATGAAGACACACAGTACAGTGACAATAAACATTATTCTTCAGACTTTGATTTAAGCACTCGATCGATTTAATAATAATTGCAAATATGTAGGTCAAGTATAGACTGAAAATGACTTTCAGTACAATGTAATTCTAGTGAATTACAAATAAAATATTCCTTACTAACTACATGTTATCAACTATCGACAGCTGCAACATATCCAGACACTTACACATTATATTGTTCTAGAATAAAACTAGGGTGATGTGAGTCACAAAAAGATAATTTTAAAAATCTTTTGAAGACTATTTACAAAAGCTATATATGCCATAGTCAAGTACGTACGGGGATATGTGAATGTAGTTTCAAAAAAGATAGACATGAGGAATTTACTAGGAGTTTACAAACATATTAACAACTATCTGTAGGCCATACACAATACATAAATTTGTTCCGTGCGGGAACCGAACCTGCGATACGCAGCGCAGCAGTGACTCGCTCAGTCACTGCGCCTACCGAGCCGTCAAAGAGAATTAAAAAAAAAGTGGCTATAAATTCCTCGCACCACTACTTATATGAAACATTCACTATTTTCAGTGAATAGTCTTTAAGACCTACACATCTTTAAGATATACACCTGCATTATATCAGTAACCAGGAAAAAAGAAAGAAGATTTTCAGTTATTTTGCAGTCAGAGAAAACTTTGTTGTCGGGTATAAAGTAAGGTTAGTTACCATCTCTGGGCGGGGTATGCCTGGCGTGGTCGATGGGTGGTCGCACGAACTGGGGCGAGGCGCGCGGCATCAGCAGTGGCCATACACCTGCGCCACTGTACAGTGCTCCGAGACCACTGCAGTACATCAGCGCTCCCAACTCTGAACACAAAACATTAGCTGTTGACACAAGTTCCATTAAAACTAATCGCTCATAGGATCGAACTACAATCAGGAGGGCTGGAGGGAAGTCCCCTTGAAACAGGCGGGAAATAAACGAAGTAGTTTAAGAGGTCCGGGGGGACAGGAAACACGTACCAGTAGCTCGGGCGTATTGCTTGAGTGCTCTCCCAGCTATCTCAATGTCTCCCAACTGAAGTAAATCTAGTCGGTGATGTGAGAGCGAGTCAGGCGAGCGCGGGGGAGAGCGCGGCGACGGCGGGGTGCGGGGGGAGACGCTGCCTTCTGGTGACGGAAACCGGTGAGCTGGTGGCGGTGGCGAAGACGGCTGGAACTGCTCCGCCAGCCGCGACAGCAGGACGTGCCGAGACATCCTACGCAATTAAACAAAAAAGGATATAGTTACAAAATTTAAGTAGCAAAAAGTAGATAGTTACTAAAACTTTAAAAAAAACATCCTAAAGGTTCCTTCCAGAACATAATTATAGTAAGAAAGGCAAAAAAATATTAAAATATCTCTTTTGTTTTCACACAGGTAAAATAAACATGAATAAATTACAGGTAATAACGATTCTTTAACAATTAACGCCTGCATCACAATGTTAACTTCCATTATCCGTCCAATTAGAACAAACCACCTGAGCTTTTGAATTGTCATTGACTAGTTGAGTCTTATCGATCGATCGTATTGCAACCATTCTGCTTTCCCGTGGGAACCTTCAGTTTTCTGAAGAGCTTTTAGTATCTACAGCTTTTGTAATAAGCTTCATACTTACTTACAGTAAAAAGTGTTTATTTTATTTTTAGAGTGACACAATTATTCATTCATAAAAAAGGTTGCCCGGTAAGGAAAACTGGATATCACAAGGATTTCTCGTTTCTACCCGTTGTTGTGTTTTAAAGTCAACGGCATCTACAGTTTTACCACAATCACTAAGGTCTAAGCATTGTGAAAATAGATTTTACTAATGAAAACAACTTATAACTGGATGTAGAACTTACAGCCCAATAATTATTTTTTACTTTACACCACCAAACACTAATTGCCGCAACTTGATTACAATTTTATATGATAACGGCAGTGGCGTTGTGGCGTTGTCAGTAACTTTGTTCACAAAGACAACTCAATATGATGGTAAGTAGGTACCGCGTTTATCAAGATTTTACGGTCAGCGCGGATCAATTCAAAAGTTGCGATATCATCTTTGTTTTACGTGACCGACGTCATTAGTGTCCATCCTACTACCTACGTACGTATTTGTTGACAGCCCTTGCTGATTAATCCGACCGCTTGTTTGTTGACAGCGAATCGTATTAAAAGCTCAATCAAGCAAATGAAGAATCAGAATAATGGAAGTGGTCGGCGGAGCACGGCCGGCGGCGCCCGCTGCGTACGCGCATTAATAATGCACGTGTCGAGTAAAACAATCTTCATTAGACTAACACACATTACATATTTACAGAATGGATGTCCGCGTGTTCCCATACCATTTCACCGCGCTTCCATTAGGAATTAAACTCGAGGAGCTCACCAGTGCCAGTATAGGACGAGACATTACATTTGTCGCCGTAAATTATAAATAATGATGTCGAACAATGATTTGCAAAATGTTCTAATTACTAATGACCAAGGAGAGTCATTAACAAATAGTTTACGTGTAGATATCGATCACATTCATGATATCCACGAAGGGGCAGTTCAATTTTCTTGTCTTACAAATGCAAACCAATTGATTCGTGCTATTACTACTAATTGGCTAACAAGCTGGCTAACGTGAGGGTTGTGTGTCGCAATTTCTTGTTTCAATAAAGCAAGGCTTTATGTATTCGATGGCGAGTAGCAATTACCTGCCGTGCGGCGACAGCCACCTTATTTTTTTTCCATACAGTACAACAGTGGGAACTTGAGCAAATGTTGAGAAAATCAATCAGCGCAAAAATTGTCATGAAAAGTAAATGTTATATTGATATTTGCCCTATTTGTTTGTGGGTATTGTCTTTTTTTATTTATCTATACAAACTTATGCGTGTGTGTTATCGCATTTGAAAGAGCAGGTACCTATATTTGACTTAGAAAAAAGATCTAATCAAAATCCAATTCAGACTATTTGAACAGATTTGTTAACAAATCTTGGTGTTAACGTCAAATCAATATATTTAGATATTATTTTATTTATTTTCAGGGTAAGCCCTGAAAATAAATGAGAATAAATATACAATATCTAATTACGTTTAAAGCCTAGTGTGTAAATGCGGAGTGTTGCACTTTATAGCTATACAAAGCCTTGTAGGCTGCCGATACGGACTGAAAATTAATTATTTCATCGATATTCGTGGTTCCGGTGTCACGGCGGCAGCGGCGCAGGTTGCAAAATAAATTGCGTCGTTTCCGTGTAATAAACATGAGCGTTTATAACGTAAAAATGATCACTAGCTTATAAAAGAGGATCTTCATACATATTTGATATAATTTTATTTGCAGGTAAAAGCTATTTTCAATTTTCAACCGACTTCAAAAAGGAGGAGGTTCTCAATTCGACGCGTATGTTTTTTTTTTTTTTTTTGTTTTTTTTTTTTTGTATATTTGTTCTACGATTACTCCGCCAATTATGAATCGATTTGGATGATTCTTATTTTGTTTGAATGAGTATAGTCCCGAATAGGTCCCATAGGAATATTGTTATGATCTGATGATGAACTTTGGAGATATGTAACGGAACTCCTTATAAAATCACAGCAGAACCGCCGTAACAAGAAAAATTGCTTTGTTTATACGTGTAGTCGATGACTGATTGAAGGAAGTGGGGAGGGGGTACGTCAACCCCCCTCCTTCCACTTTCCAAAATTAAATATATCGTGTGAGATATTGTTTGAAAGGGCTTTATGTAAGGAATTCAAACATTAACACACAAGCACTAAAAAGTGAAAAATAAAAAGCTTTTTTATTTTCAATCTTTTGCTTATTTTCTTTTTAACTTTCATTATCATTCGTTTATTTCAGTATAGATTGCATTCTTCGTCGGTCTACCTAATTGATGGTTGTTTTAAAAAAATGTAATAAAATTCTCACAGAAGACCAAAAGAAAATGGTAATTTAGTAAATTAAAAAACGATTCATTCGCAGGCAGAAAATATTTCACCGCCCGTGGTGTTATCTGGCCCGCTTGTTCTTGTATTCAATACTTCTAGGTATTGAACATGTCGGAACACATGTACAAATTTGGTTTCGCTTTGTTTGTTTATTGCTATGAGAATATAGACTCGCAGATTATTTGCACGGCACTGCATCTCCAGACGTGTGCTGCGACTACGTATTACATTACAGTACATTGTGGCTTGTATAAACATAGACATGAGCAAATAATGTGAAAAGTAGGACTTTCAATGTGCAGCTCTTGTTTAAGTTGCTTCCGTAAATTGCGCATGATTTAGGTTTTCCTGACTGTACATATAAAGTTACAGTTACAAAATGTTTTACAGACTATAAATCAGATCAAATCAAACTCATTAATTAGCGTAAATAAGGTATTGAAGGTATATGAATCTCTTACTCCGTCATTAATTTAAGCGTGCAAATACATAATAATTACACATAATAAATTTTACAGCGTGCTCGTCTTTAATAGAGAAGCTTACGGTAAATGAAAGTTAATGAAGTATGTGAGCTTTTAAATATTAGTAGACGGCCTTTTTCCTTTTTCGTTTTCTATTTATAAATCCGATTTGTACCAAAGGAGAATAATAAAGTTGAAGACTGAAATATCATTAAACATTCCATATTTGAGAATAACAAAGGTTAAAGTTTTAAAAATAAGAATGAATATTGTTACACCTGTCAGTAACAGAGTTAGTCAGTAACGTTGCACGTAAAACATTTATTTGTATAAATAGTTGGAGTAAAAGTTCGTAAACGAGTAGGCACACTTATAAGTATTTAATGTATTTAAGTATATGCTGTTTGATAATTAGAAACTACATAGACTTTAAAAATGTTAAAAAAAGAGCTGAATCAGTAATAAAATAAGATGTAGGCAGGATAAACGTAGTTAAATTGTAAACCATTTGTATTTACATATGTAACTATTAATATCAAGTTACTTAAAAAAAAATCCTATTAATTTAATAAGTATTTGTTATTTTACGATAACATTATCAATCACATCAAAATGTGAAGAAATACTTAAAACAAGAGGCAGACAGTGTTGGAAATTTTATATTCTTCTGCAGTTTGTACAATCTAATAAAATGTTATATTTTGGTCTAATAGATTTAATACAAATCATTATCTTTGTTCTCGGGCAATATGGTAATAATGTCCAAACGGAACTTACCTCAAACAGAATTTTTACGAAGCTACGAAAATCTATTCACTCACTGCTACAAAACACTAGGCTCTATGATTGAAAAAATATTTTTATCAGTCCAATAAACACCATAAATCTAATGTCATTTTATTTAATATAGCATAGTAAAATAAATGCAGCGAATGATTTGACGTCGCGAAAATCGTAAGGCTGCGTAGGATCGGAAAACGTCACTGACTGCTACGGTGCGTCGCGTTTGGCGCCTGGCACCTGACTGAAATAAGGCTCGCGCGCCCCGACCTACCCGACTGCTCTTCCACAATAACGTTCTTTTTTCAAAACTCTGCTAACAAAAAAGAGGTCGGACGGAGGCTGAGCTATAAAGAAATGATTTGATGAAACAGGCACTTGACAGGTGGCTCGCGACGCATCCGCGCGTACACTACTTAATTGTTGGTTGCGCTTACGTTGACGGCGCAGAGGATGCACTGAAAAATGGCTTTTGAGTATTAATGCCCACAAATAAGCGGTTGCTCCCCATGTGACATTAAAACCCTTGCATTAAGAATTGCAAAATAGTTGCGCATATAATAGATGCGGTCCGCTTCTTTAGATCGGACAAAGCCTCCGGTTGGTAAGGACACGGACACGGATTGTTATACTTCTGGATTCATTATAAACCGGGAAATCCTAAATATTTTGATTTGTGCCGAAAACTGAGATTAACCAAATCCACGAGGCTTAGATTTCTCGTAGCGTTGCGCCCCGCCCACCGCGCGCTATTGGTCGCCATCTAAAGCTGGGCGGAGCGTTGCTTAGATACTAACTTAGAAGCCTTTTTAACGTAACAATCTAATATTATTTATTTACAAAATGATTCGTTCAATTATTTTAGTACTTTAATGGAAAATTAATTTTTGATGTAAGTTTACCTAGACAGGTATAATATTTAATGTCATGTCGGTAATTAAAAACGGGGAAAGTATTAAAATTGCTAAAAATAAATATTAAGGCTGCATATACATATCTATGGCCCTTAATAATGAGATTTCTAATTCGCCTCAGTCGCCGATAGAAATAAAACCATTATGTTAATTTTAAAAGTAACTGTATAATAACTGATAACAAAGTAAGCCTTGCTATAATCATATTTGCGAAAGCTAACTCTATCTGTCTGTCTGTAACGCTTTCATAACTAAACCACTGAAAAGATTTTGATGAAATTGGTACGGGGTAAGTTTGGACCCCAAGGAAGGACATGGGCTAATTTTCATTCTTATTCGTCTGCGTCCCCGATAGCCGACATTTATGCGGATGAAGTCGCGGGCAAAAGCTAGTATTTTGATAACTGAAACTACCCTCAACAAGAGACCGATTTGCGTAAAACAAGACAAAACGCTTTGTCTTAAAAGTTACAGCAATTAGCATGACTTATAAAAGACACATTTACTTACATACGGAGACATATATTTACTGATTATAGGTAAGTACCTACACTTTAAGCCTGAAAATAAAAACTGATTAACTTTGCATAAATAGGTAATAACTTCTTTGAATCGCTCATGGCTTGGCATGAAAGGTGCTCTACGCACTTGCATGAGAAATTGGCGATCGATACTTTACGTGACACATAAATGCCTTATTATATATTACAGTTCCAATTAAAATATTCGATAAAAACTATTTATGTGACTAAAAATAATTGCAACTTGCTGAAGTGAAATTATTTATAAGCTTAAAGAGATATAAATCTTTAGTATGAAAATAGCGAATTGATAAGTTGAATTGAAGCACAGAGCTTTACGTTTATCTTCTTAGCATATCGCTGGTAGTCTATCTATTGAGCTAGTCCAGGAGTGTTATTCTCATATTTTCATTAAAATATAAGTGTCAGTCTGTCAAAAATACTTTTAATTTACCTACATTTTTGACTTTGATGTCGCGGCGATTAAATTGCAATTAGATTTTAATATTTTTTTGTTTCGATAAATTGTCCTTCAGCAGAACTTGGCCAGAAGTTTAGCGCCATCAGTAGCGTTCATCAATTTCTGAAACGCGCACGTAGGACATGTTATCAGTTGCCCATTGTTTGAGGAACAGCACCATATTATTTTGTACTCCAAGCTCGAATCGTCTTTAAATCTCCACTTGAGCAGGTTTTCCTACACAATATTTTCTAATTTACTAATTCAAGCATTAGCCATCAGTTGTAAAACTTATAAACTGGCACCTTTATAATATTTCAGTTATTTCAGCAACGTCCAATTATCAACTCTCAGGTTTTCCATTATTGTGTTTCATTAATCACATTTTCACCTGATCAAGCGATTGTAATAGCAATCTCGGGAAATTCAATTAGGCGGATAATCTGCTTTGGTTGCTACGTGTTTAGTTACGCGAGGAAACGTAAGGCTTCAGGTGGGGAAGTGCTTCAGCGAGTGCAGGCCGCAGTGGAGGGCGCGTGCAGCGCGTGGGGGAGGGAGGGGGAGCCATGGGGCTGTAAACATAACGGCGAGCGTGTGTCGGGGTGAGGAGCGTGCGGGTTGCGGAGTGCGGGGCGCGCGTCACGGCCCGTTAGCGCGGATCCTCGGCGCGTGCACATGTCGCCCCGGCACGCGCCCGCGCCACTTTTTATCCTTCTTTTTTTCTGTAGCTGTTTTTGTTTTCTCCCTTTGTTCAAAATACGAATTAAAGCCTCCATTTCGATTTCTGGGAGAATTAATGAAGCCGGGTTTAAGATATCACGATCGCAAGTCTGATAAGGTTTTGTTGTTCATTCATAGTTCGTTGTGACTTTTATTTTTGGATATTCCCGAAAATTATGTTGACTTAGCTGTACAACTACAACTTTCAACTTACACTTACAAGTTTCGGGGTACGTAAGGTGCCGCTGTAAGTTCTGTAAATCTTAAATGCACGAGATGATTGCATATGTAGTATTAATATGTATACATACCTAAATGGTATAGGTATGTATACATATTAATACTAGTAGTAACATGTAGATCTACAATTGTCATGTTTCCAGATTCGTTCCCATTACACAAATGAAAAACCAAAAGTGGACAGGTACGTACGCCGGTAGATAGGGCGGGGAGATGATATGTAGATAAAAACCATGCAATTCATAAAGTATGCGAGTACATGGTTGATAGATAAGTAAATCAAAATAAAACAGTTGACGGGTAGATAGGTACGTATGTTTCAGCTGCAGGGGCGTACAGAACCGGTCACGGGCGCGCGGCGTGCGGTGCCGCGGTGGTGCGGTGCTGCGCCGGCGCAGGCGGCTGACGCTGTCGCCGAGCGCCATTCCTTACAGTCAACTTTTATTAATTGGGCAGATGAGAGCCACGGCTTCCATGATGAATGCTTATCCCTTATACGGCCAGCAGTTCGCGAAACCTTTTATAGATTCTCAATTAAAAGTGTCTATTATAGTTAATAGGACGATCAGACATTGTAGCGTTTATAGAAACGAGAATATTTGCTTTGTGTATGTATAAAAACAGGTAATATAACGGAAAGGACGATTAAGTGGAATAAAATATAGTGTAGGGGTGCGGGTGGCAGGTGGCTGCGGCTTAGGGATGCTCCCATTGTGCCGACTTAGATATCGACACGCAAAGTGATTTGAAGACAAATAACTCCATTTTTTTACGTAGATTTGTGGATGGTTGTACTTACGTGGACATAATTCATAATTTTGACGTTGTGGATAAGTACTTTAATAAAAAGCTAAATTAATTTTTAATCTTTCATTATGGGTCACAATAAATAAATGTTTATAATTTAACAATTAAAGTCAAATAGGCATTAAAACCTAAAAATCAGCATCATGTGACATATCGTCCTACCGTCTTCGTCTGTAATGCCAACTTCTATAAATAAAGATGGAACCCTAATGATGATGTAGCTAATTAGTAGCGCAGCGTGTTAGTCTGCTTGTATTGGTTTCTTGGTTTCATTCCAGCTGGAATTCTTGACATTCCACTTTGTGACCTTGGCATATATGCTCATCCTTAATATCTTACTGAATTACCTAGTTATTACCAATTGTAACATAACATGATTAATTTCTTATGACGTTGCTTTTGTTTTTTTTTTTGCGTAGAGCTGCTACGTGCTACGATCAATGCTCTACGGTTGTAGCACCAACTAAGAAATACAGTACGGTTTAAAATCCCGTTTCTAACGTTGATATTTGAAACATCGATAGCTGTAATCGACACATGTCGCGTCTAAGGAGCACCCTCAGTGTTTGAGACAAGATTCAGCACGCAAGTCAGCGCGTTGCCTGCGCCCGCGCCATGTGCCTTAACGGATTTATTGGAACGCCTGCGCGTGCCGTGCGTCATCCACTCCAGCGCCTTTATTTGTCGAATATACCGGTGAACACTTTCTCTACACCTTACGAGTCACCGGTTAAGAAAACGGTAGTGTTGAATAGTATCTACGGTTTTCCAAAATACAATCAATAGACGTAAGCATTACGAAACAGGGTTCAAACAGTTTAACGAATATAGCAAGTTTGAATATTTCCTGATGCAGCTAAGAACTTAGAAATTATAATTTTGTCATTTGGTTTTAGCACGTAAAAAATAAACGGTAGATAAAATCATATCAGAATAGAAAAACTTATAAAAGAATATGTCCTTATCGAATGTAGTTACGTAACGAAAGCACACTCACAGCCTTAAGCACTAAAAGTACTTTTTTTTAAACGCGCGATCTAATTTACTTAAAACTTTATTATTAGATTAAGGTTTTTGGATTTTACGAAAATCAACCTATCTATGGTAACGATACCGGTGGAAATGGGTAATCAAGTTTTTAGGAGCGGATTTTACTACGTGCTTTGATTAACCTAAATATTGATTTAAGTAGATTATCTTCAAGTCAAATAATAGTATCGTATCAAGCGGTACAGTTTAAATGAAAGATCCTTTATCTTCAGTTTATAAACGCGATTTATACATAAACTACTCTCAATACGAGGTAAACTGCATGTTTCAATTCATATGGATATAGGTGAACGTGACGCGGACGAAGTGGCCAGAAAAGTACTATACCTATTTAATATTTCGCTGTAGCTTGACAATTTCGGCACATTATGGAATTTGGAATTTCCAATCAAAATATTTTCTAACCCTGACTAGGTACCTAACCTAACGTATTGTTTATGATTTGCAGTGCACAAAAACACGAACAAATGCATGGTTAACCCAAAACAACAGACGGGAATTCCAAAAATCAGTACAACAGTTTATCACCTAAACACCCGTTACGATCGGTATCAATTTGCATAATAATATTATGTTAGCAGTTGGAGGCCTACAGTTAGGAGGCGATTGCGGCGAGTCATATGGCGGGCGTCTGCTGAAACCGTAAAAGCTTGTGGAGTGTGCGCATTGTGTACGTCGTGCGGCGGTGCGGCGGGCGGCGCAGACGCGCCCGCTCATTACGACGAAAAACTGCGTTCCTCTCCGCTAATTACTATCATTCTTACGCGCTCCCATATTGAGTGAGCACATGTTCCCGAAGCCGAGGCCGCGCAGGCGCACACTGCTGCTATGTTGCGGTTTTCGATTACTGCGTGTGTAATGGTGTAATAAATGCACGAGTCCTCGGTAAAAACTTAAGTTTCAGATTATATTTAATCTTATAACTTTTATTAATAAATTATTAAATATATAGCAGTTAGGGTTTGCGGTTACCGACTGCTGGGCGCGCTCGAGAGCTTGCGTGTGCGCATATGTAGAGCTTTACAACCGCGTCTATAGGGTTTTTAAAAGAACACAAGCATTCACTTGACTTTTGATTATTGGAAGCTATCAGAGGCATACACAGGCATGCGAACGTGTACTCTTTGACAATTTAATAGCATATGCGCTTGCACCTGCCATTGCAAAAAGTAGGCGCACGCTTCAGGCAGTGAAGCGCGGAATTCGTCGCCGCGGTCGTCCTCTAGCCTATCTTATACGCTATTTATTGGTAATTGATTGGAAAGGTGCATTAAGCTCTCGTGTTATGTTTTTATAACGATTGACCATACTTGGATTTGTTGCCCTGGAACTAAATACTTATGTATAATGTCTTGTTTCAACATTTCACGTACATCGACATACCTACTTACTTGTTATGTTCTTTGTATTATTATTAGATACCTACGAGTACATTGATAGGCAAGGTTTTCGTTTTACGTTACCCCATATAAACAGCAACTTGAATTAGAATTTGATCAGTCGTAAAATGTATACTGCTAGTAGCTCAATGACTATGTTGTAGTTAATAATAACAGGTGCTCAAAGACTAATCTCGACAAGCTATGTTAGTTCGATAAGTATGTTCCCAAGCTTAGTAAACTGCCTCGTAGGTCTAGCGGTCCAAAACTTGACATCTGTCAGTGGGTTCCTGGATGTAAATCTCCAGGTTGTGCAAATTTAGGAATTTCCATTTGGTTTTTTTTTTTGTGATAGCCCGAAGTACATTAGTGCCCAGGTAATAGTGAAAGGAGTCAGAAGTCCTATGTAACGGGAGCTAGCACGTTTCATAGAACTTAAACATTGGATGTAGGTATCATAGGTACACCTCTGCCCCCTTTGCTCGACCTATCGGGAAACACAGTTACCTATAGTAACCTATATGTAGTTTACTAAGCTTGGGAACATACTTATCGAACGAACATAGCTTGTCGAGATTGGTCTTTAAGCAACTGTTATTATAGACTACAACATAGTCATTGAGCTACTAGTAGTATACATTTTACACTATACAATCCAAAACCCTGTGGGTCTTTAATAGTCTACAGCATGTTTTCGTAACCGATTGAAATTCGTAGCACGTTCTACGCCGAAATTGATGTGTCTACGAGATGGTACCGTCTTACTAATTCAAATCAATTTTAATACGTGTTTTTAGTTGGAGCTTTGTAAAGTTTTTAGGTTTGATTGTTTTTAGTTACCTGAATCATTCCTAACTACTTCTGTTCAATTTGATTTAGATAGTTTAAGTTTGTTCAGTTTTTAAAAGGTTGTATATAAAAATATAAAATCTCCGGCAAAAATGAAATATAAAATGACTAAATTAAATGTGTTCAGGTTTTATTTGTATGGGTAACGATCAGTCTGGTTTGGGCGGCTCGCAATACTCGCAAACGCTCAGTGAAGATGTCTGGGCGAGTTAACGCGTGCCCCGCGGCGGCGGCGGCTGCGGTCGCCGCTCATGTCCGCTTAATGAGTGTTTTAACTACTGTTGGTAAATCATGCTTTTACGTCCTTCGGGCTCAGATATACGACGCCGCGATTCAGCTGCGCATCATGATTCAGAACTAAAGGCAATTATCGTATGCAATCAAATAATAGCGACAACGGAAAGGTTGTACGCCAAGATCAATAAAACTCGTAAGATGTCCCAAATAAAAACCAATATTTTAGTAAAATCGTCATCGATATGGAATAAAATGCCATGTGTGTGTTATATTTTTATTTAACGACATAATATTTTTATTCATACACAGGACGATCGAAATAAATTTCGCAATGTGGTTATCCCGATCAACAAACTTAAAATTCAGATATAAAAAAATTGGGTTAGCGCAATTAACCGCCAAAGGTGCCGCGATTTTGCTGGCGGATAATGAATGGGCAATCACGCGCCTTTGATAAGTGCATGGGGTGACCAGCTAGCGGTAACCATCGGTCGCAAAGGAGTTGCGTCCCGGAGGCGTGAGGCGCGCAAGGCGCGGGGGCCGGGGCAGCTCGCGCCTGCGCAGGCGCAGCGCGGCGGGGAGCAGCCGGGCAGGTGGCGCGAAGGCCACTCCGGGACCGGGAGCGCGTCGCCTCCAGTTAATTGATTCCAATCTGAGAAGCGGCTCACGATAATTCACTCTGTAAGTAAGTGTGTATCCACTCTCGCTCTGTGGTAATTATAAAACGGTCGACAGGTAACGGCATTTCGTATTTCTATTGCTTTTGTTTCATCATAGTGGTGATTTTCAGCTTTTTATCTAAATATTTTATGTACCACCGCTATCATATTCATTTTCTTTTTGTATGAGATAAGTAAGTAGAAAGTATTTTGTAAGTCTTTATATTTTTATTAATTACCATTTTACTCAGACGATTTTCAATCGTGGTTCTGTAGATGGTGTCATGTAACATTGTACCTAAGTATAAAACTCACCTCTGAAAATCAGTTTAAAAAACCTTGTTATGCTACTGACTGATTAACAACGCCAAGTTCTCCACACAAAAATTAGTAGATATTCAGGTTCAAGACATGAATTAAGATAATATTGATTCTGTAAAAAATGATCATTTTGCGAATGCGTATCAAGGTAGGTACTTAGGTATCTATAGATTACAGAACCATTGATTTTCATTAAGTACAGTCTAGAAGACGGTGGCATAGTAAAAAACGAGCTTCTGAACCGAACCGGCCCGCCGCCGCCGGCCGCTCGCACCGCCCGTGAACCGATTTAAATGCCGTCATTAATCCGTGGACAAGACCGTTTCCTTTGCACAGTAGTTATTGCATATCGCAATTTTCTGTCAATTTTACTGCAGTAGCTAATAATACGTATCGATATTGTTAATGACTTAATGTTTATATTTAACGACTTTTGAAAGAAGATAATCTGATTTACATATTAATAACTTTTCATACTGGCATGTCGATGGTCAATACAAAACAATTGAATATACTTAGTACAGTTTATATAGAATATTTTCGACGGATTCATACAAATTCTAAGAAGAGAGACTGAAATAAACGGATTTTATTTCCGTTTTATAAAAATAAAACTGATTTTTGGGTAAATACTGATATTATTCTGAAGGACACTTCTTTTATTTGAAGAGTTGAGAGAGGCATAACTTGATAAATACTTTTGACAGTATTGAATTATGCTGTTTACCTACTCGTGAAAAACGACAACGGCAATGATTAATTACTCGTCAATGCTCATGTTGGCAGGTAACAAAACACACGAGGCATTTTTGTCATTATTGATAAAAAGCATCGGGTATAATAAAACACTTTGTTAACTAGTATGATTAAAATCAAACACAAAAAATGCTAATCAAAGGGCGAGTGTGTTGTAAAGTAGCAGTTTCCATATATGTAAGCAGACAGCGGGTATCGGCGAACGGTGCGTGCGACTTGCACAGAGAGCGCACGCGCCTAGTAATTACGCGCAAAAGGTCGCGCGCGCACATTGCGCTCGCTCGCGCCGCCTGCGCATGCCCCATTCCACCACCATTACACCGCGTCGCCTCGGGCTCATCTTCACTTTCAAGCAACATTAAACGCGTACTGACGTCATTAGATCCTGTAACATGGTCATGATCGTCATTAAATCCTACCATCTTAATCCTACGTTGCTAATGGCTTGTAAATATGCTAATCTGGAACCACTCTACGATTTAATATTTGGCTAACTTTATGGAAAGTAATTTCTTCATCATTCAATGTAGCGATCCAGTAAAAATACCATGACAAAGAATGTAATGATGACAAAGAAGACCAACTTCACAACGAAAACTGTTACCTGCCCTGCCTGTGCCTGTTGCCTGTGCTGGTACCTACTTAGATCAGGCAACTCTCCGTGGTGAAACAGATGACTATGCATACATAGTCAAACCATTAACCATAGAAATACCATTCATTATGCTAATATTTACTCTAAATTTCATTTTGCGAATGAAAAAATAATCTTTACCACTTAGAGTGATTCTCATCCAATAACTGTGCATACGGGATATTTATCTAAACTACCCATTGCCCATGGACAGGTCGCAAAACCTGCAAGTTATTTGTAAAAAGCAAGCTTTTGTTGGCAATTATTCCGTTTTAATTAGGATTCAAACCTTGCCTGCTAAGTACAGGGAATTTAGTAACCGTATCAAAGCTGCATCACTCCGTACGTAGGTACCTTCGTGCGGTGGTAGGTACTGTGCCACCATTGACCGCATAATCTTCCCCACACAAATTGTACTGTACGCTGCACACCAAAAGTGCAATGATTTTTATTATTAAATGTAAAACATAATCTAACTTCAACGCTTGTAATCCAAGAAGGATTAGGCAGAGGTGTACCCATTATTACACCCATATTTCACCAGTTACGTTTAAGTGCCACGTTATTGGAGCAAGCCTATTGCCATCACAGGACACAAATCCAGACTCCGGCTGCTACTGAGAAATTCTTGATGGAAAAACCCAACACTTAGCCCGATTTGGGAATCGAACCCAAACTCATGCTCAGCAGTCGCGTCTAATGTAAAATAAATTATTTTAGGTCCATCAGTTGGTACCGTAAAATATTTTTGATAACATGATATAGAACATTTAGAAGGATTTATTACTAAAATAAAAATATAATGTTACCCACTTCGAATAATTCGATATCCTAAGTTCCAAAAGTTTCTTGGTCATCCTTATATTGGATTCTTTAATTAAACCTAATGTGTGTATTTTTACTTGTGCCAAATAAACATATTTTTTTAATTATTTCTTACAAGAGATTATATTACTTTACAAACATAACTTTTCAAAAGAAAATTACTGCTGTTAAAAAAAAAAGGTGATCAAGAAAAGCTCTCATTTGTACCCAAAAATAATTTTGCAGACGACAGTACCTATCTACATGATATCGTAAATGCTTTTAACGATTCATTTAAATGTAAGTATAGATATGCAAAAACGTAAGCTGAGTGCCAGTGTTGAGCTTTTCGTATTGCCATAGTAAATTGTATTATAGGATGACGCTATTCGAAAATGAAGATATTTTAAAGATTTTATGGGTACCTATGGGTAAAGCACGGTATCGGCCATGATTGCATTAAGTATTATGAGTCCTCCAATAAATTAACATAATATAGCAATAATTATTGTCGATCGACACATAAATTACCCACCTAAATGTGCACGCGGGTACGACATTACAAGCAATTTATAAGAGAGTTATGCAAAATATTTTGCTATATTATTTAATGACGAATAAATCTATTAGATGATTACTAAGAAATCTATTAGACGATATTGTATCTCAAAATGCATATAATAAAAATCAATGTAGATAGGTATTGCAAAATCGTTATTTTGTAAATCAAATCTAGATGGCTTGACTCGACAGAAATGTTGGTACAGAAAAGTTAAATATTAAATTACTTATTTATATTGAATTACTGTGTTCTTCTGACCTTAACTTCTTCTAGAATTGATGGCGGTGTTTTTTATTTTTAATTTTCATCGTTACACGTGTTCATTTCGTATCACATTGAAACATTATTTTGTCACAGCGCTTATTCATTTGCACAGCGTATTAATTTGGCTTATTCTAAAGGAAATGAACAAAATGATTACAGTAAATGTTTAAAAAAATATTCGTGGCACGTGATTTCACAGATTGTACAGTTGAATAAATATTACAATAATTGTCAGCAGCAAATAGTGTGTATTTAAGAACCGTCTGGGGAGAATGGTATTTTCGCGTTTCTAGATTAGTATTTCAATTTGCATAAAAAAATCTTAGGAGAACATAATGATATAACTGAAATCTTTTGTTTATCAGAAGCCGTCAACAATATAATAAAGATGTTTTCTGATAAATTGCCGATTCTCCACGGCCATTCTGTCCGGTTAATTTATTAAAGCCAATTGCAATTAAGTGTCGGCGCCGACGGCATGTGATGGTAGTACAACAAAGCGTCAATTAAGTAGGTATGACCATGAATTCATGTGTTATGATTGTGCGACAGGTACGCGCATCGGTCGCAGGGTGACGCGTCGCGTCGCGGCTCACCGCGTCTACTAGTCGTAACATCTGCCGACGCGTTTATGACCCAACGGACGTCACCTTAACCTGCCTAGTAAATAAGTCCTACTTCAGCCCTATGAAAATCTATACTTACCGTAAAAGCAAGTTTCTTAAGCTTTGGCTTAAAACTAGAAAACATTGGCACCTCCCCCCTTATGATAAAATACAGTTAAAGTTCAAATTCGAACTTAAAAAAGGCTCAAACAAAATGATTGAATGAATATGTTATTCAAGAGGTGGGAAGTTCGTATCATACGTTTTTCCGTTTTGAGCTATTTTGCCTACAGAGCTAAAGAATCCCACATTTACCTGGTAAGAAATATTGTATTCCTTAGATGAAAATAAGAAAGATCCCAACATAATAATGTCAAATTCTAATGTCAAAGACAGTATTTTGACTCTTTTCAATCTTACCTATGTTTTGAGAGCAGCTTGTATTAAACTACTCGTTTGCCGAGATTCTGCATAACAATAAAATATTCATTTGTAAATGAATTTGATAAATATTCTTATTACCGCAATTAACAGTTGAAAAGTTATATAATTTCAATGTTACTTTGACGGCGAGTTCATATCAATGAAGATAAAAATTTTACGATTTCAATTACGTTTAAAGTCATAATCTAGAAGCACTCATAGCAAGCAATTAGGTATTTAATAATCACATTTTAATATCCACATCTGAACTAAATAAAATAACTTTATTGCGGAATAAAAATATCAAGTTTTAACTCCACAATTAACAATCATTAATTTAATGCATGTTATTTGATGCTATTGTTGACATTATATTGATTTGTGAAATTGAAAAGGACTTGGCCTGCTTTATTTTAAATAAAATAATTAATTTTCAGTTTGTTGAACAATGTAGAAGATGAATATTTTTCGTCAAATTGCAACTGCTTGTAGCGCGTAATAGCTGAGCAGACTACGCAGTTATAAATAAAACTTTCGCGCGGCGCAAGCGCGTTAAATCGAATCCGACGATGGCTGGAACTCGTCCTGGCGCACCTGCGACAATTTTTATAGTATAAATTTGCATTAATTCATTTAGTCCTGTTTTCAACGCAGCGTATAAATGGGTTAGCCGGTAAGTGGTGGGATCTAGCCGCTGCCGGCGCAGGCCAGGCGCGGGCGCGGGTGTCGAGACGCCCGGCGCACGTCGCGTGTCCCCATCCACCTTTCAGAGTTAATCGACGGACAACAAGCCCACGCGCCTACTGTAGGTATTTTCTTTTATTGAATTTGAAATGTCTATAAAACTAAGAATATGTTTAGGCACTTTATTAAGGTTTTTTTTATAAAAAAATAAAATTCAGCTTTTTGTTACCGCATAACCACGGTTAGTATACAAACAACTTGCCAACAGCAGGCAGACCTCAGAGATTACTTATGTGTATTGTCTGTATATAAAGCCTGTCTACTTACTGAGATCGCATCTGTAGTAATTTCCATCGACTTGCGACTGTCATGTTTCATCTTTGATGTAAAACAACTTGCGCGCGTTTATTATGCAAATATGTATCTGATTTTTACTTATTTTGCCTTCTAGCTATATCTATAAAAAATCTCTTCTGCGGTTTTAGATCCGCTCCGTAAAGTGTTTTTATTTTTACTTATGTCTACAAAGTAGGGTGTTCTACATAGAATATGTCTAATCTTATTACTTATAAAAAAATAATACCAGAAAGAAACTTGCTACCTTTTTATGATAAAGATTTTCTTTGCCGCATGCTGGATAAGTTTGTCTTAGCTAAGCTTAGAAACATAAACCTTTTAATACCTACTAACAGGTACCGTGCTTAATTTATTTGTCGTATCTTAGCTTACAGTTATTTCCTATGGTTGATCATACACCAAGCGATCCCAACATAGCGAACATATTAATCGTACCAGATTGATTACCGTAGCTGTTTATGGTACCTATTCTACATTTTATCAGTAAACATTTACGAGCTGATATGATGAGCTTCCGTTTACTTTCCATTTCATATGGAGGAGTACTAAACAGGTTCTCTTCACACCCAATTTACTCAGTGGTTTAATAAAATACACACGTGTTACTTACATGGGAACACACTTAAGACTGCTGGTTATGTAACATGTACGTACCTTCATAGTATAATGACTATATAACATTAGGCGTTACAAGGATCCGGGCTAACCGTCGGCGTCGGTGGTGTAACGTTAGCTTTATTTATTTATTCATTTCGTGTTCACATTTTCCCACGGTCTTAAACCCTGTGACGTCATTTCAGGTTTTACAGCTTCTTTGAAAACCAAAGAACTTTAAACGTGGCTTGCTATAGTTAAGTGTTTTTTTACAGTCGTTGCATTCACAAAGTATTACTGTCTCATGAAATTTCTTTAAAATAAAAACATATTTTTGTAATATGATAAAGTGATTTATGTATTTTCGAAATTCTTAGCATAGGCCAATTCATTAAATTGGATACAAAACTAGTAATAAATTAATTAAATGGGACGATTAATAGCTGATAACGCATAAATTATGGTTTAAATGTAAACTTTTTTTTCTAAAATACAGTTTATAAGGTAACTTTCTTGGAGGCAGTCCAACACAAAACCAACATATATATAGTTACAAGAACCTATTTTTAATATGTCCAAGAGTGTACTAACATACGCGCAGTACAAAAGACATCAACGATCCAAACGATCTAATCGTTGTGTGCATACGCAGTTTTTTATGACCCAGCACATTTGAATGATTTTTATGAGGATTACTAGTGGACTATTTATAGGTATGTAGGATTGTTGATTATTATTACAGGACGTCTATAATTGGACAATACCATATTGATGTGTCGTTTTTGACCAGTGTTAAGTAAATTATAATAAATTATTTTTTAAAGACTAGTGCCTATGTAAGCTACATAAATATATATCTATAGACTACACAAAACGAAGGATCATGAATTTTTACTTGTAATTGCCAGTAAGTTTTTATGAGTTTCTTGAAAAGTACTTTCAAGAAACTTTCTCCTCTCAAGTGTAAAATAAAACCGTGACACTTTTTATGAGATGCCTTATGATGTTCTAAAAAATTCAAGAAGCTTTTCGTTGTATAAAAAAGTCGTGGGGTTGCACTCCGTTTACGGCTAAGTCGCTTTGTTGCTGGATCAGACATGGTTGCCAGTTTAAAATTTATACAGTCTGTTTTTATTTACTCGCAAACACCTTTAGTAGTTTAGTAAAGTCAATTCAAAATAAGATATGGATAGGTTTATGTTTAATTTATTAACAGCAATGTTTGCTGAAAATATGTACAGTTAATGTAATTTGCAAATACTTACTCTATATAAATATAAAGAACATATGATCATTATAATAACAACATAATTAAAAATCAGTTTAATGGATGCAAGTTCTATCATAACAATAACTATCGCAAGGGCGTAACTGAAGAATAAAAATTGTAAAAGTAAATCAGAAATGTAATCAAATGATCTTCGGGATAACGATTTTCAAGTTTACTAAATGCAGATTTCTATTAATTTTGGACATTACTTTTATGATTATCATTGCTTCACTATTAATGGTTGCTTTCAATCAAATACCTAGAAAAATCGTTTTAAATACTATGAATAGGTAAGTGCGTCTTGGTGCATTTTAGTATTTGATAAATATCAAATAGGTATTCGACAGTTCCAGTTATAAGGTTTCCTTGGTTCGTGAAGTAATAATGTGTCTGCAAGGTTTAGTGGTCGTTCGTCGTATCGCTGGGAATGGATTCGCGCCATATGGTGGCCGCCATGCGCCTGCGCCCGTGCCCGCTCCAAATTGCAGGTTATATCAATTGGTCTCATTCAATGGAACAGGGGGACCTAACGTTGGGACGAGCCTGGTGTTAGTATAATTGTTTGCACTTAAAGCTACGAGTACCGTTACGAATTTACATGCGTCGGCACGCGAGCGTACACAGATATTTTATAAATGTTTTAGTTTGATTTGCAAATTTATAGGGCTTTAGGGTAGACTCATAATACACGAGAATAGATGTATGCATATCTCTTAATATTATTCTTACAATTAGCACTAGAGAAGGGTCAATTGTAAATGTGATTGTAGTTTGTTACTTTGATAGGACAGAAAAATCCATATTTTCCTTAAGTATGTATGTCTAATATCATCAGAATATACAATACAATGAGGGCAGAAAATTTGATCGTCAAAACCTTTGTGGTTGTGTGTCTGAATCTAGCTATTATGACCCTGAAAATAAATTTTCATTTTTACATTTACAATGTGAATTAATTTCATGTAAGAATTATTAATGCGTATGATAAGGTTATCTTTCAGGTATGGTATTTTAGTGGCAATATTGAAAGAAAGGTACAACCTAAGTAAAATTTAAATTAATTGAAATTAATATCCTATCAAAACTACAATTAATTTAAAATAATTGATGGCAGACCGTTAGGATGGTAGCTATCCATATTATAATAATCCAGGGCTACGCAATTTAGCACCCCTCTCATCTCCGCTGAAAACCATAACAAATCGTTCACGAGATTAATTCGGTAACGTGTCGACATTTTAATTGTTACACGTTGTTTTAGATGGAGGCAATATGTCGGAGGCGGTGGGCCGTTATCTGATGAAATATGTCCGTTATGATTGGCAAACAAACAGTATGGCGCCGCCATATGTCGCGGCACGTGCGCCCGCGCATCCAACGCGCTGCTCACTCACCGGTGAAACTGTAAACCACAGTGTGTAAGATTGATAGATAGCGCATTGCAAGATAAGCTTTTACTTCTTAGAATACCTATGGAACCAGTTTTCAGCGCTGGAAAACTCAAGGAAATAAACCAGTTTCAAGTAAATTGTTGTTCACTTTCAACAACACTAAGATGTTTTCTGCAGATTTTACTGATTGTTGCCCACGAAATTACCAATTGTGACACCAGTCAGTGAACCTGCTGCTGGTTGCCTAAAGGTAACCGTTTCAGCCTTGTTAAGGTATCTATCCAGGTACCTACTGCATATATTGTAGAAGAAAATATTTTTTGAGTTTAAACACCTTTTGTTTTTTTTTTTTAAGATTGGTAAATTATCAAAATATTTCTTGAGTTCTTCCGTGTCAAAAAAGTGTCAGGCTCTTACTGACTAAAACCCATCCGTGTTCATTCTAAAGCCCTTTGCGTTTTAGGGCCACTGTAACTCTTTCGAATAAAATCCGCAACCACTACAGTAAGTTTAGTGCCTACATGTCGGAAATCATATGAGTTCGTAGATACATTTTCATCTTTAAGGTTTTTGTTACAACCGTTGTAGTAGATTTGAAGCACTATGGTCAGAGAAGCCAGTGCGCGCGCGCCGCCCATCCGTCAGTGTAATCGCTAGTTAATCATTTTTCGGTTGATGGGGTTCATTGTGCTTCACCCTACACGGATTATAACTCATAGCCAAATTTAAGCGTGCAAAATTTTTCAAATTAATTTTTTTTCTAGAAAGTATTTATCATGGAGCATAATATTTTTACACTAGATTTTACAAATAATAACAATGTGTGGACGTCACCGGTCGCCCGTATGGCTCAACCGCGGCACGACCCTAGCGCTGACATTGAACTCTACAGCTTGAAGCTTGAGTAGCATCGGGTAAAATGACAACACTTCAGTTTTCCAGATATATTATCTAACTAACCTGAGATTAGCGTTGGACATAATTTTCATTGCTCGCATCATACTTACCAATCATGATTTTTTAAAATATAGATACTAATCTTGACTTCAAATCTACACTTACTTAGGTACCTACGTTCATATCTACTCTATGATATTTTTTTAAGGAAAAGATTTATCGGTCTCTAAAATTGCTATTTAGTTCTATCTTTCTAGTAATTAAACCCGCTCTTATACCTACCAGTCCCACTAAAAGCATGTCAGAGGCCCTCGAGACGGTCTAGAAAATCTGACACTAGGTCGTAAGACCTTGCTGCCCACACGATAAAGAAAGAGACGAGAAGAAGTAAAACTTTACAGCTCATAGTCTAAGAATACAATTACATAGATATCATTTAATTATTATGAAATGTCCATTAAAAAATACATTTCTTTAATATCGTGACAAGTGCTATCTACATGCAACAAAGATTGCATATTAGTCATTGATAATTAGGTTTCATCATAATAGGTAACTTAAAAGGCCTAATGGCGCCTAATGTCGGCCTGCCGGCTTTTTAAGTATTATAAAGAACGAATGCTGATAGCGAGGGACTACGTTTTCTATCTTTATGTAATAAATATTGTTAAACACACAATTACGCTATGAAACATAAAAGAAGACAGTGGAACTCCTTCCTCCTTTGACTGTCCAAGGCTATTGAAATGAGATAAATTCTGTCGGTTTTAAATCGAAATCTCTTCTTGACCACAACCAAAACAAAATACAAAACCAATTATTAAACATAACAATTTAACTAAAAAACACTAACCCTTTCGTTGTACTCGGGTAAAAATAAATGTATTTTTATGTAAATGTAAGCCATGCCTCCCCACGACTATGGTAGTGTGGAGTAGACCCGCATGCCGCCTCGTGGCGTAGTGCGGTGATTTGCATGCTCCTCCAGCGAACCGATCTCTTTCACGATAACTTTAACAGCTTCGACGGTTATAAATAAAACACATGACGCACTAACTAATCACACGTTGAATCAAACTCGTGTGTACCCAGGTTGGCACTCAGCTAATCAAAAGTTACCTATTAGGGACACATCGATACCTAAGTACTTACGTAGTTATCTACCAAGCAAATGCACAAATACCTAGGTACTAATAAAAAAAAAGTAAAATAAAAAGCTGGTAAAAAAACAATTAACGAAACCACTATATTAATTAGTAGATAAAATTTATTATTTGAAATATTAATGTTAAAACTAACAAAAGGTGAGGTACTTAAGACACACTCGGCTAAGGGAAGCGATGTCGATGCAATATTAGTTCCCACAGGAAATTAATTAGCCCCAAACTGATGATGCCCAATAAACAATGATAAGATTGCAAATGTGTTTATTCACACAATTAATACGCCCCACAAAATATAAACAATTCAATATGTCCGTCTATATTTTCAATTAAGATAAAGAAGTGGTCCAATAAATGGGAACATTTTGAATAACATTTCGCAACAAAGGAAACAATATATTTTAGGTTTACGCGATTAACGTGTCGAATTCTTCGCTAGCGATAAAGACAATAAAACAAATAAATTATTGTTGCGAGGTGTATCTATTATTAGAGGATGATATTAATTGCGCGTACGCACCTGGGCGTGCAGGTGACTGTTTCAATTTGGGGTCAGCCATGGTTTTGACACCGTGCAACATTTAAAAGAATTGTGAGAATTGACACCGTACATATAAGTAGATAGTTATGTTTTAAGTGTTTTATTCGTTTGCATTTGTAAGTATTTTGCGTCATAAGTCTATCCCTAAGATAGACAAGCAAATGACTGGTTTTGGGGAATACCGTCCAAACTAATTCACATTGTAAACATTTTGATTAAATATCTATTATAAAATTTAAAAGACAATCTACATACTAAAACTAACCTATCTACTTAGGAATCATGTTACTCCGCCTATGTGTTAATAGGTACCTGCAGCAGGTCCATTGTAGTAGCTGTATTTTCAGTCATTTGAAAGAAAAATGTTTTTCCACTTCCAAAGTTCCTTTCAATTTTATTCTTCTGGGACCACGTGTTACAAATAAATTGGTAGTTGTCACAATTAACCAATAATTTCAAGACCTAACTTCTCTAATGAAATACTTTATTTTAGCCCTAAAAATCCGATTAACTTTCAATTATAATGTAAAATTTGATTTAAAATTAATATATAGTTAGTCAATTGAATCAGCACAAAAGATACGTCACAGCTGTCTTTTGCCATGCAAAAACAATACTATAATCGCATGACTGCCTCGTTGGTCTAGTGGTCGCAAAACGCGACTGCTGAGTATGTGGTCTTGGGTTCGATTCCCAGGTCGGGCATAATATTATTGGGTTTTCCATCAGGGATTTCTCAGTAACAGCCTCAGTCTTAATTTGTGCCCGGTTGATGGCAATAGACTCGCCCCCTATTACATGGGACTTAAACATAACTGGCATAAATGTGGGTGTACTGATAGGAACTCCTCTGCCTAATCCTTCGGGGATTACAGGCGATATGTTATGTTATGAAAATCGCATTTTGACAGTTCATGAAAAGTACGTCAATTGACTGGTGGTGTCATCTAGCCTATTCGTCTAAAGTAGGTTCCTACCTACTGCCAGTGTTTCTGCCGCCAAGCTGAAATTCTGTGTGCCGGTTGAACAGGCAAGCACATCTTATTCGGTGGACATGACCCACGAGGCAGACAATGCAATTGTGTTAGGCCTCCGCCACTAATGATAGGTAAGATCCATCTGTTAGTAAGTATTGCAGGCAAATACAAGGTATAAAATTAGTTGGTTTCCCTTTTTTCCGCTAGATGACGCAAAGCCATGGCGATAATCTTATATGATAAAGTAGTGGCATCGCCTTATGCTGAAAGCAACGCTTAGGTTGATTTTGAAGGTTTTGTTTCGCCAATTTCAGATATTAGCCTGAACACAGTCATGAAGCTATGGGACCCTGGCGACTAAACTGCCATACAATTGTTATTTTCCATAATCAACGCGTGGAGGCTCACTTAGTGTAATCTGTACCTAGTATAATGCGTTGGATTCATCTGCAAGGTTGAAAAGAAGTTGAAATAAAAGTCCATGTAAACACTTTCCCGTTTATTTAGAATATTCAATAATATTTTATCACATGTCGGTAAGAGTTGACAATAAGCACGCCAAGCATTCTCGTATCTTACCACGAACGTCGGGAGACGATCTACTCTGCCAGACCAACACCAGTGGAAAACATATTGAAGAAAAAAGAAAAACTAAAGAAGACTTATCGCAATAACTTGACGAATAATTAATTATACGTAAAACCTTTCATAAGTTTATTAAAATACTTAGCAGTTGAAAGCTCTGTATAATTCAGCTATTATACAAATTCCCTGTAATTTGAATTATTAACAAAAAATAAAAAGAGTACAATTTAGTAAGTTGCCATGTCAAAAATGTTGGAAACTATCGCATATTGATGTGGTATTAAATACTCAGCTCATGATAATAATAATAGTATCCATCCCCAGATTATAAAAAAATGAGTAAATAAGTAAAATATAATCGGCCTTTCTCGTTAATTTGGAGTACCTAAATGTGTTTTTGTAATTATATTTTTGAGTACTCAGTTAATGGATCAAGAGATAAAGAATAAATGGTATTCTCGATGGAACGACGAATATTTAATTATATTTTACAGCTCTCAAATGTGAATGGAGCTTTTAACACACTTGTAATGCGTCATAAAATTGTCATAATAATCAAGTTTTAGCAGAAGATTATCAGAATAACATTTGCAAACAGGATGAATACATTGTATTAAATGAATTCATGTGCACCTGTGTTGAATGCTCGTAAAATATAGTAACCTAGAGCAAGTAGTTAAAAAAAGACTTGTTATTTCGTGATGTATAAAAGAACAGCGGTAATATCAGCCTGTCAATTTCACCTTGTTGGTGTTGCGTCTGTTAACGTTATAAAAATATATTACAATACATACATAAATTATAGTAAGTATGTAGGTATACTTGTCTTGTTCATTAGCGTAACTTATGGAACATTTATATCCTATACTGGAGTGCGGCTAAGGTGCACATTTGCATTATAATAATTTGTAATGCTATACTTATTTCCAACATTTCATTATCAATACATATAATATTCATGTGTAAATTTAAACCTTGATTAACCTAGTGAATAACATTTAGGTAAATAAATGCGCCAAGTACCTAAGCTTGTAGTAAACAATTTAGAGAGAAAAGTACATCGATAACATAATTTTTTAATATCATAGTTTCGTCCTATCACCTACATCACGGTAATAACAATGGATTTAAATTATATACTTCGCAGTCGTCTTCGGATGTATTTCATGAAAGTCGGACATGTTCGCATAGAAGACTAAAAATGGACGGGCCGACATGCACGAAAATGTCTTTGGTCGTAAAGTGTTAAGCATCATGAGGAGGGTACATGGGGGGTTTTCCGTCCATAGCACATCTTCGAATCTTAAATTAAAAGACTATAATCGAAAATAATATAATCAAATTGCATTTCTTTTCATCTCTTCATGTTCCGACTTTTTAGAAGACGACGCAAGCCCGCGATGTATATGATAGCACATGTCATAGCCTTAGTACATACAAAAATATCTTAGACATAATACACGAAATGATTTAGAACTAAAAATAATAATAATGGTAACTAAATCTAGCACAGCAAAACTATTCATCAGGCATAAACCATTACTTCCAAACCTTCAAGCCTGTCCAAGTTCAGAAGTCATCTATGCCCAATAACACATAATTATATTCGACTACATACAAAAGTAAGAAAGATACTTAATATCAATAGGTACACAATAGTAGGAATAAACAGACTATTTCCACTATAAACAATAAATATCAACTAGTGAAGGGTGCTACAAGGAAATTGACCAGTGAAGTTGGAACGCCTAGAAAAAATGTTAGATTGCCTACTCCTAGCAAACAACAACATTATGGAAATCACCTGGATACATCAAAACATACTAGAACAGTACATACGAGCAACAAAGAAAAAACTACATTACACTTTGATAAAAAAACATCAGGCTCGTCTCAACACCCGCTCAAAAAAAACAAATTATGTATAATCAGCAGTAATAAGACCAATACAGTGTTATCAATAGCACAAAACGCCCTTCCGAACTTACAGATCTGTCACTATATCACAACTAACTGTGGAGTTAATACCCTTGTTAACAATTTAGACTCAAAACTACATGATTATACAAAAAAAGACTATTGTATAATTCTAATAGGTAGTGAGGATTTTAACACTACTACTAATTATTCTGATATAATTTCTAATGTCAGGGAAAAGCTATTAATGTTGTCACATACAAATATAATTTTATGTCTACCCACTTATAGGTGCAATAATTACTCCAATATGTTCAACTGGAGAATTGAAATGTTTAGTAGTTTATTATATCATGACATAAACATCTATGACTATGCTGTAATATTTGACTCCAATTTAAACTTGTTATATGATTATACTATGTTCTCATTTGGCAATGGTAGGCTGAATAACTATGGAATGAAAACTATTTTTGACTATTTAAGGTACCAACTTCTGGACTTGGACATTTCAAATAATATAACATCTTCTGAAACTGCAAACCCGCGATCTAAAACTGACGCTAATGCCTCTTTTTTTCTCGAATAAGTTTCTAAATATACTGCACCAAAACATTGCTGGTTTGTTGAAAAAATCTGATGCTCTTACCGTTTGTTTAGACCAATTACTTTCAGAGAATAATATATCTGTAGATGTCATTTGTATTACTGAACATTTTGTTATGAAGGGTTTTGAGGACCAGTTATATCTACCAAATTACTGCTTGGCGGCTTATTTCGGGAGAAATGATATAAAAAGAGGTGGAGCATGTATACTAGTCAAAAAGGGGTATCAATGGAAGGAACTGCCTGGAATTGCTAAGATCTCATCGCCAGGCGTTCTCGAGTGTTGCGCAATCGAACTTATCCATTATAAAATAATAATAGTTTGTGTTTATAGGGTGCCAAATGTTAGTAACTTTAATGACTGCCTAAATAAACTAGAAACCATATGTTTGGAGGTATCAAAATCACGTCAGAGGAAAATTGTAATTGCCGGTGACTTTAATATTGACATACTAAAATCAAATAACCAGTCAATTTCGTTTGAATGCTTGCTTCTAGGTTTTGATTTGAAATTAGCATTGAAACAACCGACTCGTATGGCTAGCATGACATGCATAGACAACTTTGCACACAATTTTAATAAATCAAGTAAAGCCACGGTGTTCGATTTTGCGTTGTCTGACCACACTGCTCAGCTGTTTCAATGCCCAGTCCATAAAGTATGCGTGGGTAAATACTGGTACATAACCCGAAGAGATTATGATAAGGGAAATATCAATAAGTTTATAGAATGTTTAAATAATATATCCTTTTCAGAAATTTATGATACCAACGACCCTAATAATGCTTATAATGCTTTTATTGATACTTTCAAATTATTATATGACTTATGTTTCCCGATCATCGTGACCAGACAGAGTATCGTAATGACCCCGAAATGGTTGTCCCGCGGAGTTAAGCTATGTAGCAGAAAAAAGAGGTCACTTCTGTGGCAACTGAGATTAAACCCTAACCAATCTAATAAATTAACCTATGTCAACTACTCCAAACTGTATAAAAAAATTATTAATCTCACACAAAAAGCACAAAATAATCACAAGATTCACCAATCCAAAAACAAATCGAAAACTACTTGGCAAATCATAAATCAAACAAAATACAATATTCCAAAACAATACATAAATACTATTAAAATTAATGACAATACTACAATTAATAACCCAATGGACATATCTAATGCTTTTAACAATTATTTTATTGACAAAATTAAACCAAAACTTAACTTTAACGATAAACCAAAACCACACGGGATCAGCTCTCAGCAGAATTCTATGTTTCTTGCACCAAGTGTACCATATGACATACTTAAAATAATTAATTCACTCAAGAATACAAATAGTGTGGGCTACGATGGTATATCAACAGAGATACTTAAAACAGTAGCTCCCAGTATTAGTAGTCACCTCCAGAGGCCTTAAAAATCTCCATAATAAAACCACTGTTTAAAAAGGAAAATAGGGAACTCATGAAATATTATAGGCCTATTGCACTTATTCCAATTATATCGAAAGTATTTGAAAAATATATATATATAGAGACTTATAAATATTTAGAAAAAAACAAGATATTGTGCAGCGAACAGAAAGGATTTAGACAGGGTAAATCAATTAACATGGCAATATTTGAATTCATAAGGGGTGTCATAAAGCATGTAGATGAACGTAAACCGGTATGTGCCATATACTGTGACATGACCCAGGCGTTTGACTATGTACACTTTAATACCCTCATTAATAAACTTGGAGCCTATGGTATTAGAGGTAACACTTTAAACTTAATAGAATCTTATTTACGTAATAGAAAACAAATAACTGAAATATGCAGAATGAATGAAAATAATTACGAAGAAACTTTTCGGTCATCTGAACGTGAAGTTAGGTATGGAGTACCACAGGGGAGCGTTCTGGGGCCATTACTTTTTATTTTGTATATAAATGACCTCCCGCAACACGTTGATCAACCTTTAACTCTGTTTGCCGACGACAGTACCATAACTATACCCTGCATTAATCCTAAATCATATCAAAACGAAATTAATAATGCATTAGCGACCGTTATAACATGGTTAAATGACAATAACTTAAAAATTAATTTAACAAAAACAAACGTAATGCATTTCAGCCAAAGAATACCCAGTAATAACCTCAACGTGAATTATAATAATCGAGTGGTGGATAAAGTTGCAAGCACAAAGTTTCTGGGTTTGGAAATAGATGAAAAACTGAACTGGAAATCACATGTAGTCAAGGTTTGCAAAAAATTAAGTAAATCCGCATATGCCTTACATGCATTGTCGTTGAGAGTTTCCAAGGAAGCGCTTCTTACCGCCTACTACGGTTTAGCTGAACCCCATCTTCGTTACGGGGTTATATTCTGGGGCAATTCAACTGACAAAGATATGGCATTCAAGGCCCAAAAAAGGTGCATTCGTTCAATGTATAAACTTAACACTACAGATAGTTGCTACCCGTATTTTAAAGAACATAAAATTTTAACATTACCAAGTATTTATATAATGGAAATGGCTATGTTTGTCAAGTCAAATCCACAATATTTTAAAAAAATGAACGACGTAGTAGCACGAAATAGACGAGACAACAGTCAACTATGTCTTCAAAGAGCGAAGACAGCACTAATGAGCAAAAGTGTCTGTTGCATGGCACCAAAAATCTTTAATAAATTACCTAAACCCTGGAGAGATTTGAGTATGTCATTATTAAAAAACAAATTACGAAAATTTTTAGTAGACAAAGCATATTACAATATTGCAGATTTTCTAATGGATAACGGAATA
Organism: Hoplodrina ambigua; assembly: GCA_949774945.1. Taxonomy (NCBI): domain Eukaryota; kingdom Metazoa; phylum Arthropoda; class Insecta; order Lepidoptera; family Noctuidae; genus Hoplodrina; species Hoplodrina ambigua. Next base: position 6,005,784 of record OX458969.1, on the reverse strand, counting down.
GACTAATATTTAAATTACTACCTATTTTGGACATTTCATCTATTTTATTATGACATTTCTTAATCATTATCTTTTGACATTGTATCCATCTGTTAATGTGACTGGTGTAATATTTTTATGTTTGTATTTAATTTAATTTAATGAGTAGTTTTTTTTTTCTTTTTTATACCAATCTGAGTTTGACATAATACTAATTTTCTTTTATATAATTTAAATTTGCTAATCCAGATTTGCATGCCTCCTGGTAAAATATGGCTGAGCTCACAATGTACCTAACTCAAAACCACATGTATTGTATTACCCATATTTGCAAATAAACTATCTTTATCTCTTTATCTTTATCTTTAATAACACTTGAGATCCCAAGTAATAAACAATATAGAATAGAAGAAAAAAACATTCTAAACAATGAGCTATTAAACCACGACGAATTAACTTATCTTTAATGATACACTTTGCTTTAATTTAGAGGCCTATAAATACTTAGAAAAACTGATAACATTGGTGTCTTTCCAGTCAGTACCTATAATATAAGACAGTTATAAAACTGAGTATTTTACTTCACCTGAACTAGTATGTCACACAAGGAGTTAGTGACAGAGGGGAAATATGTGATGAAATAGTCCATTCATACAAAATTATAGTACAATATTATACTTTAATTTATTACCCACATGAACCATTATTCATTGGAGAATTCATTCAAGTAATAGTTAAATACTCAGATTTCTAACATCATTTAAATACGTAACTAATTAACATTGTAATATGAATGTAAGAATAATATGTTTATATATCACCGACGAATTGCTTAGAGCTTAGCGAGATTAAATTATTTGGATAAGGCAAGAAAGATCCATAGTTAACTATTTGCTGATTGGTGGAACCATATATTAGATAGTTATTGTTACACAACCAATAACCAGTCAGCGAAATATATTTTTGGAATGCAAATAATTTATATAAATTACTACCTAACATATAAAGATTATTATATATATTCTGAACATTAAAATACGTGCACACATGTTTGTGATAATAACTACAGAGTGAATTATCTCAACAACAGTGTGACATAGTACTCCAATTATGTAGTTTTGTTAAAAATGTGAAAGGCGTAAAAATGCAGAATTTATAATAAATTCTAGAGTAGTTATATAAATGGGACACATCGAAACCAAAAATTAGTTTAGATAATTATGTTCATAAAACTGTTGATAAAAGTGACAGATATTGAATAATAATAATGAAATATTCCAGTTTGTTAGGTAGTAAATTACAAAAGTATTGACGAGGTAATCACGAGTAGTGGTCGATTTGCATTCCGTTAGTTATTTAGTATGTAAACTACATTCATTACAAGCCTCCGATAAGATCACTGGACATGATCGACGGCATGTGCATCTCTACATGCCTACCTGTATATATTGTGAGTATACTAGTTTATAAAACGTAACGATCTATGTCTTCGTTGAGAGATCTTGCGGGGTCTTATATAACTCATGAATTGCATTATACAAACAACTTTGTTGCTCCGAAAACTCAACTGTATCGGAATTTTACATTGGTTTTCGTACTTGTTGTTATCGTATACACTCAAACTTCAAATCTAACGGTTGTATTTATATTGCTTTGATATAATATTATGTATATGTATATTTTTACTAGACTATATTGTAACATTAAATAAATTCCGCAATGGTAGCCTCCACCTCACCCCGAAGGCATAGACGCATTATCTAAAGATAACAATGAGCACTATTATGAAAAAATATTTTTCTAATTTGCGAATAATATTGTAAAATATAATATTTAGGTGGGCTATAATATGTATCTATTTAAAGCGGACATGTATCATTTGAATATACAGTAAATCCGACATACACATTTATAATTATAGGGAACTGTGACGGAGTTACTTTACTATCAAGAGAACCAGTATATACAAATATATCGTAATAACACCTGTTACGGAACACCATGCAGTGTCAACATGGCCGCGGAGCCGGCGCCGACGTGGCTAATTGTATGCTAACGACTACCTCATCACAACTCTTTCTGATGAATATTCTGTTCTAGTGTAGCATTCGCTTTATATGGAAGAATTATAATTTGGTAGACAGCCAAGGACAATTAAGTTTTTATACCAACTTGGTTTTTTCTCGAAATTTCTTAATTTTTGGAAACTCTTATTTAGCTAGAGTAAATGCTAAAGAATGTCATTCTTTTATTGGTACTATTAAATGCATTCAAGTGTAAACGAGCAACGACCATCAGTTTCATTTCAAACGTTCTCGTAATAGTTGCCACACGGAATTTGCGTCGGCCCGGACAACCGCGACCCTGAACATTTAACTAACTCAGCTGTCACAAAAAAAAATATATACGACATTACCGATTATAGGATTTAGGAATATCATTTACAGTGCGAAGATAGATCTACAACTAATACAAATCAATGAGATTTGAAATTGTAGTTAACAAAATTGATGACTTTTAGTTCACTGGGTTCTAACTTTTTTAGGGACAAAGTTTGTTAAAAACACTTCTCTTCTAGCAGATCAAAGTTTGTAACGGTCGGCGGATTATTACAAGACACATCATAATTTACATATATATCAACTTGCGTTGATGTACATACATAGCGATTCGATATACAGAGCGTTTTCACTTATAATTCATTTAAATGTCTATGTGGGACGACAATGAAATTTGTTGCAGTGTGTTTACAAAGACACATGCATACCGAATCGTTGTTGCTCAATATCTCACTGTAATGTGGTGACGTGCGAATTCAACCTCAAAACGAACTACTCAATGTCAGGACTCCGTCGTAATATCTATCTTTCGCACTGTTACATAATTGCCTCACAGTGACCACCATTGTATGTACTAAATAGATAAATCGCAGTTATAATAAGCCTAATGTTAAAATATTGTGTACTTATTTGTGCACTAAAGATGTGAGCCTCCTCATACCCGTTTTAGTAGTACCTTTGGTTTTCTTAGTCTGCTCTTTGACGCCCCTGTAAAGTGAACGAAAAGTTAGTCGAATTCAGAAATGAGATTGAATTGATGAATAAATAATACTTATGTACTACTTACATAAGTACGAAAGTAAAAGATAGGTATTTAAGGCACTGACTACTTGGGCTACTATGTTTGGCATACAAGTCAAAACTAACGAATAATTCTGAGACTAATGCAGGGTATTTTCTACATGATTGAATGTTATCCACCGTTACATCGCGCTTTTCGTCGTCATCCTCATTTTCCAGGATTTCATTTTCTTCGAGGCTTGAATCGTACAAATTGAAAGTTTCATATCTATTTCAAAGATAAATAAAATGCGTTTAAATAAAAATAAATAATCAGATGCAAAACAAAGACTGTGTTTAAATTATGCATTATAATCTGTGCAAATTTTGCACAGACCTTGGCGTTTTGCCTTATTATTGAAATTTTAATAATGCATACTGCATAGCATGATGTAATTATCTGCAGTCATAAAAGCTCTCAAAGGCTGTTCTATTTTGTGACTGTGTAATCTATTTATTTATATAAACGTATGTACCTACTGATGATAGAACAAATACGACATTATTTTCCTTCAAACGTCATTACTTCGTTTATGTTCTACGCGTTATTTAGAAAATGGGATTGAGAGACATGCCTTTCGCTTTCCGATAGCAATAAAAAAGGCTAGACACACTATGGTTAAAATATGTATACAATACAAGGGGGATTAAGTATTGAATGCAACGCATATGTCTATATGATGTTAAACACGCTTCTGACTCAAGTACAATTTATTAACTAAGGATTTTTTAAATTACTTCAGTAAAATCGCGCGTATTTTATTATAATAATGACAATTGTGGCTTACAAGTAACGTGTAAGGTCCTCAATGTCGACCAGCATGGAGTCCTGCCCCATGTGGAGCTCGTCGCGTGCCATCAGCATCTTGACGAGCGTGTCGTTCAGCGACTCGATCTGAGAGTGCAGCTCGTTCACTATCACCTGCAATTACCATTCATTATCTTTTAATCAGTCAGATAAGCATAATAGAAACCATAACTTATATTAGTTCCTGAAATTGATGAATGCCATTTAAACTTTATAATTGGTTATTGTTAATTGATCACAAGATTTAACAGATCAAGCTCAATTAGACTTTCATTACCACCTGTTCAAATAAAACTGTTATCAGTAAGCAAATAATATTTATAGCTGCATGTCCTTCTAACGGTCGCCCGGTTTGGAAGAGATAACTGTGCGATAACACCTCAGGTATGAAAATGAAGTACTTATTAATAATATTCCTTGTTGGTTATCGTACCAGGAATGTGTTATTCCTGGCACGATAACAAGTTTATCAGTACGGGTAATTTTTCCTTAACATACAAGAATTAACAGGTAATTTTGACTTTTCAAAAGCATTAATATAAAAAGTAGCTACAGAAAAAAAAATGCAGCAATCCCAATCGCCAATTTAAAATTGCACTCCCCTCCACCAAATTCTGTAACAAACCATTAAATTGCGTACAAAACAACCAGAGTAATTTTAAAATATAACGTCTCTAATTCTCTACATACATAAGTAGGTACTGTTGGAAAGTTTAAGTATTAATCTTTATAACGATAAAGACTGCTAACGGTGTCAAAAGTAATCATATACTGTAAAATTACGCTTCTAGAATAATATTAAACCTTATCGAGCACAATTTAAAGTTGAAAATGGTTGGACTACAATGATTTCGTGTCAATTACTAAAGGTAATTACACAACAGACCACGCATATAATCCACGGTATGCTAATATTATAAATGCGAAAGTGAATCTGTCTACATTTTTCGTATGTTTTCACAGCCATAGAGATTTTTATGTTGTTTCCGTTAGTAATCAGGTCAACGACCCTGAACTGAAGTCTTATTGAAAGCACAAATGCTTGCAATACTCAATCCATTGTCAACACGCTGCTGTCCTGAGGTCGGCGACCTTAGAATCAAAGAGGCGTGTTGCAAAATGCGAGACGGTTTTAAGGGCCAGTACTTATATCCACGGTGGACGATTTCTGGGGCCATAAGATAAGATCTCGATACTTATTGATTTAACAAAGTTATCTATTTAACAGGATTTCTTCGGCTTACTTATGGAATTGTGCTAACTTATAATCGAATAAATAAACTATTCTCCGGATATAACACCACAATATTTTTTTACCCAAAATGTGGAAGAACAACAAACAGGAGGACAGTTAAGAGCGGCTGTGCGGCTAAAAGTTTTATGAGTACATAAGTCCAATATACTCGTAGTTAGTTAGGTTTACTTTGTGTTTATTTCCCTTACTTTGATGTGCAATAAAGAGTATTCTATCTAATACGACGATAACACTAACAAAATCTTAACACAATAGTCATTGTGGTTGAATAAATCCATTGTATATAAACGGTCTCTATGCATGAATCAGCATGCGCCGGAGCCGATCTTGATCCTCAAGGCCGGGGCGAAACGTCATAAAAACCAGCAATCATAATAGCATATTGCACGTTTACTTACAATGTAAAGTATGACGTAGGTATACTAGAATCTTTACAACAGAAATCTTTAGAACGGCAAGTGTCGTGTGAAGACAGAATTATACATCAATATGAATCTTAAGAGCACAAACCAAAATATTACAAGTGGGAAGCTGTATTTATAAATGAATACAATTTCATAACTTAGATGAGGACATAGGCTGAGCGTGGGATCATTTAGTAGGAATTACGTCATAACAAAACCATGTCTACATTTTCAGCGCAAGCCTTTGTTTAAATTAGCATTTAGTTGAAACATTTCAAAATGCAGGGAAGCACTACAAGGTCTTCGCTTCAAGTTTATAAGTTAGAGTATACTTTCTGCGGTTCTAGCTGCATACCCGAGAAGTGTCGCAAGTAATATCAACTCGTAGGATGTCTTTACCAGACCTACATGCACCTATGTATATCAACTGTGCAGCACTAAAATAATATGCAGAATCCTACATCAGGAAGTTTTTAAGAGAGTATTGAGTCAAGACAATACTCGCTCCTTTATGGAGGCCATTTTACTTTCAAAGATTTGCCGCGGCCACCAAATTGTCCATTAGGTAAATATTTGTCATATTTATTTTGCTAATACAAAGTCAACTTTAGTACTATAGAAATAGGGTAGATTTTGTATTGGTCTCACAACGAAACAAATACCCCAGCACTACCGGATTGCTTCTTCTTATTAACTTTTTTTTTAAGTTAAGTAATGGATGTGAACTCACCTGCAACTGCGCAATGTTCATATCAGTGAGAAGTTGTCGTGAAACGCGGCGGCGGTCGGGCGCGAGTGGTACGTTGGCTTTCTGCATGCTGCGCCGGAGCATCTCCGTCACCGGCGACACCGCCCGGCTGCGGCGCTCACGCTGCAATAGTGCAGTATGCCATGTTTACACTTACTGACAATAAATGTACCACCTTTTGGTATTTCTTTCAGTGAGCATATTGCTACAAATGCTTAATCAAACTGCAATGTTTCAGATGCAAAAAAAATACATTATAAACCCGTTTGCTGCCTACTTTACTGAGTAAAGCCATTTTTTAAAACATTGTATGAAAATTAATTATACCTAATTATTATACAAAACTCAACCAGGTTTTCAACATTCTAGTCTACTTCAGTACCTACATTTTTACATAAAATGTTCATTGTAGTTTCATACCTCCATTTGTATACGAGCCATTTCTTTTGCTTGTGCCAATGCAACCCTGGCCTCTGTCTGTAGAGTTGCTTGAAGGACATAGAAGTCAGATTCTTTTATTTCAATATGCCCTAGAGAATGTGACGACCTCGACTTTGTCTTTAATGAAAGAGACGTAGGACGTAGTTTTGCACCTGCAAACAAGACAGATTTATACTCATGTTGGATAAACAGACTAATATTCATAACATGCAAGATATTTTAAAAATAAATTTTGTAAAATTTCTTATACATATGTTTAAGCGCGAAAGGTCACTCAATTACTCATTGGTTAAACACGAAATTAAAAAAAAATACGTGATATAAGAAGCTGAAATTTGGGAGTTATTTGGTAGGAACTAAGGGCGGATTTTGCGACAGGGCCGAATTTAACAACTTGGGGGTTTTTGACTTAAACGCAGATGAAGTCAAAAGCTAGTCTAATATAAAGATGCTCTATGACTGACAAACAAACACATTTTCTATTTATTAGAAACATAGGTAATGCACTCATGCAATTTACTTTATTACCAATCACTTTCCTTTTTGCAATTACATAGAATACAAAAGCCAAGACAGGGAAAGTTAAATACTTAATGACAAGCCTTCTATAATGGTGTTAATGTTAAATCAATTATCTGCAGAGACACAGAGTGACCCCAACATGAAACAATAGGCAGGATGTACTCACCACTCTGCACGGTGCTTATTTTGTCATGTTTTGTGATGTTAACTGATAGCGGTCTTGTTTGATACGGGTGGTTGTAGCCTGACTTGCTAAAAATACTTGACCGTGACAAACTTTTTGAGTTATTGTAATTTTTTTCTAAGTCTGATGCTTGAGATTCATTGTCAGATGCTGTCTCATTCATGAAACATATTTGTAGGTTCATCCCTGTACCAGACACCACATCACATTTAGTATGACAACATCACAAAATGATTGTGAAATATAGAACATAAATACAATTTGCATAATGTTGGAAGAAGCTGTGTCTTCACTTTTTTTTTAATAATAATTCAACAATCTAGTTACAGTAAATGAAAGGCATTGTGCGCTTTTTGGTATAAAATGCAGATTGTAAATAAAGAACTGATTTCCAAAAGTCTCATTTATAGTTTACTACTTTGATACTTTTGCAAAAGAGTTTTTTAAGATGATTTATGTGGAAACATCAATTAGTTACATACAACCATAGTAACACAACCCAATATCATGTGACAATGTATCTAATCCTTTTGTGTCTGTTACATATTTATCTAAACTTGTGCCTACCTAAACCATCAAATAATAGTATTACAAACTTTATTTTTATCGAAATAAAGTTTGAAATACAAAAACTGGCTCTAAGATTTAAACCTCGTTTAAGCAAAGGCCTGACAGTTGCAAGATTGTTTTGGATTGACTATATTAAAGTATTGATTGTAAAAAATAAATGTATATTTATCTCATGTTAACTACTTAGAAATACCGACAAATAAACAAATAAAACTATGATAATAATACAAAGCATTGGCCAATAAAAGGATTTGATTCATTATTTTTTATGATCCCAAAAACATTAGAAAAGAATTGCAGATTTTAAAATTTTCAAGTCAATCATTGCCAGTATGTTAATCCTATTATTGCAAAAAAATTGTGTTAGTTAAATATACATCTGAACTTCCAATCTCAAGTTATAGCATAAATGTAATGATATTACTTGATAAAGGTTGGCTGTCAAAACAAAAATATCTATGATGCAATGAACTATTAAAGATAATTAGTTACTGCTCCACAAACAGCACAAATTACTTTAATTATTGTTTCCATTGTAATATATTGTTATTGTTTACATGAGCAACCTATTATGATACCACACCAAAATAATGAAATAGTATAACAGAACTCACCACTTTGAAGTCGTGAATGGAGACTTGGTTTCTTTCCAGGTCGGTCCGTGTGGCCCATGCTGTAGTACTCCTCGGCGTCTGCCCCCATAGCCAGTCGCCTCCTGATCTCTTCTCTGTCATTACGTTTCTAAAATAGAAGCAATTATGAGAACCCATTTCTAATAAATTTAATTCAATTATAATTGTTGTAATTATAATCAAGTTTTCCTTTGTTGCTTCTATAATATTTTATTTAAATTACTTATTCAATAATTCGATATCATTCTATGATAAAATAAAATAAGTAATTAGTAGTAAAATAAGTAATAATAATTGATTGTGGACACATGCTAACTTACTAGCATGTGTTCACAATCAATTGGTGCCGGTAACCATAAGTCTCTTTAACATGAAGAACTTAGTCCAGATAAAAATTTGAAAATGAAGCTGGACAAATGGATAACTTTGCATTCGCAGTGCTTTCAAACCTTACATTTTTTTCATAAGGTACATGGTCAGTAACAGTCACGATTCTTGTGAATTTCTCTAAGATATTAGGATTATTGTCTGCAAGATGAGGCCACTCAATCTCTGTCAAGGCATTACACTCTGCTGAGCCAACAGCTCTTGGACTCAACACAGTATCGTCACAATTTTCAACACGAAAATTTTCACTGTCACTTTTAGTGAACAACTTCGTTTTGAAGAGATGTAAACTTCGTTTGAATCCAGATTTTTCTGTCGTATCTGTGTTCATGTTTTCGCGAATTTCTTCAAGTGTTTTGCTAAATTTCCTTCGAATGTTAGTTACTAAATTTTCGAACATATTACAAACTAGTCAGTCTTCTTTAATTTGGCAATAATATGGCACGGATGGCTTTGTACGAACGTTAACGGTAAATCAACTAAAGTAAACAAAAAAATGGAAGTCCTGTCAAATCCCTGTCAATTTGACATTTAGGACAAGGTCACAAAGTGTTCCATGGTTTAACCTATTTCTAATGTTGAGCTTGAACAGGAACCACAAAAACTTTTATAATTTTATTATTTGATAAAAAAAGTAAACTTACCAAGCAACAGATGTTGTCAACAGATTCGTGGTTATCATAAGTAATTGTGTATAAATCCAATAAAAATCTAGTATCTTTTTTATAATGTCTTTGTTCTGTGTTAACAAAATAAGGCATTGACGCCATCACTTAACTGAATTTACAATATTATTAAACAAAAGAAACTTAAATTGCAGTCTAAGCACCACACGCACACCTTGCGGACTGAGTCGTAAACTCGTTATTTAGTAAGAGGCTGGCAGCAGCCTGTTACGCCGCTGAATCACCTTAGAAAGCTGAACGTCCTACCTATTGATAATTAACTGTTACACATGGCTGCGGCAGACGTGGATCAAACGCGAATGTGCGGTTACCGTTAACTAAACAGCGCGGAATTTACATTATTATGATTGAAGTTTAGTTTTATCCACTAAGTTTAGTGTAGACAAATCAGTCAGCAGTACCTACCAAATGTATTGTACATAGGTATATATATCCTGCATAGATAGGTACATAGGGCCAAGGTTTGATTGTAGATATTGATAGGTAAGTAACCAATAGGTTACTAGCCAACAGCTCAATAGATAGGTAACCTTAACACCTTTATGGTTTTATTAAAAGAATCAGAAAGGTACAGTATTCAATTAATTGAACTCACCCGTCGCTCCGCTTCTTTCGCTGCTTTCAAGTGATTCTCAATAGCATCCAAATCTAATTTGGGCAATGCTGTTTCAATGTTATATACGTCAAAACTCCCTGAAAAATATATAATACAAAACAGAATAGTTAATGGTAAATATTGTATGTACCTACTTATGTAGGTACGTAGGTTCGTAAAGATATAAAAACCTAAACAATATCCAACAATCTGCTCATTTCACAACACAATGATCAACTTAGTATTTAGAAAAAAAAGTATGAACACTTATAACATTTAACTAAGTAAGTTATGGTACTAACTGCATTAGGGTACTTAGGTAACTACCTATACATACCTATTAATAGTAGATTTGGAAGATAACTTATCTCCTAACGGTGAACCAAATTCCTAACCAATTTTATAAATATGAAAATGAGTTTGTATGTTTTTCCTTTTTTCATCTTACAACGAAATGAAGTGATGTTGAAAGGCCGGATACTGACATACGCTTTTTTTACCCTGGGAAAATATTTCATTCCCATAGGAAATCGGATTTCACTAAAGATTTTTGTAATCAAGAAACAGATCCTCTTGTTTTCGATTAATCGATTTTGTCGATATTAGAAGTTTGATCTAAACCTACGCCGTCAATTTGAAAAAAAAAAATAAGTTTAAAAATTGTAACAATAAAAACTAAAGTTTATTTTACTGACGTTGTCTTAAACAAAAATAATAAACTAAACAATTGATTTGCTGCGTACTTGCGCAACTGTAACTTTTAATATTTTATATTTTTTTAAGTAAAAAGTAAAATCGATATCGGTAAATAAAACCGCATACGTATGCAGATACCTATTGTGTTTCTTAAGAACTTTGAATGCACTTTCACTTGGTTCCTTACCAGTAGGTACCCTAATCGTAATGTTCCTCTAGATTGGTCCTTACTAAACTCACCTCAATGCATCACCTGTATTTTTAAATCTAAGTCTGATATACATGCTGTGTGTGTGGGCCGAAAACCTACACTTCTCTAGCATAATAGATATTGAATAACAAATAACAATATATATATTTAGGTAAGTATCTAGGTATAACCCATCACAAATGCCGGCTGCCGAAATGCAAGCGTAGATCTCTAGGAATATGTAAAAGTATAAAAGATAGAGGGTGACATATTATTTATGTGCAACAAAACAACTATATGTATATAATAAAAACTGTGTAAAATAGCAGACTTACCCAAATCTACATCTTTTGAGTTATCAGTTTTACGGACGGATGCTTTACTTTGAGCAGTGCGGTAAGAGTTTTTACTTGAAGTGATTTCTTTTTGTTTCTCTCTCGCCGCCTTGGGTTCACTGAAGTATGAATGCATTTTATTTTACACAGTATCACAATTTAAAACAAATTGCTGTGCCACGCCTCATACGCAAGAATTCCACCAATTCAATGTGGGCTAACTAAATTACATTGATGCAAGGAATTCCCGAGCACGTCGGTTGTAATTCCCTTCTTAATTTATCGGAGTTATACGTGCTGAGTCAAATCTATTTTAAACGTTAACCCAAACGTAGTACCTATGAAGCAACGAATTTGCATACTGTTTGCAATGTTTTACAACCATGGTACAAACCAACCATACCCAACCATAGTATGGTATCTAGGTTACAAACTTATGAATTTAAGTAGGTACTCCAATTGATGCATCCATCTAAGTAGCTATCATTACAACAGTTTTTCTAATGTTGCGTCACTTGTTATTAATAGTCGTACACAGTAATTTTAGTTTACTTCTAATAAAATATAGAAATGAGAAAATTAGTGAAAACTCTATGAAACTGAAAATAGCACATAGATACTTACTTTGGTGACCGTATGGTACTATTTCTGGCACTAACATGATTATCGGTATGTTTGATAGTTTTACTAACATCTGGTTTGTCTTGCATATGAACACTATTTATTAAACTATAACCTTTAGAATTATGCGCTATCTCATTAGAGTTTCCATCTATAATGACTGTTTCTCTTTTGCTTTCGGCCCAAAGTCTATCACGTTCACGCATTTCATCTAGTTTTGGAATTATCTTTCTAAGCTCAGTGCTGAGCTGCTTAATTGTATTTTCCACATTAAGACTCAATTTCTCAGTGTCGTAATCGTTAATATTTATTTCGTCCTTTCCATCCGACAGAAAAGCGTCCGTGATCTTTTCATTGGTGTTATTCTCTATTAGTAAAAACGTAGGCCTACTTAAACTCATTTCTGTTCGAGTATTTTTTTCATTTTCTTTATTTATTTCACTAACGTCTTCATTTATTGTTTGCTTTTGACTCAAACTGTCCTCATTTTCATCACATTGTGTTTCCACTAATTTCTTTATAACGTGATTAACAACGTCGCTTATATTATTAATAGTATTTTCAATAGGTTTAGCAAAAGTATCTTTTATGTCTTTGCGCAATTCCTCTAAGTCGTCTTGGATGTTGATATTGTAATTAAGTAATTGTTTTATTTCGTCTTCAATTTCTTTGTTGAAATCACCAATAATATCTTTGGCGTGAAAGTTATTTTCTATATCTGCATCCGTGCAGTTCAAATCATAATTGAACGTCTCATCATTGTTGTTATTATTCTTAGATATAGTTTTTAATAGGTCTGGTATATCATTTTTTATTTGACTATCTACTAGATTTTGTTGTGAATTAAAAGATTTACTTTGAGGTGACAATAATGTTGTTTTTACAAGATCAGATTTGATATTATTATTATTGTTGATATTTTTATAATCCGTAGTTCCATTCTGATTAGGTTCTGGTTCATAAGTCAGGTCAGTTATTTCTACATCGACATCATCGTCAGTCATTTCATTTTCTGAATGGTAAAAATTTTCTATATTTGATGAATAATCCTTAAACAAGCAAAATGTATTCAATTAATGAAAACCTAAAAGCAAAGCGCGTTCACAAAATTTTAATAAATACAGGAGTTACACAAATAAGTATAACTTGGTAGAAGCCCACCTAAATGTACACATAAATAAGTAGTCACAGTTCCCGGAGCAGTAGCATTCAGTAACAACTGGGGCTTCCTTTGTGTCGCTGTAACGAGCAAAGTTTAAACACTTTCAAGGATTCTTTTTGTTAGTAAAACTTTACCTGTAATGTATGCGCTAAGTGTTGAAATCCAGGATAATTTGGATTCACGATTCCCCTCGGCACAGGATGGACGCCGTTCTCGGACATCTCATCTGTGTCAGAATGCTCAAACGCTCTTTCTTCGTCAATCGGAGTAGATTCTGCATATACATTAGTATTGTCTGAAATAGTTTGTGGATTAATTTAGTACATATTCTTATTCTTGCTTTGAATTGTTAAAAAAGTTATTGACCGAATATTAATTAATACCTACTTAAGAAACTTTCGCCAGTAGCAGGGACGGTTGCTGTGGTTTTCTCCAGATTGTCCGTCTCACTACTATTGCACAACTTGTCACAACTATTCACGTGCCTCTGCCTGCTGTTGATCCTATACTGTCGGTTGCAAACTAGCTCCGCACTCAGTGTCGGGGCTTCGCTGTCTGCCCCAGCTACCCTGCCAGTCGGGTAATTCTCAAAAGTCTCGGAATTTCTTTGAGAGTTATAAACTGTGTTACAATTCGTAACTTGCGAGTAATCTGTTGTATTCTCACGTAAATTGGATTCTGCACTGTTCGCAGTTAACCAAGTTCTGTTGTCGGAATTTCTGTGTGACGATACGTCTTGACGGTTGTATACAGCGATGTTACCATTGTCTGTCGTTTTGATCCTCATGATTACCTATAAAGAAACATTAGGTACCTTTTAAACAGTATTTTAATTAATAATATACTTTTATGACAAATAATTTAGTTTTTTGTGAATATGTTATATTTTGGAGCCCTCATTATAATTTATTTACATTAAGCTAGCGTTTTTCACTTATAAATATTCATCTAAACTCATTTTACCTGCCTAGTGTTAATGTGTTGCAAATAATATGCACATAGCTTATGTAAATATACAAATAAAATAACAGACTTCTGTTGTGTTACATGTTTGAAACACAGTTAGCGTAAGTACAAATAAAATAAAAATAACTACTAATAACCATACCTAACTATAGGTACACGTCATAAACATGGACCAAAATTACATTACGTAGGAAACTAAAAAAATATTTATTTATTAAATAGATACAGGTCGTTTCCCTTATAAAACATAAGTAGGCACATTGAACACCTGAGGAAAATCACCTCTATTCGGGTTGTCAAAAATAATGTAGAATACGGAATACGTAGGAAGACATTTTTATAAGAATTCGATCCAGTGGCGTAATATAGATGGAATCGTTAAGGCTATATTATAATCATTGAATTTTATGTCCTAAATCCATATACTTAGGGTGATATTGCGGTTCAGTACCGGATATTGTGAGCACGGCGCGGCGGACGCGAACTGGGGCGGGCGGGGGCAAACACGCCGCGGCGTGTCTCAGTCCGACCCCAAACCCCGCACGCACCCACTTAATAAACCGACCGACCTCACCCATATTTACTAAAGATAACATTACGAAAAAAACCACGGAGCACTGACTTTTCTTACATTTCCCACGCGATTTTAAATAAGAGGGAAACTGTCGAATCCTTTTCCTCGACCCACAAAAAAAAACTACTTACATATAAAATTCATGGATATGATAATGCTCTAATATTAAAGGAATATATTGGACAGGAGCATGGGAAAATTTCTAAATTATGTTAGTAGGTACATAGATTATAACAAACGTATGGAGCTTTCATAATCGCTTATCATCAAAACTGAACGGGCAAATTGCAAAATTATGAAAAACAAAGAATAAATTCTTTGCTTTTTTCTTTTTTTGGTGAATTTTTTACATGTATGTCGTATTTATTTGACGGGAGTAAAGTGCACACCGTTATATAATGGTGATATCTATTAATTTATAGTTACTGGGAAGCTGCAAAAAGTACCTACTTACTAAATACTTTTAGGCACTACTGGCCGGCTGAATATCGTATGAAAGGCTGAAATTAAACCGATCGCCTCGTAAATTTTCAGACAATTTCTATGAAAAATCATAATTAGGTTTAATGCTGCCAAAGCCAACCAACCAACGTCAAAATGTTTCCCATTTTTCGAAGTAATTGTAATGATATTGGATATTTAACGCTGATCTGTTTTAAGCGAGTCCTGTTTTGCGGGGTATTGGGTAACACAAGGAAATTTAAAAAATACCTGAAACCGCTTAACCCTTATTTCGTATTTTGACCCTGAACTACATAATTTGTTCTACGTTGTTCTGCGACCTTTACCTTTTCTTCTTATATCGTAAGTTTCAGCCAAAAATATATTTTTAACGACATCACAAATCTTTGAACTCGCAACTTTACCCTATTATAATGCATGTATCTTCCGGAAGATTAATATACGCAACGGATTGCGTGGTTTACAATAAGTAAGCGTAGAAAAAGACAGACGAAAACAGAGACTTTGCTTTATACTTTTTATGCAATGAAAAACAATCCTAAAACTACAAATATGTGTCTAGAAAACGATCTCATTAAATAAGTTAGAGATTTAATTAATTTTAACTCCGCCACCAAACCGCAGTATTTAATGGCACATAACTAAGAATTTCAGTTGAAAAATACGATAGGATCTTAACAGTCTCATAATCTTGCCTTTTCATTGCATGAGAAGAAATTGAATTGGTTTTAAGATTAGAATTACTTAGGTCTTGAGGTGAGCACGTAAGTATTATTGTATTTTCCAACTATTATTGGATTGTGACGTTATATTTATTATCTACGATTTCTTTTTACTATCTAAATAGTCTTCAAAAAGCAGCCTTTCTATGGAACATAATTTAATATCATATTTTAGCTTTATACATTGATAAGGCATTAATAAATACTTATTTTCTATTGTAAAAGACCGTTGTGTTATTGCAGACAAAGCCGCCTAGCAATATTAAGCTTAGTGGACTGTTATAGAATACTGAGCTGGGGATCGTATCAGCGTGGCTGGATGCCAGCAAATTGATTTCCTGCCTACAAGCGGAAACTAATTTCATTATAGAGAAAACTCAGGGCTCTTCCAACTAATTGTTTACACTTCAAATTATGTTGAGAAAAGACGAAATGAAGCGCATTTTTGTCGCTTGAATGAAAGGGAGAGCCTTTTGTGTTCCCTAACAATCTCGTTAAGATGCCTAAATAAAGCAATTCAGCTTTATAATTGTTAATTTCTGAGCAGTAACGATCTTTGTTTAGGATAATTTAGCAGAAACGTGCTCCGCTCGTGCCGCATCGCGCCTGAAATGGATATTTACAATAAGTAGGGACATTCACAAACAAGTAGATATGTAAATATTTATATTTCATGATTACATGTTAAAGCGGCTTTTTAAATTTTAAATGAAATTGTTACATAAAATAATATCTTTTATATCAACAAAACCTTTTATTAAGTTTTTACCTAACACGTAATTCTCCCAGTGTCAGAGTAAAATTATATACAGCTAAATATCGTTTCCAATTAAAACTTTTCCAACCTTTTAGTTTATTTCATCCAATTATGTCCAGACATAATAGAAGGTAGATATCAACTTTTGCCTAATTTAAACTGATGTAAAGTAGTACGAATAAAAATACCACCAATGACAACCTGCTGTACGTAATTACTCACTTCTATTATTTAACCCTCAGGGCACTGGGGGATAGAGCTTTATATTATAGGATGAAATTCTGTTTAATTTGAAAAACTCCCTATTATCACTCACTAGTCTACTTCGTGTCATTGACCAAATTCTATGGAATTGAAAAAATAAAGTGTTTTATTTATAATAAATAAGGGCGCGTACCTTTGTTCCAGTCTATAGAACGCCTGACCTGGTTTTTAACTAGATTTCATTAATATTTAAAAAATATAACCCATTTACTTCAGAAACGGAATTCCTATAAGCCAAATCTTTGTTCTTTCAACCTTTAACTGCTTTTTAGCTTTAACAAGGAAAATGAAAACTTCGCAGTGTTCTCTCCAACGCAAGAAACTTGTACAACAAAAAGGGCCCGAGTCACTACCGTTAAGATAACGCTGAGAAGGAAACTTTGTCAAGAATCATTTACATTTCTATACAAACGTTGTACGTAAGTCACCTTCTTAGGGAAGGTTTGGACAAGGGACTCCTCGTCCTGCAAGTTTTGTGAGAAGTAAATGACATACGCCTTAAACGGAAACTGAAAGCAAATCACAAGGCCGGCACTGTAAGCTTATCGGGTCGAATCGTTTGCTATCTACAAAAGTAATCTATTATTCAAACGACCTTTCACACAAGCCCTCTTCAAAGTTAACTTAATTGATTTACCTAATCTATACCTAAAGTTAATGGCATGAAAAATATGCTTACTCATTTTGTAATAATGTAGGTACTTTTGATTAAACCTACTCGATAAAGTATCAGCGCTTATTACCTACCTACTCTTTTTGTTATCACAGTTTTTCATAACATCTAACTGCCTAAGAATTTCTGTACATTTTTTATTTTTATAATTTTGAAACCATTATCATTGCTTTCACCATACCTTTTTGCGACATAAAACCATCTGATCAGCAGTATAATTGCCGGTGTCGACTACAGTTGATAATGACATTTTTTTTTTCTTAAGCGGTGACCTTCAACTACAGCGGCCAATAATAACTGAATTTTATCGACCTTTACAATCCATAATCCATTGAGTAGTGTCTATAGTATACTGAAATTCGGCTCAATATTGTATGGAGCACGGGGGAAAGAGGGTATTTCATTTTGTTTATTATTAACGCGTAAACTGTGCGTTCAGACCCTAATACACTCTCGGGGATGCGAATACCTCAGAACGAGAACATTATTTTGTGTTATTAGAATGTATGGGACAAGATAGTGACACATCGTGTTGTGGACTATCGATTGTCAGGGTTCCGGCTCGCACTGGCGCGGCGTGAGGAGGCAGCGCCGCATCTAATATTTATAGCGCGGCGTACAGCGTGCGAGCGGTCGCAGGCCGCCGCGCCGCGCCGCACCCGACCGTCATCAATTGCTACGGACATCAAGGACCAAAATAAATAAAATTACTTAGCCATATTTTCGAGTTGGGACTTCATGTATTACGGGTCCAATGAAATTTATTAGATACACATAGGAGGTCGTTCACCTAACAATTTGTACGGAAAGCTTAAATCCTTAACACTCGTTGTTGCTATTCATGCCATAGATTAAAGCCTCCGTTTTAACGATTTGAGAAAGCAATTGCCACTAGAACCGTACCCTTGAGCTCGGTAACTAATATTACCCTCTCGCAATGGGCTATTTGAAAAATGAAGATAATGAAATTCCACATCGATCCGAGATTTGGAAAGGAACGAAAATGGAACATGGTGCTGCTGTACGGAAATAGGTAACTAACTATATTTATATGGCTCTTCCCAACGCTTATGAAAATGAGAGTATCATTCACTTTTAATAAACTTCCACGTTAAGAATCAACAAGCTTTTAACTGTGTAACACAAACTTTGAACTTAACCAACCAAATAGGTTTCACGTTTCAATAAGTGGACATCTCGCATTGGTACCAGTAGTAGCAAGTCTTTCTAGAAATTAAATTTTATAAAAGAAACTTAGAAAGTAATCTGATATTTTCGTATTTTTTTATAATAGAAAAACTTACATAAACACATTTTCGATGAAAATCTGTTTTTCACTGTTGTTTTAACTTAACAGTAAAAAAAAGGAAGCCAACGCTTATGGTTCATTTTATTAATGATTCTCGCGTCAGTTTATGCTACAATATTAAAAATGGATCATCCAAGACGAGAGTACTGAACTCTTAAGTGGTGCTTAACGTTTCACCGACGGCGTCGGCGCCGCGTCGCCTCTCAGCAACAATTTGGGTCATCTGGTGTAAAATAACAATTTGAATCAAAGTTTTGTAAATTGTTGGAATAGGCCGTTAGAACAGTTTACGAGGACCTATAAAATCCAATTTCTCCTAACTTAGACGACTTGAGCACAACTTGCACGCGAGGCGATGGCGAATGGCGCACCATACATCTACCAACATCACGACGTAATTAAAGCCTTAAAACTAAATACAAGATCTACAGTAGTAGGTACGTACTATGTACTTCTTTTATAACATAAATGAATTCACGGGATTAGTACTTATATATGCCAGCCTAAGCTCATTATTGTCCCACTTCGGGGCGAAGGACTCTTCTCATACAGAGAAGGCAGGGTCATTAATCACCATGCTTACCTACTCAAGGCGAGAGTCGATTCCACTGCTAAATCACAGAAAAAAAGAATGTAAGACCAAGTAGGTACCTTCAATCTACTAATATGTACCTATCTAATCGCTTTAATTGTTGTATGTAAACGAAAAATAGAGAAGAAATCTAAATAGCTAGTGACTCCGTGATGGAGATTAAGCATATGATTAGCAGGAGTGTCAATTTTTCTAGGATACCTATGTTCCTATTATATTAGCCTTTTTTCGACGGGTTGAAATACGTAGGAGTTGGTTAGGTTAGCGTGACCCGGCGCGCCCTCAGCCTTCGCCCTACGAGTTAATGGCTCCGGCTTGATGGATAGCTCAAGTACTGCACGACACAATCGCGGCCCGACACCCACGGGGCCTTATTTATGAAAAGCCGACCAAATAAATATTAATTATTTTTTTAATTGGATACGACCGCGACATAAATTGTAGAATATTTATTTTCATTACTATTGTGTTTAGAAATGTTTAGTTGTGTCCCTTACACAATTTTGCCAAAGTAAACCTATATTATAGATAAGTTTTCGAATATCAGTTTTTAGGGTAGGTTTACGTAGTGGTTTCACCGCTCTACCCTAACCACTTACAATAATCCAATAAAACGAACATAGAACGAAATGTTCGTACTGGTTTTGTTTTCAGATTTAGTATCTAATGAGGCGTATACAAATCGTTA
Organism: Hoplodrina ambigua; assembly: GCA_949774945.1. Lineage (NCBI taxonomy): Eukaryota > Metazoa > Arthropoda > Insecta > Lepidoptera > Noctuidae > Hoplodrina > Hoplodrina ambigua. The sequence goes on along the minus strand of OX458969.1, from coordinate 5,985,443 downwards.
CGGTTCAGTGCGGTCTGGCACGATCTAATGGATAGATCTACTATACTTAGTAAGTGTTACAGTAACAAGTATGTCTATGGCAAATAAGTTGGATCGAATTACCTACTTAATAATAGCATATTTCGTCTTTGGGGAATGCAGGAGTGACATAAAAATGTTTTATTTTTAATATTTTAATTCAAAAAAATGTAGGTACGATAGTAAGACCTTTGATGTTTTTTTCTAGAGATTTGATGATTGTTTTTAAATAATTGTTAAATAGGATACGAGCTAATGACCAATATTTTCCTTCAAAAGCAGTTTTCTCAATACCGTACTTATAATATTTTTTAAATATATTTCCATATTTATCGGTCATCGTGGTTATATTTAGGGGAGGCCTATGTTCAGCACTGGACGTCGTTTAGCTGATACGATGATGTTTTCCATATAATACTGGTACCGCCTTTAAAAAATCAACCTCGCTAAACAAATATCTACCTATTTATATAAATAAAAATTGATAATGCATAAAAGGCAAAGGTTCAGGTCAACCTTTATAACCTTTTTGCCTTGTAATGTTAAATAAGATTAGATATATGATCTTATCGTAGGTAGGTAGGATATCTGTCGTTAGCTCGGCTTTTACTCTGTACCGTAAATATAAACAGCCCTTAGAATAACTTTAATGTAGAGCAGGTAGGTAACTACTTTTTTTATTGAATAATTTATTTTTTTATTATCCACGCATTTGCCCGCTACTTCGACCGCGCAAAAATAAAATAAAATATAGCCTATGTTACTCGCAGATAATGTAGCTTTATAATGGTGAAAGAATTTTTAAAATCGGTCCAATAGTTTTTGAATTTATCCATTACAAACAAACCAACTAACAAAAATACAAATTTTTCTGTAAAATTAGTGTAGACATGCAATTTGACTATATGGTAAAAGAGATAAGTAATCATTTTTGTTGGCTGTACCTACTATCGTAGGGTCGTCAGATATAGTTGAAGTTTTCTTAGAAATCGATGGATGTGTTCAGATGTATTTTAATTTAAAAAGTATATAAACAGTTCACTAATTGAATAAAGTTTTAATCTAAAACATCCATCGATTTCTAAGAAAACTTCAACTATATCGGACGACCCTGGTTACTATCTCTTTTGTTCATTGTATATTAAAAATATTTGGCCTGGTTTAAATATTATGCAATAACTTCAAGCCATTCGCGGTCCATAACATAACATTCAATATCGAAGCTATTTCCATTGACAAAACTTAGTAATATTCTTTGTAATAATATATTCGTTTACGGAATGACTAGCATACAGAAAACATAGGAAAAGATTGATTCTGGATGACGAGAGTTTATTAGGAAACTTTGTCCAACTTGTCATAATGTTTACTTACGGCCCAGTTATTACTTTATTACCTGGGAACAAGTTATCAGACGTGAGTAAACCATAATTCTGCTATACATTTCAATAAATAAATTGAACATATAGATAAGCAAATAAAATGCTCTAAGTAAGTAGATGAAAAGGTTTTTACGGTAGATACACTTTAACGCATCGCTCTTTAACGATGCACAGGCACTTGTTTGATTTTCAAATAACTTTTGCCCGCAGCTTTGCCCGAGTGGAGGGCGAAAATTACACCACAGGAACGTACCACTGAGATTAGATGTACCTATCCTATGACCAGGCTACCGCTTACCCGAATGTCAGATTGATTAACAATAATTCAAAGTCCGGACTGGACTTTCTCTTTATAATGGTAAGAAATAGGATAAAATAGCATTTCTAAATCTGTAGAGTTCTCAGAAACAAAATAGGCGTACCTACTATAATATGATTAACTAATATAGTGACTAGTGAGTACTAACAGACTGCGAAATTAGAAACATTGTTTTGATTCGAGCCCTCTGAAAATCACAAAGTTACAGCCAGTCTGACTGAAAATCAGTTTTCTAAACTATGCTTTCTAGGTCATACTATTATCCTTAACTTAAATGTAACAGAGTTCTGATTATTCATGAAATTGTTACACTTAAAGCTCTAATATTATCTTTTCATTTCAATTACTTGCTCTGTTTTTTGTTTTGACTACATTATTAAAAATTTCGGTACGCGAAGTAGGTAGTCACACGTTGCCAAAGCAATGGTTTGGAGTCTGTTTGTCATGCCAAGAAAACAGACTAATGATACGCAGGAGAATAAATACATAAATTGTAACATTCTGTTATGCTGGAGCTACATTAGGGGGCTACGGTAAATATTCGTGTTAACGCGATAATTGTGGCCGGATAGATTGTTACAACGAGTAGTATTTGGGCGAAGATTATGTACTATGGGGCACTGCTGTCGGTGAACTAGATCGCATCAAAAGGATTTGTCGCTAAAATAATCGCTTGGGTGGCTATACCTACGTTTCGCTGCACAATAGAGAACAACACACGCAAATAAAAACACACACGTTTCGCATTATGGTACGCAAATAAATGAATATATGAATATGGACACAATCCGGCACGATGAATCTTCGCATGCCTAATATAGACAAGAACATCGCGTGTGCCTAATCACGATTTTTAAGCGCGCCAACGCGACACGAATCTTTGCCCGCTAATGTAGCCCCAGTATTAATACGACATTTGGCAAGAAAATTATTCCACGCTAGATAGTTGAAACTATGTAGATACTGTGAGGTTTTCTAATTATACGTATATGTACTTATAATGTTATTTACCTTATATCCAACCTGGCAAAACTTTCTAGACTGATAAATTTGTGTAGATAAACATTGAACATTACAGATGTCAGTGATTTCTGCCCTGGCCCGACAATGTCGCGCCGTCGGGCTAGACGATCAGACCCCGTCTGGCAGACGCCGAGCACAGTCTCGGCGAACACTTTATTTCTATTATTATTTAAGTGATAAATGCACAAACGACAATAGACGGGTGGGGAAACAATATAAAAAATAAGGACGCTATTATTTTGCCCTTCTGTGTAATCTCTTTAGACACTGTATTAAGTTTGCCTTTAGAACAGCTTGAGATCATTTGACGTTACGGAAAGAAAAGAGGGTGTTAATATCAAAGCTTTTTCAGACGTTGATGGAGCTCTTACAGGCAGAAAAGTCCGAGGCATTTTCGGATATTCTAAAAAATACACGCGACAATAACTGTGCTAGTTGTGCACAGTTATAGTCGCTTAATTTGCTGAATAATCAATAGCTACTTGGAATTTGTACACAGCCATTCTTAGAAGTAGGTATGCAGTCACTGTGTACACAAAACATTTTGAAAGTTCAATTTGTAATGATTAAGTAGCCTTTGTTTACATAAATCATTCAGAGTTCCATGGAACGTTGCCTTTGCAGTTAGCATACGCTCATAAACTATTCGTTATGCAAATTACATTGCTATGTACGCAGCGACACACCTACATAATTCCTCTACTCTGTAACTTCAAACAAATAGTATATTATGTGAATTGTGTTACTGTATTATTCATGTGATAATAGGATATATTGCACGGTTTATATATATCTATTTCATACGGAAGAATATTCCATCACCTATATCATAAGTGGGCTTTAAACTGTTTTGATCAATCCCAAAAACATAATCCTAAATGAAACGTTTGGTTAGTCTACGAATGACGCCTACGAGAAAAGCGGCGTAGACCGTAGGCCATCCGTAGCAACGTAGCAACGGGCTACGAAATACTTTTTGTCTTTTTATGTTATTTTTTTAGTTGGACCTACCTACTGATAAGATAAGATAACTGTATGTTTGACTAAAAAGGATGTACGCATAGCATGTAAGGTAATAGGTCAATAAAATCCAATCATATCCAATTTCGTAACATTGCGGCAAATAAATGTGAAACATCCTAATAAATATTTAATCATTTATCTAGGTTACTTTAAAGGAATAGACATACATACGATCAAAATAATATTAATTTAGTGACAATAAGACTCCCGGTTACCCAGTGTAAAATTCAGCGCAGTGCGTTTTACCCGGCTGATTTTGAACGCTGTTATCAGGATGACACTGATATGGTATCGATTCAGTAATTATTCAAAACCACATAGATAAGTAAATATATAGTTTAATAAACTACCAGCATCAATATTATTATCAACTAGCTTTATGTCCGCGGCTACGTCCGCGTAAATGACAATTTACGGCGATGGTTTTCTTTTTGCGCGAATTATTTTTCCAAATTAAAGAGAGGGAGAGATTAGTTGGAAGAAACAGACACACGAAAATTTTCGAAAATTGGTTTTTGATATAAGTAGCATGTAAATATTCATATGAATTTAATAAAAAGCTGCAATTTAGTTTTATTTATTGGTAGGCCAGTAGCAGGCAATGACAAAAATACTTGCAGCAAACCATAGCGGATAGTGAAACATCAATATCATACAAAATCAACGTTTTACTCGGCGCGGGTCGTCTATAGGGACCAGTTCAGTACATAATGGTAGTTGTTCAGCTAATTTACTTAGCCTACGGACACGCCACTGGACATAATTTTGCTAAACTGGATATTAGCATATCATTATGTATGCGTGAGGCATCATTGACCTAAATGACAAAACACATTGAACCAATACCGTAGATTAATGATCCTCGTAACCCAACACACGCACGAAGATCCTTAGTCGTAATAGTTTCAATTACTAATATTCCATTTTATGTAGGTACCTATTGAAACCGTGGTTTAATGATAGTTTTTTTGACAGTGACAAGTCAAGAATATCTATAACCTCGTGCAACTTATTCAATGATTGTATTGAAACCATTATATTTTCACATAACAATGAATTCTGTTCGGGCTTTGAATTAGAATCGATTTTCCGACATAAGCCGACGTTGCAACCACGTAATTCTAGAGTGTGTGACATTGTACGAGGCAACGTTTTACTTCGTGACGTTAGAAATGCTTACTTATGTTTCACTGAAACAGCTTACACGCTATTCTGGCCGTATTCTTTAAATAAAATATGTAATAATATCTTCTTTAATGTTCAGACTAGCAGTTATTCGAAATGTTGATAAGTATTTTGTGAATATTGTATTCCAAATTCTGCCCTGAGTCATACTGAAAAATTACAAGTATTGACAAAATCAACGTGTTGTTAATTTAATTAAAGTAGTAGTCCCCACCAGAGTTTGGATGTTTTTTTAAGGTTCTATTGTCAAAGACAGGTTGGCATTATTAAGTACGTGAGGGTGTGAGTCAAACGGATGGTAAATGTTAATTAATACATATTAATATATATTTTATAGTACGAAGTTTGTAATTGTCTATGATCACAATATTGTAAACAAATGAACACCATGTATCTATAAACATTCAATTAATGTAATTGTAATCATTTCTTCTGTTGTAGCACTTGGTACATCGTCTTCACATTCGTATATTACCTATATAGAGTTTCGTTGCCCATTCTTTTCCATTCGAAACTACCTTATGGATTGCAAATTGTAATGTAATGACGTTCAAAAGTGCCTTATAGTGGCCTAATTGAAATAAATGATTTGACTTTGACTTTGAAAAACTAGATTCAATAAAAAATATTATTTTTTAATAATTGACGTTTATAAGTGCCTTTTAATAAAATACATGATTTGACTTTGAATGAAATTACATCTATTGCGTCGATAAAATTGCAAAATACCTACACATAAGACTACTGCGGGTCACGGGCACGGGTCAGATTGTAAGTACGGGGAATCTAATAATCAAGAAACGCGGTAGCAGGTTAGGTAAAGGTCGTGCGTTTTGTTCTAGTTCATGAATCATTTTTAACTTAAAGAAATTCCTACCTGTAATAGGGCTGTGGAAATTTAGTCATAAAAAGTTATCATGGTATCGCAATATGTAGGTATGTAAAGCTACTTTAAACATAACCTATTGAAACTAAAATAATGTAATAGAAATAATAGTAATAGTAGCCAAGTAAATCTGATGCCGAACTAGTAAATAAGCTAAGAATGTCCAAACAATATAGCGGTATTAAGACGTAACACAACCCTACGAAGCCTTATCGCCATACTCCGCTGGCACTTAGTTGGGTTTATTTTTAAATGTGTTACTACTTAGTAAAATACAATGTGTTAAAGTTCTTTGTTCATGGAAGAAACAAACGGGTAGAGCCTCAACCATAAAGTAATGTTATGTGACGTCAATACTTCATGAAATCACGCTAATATAAAGTATGTAAACAGCGCTGGCAGTATAACCTTTATTTGGTCCAATCAGGCTACGACACACTCTTATTCGGGCGAAAGAAATGTCGAGTAGTGTAATGTAAATAACGTTTCTCGATTACATTGGGCTCCGATGCCATTAATCGAGTTAGCACTACTACTGTCGAACTACCAACCCAGGACAGGGTACATACATTCATTCTTATGTGTGTTTTCGAATTGCCAAGCAGTACAGAACACATTTACATATAAATAAGTGGTAGATTTATCTCACCTATGTAATTATTCTACGGAGTTCTCGAGATGTTATTTAGGAATCTAGAATGGAATGTAGATGAACACAGACTTAAAATAAACGGCAAAACTTAAACCATCTACGCTTTGCAGACGATCTAATCCTGCTTTCTGAGTACCTAAGTTGTTAGAACAAATGCTACAATGATCAAAGATCAAAGTGCAAAAGTAGGGCTGCGAATGAACACCTTAAAGATACATAGTCTCATAGTTATTATGGAACTAATAGACTACGTCAAAGTACGTTTATCTGGAACCGTTATTATCTGCTAGTGATACTGTAAATAAAAAAGTCCATAAAAGGATAGCTAACGTTTTGAAAAAATGTTGGTTCCATAGCGAAGTTATGACGAAAAGAGAAAAGAAAAATGTAGAACACATGACATGTGTATTTTGTCGTGCTATTAGACCTATGGTTGGCAAACATGGGCATTAACAGAAGAAAAATAAACGTCTGTCAAAATTGTATAAAGAAAATGTAATGAAGTCAAGGGAAGAGACAAAGTTAGACAAAAAACTTAGACTAATAAATGAAAAGTCACGTTCGTCGAATTAGTAGTATAACATTAAATAAAACATTAAGTTAAAGGATAAGTAGAATGCAAAAATAGCGATGGACATAACAAAATTATGTTTAATGAAGATAAAGAGAAATGGATCAAATTAATAATAGGTAAGGACCAAGGTACCAAGTAAGGATGATACGACAATAAAACGTTGCCGTTTGTAAGATGAAGTCCAAAGAATAGCGAGTCTAGCGTGGTTTCGAAGAGCCAGAAACAGTGGGATATGGATATCTTTAGAGGAATCCTTTGTTGAAGTATATTCTATTTCGAAGAAGAGAGCACCGAACCACGAGCATACAACAAAATTATTTAACCAGAATTAAAGATCTATTTTGCTTATTATTTTATTTCAAGAGGTTACGTTACTCTTTTATTATGTGCCCATTAAAAACGTCTGCGGTATCAATATGGGTCTCTAATGAAAAATGTCGACGCCGACGCGTCGCGTCCAGCCGATGCCATAGGAACGATTAGAAAATACCAGCGTGGCTTATGTTTAATCCGACTGGAATCTAGGCTACGAAACAGGTTACATATTTTAAGTCACGTTTCATATTTGATCATTAAAATAATGTAGATATAGTTTCTAATTAAGAAACGCAGAAGTTGTACCAAAAACTAGTTAAAAAAGTACCTAGTATACGTACCTACAAAGTGGAACGCGGTTTTGATTAACTCAATAGGTTTCAACTTCCTTAATAGGAGTAAGTTACTTTATCAACGTTGCCATGTAGGTACCCATTAAGCCTAGCACTCAACAGCACTTTAGGCCTCAACCTTTCGCTTCCATTAAACCAATGCTTAATCAATTTAGTATCGTGCGTTGTTGGTTGGCAGGTCGAGCTATGCATTAAGTAAAGTTCACGCTGGTAATAAAGTGACCGGCGGTAAATGAACCGTTCGCGCCGTAAATAGCGCTTACGACCGCCACCGGCCCTTTCCACTATACTCACTGCTACTCCACTCGTGTTAGTACTTGACTACTGTGGAACAACCCTGCAAACTGTCATTACGCGGTTCGTACAACAACAGCAGCAATTTAACTTTACAAATTTGTTTTCTACACCAATATCATTCCACATTGAACGTTAATCGAAATAGGTACTGTATAATTACATCCGAATTGTCATTTCCATGTTACTATTCTAACCACCCGCAATCATTTCTAAGAGGTCTACCGCTTCCATTTTTCTATAGCTGGGGTTACAAAAGCAGACATGGAAATCAAAGCATGCCGGCGGTAAAAATAGCAGCAAGGAGTTGCGCACCTCGGAAAATGCAGCCCGCTAGTGATTGCGATTCATTGTACTGTCTGATATTGCATTTTGAACCTTATCCACAATGCCAATTATAATTTGTAAATACAAATTGACTTAAACACTTGTTATTAAGCGTGCGTATCTACAAGTTGTAATTAAAAAATATTTTTAGCTTCATTTGACATTGTGAAATGTAATGGGAAAACAAACTCCATAGAAAAACTTACCTGTACAAGGCGCCATCCTGGCTATATGTATGGCTTTAGCGCAATCACTGAATAATAAATGCAGCTCGCAAGGTTATCCTTTTATTTGTCCGTACACTACAAATCCAATGCAACGATTCCACGTTGTCCTCAATAACGTACGTCGTGTACTCATTCACTGTGCGCGTCTATATGGAGGCTTTACGTCACTTAGACTAACGAGGTTGTAGTGTAAGAGTCGGTACGTGGGTGGCGCGGGCGGACGGTTTCTGTTCGACGTGCACCCCGCCCGCCTTTCGGTGCAAAATGATCGCGTGGCGTGGCGGTCGCACGCACCCCGCGCCCCGGCTGCAGGCTTGGGCGGCTTATGCATAGTAAATACTAGGATTTCAGATAAAATAACCTCCATTGTTTATACTTAACGTTATGAACATGTGTTGCATGACCCCCTCAGAATAACATTAAGGGCAGGGTACTAATACTAGTTAGGAATGAGATATACGTTCCACGAATATTGTATGAAAGTTGAATCGTAAAGTAAAATTCTTATTTGTAGACAATCCGCCGCCTTTACTTACTTTGTATCATTTTAGTTTGTAAAAAGCTTAATATACATTTATTTATCGTATTCAGTGTAAAAACTGTGTCCTATTTGAGCATTGCATTCGCGGGCTAGGTCACTACCGCGCAGGTCTGTCTAAAAAAAAAAGTCGCCAATGAGTATTTATGAATGTTTGTGTACGTAGTTTGTAGAACTGTATCTGTAGATGCATACGAGAGAATGCTTCATTATGTTCTTTAAACCAAGATCGCGTGTCACTCTTTAAGAATGTCAACTTTATTAATCCGCTAAACTTGTATAGCAATATGATAATAATACCGTTTCTGTATAAAGTTTTTATACTAATCACATTTTCATATTGAACCAAGCCTCATTTTACTGCGGTGACCTTGCGGATCTTCGAGCTATTTTTTAAATAGACTTTCACTGATAGGAAATAACCATAGCAACCCTTAAAACGATCGTAAAATTGATTTGATGACGGTGTGTTCTACGGTTCTACGCGATGTTGTAAAATTTTTATACGACTCACAATACGAACGGAATTCATATCGGTCGTTACGTTTGATGTGGCTTTAAGGATTCATTCATAGTAAGTAAGTAGTTACGTGGAAACTCTGTGCGTAGTAGATAGTGAGGCCGGAAAAGCTATTGCGAAAGCCCACTGGCTTTGGAACTTTGGCAACTTTTGGAAAATAGAAAATGGGTAGATGTCGCTTTTACGCAAGTTATCCTTTCACCGAAATAGTTTGCTTTTTGGCCACAAAGGTATACGGAGTTTCACGATACTGCTAGGCAAGCTTACTGTCTATTACACCCTCCGCTAGATGGCGCTTATCAGGAACCTGTTGCTCTAACTACTCTACTATCTTCACCCTCCCATAGATGGCGCTGTAACGCATTTTTAACGGTCATGATAATTACAGTGAAATGTACCAAATTGACTCTCATAAATATGCATATTCCACAACTGTTAAATATTTAACAGCATTGAAACTTGCTCAATGACACTAATTAATAAAGATGGAGGGCGGGCCTGGTGCATTTGCTTTAGCAGTACGCTAATAAAATATTGTAAAAGCACAGTTGTGTACCTACCTATTTACATAAAGGCGAATAAGGAGTAGAATAATAAAAAAAAAAATCTGATTGTTAGTATAATAAGAAAGTGTGATCGAATTCGTTTATAATGTGTTGTAAACAACACACACCCTATTCATTACCATAAGTAGGTACTAAGTACTTCGAAGACTGTCTAATATTCATCGGCATCAGCTATTCTCACACAGTTCGTGCCGATTTGAACATACATTGTGATGTTGTATGTACCTAAGTAGATACTAAAACCAAGGCTTTCACAAACGATGCTTTTAAAATTCAGCGCTTGTCGCGCTGTTGCTCCAATACGGAACAACTTCTTTTGTTTTGTAGGAAGTGTCATCAACAATTTTATGGTGCTTTAGATATACATGTAGATATAGGTACCAAAAATATTACCTACCTCTCATTCTGGGGCAGTCAGGTAATAAATAGAAAGGCCAAGTACATATTTATTAAATATTATTAAAATATATTAGTAAGTGTGTAATGTACCTAGTTAATTTATGACCAATGACATAAGGGCGACTTAAAAGAAGCTTAACACGTATTTAGAACTCAATTAGTTTTCTGGAAATTTTAACTTATTTAATTTAAACAATTAAATCATTTTTGGTTCGTTAATTTTTTTGCGGTTATTTAAAAAGCATATATTATAAGATAATATGCAAGTAAAATTTTAAATGTGTTGTCTCATATTGTCCATCCGGCAATGTCAAAGATTACCATATTTACCGAGGAGCAACCCGCTTCCCACTATCACGTTTACATAATAACAAAGATCTCAGCACAACTTTATTTGCGAGAAATAAAGTGGCATTTTCACGGCTTCACCCGGGGAATTTCTTTATTCCTAATACCGTCTCCAAGGTTGACGGTTTGTACGATACAGTTATAACACATCTATTCCAGGGAAGAACACGTTCAAGAGTTTAAAGTGTAAACGATTTATATGTAAATGAAACGCAATAATATGTCTGTGTCAATAATTTTGGTTAGGAATATTATGCACTAGCTTCTGCCTGCGACTTCGTCCGCGTAAATGTTAATATGTGATAACATATAAACATTTACGCGGACGAAGTTTTTAGTCCAGTAAAAAATAACGGCTCCCGTAGGATACTACGGGAGCCGTTATTTTGACTAAAACAGACTAATATCTGTCTCTGCGCCTAATTTTATCTCGATCCGTTCAGCCGTTCTGGCGTGTTAGAGGAACATACATTCCTCTATCGTTACTTTCGCATTTTTAATAGTAGGTAGGAAGATTTAGAAGGTTCGGAGGTACACATAAGCACTCATTTGTGAAAACTAATGCTCAATGAAACGAACGCAAAACATTAGACTTATGGACGCAAGTAAGTACAGGGTACTTTTTAAAAATATATTTATATTTTTTAAGTTACAACTTCTTTGTTAAAAATAGTAAAGAAAAAAATTGAAAAAACATTGGTTACTGAGATATTGAAGGTTTTTTTGCCTTCAATATCTCCAATTTTCTCCAATTTCCAATTCCTAGTCATGATATCTCCAATTTTTAGTCATGATATTATTCAAACTGCAAACAAAGGCTAAACAGACCTCACCCGCCATAGATAATTTATACTTATGGCTTAAGTTTAATTTCAAGCGGCAAATCCCTGTATATTTAATCAGGAAGCAAACGCCTAAGCCTTTATGAAATACTAGCTTTTGCCCGAGACTTCATCCGCGTAAATGCTGGTTGCCGTTTCCTCACATTTGGGGGTGAATTTTGAAAAATCCGTTCTTAGCGTACGTCTACTAACGATATCTACCTCCCTTGCCCAAATGTATCTTAATACGTCAAGCGGTTTTCAATATTTCGTGATAAGTGAGTGTATAGGTATACCTTTCGCTTTTATATACTTAGATTTAGATTAATTCTTATTATAATTTCTAACTTTTTAGTTGACTTCCTATGTTTTGTTTCAAAGAAGCGACATTCGCAGCGACTTCTTTTGAGTTCTATGAACACTTAGCCGGTTCTTGGATTGTACCACATTAAGTTTGTCGCAGTCGTATAAAAGGAAAGTTTTATTTATAAGTTTAATCTCGAATCTATTTTATTCAATTGTCAGAAGTTTTAAAAGTGAGTTAGTATGTACCCGTTTTATGTATTCGAGTCAGCCGCTGAGCGTACCATTGAGCATACGAAGTGCGAACCGTGCCTGATTTAACGCCACGGCAATAATTTATACTTGTCACTAATGTTGCTAGCAGCTCGTTCGATAAAGTCTGTCACGATTTACACTACTGCAGATTTCCGTCCCACCAATTTTGCCTAAATACAATGAACGATCGATACTTAACGTTTAATCTTTGACCGTGTTCACAAAATGAACATTCTAAAATGACAATTGCTTACTTTGGCTTATAACTATCAAAAGCTTTTTTTTTTAGTTTTGAGATTCTAAATTTATATTAAATAAAGCTTTTAAATCTCTTTTTTCACCTTTCATCACTACCCACTGTCCGTTACAACAAAAATAATTTAATTCAAATCCAACTGCAATTCCACATAAAATATTCAAGTTTTGTTCGTAGAGAATCAAGGTTTACAATTCATCAAGGTCGCTGCCCCAGTCCAATAATGTAAATGTGGAGCCGTAAAGTTAAGCATTACCTAAGTACCTACTAAACTTTATCTGTAGTGGGTACCTGACGGCCTACTGTGCTTTATATACATGAGCCTAAAATATAGTTCAGTCTAAAATGGGACAAACCGTAGCTGCTGACATTCTGGGCTTGCGGCTTGCTCATTTTAATTTTGAGAGTGCTTCTGCATTTTTTTCTTGTATGTCATGCAGTACCTACCTATAGAGTGATGTCTGTAAAAATAAATAAAATTAAAATACCTGTTTGTAATGTTTAAATAACAGCTTTTTACTTCATGTGCATACATGAATGTTTACACGGTATTTTCACCCAAAAAATCCTACTATCTGTATTTTTTTTTTGTTTCGGCTTTCTCTCGTTTGACCGATTTGCTCGGGACTTATTGATTTTCACTGGGCTATAGCTGATGTTATAAGAAGTTGCTTAGGCAACTTTTATTTTTGAAAAGAATTAGGGTTCTGTGCAAAAGTAAAACAAAACTTTACTGATAACCGACACTGACGCGGGACGACAAGTCGCGAGCACAAGTTACTTATAAGTAAGTATAATATCGGCATCGTTTACCTATCAAATGGCACCGGTAGGAATGTGATTACAGTCGCTTGAAGTATAACACTGATACACCAACGAATTCACAATGTAGAGTACCTATGTCATAAATTGTAATTTTCATTTTTATAATAATACCATTCTGAAAACTTTTTTGCGATAATCACTTGGTCATCATCATATCAACTCCTCGTTCTTTTCTTCTTTCTTTTGAACTACTGCAGTATATTAGTAAGTGTATGAATTATTCAGTAATTTATTTTATGAATTTCTTTATTTTACAAGAACATTGCTACTGAAATGTCCATAGAATATAGTTTTGTTCTATATTTAACAAGCAGCTGTAATTGACTGTCAGTCAAATTAATTGATTTTGATCTTTTTATTTTTGACCTTTGTTATATTAGTTAAACAAAATAAACAGTGTGGCTACGAAAATATCGTCTTACAACGGAATATTGCGAAACGACGGATTTTCTCATTGGAGTTGGTAATCTACTGTAATAAGCACAAAGAAAAATGGTGCTACCCAACCCCTTGCCATAATTCCTTAATCCTGTTAATGATGCCTCCGAAGAAAAAGGATCGGACAGACGATTTTCAAACAGTTTTTATATTAACATAACATTACGAAAATGTCTAGTGTACGACCAAAAGTAGGTACGTAAAAACCGGAAATCGTGGCAAATATCAAGTAGGAAGCAAGTAAAATATTCCATTTGTGTCGCTACCGAAATGGCGACGATATCAGAGGGAAGAAATCACTATCGTTAACACGGAGCCTACACGAATGTTCCTCAAACATGTACTGTTTGTACTTCGGTAAATTATTGTTGGTTTCATACATTTTCGTGTGAAATACTTTAACTAATACCTTATGATAATAATAAATTCATTTATTCTATCTCACAATGTGTTTGTAGATCTTCACACATTTTTAACTATATAAATTCACATTATCAGAGCGAGTGCCTGAATTAGGTTTTAGAACAAAACCTGTATTACATGTCACCAACTAACTGTAAGGTTGACCACTCTCATCTGATAAAAGCCATAAAAAATGTAACGAATGACTGCAGTTTTAAAATTGTCGCGACTATTAACTGAACTGTAGTTCAGACATTAAACTGCACTTACAAGTCTGTAGCTTACGCGACTGCTAAGTGACGTCATATTAAAAGTCTACATGCGTCATACAAAGACTTTGTTCGTGGGAAGACACGTGTTTATCTGCAGTATACACGAGTACCTATATTGCATTCATGTTATTAAAAGATGTTACATAACTAACTTAAGACATATGTACAGGTAGCATTTATAACACACATTAAAAGAGAAGGCAATAGGCTCGCCCCCTATTACATGAGACTTAATCATAACTGGTGAAATGTGGGAGTACAAATAATAATTATTTATTTATTCATTCAAGTGACAAAGACTAATATTCACACAATATAATAAATAACACAAATGATTCGTTAAAACATACACCTCTGCCTAACACTTTGGTGAATACAGACGTGATGTTATGTAAAAAAGAAGAGAATTTAATTACGACAGATGTAAAAATACGCTTAACTTAGCCAAAAGTTACATGTTTTACTCGTCATTGCGATCTTTTTAATTTAGACGTTATCTGAGAACCTTCCAGCTACGGATATATTGAAGGTTTAAAGGTACAATTATTTGTTGACACGTTTTTAACGAAAACCATTAAATGTTTTAACTAAACTTTAAACTCCCTCGGGACTGCCTCGTTGGTCTAGTGGTCGCAAGCGCGACTGCTGTGCATAAGGTCTTGGGTTCGATTCCCAGGTCGAGCAAAGTGTTATTGGGTTTTTCCATCAGGAATTTCTCAGTAGCAGCCTCGGACTCTGGATTTGTGCCCGGTTGATGGCAATAGGCTCGCCCCCTATTACATGGGACTAAAAAACATAACTGGCGAAATGTGGGTGTACTAATGGGTACACCTCTGCCTAACCCTTCGGGGATTACAGGCGTGATGTTATGTTATGTAAACTTTAAATACTGCCACGACCCCAAAGTCGTTTACCAACAAAAATATTTGCTCAAAGTTACTTTATTTAATAGGCAGTACTTATGCGTAATTAACGGCTATGTTATGTGTCTTTTCACACCCCAGACATTACCTTACAATAGTTATTGTTACCAATTACCTCATTTTCAAAAGCAAAATATATTTTACTAGCTTTTGCCCGCGACATCGTCCGCGCAAAAATAAAATAAAATATATAGCCTATGTTACTCGCAGATAATGTACCTTTCTAATGGTGAAAGAATTTTTAAAATCGGTCCTGTAGTTTTTGAGTTTATCATACATACTTACATAAACTCACGCCTTTTTCCCGTGGGGGTAGGCAGAAACTACAGAACGCCACCTGCTACGATCCTTACATACCTCCTCTTTATAATATTAGTGTAGATTATTGAGGTAACAGAACGCTTTTTTAATAAATCTCATGTGACATGAAACTAACGCTGAACGACACACATCGTGCGGGAACATCCACTTAACCCTTTAACCGCCAAGCGACGTATCAGTTTTCGTGCCCTTAGCGCCAGGCACAGTAAACTATTTACCTTATACAAACATATTTTTCATAGAATACAGCATAATTAAATAACAAATTAAAACTAAAAGTGATGGTGTATTTGGTCGTTTATATACGACGCTGGCGAAATGGACACGAAAATATTTGTCGGATTAATCCGACTTTGGCGGTTAATGGGTTAATAATATATTCTACTTGCGTCGTGCACTGAACGCGACGATAGGATCCGCCACCTGTCACGTTGGTTATGAAATAACGTGTTACCAAAGGCTTTTCATGCCATGGACCGTTCCTTTTATTAACAACCTACTTTATAACATAATAGCCTAACGTTGACACAACTTATAACAGACAGTAGAAAGCCAAGAGTTATATGAGCTATACCTAGTTTTATGTGGCATTTAAACCAATCAATACACTGAAGGAATAAAGAATACCTACTCGTATTGTAGTGCCATCGATTTTATAATTTGGTCTCCTCCCTCCCTGACTGAACTTGTTTCATATTTTCTTATTGCAAAAGGACTACGCCACAGCATGTGTTGTTTCTGAATGCTAGTAAAAATGCACAGAATTTTACCCTTTTGTTGTTTTGAAAAACGTAAACGCTACAAAAGGCTAAACTTATTTTACCCCCTTCCCTCCCCACCTACAATTCTCCTCTTGTCTACTACCTCATTCTCTTTTCATTGTACTATCGGCAAAAGTTCCGCATGCTCACCTTTAAGGCGATTATCGCATAGCACCGCTGTCGACTCGGTCACCGTATGCATGCGTTTTGACCAATAGGAAGCGAATTTTAGTTGTGTTCGTCATAATACAATGACGTGTAGAAGCGGACACTCACACTAGTGTGCGGGCGCACATTAGTAACCTGTTTCCCTCGTTTGTTAAATGTTTTTTCAATGTTCACAAATTCTAATTGTCGTTTCGGTTTCAAACTATGATCTTATGGCCCGCGTGAGCTCTTTTATAAATCATTGTTGACAAGAAGTTATTCCGTACTCATTATAATAAATTATGTTTGATTTAGAAAATGTGTTATTGGTATTATTTAATAAGTATCAACCTTCCACAAAAAAATATATTTCGTATTAAGATAACATGTAAACAACTACTAGTGACTCGCCCCAGCTTTGCACGGGTGTTACAAATCACTGAAACGTTAAGTTTTTCTACATTTCTATGAATCAAATCAATATAATTTATACACCTAAATTTCTATGAATTCTGTATATTGGTAAAATTCTACGAAAATCAGTACTGCAGTATTTGAGACTTTTTTATTATATGTAGGGATAAGAATTTTATCCGCTTGAAAATTCTATTCTTACAGAGCATTGAATACTGGAGAATTGAAAACAGATATTGACTAATAAAATGCACATTTTAGTTTATATTAATTCAATAAAAAACTGTTTAGAATTTTTTTATTAGCACGCTTTCATTAGTTTCATCTGTAACTAACTCTATTATAAAATATTGCAAATCCTACCTCTATGGGTAGTAAAGTGCTTATTTTTTTTTTAATTATTGTTAATTTTGGGTAGTTATTAAATATTTTCATCTCATGTGTAGTAGGTAAGAGATTTTTGCTTTAAAATAACTCTTAGTGTAAAATATGCACTGGGTTCTTTATAATTCACTTATGACTTGCCAATTTTTTCAGAAAAATAAAACAACAATTTAAATTATAATTTATTTTTATGCATCTTTTCTTGAAAAAATTACATAGAAAGAAAGAAAAACTGTTTATTTACATAAAAAAGACGCACATTACGTAAGAAAACATGTAAGAAAAAGAAAAATAAAAACAAGTTAGTATTAAGTCTAAAAAACTAAAGGTAAAAAAAATACAAATAAGAAATATGCGCCACTACCGCGCGAAATAGCATTAATAGCATAATTGTCTTGTCAGGCAATCAGCCTAGCAGGTTGTTCATATTTATAGGTAAAAATAAATAATACAATAATTTTATTACCTAATTATTAACATAAGAAATATATATTTTTTTAAACTAGGTATACATATCTTATAATAATTATTACACACGTTATTTTAGCATACCACATAATATTATACATTACACTTACTTTAATACATTATTTATCAAATACTAGCTGTCTCGCGCGGTTTCCACGCGTCTTTAAAAAGTTATTGCTCCGTGATGAGCGTGATATTTACGTGTTCCAGAAACGCGTGGCTTATTCCCATATCATACTATACTGAGTCTTGGTGTTTCTTTGCCTCATCCATCTTTTTTGTTATTTTTTTTTTGTTAGTTATTTAGTTTTTATCTACTTAGTTTATTTTGTTATATATGTGTATAGACGTGTGTGTATGTATTAAATATGAGCAGGCATTCATGAAACACGTTGTTTATAATATTTTTCCTAAATCTGGCTATCATACAAAAATAATTACTAGATGATAATATCATATACAATAACACTGGTAGTTTCAGACATTAGCGCGATTAAACAAACAAATATTCAGATTTACTATATTATTAGTACACATTTATTTACATTGATTAAACAGGACGACTTTAAAATAACTGGCACAATCATTGGACAAAATAACATTAAAATAATAATATTAAAGAATTAGAATAATAACTGTTAGAATGATTGAAATAATATACCAAAATAAAGGTTGTAAGAAAACACATCAAACTGACACCACCCTGAAATTTAAATGATTTTTTCCTGCAATGAAATGATTTATCGTGGTAGTAAACACCATAAAAAAAATGTGATAAAAAAATCTCAAAACTGATATTTCGAAACAATGAATAGGTATTAAAATTAATATTTTTTATTATTTTTGAAAACAATAACATTTTTAAGGATTCTTTAAAAGAATACAAATTGCAAAAATATATTATGTCAAAAAATCGCATAATAGAAAGTAAAGTTTTTCAAAGAGGATCTCATATCAATTTCAAGAAATTTAAATTAAATATAACAATAAACCTGTCAATAATCGCAAAACAATATTTTTAACGTCACTATTTGGGCCACCTGAATGTTAAAATTAAATTATACATTATTAAAAAACTAATACTTTGTCGCTGCTCCTCCCGCGTCTATAACTGCATCGCACCGGCTACGCATAGACCTAATCAAGACTTCGCACAAGTTTGAACCCTTAATGTATCCCAAGCTTCTTCGCAATGGGTGACAAGTGCTTCCTTGGTTCTTTCTGTCCTATTAACCCATTTCTAAACCATAAAACCCCATAAATTTTTAATGGGGTTTAAGTCTGGTGATCGGGAGGGCCATGGCACTGTTTTAATTTGTGGTTGCTCTCGCAACCACTCTCGAACAACTAGCGCACGGTGTATCGGGCAATTATCTTGGAAAAAATAAAACTCTGGCACCTCCATTTCTGGAAACACCGTGCGCATAGTCGGTAACATAATATGTTCAAGCACATCTTTATATGTGTGGCCATTTGCCCTCCCCGGTATGAAAGCCAGTTCGCCTGGTCCAGCAGCACTCATCCAGCCCCACATATTCACGACAACTCGTCCTGATTCTGCATTTGGGATAACATTTCGAGGCTAGTATCTTGTGTTATCTATACGCCATAAATTCCGACGACCTTGTTGGCTAGAGTCGAAGTCTCTGTAGTCCCGAGCGAATCGTACGCGAGCAGCTTTTTGGTTGTAGAGTCAAAATATTTTTTTTTGCGGGCCGCCTGTGCTGCGCTCCAGCTCTATGTAACTCGTTCCGAATAGTTTGCATTTAAACATCAAATTCTTGTGCGAAATTGCGAGTAGGTGTAAATGGGGTTTCTTGAAATGTAGCTATCATATTGGCCAATTGCCCTTCGTTGATACCCCGAGGTCGAGGTGCACGAACACGCTGAGTTAGATCTTCTTCTTCATATCTGCGCACCCAACGGTGCACTGTGGTTCTCTGTAAAAAAAAGTAACAATTAGGTTTTCGATCAATTTTTTTTTGTGATAAATGAAAAGATATACAATATAAATTTTATTGCAAAACTATTTTTTAATTTTTTATTTTCGTTATAGTCAAAAGTGATTTTAAAATAAAAATTTACTTTTGAATCCAGTACCGAAAACCCCCGAATAAACATGAGCGCGTGTGACGTCATACGTTTAGCTGCCAAATGAAGTAAGTAAAAATTATGAAGTCACAACTATTATAGTCATGTGATATTTTTTAAAATTTTGACAATTTTTAATTGTTTGTAATTAATTGAAATAATTTTCTTAACGTTTGTTGTATTAAATAGCAACATTATTAATAATAAATTAAATACTATGTATTAAATACCAATATATTTTTTTTCAAATTCCCTGTTAGCATCGAATTGTCACATAATATTGGAATTAAACAATACATTACGAGCAGTATGCAAAAGGATTAAGTTATTAACAAATAAACCCTAACTTTTAAAATATCTATTTTAGTTATTAACATTGTTATCTGTATTTTATACGGATAGTAGACCACAAATAGATATTTAACAATGGCATTGTAGTAAATTCCAACATTGTGTAAAACTCTCCCAAGCAAATTTGTGCATTATTGTTAACGACATAAGTGCGGTAACTCAATTTCAAAATACATTGATGACTTAAAATGAAGGGCCATTGTTTAATAAGCAGGTGTTGAAAGATTTGTTATCGGGTCATAAAATGTCCAAACAATGTCTTTGAACGCGCCGATATTAAAAAAAGAAAGGAAAACACAAACCTCTTTTTAAATTACTATTTTAAATATTATGTAAACGTAATTTCTTATTTTATTTTTGCAAAATTCTAAGTTATGTATTTTATTAATATTTATCGCAAATAAGCGATCTACCTCGACTTCGCACCGGTCTTACAAATCACTAACATGCTCGGCTTTGCTCTTTAATAATTTGCATTCGCATAAAAACCTTCCAAAAAAATCCTTTAAATGAGAGTGAGAACCAATATCAAAATCCGTTGCATTGTTTAGAAAAAAATAGCGGAGAATCAGACAGACAGACAGAAACAGCGACTTTGCTTATACTACATTATTTCTTTTACACAGAAACGCATAACACACGATTTCCTTAGAATAAAATTTCTAATAACTACAACAAATATTCGAAATATAAAAAATGCATGTAGGTTTCTTTTAGGCATTCAAATATAATATGAATTATTAAAAATTTGTTTGTAACATACGATTTAATCTATAAAACTCTATTGTCGGGCCGACGGCGACGTCGGCGTCGGCTCGCGAAACAATAACTTTTAACGGTAACAGAAGAAAAAAATAAGATCTATATAATAATGCAAACAATAAATATATAGCTCAGTACAGGAAACCAACATGCACTTAATTTATTTCTATCTCTAGATAAAAAAAATAACTTACTTGTAGATTTAACTCCAGCGCAATTTGGGATATATTCAATCCTTGTCTATGCAAGACAATGATTTCATTTCTTTCTTCCTGATTGAGGTTTCGGGTTGTCATCGTTAATGACAAAACACAGCCCTTAGGTAGTCACGATACACAGTCCAGGATACGAGCAACGGTCAAAAAGAGTTCCACGATCACAGTCCGGTATACAAAGCAGAGGTCACAGTTGGGCAGGCAATAAGTCCGATAGAAATAAACAGGTCGTAAAATAAAATTGGGATGAAAACGGGAAGCGTGAACAATTAGCGAGATGCAAATCGGCACTGGCTAATGTTTGTTGACATTTTTTGCCGCACGCACTTACTGCACTCACACAAATATGTATTGTCTCTAATTGGGTGGAGCAAGGAAGGGGCGTGGTCTGTCACTATCTGCGCTTCCGCAGGACTATTTTCTTAACTGAGCATGCTTAAGTTTTGCCGATAGTACATTCTATAAATATATCATTGCCTAACAGAAGTATCAAGTGAACAAGCTACGAGAATAAAGCTTGTTGATAAATTCGTAGCACGTCTACGAAAAGCGTAGCAGTTGATTTTTGTAAGATAGTGTTAATTAAGGCATTGAGTTTTGCTTTCCTTGTCATGTTACGGCTATAAAAGGCGATTTAAAAAGGATTCTATTACTTTTTTTTGTATATTTACGTTATATCCGTTGCGCGGTAGTAGCAGAATATGAGTATAATATGTGATAACTTTTTAATTTACAACTATGAATGGAAACCTATTATAAAAACTGTTTAAAACTGTGCTTCAAAAATATTCGAAGAATAAAATTTTATAAAAGCTTTATATTCCTTCGTATTACGTGCCTGAAGACAGACAACGTATTCACCGGAAGCTACTTGAAGCCACACAAGTATTGCGGCAAATGAAACGAGTAAGTTGGGCAAAATACAGACTTCTAAGACAATCAGATTGTGTGAAGCCAATACCTACTGATCTTTTAATCTGATTAAAGTAATAATAATTATGTATTATGTTATTATCAGGAAAAATAAATCTTACATTGAAATGTGCATAGGTCTTTTACAAAACAGGCAATCAAATATAACAAGAGTTCAATAAACAGATTAATTGATCAATTCATCTGGTTAATGAGCTCTTGATATGATTATTAGAACTATAATAAAATATTACTTTCACAATTATCCTATTTTTCATTAGTAGTGCCATTATTAAAAGTGACTAGTGATATGTCAACATCACAAGACTCAACAACACACACATCATCCAAAACAACCCGTATACAACGTAAACCGCGTCACACCACACTGAATGAATGCTTTATTAAATAACAATAGTATTATATTCGCCAAAGCTCTCAAGTAAGCAATTAACTAGGAGCATTCTTCTCCTAATATAGGTACAGTGTGAGTTCATAACGCGCTGTCATTTACGTTCGTCGGCAGCCTCTTGAAATTGTACGACTGCTGTTTGTTTACCTCATTATCTGTTCGTAGAAACAACCAGAATGTTTCAACTAACAAGCTAACAAGTCATGTTTCTTGAAATAATGTAATTTGAATTTTGTTAAATGAATTTGCTTTTTCTTACTTTGTAGTTTGATAACAATGAAGTTTTTGTTAAAGTTGTAGGTACTTACTTAATATTGGAATAAATTGGATACCTATTTAAGATTTTTTTTGTGATTCATAATTATTTGATTTTATAATAATATTAAACTTTCAATTTTAATGAGATATTCCCTGATCGCAATAAAACTGTGCCTTTTGCCATGGGCATCATAAATATGGTTTTAATAGGTATTGATTTTAACGTAATAACGGCGTAGTCGCAGTCGCAGTAGTAATGCTTGTACAATAAATGTAATTTGCCAAATACATTATTTTTATTTTAGTACCACCTCTTTTTATCATTTTACATTCAATACTTTAAAAAGACTGGCAACTGTTGATCAAAATAATTATGGGATGCCATTAAAGTCGTTTTTTTATTTTTTTCTTTTCTACTATTAATGGCGCCTGTTTTTGTTTTGGTACGAAACTGCCTGTACTGCCATTTATATAAATACTTTTTAGTTTAACGTAACTAAAAAACATAATCAGAAAATCAATTAAAAGGAGCACAAATTAAGGTCGCACGAATCATGCTACAACTCCTTTCATGATTACAAAACCAGAATCCTGAATCGATAAGGGCTCATAGACGAAATGACGCGGTCAAAGCAGACAGTGCGGCGCTCCGAGCCCCCGATACTTAGCCACAAGACCGCAGGCCAATCTACTGGCAATGTACTTAGTTACTTACATAGCTAATGTAAAGGAATAGGTACTATAGAGGTAATACGTTTCTATGGCGGCAGCTCTAATAACTTTATTCAACTTAGTACTACTTACGACCTAGATTAAACATCATGTATAGTGATTTCAGACCCCATTTGGGGACTTATCATTCCCCAAAAAAAATTCACAATCATATGTATTTTTTTATTCTTTTTTTTAATCATAGGTCCTAAAGGTAAAGGTCTTCGGAACAAGTTTAAAAGGTCTGTTGTGTTGTGAATCAATTTTATTTTCAAATAAGTTCTTAATAATAGCGTATCATTATTTAAATAGGACGCGGTACCCGCCACTAACATTTCAGAAAATTTATTTACACCTATAAAATAGAAAATGCATATTATTACTCTGTCAATCCATAATGTTGTTGGAAACACTGTTACGTAAGCTAGCTGAAGCCTTGCTCCTAAGGACATGTCGTTGTCCTGTAAGTAGGTCTTAGAGCAAACAAACAGGCACACGGAAAATTCCTCGCTCGCCTCCGATCATTTTAATCAGGTAGCGCGATATCCTCGTATAAATCGCCCCTAAGATCTGGGATCATGTTGGAGAAAAACGTGTTAGGCCTTCGTGTCGTGCCTTCCACCCCACCCAGGGCGGAAGGAGTCATTTGATGATTTTATGGAACCTTAACAATCAGCTAATATGTTTTTCTTAGAAAACTAGTCGTTTTATTAACTTTAAACGCGATGACATAAGAAATTCAAAATGTCATCATGATCATTTATGAAAGACAAAAGTACTTAGAAGTTTATGTTCGTCTACTTTTCTACAGTCATGTTAAAACTGTATCTCTAGAATAATAAAAATATATATTAGATACGATAAAATATTGTAACCAAGTAATATTCGAGTAGGTAAATAGGTACATCGCTAGATTACTCACGGGGAAACATCTAACGTTATTGATGTTGATCCATTACGTGCGTGAAATTGAATCACAAGTTAGCGTGTCAAAATGTATGAAGATAATATATCTTTTACTTTAGATTACGCTGCATACGCGGTAGGTTATACTTACTGTACTTCTTTTCTACTCGAAATACTTTTACAGGCAAAAATTTGTAATTTAATTTACAACCCTAACAGTGAGCAATTAATCAGAACCCTTACGTAAGCAGTCCCTGGACTTTTGGAAGATAAAATCAAAAGATAAAGTTGTAATTTGGACGATAATTGTCGGCAGACATTTCAAAACTTTGTAAGATCCATCCAGCCGTCAGTAAAATCAGCAAACGTAAGGGATCGTTTCTTCGAAAGCAGGTAGGTATTACACAAACTGCCTTCAGGCGAAACGTAACGATCCCTCGAACAAGGCCGTGGGCGAGCGATAACTTAAAAATATTAACTATAAATGCGGGATCGTAGAGCCAACGTAATCGGAAGCAAAGCCTTGTTTAACCGCCTATTAACAGTAAATTATAATAACCCAACTTTGATAACTAAACAAATAAATGGAAATTCTATAGCAAATTGTGTAAAATAAAAAAAAAAGCTGTTAAGCAAACTCGAGATAGTCGCAATAAACAAAAATGTTTACGATCCCGCTTTTGTTTAAGACAACGAACAAGTTTATTTCTTTTGCTCAGTGTTGAGCAGGAGCTTTTATTTTTATGCGGTACAGGTGCAGCTATTCCAGAGTGAGTAGAACTGCGCGTCACTGTGACACTACTCCTCTTATGTAACAGACACAGTGGCTTCATTGTGAGGCACAACGGGCCACGCGAGCCCGAGTGCGCATTCACAGTTGTCACCAAGCGCTGAAGTGGCGCCGCGCGCACTAATTGGGTCAAGGTTCCCATCCCGAGTAAACGATAAACAAATAAAATACGTCTAGGGGTTTATTCTGTGTTTGTTTCTAAGTTAAACTTTCATTCGGAATTTAAAACAATCTAAAGCGAATACAATTATTTTAACAGGGAACCAACTATGCATAAAAATTGACTTGTTCAGGTACTTAATTTATAAATACATCACTACAACTTTGTCGTCACTTGATACAATTTTTACAAAGCTTTCACCTGTGTTCAATAAACTGATTTTTTATATGCTACCTAATAAGCTTTTGCCCGCGACTTCGTCCTCGTGACTCGTCAGTATGTTTCACCATACAAACTTTGGACCTCTGAGGGGATCAATTTCAGAAAATCCTTTCTTATCGGATGCCTACATCATACAAAGAACACACCCACCAAGTTTCAGGTCTCTACGATCAGCTGTTTAGGCTGTGCGTTGATCGACAGTCAGTAAGTCAGTCAGTCATTCAGGACAAAGCATTTTATATGTATAGATAGATTATAAAATATATACTAAGCTCACAATGTTCGTTAAAAAGTGATCAATTAAATATCATCATTACCGATCAAATAAGTACCACTGAACAAAGTGCGCTTCCTTCGAACAGTCATTCAGACCCCGAATTCGAAATCGCCGAGATCACCAATTCAACACGCTTGACGGATCACGACCGCAATTCGATCCTGAAATGTTGCAACGAAGCCGCCTTCGAACTGAACTTCATATCCTTTAATACCTACTTATCAACGTATTTTCATTACCTTTTTAGTACCCATCATGTGTTGTCGAACTTGTCGTAAAGGTACCAACGCGCGTAGGTATGTAAGTACTTGTCTGAAGGAGTGCTCGTAAAAATATGTACGGAATGTAGACAATACCTTAGCGTGTTGCGGAGAGCTCGCTTACAAGGCAATCACAATAGAGGCGTTTTCATAACAAACAATGGGCTGTTCGCGCCGGTCGCCAATACAAACGGAAGTGGATTGCTCTTCACAACGTCAAGTTTGGAAACAAATACCATTGAACGCTTTCTGCACCAGAAGTTATTTCTTTTCCTACCTAAATGGCGAAACAAAAATCTAATATAAACATCTAAACAAGTTTTCGGAAAATATATAACATAACATCACGCCTATAATCCCTAAAGGGTTAGGCAGAGGTGTACCCATTAGTACATCCACATTTTGCCAATTATATTAAGTTATGTATATGGGGCGAGCCTATTGCCATCAACCGGGTATAAAGCCCTCCGAAGCTGCTACTGAAAAATTCTTGACTGAAAAACCCAATAAAACTTTGCCCGACCTGGGAATCGAACCCAAGACCTCAGTCAATCGAGCTCAGGAGTTGCGCTTAGCGACCGAAGCAGTCCCAAAATAATATATTTTTTAAATGGGTTAAAAATATTCCTGAACAGCTATTGTATTCTAGCTACTTACCCAAAATTACCTATATCTATACCTACATGTATATTATGACAACCCTAGTGGATGTATTAGATAACAAATATCCACCGGACATTCTTTCGTCTTACAATTTACCTTCTATTAGGGACAGGACAAGTAGGTACAATATAATTTCCTTACTTTTCCGCTACCCAATCTAATTTGAACAGTTTTCTGATACAGCGACGACCAGTGACTTTCAATACTTACAATATTGGTTATCTATAGGTAGTAATATAATAAAACTGCAGTCTTTTTAACCGACTTCAAAAAAGGAAGAGGTTTTTTATTCGGTTGCTTTTTTCTTTTTTTTATGTTCGTTACCTCAATACTCCGTCATTTATCAACCGATTCCTAACATAATTTTATTTGCACTTTACTTTCAGATTGGTCTCATAGAAATTTTTCAAAATCGTTTTAGTGGTTTGGTTTTTAAAACAAATTAAATAAAAAAAGAAATGTCATCCAAGAAATTGCATTTTTTGCTTTCTTGTGACTTTCCAGTGGTGTTTATTTTTTTATTTACGCAGTGTTACCATTTATTCATGGACTTGGATGATAGGAAGTAGTAAAAAAACTGAAAAATAAAAAAAACTTTAAAAACAAAACACAATCGCCTTCAAAAAGTACAAAGTGAAAAATAATTAAAGTTTTGGAAGTCGACGGCTTGGTTCTGTTTGTTTGTATTGTCACCGATTTTTGTTTTGTTTAAACATGCCGTTTAGCCATGATTATAGACAGGGAGGAAAAGTACAGACTGTTTAACATTACACTACGACATACGGAAGCGGAGCAGTAACCAAAGATAATGCAGATGAAATAAATAAACCACGAGGAAGTTGCGGCCCGAAGCTTGTATTTGATAAAATATGCAGGTACTTATGAAGAATATAGTTTACTCAATCCAACAAAAACTATCGAAGGTTTTCCTTTCAACTGAAGTCCGTCCCTGGCACAGCAAACAAAATGATCTCTATATCCACTTCCCTTAAAGTTTCCAAATATTTGCTTTATCTGTCTCATTTGCGATGCCAGAGTAAAAGTTTAAATTTTGGAGCCGACAAAACCAGGCACGAAAAGCATTTTACGCGTATACACCTCATACGAAGATTTATATCGTAACTTTAGCAGTCAATTTATTTTCTTAAGAATTTTCCTTAACCTGTTAAGACTCTACTAACGTTTAATGACGTGCCATTTCATTTTACATCCTCCTAACTTTTAACTCAGATAAAAACGTAGTAAAAGTTGATTGTGTGAGAAAACATGGAAAGGAAAAGTAACTGACTATACGTTTTTAAGTAAAATACTGAGATAGGCAGGAGACGATAGCTAAGAATGGATTTGACTCTGACTCTGACTTCCACGCAGACAAAGTCGCGTGTAGAAGCCATTCTACCTATATATTATAATGTATGTATTTATAAGAGCTAAAGGTGACTCATTCGATTACTAACTAAATATGAAAACTCCAATTCTACTTGACCTATGAAGGTTTAGGTATACCTATCTGCCAAAATCCCCCTACGTTAGGGGACGTCTAGCTATGAATTTGATTTGCACACAGACACACAGACAGAAATCACAAGAAAAAACTAGTAAATAAATATTATCAAAATAGCAAACTATGTAAACATTGTTAAGTGATATAAATATGAAATCGTGACAATTTGTCGGGCAATTTGAATTGGCGTCATATCGCTAAACACACTTTATTTTATGTCATAATTGTCGCGGCGTCCGCACCCAACAAGGCCATATTCCGGCCAGCTTCAGAGTGACAAGTTAAAGAACTCAGTTGCACTCCAACACACGGTAAGCCAGATTACATGAGCTGGCATACCGCCAGTTAATACTTATATCACTTTTGTAATATCAGTACTCATTCAGTCCACTGCAGTTTAAAATAATTCTTATTAAAATCTTGGAAGTCGTTTTGGACGGAACTTTCAGGATGGCCACATTTCAGTATGTCAACTATTTTCAACCGACTTCAAAAAGGAAGAGGTTCTCAATTCGACGCGTATGTTTTTTTTTTTTTTTTTTTTTTTTGTGTGTTTGTTCTACGATTACTCCGCCAATTAATAATCGATTTGGATGATTCTTTTTTTGTTTGAAAGGGTATGGTCCCGAATAGGTCCCATAGGAATATTGTCATGATCTGATGATGAACTTTGGAGATATAGAACGGAACTCCTTATAAAATCACAGCAGAACCGCCGTAACAAGACAAATTGCTTTGTTTATACGTGTAGTCGATGACTGACTGAAGTAAGTGGGGAGGGGGTAAGTCAACCCCCCTCCTACCACGTTCCAAAATTTAATATATCGTGTGAGGTATTGTTTGAAAGGGCTTTATGTAAGGATTTCAAACATTAACACACAAGCACTAAAAAGTGAAAAATAAAAAGCTTTTTTACAAAAAAATATGACCGCCTTCAAAAACTACAAAATAAAAATAATAACTTTAGCTTGGAAGTCGGTGGCAATACCTACATAATAAGAAACAAAACCAATGCCGCCGACTTTCAAGCTAAAGTTATTATTTTTATTTTGTAGTTTTTGAAGGCGGTCATATTTTTGCTTGCACATTTTGTGATTAACTTCTTATTTAGTACTTAGGCATATATACGAGTAATTACTTAGGTGAGCCATGACGTTAGTCTTTTAGCACTTTTTTATAATAAAGTAA
Organism: Hoplodrina ambigua; assembly: GCA_949774945.1. Lineage (NCBI taxonomy): Eukaryota > Metazoa > Arthropoda > Insecta > Lepidoptera > Noctuidae > Hoplodrina > Hoplodrina ambigua. Next base: position 5,955,822 of record OX458969.1, on the reverse strand, counting down.
CGTTCAAAGTCTAATTTCGTCTGAAGATCAAGTAATTTTTATGCAAGTTTCTGATTCCAACTAGAAAACCTTACTGTACTGCTTACGTTGCAATTATTAACTTAGTCACCATAATGTTTAGTGCAATCATAACGTTAGGATTTTGCGCTGTCTTTCAGCTAACTACTTAGATATAAAAAGTATTTTTTTGTCCATTCTATTTTGCGGAGATCCAGATATTGTAGACATTTGATTGTACTTCGTTCCCTATCAATGCTTATTCGAACAGCCGGAGAATATATTCCTCCAAGGCCAATAAACGACGAGTCGTATTGGAATTTTCAACTACGCCAATGCGAAAATATCAAGATATTGTTCCCGGCCTCCCCCTACTTAGACAAATATTTTTGTTTGTGTAATACTCGTGTGCTTCGCATGTAAAGATAGGCGAACAGCCGTTAAGGTGCGTCATCGTGGCACATTTACATGAACTGTCTTTTGGAATCTTGCCCCCTAAGTGGATCGATGGCGTACGGCGTGCGGCGGTCGCCCATTCATCATCCAACCGAACCTAACACCCTTCATACACATTAATTTGAAACACCCAACCGAAGTTTAGCAAGATTTTTCTATAAATAGAAGTACTCTGTAAGTATTTACCAATACAGTAACTAGGAATTCTTAAATTATGTACTAGTACTGTGACGTACAGATGCAACTATGTTTCATAGTTTTATTTGTTCTCCTGAACCTTTAAACTGTAAGTCTTGGACGTAGTTTTACTTATTTCCACATGTGTAATAGCATGTAAAAATGAGAAAACTTTCCGTACTATCAACACGGTCTTAGCGTTAGTAGATTTCGAAAGAAGAATCTTTCGGTCTAGTAAACTTTTGTAATATTTTGTATAGGTACAAACAAATTGAAGCAAAAGCTAAGAAAAACAAAAAGTTGCTTAGCCATGAGCCAAAATGCGAATAGTAGTAGATAAGTACGTACTTATTTTGGATTAGAAATTAAAAAAGCAGTGTAGCCATTTTAGTATTTACTTTATAAACGATAGGCCTGTCTGATCCACACCTAATCAACCTATTTACCCGAACGAACCTAATGGAAGATTTCATGCTGATTCTGCAGGTCCTTGACTTTTAATAAGTACCTAGTGACTAGCTGGGGTAGGCTATTAAACCTCCAATGCACGTTCAAACCGTCAATAGAAGAAAACAGATGGCTGTGGTGTCCCGGGATGGATTGTGTTACTCTCGCTCTACTGCGGTCCCTTTTAACCGATGCGGTTTGCTGAACGGACTAACGCAAAAAGTACTATTTCGGAAGTTTCAATGACTCGAATTGGAAATAATGGCTAAAACCCCTTCAAATGATGCTCACCCATAAGAAAAAGGGGTGCGTTTGTGTCTGTGTGAGTACTTATACACAAAAGCATAAGTAGGTATAGCTAGGGCACCCCAGCAACGAGGGGGTTGTGGAATGAAATTGCTCCTAAATCGATTATTCAATTTCGAGACCTTTACTTGAAGCTGAAGATCTGTGGTTGAAAGACAGTGCGGTGAAACTTTTTTGAGCAGATTTACAAAACGTGAAAATCGATAACAGATTTCTAAACAAAAACATCCTTGGATGAAATGTAGGTTTGGTAATATACAAAGTGCTTTTGATGGCTTTCCAAATTACTTCTCCCAACAAATGTAGAATGGAAATATGGATATAATTCGTTGCGTGACAGAACGGTATCAATAAAGTGGGGTGATACGAGCTGCGTGTAGGCGAATGTACAATCCAACAAACTTTGTAGTATACCTACCTACCTCTGTACTTGTTTCTAATTTAGGAATGTTCGGTGGTATTTATAGCCATATGTTTCGGTCTCAATAACAATCATTTGAATGAAATGTGATCAAACTATACTAATTTATATTATAAAATCAAAGACGTAACCTAACACGGGTGAAACTGTGGGGTATAACTAGTGATTTAACAAAGGAAATGTTGCGTCTTGATTTTCATAACATAATCCTAAATTTAATCTTTATGTGTCTAATAATTCTCATATCACCGATGTTTATTACATCATTGCCCATCTAACAAGATAATCTAATTTTTATATTAAACCTACTTCATATTGTTATCAACACGGCTTTGCTTACAAGGTTGTCTATTGATTCCGGTTGCTACGTTATCTCTATCACTAATGAGACACGTAAACGCGCCACGAGAAACGCCGACATTACGCAAATTCGTTTATTTGTCCGTCAGATTTATTAAGGCCTTGCCGAGCACTTCGAGTGATCAATGGAATATTTCATGTCAACAAGCTTGGGAGTATTTAACCATGTTTTTTGTTTTTATTGCTTTTTAATATTTATATATTATTATTTTATTATCCATATGTTATTTATAAATTCAAGCGTGTGCTATAAGTGTCAACAATCGAAACAAGCAACAATACCTACCATCAGCCCGATCCACAAGCAAAAATATCACATTACAAATCAGTAGTAAATCTAGACAAACGAATCTTTGCTAGAATCGTTGGTCTCGTTAGGGGATTAACTATAGGGGAAGGTTTTACACAAACATGTCCAAGATACAAAAAGGTACCTACTCCGGACTGCTAAAACTGTTTCTCTCGTCCGACGTGGTCACCTTGAGACCAAAAACTATTTTTATTCTCTGCTAATTCTTAAGTACAAATGGCTTACAATTTAAAGGAAAGAAGAAAGAAAGCATATCAAAATTTTCACAATAACTTGGTTAACCATTGGCATCACAAAAGAAAAGAGTTGTTTCTCGCTATAATCGTTAAGACAATAACTAAAGCTTCTTTAGATACTCAGTGACCTCGTAGATCAAAACTAGAAATAAATCCTATAGCCGAAGGAAAACTCGCCTACTTCACAGACAAAATAGATTTTACGAAAAGCTTCATTCGAACTTGTAGATAGGTAGGTGGATACGTGTACCAACGGGGACAGGTACGTAGGAAAACCTAATTAGCTACTAGATTGCGTCCCATTCTAGAACGATGTTCAAACATGAAGATTCGATTCACTATTTTCAATTTAAATCTGTGATCATTAGACTAGCATAACAAATACGGGCCTAAAGACTACTTAGTGCATCTGAGTAGATATACCTAGTTACGGTAGGTAACTGAACAAATGAACAAGCTATTCCCACCCTTAAGGACAACAAAATATAAGTACTTAATACTGCTATTGTATTTCATGTTATTACGAATCTCCTAACAAAGAATACAATTGAGTAGTCATGTTACGTAGTTTACATAAAACCTTTACTTCTTTGAATAGTACCTACTTAGATTGTTATGATGGTGCTACCCCTGCCCTGCACTGCGTTAACAAAGGCAATTTAAAAATTACTAGCTACAGCCCCGCGTTTCACCCGTGTTCATTCATGTCTTTAGTCTGCTCAGCTCCCGCTTGTCGTAGCGTCATGTCTCATTAATCTGACTATCATATACAAGATTTTTAATACGACTGATAGCTCCAAATATCAGATTCGCGTTTAAACAAAGAAAAACTCTTCAGCTTTATTATATTTATATTTATTAGTAGGTACCTATTGATGTTTAGATTCCTTAAGGCCGCAGTTTGCTGCAGTTTAGCGCTATGTACTGTAACAAAATATAAGTAAGTCCCATATGATACCGTCATAAATTGCAGCCATGGGATAGTGGAATTCTATAGTTCCCCTTAGTTATAAATTACGCCACTTTTACCCCAGTACCTACATAATAAATAAGCATCTTTGCACAGGGACCCATAGATAAACTATTTAGGGAACTATGTCATTTCGTCATTTACCTTTTGCATCAAATGTAACCTTCTCGCTAACATTTTTAAGCATCTGAATACACTATTAGATAATTTTTATGATGACCAAGATTTCCATGATATTAAGCTGAATATTTTAAGCTCAATACCCAACTACTTATGTAAATTGTTAAATAGAGGCTTGCTTAACAATTTGCATAGTTAGTTATAGAAGCTTACAAGATTCAACGTATAGCTTGATAAGGGTCGCATGTGTGTAATACCTATAATAAGAACGTGGGTACTTTGGAAAGCTGAATACTATTAATGTTGTATAAAAACAAATGGTATAAATCCCTCTGATGGAGAGTCCCTTTATGGTTTTTATAAAGGAGCCCGATTTAAATTTATCTTTTTACGAGCTGGGTCGAGTTTGCCAGACCTCTGTTTTATGCCTATCTACTTATCGCAAAAAATGAAAATATAAAATCTCATTGTCTGCAATGACACCAAAAGTTTATGCATTCAAATTTAAAATATGTATCTACATGTAAATTAAACGTAAACCGAATAACGTTCCGGGTAAACTTGTTATAAAATGGGGTGACTGACTGGATGAATAATACACAAAATGTTTCTAAAAAAACAGAAGTGCTTGCTTTACCTATTTTAATAGGTAAAATTTAATAATACGCACAAGAAACAATCATACTGTAACATAAACAAAAAATGCACAATAAAAATTTCAAAATGATGCGAGTTAAACTTAGTTAAACTAAGTTATCAATAAAAACGTAACGCAATAATTTTAGTGATCATAAATAAGAAAAGTCACTTACGTATGCAAGATTAATCCGTTGTGTACACTTTCACGCGAAGGTTCACTCGGAGTCGTAAGGCGAGTGGTACGGCGGCGGAGCAGCGCAGGGCGGGCGCATTACGTAGCCTATGCGCCCCTACTGATACTGAAGGACTGGCTGTGACGTTGGCCGGGCCGCCCCGCCCGCATACCTACACCACTTCCTAGCCTGCCAAGTGCGACATGGAACTACGACACGTTTTTTCCAAAATATTTAACTTTTGTAGCACTTAGGTAAGCTACGAGTTGCTACGGCGTAGCAAAACGTAATGTTTAGGCACGCCACTGGGCAATTTGAATTCACAAACTTAGTCTTATGCATGAATTAAATAAAAAAATCCATTGCAAAAAAAATCTTAAGCCTCTTAGTACTTAATGGTCACTGAAAAATCAACTTAGACTAAATAACACAATGGTAGGTTAATGCTTAATATGTAGTCACAGACTTGTCTATAACAATCTTCAATTTAAAATTTGTAAGTACGTAATTAAGTAGTGTGATACCTAGCTTGTGTGTTTTTGCAACACTTTTTTTTTTAAATACATATCCTCATAAATACCTAAACAATATGTTCCATCAATACCTAAAATGTTTTTTTTCCATAAATTGTTATGTAACACAACCATTCAATTTTGAAGGTGTTTGAAAGTGAAGCTTTTTTCAGTAGTATGTATCTATCTAAATCCTTTTAACACTGAAAGTCTGAACTCACAAACCAGCCGATAAAAGCCATTTAACCGGAAATTCGAATAAGCTCGATGTCGGATTAAAGCCTTCGGAGGGTAATGCGATGATCGCGGCTTTAGCTAAAAGATATTTCCCGCTTTGGCTTACACAATATTGGCTGTGAAGCCCCTGTTACAAAGTACGATCATATAGATAACTTATAATAATCACCTGTGGCTTGCGAGAATCGATAGATGAAAGAAAATATTGTTTTTTTTTAATAATAAAATTTATTGGATTCGTTGTTACAGAACAATTATTATTTTAATAAAAATAATAGGAGGTTTGTCTCTAAGGAGCCATGTGCCATCAGTGGGCTCTATTTAAAAATTTTGTAACAATATTATATTTAGAATTTAATTCGAATGTATTTGAAACGAATAAATGAAATTAAAATAACCTGGTGCTATAAAACTACTACTACTCCAAATACACTTTTACAAAATGGTTAAGTATAACACAAGCCTGCCTAAGACCTGACTCAAGAGCTGTATTTTACTCGTCGTACACAAAAAAAATCCTGACTGCATTAATAGCTAACTAAAAGGATGGAAATAAGACGATGTAACTAAATGAATTGCAGTCGGAGGCATGTAGCAGGAGTCGCAGCAAGTAGCAGAAGTCACAAAATGGAAGGTTGAAATTTTAAGTCGGGTTCTGAGTGAAGTTATGTGTCGGATATGAAAAGGCTTCATTTGCACATTAAAGCACATAGTTTTACTTCCATCAAATGCCATACCTTTTATAGTCAGGATAAAGAAAGACAATTAAGACAAAACAGACAAACAAAAAGGTAGGTAATGCAAAGTTTTGTTCGTTTCACTATATGGTTGTAAAAACAGTTTCATTGAAAAATATACCTAGATTCAATTCAGTTTGAGTGGAAAGGTGCTTCTCCACTGCGACGCACGGGCATGCTGTGTGGTTGGTGACGTCAGTGACACACGTGTGGCTTGCTCGAATATGTCGCATGCGGGATGCGGCCCACATTTGCTGCGTATGATGTGCACGCAGAGGTTACGCACGTCTGGAGCGCGGGACCACTAAGGCGCGGGCCCACCGTGGCGCACGGAGAGGCTACGCACGTGATTAAGCTTCGCTTTGTAAGAGGATATAAGTGGTTGTCTCCACTGCAATCCTCGGAGAGCATCCGCATGAATGGACGTTATTCATATATGCGTGGCTTGTTCGAATAGGCGGTAACATAGTTTAACGTTGTCGACGAGGGTCTATGTTTTCACTGGAGTACCTACACGAACATGAGTACATGACCCACGACTATGTAGGTACCTACAGCTCGCTTATCGCAGCGCAGTTTTCAGCCATACACTTTATGGAACGGATGCGTTTCATGCTTGTCGCATATTTCGTATCGAGGAACCTATCTATATGGTTTTTCTCTGCTTTATTGGCTGATCACTTCCATACAATGGAAATTTATTTCACTTTCACTCATCCGATCTCGATCGACTTGTTTAGTACCTTTACCTTACAGAAAAATCTGCATCCTAACCAGCTCCTCAACAACTTACAGGGGCTTGATCTACTGATAGTTATCAATAGGCGCATTTCTTAAGCAATTGAATATGATGTACCTATGTAATATTATAATGTGCGTGTTGTAATTCCTAGGCTAAATATTTAAACTGTATTATTAATTCAGAACTGTAATATATCTTCTGGTTAAGGAGTAGAGAGTGAGTATGGTGCTACATTTTAGCAGCAGTTTGTAGCAGATCCTTAAGGATGATTTCCGGCTACGATCGTGTCGCGGATGACGCCTAATTGATGCAGATACCTTTATAACGTGTTGTATTATGCTGATTTTGTTGATTCTTCAGTGTTGTTTCTGGTTTACCTCCTCACTACGAGGATAATATTATATCTACAGTAATGCACAAGTTATTTGTTTGTTAGATTGGAAAATCCGATGCAACACAAGCCGTTTGGTGAAAATCATCCAGTTTCATTTTAAATAGTTTAGATTTTGTTGTTATACCCTTAAATTTGAAAGGTAAAAAACACAAGTACACAACATGAAAAAATTTATTGACTGAAATGTAAAAAATTAACATATTGGTAATAGATAATTATGTGTCATCAGTACCAACTCTAGATACACGGGATTACGCAAGTTGACCGATAATACTCATCAGGACATATTGAATGTAGCTGTGATAAGTGAATTTCCGTTAATTCAGTCACTCCAAAGTCATAGTCCGCGAATTTCTTAAGCACCTCTGTGCCGTCGAAAGATTCCCTTGGCACTCTAGTATTTCTTGCTGATGTTGCAGAACTGTCACCATTCGCGCTATCTGAACGATTCCTATACCTAGAATTGATGAAAGTTACATGCAGGTTCACACTATCTCCGCCGTGTTGTTTCTTCATGAATCCTGTAAATAAAAGTTAAACAATTATATTATTTAGTCAGCCTCGTAACATAAATGCTACTTTGCTTTGCCATAAGGACTAAGGTACTTGCAGTAAATCAAAACTTTGCTAATTTAAGTTTCAAACAAACTATCTTCTTCTTCTTTTTTCTATCTTCTTAGGTGTTGTTGTTGTGTATATAAGTTTATATTCACACACGTTTGTAAACACACCCACGATAACGATACAGATGAAATTCCGAGTATGGGACAACAATTTTTAATAACAATGTTCTGGGTGATCAAGCAATCTTCTGCCACAAGTTATAGGTTGAACAATTACTAGGTCAACTGTCCCTTTACTTGTTTATTCTAAAGATGGAAATCATTGTCCCTTCAAAAACAAAACAATTTGTCATTACCTGCTTTATAAAAATGATCCAATAAAGCATCAGCTAGCTGTTGAATCACACCCTTTGAGTTTCCCTCTTCTTGAACAAGTCCATAGAGAACATGAATTTGTGATGGATCATCATTCATGTACGATAGTCCTTTTAGCCTGAGCTTTAGTGGTAAATGTCCTTCAAGTATAGGCCTAGAAAAAATAACTTCTTTAAAAAAAAATAACAAAAATATATTGATGAAGATGATGATAATAACAGCCCATTATTGTCTCATTACAGGGCAAAGGATCACCACGCTTGCTCAAAGCGTATTGGCGATTTCAGACTAATAATAAAAATTATTGTAAGTCCCTGTCTTCTCATGATGTTATCCTTTATTGATGTCAGTGATGTCCAAGATAATCTTAGAAAGTGCATATGAATTATAATATATATTTAATTTATAGTAAATAAAAATAATAAGCAAAATTAAAAAAATAATAAAATATTCTTACATAACAACTTTTTCTTTGGCTTCTGTAAGCAGCTTGGACGCACACAATCTTTCTACATCGTCCATCAAGCACATTACACCAATTGTAAGATGCAACTTAATTGGTTTGATAAATAGCGACTCATCAAGATTTGGACTAGGGCAGTCACGTATAACACTTGCCTAAAAGAAGACAAAATAGGAAAACATTTTCAAAAAAATATAGACACACAAATATGACCTAAAATAAAGCAAAATAACAACTACATATTCTGTATGAAATCAATATCAAATCAACATTAGTATTACATCAAAAATTTAATGAGTTAACTATGCACACTACTAACTAGAGCTGCTGATTCCAGTTTGTGTCATTATAGAAACAAATGGCAATGTGTATCGTATTCTCTTAGTCACTCATTTTAAGTGTCAAGTATGCCAGAAATATTATAGCACACAAGTGTGTGTGCAAACACAGGTGGACTCCCGCTTCCCTCACTAACATAGTCCGACGGGGCGGCAATCCGACACAACTGGGGAAAGATCTGGCGCAGATACAAAGGCTTTATGTGCTTTTCGAGGCATGGGAGTGTAACACCACCAACTTCCAAATTCCAGGCTGCTACTGAGAAATTGGCAATAGAAAAACCCAATAACACTTTTTGTCTGACCTGGGAATCGAAATCAAGACACGCTCAACAGTCGAACTTGCGACTATGAGACCAATGGGGCTCCCTAAGTCAGTAAGTCCCTACAAATAGAATGTGAAGTGTGATAAGCTCATATGTTTGGACATCATTTTTATTTCTATAGCTCGAGCTTTAGAATAATAATTTTATTATTATAATCAACCTGAAATTCTTGAAATCTTTCCTGTATGTTTGGTTGGTTTAAAGGTATTGATATGAAATGTGTTGGCTTCTGCTTCATTCTGCATGACATCACTATCATATTTATCCTTCTTCTTGCTGCTTTAACACTCTAAAAAATAAAAAGTAAAATTATTTTTAAAACATTTCATTTCTTTTATATTTAGAATTGCAATATACATTTAGAAGTATGACATACTGTTGCAGTGGGTCCAAATATAACAATGTCACCTTCCTGGCCATGTCTTGGTATCTTTATATCTGTCTTAGTATCTCTCTCAATTCTACTTCTGATTGCTCCCTTCTTTCCTATAATGGATCCAAGATAATGTCTGCAAATTAAATCATTTTAAACTATTATTGAAAATAATTATGTGTGACACAATTGGGTGTTGTAAATTGAAATTGTCAAAATTGAGTCTATAATTATGTGAAATATTTACTTAATATTACAACATGCATGCAATTGCGAATTGTTACATAATTATATAACTTGCACTTACTTAGATACATGTATACTGGTGCTGTACCTAGAATTATCCACCATCACTACTTCAAAATCATCTTCGTCTCCTTCATCAAGAACATCATTGTGAGTAACATCTGCAAATAAAAGAAATATTCAAAGATAAAGATCATTTATTTGTCAAAAACATGCATTTACACATTACACACCAACTCATCATCGTCTGCCTAGCCTTTTCCCAACTATGCAGCTGAATACCAGTATTTTACATGGAGCTACTGCCTATATGACCTCCGCAACCCAGCAACTGGGTAATACTATACCCCTAGATAAGACTGGTTGTCAGACATTTAAGCTTCTGACAACTCTTAACAACTGTCAAAGATCCAAGTATGACAGCCGGGACCAACAGCTTCACGTGCTTTCCGAGACACGGAATGATTATTTACTAATTAATTTTGTTCTGGAACTGTGTTATCGGTTTGACTGTGGGATCGAGTCTCCATACAATAATTGAACCATAAACATAACAAAGTACAATAACAAATATAAACCTTATCTAACAGCTATCCATATCAATTTGCAGCTAACAAATAATCAGGCAGTGTTTTTTAAGCTTTAGTTTAAAAATGCTTTTAGAACCTTCGCGTCGAATATCCCATGAATATTGGATGTCAGTAATATCTTATTGGTACTTGTCCGGATTCGAACCCACAACCTCATGCATGAGAGGCGGGCGGCTTAACCGCTAGGTCATCACGATTTATTCTGATTCTAATTTCCATGGCATACTACATTTATTAGTCATACTAATTATTCAATTCAATTGATTAGTATAATTTTTTTCATAACAGAACCCCTAAATGCCTCTGAGAACACATTATGTAGATGGTTGGTTCTAGCCGTCAATAATAGAAATAGATGTCTGACAATCATTAGGGGTAGTCAGGAGACCGAAAGGCTTACAACAGTATTACCTAAAACCTGTTTTGTACTTACCACTTTCATATAAGTCGTGTTCTTGGTACATGGTTGTTTCTATAGCTGGATCATTAATCCTATAACATCTGCCTTCTATCCACTTAACATGTGGTTTTACGATGTCGGACATATTTTAAACTTCTATTAAAGGCATAAAACAGAATATTAATACTGAGCGGAAATGTAGTACTGTTTGTATATCATATAAACCTTACGAACTAGAAACAAACAACAGTCGCAATTTCAAAAAATCTAAAACAAAAACAACACCTTCGTTTTATGAGATTTGTTCGTGTTGTGTGTTAAAAGTTAAAATAGAATTAGAATGTGTTGAAATAATAACAATGTTAGCTAATAGGTACCACAAAATGTATTCCTGTAAGTATTTATATCTCAGTACGGCTAATGCACCTAAAATCTGTGATTAATATAATTTATTCTTTTAATAAAAATAAACAAACTGCTGTTTTACTTGTCAATGTCAGTAGTGATACGCATTGTCATTTTTTGTTTTTTTAATTATTAGGCATTGGATTCCATGTCCAGCCATGCCATGTCTATAAATTTACGTTTACGTTAAACGTTTTCTTGAATAGTTCGATCTTTTCACATGGATGGGGCACGTAGTGCTGTGGTGAAAATGTAGTGCATAGACTAATGTAGTGCGTAAAAATACACTCAGCGGCACGGAATGTGGCCCAAGCGCGTTATGTGGTTTATTATCAAAATTAAACATGAAACTGGGAGTTTTCTTCGTTGTAAAACTTAAATGTTTATTCAAATCTTAAATGCGAATGATTAATTAACAAAAAGTGAGTAAACTTTATTAAAATCCCAAAAAATTACAAAAAAGACATTAAGCTCTAAATTTTAAAAAATGTTTTTGAATGAAATTTACAGAATTAAGCTATGGCACTTAAAATTAATAGCGGGTATTTCCACCTATGGCCCTGATGACCACCTGCGTGTGATCAGACATGCCATGGATTATGTTTTTAATGCCCATCTGGGGTATTTCTTCCCAGAGCAATTTTTAATTGACTGATGGTCTTTGGAAGGTTTTGACTGGATCGGATGCGTCTTTTAAGTATATCCCAGACATGTTCTATGGGATTCATGTCTGGGTTTTGTGCCAGCCACTCCAATTTTGTGATTTTCACTTCCGAAAGGTAATCATCCACATTCATTATTTCATTCTCGACGCGCGACTCATGAATTGAGTTGGCGCCCCATCGACGACAGGTGCATGCCTTGGGTCAGCGAGTTAAATCCTATTCAAACTAACATAAGATTGAAAAAAAGTGTGAGTTGTAAAGTTTGATAATGTTTAATATATTCACTAAACTGTTCCTAGCGTAACAAATGCTTGTGCAACGACTGATCGCAAAACCAAGCAAAGAGAATGTTTGCGATTAGTATATACCGTCCTTACAACGAATATGCCAATGACCGACAGACGGACGTTCGTTTACGTGATTAGTGTTGGATAAGTTAGCGCGGACGCGGAACACTAATAGAAATACAAAACTTCCATTAACAGTCAAATAAAAAAAAAACTAGTGTGTGGGCTCTAAGTAAGTAATACATCTATCTGCGATGTAAATTATTTAAGTAAGTAATAAGTAGGTCTACAAACAATTAGTGAAAAATCACGAGAAAGGCGAGTCCGTATGATTTATCTACTCTCAATTGTGGTCGAGGCATAATAAAGATAAAACGTCTGATAGATAAGCATGGACGTAAGCTTATCATTAAAACTGGGCTACTTAGTATACATTTATATTTTGTAATTGACAGTGCAGCTTACGTGCCTGTGTTGTTTTCTTGAACAATTAATGTCGGTTCTTCTTAGGCAGGTACTCCTCCTAGTCAGTCCTAGTCCTTGAAAAATGGATAAAAACTTTACGAGGCCAGTAAATACGTGTTATTATAATACAAATTATCAATATACCAACGTAAATAAAGAAGGTAAGTACATAAATAAATATTATCTTTCATTTTATTGTAATTTCACATAGTTCGCTGGTTACGACGACATTATTATGTTCGTTCGAGGTCTTGTCGTCATATCTGTATCTTTTCTCATTCACTTTTGATAAAAAATATTTAGATACTTACTTTGCAAAATAGTACCTACTGCTTAATAGATGTTGAACTTAAAAGGGTAGGTACCTACTTAAAAGTAAAAAAAAAAACAAATTTGGATTTTAGTTTTTCGAAGTTGTCTAATTCATTACTTATGTATGAGGTGGCCCCAACAAGGTAAAAAACAACTGAAACAACTTGCAATTACAAGCGCCTATTGGGTATAATATGTTTGAAAAACAAACTGTAGGCATTAAACAAATGGTCACAAAAATGCTACTCATTTGAAGGTTTAGGGATGATTCTCATTAGAGCGGGCCGTGCCCGGGCCGGGGCGTGGACGAGCCGACGTGGTATTGAAGTGCGTCGAGAGGGCCCGGACGGGACACGGATAATGCACTGTGTAATATAAATTGATTCATACAAAATATGTGTAACAGATTTAAAACCGTGCCCCGTCCGGGCCCCGCCCCGGGCACGGCACGCTCTAATGAGAATCATCCCTTAAACGGTTTTTCTCAAACACTCAAGAGAGGGCGCCACTATCAAGATTTGCCCCGGTTCGAAAAAAATGGTAATCCGGGGCTGCAGTAGGCAAAGCTACAGACAGTATCGTATCACATTTCAATACTAAAAAGATAACCCAATGCAGCCCACCTCACTCGTTGTGTTCGATGGTATACACGCTGTTGGTCCCGGCTGTCATACGTGGATCTTTGACAGTCGTTACGAGTCGTCAGAAGCTTGAAAGTCTGACAACCAGTCTTATCTAGGGGAATCGTATTACCAGTTACTGGGTTGTGGAGGTCAGATAGGCAGTCGCTCCATGTAAAATACTGGTATTCAGCTGCATCCGGTTAGACTGGAAGCCGACCGCAACATAGTTGGGAAAAGGCTAGGCGGACGATGATGATGAGGGACTAGGGTACTTAATATTATTTGGCCCGGGCGGGCCTGGTGAAGCCGCACCTTGCGGCGACCCTGGACGCTTCTAGGTTGGCAGTGCGGCACAGGGTCAGTGAAATAAAAATGAAAATTTTGCATTTCATTACTTTACTTTATTGCATACACTTACTCGCGGTATCTCTAATGAAGGATTAATTTGATAAACTGTCAAGCTCACGCGCTCTCTTCTAGGTATATTCTAAATAAAGTAAAATAATACAACTAAATATACGTAATATAATGTAGGTACTATTTTTAATCTTTTAAGTCTAACACTTTGGCTGCAAGTTGAAATTCATGCATAGCCTACTAAAATGATCATCCTTCTTTGGGCTTTGCCGTAGTTGAGTAAAAACCCGAGACTCCATCCTTATTTCGTTATGCATGATTATTATTTCACAATCAGCCTTTTAAGATCACACTATAAGAAAAAAAATCAATGAAGTTTGAGAAAAGAAAAAACTCTCTGGCTATGTGTGTTCGTTTGTATAATAAATTAGGTACCAAATATGTTTAAAACATTGAATTATAAATTATTTAAAATTAAATTATATAAATGGCTCATTAATAATAATTATGAATATTATATATTATATTAATATTATGATACTAATGATTTTTTAATATGAATTACTTTTGGCTTTTCTCCTGTAAATTGAGACTGCCTCGTTGGTCTAGTGGTCGCAAGCGCGACTGATGTGCATGAGGTCTTGGGTTCGATTCCCAGGTCGGGCAAAGTGTTATTGGGTTTTTCCATCAGGAATTTCTCAGTAGCAGCCTCGGAGTCTGGATTTGTGCCCGGTTGATGGCAATAGGTTCGCCCCCTATTACATGGGACTAAAAACATAACTGGCGAAATGTGGGTGTACTAATGGGTACACCTCTGCCTAACCCTTCGGGGATTACAGGCGTGATGTTATGTTATGTTATGTCCTGTAAATTGTACGCTTAAGTTTGCATGCTTTAGTTTTAAGCAGAACATGTCAGATCCCATTTTTTAAAATAGGTAACATCTTGTATACCATGTTTTAAGCAAATAAATATATTCTATTCTATTCTAAAGGTATTCTACAATCTGAATACGATTCCCGATTACACATAAACAATCACGATCGTGACCGAATCGTGACACGATTTAAATAAAATTATTGAACTTCTTAAGGCTGGACGCACATGTCCGGTTTCCTGATCAGCAATGGATCGATCAGGAAGCGTCACTCTAGATATAAAATCGAATACAAAAAATGTATGCGTGTGAATATATTGCATGTGTGAGTATGCATAATATGTATATACGCTTCCTGATCTGGATACCAGACATATGCGGTCAGCCTAAAATTCAAACAAACCGCCATAGTTCAGTGTTACCTAGTCCTACAGTCATACCTAAGTAATTACTTCTGACCTACAATCAATAGCCATTAAACAACGTTTTTGAATTTAAATGTAAATTCACAATCATTTTCATATAGAATCTGAGGGACACTATCAACCCTGGCTTGTCGTTGCTCATCATTCCAGTTGCACTATTGGTACATAATACTTCCATGCACTGATGACATAATATTTTCAGTAATTATGATTATACTCTGTAATCCTAATTTCCAATGTTATAGTGTTGGGTAACTCGCCTAATAAAAATGAGAATGAGGGAGGCCCTCATTTTACCTCGCGAGGTACTCGCGAGGTACCCCTCATATGAGGCGAGGTTTTTGAATAGATCTAACTATTGGATGCGCCTCACGACTTCACGAGTAGTCACGAGTACTCACGAGTCATAGTACGAAGCACCGAGCGCGAGGGAGACAGAAAATCTTGCTAAGCGCCGCGGCTTGCGAGTGAGCGAACGGACGAGTGAGCGAGTGCGAAAACGACTGCGTAGGTAATATTTATTAGTAATGTTATTGTAAGGAGTTAAGGTTCATAATAATCAATAAAAGCTATAAATAATTTTATAAGTATAAATTGATATTATTTTCTTCATCATTCATTAGTCTGATATACTTAAAGTTCACTCGAATCATCCGCTTCATTTCACTTATAAGTCGAGTCGATCGGACTCGATCATGAAACCTCGCTCACTCATCAATGCCACTCGTCGCTCGCCTCGTGAGTTCTCGGACGAAACATTATGCGAGTCGCACTACTCGTTAGTAGTAAATCATCTGTAAACCTCGTGAGGAATTGAATGAGGTGGTTCAAATTTGAGAATCGAGTAACTCTTTCAATTCGTCGAGTCAAGGTACTCACTTGAGGTACCTCACGAGTGAGGGGCTCATCACTACAATGTTATGTTGCCTTGTCAATGTGAATGTATGTTGTGAAATCTGTAAAATGTTATTATTATTGTTTTTTTAATCTTTTTAAACATATTCAAATCCATCTTTCTATAAAAAAAATATCTCGATTTACGAGTCTACCAACAAAGGAAGCTATAATGATTTGTCCTTAAAATTAGGTATCTAAAACGTTTTTTCCGTACAAGTAACCAGGTTGTGAAATTTTCATATAATGTATATTTCTCTATAATTATGTATTTTAACTTTTGGTT
Source organism: Hoplodrina ambigua (assembly GCA_949774945.1). Taxonomy (NCBI): domain Eukaryota; kingdom Metazoa; phylum Arthropoda; class Insecta; order Lepidoptera; family Noctuidae; genus Hoplodrina; species Hoplodrina ambigua. The sequence goes on along the minus strand of OX458969.1, from coordinate 5,939,318 downwards.
TAATTTTTCAGATGGAAATAAAATGCATGGATCTCGGCGTGTTATAACATTTTGCCTGCTAACTACAGTTTTGCCTTCGATTCTGATTGTGTTACCACTATATTTGAGGAATATAAAATATGCTGATGTTATGTATAAAATATCAGACTCAGATGTTATTCAAATTCATAAAGGTCAATCATCAGTATTTTGTCAGAAGCATTCATTAAAGATGAATACTACATTTAGTGCATTCCAGATGAAAGGTACACCAGAAATATCAAACAAACGGAAACATATTCGATTGAAAAAATCAATGACCTTACCAGATGATACATTAGAATATTGGGGATTTTATTTATTAAAAGGTGCTGCTGTTGAATTGAAGGCATGTTCTCTGCATAAAGGATCTAAGATTCTAGTTGTTAAAGGGGATAGAATATTAAACACATGTGGAATTTTGGAAGGATATAATAGGCAAGAGAAAGATCTGCCCAAAGTGGAACATCAAGGAGTACTAGTGACATTAGAGAAACCTGATGAGAGACATAAAAACAAGAATCATACTCTGCAACATATAACACACAATAAAGAAAACATGGACAAAAAAGTTGATAGCAAGAATATTACGAACGACTTGATGCTATATAATAATGCCAAAGATGATTATACAAAAGAAAGGACACTTAATGATCAAAGAAGAGTAAGAAGAGATATAAAAAATATACCATTGCATAATCCTAACACTTTGTTAGATACTGGTGTATATCATGGAGGGAATGCATTTAATAGTACCGTAAATCTTCAGGAACCTATCTCTAGATTCGAGAATAACTTGCATGAATGTTTTCATGACAAAATTTTAATAAATCGCTTGTTCCCTTTCTCCATGCAATGTAACAGTACAAATTACTTAGAAAATACTACCATTCTCAAAGTAGTGCATGAAGTACTACTTGATGGATATTATTATTATATATTCTATACAGATAATGGAGTTAATGACATACATGCAATTTTCGATATTTATAAACCCACATTCCAATTTGTAAATAATTCTGAATCCAAAGTATGTGTTAATAAAACTGAATGTGAATTTAATATAGACTTCTTTAGTGATGAATTAGTAATAGTTGAAAAACCCACAAAAGAAGGTTTACAAAATGAAGAAAGTGATTCTTCAATTCTTGTATCCATATGTCATCCTCGAATTTCTGTTTATATATTTTTCCCTATAACTGTGTTGTTACTTATACTTCTATTCGCATTTTTATGATATTTGTTAGTAGTTTTATTCCATTTAATTTTAGTCAACATGAACATTACCAGAAGTGTGATATTAATTTATTAAGTATAACTTAAAGAGTTTACATTATGTTAATTAATGTTAAATAATTATTAAAAGTTGTGAAATTAATTTGTTGTGTAGGTACCAGTACCTAATAATAATTATTAGTGTCCTTATCGACTGAGTCACATTTTTTTTAAATATTTAATAATTTTTAAACTTGGATACTAGGTACTTAGGTAGCAAATTCTATTTTGTAGATTAGCAGGATTAGGTCCTGCAATTTGAATACTACTTGACCATCTTAGAAAATCATAAACAGTTGTGAGGGTATTTTTGAAATTGTGGTTCTGCAGTAATCTGCAAAGCTCCTGTCTCAGCAATTTCCTTGTTTGACCTATAACTTTTGAAGGTTTACTACGAATTGCAGAATTGGGTGTATATTCTACAAAATAGGTAGTATCAGCATTAAATATCAAACGTCCATCCATACCTACGGACACAGAGTTAGAATCTGACCTACATTTGTATAATAAAAAATAAATAAATCTGATTTTTTTTTTGTAAAACGCAGCTTTCATATATTATTATCCTACCTCACTTTGTGTTCGAGGCTCTTTTTTTACCAAAATAAATAGTCCCGGAGCAAGAAAATCAACGATATCAGTAATTATTACATCCTCCCGATCGAATTGCGGTAATGGCGGCCAAACTTAATTACTCAACATAACATAACATCACGCCTGTAATCCCCGAAGGGTTAGGCAGGGGTGTACATATTAGTACACCCACATTTCGCCAGTTATGTTTTTAGTCCCATGTTATTACATGGGACTAAAATCATAACCTATTGGGGGCGAGCCTATTGCCATCAACCGGGCACAAATCCAGACTCCGAGGCTGCTAATGAGAAATTCCTGATGGAAAAACCCAATAACACTGCCTGACCAGGGAATCGAACCCGAGACCTCGTGCACAGCAGTCGCGCTTGCGACCACTAGACCAACGAGGCAGTTAATTACTCAAGTCCCACATATTGAGACAATTGATTTTCTATTGTTCTATCCATACCGGTATGACAGCTGGGCTTTGACCTGTTATTGTAGACTAGCCAAGTACGCACGAAATATTAAAGTGACTAACACAGGTGCACTACCACTTCACATTTTCATAGTCCGATGGGACGGCAAAAGCAAACCCATACGACCGGGGAATGATCAGGCACAGTACCAATGTCTTTACGTGCTCCGAGAAATGGGGGTTATCACTCCACCTACTTCTAAATTCTAGGCTACTACTTACGAAATTCTTAAAGAAAAAACACAATAACATTTAGCCTGTCCTAGTAATCGATAGCGTCAGAATAGCTGGTTGCCTATGGCAAGCTGCTCTGAAAGTCATCATATCTATCTGCCTAGCGTTTTCCCAATTAAGTTGGGGTCGGCTTACAGTCTAACTGGATGCAGATGAATAGCATAGCAGTATTTTACATGGAGCGACTGAGTGTCTCTGAAAGTATATTCAAGAATCGCAATTTTTGTTCATTAAAAATGATTTATCAATGAAATCTGCTCGAGTCTTGCTGCTCTCCGCTTTGTGCCAAGCAGGGTGCGGTTTCCACAGGCAGGTGCTTGACGCATGCGCCACGTTAATGCGGTGTCATTACAACCCTGTCCGCATCTGATCTCTCGCCACCACCTGCCCGTGTGACGTCTGCGCCGTGCTAGCGCTGCATTCAATTAACTGCAGAGGAAACGCAACAACACGACATAGGCGTCACTATGACTCGGCATCTACGCTGCTCATACGTTCATCGAATGCCTACGCTGGACAAACGCTAATGTGAAGGGGCCCTTAGAGAAGTACCTATACTATACTATGCTGTAGGAACCAAATAAAACAAAGTGCGAAGTCGATCTTCCTGGACTCGATTCTCATATTAGTATTGGGTTTTTTCAGTAGCAATTCGGAGTGTAAGAGCTGGCGGAATGACATGACAGGGTCACCCCCATGACGTAATACTACTGCTGTGCGTTCACTAAAAAATCCCTTCATTTAGATGTTAGTAGCACTCAGCACGCTGAGCATGCAAAAAGTACGAACCTTCACCACGATTTATCTTGCACTACTTTTCAACGTTTTTGGCCTGAACAACTATTTTCCCTATACAATATGGAATAAATTACGACAGTCAAAAGTGCCAAAAAAAGTGTGATGAAGTAGTAACCCTCGAACAGCTGTTATGGAAGGAAACTTGCTAATAGTGAGAATAATTAGAGGATAGGCTAATTATGTCATTGTTTAAAGTAAGCCTTTATAGTCTTAGATAGAGAAACGTTCACATGAGTGACTTTGCGTGGGGTGCTCCGCGCAACCTCACGTTCCAAATGTTGAACAGAGTGCGCGAGCTAAACCAGGAATGTCCTAGACAGCATACCATAATTTTTGATTCACCTCTATTTACATCCCTGACGTGGCACACCGACTGTTTTTATTATTTCCTAAAATACAACACTAACTCAAAGGGAGGAGTACTTTTTACCGCCGGATGCTAGTAGCGTTCGAGTAGGCCATGATAGTGTCAAGAGCACACTATAAAGAATGGTAACAGCTGAATGGTAATGGTAATGCTTTACGACAAAATCTCGGGCCAGACTTAGCTAAAATCGGTCCGACTATTTAGACATTTTCTGTTTTCTTTTAAAAAGGATTATGCCATACACGGCCACTAGACAAAACAAATTACAATCTGTATAAAAGTTCGTAAAAGAAAAAATACTTGCCAGACATTGTGGGATGAATCTAAAGAAGGGTTGTTAGGAATGTATGATTCGAGATTATAATACCTATGAATTAATTTTCATCGGTTCCAGCCGACTGTTATTTTTTCAGATGTTACAGGAACATGTCATTGCAATTAGTAAAATGTCCGTAACTTGAAATTCAATGTTTCGATATTTTCTCAGATAGTTCCAATTAACAATGCAGCTCCAATTGATAAAATCTGGAATAGTGAGCATAAGAATATTATCCTTGTGAAATGGGTAGGTACTATGTACGATCAGTGTAATGTTGAAAGACACAATAAAGTTGTCATGCGTTTATATCTGAATATTGAGTCACAAAGGGATTATAATCTAAAAATTAACATTATGTTATTAAATGTATTTGGAATTCGATCAGTTTTATTACTTATATAAAGATAATAATTATGTAAGCGTAGGAACCTTAATTATCATTTTTGTCAAAAGTCACTAATACTTCGAACAAAATTTATTCCAAAAATATAAATAATTCGAAATGAACATAAAAACCATGTAGAAAACAATCTTTTAAAAAGTAAAATGCAAAAGCAAATGTAAATGGGAATACAGGATACAATAAGGACCTGTCAAAAGAAAGTAATGAACATATTGAGGAAATTTTGATTTATTATTTCCACATAGTTGTGTCCAAAGTGCGTTTCACAGGCTCAGTGGGTAGATCTTCTGTAAAACAAAATTTACACAATTCAATACAATTGCTTTAGAGAAATTAAGGTTCCGATCGGGAATGGAGCGCTACAATTTTCAAGTATATCAATAACAATACAGTTGAGATATTTCATTATATTTATTTAGGGTATTACAAAAACAGTTACCATATTATGTACAACTGGAAAAAAGTTACAATACCATGGGTTTCCTTCTAGAACTTTTGTGATTGAAATAGCCTCTCCAGTACCCGATGAGACCTCTGTGCAAGCGGCAGAGAGGCCTGCGCGGAACGGGGGCCATCCGGCCGAGCCGGTCTTACTCCTAACTATGTATATTAAACTTATATTGATACGTCTATTATAGTATAATGTAATCATTAATTAAACTAAAACGATTATATCGGTCCGAACGAAATGAGTTCCAATGAAAAATTCGGCACAGTGGTTATTAGAAGGCTCCTCCTAATACACACACCTTATAAATATCGCAATAGAACGCAGGACACAAAGTATAAACCGGGTAAGCGCAGGCCCCTCAGATGAGGTTAGCCACATCGCTGGGCATTTCCGAGATGCTTGTATGGTAGAACTCCTCAATATCCTTGAGCGCTCTCCTGTCGGCTTCAGTTACAAAGTTGATTGCAATTCCTTTACGGCCGAAACGACCACCTCTTCCAATTCTGGAAAAAGGAAAACATGTGCATTTATTTATATGAATTCCGAAGTTTACCTATTTTAATAGTGACCTAGAAGATATCTTAAAAACGCACATATGCATATTAGTTTGGTAACTCTAGATTATGTAAGTTAATCTTTACTATACATACAGCAAGCAAAAATTTGTGACTAAATATAAACATAGGTTTCATAAGATAGCAAGGCAGTTCTGCCTGTCTTGTAAGGACAGAACATTGCCTCACTATAATTGTTTGACCAGAAAGCAACCACAGTAAAAGCCACAGGGTATTATTGATTTTTCTTATTGTTTGATCATTTGAAATAAATAAACTAAAATAATTTTATAACAGCAGAAAAAAGAATGCTTTTAATATTCATGAAGTACACTTACCGATGAATGTAGTTTTCACGGTTAGTGGGCAGATCATAATTGATGACGCAAGAGACTTGCTGCACGTCAATGCCACGAGCAAGTAAATCAGTTGTGATTAGGACACGAGAGGATCCTGTACGGAACTGCCGCATAATCACTTCACGCTCACGCTGGTCCATATCACCGTGCATAGCGGACACAGTGAAATCACGCTCATGCATAGATTCAGTCAGCCAATCCACCTGAAAAGAATGAAAACCTGAAGTTGATTCTTCGCTCGACTGTATGGCATTTGTCGACAAACATGTATGTACATGCGGCAGTTACAATTTACCGATGTTTCATATATTTGTTTTGTTATTGTCTTATTTCAGTCTTATTGTACATAGTATAATATTATTCTTTAAACAATAATTATTTTGAACATAAATAACTTATTTAAACATAATAGGATTTTGTTGGTAATTACCTTGCGACGGGTGTTACAGAAAATAACAGCCTGAGCGATAGAGAGGGTGTCATACAAATCACAGAGGGTCTCCAATTTCCATTCTTCGAGTTCAATGGCAATATAGAACTGTTTGATACCTTCCAGCGTTAACTATAATAAAATAAGAAAAGTATGTTTATAACAATGAACGTTACAAATTAGTTTTAGCAGGTAGATACATTATTTTCTATTATCTTATATTTTTGAAAAATAAAGGAGTCTAAATAATATTTTTCCAGTAACCTTAAAAATATTACTTTAGTTTTGCATATTGTTAACTTGACTTTTATTTTTAAAATCTGTCAGGTTTTAGGAACAATAAACATAATTATCAAGCTTTAAACTCATTATGTTTTTGAATATAATCATCATCACACAATCATACTTCTCGCTTATGTATGACTTTGGCACAACCACAAACAAGTTGAAAACTTTGAACCAGTGCAGCCTCAAGCTAACTTGTCATCGTATGTAAAGCATAGGCTTTACATGCAATGACAGGTTAGCTATTTATTATATATTTTTATTTCCACTGTAAGATCACACAGGTATACACCTGTGTGATCGGCTTACAGCAGAAATAAATAGCTTGACATGCATTTATGTGTACAAGTAATATTGTCATTTCAATACCTCTTCCTTTTGCACGAGAATGCGTACAGGGTCTCGCATGAAGCAACGAGACACCTCCAGTACATCGTCTGGCATAGTAGCAGACAGCAAAATAACTTGAACATCAGCAGACAACATCTTGAATACATCATGGATTTGATCTTTGAATCTGAAATGTAATGTTTGTAAACAATTAATTAGATTGAAGAAATAATTGAGTAATTGACATAGACACCGAAATTAGTATTTTTCTGAATGATAATTTGAAATGATTAATTAAAATGTGTCACTGAAAAACCAACAATTTCAATCGCACAATTGTTCAAGCAGACTTGGGCCCAAGGCAAATAGATAGGTGTTAAAAAGAATCAACTCTACACATTACCAAGCCTAGCTTTTGCTTGAAACTCTCTTCTCAGAGATCCTTAGTTTTTTTTTTTTTTTACTTTGTATATACTATAGTACTCTACAGTACTAGTAATAGTAGGATAACATTGCTTCCTATTAGCAAAAGAATCTTCAAAAGAACTTTATCTATGCAGTGACATGCAACAATCGATAAGTCACCCAGTAGTTAAAGAGCTTTTATATAAACTCATTTGTTCAAAAATTGTAAATTAACAAAGGGGTATCCTTTGTTAATTTACAATTTAAGAATTTTATTCAAATAAAAAATTACTTATTTTTAATCACTTCCTAAATCAATCAAGGAACCCCTTTATACTTATTATAACTTCATATAGTTTATGTGACTCACCCTCTGGACAACATTTCATCAGCTTCATCCAACACAAAAAGCTTGATAGTGTTAGCACGGAGTGCACGGCGAGTTATCATGTCGTAGACGCGACCAGGCGTGCCCACCACCACATGTACACCACTCTCCAGCTGACGCACATCCTCGCGCACATTGGTGCCTCCAATGCAGGCATGACATTTAGCATTCAAGTGATCACCAAGAGCTATCACCACCTAAAATGATTGCACTGTTAATTCCAAATTCTAAAGCATTAATTAATCACAAAACACAACACAAACACCACAGTTCATACCTTCTGAATTTGCTGAGCCAGCTCTCTGGTTGGGGCCAGGATCAGTGCTTGGCATTCACGAATACTGGTATCAATTTGTTGAAGAATTGAAATCGAGAAAGTAGCAGTTTTGCCAGTTCCAGACTGAGCTTGAGCTATAACATCGCGGCCCTGAATGCAAGGCATAATAGCGCGTTGCTGGATAGCCGACGGCTTTTCAAAACCATAGGCGTAAATTCCTCTCAGCAATTCTTCCTTCAAATTCATGTCATCAAAGCTTTCCACGACCTGATGCCAGTTAGTATCCAGCGCCCCCTGGGGTTCCATCCCCGGAGGTCCATCATCATAACTTCCTTGATCTTTTGATGGCCCATTTTTGGAATCCTCCGGCCAATCTTCTGATCTGTGAAATAATAGTTTTTTGACATTGAAATAACATTAATTCCATCCTAGTAGACTAATTATTTTAATGAATAAGCAAAAATCATTAAAAAAATTGCATTATTAGTAGCCCTTCTGTCAAATTGGCATATCATTATAATGTAAACGCGTGAAAATAAAAGTAATACATCAAAATCAACGCAGAACGATTACTACATTATGTTTCTTTTTACAAAATAGAGAAGAGTAACAGTTACTAGAATGTAAAACACGTGCGCTGAATCGGACTTGCAATAATGTATTCCTACCAGCGCCATGTTGGCAATCGGCGACAGGGACATTGAAATTATTTCACAATTTATAGCAAATTACACGAAATTACTATACCATATCGAAACCCAGGGGTTTTGCTAACAAATATATCATACAAACTCGTTGTAACAAGGGTCATCTAGCTTAAGAACTCAACTTACCTTCTTTCAGGTGAATAAGACATGTTCCAATCGCGGTAGCTGAACGGAAAAGAACTAGCAAAGCATAAGCAAGGTCAAGTTAAGTTAACAGAAGCTTTTTTTATAGGTTTTCCGAAATTAAGTATTTTATTGAACGAATTGTATGACAATAATTTTAATATATTTTTTGATGTTTTATAAAATTAATAAAAGTCATTAAACGTGTTCTAATTTATCAATGTGAATAATACTAAATCATTGAGGAATAAAATAGCGGAAGTACGTCACGATAATTTATAGAATACAGGCCCTCTATGCCCGTTTAGCGCACTATCGATCGATTGGTAGTCTATTGCCATCTATGTACCAAAACTTTTTTTTTCGTCAAACAACCTATTTAACAATAAAATTCTACAAAATCGTGGTACTTATTCTGACTACATATTATAAAAATTAATCATTGTTTTCAATAAATTGAACATGCGTCATTATGAGTCCACTTTTTATCATTGTCCAACAGTGATGAGCATGAGACCAGTGTTATAATGAAAGCTCTCATGAGGTATCATTTAATTTTATAACGACTAAGTTCAAATCCAGAAAATGTTGTTTTAAAAAAAATATATATATTTATTAGTGCTGCTGAAAAATGTGATAGCGCATTTTATATGAACCCAGGCTCCATTTACAAACATATTCGGACAGTTGTGGCCCATACGGCCATACTCAAACTTTGGCAGCTAAATTCAAATAAAGTGCAGAAATGGTGATGATGTTTATTTATTATAATTATTTCGAATATAGCTAAATAGCAACAAGGATGAGGCTTTTATTTGATTAAAAATAAAAGTATTAACACAGGCATTTTTTGTGTATTGTGTTGTATATTATGTTTCTATTACTTTTACATTTTCGAGAACTTCTTATTAAATTAAATTAAATTTTAAATATTGATTTATTTTGTATTTACTTTATTTTCATTATATAAATTTCAATTGTAAAAAACATACAGACGTAAAAAAAAATACAAATATACAGGGTCCAAGCCACCGGCGGTCAGGGCTCCAAAGAAAGATCTTAACTATACAGGCCAGAAGTACTGCTTTTTAGATCAAGCCCTTGATCCACCCGCCTAACGAGAGCCTCCTTAGATCATTTGATGTTGATCTAGGCTCTTCCGCTCTTAGCTATTAGGCCATTGGCTATGAATACTATCGGCACAATGATCGCTGAGTCTACATCCCATATGTCGACAACCTTATAATAAATTAATTGATCGCCAAATATGTACTCATCACTGTTGGACAATATTGTAAAGTAAACTTAGGGTTCATACGTTTACCTGGGAAAGCCTGGGTCCTGGCCTCGGGGGCTCTCGGTCCTCGACTAGGGGAGCTCTTAAGCGCGTGTTTGGAGAGGGGCCAGTTCCCGCTTCGTTGGAAGACTGGGAAACTGGTCCTCATCAAGAAGCCGGGGCGCCCTGCGGACTCACCGTCCGCATACCGGCCCATCGTTCTGCTCGACGTCCTCGTCGAGCAGAACGATCGAGCTTGCCCACCTGGGCAAGCTCTTTGTAAGAGTAATTGCAAACCGCCTCGTCGGGCACCTGGGAAGACCAGGGCCGGACCTCGCGGAGAGTCAGTTCGTATTTTTTTTTATTTAAATACAACTTGATTTTAATAAAATGCAAAGGAAACTTTTGCTTTAACTAAATCGTCATCGGTTTGATTCAGAAGCGTAGCGTACCTTGGCGGGGCCCCGTATAAAAATTTGTTTGGGGGCCCTTAGGAAGGGTAAAGATTTCTCAAAAAAGAAAAAAATATTTGCATATAATTAAAAGAAATATTTATTCATCATAATCTGTCACATTTTTAAAAACAATTCAAATTAAATATTAACTCTCCTTGCCTTTTTTTCGGCAAACTGATTAATTAAATCATTCATACATAGCTGATGATGACTTTAGTTTTTCTTAAGTAAACTCTCCTCTCTTCTTAGGTAAACTCTCTCCTCTATGGACAATAGTGACAGGTCTGACAGGCGTTCCTGTCCCATAGAAGTTCTTAAATATTTTTTTATCAATTTTAATTTCGAGAAACTTCTTTGGGAAGTTTTTATTAATTTTTGCTTACGCACCTTGGGGGGCCCCCGTAGGCCGGGGGCCCCGTATAATTGATACGGCAGATATGGCGGTAGCTACGCCCCTGGTTTGATTAATCATGTTGAATAAAACTGTTTGAATTATTTACTGTCTCGGGGGTCTTTAAACTTAAATGTTTTTTTTTTCGATTTGATATACGGTCTTTATAGCACTAAATAATAAAATTGTCTTTGTTAACAAAGCATAGAGCAAATTTATCTTTTCTGATGTTGGTGGCGTTCTTCCGGTCGTGTCTATGACTCCGCTGCCATTTTGGAACGGCAGTGCTTTTTGTTCGTGTGAAGCGCTTGCTCGTTGTGAGGAGTAGATTGTGATTTAGACAAGTGTAGTTTTATTTTAAGTCGAACTCAATCAAAATGAGCTGGCAAGATTATGTCGATAAACAGTTAATGGCATCCAGATGTGTTACAAAAGCTGCGATTGCCGGTCACGATGGGAATGTCTGGGCCAAGTCGGAAGGCTTCGAAGTAAGTTTTTCCTCTGTCAAGTCCTACTACGCGGTCAGTGATTTGCAAATTTTAATTTTGATGTGAATATCAGTGCCTAATAGTGTTATCAAGTGCAGTTCGTATTTGGTTTGTCGGATGACGAATTCTCTATCCGGCGAGTTTGACAAGATGGCGACATGTGGTGGAGTCTGATATTCGGATTAGAAACGTGAAATTCGCTGCACTACGAATGATAATGCATACAAGTTGTAACCTAAAACATAATCGAGTCGCTATTATTATTGTCATGTGATTAATTTGTCGCTTTTATTTGTACATTAAGTAAAAGCCGAAACTGCCGGCCGGCGGTAGGTATATAATAATTTAGCTAACTTTATGAATGTAAATTTCGGTGAGTTCTTCTGCATAGCAACTATGTTAGGTACCTTTTTGATTATATAGGTAAGTACTCGTACGGAACACGAGTACTGGTTGGAATATACTTGCGACGACCTGTTGTCAAATCAATAACTGCACCAGATAATTTCTGAAGCAAACTAATTACCCCAATGTCGTGATCATGGACTCTATTGGGAAAATATTGACCCCAGTATTTTCGGGAAATTGGGGGGATTCTATAAAAAATAATCTTTACCCTCACAATTTCAATATCAAATTATTTTAGTACTAGCATTAAAAGCATATATAGGTACTTAAAAAAGACTACATACACATAGGTTATCTTAACAGCTTACCACTTACTGGTAACATCATTGTAACCTAAAAAAATTATGATGTCTGCTGTATATGGAAAGGGTAGGTAACTAAAATAACTAAATTTGATTTATTTTCTGGATTTCATGTTCGTCACTCAACAACTATCTCTACTTTTAATTGCATTCCACAATCTGAACTGAAATGGCAGGGATTATTATTCTCATTATTTGTACCTGTAAAGTAGGTATACTGCTGGTAGTGGTAGTTGGTGACATAAATATATTAATATTCTACAGTGTACATCTTGACCCATTTTGTATGTATGTAAAGCCATTAAACTTGAATTCATTAAATGTTTTTTTTTAAATTATTTGAATTAAATTCCAGAATACAGTTTTTCTCCTTAACCAGTTTTGGCTTAGTATTTATTTTTGATAGAACTTTGATTGTCAAGTACTTGGTAAATATCAACTTAATTTTAACAAGACAACAGGCTTTTAGTTGATAGACATCCCTTATGGAGTTGAGATGTGCCCAGTTGTTGTGGAGCCAAGAATGGCTGTGCACAATATATAGCATATCTAGTCTAGCTCTATAAAATTATTAACTACGACAACATTGCAAAAATTACATAAAAGTTGAGCTTTCAATATGCTAAAAAGCTTTCTTTCAATATTCTACTTGTTTCCCATTTTTAAAGAATCTTATAAAATATGACAGACTTTCTCATGTGGTTTTGTAAGCATGTATACTAAATTTAACTCAATAGATACAACTTGCGGTAGACTGAATTTATAACTGAAATAATTAATTATTCATTCAAGTCAAGCTATGTCAAAGTGAAATAATTTATTTCAATTAGGCCATTATACAGCACTTTTGAATACCCAAGAAAAATAAATAGAATTGAATCTAGTTGCCCCTTCCAAAAGGTAGTTTTGTATGGAGAAGAATGGCCAAGAAACCCCTTATCTACTCTTTGGTTTTACAATATTTGATTATAGAATCATACACATGCGAATGCAATGTGCCATAAATAAAATACTAAAAAGGCATTATACAGCAGACTATGACCAAGATAATAAAGACGATCTTTGGTTATTATTCACTTAATTTGCTTGCTTGTGACAATACATTACCTATGTTCATGATGTACGAGCTTACTATCAAACAAAGTACACATTGAGGAAGAGACTGTTTTTGTTCTCATAATAATAAAAAAACTACCAAGTGCGAGTTGGACTTCTACACAAATGATTCTGTACTATGTTACTATATTTAACACAATTGGGAAAAAGTAATAATTTTGTGATGTACAAATTTTCGATTTTCGAATTTCTTCCTTTACTTTGCTACATGGCATTGCTACTTGCCCATTATTACATATTTCATGTTTGAAGTTCAACTGGAAGTCTCCATATTTTGATTCCCTAGCAAACCTTGATATTTGCAACATAAATCTTAGGATTATGATGATTTTTATGTGTTCACTGCCTCAATTTCAGCTTAATATCCCCACACATTCCTGAGAAAAAGGGTCTTGAGTCAAGACCCTTTTTCTCAGGATGTCTGTCAAGACTTTTGACAGACAGATAGACAAAAAATGGTCCTTTAAGGGTTACATTTTAGCCCATTTAGGTATAGAACCCTACAGTATGATAGCAAAATTTAAACAAACAAAAACATAGACCGTAGGTTTAATGTTTTTTTTTTCTACTACTAGACCTTACAACTACAAATTAAAGCTGTTGTTAGAAGTGGAAAGAGCAGTAATTGCCCAGCTGTGGGACAGTATGACAACCTGATGTAGTAATAATAACAATATTATATGACTATAAAGTAAATGGCTATGATGAATCAATGAACAAATAATTGATAGGTTTTGATGTGGATTCAACTATACAAATAACATCACTTCATAGGGTATATATTTATTTACATATGTAATTGTAGATATGTTAAGCACTTCAGATTTTAACATAGGTGGTTATAATTTAATTTTTTGCTATGTTAACAGATATCAAAAGATGAAGTTGCGAAGATAGTAGCTGGTTTCGACAATGAATCACTGTTAACGAGCGGCGGCCTGACGATAGCGGGCACGCGGTACATCTACCTCAGTGGCACAGACCGCATCATACGCGCAAAACTCGGCAAGGTCGGCGTGCACTGCATGAAGACACAGCAAGGTAGGCATTACTGTTATTATTATTATTATAACAATCGGTAACGGCAGGTTCCTCACATTAAAAAAAGGATTGTAGGATAAGGATTGTATTGAGGAATAGTACTGGCTCGCGATTGACTAACATACGATGGGTTGCGTGTACTGGTATGGTATATAATATAGCAATGGCAATGTTAGATTAAAATTGTTAGAATAAAAGTTGCACTTCGGTGGTTGAATGAAACCTAACCTAACCAGTATACCTACATGTACAATATTAATCACAGACTTTTAATTTTCTGCCGGGGTGGCGGGACGTCTTAACAGGATACCGTGGCCCCGGAATGTAAAGGGCGACAGAAGGAACAGGGTGGTTTTTTAGTCAGTAAAAGTGACAGTCCCTTCAAGGAAAGGAGTCATTTGATATTTGCAATTTGTTTCCCTGAAAGGAGTCATTTGATGATTTTTACCACTTAAAAAAAAAGACCTTTAATTTTAGTTGAAACTTTCTCTTAATTGTTTCCAATTAAACCTACTGGAGTAACATCAAATAGGTGTGTATTCTTTCCTTACACGATTGAGATAATATATGTTCCCTTGTAATAACGGGGGAATCAACTAATACCAAACCGTACCAAACCGGAATCAATACTAGTTTATAGAGCTACTAGGGTATTTTCTCACGTCACCAAAGTGGTCAAAAGTCTGAACATCTTTTCACTGAGTATGTAAGTAGCAATGAGAGAAAGAGCATTGTGCATCCCATATCCATTTGATTAAATATTACCATTCCTTTATTCAGCACCATCCCTTTATTCTGTCAGCCCTGATGAATAGGGAAAGACCGAAAAATAATGGATGGTCTGTAAAAGATTATACATAGTAGCTAGAAAGGGGTTGACTTCAGGATCGCGTATCATATTGCGTCTAAACTAGTGACAATGATACAAGGCGGTGCTACATGATGGAGATCATAAACAAAATATATAAGTGTTAACTAGGCGTAATAGAGATGTATGGAAGAAATGCTGCACCAACCCCAAATGATTTGAATTGAGAGAGAAAAGTGGAAGTAGGACTGGGTGGGAAGTTCCTTTCGTCACAGTGGAATACAGACTAATAAATAATTATGTATATTGAGAGCTCAAGATTCCGTCGGGACTGCCATGTTATGTAATATTAATTTCTTATTATTAGATTTGTTAACTGCAACCGACGAAATTATTCATTATTTCGTAATTATAAGTTACTTTTCATGTGAATATTACGTACAGTTAATCTTCATTATGTTAACGAAAGTGAGAGTTCGTCGTAAGGTACTTAGGCACGGTTATGTGCGGGGAAAGTGAATCAAAGTGACGATAGTGCATATTCCACAGCGGTTAGTTTATTCTAATGTTTTGTTTCAGCCGTCGTAATTTCTCTGTATGAAGAACCCATCCAACCCCAGCAAGCCGCATCCGTAGTAGAGAAGTTAGGAGACTATTTAATTACCTGTGGTTATTAGAGGTGAGTTCTAACAGTAGCTTTTTATTGTATTTTCGATGTGGATACCGGGTTGTTTTTTAAATGTTACATTGTCCTTGAAGACTTCAAAATCATAATTTCTTTCTTTTACAGATCGAAGCGCGCCGTGATCTAAGAATACTATAAGATAATATTTTTTCCACAGGGAAATAAGTAACTGCATTTTGTATATTCTATAAAGTGATAAGGACCGTTCATTTGTTTTGATATTCGAAAAATTATGGCGTCATCAGTGCGTGATGCGTTTAGTAACTGTGTGCAGATGCAATTACTTTGCGGATTTTGGACCCTTTTTATACGCTCACCGCTTCCATAAAGTGATTGTAAGCTGTAATGGTTTAAACATGTATTTTAAAGTTTGCTTTTATTGACCAGTAAAGCATATTCAGCTTTGCAAGCAGGTCTCAAAGCATGATGTATAGAGATTTTTTTAGGTTTCTTCTCAAGCATTCTGATACTTTATCTGGCGTGTACAATGATCTAAATAATTATAATCGAGGTAGACTTGAATATAGCGTCACTAACCATCTAGACACATATCTATGCCCGCGTACAGATGCTTGACGAGAAGTTATAATAACCACGTAATGAAATTACTGTAACAACATTATACAACATATATATATAATTATAAATAGCATTTGTGTAAGGGCTTGTTACAAATTGAAAGACACTGTAACCCAAGTATTACGATTTTAATTGAAGATCTCTAGTCCCACTGGATCCATCGTGTGAGTAATATCTGACACATCAGTGCATGGCGCACGAGGCTCGCGCCGCGACGCGCCGTGGCAGCGGGGCCTCCACATGGCCCGCTATTACAGTTTTTCTGCTATGCTTTCTTTTTAATTGTGCCGCATTTATAATCTTGTGTAGTGAGTAATAAACATTTGCATTCAGTTCTATTCTATCTCTTAGCTGCCGAAATAGAAGCGCTCAATTACCCTGTATCCCCAGACAAGGCTTGCAGTAAACGAAGGGTGCATATTGTTTATATTTGATATTACTACTATAGCTTTGTACATTGTTTCTGATAAGCGATGGGAACTGTGTCTATCTAATAATAAAATGATTTGTATTATAAAACTTTGTTTCTTTATAAACCCTAACACTTGAATTGTAGGTACCAGGTAGAAAGGAAAAATAAAAACCTTGTTTTATTGCTAATGAACATAATTTATTTTTCTTCTGACAAAATCTACAAGAGTTAAGTACACTCGAATACAAGGACTGGTATAAAATGTATCAATTATAATTTTATTTATCAAGTGATTTTGGTTCTTTATAGTTGTAACACTCGTGGATTATTCTTCTCTAATGTCGTAAATTTTTATCAGAGAATTTAAAAGGTTTAGAGTTAGTTGCGTTATACTTATATTTTAAAGTAGGTAGATTACCCCTGATGACAAAAATGTTGTTTATTTCGCTAAAGAGCAGTTATAACAATTATACAATATATCAAAGAAATGAAAACGCTTTTGATTTACTTACTACGTGGTTATCTACATTTCTACAATTCTATAAATACGAAAAGAAAATGCTTGTCGTGTATGTATGTATAAAATACGTAGGTACTTATCACATCTTACAAATAAATTATGCGTTGATAAAAAGCACGAATTATACAAATCAATACACAATGATAAATACCATCCCTATACATCAGTTTTATCAAAATAATAATACTCCCCAAATCCCATAAGCCAGCACATCTTATACAACTAATTGATTCCGTAACCAAACAATATGTTATTGAGAACTGTGTGTAACTATCACCTACCGTAGTCTTTCAAAACTGCTGTATTCTATCTGTATTTGATTATTTTATTTCATTACAAAGTATTTGATAGAAGAACTGACATGACGTATTAACGTGTTTTCAAAAATATAGGTACTCGTCACGTTTCGTTCAGGCAGACTTATCGGTCATTTCTCACCGAGGTAAAAGTCATTAACTTGCTACACTTATCGCCCGAACATTTTTTCGATTTCCATCCTTGCTGGGTGCGAGGAAAACAACATCATAAATCGTGGTCAAGTCGAGAATCTCCCTTAGTCATTCTTCATGGGTGCTCTAGGGAGTAATGCCGAGACTTTTTCCAAAGGCTTCTGAAAAACCCTTTGCGTTGCTTCTGTCCTGGGTGCTCCTCGCCTGTTAACAAGGAAAAAGGTGGTGATTAATTGTAGATTTAAGTCGCCGGCGGCGTAACCATGCCGAGTCTGCATAAAAGCCGCATGCATCCCGATTAGAAGTAGGATCTACTTACAATCGGAAAGATTTATTTTATCTTGAGATAAAATGAATCTTTAAGTCTTTTAGTTAATTGAATAACTGATTTATTTTTTCTGAGGAAATGTGAACGTTTTGTTTTGTCTTTATCACGGCATACCACTCCTATTATGTGATGCATTTTAACAAGATCATATACGTTTTGATCAAATGGCTGCTGTTAGTTATCTTAGAACAATTCTTCTTATGTTTCTGAAGTAGTTAGATACATTCATACCTCTTACTATCAAATAAATTATTACCTATAATAAGAACAAGTAGGTTATTGAGTAGATTTGAAATTAACGATAATACGAGGTCAGTAATAAGAATATCCTTCAATTGGCTGTATGGTGTAGCAGTACAAATACAATAGTCCGTAGTCCCTTTATCTACCTGATATAAATATTTCAAAAATGAAGTCTTAATCTCTCTTGACATCGATAGCTAGCTTAAATAAGGGAAAAATAAATAAATAGGTATTGAAATGATTGTAAACAATATAAAGTACCTAGATAGCAAGTCCATATTATCGTTACATTCACTGCTTAAAGGGTCGTAACCCTCTATTGGGATTGCGAATGTCAAGTGTACGAGCGCGCCACAGCCGGCTCGTTCGTTGGGTGTCTCGGCAAGCGGGTCGATACAACGGCGTAGAGTCCCTGCCGCTGGCGGTAAGAAGAGCTTTCGGGCCGGAACGACACGAACGAGGTTTACTGTACGTAATAACTATGCCATCTCTCTCTTTCTCTCTACACTTAGTCATTACATTTGATAAAACTAAAGTTTAAAAGTTGTAAACCTAACGTGCGTCGAGATTACCTATTAAATCAAGTGATCCGGCCAGTATGACTATGATTAACCGAGGATTCCTACTAGAATACAGGTACCTACTATAGATCAACTCATGTTTATTTAATTATTATAGTAGTATACCTGTATACCCTACTCCCAGGTAGGGTATACTACTCAATACCTACTTACAGTTTATTGTATACACATGACATGTAGGTAAATACACTGTCTATTGTGAAATAAGCGATCTAAACACATGAGATCTAATGGTTCATTGACACAAGTACATTGTTGTGATCATCTGACATCTAGACATTTATTTTCTGTCCCTGTAATCTGTGGTATTATAGACTGATCTATCTAAAGGGTTTTGTCCCAATTGAATCATCAATACCGCTCATGGTAGAATTAATATAGACGGGTTTGGGGGGGGGGGGGTGATGTTTGTAGAGGACAAAATTAAAAATATCTCCGACGGCCGCCTTCTTAGACCGATTTTCATCAAACATAGCTAAGAACACATCCAAGTATATATAATTAAACCTTTCAAATAAAAAAAAATCTAAATCGTTTCATCCGTTCGGGAGCTACGATGCCAGACAGTCGCGGACAGAGCTAATTTTATTTATGGAACTACAATAATTTACGTATAATATAGGGCACTTATTAGATATAGATACCTATTCAAAGACAAAACATAAAGTTGATGTTGGTTAACCGTTAAATTTACTGCTGCTACGTTAGGCTAAAAAAACGTTAACTTTATGTATGTTCTCTTGCGCAGTCGTGTTCAGGCGAACCTAATTAGCTGCATTTTTTTTTTTATTTAGACGCTCTGGATAGAGACATGAATTAATTTAGAACTCACAAGACCGTGAATGATTACCTTCTCTCCTGTTACCAATAATGCGCTTTGTACCTAGATATATACTTATTACTCTGTAGGAATGTCAATTTTAGCCAAAGTAGATGCAAAGAAAAAAAAAAATGCTAAAAATATAGTTGGAAATACTGATATTAATTTCATCTATGCAGTAGAAGAACCGTTAGTAGGGCATCCGAAAATAAACCGCAGTAAGTAGGTAGTTTCCAGCAGGCGTCCCAAATGCCATGCACGCTGCCTAAAATAGTCGTGGACTGAGCCACGTGAGATGCCGCACCCGACATCCGACTCTTCGGATTGTAAGCGTACCTATCTAGTTTGTTAATATTTCTTTTTAATTAATTGTTTTACTGAAATGTGGTAGGTCTAGGTAGTACTATATTACTGTGTTCCTAAATGCTATATATTGTTATTAGTTTGCCCATAGCATTTTTGAACGTTCGATATAAATTAAATATAATTTAATTGTAGGAACCTGAATGTGCGTAGGTACCTCCTTACTTTAGAAAAATAATTTAAATGTTTTATAACTAATCATTACTTAAACACTTTACATTCAACGTTCTCTTAAAAAAACTCCCTAAATTAGGAATGCAAAATACCCAACGTAGACCATGGCTGCGGCATAGTGCGCCTTATTTGAATAAATTTCAGCGATGGTAAAGCTTTTGTATATTTATAGCACATCTTATGTTGTTCAGTGGAGGTCCATCATACTCAAGTTCAGTGGCTGAGTTATCTATGGACTAGACTCCCCGCAAAGGTATAGGTAGATAGGTACTCAGCGCCACTGGCGTTCTAAGATCAAGCTAGAGCTAATGGCAGTCAAAACAACGAGGATAAAGACATTATGTACCAATGTGAAAGTTTACGCAATGAGTAATAAAATTGTGAATTACAGATGCATGTAGGTTAGGTAGGTATGGATTCTTGATGGGTATTAGGTATACCTAATTGGACCTAAGTGTATCTTTAACGAACTCAATGTAGGTATGGTCCAATTTAATATTTTATCGTAATGGTACATTTTTAGACTACACTTTACACGGTACACTCAATTGTTCTCTAAGAAAACTTCAACTATATCTGACGACCCTGCATACCTATCTCTTTTGTTGACTGTACCTACCGGGTAAATGAGGGTTTTTTCAGCTCTGTACGGAAACTGGCTCAAAAATGGAAAAGAAAACGTTTGGCAAGAAATTATCGCCTCTTGAATGTAGGTATTTATTTAAGATTCATTCTTATTTGAGACAAACTTTTTTTGTTCGAATTTACTACTTTTACTGTTGATGGTTTTTGGTGACAAAGGAAATGTTAACTAATCAGGTCACGAAGATCGAGTTTGAGAAGTGCGAAGGGCTGATGTGCGAGGGACGCGTGGCATGTGGGGAAGCGCGCCGAGTCCCAGGGGTCGTCGACACTTCGGTGAAGGGCAGCGAGGTCGGTGCGTTCGCTTTCGTAGGCGCGCGGCGGGCGACGCGGCGCGGTGGCGGCGGCGGTGTCGACGGCTCCGCGTATTGATCGCAGCTTCCCAGCCTTCCCGCCAAGGCTCGGATACCGGTTAAAATTTCAAACCGTTATCATGTACTTGACGCAAAACCTTTAAATTCGGTTTCGTTCGCATATACCGGTATTTTTTAACCGGTATTTGGAAGAGCATTATATAAAGGTTTTTTTCGGATTAAACGGTTTAGAGCAATAAAAACCGGTTAATATGGACGCACTATAAAGAAACACCGCGTGCTGTTCAATTTTTATTCAGTAGTAAGAATTTTTTGTTTCGGGTCGGAAGTTTATAATATCACTGCATGGAATGATCAATTCTAAGATCTATCCACAACACATAGATATGTAGATGATCTAAGGTCCATTTTTACAAGCTTTTATTCAACTTGCACTTGTATGTAAGTGTGTATGTTTTTTCGGGTGGCATCATGCAAGTCAATTTTGAAGCAGATATCTTCAACCGATTTGACGATGATGATGGAGCTGGAAGGTGGCATAGGATCACCATTACTAAACGACAAAACTCCATCGAAATTGGGCTCTTATGATTCGTCTTGACAAGTACTTTGTCTTTAGATGGTAAACATGGTCTGATGACGGAGGTGGAACCTTCCAGCTCCATTATCAAACCCTGGTTGGCCTATGGCCACCATGGCCTATATGCCTATGGCCGCCTGGCCATAGGAACTCCGTTACTAAACGATAAAACTCCATCGAGTTTGGGCTCTTATGATTGATCTTGACAAGTACTTTGTGTCTAGATAGTAATCAGGGTCTGATGATGGAGATGGAAGGTGGCCATAGGAACTCCGTTACTAAATGACATAACTCTATCGAAATTAGGCTTGTCTTTACGAGTATTTTGTCTGTAGATGGTAACCAGGTCTGATGTTGGAGCTGGAAAGTGCCCATAGGAAGTCCGTAATAAAACGACACAATCCCATCAAGTCTGGGCTTGTTTGATTCATCTTGACAAGTACTTTGGTCCTAAATGGTAACCAGAGTTTGATGATGAAGCTGAAAGGTGGCCATAGGCTCTCCGTAATAAAAACTACGTAACCGCATCGAGTTTGGGGTCATTTGATGATGTCATGATGTCATGTTTGGGGTCATTTAATCTTGATGAGTACTTTGGTCCTAGTTAATATCCATATGCAACCCCATCAGGTTTGGGAAATTAAGTTCGTTTTATTTGCAAAGAAAAACTATTTCTGTGTTTATTTAAATTAATGTGTATTATTACTTTGTAACAGGTCATCATCTCATCATCTTCCTGCCATTGTCCCATGTTACTTGTGGTCGGCGCAACACGTTTTCTGTCACTGGCGCCACTTTCAGACTTCCTCTTATGCGCTTATTCCTACCTTATCCATTCTGGTCACTCCGCAAATTCATCTCAACATTCTCATCTCTGCTACATGCAACCTTTTTTCATCCGTCTTCTTCGCGGCCCAAAATTCCGATCCATAAAATACGACAGGTCTTATCACGGACTTGTAGATTTTCTCCTTTAAATTGAGGGGCATCCGTGGGTCGCAAGTTGTTCCAGTGACCTATCGCCATTTCATCCATCCTGAGTTGATCTGGTGCGTTACGTCTCGGTCTATCTCACCATCTTCTTGGACAAGCGACCCGAGATACCGGAAGTCAGAGCAGATCGGTATGGGCGTTTCAGCGAGAGATATTGGCACAGAACTAGAGAGACCACCGAAATCGCAAAATAAGTATTTTGTTTTGGTTCTTCTCAATCTCAGGCACTCAATCACAACACTCTCCAGTATTTGCCACCACACCTCCAATTTGCTCTGGACCTCAGGGCCACTCTCGGCAACCAGCACTATGTCATCAGCAAACACCAGGTAACCTCTTCCTAGATGTCCGACACCAGGGCATCCATTATCACCAGGAAGAGATAAGAGCTGAGGGCCGACCCTTAGTGCAAGCCGACAGACACATTGAAGCTGCCAGTAGAGCCCACTGTAGACCGGACTTGGGTACTGCATTGACTGTACATTGCCCGAATCAACTGCACATACTTCCCAGGCACACCTTTCTCCATAAGGCCCCACCACAAAACCTCACAAGGCACTCGGTCATATGCCTTTTCGAGGTCGACACACACCATGGCAAATTATGCGCACTTCTATATTTTTCGCACAGCTGGCGGGTAGCAAAAAAAAAGCATTTGTGGTACCCCGACTAGACATAAAACCGAATTGGTTTTATGAAATTTCACTCTCGTCTCTCAGCCGCCTTTCAATCACTTTCTCCCAAACTTTCATACTATGTGACATTGGCTATATTCCTCTGTAGTTGTTGCACTTCAGCACATCACCTTTTTGTTTTTAAAGATGGGCCCTAGCGGGCTGTTGCACCATTCCTCAGGTATAGTTCATCCCGCAGCAACATATTGAAGAATAAAGCCAACTACGACCATCCATCAACCCGCAATAACTTCCATATTTAACTGGTATTCCATCTGAGCATAATGCCTTACCATTCTTCATTCCATTTACTGGTTTTCTCATTTCATCTATACTTACCATTCTCACTAACCCTTAATTAATTGGTTTAATCTCAAGTACCCCATTCCAGCTATTCCCCACATTCATCAGTTTTTTCCAAATAGCCCTTCCACTAATTTCCCTAATTTCCTCATCATTCGCAAGAACCATTCCAGCTTCATCTCTTATACATCTAATCTGACAAATATCCCTCGCCTTTCTTTCTCTAGCTCTAGCCAGCCGGTCGGTACAGTTTTTTTGGCTTGCTGGACTATCCAGTGTGCTGTACAGCTCATCTTGGGCTTTCGCTCTCGATATGGTCACAGGTTTCTTGTTTTTTTTCTTAAGAGCATCATACTCACTCTTTTTTCTTTTTGCTTTCAAAATACCTTTCTCCTCTTCTACACTATGTCATTCTTTTCCTCTTCTTTTCCCTCAACACATTCTGAATTTTTGTCGACCACCACCATGTATCCCTATCTATCGTGCCCCTTCCTTTCGTCTCTCCCAAAATGTCCTTCGCTGCACACCGAATACACCCAGTCATTTCCTTCCAACATTCATTCACACTCCGATCATTCATGTCTCCCATCGCTATCATTTTATCAACCACTCACTCCCTGAATTTCTTCGCACAATCATTCTTCTCTAACAAATGCCATTTCACTTTAGAGGGAGATCGCTCTTTGCTTTTGGAACACTGAAAACCAGAAGTTTGTGCTGTGAGACTAGTCTACTAATCTTCTCTTCTTAGTCTTCTTCTTGTCTTAAGGAATATTCTGATGATGAAGATCAATCCCAATCATTGCTAACACCTAAAAAGGGTATCATCAACACATCTAACAAGTAACACGTATAAAATAAACAATCATATTGTGAAAGAGGATGCAGAAAATGGTAGTGAGTTAGTGACGAAAACAAATCAGGCGAATATATCAGTGCTAAACCAGGAGAAGAAACTTTTTCTAATGTCAAACAATGTGTTTACCGACATGCCGTTCTTCGAATAAACCGGTTAATTTAGGTTAAAATAAAGTTCCCAAAACGTTTACGTTCATCACGAAAAGTTCGGAGGAAAACCGAAAGTAACCGGTATTAAACGGTATTTTCCAAACCGGTTCCGAGCCTTGCTTCCCGCACTCGATCCGCGTTACCTACCTACATCTCTGCTTTATTTCCTAAATGTTTTGGTACCTTTCTACTCGCATTGTTTTGCTTATTGATGGTGATTTTACACTCATAAAAATACATAACAAAAAAGAAATATAGTAGGTAGGTACAGTACCTACTAATTAAAGTACATGCATATTTAATTATTTAGCTTGTTCCAAATTTCAAACTTGATGCCTTCCGTCATATCTATAATAATCATTCATTAATTACGCTATTCCTAGATTTCCTAGCCACGATTCAGTTTTTGATTAATAAGTAGGTAAATATGTAAAACTAAGTAACTTCCCTACCAAGTTTTTACTGTTAAATGTTCATACTTAAAAAATACCATGGCATTGTTCTCTAAAAAAATTAGGTTAGCCTACCGCGTAGGCAGGTACCTACATAAATATGTTTAGTTTGCGGCAATTGAGTATGACAAAGTTCAATAGCTCCTAGGAAGGAATTCCAAACCCATGACATAGGTAAATAGAAAGATTGTAATTACAAATTTTAAATTGGTGGAATAAAAGTTTTTCCTTAACAGTTAATAGGTTATATACCTACCTACCCTTGCGTTTTTTGTACGGCAGACAGCCTGCACGTACCTTTAATATTTTTGTTTTGTAGTCTATTTATCCAGAAGCACTACAATTCAGAAAGCTAGTTAAAGTAGGTATCCAAAACTTTACTGATGACTACATCTCAAAATTTTACTCATGGCTGATGAATCCATGATTTAACACTTAACCACCCATTAAAACGTTAATAAAATTATTTAAAAAAAATACGAAAAATCTATCAGGTCTTTTTAGTGTAATATTCTTCGACTACGGCGCCTAGCAGTGATAGCCCTGCCCGACTGTAACGTAAGTTAACTGGGCTGCCGCAGCGACCACGGCTGCTGGGCGTCGGCTATTGTTTCTGCAACACGATCACTAATGTATTAGTTTTATTCTTTATAAATGCTGTCTGTGCCAAGAATATTTTTTATTTAGAAATAATGTCAGGCTATAATAGGTAGGTACCTACATACCTACTTAAAAAGTAAAGCGTTCTGTGCAATCAAATATTCTTCCTTGTTAATCTTTTGCGGCCATTGAACTGCGATAAACGCCGATGTATTGACCCCTTATCACTGGCGTCCAAGTGTTATTAATTTACCTTGTCATCGAG
Source organism: Hoplodrina ambigua (assembly GCA_949774945.1). Classification (NCBI taxonomy): domain Eukaryota; kingdom Metazoa; phylum Arthropoda; class Insecta; order Lepidoptera; family Noctuidae; genus Hoplodrina; species Hoplodrina ambigua. The sequence goes on along the minus strand of OX458969.1, from coordinate 5,913,271 downwards.
TGCAAATAATTATTGAAGCTTGCTTAAAATATTACTGTTTTAGCTATTCATTTTTTTTATTGTTTGTAGGTAGCCGCGGTATGCACTAGCGGAGACGCTTTCGAACCATAAGCAATTTTAATGTAATAGCTCGAGTGCACTAATTAACAACGAGAAGCGAACGTATCCGCGGCAACAATATTTACAGTTTGTGCAAAATGCAAAACTAATTAGAGTTTTTGAACAGTGGGTAGTTGCTAAGTAGGTAGGTATATCAAGTTTTAGATAATTTCGCAAGTTTATTACTTAGTCGAGTGTTTTATTGAAAATTCAAACTCAGATTGATGTAAAAAGTTTGTACCTATTTGTAATATGATAATATGCAGGTTAGTAGGTAAGTAGGTAGGTGAGGATACATAATTGTAAATCTTTATCTTTACTTTCTCCGAGATGGGCTCACTAGTCCGTTGGCAATTGGCATACGCTCGAACTTGAGTCGCCGATTGACGACACAGTTAGCTATAGGTTCTATGGTAACATTTGTAGGTGTTGTTTTAAAAAGTAACGTTAATACGTGGGTGCATTTACAGACATTTCAACTCCCGGCTACAGCCAGACCCGGAATAAAAATGTATTATATTATCTCTAAGTAGGCCATACAAATACCTATTGGTTACGTGCGGAAATCGAACCCGCGAGCGAATTGCTCTTAACAAACAGCCACTCACTCAGCTATGGCATCAAGCGTGCCGTGTTTCACGTGTTTGTAGAATATTCACGTTTTATCCATCGTTCTAAACTTCTATTTTGTCTTTGTTGCAAATTGCAAGATCTATTGGTTTGTATGAAGGTAACAAAATATTGATTATTTCTTCAACGGCGGACACACTTTTTTAAAATCATAAATCAACTTCGCTAATCATGAATCATTCAATAAGTAGGTAAGGCGTATTCAGGATTCAGGAATGTGTCATTACGAGCGTTTCTTATGACCGTTTCTTATCTATGATACTATTGTCTGCTGTATTTTTGTAGTCAGATTTTGTATAGCTAAAATTCTCAACCGTTTTAGAAGTTACGAGGATAATGTAACAGGGTGCGACAGATGTAAGGGTCGCGATACACATAAGCGGATCGAGTCGGTTCGGTATTTTCATTAAAACGTTATCAAAGGTTGGATTGGGTTGGCTGTAGAAACGATTCAACTAAAAACTGAGCAGATAGTTATCGATAGCTTACCAAAGTTATAATGTCTACTTAATTGACGGTTAAGGCACTCTCTTTCAGTTATGAACAGACAGACTCAATCTACGCATCAAAGCGGAACTGAGAGTCTAGACAAAAAGAATTTCTTTTAGCATTTACACCAAACGCTAAGTCTGTACCTACTATAAACTGTATGGCAATGGCATTAGATGCACTACGAAATCACGTAAGCTGCCGGTCTCGTGAAATAGTATTTCTATAGTGTGCGGAAGAAGAACGAACGGATGAATTTTGTCTAGGCCCTCACGGTAATAAAATTTATTACCGTGGCCCTATCCACCGCGAATGCGTTAAGAATTATGAAACAAGAGATTATAAAAATGCATGTAGGTGACTTGGTAGGTAAGCAGGTACTCCTGCTAGAACAAAAAGACGCGCAGAAGTTGGTAGTTATTTTATTGTCACTAGTCAAGTGGTGAATCATAATTAAGTAGGAAAATAATTGTCATAGTCATTCTTCTTCTTTTCGTGTCGAACTGTCGATACTTCGATAGACTCATCTCTTTGTCCGACCATTATTGAACAACCTAAGCAGCATTTGACCAGCTCTTACTTCGGCCTCATTTAGATCTTGGATCCGTGCATAGTTATAGAAAATGCCTTATAATTCGAAACAAACATGAAGAGAGAGATACCTAAGAAGGCAGGTATTCTTGAACGTTCAATCATGTTAATTCTGATTGATCGTTGCGAAAAAATTTAGTTCGCCTAATGCATTCGCGGTTAGCCGCCATAACAACATGAATTATTAATTGTAGACAACGTAGTGCAAGTTCATTGACCTATCAAGTAATATGGCATCAACTAAAAGCCTGGTGCGTCGCTCTTCTAAATAAATGAAATGGTGATTATCAATCTCGAAAATCAATAAGCATTTCTCTAATTTTGACAACTTTTAATTAATTTCTAAAGCTGTAAGAGAAAGTAAATAGAAATCAATGTAACCCAAGCCGTAAAAAGTATTATATCCAAAAGCACAAAAAACCTAAAAGCTTCTGGTCAGTTCGCTAATTCTGTTATTAATATGATCAAAGAGTTCACAAAATCCTTTTTTCAATCCTTATAATCAACGTTCAAGACCGTTCATTTTTTCATAGAAAGGTTTATTTCAACAGATAATAAAATAAATTATATAAATAATGAAATAAACCCGCAAAAATATTTTTAATACCTTTCCGTAAGTATTTTATACTGTCGTGTTCACCACTGGAACCGATCCAATTTGTGAAAATGAGGCGAATGTTTTGCGTTTGCTCGTTATAAGGTAAAAGAATATTATTTTAAAGTAAGTATACGAACTTCAACTATGAAAATAGACCAGAATTTCTACTAATTAAAAACGTTAAAAATCTAGCAATTTTATCTAAGAGAAACACAAAGTTAAAAAAAAAATGTAAATTAGAGGAATTTTTGATAGATCAAAAATGGGATTTTAACGCGATCGTCCTTAGAAGTGAGTTGAACTCTGATGAATAAAAAAAAAAGTTATTTTAATTTATTTACCTATTTATTTATTTTTTGTAGGTAGGTAGATATATTACCTACCTAGCAATATATTGTATAGCGTTATTTTATAAAAGTGAATGTGTACTGTACAGGGGCGGGTTGCCAACCATATATTATTTTGCTCCATTATACCTACCTACTTTAGAATTAAAAAACATATCGGAAATACTTTATTTGACTTATTTGTGGAATAGGCACTTGTTATGAGATTTTAGAACGAATATTGCTTGAATGGATCAGAATGGAACGCAAGTGCAAAATATTTAAATAAATAAATTTTCTGATACTTTATTTTGTTCGTAAATACCTAGCTAGGTAATTTTTTTTAATATTCGTCAGATGAATATTCTTTATTTTCTTTAACAGTTGGCAACCCTAACTGTACCGGGCATAAACTCGAACATTGTTAGTGGTTCAGAAACGTTATAGGCAAGCTATCTCAGTAAGACGTGATGATAAAAGCGCGTCAGAACATCAACTATGGAATACCAGGACAGTTGACTCACCCAGACTGCTGTAATGGACGGAAAGATTCTAACCAATTAACTAATCGCTTATTCCCAGTAGAAAGGTGGTCGTTATGCGCGATGACGTCATCGACTCATTGCTATATAGCAATCGATATATATATATCGATAAAAAAATTAACATGAGTTGGACACAAGTTAAAAAAGCTGACAAATATGGGTTAGATGATAATATAGATTATAACTGAAATGAAAATAAAACAGAGACGGAATTGAGTACCTATCGATAATCCAATCCAAATCCATGGAAATGTATGAAGTCAGTATTCTTTTGCTTAGTGAGTTGTTGAAGACCTCTACAACGAGAACGACGCCATAACCCATTCCTATTCTATTGATAAAAGAAGTGTGAATAAGAGAAGGAGACTGGAGACAGTTAATGTAACTTTTGATCTTGATCTTTGATTCTTGAAACCTACGAGTAGGTATCACTGGAGACTCCAGTGAAAGGTTTCGATAATTCAATAAAAATAAAAATCATACCTTTTTTTTTACATAGGTTACATATTTTTAGAAGTAACTACGGATAATTAAATACACTAACAGCAGACCCGCGACCTATACTGGGGTAGTCGCATAAAGAAGTACTTATTACCTACCAACTATAAATTGGTAATTTTTAGCAAAGCAATACGGATCATTGAAACAACTACATTTTATTGTCAGATTCCAGCTTTCTTCATTTCAAAAACGGATAAATATAAAGTCCACTAGAAGCCACTTTTACATCTATCAACTAAATTTTTGACCAAGTTACGAAAAACAGTTAAAGATTCATTGTTTGAACTCCTAGCTCTTATCTCTTTAAAACCTTCATTAAATTATTTATTCTAATTACATTAATAAGTAATCTACTTAGGGGTACGTGTTGTTAAGTGCATTACTTTACTATACAACTATTATATTTCTAGTGTAAAACGAGTAGGTAGGCACGGAAAACGGATGTCCTTTTATCTGGCAGTTTGTCCCACTGATATGTCACGTCTGACGACATGGTGACATTGTGTTTCAACGTTGTACTTGTATTATCATATTTAAAATACCCGCAGGGTGTCGGGGGACGCTTTTGTGCATTCGAGAATATTATTAAGTTTGAAATAAGTAAGTCTGTAAACGATACCGAGATTGTGTTATGTTAGCACTGCGAGTAGGTACCTATCTATGTAATGTAAACTACTTACTTATATCAAGTTCATTGTTTTGTCTCGTACCAAGGCGACGGTTATTATTGTTATTGTCATCATTGATTGGACGAGCCATTATTGGAACATTAATTTATTAAATAATTATCGTATATGACGCATTCTCGTTTGTTATTGAGATAATTACCAATACATATTATGTAGGTGCTTATACCTATAATAATTAATACTTAAGTAAATAACGCATTGGTTTTGACGGATTGAAATAAACATCGTAGATATGCGAATATGGTGTATCTAGACGAATATCTAGAGAGAATTCCAATTTCCGCAAAAATGTGGTAGGATGGGGTGTCGCGAGTCGCCCCTGCAGAGAGGGGTGTGCGGGCGGGGCGGGGCGCGGCAAAGCACAGGGGTGCCGCGCCGGCTGCGCGCGCCGCGGGCCCCAGGCCCCGGGGACGAGCCGCGCCGCATGTGCGGCCGCCGCCGGTCGTGTACCCTCCCCGAACCCTTGCGCCGCAAACAAGGGGAGCTTCCTCTCCCTCCCTTCCCGATTGAAAGCTCGATTATTAAGCACTCATTCAAGCTTTAATACGGGATTATCACCGTGGCAACTATGGACCGTGAGTTGGCGATGGTAGTCAATGAAATTTTGTAGGCGTAAGAGAGAGCAATAATTTAGGTAATTATGTGCTGTAAAGAGATAACTAGATAGTAGGTAGGTATTGGAAAAGATACTGACCGTTTGCAGAGCGCGCTGCTGGCGACGTGGCTTCCTTGTTTCGAGAATTTTCTTTCTCCTTCCCGTTGTTGCCTAGGACAAAATCAAAATTATTGATTTGAAAAAGGACGTACTGAAATATTTTACACAAAATAATAGGATTTAGTTATTTTGATTCCGTTATATTTTGGCCAGTTGTGTGCACTAATTAAACATATATATATTATTAGACTTTAATCCCAAGTTCAAACCAAATACCTACTTGGACAAACTTACAGTAGGTACAGACCTATTTATGATTATGTAGGTTCAACTTTCACTACAAGACCAACTGTGGATATTAATTAAAAAAAAAAACAACGTCTATATTTTGATCATGTAGGTAGGTAGTTATTGCACTCTAGTCTCAGTCATTTGATGATTGTTGAGCGGCTCAATAATCATCAAATGACTAAGACTAAAGTCTCTTGAGCCGAGAATTCGAGACAACAGGAGGACACAGTTTCCCAGCAAAACGGTTCTAGGTCCCTAAGAAACTACATACATACGTTCATACTTAGTGACATAGCTACACAAAAGTAAATTTATATAGAACAGTTAGCGATTTGAAAAAGCTGAATAATTAGGTATTACTTAATATGAAAAATAAAACATAAACATGAGAGCTCGTTTATTTATAACGGTTAATTATAACGCTACCTACTTAGTTTTAATTATTTTCAGTTTGTAGATTTACTCAATTTAAATGAGCAGCTTCACCACAACCACAAAGTACCTACCTACCAGTGATGTAATTTCAGACAGACAATATAATATTAATAAGAAGGTATAATAATATCGACATAGGTAACGTATTAGTTTATAACATTTGAATGGGCTGTCAGCCGGTTAAGTGACCGATAACACAGTGCTACATCAACTTGACAATCACACAACAATAACATCACGCCTGTAATCCCCGAAAGGTTAGGCAGAGTTGAACGTTCCATGTAACAGAGGGCTAGCCTATTGCTCTCAACCGGGCACAAATACAGACTCCGAGGCTGCTAAGTACTGAGAAATTCCTGATGGTTAAACCCAATAACACTTTAACCAACATGGCAATCGAACCCAAGACCTCATGCTCAGCAGTCGCGCTTTGCAACCACTAGACCAACGAGGCAGTCAAAATCACATTTAGGAATTATTCGGAAAAAAATGCGCTATCAAGTTCGCGTACCTAGATACCAACATAAAGTAGGTAATCAATTTAGGTAAGTAATTATCTTTATCAGTTCCTATACCTAAAACGAAAGCGTTTATAGCTAATTTATTACAAGGAACTCTACCTACGAGGAACTGTAGAAAAACAATAAAATACTTAGAATCACGAAATATTTTTGTATTAAATAAATATAGTCATAAATATAACGGGAAAAATAGTATCTTTATTGAATTACTGTTATATTTAGGTTTAAACTTTAAACCCATAAATTTCCTGTTGTGTTGCTGTTTCCTCTCCACAATGACCGATAAGACATTGTGGAATGGTTTTTAAACGAATTAGTTTCAATATAAACCGGAAATATTCGGGTGCAGATAGAGGAGTGCGGGAGTGGTCGGAGGTCCGCAGGGCGGGGCGGCACATTCCCGGGAGGATCCTTTTTGCCGCGGCTGCCTGTCAGACCGGTTCTATTGCGATCGTTCACCCGAGCACACTCGCTCGCAAATTTACATTGCACGGCTTTCCTCTACAAAGTAACAAATCGCAAATGAGTATACATAATATTATTCGATAAGTACCTACGTTAATATCGATCTTGCGTCATCTCATTACTATTCTCTATTAACTAAATCAACATGTTCTCGGAACGATTTCACGGGTACAGTAGAGGTGACCGCATGGACTGCTCAACGGACAGTTGATGGAGACCGTTCTGAAATAGGGTTGTCTGCCAAATTCTGGTTTCGTGAAGTCAGGGTCATATTTTTTTTAATAAAAGTTGGACATCATTTAGCTAAGTGCTAAAATCATAAAAGGTCCTTAGTGCCCTACAGATCTGACAGATATGCAGATGATGAATATGGATTATGGTTATCTGGTTGACTGATAGTTCACCATGTCTATAGCTATTTTTCCAATTAGAAATTCTATTGTCTAATGGTGGCAAAACACAATAGACCTACCTACGATTAATCAATCAATAAAGATAAAGCTCAGTCGCTTGCACCGAATTCAAGTAACCATTGTTTTATTTCAAGTGCCGGACGGGCGACCTTGACAGTGGCGTTGACTCGTGCGGCCTCAAATCGCAAGTTCTCTACCAACCGTCCGTCGCGCCATAATTATGATGTGATGAGCCATAATTATAACATGTATAGCTCCTGTACTCACTAGAGAATATTATTTGAACATGCTCGTATAAGAACATTATAGATTTACCTAATGCAGTCAAGATATCGCTATCGTCTAATATTTAGCTTGCATTTGCATTGCATTACCTACGAACGTTGCGGTGTGGTGAGATTGCGGCCGTTCTGTATTCATCTATTCACATTCAGCACCCAAAAAAATTGGCTGTTGTAAACAATTTAATTTTTAATGACGGGTCTCGTACGCGTCACGTAAGTGGTTTTCATCATTATTATCATTAATGGGACTTCATTTCTAAGTTAAGAATGTTTGTGTGTCTTTGGCGGAACTGTTTCTCAGTATCAATGAGAGAGACGTAGATTAGTCACAATAGTTTCTAAGTTGACGGGCCTGTTGGTCTAGTGGTTAGCGCCCCTGACTGCTAAGCCGGAGGTCGTGGGTTCGATTCCCACCCAGGACAAACTTTGTGTGATGAGCATGATTGTGAGTTCTGTGTCTGGGTGTGATTTATCTATAATATGTATGTATTTATAAATTATATAAGTATGTATATCAGTTGTCTGGTTACCATAACACAAGCTCTGCTTAGCTTGGGATCAGATAGCCGTGTGTGAGTTGTCCCAAGATATTTATTATTTATTATTATTATTAGTTTCTAAGTTAATTTAACAATTAATGATGCATCAAAAATTATTTAAATTGAGGTGGATCCATGCGAGGAAACAAGTAGGTAAGTACTAAAACTAATTTCCTGAGATTTTTGCAACGGTTGCGTTATCTTATTATCGTTCTAAGTTCCTACAACTAGTAAAATCGTTTAGGGATTATTTGAAGCTAGCCAGATAGGACTCTCACGCGACTCGACTGTGACTCGTTCTACTTGGTAGGTTGTTAATATTATTTATCATACAGTATTGTCAGATTAGGTAAACATGTAAATTTATTCATACCTCAAAGTAAAGGAAGGAAATCACATAACTTACTTCCCTAACTATATTGTATATTTCCATCAGCTTAATTTTTACTAACCTTATTTTTTTGAGCACAGATTTAAGGGATAACGTAGATTTCTATTAAAATAATAGTAATTATACTAGCATATATTAACCTGTAGGACGTCCACTGCTGAACATAGGCCTCCCCTACAGATTTCCTATAGGCCCGGTCATAGGTCAGCATGCTTGTTGGAATTTGCTAGCTAGCAAACAAGCTAGCTTTCAATTAGTGTTTTTTTTTTCAATCCGTCTTGTATTTCCGAGTATTAGTGCGTTCAAACAAAGAAACAGGTTCTTCAGCGATTGGACGACATTATTTTTAAATAAATTATTAGCCGATTTTAGAGTGCAGCTATGAGCTATTCCGGTGCGATCTCAAGGCGGAATGGGAGATGCGACTGTCGCAACCCAAGTTCGGGCACGCGACAATCGCGGCGGTAAGACCCCTCTTTGAGGAGTGGCTGGAGAGGCGCTACGGCGTCCTCACCTACCGCCTGACGCAGGTCCTCACTGGACACGGTTGTTTCGGGAGGTTCCTGTGTCGAATAGGGCGGAAGGAAACGTCCGAGTGTCACCACTGTATGGATCGCCCGGTGGACACGGTGGAGCATACGGTGCAGGTCTGCTCCGCTTGGGCAGAGCACCGCCGTGTCCTCACGGAGGCGATAGGCGGCAGCGACCTATCGCGTCCGGACCTGGTCCAGGCCATGCTCTGGGGCGAGAGGGAATGGGATGCAGTCACCTCTTTCTGCGAAGCAGTAATGCTAGCGAAGGCGGAGGCGGGCCGCGTGAGGGAGAGAACCACCTCACGCCCCAGCCGCCGCGGGAGAGGCCCAGGGCGTCGGACGTCGCGAGGCGACATCCGGCCACCGTGCGCGGGCTTGCGGACGACGAGTAATGGGTAGCTCGCCGTCCGATCAAGGACCAGGCCCGGGTCGACGGCGCGTTCTGTTCTCGCGCGCCTCAAAAAGCTGTCAGTACAGGGACGGGGCCCCCAACGGGGCCAACGCCTGCCGGGGTTGCGGGACGTCTTAACAGGATACCGTGGCCCCGAAACGTAAAGGGCAACAGAAGGAACAGGGTGGTTTTTTAGTCAGTAAAAGTCTGACAGTCCCTTCCACCCCACCCAGGGCGGAAGGAGTCATTTGATGATTTTTACCACGTAAAAAAAAAGCCATGAGCTATTAATTACTTTGCCGCTATGGTCAACAGGAAACGTATACTGTTTAAATGTGTAGGTAGGTTTATATGGAATCTATAAGCACAATTAATAGCACATGATAGTCACACGTATGTTCTAACGCAACAAACGTTAAAATAAATTAAATAACCAAGTCGTACCTAACTACTACTCAAGATTCTTGTACGTTACGGCCGTTTCTAAAATACAAACTGACTTCAAACTACATAACATAACATCACGCCTGAAATCCCCGAAGGGTTAGGCAGAGGTGTACCCATTAGTACACCTACATTTCGCCAGTTATGTCAAGCTAGGCAAGCCACTATTACCCATCAACAGGGCACAAACTCAGACTCCGAATTACAAACTATTTAGCTAATTAAAAAGAAACCGCCTGTATTGAGGCCTTCGTTATGTGGTGTATACGGAAACCCTTCTAACTCCAACTCTTTTCCCGGGCTTCAGATCGCCGACTTACATGTTCTTTTTTGTTTGGGCCACTAATACTTCCACCTTGGTTAACTAATAATACTAATCGATAGGTACTAATATACTTACAGATAGTCTTTTTGTGACGTGCCCTGGGATACTGTGACCAATTTGGATGTAGCTATAGTAAGTCATAGTTCTCACCTTACCTACTAGGTACAAACGGTCGCGAGTCGGCGTGCCTTAGCCTTAGTTATTGCAACCAACTTTAAAGGCACTGAAGACCCGAAAATTGTTAAAAAGTATCTATTGTTTTATATGAGTATAAATCTAAACTAGATAACACATAACTTATTCCTTCTAAAAACTTTATGTTTTAAAATCCATCCGAAAGTAGTTGAGTCATGAATGGGATTCAAATTTAAAATGTTTAAATGTATGTAAGTGCAATTTATTGTAATCCATTTCGAGGTTTTGAACTGAAAACAGACAGTAGCATTTTGATATCTAAATACTGAAGTTAATGATTGTAGACCCTCCCGTTCCTCAGAAGTATGGGAGTTAATTCTGATTACTGGAAAAGGTCTCCTACGCCGTTATTGGTTCTTCTTCAGATAAATAGTCTTACTTTATTTAAATTACAACAATACAATATTATGTGAAGGTTTAAACGTGTAGACAGACAGGAAAATGTTCATATATTATAATATCGTCAGCTCAGTAATAATATTTAATACTAGCATCTGCCCGCGACTTCGCCCGCATGGTTTTTTCACCCGAAATAAGTTACGCCTTTGGTAACTGATCAGCTCCAGTGGGTCGCTTCAGCTTCATTATAGATTTTATATTACAATTGATCCTACACTTTTGGAGACTAGGTTTAATAATTAGATTAAGCATCTGTTTTTATTATTGGGCCTAGTCTTCCATGAGTAAATTTAAATACTTAACAATAGATATCCTACTTAGATACGGATTATGGAACTCTACTATAACTATAAACTCAATAACTATATTATTGAGTCGAAATTTAAATTGACACAAATGTAACACGCTGTATTTATATTACCGTCTTTGGTAGATAAAAATAATAAATGAAAGGGTGTTTTGCATTTTAATTGATATGGTATTGGGAGCACGTGTCAATCGGTGAAAAATGGCTTTCGAAAGTTTCTGGTTTTTAATCGTAGGTAGATAAATGTTGTTCCAGTTATTTACTTTTGCTATTACTGCAATCATAATGAATTTGTCATTGTTACTTTAACATTTAAAATGTTATAGACAACACATTTCGTGGAGTCATTTACTTGCTTTACTTATAGATAGACACAGAATTTTCATGGTTAACCCTGAAATGGTGAGTTATTGAAACACACCTTCTGCGCTAAGACCAAACGAGTTTTTAGTAAGTAACAGTAAAAGTGCAGTATGTAAGTACTGGGGTGTGTGCACAGGTGTACTAACTAGGCATGCGGTATGTGGGTGATGGTCGCAGTCGGCACCGCGCCACCGCGCCGGTCGCCACCACCGACCGATGACCGCCACGTTCTCGACTTGACACGAGTTTAAAAATACATTTACAGCTCGTTCGATTCTCGCCATGGAAAATAACAGATTGAAATCGTCTCTATAGATTTTTTATTTGGTATAATTTTATAGCTTAAACATTATGATATGAATAATACAAGTCATACAACCAATACTGAACTCGACGAAGTTGTGCCTTATCGAACAGTGACTCACACCTTTTATTTTCAAAGAACTGTTCCGATTAGCGCGATCGCACGTTGGTACGCTCATTATAATGATTATTAATAAGAAATGAATGTAACATGTCACAAAAGAGTAATCACGGCATAAGTCGAGCGTGGCGCCTCGCCATATTGTATTACCACGAGGTCGGTCGCGGTCGAGCGTGTGATACGAAAGGATACTCACTAAGGTTAAGCTTTGTAATGTCACGCATAAAAGTTTTAACTAGATGACGAGAAATTATCATCTCTTCTTTCTACAGAGGCCTAAAAAGCATATGAATGTTTGCCACAACGAAAACGAGCAAAACTGCAAATCGACTGCTATTAAAATTCTGACGGAAATGAGTCACTCAGTTGAAAGAAAGTGTTATCGTCGATAAGCGTTTTGGCTTATCTTAATGCGTGTTGGCAGGCAGACCGACAACCTAAGTGGTTCAAATGTATTGCAATTGCTTAGTACTTAGTTCATAAAAAAACATTATTTTTACTACGACATCTCTATGACAGTTGATACACCATACTTCCTAATCTTTGATACTTAGTTAAACATGTGAAGGAGTCTATGAACATAAGCGTTTCAGTAAATGTGTACTCAACTGTACACCGCCATATGGCGCTGGCGGTTGTCGACGGAATCATACCCATAAAAAGGTTTATGGAGCTTTTAGGTTACACGCCGGCAAAGGTCGTGCATGTATCAACATGTACCCAGTGAATAAAGGACTGTTTAGAGAGCATAGGCATTGAGAACACATAAAATTATTCTATTAATAGTTATGTTCTCTATGGGGACATTTACAAACAGTTAGTAGGGTATAATTTCTTGAAAATCTCATGATACTAGGGCCACTTGGCCACAATGTAGATATTTATAACCAAGATTAAAAATTGTATAAGCATAGTCTTAATTTAGTGAAAAATAAATTCCTTACAAAAGCAGTCCCCAAGTGTCTTCTGGCAAGACAGTCACGAATAAAAGGACATTGAACAACAGGAGCACAGAATGTCTGCACTTCTAAACAAGAGTGTTGCTTGCTACGCCGAAGTTTATTAGTGTTTTTAATAAAGATTTATTTGCTAACTACCAACTCGCCGGTCGTTTAACTTGTGCTTAAATTAATTGTTCCCAGCCCACATATCGAGTGTTCGTAGCTCCTAACGTACATGACATGTGTAAAGTCGTAGGCATTCATGCTGGTAGCTGGTACGTTAGGACTGGTGAGCACGTGGGCATTCAAGGTGAAGGTCGTTCGCTGAGGCGTTGCGTAATTGAGATTCAACAGATATTTTCCAATACCCAATACATAAAGTACCTACCTACCGCGGCTCGGACGTTTGTGAAGCTTACTCATCATGACCTCGCTTGGATCATGTTGTAAGTATAGAATCATTCCTCAAACAGACCGGGGAAAATTCCTGGTTTTAAATTAAAATCAAATCTCAAACATATTCATCACCTAACATCAGTCATCGCAACAGGACATGTCCCTAAAGTAAGTTTCGGAAATATTTTAAAATGTTTTCTCTACAGTAACATTTCTACCCGAATACATACTTGGAAAACGTTCAACGACACTGTTCAACTAAAAATGTAACGGAAAGCTCAGTTGAGATGTTTACTGCTTATTAAAAGATCTATTTTTACGATAGCGATTTCCTTGAAAGAAATGTTGGAGATCGGTCAACTTATCAAACTAACATTTTCTAGTAAAAATACACATAGTACTTAGCTTATATATTTATTTTAGTACATGGTGGACTTACGATATGGTCAGTTTCTAATTTTCTATACCTCTAATGCACACAAGTGCCTATAGGATAGGTAAGCGTGTTAAACTAAGTGGTTCGTGTAGTGCCAAGTTGAGTGGGCTAATCAGATTAGTTGACATTACTCTAAACGTGTCCCCTTTTGTTTTAAACGCAGTTTATTTATCACAGTTTCAAAACAAAGGTAAGTACTTTACAAAATGGTACCAACTTATTTTTTTGCGTATCCCAAAGCTTTGACCGCTGTTCATAGCTGAATCATGAATGAACCTTTTAGATCACGATCAGTACATGAACTTAGGTAGGTAGGTACCCGAAATACTAATTAAGACTATAATAAATACGAAATATTCTAATTACGGCGGAGTCTGCTTGTTAATTAAAATGCGATATCCAGAGCTAAAACATTCAGGATTGTGAATAATATAAATAATTTAATTAACTCCTGTTTTTTCCGCAAATTGTACCTACCTAATATAACAATGTAACAAATAATGGTAGAGGACATAAGTGGAGGAAACGCAAAGTTGGATTGGCATCGTTCAGTAATATCTACGTGGCGTCAGCGGTGTTAACAGAGAGCTGCCCGTCTGTCCAAGAACAAGATTTTCTATTAGAATATTAAAAAGGCCGTACTACACACCACACCGGATATATTACTGTTTGGGAGACGGATGTGGCGTCATTTGCATGCAGGTCGCGTACGCAGGACAATGCATGCCTACGGAGTGAGGAGCTCCCGAAAGGATCTTACTCGGAATATATTACATTGGTGTAAAACTAAGTTTTATTGTGTATTTTAAAGAGACATTTGATATATTTTTGAAAAACATATTTACAATTACTCGGGCCTTGATATTGTTTAAGTAAGTAAATATAATATTGGCGAAAGAAACTCTTGATTATCTGTCAGTCACTAATGTGTTGGACAGCTATCAGATATTATTTCGATAGTATATATCCGCAAAATATGGGTTTGGTTGAACCGGGCAAGATAACGTTGATTAAGATGTGAAGTTTGTTGATTACACCGCGCTATCACTGATACCATCGTATCAGATTGCGTTATCAGTATTGGATACTGTGCGCCACAGATATGTCAGGCGAGTTGAAGGTGATTGACTTTGTTCAAATGCAAGTTCTGTTATTTCAACGTTAAAAATATTCGGAAAAGCCACAAAGGGGATTTGAATAAGTAGAGGAACCAATGGTGCCAAATTGTCATGAGGCTATTTTATTGTTAAGAGTGTAAAACTCTCATGGTTAATTATAATAATGGTTTTAATCCGAAGGTGTTTTTAAATACCAAAGGGCTTTCCCTTGAAAACAGAGCCAAGTCTTAAATAACATGCCAATGTACACAATGAATGAAAGCTGGCCACCTTCCAAACTATTTTAGAGAAAATATTTTCCAGCATTTTCTTGTAAACGGTACACACAGAGACACTTTTAGAGCGGATGTCAAAGGGATCATTTCATGATATAATATCATACATGCGGCTTTAACTTTTTTAAGTTCGAAAATAAACACGTAATAATTGGTACAGTAGGATTATGCGTAGCTCCACTAGACTGTTTAACCAGGTTTGTGCACATTACCTACCTAAGGTATGTCAATTACCATGTTAGTTACGTTTAGAGCCGAATCATTGACTTACTTTACGATTTTTCAAATGAGTCAATATATTACAAATCATTGTTATTCTAGTGTCCAAGACGTATAATATACTTTATAAAGAAGATAGCGGCGAGGTCGTATGTAGGGCAGCAGTCGTCAGCCGCGCCGCACTTCGGCCCGCTGTTACAGCTACGATCTTGGCCTCAAATCCTGACCGGTTACCTTCTTTGGCAGCGACCGGTTTAACAGACCAAGTTCTTTGTAGAAAAGTTTACTCTCTAACACTCATATTTGCATTAACTTTACAAAGCAACCGTGTCCGATGAACTATCAAGACTTCTCGTGACGGATGTGTGAATAATCAGACACAAACGTGGTTTTCCGAGAAGTAATAATTTATGAGTGAGTAATAAATAATAATGGAGTCAGCCATTATCTACTTTCACGTCTCTATTAATCACGGAAAATGGGTGTATTGGCATCCACCCTGGCGCTGTCGGTGGCGCGTTGGTGGTGACTCACGCCACGCTCACAGTCATGCAGGGTGAGCGCGCTGTGAATCACTGACTGACTGCAGCGCCATACCACGCCATACCTTGCCCCTCGCCATACTATTATGCACATATTGATGCCGCAGGTAACAGAATCGCCATTGTGTGCTATTCACTATTGTGCAGCCGAACTTTTTAGGTCCCCATAAGCGATTGTTAACGCCTTATTGTTACACGGCTCGAATGTGCCGGTTTATTTAGATTGTAATAATAACAGGATTCTAAGCCCACAGACCAGTTCCATTGAAATTGTTATGTTTATGTATTATGAATATAAGTATTCAT
Source organism: Hoplodrina ambigua (assembly GCA_949774945.1). Taxonomy (NCBI): domain Eukaryota; kingdom Metazoa; phylum Arthropoda; class Insecta; order Lepidoptera; family Noctuidae; genus Hoplodrina; species Hoplodrina ambigua. The sequence goes on along the minus strand of OX458969.1, from coordinate 5,897,195 downwards.
GTCTTGAGTCATGCCTGCAGCTCGTTGTGTCAATTAAAATTTTTATTGTCTAGATTCTAGGTTCTAAGTTGCTTTGTCACATCGTCTGAATATATGAAAGTAGGTAGGTACCTGGCGGTTATTGTTACTTTAACTGTGTCAGTACATCTGAGTTTATAAAATATCGATTGCACGCACAGAACACGATTTAAGAAGATGGTTAACTAACTAAGTCTTATTGTGTATTTATCTTCATTACTCGTTACCTATCCTATTTGAAATTCCGCCCATAAATAACTCATAAAAAAATGAATGTAAGTAAAAATCTACCTATCTTGGCACGATAATTATTAATTATTTTACAATATTATATTTAGACTGTGTCCTACATACTTCGTTCTGCATGTTATAAAACGATTTCAACGTGTTATTAGTGATAATCAGGTACAGCTCTTTTAACGTAACTGCGCTCCATACAGTAGGTAGGTATAATGTACGAGTATCTAAATTGTACTTAATACTTACCTAGTCTGTACCTACATGTGTTTTAAATACGCAGATGTTTCCTAAGTGCGCAGAATAAAATAGTACCTGGAGTCCTTACCGTATTTTATACCTACTTTCTGGTAGGTATTACTATGTAGATTAGTTATCAATATATTACTGAACAAAGAACTCTAGAGATTGGGTCAATAGTTCAAAAGACGATTAAATGCCTGGACAGTGGACACTCTCAAAGATAAAACATCATTGCAATACAGACGGGAAATAAGTGTCTGGTTTTAAATCGATAATATATACATATTTCTTTTTGTGTCTCGTAAAGTAAACAGCTATTTAGACACGTCCGCGGTTGTTTGTGCCGCGCGGGAATTAGTCACACACACAAATATCACTAACGATCAACTGTAACCACTAACGCCATCTACCGGCAACAAATGTAAACATATGTATAAAATAACGGTCAGTCTGTAACAAAAACATGGTTCGCAAATCAATGTAGGTATGTTTAGGTAAATGTGGGTAAAGTTGTGTTTAATCTTAATTAGTGATTTAATTTTGTCTATTAGAAGCTAACTTTAATTTGCCTAGAATAATTAAACTTGGACCGAGTTTCAGCCAAGATTAATTTTAATGCAACTGTAACTAATTAGAGAGGATTTAATTATTATTAGAACACTGAAATAAGTCCCACCTAACGGTTTAACAAGACCAAAGTAGATCACTTATTTGATCAATTTAAATAACCTTGATAGACCGGAATAGCCTAGAAAGAGAAAATTGTAACTTTCTAATGTTAAAAATAACTGTAGATATGTCATGTAAGAATGATGAATTTATTAAAAAACAATATTGCACGAATTAAATTAGAGGACACTCAAGATCAGCGCGTTTCGGTTTTTACTACCCGAGCAATATTTGGCAATAATCCAACTAGATCTTACGGTTATGTAATTTTCTATTTTATCGTTTAGTTATTATTATAAGGTTAATGGCACCTTATTAAGGTCGTTATAAGATGATGTCATGAATGAAATTCTTTGCGACGGGCGAGGCCATGAAATGTTAAACTTTAGGAGGTGGAGATTTAGTCTTGTCATGTAATGTTATCTTTAAGATATTGTTACTCCCAAACTCTTAAATCATTTGATACAGGAATTCTGGGAATTCATCAAAGGATTTGCCGTTTGCAGACTTGATCAAATAACCAGATTTAGTTCTACGAATATGACTGTTTTGCGAAAAAGTATTTTCGGGACGGCATTGTGCCTCTCGACTTATTCATTAGGTGTACCACGTACATAATGAGTATGTCTTGTACCTAACTACCTACTCACTATTTCGCCTTCAAATTCTGAGTAGGACGTGTTATTAAACATAGTGTCATTCTACACTTTCAGTTGACTAATTGTTAGCTCATTTATTCTATGAATAAATGATAAGATAAGCCCATTTAAGAACCTTTAAATAGAGTTGATATGAAAGAAGAAAAACATTTAGGTTCTAACATTTACTTATGATTCCCCTATGATATTGTAAAAGTGGTTTTGTATTAAAGTAAAAACAAGTAAACATATTGACAGACAAACAGGAAACTCAAACTGTATCTAGGATGATAGCTGAAAGAGTGCGTATCCGACACAAAATAATAATATAGATGCAACACCGACATAGCACAAAAGAAGAAATTATTGTCAGTACCAAATCAGAATTGTATTTTTACCCATTTAGTCATTATTACAGGTATAACTGAAATACAAGGATGACAGTCACAAATCGATAGATTCTGATAACCATATTAAGTTAAATGTCTTCAAAGTCTATTAGTATAATGTAGTAGGTACCTCCCCTACTTGTGAGGGAGGAGTTCGTGGCTAAGTTATAACAACCGCACGGGTTGATGAATATACTGGGTCGATCCATCAGGTTAAGCTACGCCGGTGTTGGTCCGTGGATCATCTTTACACACCGATACTACTCCGTGCCCCGGAGAGCACGTTAAGCTTGATTCACACATATCAGTGAAGTTGACGTCAGAAGCCCGAAAGTCTGGCAAACCAGTCATACCAAGTGGTATATCCGGTTACTGGGTTGTGGAGTCAAATAGGTAGTCACTCGATGTAATGTAATTCAGTTGCACCCTGTTAGACTGGAAGTCGACCTCAACAATGAACCAAAATTAATAATATTAGCTCACCTTTTCGTATTAGTAAGCTGGTTACCCTGCGAAGCGCTTCTCTGGGTGACTTCTGGAAGAACTTAGGCGTCAGGTTCGGCGGCAGGGTGAGGGGTTTACGGGCGCCGCTGCCCTCCCAAGCTACGGGGTGCTCCACTGCCATCTTTGACGAGGCTGTTAGTCGGTCCAGGTGCTCCGTTGAAGCAGGCCTGCCAGAAAGCGGACTTGTTAGACAGCTGGTCAATGTGAGTTATGTTAGTTGATTTACTTAAGTTTAGTAGTTCAGAACTATGTTAGATCTCAGTAAATAAGTACGCAGGTACGCTTAAACAAATCTCCCTACAATTAAAATTTTCCCTACTACTGCAATAATAATGTAACATTCATTAGTATTTGGATTGTATAGTGCCTAACGGTATATATCCACCCTTATAGAATTTTGACCGTATAGAATTTTGGACGTTATTTTGAGCTTTAACAAGTTTCATTTTCCTTACTTTGAGGATAGTAAATTAAATATTGTTATTTTGTCCGGGTGAACATAGTTAATAATAACTGACAGGACTACAAGGTAAACAGTTATTGTGGTGCTCTAGTTTTCCATTAATTTAACAAAAAATATTATTTTTACTTATGTAGTATCCATGACATTTTATAACCTAGATAATATTTATGGTTATTCAATTTTATGGATTTAAAAGGCTACAATACAGATAGCGGTTTGGGTTTGGGACAAAATGAGGAAACAAAGTCTAATAAAACATAGCGATCATAATTCCAGAAACTGTTAATGCCTATTCCGGTAGTGTTGTTGCATAGTAGGTAACGTTTCGATGTTTTGTAACGAATGACCAAACACAGTACGATTTTGGATTATGTCCTTCCTGTTTATTGGCTTTTTTACGTTTATTAATCAGCAGAAAAAAATAAAATGATGTTAACGTTAAACGGTTAAACATGTCATTAATGAGTAGTAGGTAGGCAGAAATTAGCAATTTCCATCACGTTCTACCAAACATTACGTTCCCCTAGGTCTGGATTTTAATACGCAAGTTTGAAAATAGGGTGGACGAGAGCAGGGGTCCAGTATCTGTAGTAGCATTCCGTCCTGGGGGTACGTATATACCTGTGTCTCTGGCGAGGGTACCAGCCCCTTGGCGGTCCGCCCAGCCGCAGCAGGTCGGCGCCGGTGCAGACGCCGGTCGCGCCCATCACCGAGCCACGCCCGTACCCGCCTAGCGTCGCCGAGCTCCCTGTTTGGAGTAAAACAATATTTTATAAATACAACACCAAGACATCTTCACGCCTACTTGCGATCGTCTATTTCTATGCCAGCAAATTCCACAGGCTAGCAGTGTTATAGCATGACGGGTCAGAACCTTTTAATTTATACGTATATATAAAAAGCAACCGTTACTGACTGAATGATCTATCAACACACAATTCAAATCACTGAACTGAAAAAGGATTTTCCGAAATTCTCCTCGTAACTAAGGGGATGAAACGAGGGTTCAATGTTTGTACGTAGAAATCTACTTTGACGCGGATGAAATCGCGAGCACAAGCTAGTATTTTATAAATGGGTAATAGGTAGGAGATTAGAAAACCAATACAACTTTACAAAAAAGCTCAAAATGTAGTTGCAATCTCCAGTTAGTGACAGTCAATGGTGCCGATTCCCTTGTTCACAAACTAGACTAAATTTAGAGAATTGACATCTCTTACTAACATACAGCGAAAGAAAAGGACGGTGGCATTAAAGAACTAAGTTAGCGATGTCAAATTAGTTTTGCCTTGAACTTCTCCGTATTTTTAATCCATACATTTTAAGATGTCAACTATAATTGTATGGATGTGTCAGATTGACTAAATTTGACAGCTCTTATTTACATTAGTCTCTTTCTTGTTTTATTGGACAGAAGAAGATGGAAATAGTCTAATTTTAGTTAAGTTTGCGACCAAGAGAATCGGCACCAATGTCAAAAAATTTAGGTTTTGGGGCATTTTTGACAGATCGAGACTGAGGTTAGATCTCGATCGTTCCTAAAAGTTAGTAGAATTATAAGTAATTTCTAAGCCTTATTAGCCTATTTTACAAAGTATATAATGCCACACGTACAGGCATTGCGTAGCTAGAGATCCTGTTTTCCGTAAGTGTATACTTCATAATATTTTTAATTACAATGCCATGTTGCAACAAAGCGTATCCATTCTATAACTATTTCCTTATTTTATCGGTACATACCAACTGCCAAGGGGAAACTCATAAACGGCTATGTCTAGTTAATGACGCGGATATTAAAAATTAGTCAACAAAAAAGGGTAATGTTTTTGGTCGTTATGTTTGATAAAGAATTGCTCAAAGCAATTCCTGTAAATACAGCTGAATGAGACTAAAATATACCGACTGGGCATACCGGCTAGGCTTTTTTTATTATATGCGTAACAGATGAAAAACAAATATTGTAATTCTTTGGTTAAAATTACGTGTCCTAATGAAAATATAACACGCTGTAAAATTGTGTAAAAAGGATGTGAACACATGTGTGGCTGGCTTAAGAGCACTACTGAGCATATAACATTATTATGATTATTTCTAATAACATGCTGCACACCACCATGCATGACATCACGCGCACGATTATAGTTTTTAGGTATTATTAGTGCTTGCCATGTTAATAGGCAATTTGCTCGACTTGGACTATCTACATGTAAATTACCTGTTTGTTCAATAGTTACGGTAAAGGACGCTTCTAATTATGCATACAAGTGTTATCGTTTCGCATTGTAATTTAAATTGTTCTTTTTATAAATAGGACAAATGAAAATAAATAATTATAGTAATTGGGAATAGTGGACATATACATAATTAAAAGTTTGTCATTGCCCACAAAGGGCCAAATTCTTTTAACGGATACAGCAAAATTCCATATACACAGTCATATAACATTTCATATCACATTATGTTCACAATAAGCTCAGAAATGGCATATGTAGGTAAAAGTGGAGGTGTTGAAGAAGTATAGATAATCTGTAAATAAGCATTAAGTAAATAAGCTATGGTAAATAACCTTTTTTTAAGAAATAACTTTTTTTCCAGGCATGACCATACGATATCAATATTAATATTTCCTTGACAATTCAAAAGTGCCTGTAAATGGTCTAATTGAAAAAAATGTTTTGACTTTGACTTTGACTTTATTCCTGGTGACCTGAAATACAGGTTTTGTAAAAAACTTAGTTTAGGCACCAGTCTTCCACAAATTAATGTTACAATTCTGTCTGTAGACTATTTAATTTCTTTCTCTGTAATTGGTGGTAAGAAATAAATATATAATAATAATTATTATTATTCAATTTTATCTCGTAAAAATGCAATAAACAGCTCAAGGGCTGCACCCTCATTACTGCCTAGTTTAAAAAAGATGTTGAATTTCTAAAGTGACAAACATAACGTATTTTCATTTCTATTTAATTACTCTCTCGAATGTTTCTATTTAATGATGGTAGCGAGCGGCATAGTTTTTGTCTTATGATAAAAAAATCTGTATGATTCTAATTCCTATAATTCTAATAAAAATAATTTACGAAGCGAAAATTGAATAATTAAAGCCGATTGGAGATTTTGTGCAAAGTAAAATGTGTTTATAATTAAAGTTAACTGTTCACAGTTAATCACTGTGACGGCATATATCTTTAGAACTGTCCAGTGCACATTTCGCATCTTGTGTATCACTACGAGCGCCCGCCGCCCGTACCTGTCCCGATCCCCGTTCTCGTCCTACCCTCGCGTCACTGTACCCCGCAGGCGGGGACTCAATTAACCGGCTTAGCATAAATTAAACCTTTCACAAACTTAAAATATGTGTGGTACCAAACGTTTTATTTCCTCTTGCTAAGGTACGGAATCCTTAGACTAGCACGTTGTCGGTTATAAAACGTTTGCACTGAACACATCTCAACACGAGTCTGTTATTCCCTGTAAGCAATAGATCAACAGAACAATTCAATTCAAGACGATTTTTTTCAGAATGATCTTAATCTACCTAATATCGATATCGGTCTCCATATCTGTAGTCTCATGCTTTTAATTTACTTAATTTTTATGCATTGTCGCTGAGTAGTATGATGTAGTAGAATTTGTCTTCAGATCTCGGATATCTTTTGTTTTTAACAGTTAATAATGTCGCTTTAATAAAACATGGTGGAAATTAAGATTATAGATGGAAGAATATGCCGTTAAGACGGTATGTGTACCTGCTAGCTTTAATGCTCCTTTTTTCAGAAAGCAGGTATAAATACCTTACTCACTTTCAAGAGAGATAATGGGTTTTTATTTGTTTTACTCCCGGGAGCACAGCAATTGATAATTTTAATTATAGGTATTTAAAGAAATAATAATAACCTTTATAGTATAAAACTTAAAGATTTTGTTTTTGTTTTCGTTATAATTTTAAAGGTCTGAACGCCCTCTTCGACTTCGTAGCACTCTCGTAGCACTTTCGTAGCACTAGATAAAGCAAAATTGTTTTACAATTTATTCTTTTTAGGAATCCGTAACTAAAGGTTGCACCTACTACTAGGAATACGGCCTGGCTGTCGATCCGTCTGTCTTTCACAGAGTTGTAACTTTTTAACCGTAACATAGCCAGTTGTCACAGAATACGTTGACCTAAAATACCCAGTATTGCCTTTATCATAGCAAATAATCAAAAGAAGGTAAACTATGTTAATTTTTGTGGTAGGTACAAAATCCTTAGTGAACCGGTTTTCGTAAAAATCAATTGTATCAAAAAATCATAAGAATGCAGGCAAAGGTCAAGCAATGCCCTCTACGACGACGTAGCGCTCTCGTAGCACTTTCGTAGCAACAGATTGCCATTCTGCGTGTTTCGGTTTATACTTTTACACAATTTTTTGTTTGTTTGTTTAACTTCTTTTCCAAGTATACACTTGTTTGCGTTCGGTAAACGGTACTTGCCTAACAAGAGCGTCTTGTTTGTCAAGTGTAGGCAGTCTTTAGTTGCAGACATTGAAAATGTTGTTAAAAGTTATTATTAAGTAAGTATGTACATTACACGTAGTTTGTAGTTGTTTTTGATAACATGTTTATGCCTTTATATTTTCTAAATGCGGGCTGAGGTAGCTTATTGGTCACAGATACTAAGGCCTATGGGTAGGTCATGGTCCAAGAAATGATAATGTAATTGGTACAAATCAGCTAACCTATAGACTGTATTGAATTCATGGTGTTGTTCCTCGGGGGTCCAGTCGAGTTTCTCGGTGGGGTGCGTGGCACGTCGCATCCCCGAGCGAACACTGGCGTCTCAGGCAGGCTGGCGGATGTCTGCAGGGGCCCGCGGCCAGACGCTGCAGCTTCGCGGCTTTGGCGCTGAAGAGTTCTGCGTCTGGCTCCGCTAGCTCCGATGTCTGAAAGTTAAAAAACGATAGTTTCTTTTTACTGGAAGTGATATGAATGGTACGCATATGATATGTTTACAAGTTACAAGATACGACTTAAAATTAATAAATTGTGTCATGTCGTGAAAATGCACAATCATCCATATCCGAGACAACTATACTTTAAGTCTTTGAATTCTGTTATTTCAGCTATACTAGTCCCTCCCAACGCCAATAACAGATGTCAAAAGAAACAGCAGATTACCTATACCTAACAGAACACTAGGTCCGTAGACAGATCCTAAGCAAAATAGTTATGTGGTAAAGTAAAAATAGCAACTAGAATACTATACCTGTAGGTAATGTTCTTCTGTCTGTTGATCCACTCTTGAAGTTACTGCTTCTTCTGTTTTTATTGTAACTGGTTTCCATAGACCGCGTCTTAAGGCTGTTTGTGGTGTCACGATGCGGTGGCACCGCAGGGGGTTCCGAAGGCCTGAAGAACAAAATATTAATTATTTTAGCACGCATGTAAATAAATAGGTATGTACTTATGTAAAATCAGTTATATTAATGTTCGATTTCAAAAGGTACCTTCTCCTAGACTCCATCGTTGGGGTTGGTAACGTATCTGCTTTCTTCCCGTGACGTTTCTCTGAGATCTGCATAATTTCCGTATATTCATCTTCAACCTCCTGCACAGGTGAGGGAGGTAGGGGAGGAAACTTGGGTGAGTCTGGGGTTTGCGGCAAAGGTCCCATCTCGTGCCCTAATATCGGCGATGGGGGCAGCGGCAACGGAGGGTGCCTGTACGAGTGTTCAACTATTTGAACATTCAAGGGGAAGTCACCACCGCTCGATACAGCAGAGTCTGACGACGACGGCTGTCGCATCAAACTAACAGGGACGTCTTTGGCACTAGTGGACTTATGCATACTGTTTGACCTCTTTGAACGGTCACGCCGATCTATTGACCGTTGATTCTGTATTTCATTATGACTCGATGATTTCTGTATATCATGTCTCTTTTGTCTCTCTCTAGAACTATAACGGAAATTGTTTTCTAATATATCTTTAGATACGTCATCACAGTATTCATCCTTATGAATATTCCAGTCTTTAGGTATATATGGGGTAAAATGTTTTTGGTCCCGACCTTGACTTAATATAGCGCTAATATTGTTTTCGATCTTGCGCAGTGGCGAGGTGTCTCCGCTGGAGCCGGGCTCGCCGCTCTCCGCGTCCTCTTCTTCCTCCACCGTGGTGATGAGTGCTGTGCGGCTAGTGCTGTTATCGCCGTCCGCGCCGAGGCTCGGCAATGATACCACGCGCACCATGTTGGGAGGCACCGTGGTCAGTTCATTGACGGTTTCGTTGCATTCCGTCGGTGGTGCCTCCTGTACCTTTCCTTCTCTTATCAGTGACTGAATATTATCGAAAGTCGATGAATACTTTTTAAAATCAGAAAACCTATTTTGAGGAGACAGTTTGCTCTGAACTTTAGACGTATGAGCGCCTTTCTCACTGTGTGATTTTCTACTTTTGGGACTATGACCGAAGTACTCCTGAGCGATATATCTATCTGGACCATTATTAAGATCTAAGCTAAGACGAGATTTTGGCGATGTTATCTCCTTACTCAATCTGGAATTCGGTGTGCATAGATCTATGCTATATCTAGAGTTTGGAGTATTAAGCTCACGGCTCAATCTCGAGTTCAAATCGACACTGTAACGAGATTGGGGCAAACTTAAATCTGAGCTCGGGCGGGAGTTGTACGAGCCTACTGATCCGGAGCCACTGATTGATATGCTCGACCCGTCCATGGACTTGTCAGTGTCTAAGCTCCTATTCAAACTGTGACTATTGAGTAGGTTGGTGGGAGACTTGTTAGTCGCGTTTTTGTTGAAGCTTGGTAATTGTTTCCGATTTTTGCCTTTTCTGATAACGTATGTACCACATGCTAGATCTTGTGCCCGTCGACTCTCTTGTTCGGCGTCTGAGGTAGGCGACACGAGGGATTCACATTGCGTCAGCGGAGGTGGCGGCGGCCAGTACTCTTCTCCCCAATCGTCATCTTCTCTTTGAGGTATCGAGCTTGTACTAGAATGTGACTGATCACCTGACTTTCTTCTTCGTCGGCCTATAACCTGTAAGTAATTAAAATTATTATTAGCGGATAATGCAATGGAGCAGGAGCAGATCCAGAGGAGGGGTCTTAGGGATCATGAATATTAAAACCCTGGAATAGTATTACATAATGAGAAAGAGAGAATAAACAAAGATTCACTGTCTCGTTAGTATAGTGGTCGCAAGGGACTGCTGAGCATGAGGTCTTGGGTTCGATTTCCAGGTCGATAGCTGAGACACATAATGTAGGAAATATAAAATTAAAGAAGAACCTTTAAACCTAACAAAGATAGACCTGGTTCAGCATAATGCGGCTATATTAAAAAAAAAAAACTATCTGCATTTCACGGATTCCATCATCCATTCGGATTTACACACACACCTTACACACATTTACGGATCCAGCCCACATTTACGGATCCAGCCCTTATTTACGGATATAGATTGAAACACTGCTAATATAGGGTATTTTATTTATGTACTCTACGGTAGGTCAATTATTTTTTAGTAGGAGTAAGTAGTACAGATATACTTACTGTCGATTATTGTTCCTCATGAACAAACGTTAAATCATTATCTGTCGACATAATAAGCACGATTTAAAAAACAGTTACCTTTGTGCTTCCTGGTGTAAGTAGAGGGTCATCACCATCGAGTGACACTTCCCAAGCTATGGAATTGCGTTTCGAAGGTGTAGTAACAGCGGGCGGCGGCGGCGGGAACGACTCCTCCAGTGAATCGTCCGAAAAGTGCTCTTCGTCGTTACTCTTACTGGAACTTCTCCTCTTACAGCTCACAACCACGTCCTCCGTAGATCCTCTACACACTTCTCTATGTCTCTCCATAGAACCGGCGAGAGTCCGCGGAGGTAATTTCCCCTTGGGTGATAACATTTCACCGTCCGACCTGCTGTCGCGTTTCATACTGCTCTTTCTTTCCGAGCTTTTCGTGTTGGAAGGTGAAACTTTTGGTACGTTGAATGTCGGTGAAAGTGCAGGTTCTTTTTTGAATTGTATATTTGGCCCAGGATATATTGTCACTGGATGTTCATTGTACGGTTTGTCATTGAATTCACTGGAGAAACCCATGAATGGAAACACCGGTGCATTCTCGACACTCGGTGATTTCTTGAGGTTGGTGGGTGGCGCGTTGTGCCGCGGTGGCAGCCAGGCGGGCGCCGTATCGGGCTGCGGCGGGCGAGCGCCGTGCTGCAGCGACGCGAACCTGAACGGAGGCACTGGGGGCTGCTGCAGTTGGAAGCCGTTAGCTTCTGTGTCTTTTTCCCACCCGTAGGGTCGTTGATGCCTGGTTTTTGGCTGAAATTTAAATATGAACAAGATTAAAGAATAGGTGTTACATTATTCTTTCAAGGTAGACACAGCTGCTACACATTAGGTCAATCTGGGATCTATAATTACAACATCGGATTGTTTAAAACTGGACACAAAAGCATCTACTTACAAAAGTAGTCTGCGTAGCCGTGGTGATGCCATTGACGCTGATGATGGAGTCCAGTCTCTCTTCTGCCTCTCGCTGTTCTGCTGATATCGTTCGCTTTGCTGAGTTCGCTGGTGACACTCTGTAATAAAATTATTTTAGATGGTTAGTCATTTGGTCGGTACCTATACCTTATAAACAATGATCTATTTTTAGAAACTGTTGTTTTGCAGTACAGTTTTTAAAATAGTCATGCTTAGGATGTTTATAACATTATTTTTTCCTGCAAGATTAGGGCACGCGTTTTTTCCCCTCCGCTAGATCATCTTGAAACAGAGTGCTCCTCGCGTTTTTAACAAGATTTTGATGCTGAAGCAGACAGTTCTCAAAAAAACATAACATATTATGTATTTTCAAATAACTTGTAGGTATTATAATGTACACTGTGCGTTTGGAGGCTGCAACAAAAGTCTTGCCTTCTGCACACTCGCAGATAAGTTTTGGCTGATTTAATTTAGATTACCATCAATACGCTAAGAGGAAGATACTTACTTCGGTAGTAATGTGGAGATGATGCGCTGTGCCTCCTCAGGCGGCGGCGGAGAGCGCGGCGACGGCGGGTCCGGGGGCGAAGGCTCCTCGCGCTCCTCCGTCGGACGGAAACCCAGTGCGAATTTCGCTCTGAAATGTACCACAAATGCCTGCTTAAGTATATTGTTGCTAATCAATAGAAGCCTCCTGAGTAACGTCACAGCACTCAGTTAGTCCTTCTTAGTCTCTTTTAAAGTTGTTGTTAAGCCCAGTCACCTAAATGTCCTAAAAGATGTAAAGGCTAATGGACCTATTCAGTGAACCATACGGCTTCAGGTATGTTATAATATAAGATATTATTCGACTAACTTACGTTGAATATTATTGTATTACAAAGGCAGAACTGTCTAAGCAACAATAGCCGAACGGCTTCGGTTGGGTATAGGTATATTATCTACCATTATCTATATCATTGCCTGTTATAGTGGACAAAAGAGAAGGCGTTATTATTAGTACAAGAGTCTATATTTAGTATCAAAGATTAGACTGAATGGCCCAGGAATTCGAAATGTGAATAAAAAGACTCATTATCATCCAACGTTGGATGATAATGAGTTTGTGTAAAAGTAATCAACAAGAGTCACACAGTCATGATTACTCATGAGCATGTCTTCGTGACGAGAGGAATTAATTTTAGTGATAAGGGTTTTCGGTTCGCGTCTCGAGATCTGATCAGTATACTAATAGCTAAAATTGTACACTTTTGTCTTCTTCGGAGCAAACCAAACTTGACTTGGGTGTGTCATTGAAGTTTAAAGTCTTTAAAATTCATCTTAATATAGCATGTAATCACAAACCGTACGATGGCGATTTCTTTACTATTTTTGGTAAGTAATAAGAATTAGGTTCTTACCTCCTGCCGTTCATGCTCATGTATCCATCGTCTTCGGAGGTGTGTCCAGCGAGCGGTGAGTCGTCGTCGGTGGCAGGCGTGGCAGGGGTGGCAGGCGTGGCAGGCGTGTTAGGCGCGCGCGCCTCCAGCGACCGCGGCTCGCCCTCGTCGTACTCGCTCAGCACCTGGTCCAGCAGCTCCAGCGAACGCTGCACGTCGTCGCACCCGCTGGAAACAATCACATTACAAATAAGTATGTTTTTTAATGCAACAAAGATGCAAAAAATAGGGAACACACACAGTACACATCAGAAATAGTCCCAGTTGTCAATGTGCAAAAGTGAATCTGTGTTTCAGTGGAAATTATCTGCTTGAATTATTTACTAATGGCGAGGTAACCATAAGCTCATCAGTCTCTATAAGCCACTTGGTTGAGGGATTAAATTCTGCGAACACCAACCTGCTGCCTGCGGCCCTAATGTGGTGGCTGATTGATGAATATAATGTATTTAGTATTAGCCTGTGACCCTGTGTTCAGAGAACGACTATCAAAAGGCGTTGTAATATTGTCATATTAAGAGACTCTCGTAAAACTCGTAGTAATTTATACGTTTTGATAAGCTTTACTTTTTAAATAAAATTTATAGCTGTAATATATTTGTGTAGCTTTCTTCCTAAACTGTGAAATTTCCATTGGCAAAAATTGGCAAAAATTAAAAAAGAAGAATTTTATAATGTATAATAATTAGAAACACCCGGACTGAAGGATGGGTAGTCAATATTTATTCGGAAATAGATAAAAATATAAAAAGTAATCGTAGTAAATACATTTTCCATAAAATTATTTCGCACCGACCGTTATTTCTAAAGATAAGTATTTTTTTTAAATAAAATATGGGCCCCGTTCCTAAAGCTCAGTATTCAATAAAATCGTATTCAATAACTCCGAGTCACCGTAGCACTAGAGCGAACCCAATTTGCAACCGTGCAATTTCCGTGATGGTTTTCTAGTTGGATTGTCATACTAAATAAGTCCGTATAACAAGTGGCGAGCGAGGTCGCACCACTCAATTCCCCGAGATAATGGTAAATTGAACTCATTTCCTTTACGAGGACTGGCTCCGCTTCGAGAACGCTTCCTTAACTGTTCCATTAGAACCGAATTAGAGGATAACGATATAGTTACATCCTTATATCAATCAACCGTGACGTACTTCCATTAAGGTGATTCTATCTGGACGAGACTAGGAACTTTGGAACAATTTGCTTATCGCCACTGTCGGAATATATCGTCTGATTCCTGTGTTTATCTTTCATCTAAAATACATCTACTTTCTTTGAAATAAAACTATGATATTGTTACAAAAATGTTTTTTATTCCAAGAGGTGTATCAATTCATCTTGGCATTTACTTTAGGTGGGCGCTGTCGTTTTATCCCTCAACCTTTGGTGTATACTTAGTGTATTGTTCTAAAGGTCAAAGTAGGTTACGTATATCTCTTATAAGAGAAAGGTTACAAAGTGACCGTGTTATTGCAAAAATATAAATGAGATATTTGATAATATAATAAAATATTCATTCATTCATTCATTCACAAATAGGTTTATTTTAAAGGAAGTATGTCGTCAGTGCTGAAAAGTGGTTCTAGTAGAAGGCACAAAGCAACCCTTTAGAAGAAGAGTGCTCCTTCGCTATCTTTCGATAAGCCTTCGCTCAGAGGCGGGAGAGGCTGGTCGACATGCTCTTACAATATTTGCTCAACTAGTTCACAGATTTTTAGCCTCTATTAATTAGTTTAAAATTGTTTAAGAAATCCAATATAAAACATGTACTTAAAACTGTAAATAAATATACACTGTAAACTCAAAGCAAAAGAAAGATCAGATAGCAGTTGATTTTATAAATAAAGCATGCAGAATTTAAAAGCTGTTTTATGGCAGAGTGAAGGAAAGGCCCGAGGCTGGTTTTTGTAAAATTCTTGTTATGAATTCTTGACACGGAAAATCCGATATTTGCTGAAGTCACCTATCTCGATGGAGCGGCTTGTCTCCTCCGGCGATCTGTCGCGATCGAGGGGATCATTAGTGTTACCTCACTAATGATCCTCGCTGCACGGTCGAGCGTAAGGACACCAACAATCAAGTGGAAATACTTTTTTGGAGATAATCTATTGGTTCAATTTATTTAGAAGCTCAAGAGATAATACCTCTACCTTACATTAATATATAGACATTTTTGGCAGAATTATGTAAGAAAGCGGCTTTTGTGAAAACTTAAAATATGAAATGGCAGTTTGTTAGTGGGTAACGCATAGCCCTTGTTCATTTGCTAGCTAAATATTGCGAAGTATTGTGGGGCCATAGGTACACTTAGCAGGTAACACAATATCGGTTCTGCCCGCGGCAGCCTACTTGGCTATGCTCAGTAGACTTGTGCCTTGTTAGTGTGTGTATCGCGTATTGCATTGTATCGCCCAGCCTGCCACAAAGCAGAGCACTCAGCATGAGTGCCGCGGCGGGCGCGTGCCTGCCTTTGTTTTATTTCACCCACACTCCTGCGCTTTCGAAACTTTTAAGGGGAACTTCAAATTGCGTTTCTCCTTTTAACTGGAGCTGGTTTGCGCTGATTAGTTGCACGGAGTCGGTTTAGTTGATAATTCATTTCTTTTAGCGGTCACGGAATGTTGTTCCCCTACTAAGCATTGTATATTTGTACGTTCAGAAGAGCAGCTCTGCAATATGGTCTTCAGAATATCTTGGTGAGAGGTGCGTGTCAGACGTGTCAACGATAGGCCTACATCTTGAAACAGTGAGCCAGGTACTATTTATGCGGAAATGAATGCAGCGAGGCGGAAGTGCAAAGCAACCCCGGGACGCACCCCCGCGCGGCGCCCTCGGCCGTCGACCTCGCGAACGTATGACGCGCTGCCTCGCTACCTCGCCACACACAATAACAACTCAATGCCGTCGGCCTCTCAACACGCAGCCCGCTATGGAAAATCTCTCAAGCATCAATCGAACCTGAACTCATGGCTACGTTGCCAACTGATGGCGTAATGCGATCCCTTGTAAACTCTATGTCCATGATACTTGACTATGATTCTATTTCAATAACAAAGGAATTGTGGCTGCTCTAATCAGGGACTGAATACACACACATGACATAATATAATCTGCATAGTAATATGGAAATGGTTTCTTTTGACATAAGAGTGGGCTGCTTATATAAAGACAGGTAATTAATTAATGCATAAGACAAAAAAACTACTAGCTGCCTAGTATTCCTGTTTCTTTGTTACATCTATTTAAGTAAGTATGTTGGTATAATAAATGAAACAGAAGTATTTAAAAAAATGACAAAAAATATGTACGTATTGAGATTACATAATCAAAAACTTGGTAGTAAATTCAACCGGATTAACACAGCTTAAGACGAGAAAATCCGAATAGTTGGGTGAAACTTGAAACTTTTTCAGTCCGGACATAATTCAACTAGTTGTTAAAGTCTACAGAAGTTGGCCAATTAGTTAGTTGGAAGTTTTGTTAGTATTGTTCTTCGGGGGGTTAACACGTAATGGTGCTTTTAAAATCTGTTGAAGTCAAGATAATGTTGATAACAGTTGCAGTGTTTTAGGTTCGTTTTCAATATCATTTCAGACTGTAGGTACCCCTAAGTCGAGTGACTGCTGAATACGAATGCATACGTAGATAGAACTACTATCTCTTGAAATGATTTAACTATCATCATGCTCGGACCTCTTCATCGGCATCGTACACATTATTAGTAGGAAGCAAGCTTGCCTATTGTTTCCCGTAGCGGCCAGAAATCTTATTATCTTGAATCATATTCTTGTGCCGTTAAATTAAAACTTTTCGTTTTCTTTTCCCTGTGGTCGACTAACAATGTTGTGATTGAGCGGCGCTCCTTGCAAACAATGCTGCACATAACTTATCTACTTACAATTTAAACATTACATTGTGTTCCGAATCTAAGTGATTCCCACGCTGATCTCCGAGTAATAGGAAACAATTATATCTAAATCTATGCTTTTCATCTCGGACAAGAGTCAACTAAGAGACACTACTCAGGTTTTCCGGGAACTCGTAATTGGTAAGCTTAACTTGTTACGTTGGCAGTATTTGAGTTTTAGCTGTTTTGTTACCCATGGTTACCTTTAGGTTTTAAGTTTATTTTCGTAGTTCTGTCTATACTACTTCAACAACAACATTATCTTTATGTGTTAAGCTTTTTTAAATAAATAAAAAGAATGTACGATTTTCTATTTAGTTTGCAATAAAAAATAAATCCGTGGCATATCATAAAATGGCGTGTTACGTGACCAAAATACGAGCGATCGATCGTTCGACAAATTTCCGGGAAGTGCTTTTACTAAAATGAAAACTGGATGTCGTTTGTGAATAAGTATTATCTCAATTCTCAGCCGACTTCGAATTTCTTATACAAATATTATTTCGACAACCTTAAATGATTGTCGGGTCTTAAAAATTAATAAGTGTATGTTTGTCTGCAAAAGATTCTCTCGACGAAATTTAATCTCAATGGTCACGGTGTTTAATCTCAATGGTTCGATCAAAATTAGCCAAGTACGCAGGATATATTATAGTGCCAAGTTTGTGTGTAGGTAAGACAGGTGCACCTCATCTCCCTCACTTCTTATAGCCCAATAGGACCACAATCCGATACGATCAGGGAGAGATCAGAGTCAGGTTTTCTGGGGCATGAGGGTGTTATACCACCAACTTATATTCGCCGGGCTACTGATTAATTCATAATGGTAAACGCTTTGCAAACAAAAACCCGATATCTTCTCCACTGACCTGGGAATCGAATTCAGCAATCAAGCGTGCGACCACAAGATCAACGGGGCAGTCAACAAAAGATTCTGAAGCTATGAAAACAATAAAGCATATAGGTACACGCACCATAGTTATGATCCAAATTTTATAAATTAATGTCGACTTGTTACTTATTGTTCTTAAGAATAAGCGTCATTTTCGGATAAGTAATATATACAAAATCATACTTTAATATCAAATCGGGTTTTCAGTTTGGAAAAATTGAATAATTTAGATCAGCCTTCAAAGTCTTGTCTACGCATCTATAATCATGATATTTAGTACTCTATAACTACGTGGAAACAGTTTTAATCGAATTTTGTGAAACAGGAAATTGGTGTACAATAAAGTATGTACAGACTATACTAACGATGTAAATAGGTAAAGTTGGTAAACCCATATCAGTCGTTTCATCAAACGCACTGCCATTTATTATATACGCTTGAGAACATTCGAAAACAAAATAGCTTTGTTACATTATTACAATACACTTTTGTCCACGACGGTCTAAGCCTAACTTATTGAGACCGATCCCTAAGTTCTTATGTATACCTTGAACTACGAAGTAGGTACTTATGACACATGATTTCATCATGAAGGTATCAAATAAACGTTGAATAGGTAGTGCAGTAGTCAATAACGCCTATCCTATACCTAAGTAACGCTATGGCAGGGGCATGTAGGTGGTACAACCACATTTTTCGAGGAAGTATCTAATATTATTTATTTTTGGTATAAGTTTACTTGACCCTTCATAATTAATGTAAAACTAAGGTGTTGGTTTTTTAATCATTGTTATTTGCATATTAAAAATATATATAAGTGCTAAGAAAAGTATACTTAACTGTGATAAATTCACAACGTAATAAAAGCAAAACTTTCTTTGGATCAAACGCCTTTGTACCTTTGCCCTGCCCAGGTTTACATAATGAATTAATCTAAGTGCACAACATATACAGAGCGCTGTCTAAACAATATTGAAGGGCTGACTTCTAGTGGAACATCCCCTCCATCTTGGTTGTTTCGAAAGGAAGCTTTGAGGACATGCCAATAACCGCTGGAGCGGTAACAACACCTCGCATAAACAAGACCCGGAAGCAATTCCACTCGTGTGCGCATGCAATAAGGTTGACATTTCAAATAAGCCTTCACTATTATCGGCTGCAGCGACTTAAAGCAATTTTGTGAGTCAATATTGAACTTTTCAACTCATAGGAGCGATGTGTTCCCCGCACTAAAATACTGTGCTTACTCACTGAGCCACTTACATGGCTGTGCGCGGATCGTTCTGAGACAATTTTCGATATTTATTTTAGTTATTAAAGTTTATGTCTGGCTAGCTTTGCTTAGGTAATCAAAAGATTTCCTCCCATCAGGTACTAGCAGACATCCTTTGTAGGCCCCCGATAAACGTTAATCTAATATGTTTGAACTTTCAATAAAATTAAACTATTAGGTAGTTATCACACAGTCGATGTATCAAAGTGAGGGTAGATTACGCTCGTCGTCGTCGGATTGCGGTGTTAATTAAGCAATTAGGTCTCGTCAGCGGCCTCAGCGTACTCGTCAGGCGGCCTCAGTGTACCCGTCAGGCGGCCATGCCGGCCTCGTTAAGGTATTAAAACGGCCAAGCAGCCTCCTGCGACCTTATTATAAATCTCAAAAGCCGACGGGTAACTATACGTATAGATGGCTAATAAAACTGACTCAACCCTTAAATGACTAGGAAGATTTATAAGCCCTGATTAATTTTAAAAGAAACGTATTTAAATAAAGCCGTTATGTTGTTTCTAATTAGCGAACCAATATATTTTTGGTTGATGGTCCAGTGCTTAAGGCGCATGAAGGTTGTGGATTCGATACAGGGCAAGTACCGAGATGACTTTTCAAAACATAATGTATAACTTTCTAAGTTTTTCTTATACATCACTGACAACGGTGAAGACAAACATCGTGAGGAAACCTAGAGTTATAATATTAATCTGAAATCGACAATCCTCATTGAGCGAGCAGGGTGATGAGTTCTTTGCCCTGCAGTGGGAGTAGTGGGACAATAATATTATAGGTTGGTATACATATTATATTTCCCATTTCATAGGCAAATGTTGAAAAGTATAGTTTACAAGCGCTAGTTGTTTTTTTATAACAAAAGTCATGTACTACATGGAGCTGACTGTTGTACACACACGGTGTACACGTATTTCGCTTGTACGTAGGTACAGCCTGTGGTCGGGTGACATTTCCACCCTAAATCACGTGTGCGCATTTCATCGAAGCTGTGTTCACGACGCGTGGTTATACATATTACACAGGGTTCAGGGGCGTGGGAATGCAAAATATGTGGTACATCGCATTTTCATTTTAATTCCGAGTGGTCGTGTAATATTTCAGGGGAATAAACGTTCTCCCCGCTCTAATTTACGGTACGAGCACGAAGATTAGTATTTATGGATTTTACTGCTCGTGGTGTAATTAGTGGTTATCAAATTAGTGCAACGGAAATTGTTTTTTACGTTTAGTGCCGGAGTGCCGCAAGCGAGGGTCCAATGACGTCGCGTGCCTATTCTATTTCAGGCCTGCCGGCGAATTTTAGTTTCTATCAACTTAACTGAGCGAATCTCGTAGGCAGTAGCTTAGTAAAATTATGAAACTTAAAAAGTTATAATTGTAAACAAATATTTAGTTACTTACAGACTGACTGACTTTCCTTACCGATGAATAGAATTTTATGTAATTCTAACTATAACCCTACATCTTATTTTACATAATCTAATACTGACCCTTACATAGGTACCTACTACTCCAAATGTAACACCTTATAAGCAGTGATGGGAATGAACATTGGCCCTACTTATGCAGTAGGGCTAATGTTGGCAAGATGACACAACATTAATTTCTATTTTTGAATCGTGGGTACCCGGAAATCTTTTGATAATTTAAATACTTAAAACATAACATTTAAACGGAAACATCTAAAACAAAATAAAATTTCCAAAAGCGGTAAGATTATCCTTATTTTTGGCACAAGTAGCAGTGGCAGCTAGGCAAATATTTGAAAGGGATGCTGTCGCAAGTATGTTTAATCCAAAAACTCATTGTTAATTATACAAGTAGTCAATTGGGACACAAACAGTTAAATTAAGGATTCTGGGTGCCTACCTCCATCTCTTATAACAATATTATTTTAATATTACTTAGTAATTTCTGTTATTGCATTTTCAAGTCTCGGCGCTAATCCGAGCGTTGAAAATCCAACAGTGCGGAAGGCAAAGTAATATAAAAATACCTTAAGAGGTAGTGGTAGGCCCCCAGGTGTCAAAATTTCAAGCAATTGTTTCTAAAGTTTATATTGACCAGTTCAACTTGTAGTAACGCGAGGACCATGGCAGACATTAGTCAAGTTAAGACAGTGGCAGTAAGATTGTGTCTGGAGAGCTGCAGCCCTGACTATCGATTTTTAGTAGCGGCCAGACGGACGACGCGCCAGTTAAAAACTATGCTTTTTGTTCACACAACAATAGAACTAACTCGTTCACATTCATAAACCTTTAAATGCTATTAACTTTTAGGAGCGATTGCAATCTAGTATCTAAATATTTACCTCTAATTTAGATTCATTGTTTCATATTGATTGTCGCTGACATGAGATTGTGAATAGATTTAGTCCGTTTTTAAATAGTAGAATTGACCTTAAATATAAGACAACTTTCTAGACTTCTTAATTTTTATATTCCAAACAGTTTTATTTTGATTCACCTAAGTATCATCATTTTGAACGTTACCTAAGCATTCATACATATTCATAATCTTTTCGAATGGTCGCCATAAGCCTATAAAACGGTTTACAAAACCGTTGCACCATAATGCCGGGTAAGAGAATGATGGTAATAATACAATCGAGGGTTCCACGCTTCATAAATACTGGCATAGCCCCCCTAGATTCATAAAAAGGATGCGCAATTCTTACAATTTGAGAAGTTTGCGAGTTTCTCTTTATGTTAGCTGTTACGTAAAGATACTTGTTAAACTTTTGATACGAAGTGTAACAAGGGGAGTCGTGTCCAATAAACATTTCTAATATCATTCTGTTGTTTATCTGGTTATTTCAAGAAAGTGAGTTCAAGGGTATTTGTTCAAAATCTTATAAAACTGCGGTTACTGTCGCAGTATTTTATCTATAGTAAGATTAGACAAAACAACAATAATATTTAAATCTAATTGCAAATATTCAATAGGTAGCTTCAGCATTTTTTACCAACTTGACGTGGTGGTGCGGCAATTTCGACACTCCCTTCTCTATGTCCTGCTAGTTGTTCTATAATATACTCTGCTGCTGTATCTTCTTTTGAAAACGATAATTATTTATTTACTCAGTACGTATAAGTTAAATTATTGTTTAACAGAATGAAATAGAGTACCTATAAGTCATTTAATCTTCTATCTTCCCGAATGGGTAAACAAAACAAAAATCACAGGAAAGTAATTTTTACGAATTAATAAATTGTCGCCTCCCTCGTGCGACGACACCCGCCGAGGGTGACAGTGGCCCCGAAGCACTGAACATAAGCAAATGTCGGCGCGACTCCACAATAAGCGGAGACGCGCCGGATGCTGCAGCATTAGCCGCGTGATTTATACGTCTGGCAACACTACTGCGTTAACTCCACAAACAATACAGGGGTTGCATGTATCAATGGACAACTCTTTCCTACCTACGCAATGGAGCTTAAACAAAACATTAACCGAAACGCAATAAACATGCAAATAAGTATCAGAGGGTACCACATCAAAGAGATTATTCTGAAGGATTTTAAATATGAATGGGTAACTTTTAAAATGCATCGAACCGGTTGAATGGCGGCTTTTCGATTGTCCAAGAATAAAACAAAAAACAAGTCTCTTTTTTGACGCGGTTATTTTTATTAGGGTCGTATTTAAAAAGCTTGGCTAACTTTACATTAACAATAACAACTTTCGATGGTATTGCCATGAATATTCATGGCATGGCACAGATACATTTGAAATTCTTTACTGTGATGTAACAATTACTTAAGCTACAAATTGACGGGTTAAAAGAGATGTCATTTTAAAAATCAATATAATCACGGTCGTTTACCTATCCACCCCAACAAATTGTTGAACCCCATCGGTCGCCCGCGGTGCACTCGAGTCGCCCCGAGCCGAGCCACCGCTCTTTAAAACTTGTGGGTAAAATTTGATCCCATACCCTTGCGCCACGACTGTGCGGGTAGTCGGGACCTATCTGCAGTTAATTATCTGCGTGCAAAGGGGACGGTCGGGGGAAGACATCGCAAAATGCCAATTTCTCCCCCAGCTACCATTCGGGCCTAAGATTCACGTCGAACCATTGGAACGACAAGCCCTTGTAATTAGTTTTAATTAAAACCATAAGAAAATAAATGGTTGATCGATATCGAAATGTTATTTCGGTATTAAAGGATCATTCTCGTGTTTAATCGCCTTGTGAGTTGATAATAAAACAAAAACGTCAGATTAAAATTCACTGAATATTCAGACTGTCTGCGACTTTAGTGATAAACCATTCGCTGTGTAGAATATTTATTTAAACGAGCATTACAGCAGGAAGAAATTCGTATTCATATTTCGTAGCTGCGTTCTGCGTACCCTTGTGCGTAACATACTTACGTATGTTGAATTTACCTACATATGTAAGAAAGTAAAAGCTTTGCATAAAAATATTAATAATTTAGTGTGAAGTCATTTAGGTAAGTGAGAACGATAGGCACTAGCGGGGCGTGGGCTCAAAACATCCGGCGAGCCTGGAAAAACTCCCTCCCACCTACATTTGTCTCGAGAGTGTAATTACTGCCATCAACTGGATAAATTACATTAGTCACACTTGCTGTGACGGTCAGGTGCTAATGGAAAGTCGCTTCGGCGTTACGACGTCTTCTAAACTTGTTAACGATGACATGCTCGTCTACAACGTCGTAAACGTTTTGTCTTGGCGTTATAGAGAAAGTATAAAACAGTGACAGTTGACAGACAAATAGAAATAAGTGGTTTTAGAATGGGGTAGTTTAGTGCGTCCGTGTGTGGTTGCAGGGAGCACTCCGGCGCCTCCCTCAGTAATTAGCCAGGAGCTCGGAGTGGCGCCGACGTCCGACATGCTCCCAACGCGCCGCTGTTTGCTAACGTCACTACCTCCGCAACCATTCATAAAAAGCATTTGAGATGAACATTAGCTCTTTATTTCCATTCCAACAATGGCTAAAGTGGCTATAAATTACGTGCGCGATCTTATTTGAAAAGGCAACAAAGAATAAAGTGTGTGCATAATATACTCAAAATGGTTGTAGGCAAATAGTAGGTAGGTAAGGTAGGCATCCAACCCTTATACAATATTGTAACATTACAGAAAGTTCATGAAAATAGTGTTATATAATATTATTATAAAATAAAACCACAATTGCAGTCCGACTTTTTGCGAAGGTGTTACTTTATTTTAAAAATACTTATGTTTTAATCTGAAACACAGCGAGTACAGCTGCAGGTGACACTATTATTATAAAAATGAATACTACACTTCCTCGTGTTAGTATTTGTAAACATTTGAAATGGATCAGCGTCGCTTTTACTCATATGAACCGAAACAACAATATGACACGACATAGGAAGCCTAAACGGAGGAGGGGGGAGGGGGGCGGGGTAAGCGGAACTGCGTACAGCTTAGCTCGCTGTTTTACACGCAACATAAACAATGTGCTTACAAATCTCACAATATCATCTAGTCTGGAGGAATGTTGTGCGAGAGAGGCTTCACTTGAGTGCCTGCTCGTTAGTGAGAGAGCTTAAATTACGCCACAACTTTACGACGGCTCTTACATGCGTAACTAACTTAAAATACACCAGACGCAACGCTGAAAAATGTTTCATTTTAGTTTATCTGCGAACTGACTCGCTAACGATGTTATGAGATGAGCAACACGCTTGAGAACAAATATCGAAGTGTTACCAACTTTAGCTTCATTATTATTTCAGCGAATACTTTATTCTCAAGAGAAAATGTATATATTTTTATTATGTCACTCGAGTGGAAGTAGAATTGTTTACATTAGTAGGGTCCTATAATATGTGAAGCGGCGAAATAAAACATTTGTAACACAAGGGCTCGTGTTTGCTATTAATGGATATGACTTGTGATATTAGGCCATTTCTAGAAAGAAATTATATTATAAAACGTTTTTAAATTATAGGTGTATCTTAAAAAGTTTATCTTAAAAAAAATATTTGGCGGCTATTGGTACTTACTTTGAGCTCTACCGGCTAGTATTTTTTCAAAACTTTCGATATAGCTCACTATTGTAATAAACCTTTATAAAAACGGAAACTATTCTCATACCATAATCCGTAATTCTCTCATAACAATATTATGCTAAAGTTTCCTTCGAGTACTTTCCCTGGCGTCTGCGGCTCCTCAGGCGTGCATCTGCTGGGGTGCGTGGGGGTGGCAGGGCGACGAGGGCAGTTGGGTGAGAGGGGGGTCCTGGGACCTTCACTTTCGTCCGCCAGCAGGCAGCAGCGCTCCGACCTTCCCAACTGCACAACTTTCCCAATCCTATTTGTTAAGCCTTTCGAAACTCTGTTATCATGATATTAGATGTTAAAAGAATTCGTGGACTATCGCAACATCTGTAGATTCCGTGACGATATTTGTAAACCTTTTAGATTTTTGGAAATCGTAAATTGAATAATTCCGTATTTGTTGCGTAAATCTTTAACATTGTAAATATTATAAGTGAGCGTATCTTGCTATATCTACGGCACCGTTTTAATCAATTTAGACGGGCCTGTTGGTCTAGTGGTTAGCGGCCCTGACTGCTAAGCCGGAGGTCGTGGGTTCGATTCCCACCCAGGACAAACTTTGTGTGATGAGCATGATTAATAGTAGTGTCTGGGTGTGATTTATCTATAATATGTATGTATTTATAAATTATATAAGTATGTATATCAGTTGTCTGGTTACCATAACACAAGCTCTAAACTAGCTTGGGATCAGAAAGCCGTGTGTGAGTTGTCCCAAGATATTTATTTATTTATTTATTTGTAGGTGAAGGTGATTAGTATAAAATGAAAATGAAATTATGAATACCTAATAAACCTAAGAAAAAAATGTTTCTACAAACCGTTAAAGGTAGGCTTTCTCTAGACGTAACTGTCGGCCGCCTGGGATTAACTATTGTCCTCTGTATAAGACTTGTACCTATGGGTAAGCGTGGAATGAAAATTAACTGATTCACTCTCTCTTTAATATCTTTTTCTTACTTGTTCAATAACCCTTTAGGTGTAAAGTGCAGCCAATTAATATCTGTTACTGTATTCACTGAACAGGCTGTATTTGTTCTGGAATAATAAGTGAATATAAAGTAAAATTAATAACATTATAAAGAGGTAAAGTGACGCTGTTTTTTTATTAGAGTTAATCTCTGAAAGTACTGGGCCGATTACAAAAATTCTTTCACTGATAGAAAATTACACGGTTGCCGAGTACCAGGTCTAGAGGCTATATTTCATAGTATGCTTGACTTAGATGCGGGCAACATCGCGGGCAGAAACTAGTATATGTTTTTATTACCTAAACGCAGACTAACTAGGGTTTGTCCGTGTTTATAAAATGATTTTATCGAAATATGGCAGAAGCAGAACAATGGGCTTACACAGCCTACGGTATAATAACAGCTGGTCAGCGGAAAGCCGACATCGTTCCATTATGGAAATTGACAGGTGGATGGGGCCTAGTCTGTGGGATATTCGTAGTACCTAATACAGTTTAATAGATTTACTTAGTGTTTATGTATATTCCTACAGAAAATCGTTTTGGTAGCGTTTTATTCTGCATTGTCGTTTTGTTGGGTAATTATGTTTTTTCATGCTTTACTAATTGGATACTGAGTTTAGTACATAAATCCTTTTTTTTATAATATTTTATTTCTATTTTATTTAAATGTTGATTTAATAAATAATAGGTAATGAAAATCGAATGCGGTGTGTATCTTTTAAAATATTTTTTTTTGTTTCATGTTACTTTGCCGTGTTAGTAAGGTCAGGACGGGGTGTCTTATCTGTGCTACAACACTTTCTCTGATTAAAGGAAGTGGCCACTAAATCATAGCGCACCCTAAAACACGCGTGAGGCGTGGTTAGAATGTATAACAACTATAATTAATACGTATACGTATGTATATGAATCATTTTAACAGTTGAACTGTTCGGGTTGAACACAGATTTTTTAATTATAGTTCTATTGTAAAGATAGAATTTTGTTTATTGATTCTCCTCCTAATACCGTAAGACTGCGTGGAATGGATAATTGGTTTTATCAAGCCAAAAGTTTGAACAATAAATAGGGTTTAATTGGAACATTTCTTTATCTACCTAATTATACCAAAATCTTTAATTATCTTCAATGATATACAGATGGTCATGAAGGAATCTATCACGTGCTTAGAAGAGGTACATTTTACATGTCTTCTTGTATAATCCTCAAAAAAGCAGCTTTTAACCCATGGGATTATAGTACATGACATCTCCTGAGTGGAAAACTCAAAACAGTTATTTCCCCCTGTAGGTAAATTATAAGTCATTTAACAAGAAATCACAAGCTTTGTATGGATACGAAATATGGGTCTTGACTCGCATGCAAATATTGAGTGTATTGAGAAAGTAAAATGGAAAAAGGAACAGCATCTCAATCAAAGAGCAACAGAAGTCCTAAGCAAATTGACCGAGCGTTCGAAGATGTCGAATATTTGGATTTGTACTCGAATTGCCCTTTTCTTGTAGGTAATGCAAATAGAAGTTTGCTTTATATGTTACTTATTTGATGTCGCTTATGAACACAAAGGTACAAAAGGTTAATTTTTACATTTCAGACTTTCTGCTCTACTAAGCATTTATTATTATGGTTATTAATACTTGTCAAAGATTATACAGATAGGTGCGGACCGCGAACAGGACATGTGGTGCAAAGGTAAAGGAACATTGCTCGTTAGATTAGATGATGGTTGCACTGAATTCATGACAGCCTAAGCAGTGTGTAGGTACTCCAAAATTCCAACTGTGGCAAGGTAAAGTTTACTACTAACTCGAGGAAGTAAAAGTTGTTGTTGTGTGTTCATTTCGTCGATATTTTAATCGCTGTCCGATATTCCACCAAACAGATAAAATATGTCTCAGTGAAATAACATAATATTATGATTATTTATTCACCTCAGTGAATGATTACATAATATTTTGATTATTTATTCACCTCAGTGAATGATAACATGAATTGCTATCGTACATCGGAAATCGGTTGTACACACGTATGTAATCTGTGAAATCGAAAACGTTCGGAAACTGTGATTCCGGGCAATTATAGATTTTATGCTCCATTTTCGATTGGAATATTCTCAGTCGACATCTAGCCACGTGTTAATTGATTTTGTGGGACTGGCTGAGTTGGCACTGCAGTCTGAACTGAGGAACCAAATTGGATCACTCGTGCCTAATATTATTTAGCTGCAGTAAATAGGAACCTTGATTATAATCAATTTGAAATTCATTATGATTATAATGCAGCCGATAGTATATGGCGTTTTGTCACTTTTTGGAAGTATGTAGGTATCTAAGTTTATTTTAATTTGCAGTCCTCTTCGAATTTTATGACAATCGAAAGTGCAAGCATAGATTACTGGAATGTTATCCAGTTTCAAGAATGAATTTCACTTTCATAATCGAGAATAGTGCTGTAAGTATTGTGTGGGTGGTCTACTTATTTGTTTGTCTATAACATTCGTTCAATATTGGCCGTTCAGAGCGGTGGCGGCGATCACGAACAAAATACAGAATCCTAAGCAAATTGTTGAAATGGGTCCTGTGCGTGTATTTATTTACTTTTATCACAATATTGCTAACATTGGACGGGGACACATTTATGCCATAGCAAAAGAATTTGTGGCTAGCACCTACATTGGGGATCACATAAGTTTACGCATAACGTTCACTAATATTAAACTTTAGTCGCACTAAATACTATTCATTATAAATACATTAGCGTGCCTCTACATTAAGTTTTTCTTTATGTCAAATCATCTTTACATAAAAGGCGAACCGGCTTAATCATCACTCCCACGTTGTGTTAATGAAAGCAAAAGTCAATCTTTAAGAATGAGTTAGGTATGTATACCTACTTAGTTTATAGTTTGGGATAAGAAAATACAAATAATCGATTTGTAAAACATAAAGGTTTCCTTTGTAACGACAGGTATCTCGCCTATTGCTTAATTACCTAGGTGCCTTAGGTCGGGGGTACACAACCTAACTCAAAACTCAAGTAATTAGTTAACATAAACATAACATCACGCCTGTAATCCCCGAAGGGTTAGGCAGAGGTGTACCCATTAGTACACCCACATTTCGCCAGTTATGTTTTTTTTTTAGTCCCATGTAATAGGGGGCGAGCCTATTGCCATCAACCGGGCACAAATCCAGACTCCGAAGCTGCTACTGAGAAATTCCTGATGGAAAAACCCAATAACACTTTGCCCGACCTGGGAATCGAACCCAAGACCTCATGCACAGCAGTCGCGCTTGCGACCACTAGACCAATGAGGCAGTCAGTCAAGTAATTAGTTCACTAGTTTTAACCAATAAAATGGCTTTTCTTGAGTCTTGAGCAAGGTTCTTTACTTAATACCACCCTAAGAGGTATTTCTGGATCCCATTTCCTACATAGGCACATACATGTTATTCTTAGAACTTGTGATAGAGTAAGATCTATATATAGCATTAACCCCTATTCCTAGTAATCTATTATCTGTCTAGGTTCGAGAAAACACTCCGTCAACTTCGAGAATATCTACTTATTAGTTTTATTAAGACGGTATATCGCAGTATGCGCAATTGCTTGGCTTTGCATATTATTTAGTTCTGCGTGTAACGGTTTAGAATCCACACAACACTCCCTTTATGCTCTATGCTACACCACCTTCATATAATGAACGTGGCTTGTGCGTCTATGTTCCCATTGATTTATGGTAAGCAGCGCAGAAGAACGTGCGGCAGCTTAGACTCAGTAATTGCTTTCCGGGTGAGTCGACAGAATTTGCATCGCGCGGCGCGAGCGAGCGGCTCCGTCGCACCGAGATGACAGATATCCATCACTTTCATTGTAGCGTTTTGTGAATAAATACACATCAAAGTCTGGTTTGCAACGCTCCATGCATAAAAGTTCCGGTTTTAATTAATCAACAAATTTTAGAGCCATTCAACTCAATTAGACCAAATTGCATTTACCTTTCAAAAATAGTTTTTACGTGTCCTCGGGGTGTAAGTATCGTAGAGAAAACTAATGTTATTAAGTACTGATAGTAACGTTTTAAAATTCCTTTGGACGTTGCTAATTAAAGTGTAATGCACTTGATGTTGGTCGGTGTAATTTGTTACCTAGGTTAGCGTTACTTCTACAGATGCCGTCTAGCCGAGGCGAAATTTAATCGTGCCGTCTAGCGCTCCGTTAGGGGTTAACACTGAAAGTAATAATGCAGCTGTCGCGGTGGTTCACAGTATCCAACTCCATGCAAACATCGTAATAAAAACTATGGCTCAAACTTACCGTGACGGCTAGTGATTATCGAGTATAGCTCGAAATTAGAGGCCCTATATAGTACCTATACTCAGTCGAAGAGGATATTTGTCGAGGGGATGAAACAAACGCATGATTTTCCGAGAGTCTCGTGGATTGAAGGGTCATCGTGTGGAGAGCCGGTAGCTTTGATCTGCTGCGGTAATACGGCTGGCCGACCACATTCGCGGAAACTTTTACGGGACGCTGACCCACTTCTAAACGACCAGTGAAAGTAATCTATAATGCGGTTCTCTTTAAGAATCCTCCCCTATTACGAAGATTCATAAAAAACAACAAGCGCCGAGCCTTCATTGTAATGTTCATAAAATAAACGTGAAATGGCTATAGCCATTTAGCTACTTTGAGACAGAACAATATATTTATTTTTACAGCACATTTTACGCATTATTAAAATTCTTAAAGGAAATTGAAGTACAAGTGCTCTATTCTATCCTAACCTCGTTTAACTAAATTTACAGTTGTTGTGGTTATAGAAAGTGATTAAGTTCTTCATTATACACTGAAGGCTTGAAATTAAATGTCTTCGTATATTCTATTGTTCGAGTAATTTGTACAATATAGCAGAGTGTTGTTTAAGTAAAATCGTGCGATGTATGAACAATGCAAGTACTCGAACCCCGCCGCATTGACCCACAATTGGACGCGAACGAAGGTGAGACCTTGCACGTCGAAGAGGCTAATCAAAATTATGAGTTATTTCCTTGCTGTATAGACGCGAGATGCTGATTTATGACAAGTCCGCTGTGCCGTTAATAATACAAGACCACAATACTTGTGGCTGCATGGGCAGTCGATGCTTCACGCATTTTAAACTTAAAACTGAATGAAGAATATAATGCTGTAATGGGAATAACAGTGGTTACCTTAAAAAATGTTTTACTATTCGTAAAAGTTATCGCCAAAGAGGTCTATATAATTCATGAATTTAACACCATACGATGTGTTAAAATTTCGGTAAAGTCATTACGTATAATATAACATTTATAGCCTCATAAAAGCTGTGAAAATAGGCTCGCCTCCACGTCTTTGGTGGCGTTATACCTGTGTTGTAAGTAACATGTTATTATTATAAGGCACGAGAAGGTGCGAGGCGGGGGTCTCGTGCGTGACGGATCACCACCGAGATCAAGTCAAATATCGCAGCCCCGCTGAGCCGCCACGCCGCGTGCCAAGCTAGCGGGTAAAACATACAATATATATTTTTTGTATGTATGTATGTATGTATGTATTTTCTGTATCTGTGCACCTACTTTGTTTTTGTCTCTGCATCACCCTAAGGTAGACTGGTAGAAAATGCCTAAGGCATTAAGTCCGCCTTTGTACAGTGTATTTTTTACATGTGCATAAAGTTTAATAAATAAATAAAACAATATGTGAAACACTCCTTTGTGCTTATGAAATCAACACATGTATTTTGAGCTAACTTAATTTTCTTTACTCTGCGTCTTTCTTATGATTTCAGTGATGAATTCGAAAGCAATTCGCCGTAAACTTTCCAAAATTACGCAATATGAAATATACTAGCTTCTGCCCGCGACTTCGTCCGCGTCAAAGTTGTTATATTATCCTATGGGAATTGTACATGTTTCCGGGTTTAAAAGAAGCCTTTGTGCTATTCCAGACTACTTATAATCTATCTCTGTGCCAAAATTTATCTAGATCCGTTCATCCGTTCCGGCGCGATTGAGTAAGAAAAATTCAAACTAACGTATATACACGTATAATGTTACTAGTAGTACATATGTAGAGCAGGTTAATAAAACAATTCCAATAGTTTATTTCGTTGTGTACACGATGCAATGGTATGGCAAATATCAACTGTTTGAACAATCGCAAGCAGAATCAACACGTGATGAATATTTTATTTAAAATATTTCATTTTAATAACTGTTATTCCAGAACATTGTCATCAAAAGTTGGAGAGGTATGCAATGAACAAATAAAGTTCAGTCGAGTGGAAAGCAAAGTTGCAACTAACAATTTAAAGTTTGTCTGGAATGAGTACGAACTGAGGTGAGAAAATGTGGAGAGGGGAATCGTTAGTGGGGTGAAGGGGGGAGAGGGCACCGGACATCAGGTCTGCCTGTGTTCTCTGGCATTGATAAAGTTGCGCCGAAAGCAGGGGCAAGTAACTTAACCGGCAGCGGTCTAACTGCAGTTAGCCCCTTACATTGAGAATCCCAAAACGTCGTGAACTGAATAACTATCTTCTCTTCCCAGAAATTTCAGCTGTTATATTTGGAGTAAAATTGTATTAACGAATTACAATTTGGGATTGTAAAATGATGAAGAGCTCACGACGGCAGCGCCGGCGGCGGCGGGCGTCTAGATATTTTAGTTCGTTAATAAAACATCACCTGCCTACCCGAGTATCGCGATGCTAAAATCCCTAATTAACGTGAACCACATCAAAGGAACGTGGGGAATATTCACCGGGGACCCGTCTGCGAACTTCGACTTGAGGCGACAAGATGGATAGCGAAACGCCTTACCGTGCCGCATCCGCGTCTCGCCGCACCGGGAATACGGTGCATCGCTATACGACTTGATACAATTGTTGTACGGGATTTGTAACTTATCTATCGATTCGTTACTTTCATGACCGTACAAGAGAGGTGCCTATCTTCCTTTGATAAAAGATTTGGTTCGTAAACACTTGTGCGTTAAAGCGCATAATTAATCCAATTCTGAATTACCTAAGTCCATTTGATGTTGTTGACTAACACTAGCATTATACATTAAATAAAAAGTAAAGATTTATGAAATTAATTTGAGTTTCAATGTAATCGAATACGTCGTAGCCTGTTGTCAGATGTTTTAATATCTACTGTAATAGATATTCGTCACGAACTGTTTCTTTGTAGCCTTGAATAATAACAACAACTTTATCAGAGAGTGAAAAGCGCCGGATGCCTCCGAGACCGGCATTAAAAATATTAAAATAAGTAATTGCTCTATCAGGCCTGCACCTGCCGCCCGCCCAGGCGTACCCTACCCGCCCTTACCGCCACGCCCTTAAGTACTTTGTGATAAGGGCAATCGTGCGAGCTTCTCTGCGCGCTTTATGTATATTTATGCCGTTCTATTTATAGTGAAGACAGAATAAACCCTTTACGACACGTGTCTCCGAGATATATAAACAAACAAAGATTATGTTATAGTGACGGCAAACATCCGGAGATTAGAGCAAGAAGTGTCTTAAATGTAAATGTAGCGAACGTGCTGTAGAACTTAGTAAGAATGTTATAATATTGTGCCAATTACGTTAAGTGCCAAAACATGTCTGGCAAAGAAAGTCGGATGTAGGCCGACAATCGCGAAGAATATTGTCCTCGTGTGGGGACAATGTGAAGTGAGCCATTATCTAAACAAACTTAACAAACGAATGTACTTAATATGACGGTGATGGAACTTTAATACTGTCCACACCGCCACACCAGAAGGAACTGTTCGTATCATGGTTGTTTTTGTTGCTTTTGGCTAGTTGCAGGTTGTTTATTCGGACATAACAATCTAGTAGTACGAATATACGTAGGTATATACATACAGGGTGTTTGGTGCATCGTGTGCCAAATTGAAATGGTCGACTGAAGGGGTCATCCGCTAGCCTTTCAGACCCCTTAACACCCCTCATGCTCTGTGGATTTTTTTTTATCGAAAATCAAATTTAATCAAAAAAACAACCCAAATTTTACATTCAAATACAGATAAAAAAAAAAAATATAAGGCGTAGACTCTGAATTTTAATTTTATATTAACTAGGTGACTAATATCACTAGTTTTGTTTTAAAAGTATTCTTAAACAATACACTTCGAAATAAAATTAAAATTACCCCCCTCCTACCACTTTCCAAAATTAAATATATCGTGTGAGATATTGTTTTTTGTAAAGATTTCAAATATTAACACACAAGCACTAAAAAGTGAAAAATAAAAAGCTTTTAATAAAAAATATCTTTAGCTTTTAATATTTTTTTTGTTTCTTGTTATGGTTTTGTTTCTTGTTATGTAGGTATTGCCACCGACTTCCAAGCTAAAGTTATTTTTTATTTTGTAGTTTTTGAAGGCGATTGTCTTTTTTTGTAAATAAGCTTTTTTATTACTTATTACAAAGACAAACTCTCTTTGAACAAAGACCCATAAATTCAATGTCCACTATTTGTATATTTTTCATTGTAGTTCAGGGGAGGTGAAGCACAGACCGGTTTGAAAAACGATCAGTTTCCTAATACGAGTAGTTCATGTTAATACTTACTCGGCTCCATTTTTTCCACCCCTGTGCAGCATGCCCGCTCGTGCCATCTCACGCCCACGCCCTGAAAAAAAAACGTGCCATCCATTAACGTCAAGTCGACCTCGAGCCTTTTCCGCATCTTTACGCTCACTAAATACGGTTTAGGCTCCTCTTAATTTATTATTAGTCGGATGATAGACCAAATTATGCCGGCCGTCCGTTCTCTCAACTTAATTTTTGAAAAAAATATAAATAATGTATTTTGTTCCTCCGGACCGGCGAGATTTCGGTTCAACCGGCAATATTTCTTAAATATTTTGCCTCTTTATTTGAATGACATTATTATTACCTACTTGTTTACTACTTCTTCCAACATTATTTGTTTCAATAATTTACGTACAGTGCAGTAAACGTAAAGGATTATTTTATATTTTTAAAGAAACTTCTCAGATCCTGAAGTTTCACGAATAAAAAGAAGAATCCACTGTTTTCTAGATATTTATTTTTAATCGCGAAACTTCAATATGAGATTTGTATAAAAATTTGATCAAATAGGTATTTCACGATAATTTACTACAGTTTAAAGCCTTTTAAGTGCCTTTTGTACCTATAATTATTAACATAGAATACGAAAACGGAAACAATACATCACCTTGAGCCGGATAAACTCCGAATCAATGTGATGCCTACTTGACAACTCCTTGGAGGATAAATGCAGTAATTTAACAATTTAATCAGCGATCTATTTGGCAAAGAACTTGATTGATGGCCAGTCGACAATATTTCAGCGCTGGCGCGTGTTGCAAAGCTCCTAAATTGCGACATCAACGGCGATAGGTACACAATGAAGCTACCCTGGATTTATGAGCCGTTACAGTGCGACAAACGGCGTGAAATAGTTGGAGTTTTCTTAGACAAAATGTCGGCTGTAATTATCTTATTTATATTGATGTCTTTCAGCTTCCTTCGATTTATCGGTTTCCTTTGTAATTTCTAATTGTTGTCTTTTTATTTATCAACAAACTAAGATTGTATTAATGATCGTTAAAGCATTTTCGGCAATAAAAGCAGTGAATAGATACCTATACAGTGAATGAAGCGTTTACCTTGCTCACATTTTTGTAATAGAATTAAAGTAGGATGAAAATGTGGATCGCAGGCGATGTTTCCCCCGTAATCTGCCCATTTCGCTCCTCGTCTTCATAAGTGAACATCATCGACAGCCATATTTTCCGGGGGAACCGGCGTAATGTAATATGTAAGTCACTTTCAGTGTTCTCTAAAATGTTATATCTACCTACTTATCTGTTTCTTTTATTATTTTTCTTAACATAATTGTCGCGCGCCACATTGTTTGTTATTATTTTTGTTTAATTAATCAACCTGAAAACTGAATCACGAAAATAGTTTCTAATTATATTACCTGCGTCATGTTGCTAAATATATTCGTCTGTTCATTCACAAAGTTAGCATGCCTGTTTGGAGTTACATGCGAAGGGGCAGCATTATGAACTTTTAAGTGGATTACAAGCGATATTAGTCGTGAGCTTTCACTTTGTCATGTAATATAGCGTACAACGCGAGTGATAATTCGGGAGAGCACGCGATGCCGCCATTACCCCGGTTGCACTTGTCGACGTGAATAGTAGTATGGCGTCGTCTGTATATTTACTTCGTGTAAGATTGTGATTGAACTCGTGAGTGTTCGGGCTTTGCCAGCACAGATGTATAGGTGACTAGATGTGCAAGTTAGGCTAGAGACGGCGCGGTACACATAAGCGACATGTTCACACGACGCAGCACTACGGCTGTAACGGAAATTGTTTTCCAATTGCTACTCTATTGGCTGGTAATGTTTTTACGTCATATGCGGTGCAAATATCCGTTTTCACAGTAGGAAGACCATACAATAACTCATGTAGTATCGAAAATTAAAATACTAAGTAGGTTATTACAGGACATTAAATTGATAATTTTTCATTATTTCCAGCATGTTGTTCCACCGAATTTTACTGTCACATAATGTTTAAACTAATATTATCGTGTGCTGTTTACGTTATAGCTTATTTTACGATACAGTTTATTACTGCGCTAGTTTCGGATAGTACCTAATATTATTTCAAATTTGATAACCAAACATGTATTCACAAAGCGTATTCTATTTCGTTGAGAGAATACATAAAAACTAGCAATATGAAACGAAAAAATAAAAGTGCTTATGTATAAAAGGCATAAGTAAGTCGTAAAATGCTGATTCCGTTTTTGTATGCGGAATAAAATTGCAGAAATCTTATGCAAATGCGTGTTCAGTGAGTGTCGACGGCCGCCACCACCGCCCGCGCCGTACTCGCGCTGATACCGTATCTCGTAACTGTGGCAACTGATAAGCGTGCCTTTAAACTTTACCCATTTTATTTTTCTCAAGTTACGAATTGTGCTTACCTTGGGTTAGTTAGTAGACCCGTCTTATTTCGTTTCACACTCAATATCACTTGCATTATTTTGTTCTTACTGTAAACTGATCGCATAGGAAAGCGTATTAGGTACTATGCTATGTTATGTTAGAACTACGTAATAAGCATTTATGTGAGAAAATATTAATGTTGACTCACCTAGTCATTCGATCTGGGGGTCGGATGTGTTGTCTTATCATTCCCGATAGGTAACTGAAACAAATTTTACAACATTTTAATGTAAATTCTAAATCATGATCTATTTAAATACTAAAACATAAACTAAACATAAACTATTTATTTTAACAAAAAGTAAAAAAAGGGTTAAACACAAATCTGAAAACAATTAAGGTACCTATTGTTATTAACAAATCGCTACGATTTAGCATTTCCTAAGCTCATACTTAGTACATTTCATCAATTTCCCTTTCCCCTTAATTATAACAAACCTACAAAACGACTCCCTAGGTCCACACTTAAACATTAATCTTTTGTTCTACCAACATACTTGTACCACCGACCTCTAAGACTTTAAGGATTAAACTTATTTTATATAGTTAGGAATCTAACGCAACTTTATTTCGCCACATGCATTTAGGTATCAGTTCACGAGAGCTACTTTCCGAATTCAAAATACCTCTGGTCCGAGCCGAAGTGATCATAAACTCTCTAAGCTGTCATAAGCTGCTATGATTTGATATGAACGTTACGACATACCATAGGTATGTGGTTGTTTGAAGGATACTCTATTAGAACTATATTGCGGGTGAGTGCACTCGACCTCAGCTGCTCGTGTCCCGCTAACACCGTTCCAGATGACCCAAATGGAGCACCGACCCGTTTGCGGATCACTTCACTAACTAACTCTTGGAATAAAACGAAACAGACCCACCCACAGATTAATATATGGGCTGCTGCTCCCGGCACAAAAGCAATTGACAATTAAGAGCAGTGGCATTCTATGGTATATTGGCAATATAATCCCGTTTGCCGT
Source organism: Hoplodrina ambigua (assembly GCA_949774945.1). Taxonomy (NCBI): domain Eukaryota; kingdom Metazoa; phylum Arthropoda; class Insecta; order Lepidoptera; family Noctuidae; genus Hoplodrina; species Hoplodrina ambigua. The sequence continues at coordinate 5,858,941 of OX458969.1, read as the reverse complement.
CATTCCAAATCGGTGTTTTTCACGTCGCACCTGTAGCTGCAGTAAACATTTTTATAGCTCACAAAATATTCCACGCAATGTTTTGAAAGTTCTGGTTTGTCAAACACAACATTATTTACCTACGTGGTTTATTTCAATGTGTTTTGTTATGAGAAGTATATTTGCATTTTGTAAATGAATTTTAGTGGCATATTGAATCATTGTATTTTAATTAGGTGCTGCTACGGAAACCGTTTTGTTTAAGTTTTGAGTTAATTACCATCGTGCATCAGCCGGGAACAATGTGCAAATGTTACAGTTAAGTAATGGATAATTTCAAAGTGTGGCTTTTTAATATGAGAAAAACTCTGCTACGGGAACTCCTATGAACTCATAGCCTCACGTAGGTATCTGTAAAATTGTTAATAACGATCGACAAGATTGTCCATACTTACTATCTATGTGTAGACATGAGGCAAATTAAACGATGAAGCTTCATTCGTGCAAAAAACGGTTTTAGTTTTATTGTCAGATATACGGTTTTGTTTCGATACAGAGTTATGAAGGAGAACGGAATGTAGATAATTTACAGCGGCAGTCGGAACAAAGGCATCCCCGGCACGCGACCTACATCCGGTGCCACTATTCGATATCAACTAACTATAAAGTAACATCCACCATACTACCTTCCTCGAAATATTTCTATTTCAACTTAAGAATGTTCGTCCTTTTATACTCTAACGAAAAAACTAGTTCATAACGCAGATTCCTCTAGTTTTTATGAAAATGGCGTGTTTGTATAAAGTAACTAAGTATAACTAAATGAAAACATAATTCAGTGACTGATTTGATTGCACAAAAGCACATTCAGCCTAAGTGCGGTGCCGCCACTCGCGGTAGGCGGAGAATGAACAGTGCACAACACTATTACCCTCGCCGCATCCCACATAATATCCTGGTGTGCAGCGCCCCAGTTAGCCAGCGACAATGGAGAGAGCTATTAGAGTCGTCCATGTGTGTTAACCAGTTTAGTTCTTCTTGCTTGTTTTTTAATGCTGGCCTGAAAAACAGAACGAGACCGGCATTTGGGTCGCTTCAATAAAAGCCCGCTGAAAACCTGATGTTTATGCGACCGGTTCGTAATACAATTTGCGGTATCGCTACCAATGTTATTCGGATAATATATTATGTGAATATTGCATTGTAAACAACTTTGATTAATTAGAGCTGTGTTGCACAAACCTACTGAAATATTTACTCTTCCTGATTTAATATAAATTGTTTGTTAAATATTATATGTACGTAGGTAAATACTAATAACAAGAAAACAGGTGCCTAGAGACGCTTTAATTTAATTAATGATTTGATGTAATAAATTAATTTAATGTTACATTATTAGGTACTTCGTAGACTTAAATACAAAACAGATTAAAGGCTGACTACTGAGTAGATAAGTAGAGAAATGTTTGGAATGAGTACAATAAAAATGCGAATACTGAATGCAAGAAGCTATTAATACTAGGTACTAATAATTGAACTAATTGCATGAAAGCAGCTGTTTATTTATGGATAGGCACGCTTAATAGGATTAATTTGGGAGCTTTATAAATCAATACGAGCTTGAATGCAGTAATTATATAATGGGTGGATCACTGTACTTACAATGGCTTATTTATTTATTTATACCTATTTATGGAATCACAGAGACTTTTTGATTACAAAACAGTATGAAAAATTATCATGTTCACAGATACCACTGGATACAACAGCAAAGCTGAAGGTATTAATTTAGCCAGATAAATATTTTATAAAATGGTTGAGAACTTATGCATTTGTAATTCCACATTTCTAACAATGACCGATTCTCTTACTTCTTATTTTCATTATGAAGGCAAGTTTTGTACGTTTTCGTGTTAACTACAAACGACAATTTTATTTTCATTATAAACGTGGCTGGCATCGGTGGCAATGCAGCGGTTGCATAAAGTGCATCGTTTATAAAATGTAACAATGAACAATATTCACGAGGCAGGCGGTGAGCCTCTTATCGAGGCGGCCGCGCCGAGGCTCCTCCGCCCACAATCTGATTGCGGCCCGTGTCAACAGTGCTGAAATAACTGCCGTCGCTTTACAAAATCATTTCAAGAGTCTTCAAGAAAAACGGATACCTACCTTAAATAATTTCGTTTTGTTCAATGTTTTTAAATGGAAAGGGAATAGCAGCTAGCATTTAAGACAAGTAGGATTTTAAAGACCCAGTGATTATTTAAACTTTAAATATTGCCCAGAAGTGAAAATTTATAGGTAAAATCCTTTTACAGATCAAGAACTCGAAATGTACGGCGACTCTTTATCTGATTGTGGAGTGCCGCTAGCCGCTACCGACTGAAAAACTTATTTGCCTTCACTTAAGAACAAGTTTCTTATTCCACGGGTTCTCCGTTCTGATAACGAGAAAATTTAATTTTCTTAAAGTGATAAAAACGTCCGAATAGTTTATCAACACGTTTCCTTGAGTGAGGGTTGAACTGGGAACAAGGTTGTATTAGGTAGACACCTACTTCTGCCGAGATTACATTTTTTTTGAAAATAAGCCTATACTGCTCAGTGCTCGGTCATAAAGTAGGTCATTTGTTTCAAAGGCGGCACGTAAACTGTGATAGTAAAAGTTTTTATGGCTCGATTACTGTGAAGACGGCGTACTAGCCGGTTTCACTACCGATAGTGGCCGGTGTTTACGAAGTCAGCATCGCTGTGGGTATTCGCATGATCAAGTTCGTAACTTTCATTGTTATTCACTGGTCATCTCGTTGAATTAATGACTGCTACACAATCATTTCGCTTGATATTGTTATTCTCGTATAATAAGTCACTGTTACAAACTTGTATTCTGCTAAATGTTAGTGTAAAAGTAATTTTAGAAAACCCCGTGAAAGTTCCTTTTAAGTATACAATATGGTGTAGCAACTAAATTTCACAAGTTACTTTTAAACATCTCGTTAAAAAGTCCATTATTAACGGGGAAGCAAAGTTGTTTCAGGAGTGAAGGTAAACAGTGGCATTGTGTCGCTCGAAAAGCAGACATCAAAAGGCGTGTATCAAAGACGAGTGTTGCTTGCCACATAGAGGGATGCGCGTCAGGGTGGCCCCCTTCAATATGTGAGGGCGCTGCCAGCTAGTTCGAATTTTACATGTAAACTGCTCTACGGGAGACAGAATGGCATAGCTTGTTACAAACATGCTTCCGAAATATATTACGTGAATATATCCTTCATAAACGTCCCAAACTTACCGCCTGTATAATTTGAAATGCAAAACAAAATATATTTGTCGTTAGGTATTTATGGATGTATCAAGTTTAGTTTCAGATGGTTATAAATCTACTTTCATTTGGTTTATTAGCTGCAAATGCATTAACGACGAAACCAAAGACAAAGAAATAAAGTTCTCGAGCGACTTATTGCAAGAATCCTCAACTATAAGTTTTGCGGAACACAAGATGAGATGCGGAATGCTTGTAAGAAGTTTTACGAACGATCGAGACCTTTTAAGAGAATTAACACGGGAGTCTTCGGTGAATTAATGAAAGCGAGATGCGGAGGAAGTAACCACATAAATTAACGCGAGTGAATATCAAAGTGATAGATAACGTTTAGTGATTCGCCAATAGGAAGACTTCGGAACACGAAGGTACAGTAAAGGACGAATACATATATCTTCGGAAGTGTTCCCGTATAAAACAATAAAAGTAATTTAATTAAAGAACAAGGCCTTACTTTTCCCAAGGCACATTTTTTACGAGTGTGTTTGGAATTATTGGACTTAAATAAGTCGTATTGAATAAATAAAAGGGCTCGAGAGGTCCGCTGGGGAAAAATGTAGAAGTCGAGTAATTTACTGTGAATAATAAACGAAGAATATCCCCTAACTGGGCGGAAGTGGAAATGTCGAGTCGAGGGCCCCATTAGACTTATGGGAATATAAAATATATCAATTAAAGACTTTCTCTGCGGATAACGCAGTATAAGAGGTACCGATTGTACAATTGGGGAAAACGTACCCATAAAACGCGTCAGCTGAACGAAGGCATACCTATGTACGACGTATGTAAGCTATCTTACGTAACGTGTGAGAACGGGTGGAAACATTAACAAAGCTTCCCGATATAGATCAAGTTTGTTTTCAAATCGCCAACGCAAAAGAAAGTCCGCTTCTCAGTGAAAGCGGACTGCAAATAAATCTTGTCTCGGGAAACAATGCATGCATTGTTCGCTGTAAATTGGTTCAAATAATTTACCTATAACACAGTTTGAACTTTGCTAGGATGGAGATAAAATTCATAAAATTGCTTGTTCTGACTGTTGCACTATTATGAAAAACTTTCCTTGTGATTCCAGATACAAATTGTAAAGTACCTACCTATTCGTTTATTTTTCTTACATAATATTATTATCTTTAATTCGGCATTATTTTGCCTATCGAGGAAATAATAGGAAATAATGTACCTATTTACTGTTGGTTTTCAATAGCAAATATTTTACTTTGTTTTCACATAGGTAAGTAGGTAGTTTTAATTATTCAGAAGTGTAAATAACAGGCATAAACAAATCGTTTTGTTGTGGTCATTGCAGAATGAATACAATTAATAATTAATTAATTATTACCCTATAATATCAGGCATGCATAATATCAAGCATCACATTCATAAAAATGATTAAATACTTTATGTTAGATTAGCCTATAGGTAGCAAAAAGGTGACAATACGTAATTCACATAACCGCATCGTGACAATAATAAGAGTAATAGAATAGCACAAATGCATTGTCGACCTATTGATTGAACAATGCGAGACTGCAGCATGACCCAGATATACTCGTAACACGAGCGACCCGATGTGCACTGGTGTTAATGCTGTTATGTACGCGGATGCAGGATGCCTATCGCCGCTTTTGTTTATACAATCTGAACTCGGCTAACGATAATCTAGACTAACAAAGCCTTTTCATAATATTGTTAAAAATTAGGAATGATTGTCTTTTGTAACCACGGATGGCGAGGACAAAAAGGTTTGTGTCCGCTGAAAGAGATGCCGTTGGCTTGTAACATCACAACCATATGATTATACAACCTTATTGTTTGTTTATCAGAAACCTGAAAAGGAGTTATTTCATCATTATGGACAACTTTTAGAACAAGATCACCTCGGAAATCGCGAAAATAAAGTCAATTTAATTTTTCAGTAAACTGAAATCTTTATACCTAATGGGTGTCAAAAATATTTATTGTAATTAAATCCTAATAGATTTCGATATCATGATTGATATCACTTATTGAATCTATGTGCGATGCTAGCTAACAGATGCGCAGCGTAGAGATTGTGGCCTACATAAGCAACTTTTACGCAGCGCTCGTCATTTCATCATTATACTTACAACAACAAGTTTTCTAAATAATCAAGAAAATAATTATCCGAAAAACGTTTTTTTATCGACGTATTATTTAGCAAATTATTCTTTTTTTTTACGTAGAAATCAACTAATAGAAAAAAAGAGATTACTGGGCTACTGGATTACTGGGCTAATAGGCTACTGGGAACCAAACTAGTTAGGTTAGGTTAACATAGTTAGGGAACATAATAAGCGCCACGTAAGTTTTGTTGTAATAGTAAGTAAGTAGTAGTTTGCAGCCTGACATCATGAAGCATTGTAAAAGTAAACAAACCTGCACAATTGTATCTAATTAACTGTGAGTACAGGTAAATTCAGTTACCTTACGACATCTACAATATTTTACGTAAAACACTAAAGTGACTGAAATACATAATGCTTGGCCTGCTGTTACCATACAGTTTGTTATTATTCTGTAATTGGCGTACGGAGCAATAACTACGCGATCAAACAACGGAACCTAACGACTGTTTTAAACGCGAACAAATTAAAACATCCTATACAGTACATAGTTGAAATTGGGATCACATACTTACTATTTTAACGCAAAACATAACAAAACAGTTAGGAAACTATAACAAAACTGGGAGATAATCGTAAACTTCCTATGCGCATAATAGAGAACGTTTGTGTTATTGGGCAAACTCGTGGGCATCTAAACCTGGACGTAAACACGCGTGTCCCACCACTTTACGATTATTTTATTGGCTATATAAAACATGTGTTACTAATTTATAGTGTTATGAAACAACTCAAACAAAAGAAAGTCGTCCGAAATAAGTTTCTAAAAACAAAAACTAAAAAATGATAATTTTGGAAATTAGGTAAACAATCATGATTGGTGAATTTATAGCGAAAAAAGTCTCATTGAAGTTAATTCAAAATTCAAATTATTTATTTCAGATAAGTTACATGATTATTATATAAATTATCCATATTTGAATATTTGTGTTAGGTAATCAATTAATTAACAAATAACAGTTACGAAACATTCGACAATAATAATACACACACAATACACAGATGCACCAAATCAAGAACGCCTGACATGTAGCCTTGTCCAATAGTCCATGAGGGTACTGTCAGTGGCCATCCTCTCCGCAATGGGTTGCAAGAAGCTTTTGGGGCTGCCCCGCAAGCAGCGCATCAGGAACGCTATTCGTTTGCGATGTATTGCTGTAAAACCATCCACTCGTCTGCAAACATACCTGATGCGCTACAAAAGCGTGGGAGCCCCACCAAAATTAAAACAGTTAAAAGATGCAATATTTTTTAAGTTTCGAAGATGACTTTTGCCAGTTGGTTGCTTTCCTAATACACCTGTATTACGGTAAGCCTAATGGTACATCTTTTCCTTAGTATAAAGTTACGTAATAGGTACCTTGAAACTGGCAGTTAATTTTCTTGTCCAATATTGTTGGAAAGTGACCTGTAACAACACAAAACAAAATTAATATTTGAAAAAGAAGTAAAAAGTATACCCATTCGACTAAGGTAGACTTGGGCTAGACAGCAAAAGTACCTATCCTCCTCCTAACAACAGCAATACTATAAGTAAACATAAACTAAATCAATGGATATTGTGGCTATTCGGGAAGGAATGAAAAGGTTGAAATATAACTTTTCAAACAAGTTCATGGGGGCAAAAAAACATCTGTTGGTTAAACAATCACTGACGTACCGTTCTGATGGAGAACAGTGCATGGGCAATTTAAACAAAAATTACATAAAATGATCATTGACCCAAACAAACTCTTCGTGTTAAATAAAAACGTGTTATTGCTGTGAACAAAATGAATATGTTAAATCACATGTGTCACGTAGTCACATACCACAGATGCGATAATTTTTAGAGAGCAATTAGGTTGCCTTACACTCGTGTATTGGTTATGACTACAAATAGACAATCACTAGGTACTCTAATTGTAGTCCTAATTTACACAATAAACGAGAAAATGTAAATTCATACTCAAAAATATGTGTGTGTGTTAATTCATAAATAAAAGCTCATATAAGATATATAATACCTACCTAGGTTGGCCTTTGAAGTATTCTATAATAAAAAGCCTATAATAAAATATTGGTTTTAAAAACTTAAATTAAATCTGAACACAGACACAAGCGCTTGAACGTAAAGCTTTTTAATTTAGGTTTACCTTAGGTTCGGAGGGTTTAATTATAAAAGTTTCACTATGAATCTCGGTTTAAATTCAATGCTTTCATTTATTTCTTTTGCTGATCTCGCTATTTCGCATTATTGTAAGCGAAATTAAAAAAAAAATCTTTTGGAACCCTAGGTACCGGAGATAAACTTTTGAAAGTCCCAGTATATTTTTTCTGTAAATAATGATTTATTAAGAAATTCTATTCTAGGTATTTTAGTTTTTTGCGTGAGTTAACTCTTTCATATCCGATTTGATGCCTGCAATAATTGAAACGAACGGTCCGCCGCGTAAAATAAACAAACAAAAGAAAAGATGTTTCTATTGTGTTTGCTAAAGTCCGCTTATCCCGCAAGCGACAAAATTAAATTTTGTGTGATATTTTTTCTCTCTTTAACAGTCTCTGTTCAAACAAAGAAGCGACATAGCAAGTAGGTATTCCCACATAGTCACCTAATTTTGTGTGTGCGTGGAACAAAAAAATCCTTTTTCGTTCAACGTCGGATTCATGCGCACGGGAGTGTTTTGATATCAACATAAACCAACAAACTTAACTTTTGTATTCCGGCGTAAAAACTCGGCCAAAGGGTTCACTGACAGGACAGGCCCATATTGGGTGTACAGGAACAAATTAGCATTTCACAGACACGCTACAAAATGCCTTTCAGACGACTTAATGAACGCGGAACATCGTCATTAAACGCCTCAGAGATGTAAACGCACCTTTAACGTGAACCCACCTTTGCCTAAATTTAGCAATTAGGGTTGCAACTACACTCTGCTGCTTGTACACATATTGATTAAGTCGAAGCTTCTGCACAGTTTCAAGGATTAATGCAGTGCTAAGGTGATCTTTAAACTCAATTTAAGTGCACCTTCGCCGATAATTTTAGCGAATTAGGTATCGCAGGTTTGAATTTATTTGTTTAAACGCTGGGTTGTATTAACACATTAACAAAAATAAGTTTTAAATACATAACCATAAAGTCAAGGTGAAAACGATGTCTGAAAACTATTTTTTATTTAGGTAGGTTGTAGTTGTTGTGTGATTTTAAATATCTGTTGTAGATATAAACATTTTACTACGGGCTCACTTTACAAGCCATATAAAATAAGAGTATGGAGTGTAAAGCGAGTTTAGAATGCAATTGCTGAGTTTAACTCGGCATCAGTCAGGCCGTCGAAGTCGCCGACTCCTACTCCATAAAAACTAATGGCGACCCATTTAGCGTTCCGCCTACGAATCACCGGGTACTTTCTCTATAATTATAATAATATGTTACAATAAACGTTTTAAGACTCAACATTATAAATGAAATGGTAACAAACAATTGGGTATATTCCTTTATATCTGTTGTATTATTGTACTATTGTCGCCATGGTTATTATTATGTTAAGGCAACAAGGTATCTAAGGTACTTTCAGAATTGTTAAGGTTTTTAATCAATTTACCATTAAATGATTTCAACTAACGTAACTAATAAATCACAAAGAAAAAACAAAAGCTTTGTGGTCGACAAGATATGAAATAATAACGGTGTTGCAGAATTATTGTAAAAGCAGGTAGTGCGCTGGGGACTGTGGATACCTGAGTGTCGACAACTAAGGATTTGAGGTGACGCGCTAAATTCCGTGGCGACACTGTCGGTAGTCTGAAAATGCTACTTAGTATTGAATATTCTTTCTTATTTTTTATGTCCGCATAAAAAATTACTCTGTGATTTCTACGAATAGCGGAGACGAAAATAATCCTACACTCATCTATGTACTTCAATCGTGCCCCAGAATACTTCATTGATATTTTTGTTAAGGTCATTGATTTTGTGAACACGGAGAGTCCTAATTTGTAACCAAAAGAATGTTGCGTTATAATATTTTACCCGAAATTTATCGGGATGATCTAATAGAAGTACATACTTGTGTACATATAAATAAAGTTCTGTGATAAAGCGGGTGCTATCAAAATGTTCTGACTCCGCGCCAGGATTGGCTTCCGGCTGGCGAAGTGCCAACTTCCTACACCATGTCGCATGCTACTCAATGCTGCTTGGTATACTGTTCTTCGAGCAAGTAAAACCATCAAATTTACAACGTACTCAGATTTTCATAATAATATCGACTATTGCTGTAATAAATAGTACGCAGACAGAAACTCATTTTTCCTTTCATTAATACATGTCGGTATGTATCTAGATTATGAACTTCTAATATTAATAAAGTTACCTAAAACTTGAAATTATTTCAGCCAGCAATTTAGTCCAGAATGTCTACTACACCACGTGTAAAGAATCATAAACCAAAACAAATGAAATTCTTCGAAGCTTTTATAAAACTTACTTGGCGAGTAGTTCGAGAGTAGTCTGTTTCGAGGAACAAATTAAAATTAGTCCTATTTTGGCTTATTACTTCGGAGGGTCTGAAATTCTAAACTTTGGCGTACCGTGAACTAGCTTTTATCGTGAGTGCCGCATGCCGAGGGCGAGAGCGAGGGGCGGAAAGGGGATGAAAGAAATATACATTGATATTTCCAGGGTCCTTTAGCGGCTGTCGCGATCGCGGCTCGAGTCACTCGGGGCTTCGAGCCTCCTCGAAGCACCACTGAGGGGCAGATTGTAATCCTGCTTTGTCAGTCAACCGCGGAGACAGGAAGTGGTCGAGTACTGTTCACGGTAATACGGCGGCAAGTCGGAAGTGCCGAGCGCTCTCACATTGATTCTATCAGGAATAATAATATGATATCGGCCGAGAGTACTAGTGTTAATTGCCACTAACTGCTACTGTTAGTTAATTACTAAATAATTTCAACTTGATAATTACGTTAAAAAATGATTAGTCAGAAGGACCAGGACTAATAATATGTGCAATTCCCGCGTTGTCCAAACCAATAATAACTAAAATTAATCAAATGAAATTGAGAAATTACACTTTTTTGTTCTAATGCCTACCTACTATCTATTGTTTCATAAACAAAAAAGTATTTTATTTCAAAATGAAAAAATAGCGTAACAAACTCGCAAAACATAAATCATCAAAAGTTTTGAACGCTGGCCATTTTTAGGGTGGTGTATATTGATATAATATGAAAAACGTTCTAATACAAAATCGTCACAGTTTGCTGAATTGGCAAATTGATAAAAATAGTAGCAGTGTTCACTGTATACTTCGTAGGTATTTGTTGTAAGCGTAAAGTTTGCTCTCAACGAGACGTTACTGGGAATGGCAATGAGCCGAACGGACATGTCACTTTTTATTTGCCTCCGCAATAATGGAGCAAAGTGACATGCTGTAGGAACCAGTTGGATTAATGCCTACACAAAGTAATATAGATGAACAATTGGTGTTTCGTAACATTTATAATCGGAGTATCAGACAGATTAAGTTAACATGGCGCCTAAGAAGCGTTTTCAAGCGATTCAAATCATTCAGTAGTTGTAGTCATTTATTAAATGCTTGTATGAGAAAACTTGTTTGTTGGAGTGTAGTTTATTTTCCTACGGTGATATGCAAATAAAATAAAATCAAATGGAATGAAAATAAAATAAAATGAAATTTCTCACCAAATAAGTACCTAAGCAAATAGCTTCGCACACATTAAGTTAGAACACAAGTAATAAAACTATCATTGCCATTTTATTACAAGTGTAATATGCGTGAAAATATGCAAATGGCATGTGAAATATGTGCATGTAAACAAAAAACTCAATGTTAGTTAATAGTAAGTTTTATGACATAGGTACTCTTTCACTTTTCGAAAGTAATATAAATTATGAACTGCTTTATTTTACACATTATCATCACTGTTTCACTGAGATCTATAGGGTCATCTATGTTGTAAGACTATTATATATTCATAAAATAGGCATATATACCTATATAATTATTTTTTTCAATAAATTAAGATAGATTTGCATACATGTCGATGTTGTATGATACAATGTCACTGACCGTTTTATTGCACTAGTTTTCTGTGTTTGAAGCACAACGAAAGTGTTTTATGGAACCCGTACCTAGTACCTATCTTTATACCTACATACGTAAATAAAAATTAATGGCTTATTTAAAGCAATAATCCATTTATTCTAATTTTCTTACCTGTCTTTGCGGTTTTATGATACCTACATAATATGTAACAATTGTTCTGCAATATTTGTTAATTGCTATAGAGTATCTTAGTATACGCAATAAAAAGTCGTTATGAATTTCTTCCTATTTGGAAAATACAGCACAAGAATAGATTTTACAGCTTCTAAGAGTCATTAAGGAAATCCTGAATAGGTATGTGATAATTTGAGTGTACAGCAAGTGACGTCACGGGGCACGTCCGGCAGGACGCAGCTGTCGCGGCCGCAGCCCTAGGCCTGGGAAAGCGACGCCCTCGCGCGCTCTCACTGGCGTGCGTCGCGGTCGCATGCCGCGTCCGCGTCGCCCAGCGCCCGCCGGCTCTCACTGCGGCATTGAACCGTTCAACGTCAATAAATATGAACTTGACTTACTTATATTTGTTCACTCTAATATCGCAATGCCAACAAAAGCGTGTAAGTATGAAACGAAATTGCTGAGAAATTGTTATCTCATCTTGTTTTTTATTTTAAGTCATGTACCATTCTTTAGAGAATCTAATAATATCTCATTAGTTTTCATCCGGGTAGACTGTGTGGCCTGTGTTAACCATAGCAGTGAGGCATCTAGGTAACCGAGCGCCCGCTGAAGTAAATAATAACATTTTCAATCAAACATAATTGATGTTAGATAGTCTTATTCGAAGTTGATAATATACGAGTAAAACACATGGTTTTATTTTCATTGGAAAATAGCAGGTTGTAGTACCTATTCTATAATTGTAATTATTTACATAAGAGCCTATATCTTCGTCATAGTTATTTTTGGAGAACTCGCAAAATAAAAACATTGACGTCATTTTCGTGGAAAGCTTAAAAGTGGTAAGCTTTATGTAACTCGTATCTAAGGGGTGGAATTGTAACAAATACTTTACCATGGATTCAGTAAAAGACTGTTTTTTTTTGTCGGTTACTTAAAAAGGAACGTTTGCTCAATACGTTTTCACCGAGTAGGCTGAATTTCCGAAAATGTTAAATTGTTACAATCCATGGAAATATTTTCGTTGCGATGTCACTCCACTTGTTAATTTCATCAAATTATTCTCAGAAATTATAGGACTGCGTAAGCGTTGCCTAACACTAACGATTTACGAGAACACTGAGCCTTGACCCCCTCACAATACAAGCATACGCCTCCCTTCTAATGCAAATGGCTTAGTCTTAATACTATTATGTACATTTTAATTTTTTTTAGTTATTTCGCCTCCAGTATTCAGATCTACATTATTATTATTTTTTAAAAAAGCTCGAAACCTTGATATTACACTACATTGAATTGAAAGAAGAAAGCTAAGCGAGACAAAAAGTAAGAAACAAGTTTGACTTTAATAATTAGGTTTTTAATTTTACAGTGATCAGCCATATGATATATAGATATTTACAAACTCAATAACTTTTTGAAAAATATAATTATATTTGTTGATATAATTATATATTTGCAAAAATACATTAGCACCGAACTAAGTATGTTATGATTGTAAATTTATGCCCAAAGGAGATTGCGCCATTTTCAGATGCATATTACATGAATCATACTAATGTTTGCATGTAGATATGTTCGTTATAATGCCCTTGGGTGTTTGAACTTGGGTTACTCTCGCCCGTCTAGCTGGCTGCCATACACTGTCTTATTTACGGGTATTCCCGGGGAGGAGGCATTAGCTGCTTAATGCTACTGTTTGATGATCATGCTCTGATGGTCGGAATTATAGAGCTAGCATAGACGTACGTCTTAAAATTAATATATATGACTTAAAAAGCTTTAATGGTATATTTTTTGAATGAAAATATAGGCATTTCCTGTTTGTCACTAGGTAAAGCTACCAAAAAAACATAAATCTGTATTAGAAGCACGATATATTTCCCAAATGCATATTGGATGTTGTTTCCAAGCGATAATTTTTTGGGAATATAGAGGGGTGCCTATAACAATTCCATCAATATTGGTGACGTCGACGATTTTAAAGAGATGGGATACAAAATGTAACAAAGCATTATAAAGATGGTTACAGTACACAGTACTCGGAGACCGAGAAATTTGTCAACTAATTTCTAAAATGTTATTTTCTAGTGGACAAAATCGTGCTTTTATTCATAGTTAAAATTTCGGAAAAAAACAGAATCAAAAATTGCAATACGATAGTATCGGCGTTCGCAAGACGTAAGCATTATCTTATTCACCCTGGATCTCTGTAAGCCACTGTGAGCCGCTTTACGGCCAACAAGAAGCTTGTGGATTTCAATTCTCTTTGTCAAGTGGACGGAGACGTGGGGAATGCGTTTAGAGACAAGAGCACTTACGGCGACCGATATCCTCAACTACTCTCAAGTCAGCGTTCAGACTTAGTTTGCGGCAACTTTTGTCGGTTACACTCAGTAAATGTTTGCATTTTATTTAGTAATCCGGTTAATAGTGCAGCTATTAAATATGAACAGTCATTTTTAAATAAGAGAAACTTAGTGAAAGCATCTTATAACTAGAAATCGTTGAAGCAAGATACCTAAGCTACATGTATTATAGATTTCAATATCGTTGGATATTCCTTCAGTTTTTTATTGCGATGACGTAATTTTACTTTATGTTGCAATATTGTAACAGATTTGTAACCGTGTGTAAGTAGTCTGTTCCTGGTATAACTGCAGTGGAGCTCAGCCGCACTCCGCCGCAGTCGGCGAAGGCGTGTGTAATGGTTCATTGTTTTTGCCGTAAGTGGCCTGAGATTACACAAATTGATGCTTGTGTGTTTGAAGTGAAAGGAAGTGTTCTGTTCTAGATAATGGGCTCGCTTGTTTTGTTTTTTAACAATGAATCGATTTCTGATACCGTCTCGAATGTTATTGTTCTACTCAATCACTCATAATTATAACTTTTTGCATGCAGCTAATAACACCGAATAACCAAATATTGACTCATAATAGTTTTTAACAAAGTTTTAATAAAAATTAGTGTGCCTATTTTATGTACAATATTGTAGGTGTCGTTCGAACTAAATACATTTATGCTAAGCTATGGTCAGCCGGAGACAGCCACGAGGTTCTAATGAATTCAGTTAGCGTCTCTACGACTACTACGACCTTTATACTATGTAGTAATATATCTAATAACTTTGTTGACGATTACTTCACCAGATTTGGGCTCACCTTCAAGTTGATGCTCTAATGATTGTCAAGGTTTTTAATTTCACCGTATTTAGTATTTTAACAAGCATATTTTTGCTCCCAAAATTCAAATGTTAAAATTAAGCATCCTTTAGGAATATTTCACGCGTCATGTGCAACCAATGGCATTCTAGCTGATAGGATGTCATACCTTGTTGACTGGTGAGATGTGTTCGAGAGAGGTACGGCCGCCTACCGCTAACGTTGTAGTCGTTTCTATCGAAAATCGCACCTTAGTCGCATTACCATCTGCACTCTTAGATCAGATTCATCGGATCTGTCGACGGATCAGTCCAGAGCCGACGCTAGTATTTGGCTGCTTGTCGAGTGGTTGTAAAACAAGTCTAGCGCTTTTGTCGCGTCTAGACGGTGCGCGGCGAATCTCTATCGGCTGCCGTAAAATTATGTGACATGAGCGGGCATCGTACCGTTCTAGGATATCCGGCTCAATTCGATCTTTATTCGCTTATTTAATTTATATCAGACCTTTCCAACTTCCCGAAAATACGACAAGATTGAGAAAGGTATATAATAAATTTACTTAACATTCGATTCTAAACATTTTGAGTGTGACGGTCTGTTTGGCTATATTACAGATCGTTTAATAGGGTGACTTAATGCTAATACTGATACTGTGAGGCACTTATATTAACCTTGAGAAGCCAGCACATCTGATTATGTAGCACAACCGGTTCTACATATGTTTTGTTTTTACTTTAGTTCAATATTTAGGTTTATGTTACAAATACTAATTTCGTCAATAATAAAAAAAAGAGTACTGGTCGTTTTCACCAACACTATAGATGCCTTAAGGCGTAAGTATCTAAGTATTCTACATTTTAGTGGCTTGTAATTGTTTGACGTGGGCAAGTTTGGACTTTTATTGAATCATCGATAAATAGTAACAAAAACGGAGTTTTTGAAGAAGATTTAATTAATACAGATAATTATACTACATACACACAATATACATATTTTAAACCACTGTTAGATATCTAAACAATACTGTATTTGGGCAATACATGTCCGAATAAAATGGTAAAATTAACAAGCAATGCTAAAGACGAAGTCCGAACACGTTCGATGAGGGAGCACCCCGTGACTTAAGTGAACCACTGTGCCCCTCAGTGCACCCCCTGCCGTCAGCCGGTGCACTACAATTTCTCCGCGCCAGCTGACACTCTGAATAGACCGTAACACCGCCAATTATGTGGAAATCTTCTTCATGGCTACGGGCTTTTCAAATGATTTATATGTTATCTGCGCGCTGTATATCTCAATCGTGTGTAGGTTTATCAAAATATATTAGTATGTTAACAGTCACATACGCAACGTGAAAAGGATTGTTTCACAATAGGTCGTCCGAGATAACCCGCGCTAATTAGTATATAGTAAATGCAACAACAAGTAACAAAGAAATCTAGATCAAATGGACAATGCGGTGTTTACGAAACTCGTTAGTAATTTGTGAGGTGTTAGCAACTTTTCTCTGTGGTGAGAGTCGTGCTAAGTGGCGAAACTGTTGGCTTTACAATGGAACAAACGTTTGCTACTGGAACATGGGGCAAACGCTGCGCTCGCGCATATCTGTCGCGGGTCATCGCGCCGCAACCTTTCACTAGCGCCTGTATAGCAGCGCGGTGCGCCCCGGCTACTCGCACGAACGATACCTCAAGTTGTTCATAAAATGCTGATCTCACGAATCGGTACGTGATCGAAACCTTTCTATTCGAAACTTAATAATTTCTTTTCCGGTGAAATGCTGTGGCACTGTTTTTTTGTCATAAATTCAACTTCATAAACCAACGTTGTCATCAATAGTACCTCATATTGGACATAAAATAATATCAACAAAACAAAAGTCTTCAGAGATCCACCCTTGGCTTGTTACTCTAAACGAAACACTACATGGCGACAAACCGAGCTCTAATGAACCCATTCTAAAAGTTGAACTTCTTATGTTTCGTTGATTTTTATTAGGTACCTAACATAAGATGTAGGTTAGTTTTTTTAATTTCAGTAGGTCTAAATTTGTACAAGCCGGATGAAATCTAATAAATCACTTACATTTCATGGTCAGTGCATTTCTATCAAATGTATGCAGAAGCAATTATTTTTGAATAGCATTTTCATTAGGTACAACCAATTTATGCTGAGAAGTAGTAATATGTCGTGAAGCAAAATGCTCCCGTCGTGGTATTTCATTTTGTTTATGTTTAGTTTGGTGAGTTATCTCAAATTATTATACATTAAACAAATACCGTATCACGTAAATGTAATTTACAAAAATGTACTGAAAAAATAATTATTATGCAGGTTACTGTACAGTCGCTCGAAATTACTGGTAAGTCTATAAATATCATTATTTACAGTGATTGCAAGCGAAAAATTGAATTAAAATTGGTACAGATTTATAATACGTTACCTATTTTACATAAAATCCATAATATAGTTAAGAAACATGACAGTCGAGTCGGTCCAGGCAATGGAAGTAAAGTGCATTTAATTGGCAGAATGGAATATTTTGATGAAGGTCTCGATCGAGTACTGCAGGATTATGCCAATAATTATCAAGGCGATCACTTCCCCGATGTCTTAAAATTTAGTCAAGGAACAGGTAAGAAACATTGAATGAGCTAAATGTCTTCTGGTTTAGCGTCTAGAGTTCTAGACTATATTAAGTAGAGTAAATCTTTGAAATATTGATAAAGAAAAATAAGTAGTTGTGAACTGCATTATCAATTTACCATTCTGTTTTTATAGATGAAGAACGCAGCGACATTGATGCTAGTGAGGTCAGCTCAGAAAAAGGTAATAAAGACAAGTTAATAAATGCTAATAAACAAACATGTACGGAGTTTACCTTTTCTCCCAAATTCTCAATATAAAATTATTAATGCAATGTTTTATGTTTATAACTATAATGGAATCAAAATAATCTGTTCATTCATTCTATGAAATCTTGACTTTATTTATCATTTCGGCCAAGACACGTTATATGTTACACGATTTAAATTTTCAGATACTAATAAGATAAGGGCACTACAAACAGGTAAAAATTTAAAAATGGTTCTAAACAATGTATGATTTTTAATAAATAAAAGGAGGTCTAAAACGGCGTTCTAAAGAAAATTTTGAAAGCCTCCTTCCCTTAACACCCCTATGTGTGTTTATTTTAGTTTAGCTTCAATTGCAACGAATAATTTCCTGTAATAACCAGTTTTTGGTGTTGTGTTGACAATCTGAGGGACCGTGGAACTTTTAAATCTACTTTGTGGTGGTTATGAAATTGCCACCCTCCTTTTGTTTGTTCTTTAAAATAAAAAACGACAAGAATAATAAAATTGACAACACGTTATTTCTTATACAGGTGATACTTTTACACCTTTGGAGTTGTTACCGATCTCTACTAAGTTGTTGGCCAAAGGTTTGTAAATAACGATAATACATTGAATCTCTAAATAGGAAAAAGATAGCATAAGTAACTGATCTAAACTACCTAAGTTTTAAATTCAAACCTATGAAGTAACTAGGATTGTGAGTGTTAGCGAGGTATGCAGTTGATGCTGGTTTGGTATAGCTTTTGGAATATTTACCCTATTATGTGGTTTTCTTTTCAGTCGATGGAGGAGGTAAGAATTTGAGACTCAAGTTAAAAGTTCTTTACTTCTATCTTTATTTTTTATGTAACCTAATATTATACATATTTTATAACTTATCAAATGTAGGAGGCAAAGGAATTGTGAGTTCATCGAAAAGTCCTGAAGATTTGGCGGATAGACTGTTTGCAGCATTCTGTATGTATTCACAACTTTGATTGATACGTTTTCTATTAGTTTTGTTGAATAATATAACAAAATCATACATAAAAGAAAATAACCTATATTTTCTTTTACGTGTGATTTTGTTACATAGGTATTTGATTAAAGTCTCTTAAACAATGAAATAATACTAATATTGTTTCAGTTTTAACTGCGAGAAGAATCGTATATCTGTCTGGTAATTCATTTTTCTTCCAGTTTACACATAATGTTATTAAAAATAAATGAATAAAAATGATTTCTATATTTAATTTATTTCAGACACCGACCTCTCAGGCTTAGATGCACTTCAAGCCTTGGCCCTCGACGGAGAAGGTATTAGTGGACAGAATATAAAAACCATTTCTGTATCCAAGTCATAATTTTCTTCAGTTATTAAATTAAAAAAATAATTATTGACTTGTATTTATGTCGTGTATATTGTTCCTTGCAATCAGTCTAGTCATATGCATAGTAGTCTTAGTAGTAGTAGATCGTACACACAATAATGATTAAAAATCAATTTCAGTCGTGAGAACTAAAGCTTCTGGCGATTCTATAACAGAAAGGCCGTACGAGATTACAAATTTCAGAGGTAATTAAATTATATCTAGGAACTTTATTTGGTTTCAAAAGTTGAATATAATTAATGACGTAACATTTATGTCAGGGCAAGTTATTGGATTGGATGAGGGACCCATGAGATGTCACTATAAACGTAAGTATTAGATGTACTTTGCTGGAATTCATCTTTCTTTTACGCAATATCCATATCTTATGTTTAAATGCCGTTTGTTCTGATAAATTTGTGTTTTTTTTCAATCAACTCCATATCGCCCCATTCCTGGCCAAGGTCTCGCCATAGCCTTAAACTCCTCTTGCGTTGCCTTCTGACCACTCTCCCATAAACGCCTCTAAAAATCACGCCACCGTTTACTATAGGCTTTCATCAATGTATGCAGTATGTACAATGATAAAATAGACTAGAGCTGTCACACAGTGAGTGCCGGGAGACGGGCGTCGATGAGTATCTACAAACTTTGTTTTATTTACAGTGATGTATAAAAAAGTCAATGCTTCAGATTCTGCTTTAAGAAGTAAGTACTTTTAAATATTCAAGTCAACAACAAGAATCAAATCATTATTGTGATAACATATAAGACAGGAAAAGGCGATAGCAACGATTTAATACTCGTAAAGGCACGGGTCCAACTTGCATTTGATAGTTTTTTCAAACATTTTATTCTCAATTTACAGAAGGCAGTCTACCGTTTAAAAAAGTTTTAAAAATGGAAAAACTATTGAATCCTAAAAGACAATTGATTGTTAATTATAAAGGTCGTAAATCGAATAACGAAAGGATTAAGTTTAATTCAAGGAGAGTTGATGCAAAAAATAATACAGCAAAAGAAGAGAATGTGAAAATGGTGGACAAGGAAAAAGAAAAACAGAGACGCCGAATTAGAATTACTCGTGGCAAAGCAAGCAAGGAGGGAAAAAATAAAGGTATATATATTATTTATTATTAACTTTTGATAAATATTTATAACCTACGTTAAATCTAATGTATTGGCTCTTATCATTACAACGCGTCGTATTTGTAAAATGATGAATAAATTGTTTGAAAAGCTACACTACAAAAGTGTTGCAATCACTAATATTTATTAACTTATATTATATTTTGAATTTTGTGTAATTTATAAATACTTATTCCACCGACTGCTGAGTTCTCTGTCTTCTCATGTTTCTGGCCTGTGCGAAGCTTTTTCAGGCCCCGCCAATTTTCTGGGAACTTACGGTTTCTAGCAATAGTTTAATTGTATACAATACTAGCTACTACCCGTGACTTCGGCTCCGGTGTTTTTTTTTCTTTCTTTTTGGACCTAGGCGGCATTACGCAGAAGAATCCACACTCTCTCATCACAATCGGATCAATGGTTTAGGTACATTAAGCGGTCATAAGGGTAGTAGCATGCTAAGGTTTGAATTGCTGTACATCTGTGTGTATAAGTGAATAATCACTTAATACATAAGTATTAACACAGTACCTACGAACACCTGAGAACTTGCAGACGGCGTCCAACGGTCGTAAGTTAAAATATGACAATCTATTGCTTTGTGAGATTGCTACTTAACTTATGACCGCTATTGTACACGTAGAGAACCAACATACGAACATTAGTATGACCATTAAATACTGACTAATATTTCTTTTATTCAGTAACTAGACACAAGAAATTAAAAAAACATCGGTTGCGAAAGAAAGAGAACAGTGAGTAGTAGTCTAAATTAAACATTTACAAAAAAGGATACGGATACGCTTTCATACAATCTTTGGCCTGGGTTGTAAAAAGATAAACGTTTCAAATAAGACCTTATATATTATCAAACGTTTTCTGAATGTTTTGCGGATTTTGTCAATCTGAGAACAAAGTTATAAGAGATTTAGTAAGAGTTTGTTTTTATAAGTAGTCGTCAACAACCTATACTGAACTGAACAGCTGATGTTTTATTTGAAATGTGATTGGTAATTAATTATTAAAGACATTATTTTATTTATTTAAGAAAACATATAACATCACGCCTGTAGTCCCCGAAAGGTTAGGCAGAGTTGTACCCATTAGTACACCCACATTTAGCTGGTAATGTGTAAGTCCCATTTAATAGGGAGCGAGCTTATTATCATGAACCGGGCACAAATCCAGACCTCGAGGCTGCTACTGAGAAATTCTTGATGGAGAAACCCAATAACACTTTGCCCGACCTGGGAATCGAACCTCATGCTCAGTAGTTGCGCTTTGTGACCACTAGACCAAGAGGCAGTCCCGATAACCAGGCCTACACAAAATCTCAGAACTCTAAGTAATAAAAACATCTAAGAAATCACTTACCAAAACACATTCATAAATATATAAAATGCATTGTATATTTCAGGTTTTCCTTTACCCTTAACCACCACAAAGAAACCAGCGTGTAGGTGGCGATATATCTGCAGAAATCCCAGCGACTTGGACACGTGTCGGCTACACTCTTCGTGTTACAGCGACTCTCATAACAAGCCTATGATAGATAACAGTACGCTTCAATATTACTTACCACATAGCGCAATCATTATTTTTAATAAGTACATAATTATGCCTACATCAGGGATATAAATAAAAAAATCACAGCCGCTAAGTACCCATATTTACCATTAAACTACTAAGTAAGCAAGTTTAAGCAAAAGTTATTGCAGGGATACGATTTTTTAGTGTGAACAATCACCGTTTACGGAAACGCGGGACGTAACGAACACAAAACATCGTGCCACCATGTCCGTGGGGGTATTTAAAATTGAGATAAACTTTTTTTAACTTTTGTTCGTAAAAAACGTCCAAAAGTTTGAACTTGTCCGTAGATATCTCCGTAACCAGAAAAATGTATAAACAAAAAAAAAATCCGCAATGACGGGGCGAACTTTTTTCACCCGTTATATCGTTCGTTTTCCCATTTTTCTTAGTAATATAAATAATAATGCAGGCAAGTGTCGGTGCAATACTCTCGTTGTGATGGTACCTAAGTCAAAGTGGTGGACTAATTAGGCAACCTTCTGCCAAACGTTATTTTGTAAAATGTTTCTTTGTAAAACAAACATGTAATTATGATTGATATTATTTTTAATTTTATACAGACGACTTTGTTGACCCTAAAGAAAAAATTGACCATGAACAGACCCTGCTGGCACTGAACTTCCGAAAAATGTGTAAGTTTTCCGTAAAAAACACTTTTTGCTATTAATATGTAAGAAACTATATTTGATTATGCTTTCTTTTATAATTAATTTATAGGACACGCGGTTATTTTTCTTTTCTTTTCATCGAACTAACATTAATTGGTGCTAGTTCGAACTTTTGTAAAACAGTACTTCGAACATGAATCTGATTACTATTAAGAACGAAATAAGTGTAACATGCTTTATTATTTATTTGCATTCAACAGTGGGCATTACAGTGATTGATGAAGAAGTCGAAAAAATAAGTACGTTATATTCTTTAGTTTATATTTCGATTAAATATTCTTTATCAGAATTACTATTTGTTTTAAATTGTGCTTTAATCTTTTTAGTTGAAAAACATATTTTAACAACGAAACCGGAAAACATGCGTAAGCAAATATTTTATTTCTACCTATTTTATGATTATACTGTTAACATAGACGCAATGCATTTACCTAATATACAATTTTAGATACCGATGATAGGATAGAAACCATCGACGAATATTTCAACAATATTATCATGGCTCAACACGCACGTGAGTTTAAAATGAATTGATTGTAATGAACACCGGTCACATTTGGAGGTTTTCTAGAAACGTAGGTATGTTGTTTAAATACAAAACTAGTTCTAGCTTTAGTCTTTGCTGACTTTTGAACTGAGTCTTAGCTGCAAATTCATAAAAAAAGTTTAAAATAAAATAACTGACTCACAAGATTAAGCTTGGACTAAAGTAGGTACACTTTCTTTATTTTCTTTTCTTAAAAAAAAAGCGGTTGGAATTTTTCCTGTATCGTGGGTGCATTTACAAACATACATTCCTATACACAAACAGCCTGACACGCAACTACTATCTGGAGGCCCTACAAATATTTATATCGGGCGGGAAACGAACCCGCGACACAGCGTGCACCATCCGTGTCTAAAGCGCGATTAAACTTGGAGTACTGTTAGAACTTATTTTGTAATGAGACTGATAAGGATTTCGATTAATTTTACAGAACAAACAACGCCAATCGTCAATAGTGAGGTAAACTAAAACAAATATTTTTCGTAGACTGGACAAAAAATAACTGTAAAATAATAATGTATTATTATTTTTTATTTTATTTCGAAGGAATCGCACACACAACATCCGATGGCCGCAGTTGTCGCGTCAAAGGAGGTACATACACATGATTAACTAATTATTATTAGTGAATTGTTGTTGTCCACAAACAGTCTACATGTTAATTAACCAATATTACTTGAAAGGTAAAGCATTGGATCGATTCGGGAGAAGGACTGCGTCAAATTGATGATAAAAAGGCTAAGGTAACACGAAACTATCTATAATCTATCTTTATCTATCTTCTATACATATAAAATGCTTTGGCCTGCACTTATACTTATCTATGGTCCTGAATGACTGACTGACGGATCAACGCACAGCCTAAACAGCTGATCGTAGAGACCTGACACTTGGAGGGTGTGTTCTTTGTATGACGTAGGCATCCGATAAGAAAGGATTTTCCAAAATTCGGGGGTCCTAAAGGGTCGAAACAGAGGTCCAAAGATTGTGCAAATTTTATGAATATACCATAAAATTTGCACAAAAAGTCCTCCTTTTTATACCAAGTCATTTTAATAGAAGGATGTAGGTATCATTTGGTACCAATTTGGACTGTCGATAACTGATTCAGAACAGCTGTCTGTGTACTCATTTATTAAGAGTAGCTCAGAATACTCTCACTAATTTTAATGATTCTAGCAGCGCCATGAAACCTAGGTTGCCTTATGTTATGATAACTAAGTACAGTTATTTGTAAGGTAAGATTTAAATAAATAAATTCAAATGTAATACTCATTTCACAAGGCGTGATGTAATCAGTTATACTACTTTTGTAAGTATTATGAGCTAAATGCTTCAGGCAATTATGAAAAAATGTAGCATTCTTTTTATTTGTATTAATTTCTGGGTCTTCAACGACTTGTTTACTAATACACTTACAATAGTCAGTATAGGGTTATTTAATTGCAGTCACTTAAAAGTATAGATGCTAAACCATAAATACATAAAAAGAACGATAGTAGACATTTAACAAACAAAGAAAAGTATGTAAATTAAGAGATCAGAAAGTATGAATGCTTTAAAAAATTAAAAACATTATCAGTAACTAAGTTATGACTCAGTATTTTACCAAATTAAATATTAACATAATGATGTAATTGAATTATTATTAACTTTATACAACTTGCCAAATTCTAGATGGAATAAATGGTTTAGTAATGTTTAATTTGGTACGTACTACCAACTTTTGATAAGTTAATTGTTATTTTTAGGAAAAGAGCACACCGCAGTCAAACGTTGAAGAAACGGAAACAACCCGTTCAATTTCGAAATCTACTGTAGCGATGAAATCTTCAAAACACATGAAAAAATATATGATGTAAATTTTTTGTCAACTTATTTGAAAGTTTCCCTGTACTTTATAAGATAAAGCGATAGTCATTTATTTGGTTTACTTAGTTAATCGAAAATACAGCCGGCGATTCTTCAATCATGTCAGGAGTCATGAATTAGCCCTGACGCCACCTTACTGACTAGCATATGCTAATTTGATCATAAAAAAGGTCACATTGATACGACAGGACAAGAATTCGAATGACATACTCGTTCATTAACATATAAAACGCGTAGCCCATGAGGACACTAGGCTCGACATAGAAGTTAGAAAGATATCACAGATGTTCAATAACAAAACATAAAGACAACCGCCTTTAAAACTACAAAGTGAAAAATAACTTTAGTTTTGGAAGTCGGCGGCTTTGGTTCTGTTCTTTGTTCAACTAAAGTTATTTTTCACTTTGTAGTTTTTGAAGGCGGTTGTCTATTTTTTATCATCCAAATCTATGAAATTAACAATCAAATGTGTTTCATTCTCCGCAAGATCCCATTTCACTGTGCGTAAGTACTTTATGTGCTGTTTTTTTTTTGGAGTTCCATGGGGTATCTTCAAAGACTATTAGTTGGTCACGGATAGATAACTAACTAGCAATCTTTGATCTTCAGTACCAAATTACCTCAACCACATCAACCAAATCACAATACGTGTCGTTGGCCTACTGTTCGTTGTTGAGGAGTTCCGAAATTTATATGTGACCAATCTGAAACTTACTAACACATAAAACAACTAACAAATAAAAGTATTTTTTGAAACGGTTGATAAATGACGAATTTATTTAGATAAAACGGTTAAAAAATAATTATATTTTTCCATATTAATATTTCGTTACTTATACGGGTAATCTAATTTGTGTAAGGTAATGACCTTACACAAGACCTTACATAAGCGGAAGGTTACACGCGCCGACGTCCACGTTTACCACGAGCTGAAGTCTCTCTGAAGTCGGGCAAGGCCAGGCTACAGGGAACGCTCCAGATGTCCCGGAAATCAATGACATCGCTCACAAGTTCCGTTCTCTGTTCAATAGCATCGCTTTCACGGTGCTCTATAGAACTTATGCTTTACATATTGTTGAAGCTGAAGGCCCTTGTTGAGCGGTAGGAATTACGGATTGATTATATCATAATAGATTTATAAATGTCGCGAAAATAAACTGTTCTTTATTAAAGCAATAAGAAAGTTCCAATGAATTAGAATTATCTAATAGTTACCAATTTTATTATTCGCATAGTAACATAGATATCTATTTAATTTCATACCGATACAAAACGAGTTCATTACAACAAACGAGAAAGCGATGGCAGCCTCTTTTGAATTTCAAATGAATAGACGTAATCCATATTTCAGTTGAGGAAGATCTCAAGCCGCGATGGATTATTAGACGAATCTCGATCTAAATCCAACGGTCAGACTAAAACTGTCGATAACAGTCTTACGCAATCCTGTATTTATATAATAATAAACAATACGTGTTATTGGTACTAATTAACAAATCGATTATGAACTACTTGTCATTGAAATATCAAGTGACTGATGTGGCATTTGTATTGCAATCAGTGAAAGTCCAATGCCAGAGGCAAGCCGTATTGTTGTGTTGTGACCTTTAAACTCACAGGCTATAGAAGTTGCCTACCTATACAATACGCGTGTAGGTGTTGTGTTACACCTATAGTGTGTTGACTTTCAAATATCGATTGGGTAGTCGATAACTCACCAATAAATGTAGAGTATACAATAATTTGTAGGAGAGATGTGATTTTACTCTAACATAACAATTAAAGTACTTTAAGGGTAGGTAAAATCTTAGCAAAAAATCCTATTTTAAACCCTGTTACGTAATTATGTACAGAATATAGCATAGAAGCTAGCTTTCAAAAGATGTAAGGCAAACTTTAGGAATTCTGAGCACCAGAGACTTAGTCTGAAATACATTATGTTTATTACTCACTTAGACCAGCAAGATGCTTTGTATGCTCTGATAAAACTACAAGATATCTGCACATCATGCATGTTAATTGCAGTGAAAATGAAAGTTTCGCAAAAGCTCGATTATGCAAATGTGCAGATTCAAATTGTCATTTGCAGCATGCTGATGTAAATACCTTTTTAAAGATTTGGGAATGATAGAGATATTAATTTGCACCAGACACTCTCGACTAAAGGAGTAAAATGTTAATAATTCTAAGCACAATTAGGATCATCCAAAACCATCTAGGTAATTAGTCTTGTACCTAATTACAGTTCTAGAATGCTACTTCCGAAACAACAAACTACGCGTGTGTTGTTGCAGAGCCCAAATAAGCTTACAAGTTACAGCCAGGGAGCTGGAACAACGTTGTGTGAATATTTGAAAGGCTGACATTTCAATTTGAGTTTGTTACGCTCGGTTACCAGCGGCTGGTGAAACAGTGAGCGAGTTTTGATCGCTACGAGCTTGCGAGTGACAGCATCGCTCTAAAAGCTAATATCGGACTGCACACTGATGGCTATTTCTGACTTAATAGACATTGAATACTTTATACCAGTTATCTATATAGTAGATATATTTTCAGTAAAATGTTTTGGCCATAAGCTAACAATAACGAGTAATTTTTATGGAGGTAGGTACCTGAACCTGTATTAAAAAAATAATCCCACCTAAGCACCCGCTCGTACACACAAATCGCCTGGCCATTGTAAACGTAAACGACGCACCCGTTTAATTACAGCTTTTATTCCCCTTTATATTATTTTTGTTTACCGTGTCGGTGATGTCGGCACAATTATTTACAATTTTACACGCAAAATGGATGCAAATCTCAACATTTCTCGTGGGAGCCTTTTTAAGTACGTCATTTTTTTAAGTATGTAGATAGGTAGCTCTAGTATCCGTAACTAATAAAGATAAAGATAAGTACTTATATTTATTTAGTAAATAAAATCAGGGAATTGATAAATCACATCGATAGCGACAATTTTTTTTTTTAGAGCTATCCGTTTTACTCCTACGGAAATTATTGCACATATGGCAGGCTATTGCTATGTAATAGCTACACGTAGATGATCACTATAAACTGAGAAAACTGAGAAAAACATTACGCTACTCAGCGCATGTAGGTAGTATTTTGGCATGCGTTAAAAGTTTTCAAAAATTAGCTAGTTACTTCATCACATTAACTTCAAAAGGTCTACTTATATAACGTATGCAGGTATTTGTTTCCCCCTTCAGTAACGACTTAGCAGTAGGTAATACCATAAATTCGAACAGCCACCACAAACTTTCATGTTTAATATGTTGTTTATTAATCCGAATGAATTTCAGAAATATCTGTTTATTAGGTGTGCGGTGCGACAGGTGAGCACACCCAATTACGTTTCGATCAGGGCAGCGCCGGCGGCGGCGCGTGCGGTCGCCCTAACCGGATTATTGGCCGGTGCGGCGGCAGGGCTGCGGGCTTGCGCGGGCGGCGCACCGGGGCCGACGACCTGCCGCCACCTCGCATTATAATTCGATATAGATTCATCATCAACAACTTAACAACGTTCTCCTAGCCCCGCCGAGTTACTTAGATGAATTACTATATAAAGACGTTTGATCGTACAATGTTAAATAAATGAAAAGTTGACTTGGAGAAGTTCGATATAATTCTATTCATCGATCTAAAGATATAAGGAAGTAAGCAAACAACCACTACAAACTAAATTGGTTTTGAAACACAGAATAACTAAATTCCTGAGCGAGGCAATATCAGCAATCACTAGTTCACCACACTATATGAGCCACAAAAAAAAGCTCGCAGAAAAAGCTCGCTGCTGTGTCGCAGTTTACACAAACAAAACAAAAAACATTCAGCTGGTATGCATCGAGGCGGAAACTGATATAACGTAACCAAACATTGAAATGTGATACCTACTTCTATGTTGTTCATATTGATGCAAGCGGCCCAATGAAAATAAACTAAAACACGTAGATATTGTGAAAACGACAGGATGTGAAAGCAATGCAGAGGTAAATTTAATTAAAAGTTGTTTATTTAAATAAAAATATATTGTTATTGGGCGCGTACAGTTTCAATTAATACGGTTGCGTATCGATCTGTCGCTAAGTAACTTCAAAGGCTTCCAATGACCCAAATATGTCAGCATATCAAAAAGGTCGTAATCTGATTACATCGTTGATTCCCGGTCCGTTTTCTTTCGTATTCACCAAACGTCTATTCAACTTCAATTCTTTTAGGGCTTCGCTAGTCTAATTATATGAAGGGGAGTCAATATTATTATAGCAACTGTTTATTTGTTTTGTTGTTGATTTCCTCAGATTGTCTTTTATTTTAAACAAATTAAATTAAAAGTAAACAATCAATCAATACTTTAAGCTCCTACATACACAACAAAAACATGGTTATGAATTATTTACAAGCTTAATAATAAAAATAAAATAAAAAACAACCAGAATATAAAAAAAGAGAAACTAAAATTAAATGGCGTCAAAAAATTCATCCGCATCGCTGTCTACTAGAAATGTGCCCAAAAGACTGGCCGCATTATGGTTATGAAGGATTAGAATATCAAATTAACAGGAAATCTCTTTCCTACTTTTACTGCTTAACTTAACGTTGATTGAAAGAAAAACACAAAATTGGCAGTTACGTTTCACCATCGATTGTTACACACTATTCTCTTGTGTCTACCAAAAGCATCGATACAAAAGCAAACAGAAAGAGTTTGCTCCACTAATAAAAAAGTTATACGACCTTAATTAAAAACTGAATCAGTTAAAGCGCAAGCTCTATTCAGCTGAACGTGGAAATTTCATTCGTCTATTATGAATAGCCATCTGACTATTTACTTAACCTGTTTCCGAGAGCGAGACAAAACCCGCACTCATTCCACATTGATACTGCACCGACACGCGCACAAAGGAAATAAATGACTGTCACTGCGGGAAACAGAATTGACCTATCACATTGCGCCATCTTCTTTTTTTATTTTGCGTCTCTGTTTAGCAGGCTTTTTCTTTATAAATTATTATTTGCACTTACTCTTAAAAGCGTGTTTCAATTACCTCCCTTGAAAGCATGTGAGGCAATCGCTTGGAAGTCGCATAAAGGGACGCAACTTAGCGAAGTTACGCCACTTCTAAAATATTCAAATCTCGGGGGCGACTTTCCCCGCGCTCCAGTAAAATGCAAAACAAGGAAAGTTTCCCCCTAAATCAGCAGAGTCAGCAGAATGGCTCCCGGCTCGCGACAAACATACCCGGACTACAAACAAACTTTCATTTAGCTACCTACGGTCGCTTTACTCTCAAATTTCTGCTAAAAGATGCTTTATTCCAGCGCAAGAATTTAACATTGTCGTCTTGTTTAATTAGTGTGTCAAAACAGTTTCTCGAGATTGCTTTTTAATTTTAATTTCTCACGACATCAAAATAAACGACACAAATCTTGATGCGACTTTTATTACAAATATTAGAAATGCATTTGAAGTATGAATTATTTATTCAAAACAATGCACTACAATCTAAAGATTAATCCTTTAATCCTCCACCATAGTGTAAACACTATGGTGGAGGATAAAATGTAACATGAATTTCCCTCACTGCTATTCAACGCGTGTCCGTCGTTATGAATCGGATGTTTGTATTAGCTATCAATTTTGGGGATAGTTTTCCGTACCCGGATATTTTTTCAATGAATTTTTATTTACGAATATCGGTACCAGTAAAGTGCGGACTCTCTGTAAAAAAGCCAAACATTGTTCACCAATTAACTTCGAAGAGATTTTCAATAAAATATAGTCTGTAACGGGCATCGGGCGCGGTAGAGAATGCTAACAATGGAGCAAAACAAACGCGATGCGCAGCTATTATCTCACTATAACCTAGTTTTGCATGGTGAGCGGGAAAAGCGAAACGAGGCTAAATTGCCAGCGAGTTGTTTTATAAATGGTCCAAACTTGAGAAAAAAGCAGCAAAAACTGCCGCTTTAGTTGGGTACTGTTGTTCGTAGAGTGGAGCGCATCCACGCCACTGCCGACGAGTTAGCGATTCCGGAATCAACATGCAGTATGATAGCATTCTTTGTAAACAAGATCGTTATTCGTTTGCTTACCTTTAGCTCAATGTTCAACGATGGAAACGAAGTAGATCTGAAACAAGGCAATGAAAATGTTACACTTAATTATGATTAATGAATTAGTAAATTTTATAGTGTCCAATGATGAGTGACAGTACAGGATATCACTGGCGACCATTATCCATTTATTGAAAAAAAAATTTGATAAAAATTGACAATTCAGATTTAGATACTAAGTTCCACTTAATTTCTTTTTTCTATTTGTGCTCCCCTAAATACCTATGTATACAATAAAAATGTTGAGCATAGAACAACGTATTAATTAAACGGTCGAAAAGACAATTGAACTTAGTGCGTTACAATAGGATGTAGTAGAGCTATGCTCACGTGCTGTGCTAAAAGTAGAATTGATTGTAATCTAGACACTCCTCATCAAATACTCGACATTTATGTGTTATGTGTACAATTATTTATTGTAACTAATCCTTTGTTATATTGTATTGCGTAGTAGGAACTGAAACTATGCGATGGGCACTGGTCCCGAAGGCACCTGATTATAATATTATCGTTGGGCAAGTAGAGCCAAGACATCCGGCGAGGCCCTGGGGTCGCCTAGGGATCGCAGCACGTACTCTCGTCCCCAATACGCACTCTAGCCGTCTTCACTTTACCACCAGTCAAGTGTTCGGAATAATAAAACTGTGTGCAATTCTTTAGCCTCTCGACACTGTCCTGAGCAGATCCATTGTGCTGCGTCACTTGCGTCCGTGTTCAAGAGCTTCGGGTAGCTTTAATTGTTCCATTATTACCCTTTTAACAAGTTTCAACTTTTGTGTTTAACTTTGTGGTGTACATTATATTTTCGCTGACATCAAAATGTTTTCAACAAGTTTAGGAATGATTATATATTTTTTTAAATAAATGTTGCTTAATTTTCTTTTTCGTTTATATACTCTAGTCTATAAGTCCATTTTAAATACTTCAATTAATATAAATTGATAGTATAATCGAAATCTTGGAAAGGACTTAACAGGAAAACAGGCAAGATTTATTTAGTTTGATAAACTTACGAAAAAGTTATTAGTCGAACACGCCCATTAATTGAAATCGTATTACCGTCTCTCTCTATGTATGAAGCTGTCATATAAATAAAACTCCCAGACCATTAGCCTCGGTCGCTGTACGATCAACGCGCGATATTACTGGGAGCCTGTGTGTAACATCGGACCCCATCAATATCTGTCATCAGTCACCGAGTAGCCAAATAAAAATGTACGATCGACCTCTACCGATAGGCCATGACGCGCAGGTTTCGGTTACGATCTCATATTACATGAGATGACCTAATTCGCTGAAAATATATCCCGAGACATTGGGGAGATGAATGCTATTGCCTGATAATCATGTTATTCATATTTCTATTTTTATTATGGATTGCTTGCAAGAAGTTATCAGAAAATGTGCACAGATAATTTAATAGCACTGGTGACTTCAACTATGTCAAGGATGATAAGCAGAAATGTCCTTTAAAAGCGTGCAATTTAATTAGTCGAGCTTTGTTGAAGCAGCGAGCTTTTGACCTGCTAGTACAAATTTCTTAGAGGTATTAACTGTCGCGGAAAGTTACTCGTAAATAACAACGTATTAAAAATATGTAATCAGATTAACTGGCATGCGGCCAGCGATAATCGGGCAGCTGCATTGATGCTATGGTAGTAGTGCACATGGCCACTACAATCTGTGTTGGTTCACTTTCATGTAGGTACCATCGCAGGCGCATGCTCTCATTATGAAAACATTTATGACTCAGAGTAGGGCCGCTATCTGGTACAGCTGTACTTATGATGATACATGGGGATAATGGACAGACCGTAGAATTGTTATTGCAATAAAAAATATTTTTTGCGTACTTAGCGGTAAGTTTTACCAACCCACCAGTGTACCTTTGGATACCTATGTTAACCTTTAGTAATGATGTCAACAAAATTTCAAATGAGGATCCTCCTACACACAATTTTACCTATCTACTGTGTAATGTTTATCTTAATAACAAATAAAAAATCTAAATGTGTCTCGGATTATTAGGACGTATAATATTTTATTTTTCGAAAAAAAGTGTAGTAATTTCACCGTGCATCTGTTTTTAATTTGCTAAAGGGTGTTGTGACGTAACATGCGTTTACAGAAATTAAATCAACGGGCACGTGGCATGGTAAGGGCCGGTCAATGACCTCACATTGTAGGTACCGTTAATTACTTTCGCAGGGAAGAATGTAGCACGCAATTATTCATTTAAGTGCAATAAACAAACATTATCAATCATTTGGCGAATGAGATTTTGTTAAAACAGTCATAGAGATAAAGTGCTGCGTTCCTTACAAATGTAAAAACTTGTGTAAGTATTTTAGCACAATTATTATATTAATTGGGTTTAGTTTTGTCAAAACGAACCAACCTTCACAATGTCTCCCATTTTTGAGAGAAATTGTTTGATTAACTGCTAAATTCTAAGCTTTTTTTTTCTATGTACAGTGTAGGTACTGTTTTTGTTGCGATGTAACTCATTAGAAATATTCTATAATTTTTGACGTAATTCATTCTTGTTTTGGGTTGACTCGTTTTGTGCAGAATAAAGGTCAATTAAGTCTAAAGGTTTTTGTAAAGATAGAAGGTAAGTACTAAGTATGTATAACTATGCCGTCTTTACGAAAGGTGCAATAACTCGTGTTTTGCGCCAATTGAGTTAAGTGCATTATTATTCGAAATCTGCAAAACGAGATATACATATATATTTTTAGACAGATTTTACGTACCTATGATATAGCCGGTTTAACTAGATGCCATGGATAGTGGTAGACAAACAAAAATAAAATATTCACCTGCGTTTTTCTCGAAATCAGATTTAACCTAGTTCACGGCGGAACTGCTTACTTAAAGCGAATGCTTATGTACCATCTTGTTACATTTAAAATAAGGACATCCCAAATAATTGGGGCAAATTAATACTAGTTCAATAAACTAAGCGAGTGTAGCAACATCACCTTAAGGCATAAAAAGAGAAAATGAACGCCTTTAAAGTACCGTAGTTTATCACTGGGTTGTAAACAAGGGCCATGTATTCATCGAGGCTTCAACCAGCTCGTCACGTGGCGCGAACGTGGCATCTACAGGTCGTGATTGTACATACTCATCATAAAAACTCGTCACGTCGACACCTCCCCTCCTCCCGCGTGGAGAAAGCTTCCCTAGCAGCGGAAAACTCGCCCTTGGGGTAAGATGCTAGCTTAAGATAAGATTATTTATTTCGCAAATATGGGTACAGTACATGGTGTAAAAAACAATTAGCAAAGTTCAGCCACATTTTACCATTAGGCATGCGAAAGGTACAAGACCAGCAACAAAAATAATTATTACATAGTAACATTCAACATTAAGTGATAGCCGTGTTTAATAGTTAAACAAATGCATTTTCCTTTTCTGCAAAGAACTCTGAAATGTTGTAATAGGCTTTACCCACTAGAAAAGTGTGTAGCTTTTTTTTGAATGAATAAATAATGGTTTAATAGGTCCAATATGTACCTACACCTATGCGTAGTGGTAAGAAGTGGACGTGGTGGACGTATTACACCATTATAAAATAGCAAGTATAAAATAAAACGCTGGATTGCACGTTACAGCACTATTCAAAGACAATTTGATTGTTATAGTTATCATAATTTTATTTCTCATGTATGAATACATTATCTAGATAGGTTCATTAAGGTGTATAATTTCTTGCAATAGACGTTATCAGAAAAAAGTAACGTGTGCTTACTAAGTTTACTACAGGAGGAAGGCAAGAGGCTAGAATTAAAATAACTAATTTTATTGTATGCAGCCGACGTGGAGAAGCGATACGCCGCGCCAGCCGGTTGAGAATATTTTTTGTTTTGATTAAAGCGAGCACAGCCGCCGGCTGTACTAGTATCATATTTTTAGAGGTTTGTAGTACACTGTCTGTCTAAACGAACATATCATTACGACGTAAATAATAAATAATATATGTATGTATTGGATGCTCCATCGGCGATAGCTGTCGAACGGCGTAGCAGCGTAGCGGTCGCTTAACATTTTTTGGTAAGTATTGTTAAACTGCTTTAAGTTGTCAAACAACTGACAGCATTATGTAGATAATGTCTGGTTATATATTGGGCGTCTGTCTCCTTAACATTGCACAATACACTTATCAAGAAAACACTTGTTTTCATACCGTGGTACTACATTTTCGTCATAAATCACTTGTCAGTGCGGATTAACGTAATTAGGTAACAAATTAAGAGTACCTGTAGCACATATTTGCGATGATGCAAATGTACAGAATATACTATTTAGGTATAAAGTCCTTATTATCTTAGAAATCAATAATAAAAATAGACATGACGACACGTCATTAGATAACTGAAATAAAGTTAACAAGACTTTGTTTTAGACATCCGACACCTCTTCTGTGAGGCTTTAGCATACGATACGGACGCACATTTTACGTACGAACGGTACGTAACGTGACGTTTTCGCACCTTCCTCGGCTTAAGCGGCATAACGTAGTTGACAAGCGTACTAAGTGTGAGCGTGGAGAAGGCCGCGTTCTTGTACATATGAAGTAATATGAGAATCGTTTTAGCACATTTGCCGCAGTCACGTACAAGTACCAATGAAATAAAAGAAACAGATATAACAAAATTACCACAAATGAAAAACGTATTCGGTTTAGCTTGGAAGATAACAACCGTACCAACGTCTTTTAAAATGTTGAACGTTTAATGTGTGGTATTTATTCTATTATTGAACGTCTAAACCCCTTAAAACCACTTAAAACATTCTACCTTCGTTAAAATTTCCCTAATAGCATCATTACATTACCATTGCCACTGTTAAGACAGTTATAATGAGCAAAATACAAGTACCTATTCTAAATAGAACATGAGGAAGGAGATAACATTAAAAATGAATGTAGGTAAGTAACTAGGTACACTTCACAGTTAAAACGGATCGGTACCGGACCGGACCTGGTGGATGCGACGTTGTTGCCGCAGTTCCGACCTCTAACCCTAAATGTATGAGCCCAAAGAGCCAGTCGTATTATATGGCAGGCAACTTTGCGAAACAGCCGGGACAAATCGGGCACAATTTATTGTTTTGATTTTCTCGGAAAAGACTTTTGAGATGTATTATGTACCTTTTTATTTAATATACCTTTTTATTTAATACCTTTAGCTACATTGATAAATGTACGTGATAGTCTGTTACTATTTGCAGCGTATTGTTAAAATATTTAAACAGAAGGCTGTTTAAATTACTTTTAATGGAAAATAATGATTTGGTAAACTGTCGGCATTATAGCAAACAATATTATGTAAAAGTAAAAATAAATATAAAAAGTATGTACCTAAGTGACAACAAAAGAACACTGACAAGAAAAAAAGTGCATCCAAATCTATTTGTATTATTGTATTTTATGAATACAGCTATCATAGAGTCCATCGTAAAAGGACAATGACCGCTAGAATTAACACATGTTACATGAGCTTTTTGCATACGAAGAATGAACGATGTGAGTATGTAATTTTATTTTAAAAAAGCTAGTCAAGAAACAAAATATGTGAGCCGCGTGCATTGATATATAAAAACCCATAGCTGTGTGCAGTAAATCACAGTAGGTACAATGTTCAGAAGGCATTATGTAAATATAGAACATTACTTTATTTGTACGCTACTTTTGCGTTAATAATACGTATTAATATTATTTCACATGCTACACTCACATCGTTACATTTATGATATTATTACAAACAAAACGCAATAGGCCTTGATACAATATTGGGCAAATTGAATTGCACGTTTCCTTAACAGTACCTACTTGAGCCTAAAGCGGAGACAAGATCTCGCATTTCCCTTATCACCTTGGATAAAAAATAATGTAAAAAATCCGCACTTTTATCTTGTAGAGCTACTCACATAGAAGTAATAACTAAGTTGAGAGTGGACTTTTAAAATTTGGGCTCTTGAGCCGAACATTAATGACCTACGCCGCCATTTTGAAGGGCTGTTTTAAGGAAAACCCCCTGTTCGCCCTCACTGGGGAAGTAATGCATTTTCCTTTATCACGGTGCGGACAGTTTGCGCGCTCCTCGAGTAGGGGACCAGCTTTTACGATTATTGTGCTCACATCGTTACAACATGAGATCTGTAATAAAAAAAAACTGGATTCGATCTCGCACGCCGTAAAATGCATCGCAGTCACTGAAACTCTCTATAATTAGAAACTAATAGCTATGGAGTTAGTACGATTTTAGAAAACCGCTTTAACTTACGATAAAGTGAACCTCAAGAAATGATGAAATGATGACTTGATGAATCTCAAGAAATAAATAAATAAGCATGACAATTCGGTATCACATACATTATAAAATTCGATTAATACCCATATCATGTACAAAGTCAATTCATACAAAATTATGGCTCCGTTCAGTATTCAGGTTTTTGCTCTGGATGAAATGGTTGAATGTACTTCTGCCCGATATTTCCACACCTCGTAAGGCAACAGTTTTTTTTTTCACAAAAGGGTTAGGTTTGGTTACAATATAAACAGCGTTGCGACAGTCACTAGCGCGGTATTTCAAAGCTTTGTGTTGCAAGCATCAGGCGAGATCTAAAAATGTCAAATTCGTGTGGATATTTTGCCTTGGGAAGTAAAGTGACGGCTGGCTTCTATAGCGTCGCAGCATGGCGGCACTCGGCAGTGCATCGCGCACCGGAACACTGTCGGCCACGCGGAGCGTGAAATAATGCACCACATGTTGAATAACATCGTTAATTAATAGCATCGGGCGAAAGCGCAAGTGTTCACATGCGAGCTGGGCGTAAAACTTGACTTATTAGAACACTAGCTTTTACCCGCGGCTTCGCCTGCGTTAGTTTAGAATTTGACAATCAATTCGGGCTGTACTCGGCTTGTTGTTCAATACGTAATATATGAATTATTAAATACGGACCAACTGTGACTCATAAAAGTCCGTCGGCGTTCAGTTTGCATTTCTGCATAAGAGGTCCTTCTCGCGTCTGTTCTGGAGTTCTGACGCTGTAATGGCTGAGCTTGTGTAATAGAAATAGTTTAATTTTAATAATAATTTAAATTTAATCCACACTTCTCTATTCCTAAGAGTAATATGCGATGCTAATGATAATATAGATAAGAACATCACACCTCAAGTGTTTAAATAAACGGTTTTTTTCCTACCTTTTTCTCATCTTCTGAGAGGGCTAATGAGTCATGAATGTAATAAGACAACGTTACGGTTAGCCGTATTGACTGACATCCGATTGTAGCACAAACACCACGCTAATGACACTTCAGGCCGCCACTGTGACCGCGGTGGTGTGTTTTTGCAGCGGTTGGAACCGCGGCCTGCGGTTTGCCGCAACCGCAGGTCCGTCCGTCTGGAAGCCACTTTATGCAAAATGTCAGGATACTCTTCAGCGGTTTTGGGCATGAAAAATTATTAAGCAAACAACTTTCTTACTCCTAGGTTGTTTACTTGAAACTGGTCTATCGACAGTCTAGACTCAAAATGTATTAGATGCTTGAACTTGAAATTTGATCATGATTTGATAGACACGTGGCGCCATCTACTGTCATAAGGACGTTATTGTGACTTCCCCCGGGAACAGTACTTTTTTTCGGGATTAAAAGTACCCTATGTTGGTCCCTGTACACCTGGCAACGTATATGCAAAATTTCAGGATGATCGGTTCAGTGGCTTAGGCGTAAAATGGTAACAAACAAACTTACTTTCGCATTTATAATATTAGTTAGGATTAATTACGAATAGGGATAATATAATGCAGCAGCACAAATTATGATTGTTATACGCTGTTGTGGTGGGGGAGGGGCTTGCTTCCTAACTGTACAGTTTCACGAGGGCTTGAAAAGTTCCAGTAAGGATTATGCTACACTTAATATATTAACAAAGCAGAAAATAATCAACCATAAAGTACACTTTTTGTTTAATGCGAGTAATAAATAATATGCTCTTCTTATCCCTATATATATATATATAAATCCACTCGCACTGAAGGTCTTCCTAGCTATCTTTCGAAATTCCCACCTGAGTTCATTACCCCCTCAAAATTTAATCTTTGAAGTTATAACTGTCACGGTGTCAACCGCGTCGCTGTCGGACAACAAACATGGACTTATTATAGTTCACACCTTGTCTATGTTTAGAACATCGACGGTCACAAGATAAAACAACTCCACGTTTCCTGGGAACATTTTTGTAGAAGTGAAGACACTATAACCTCTCAAACACCAATAAATGCAGGAAATACTTTATTCAACTCCCGCTTTAAGACAATATCCATGGGAAATGATTTTTTTTTTTATCTAATTTGAAATAAATAATTGAAAGTATGATTTGTCCAACGATGTAAGCACAAATAGGGCATTCGTGCGGGAGAAAGTGCGCTAGTTGCGCGAGCGCAGCCCGCCCGTCGTCGTGAGAGAGCCGGGACGTGCTTACATTGCAAGTCGGCCACTCACCCACAGTGGCCACAGCTCGCCTGTGCGTCGAAGGCCTAACTTATCAAAGTGTCTATCAATCACATATCAAGCGTGACGGGAATAAAAACCTTGTGTTGGAAATTGAATATGTATTATTAGAATATTTATTACTTGCTTCTAGAACGTTTTTGCATTTCCGTGGTATAATTTACTGAAGTAAGTTCGTTTATAGATCTGATTACCTACTGAACTGCCATATTACAGTTATTACATAAGTTTAACAGTTCCAACTTTGAAATTGGCAATAAAACGTTGAGCTTGTATAAAAGTACTCACATGAAACTACTGTAGAGTCGAAGATCCTTTTCAAATATTAAATCTGAGAGCATAATTTGTGGTGTCACATTACATCGTGAGTTCGGTAGATATGAATGCGAGGTCACGAGTGGCCGGCGCGGCGCCTGCTCCGTGCTTCGCAGGGTTTCACTAGAAAGCCTCAGATGACACCAGACACCGCGACCGGCACAACTTGAGGCTGTAAATCTCGACGAAGTGGAAAGTAAACGCTTTCCAACATGCACTACTTCAGCAAATAGATGTCAATGTGCTCTCTGAACGCAGACAATAGCATTAGGATTAAGAATCAAGAAATTCACAGACTATTTTAGAATTACGGCACTGGATTCCTCAATTCCGGTTTGCTTATCATAATAACCGTTAATTCCTCGACATTTTTGACAACTCAAAGCCAAAGAAACATGCAGTATAATTAGAATAGTGGAAACATCCTGCGGAAGAGGCAATAAACAATCGAAAACCCTTGCAACGGTATCATTACTGAGTGTTTTTTTTTTCTCTTTGTGTCTCGAACTCTCGAACATTTACAGACAGGAAACTAACTACTGGCAGGAATAAAGTAGGTGCTTAACGACTTGTAGATCCTAGAAGAACATTTTATAGTTACCTATCACACCCAGAGTCATCATTTGAACTTTGTTACAAAGCATGTTTCTACATATATGTATACGTAATGGAAGAACCGTCAAACGCTCATGTTCAATAGAAAACATTTACGGGCGGTTTTTTTTCAATCCCACTCGCCTTCCGGCTTCCCTTTTACTTTTTATGTCACCATTTATTACATTTGCTGATTCATTATTCATTAATTACCCAGAAACGTTTTCATTTCATTGAAGATTACCCTGACGATCGCATTGACGTCCTTATTCAATATTCATAACATGACATGTTTGCACGCTTAATTAATCATTTAATTGCCATCTATTTATGTTACTTTCATTTCAACCGTAGTTTTGTCTTTTACACTATCAAGTACAGCGTATTATTATTAAATTAACTCAATATATTATGGTGTTGTTTGTTGTTATGACTGTGTGCCAATTACGCGTGCCGGGCATCGAACTGCTGCGCAAGCGGCGGCGCGGACGTGACCTCCGCTCGATATGCACAACGGGACCCCTTATTATTCAGCCCGTGAACCCTTGCCCTTATGTGTAAGATATGCAATTTTATTGTAATCAAAAGAAGTTAGCTAGTAGCTACACACACAAACTCACGCCTTGCACCTGCGGAGTAGGCGCATCTTCTGATTGTACTTACCTGCTTAAAGTTAAATTATCAATGTCAGTACAAAAAATATTTATTTGTTTAAACTTTGTGCAACAAGAGTTAAAAGACGTACTTTGTGCCTTAGGCATTTTCTAGTAAAGGTGGTCAAGAGATAACATGACAGGTGCAAAAATATAAATTAGGTTCCGAATTAACCACTATACTTAGATCGTTATAAAGTAATAGATTGAATTAACACTATAATCAAAATTAAATTCTTTCCGCAAAAAGTTACAAGTCTAACTAGACATAACTACTTAGCTAACATAATGAGCACACAATAAACTAGCCCGCTACACACCTATCAATCCATCGTCACGATATTGTCACGGTTTAGAAATCTTAAGATATATTACTGCAGGTAGATAATTGTATGCTATGTGCAATTGTGCACATAGTTAACGATAGTTTGGACTATATTATATTGGTATGCATTTCACATAATCATATTCATTTTCATGTTATCCATCTCGCGATTTGACTGCCAATAAAATTAATTGAAAAACATGGCGGACTTTCACGATGCCGACAACTCGACAGTAGCTGTCAACGAGGATTATTCCTCTCAGAGACTCAGGCAGAGCTGATCATACGCGTATTACACAGTGAAATGGAAACGCGACGCGCAAACTTTTACCATGGATTCAGTAGGTACATGATTCTAGATCCCACGGGATTGTTATTTTTTATAAAAAATATGCTCACTGTGTTCAGAAACTTGCATTGAATATAAGGTGACAGGTTTTCAGTCAATATCCCTTCCACCCCCAATAACGATCCGTTAACTTTATAACCATAACTAATGCTCACTGCACACAGCGTGCAGCGCAACAGTGGGAATCTTTTCAATCAGTTTTGATGACTAGATAGTTACAACGTGATTGTAGTCATTACACCACCATCATGCGACTCGAGCGGGTCATGTCAGGTTTGCTCGCCATCAATTGTTAAATGGGGCGAATTTGTAACGGTAGAATTATCTCAGCTATACAACGAACAGGCTTGAAAGTGAGTTTCACCTTGAGATCACATTTGTTAAGGTGAGCGCGGTTTAATCTGGGAACGTGCTGTTTACGGCTGTAACAACAACAGATTTTGGTTTGAATTTAAATTCCGAGCGACTTGGAATCTTTGTATGTTTAACACAGCGATCATATTTAATACGTTCTAATTACGTTAAAATGTAACGTTGCTAAATATATAATTACAATAATCTGAACATAAACTTTTAACACTGCAATTAATTAATCAATTGTAAATAAGCAAAATGCCTAATGTTTATTGAAGGATTTTTTAAACTATATTTAGATTTTTCACACAATAAAACAGATTGAGCGATTCATTTAAAGAACCTTTCGCGTATTCAAATAAAACAAAAAAGCTATTCTTTGAATTCGCAAGAACGCTGCGGATCTGCTGCGGCAGTTGTTGTATCGCTTGTTGGTTCAAGTAAACCGCGCGGAATCTAACTTGAGTTGTATCGAAAGCTTCATTATTTTAAACCATTGTTTAATTTTAACACGTAGGTACAATAAATGAGCATAATATTTCATCATAAATTAATTTTTCGGTTAAATTGCACTGACACAATATAATCGTATCCCCGAGGACCCCAATATTGGGAACTGACCTATTATCTATAGTTACACAAATATGTAAATGAGCACCCTTGAACAGCTACCTACTTCCAAACAAGTTGGCTTTTAAAGCTGCTGAGATACTCGAAAAGGGATTATCTCTTGAGTGTGCACTTAAATGTGATCCCTTAACTTTACCGACGACCATATTGTTTAAAAACGCCCTTAAGTTATTATGCCTCATATTGTTAGTTGGTTAGCTTATAGGTACGTAACAACATGTAAGTATAGTTGTAGGTAGAATTCTTGACTTGCTGCTATGTAAAAACTCAAGACGGTGAGGTCATTGTAGCGTCAGGTAACTTGCACAGGTAACACCCATTTTTATTATATTTGATGAAATTGTATTTTAAGCAGCACTGAATAACACGGGAACAAAGAACACTGATAGCAATTAAGGTGCCATATTTTACAAACGAAGCGTTTACGTAATTTATCTACAGATAATTTGGTTTTATCTACATTTAGTTTTTTTGAATGAATGAATGAATTAATGGTACTTAGCTACTAAAACCGTAAAATAAAGCCTTTCAAATGTATTTTACACTACGATGACAACATAATGCGTCTGGCGTCCTACGAGTATTAATGAAGGTTTTTTTAGGTTCGTTAAAATATTCTGGCTTGTTAGTTATACAGCACGGATTTTACATTAGGCTCTTGAATGGGTAAAAAACCAAATACGGGTATTTTTTATTCCCACGCCCCGTTTAGGTGTTTCGTTTGACGGTTTGTAAATGTAGGTATTATGTATTCAAATTCACAGGTGGGCGTTGAGTTAAGGTCTTCAACTATTTACTTATAAATAAAACTTAAGATCGCTATGACCGGAGCTGACCTAATCAAATATCAAAGTTGAAAATTGAGTCACTTTGCAATCCGCGAATTTAAATAATGTAGGTGCCTAACTATTTTGAACACAGAAATAATTTACTATTTCAGAGAAATTATATCTTCATGGTGTATTTTCAGATTTTGATATATGTATAGACAGATACAGATATCGAAGGTTTCAGGTAGGTATTAAGAAAAATGAGTAAAAGGAAATGAGGCTCTCGGGTCGGGTTCGGGTTAATCATTGTTGGCAGCGTGACGTGCTCCATCACCCCGGGAT
This sequence comes from Hoplodrina ambigua, assembly GCA_949774945.1. NCBI lineage: Eukaryota > Metazoa > Arthropoda > Insecta > Lepidoptera > Noctuidae > Hoplodrina > Hoplodrina ambigua. The sequence continues at coordinate 5,815,099 of OX458969.1, read as the reverse complement.
CAGCGGCAATTTGTCAATCACCACGTGAATGCCCCTCACTAAAGCTTTCAATAAGCGATCCCAATCCCGGCCTAGCTGACGATGCTATTATCAATATTCAATAAAATGTCAGACAGCAATTTTATTAGCCATCACCAATAGATAGCTACTAACGTCACGGAATGGAAAATGCTGAACAATAGAGAGAAACACTCGATATAAATCCTCCTTTTCTAATAGGAAATAATCCGTTTCTCCTCTAAAACCTGATAAAAAGATTAGATAATAAAATTAATTGAACCAATTTATTTTTACTTAAAAACTTTATTTAATAAGACGTAATGTATTTTTTTACATTTTGTCTTTTTAAAAGCTTTTATTTTATCATCTAACTCTTTAAACATTCTGAACCATAAACCATAATATTCATAATAGCTACTTCCTGGATTATCATGGTTATGAAACCGCAAAAACTTAACTAATGTCTATGCGACACGACAGTCTTAGTAAAGTAAAGATGACTTCATAATTTCGAAATAAATGCCATCCGTCACTTCAAAGAAACGACGACGCGATGTTATTTAACAAAACATTATGCTCAAACACGTCATTAAGAATGTCACGCTTGATTAGGTTACGATAGGTAGTCACTGTTGATAGCATTATAATCAATGACCACTTCGAGACCTTGTCATACCTTATACACAAACTATTTACAAAAGTAAGAACTTGTTAACGATTCGAAGTAATGTCGAATGTTGCAACTGTCAATATACACAGTGCTTCTACCGTCCAAATTATGACAAAAACATAGTTTTATTTATCACGTTTTTATTCATTTGTGTTTGCGTTTGTTACAACATGATGTACCTAATACGGTACAATGGACTTTGTTAACTAAGCACAGTGATATGGATGGAGTAAGTAAATTTGTTAAAGCATACTCTTATTAACGTAGTTCAAAAACCAAGTTTATTGAAATTACACACATGAGGTATAAAAGGAACTACATATTGGATGTGAGTAGGCGCTTATGAATCTCGGTACAATTCCTTTAATTCCGCTCAATGAAGATATCGCATGCCACAAAATCGATATTAATTAAAAGCGCTCAAACAATGCTGTCATTATTCGCATCACCAAAGCCGTCACGAGGGTCGCTCCTCTTCGCAGTCCTCGCGCCAAAGGCTCGCTTGCCACCACTGTAGAGCTGTAGATCTTATTTCCTTGTGGTTTTTCATCAATTATTAGTTTGATATTCCCCTTTCCCAAGAGGCTTTCGATATTGAAATGTCTACAGTCGGTAAAGTAATTCGATTTACATGTTACTGTAGGCGTCTAAGGTACTTTGTGTCAACACGACACGATAATTATAGTTAAGTAGCAGTAATTTTTTGTAGAATAAAGTCAAAGTCAAAGTCAAAGTCAAAGTCAAATCATTTATTTCAATTAGGCCAATAAGGCACTTTTGAACGTCAAACACAAAAAACAAAATAGAATTGAATCTAGTTGCCCCTTCCAAAAGGTAGTTTAGTATGGAGAAGAATGGGCAAGAAACTCCATACGTACTCTTTTAAAATCAATGTTTACAATATTTGTTTACAGAATCATACACGACATGGCACGTGAAAGCAATGTATGTACCCTATAAAAAAAAAACTAATTAATCATAACAATTAAAAGGCACAAATTAAGAATTTAAAAGTTAAAATATGTTCAAATATACATAGTTTTCACGTGTTTACAAATATTGGAACTACAGACGACCACTCATAACATCTCAACCAACATGAAATAGTGTGTGAGTCCGCGCAATCTATAACACACTTCAAAATCAATAATCAAAAATAAAACAAAATTAAAACAAAATTAAGTATTAAGAAAAATGAAAAACAAAAAAAAACAATAATAACCAGTTTGATTTTGTCTAGAATGTATCATTGTCCTATGGAGCAGGACCAGCATGTTTCCAAGCATTCTTATCTTGATTGTAATCCTCTAATTTGTAATATGCTTGTTTGCAAAGTGTACTTTTAATGTGTGTCTTAAATTTCCTTTCATTTAATTTTAATATATCAGAAGGAATTTTATTGTAACATTTAACACAGTACCCCATAAAAGATGTATTTACTTTAGACAACCTAAAATATGGTTGAGCTATTTTATCTTTATTTCTAGTATTAATATTATGTCTATCACTTATTTTATTAAAAAGATTTAGATTTTTTCTCACATACATAATATTTTCATAAATAAATTGGCAAGGTACTGTCATAATATTAATCCTTTTAAATAATTCCCTTAGAGATTCGCGACGAGGTAGATTATAAATGGCTCTGACAGCTCTCTTCTGTAAAATAAAAATGGATTCAATGTCAGCAGCCCGACCCCACAGTAGAATGCCATACGACATAATGCTATGAAAGTAACTGAAGTAGACCAGTCGCGCAGTTTCTATATCTGTCAACTGTCTTATCTTTCTAACAGCATAAGCTGCTGAGCTTAACCGTCCCGCAATTGATGTTATGTGAGGTCCCCATTGTAATTTCTCGTCTAGCGTGATTCCTAGGAAAACCGTTTGATTAATAAATTCCAGTTTTTGTCCATTCAATATGATGTCACATTTGCTACTTCTAACGTTTGGTAAACTGAATCTAATACATTTGGTTTTTTTTTCATTTAATACCAAATTATTTACTGTAAACCAATTTTGAACCTGAAGAATAGAGCTATTTACGTCGTCAAGATTTTGTGACCGCCTGTCTATTTTAAAGATCAATGAGGTGTCATCTGCAAATAACACCATCCTCGGTTGATTTTGTAGTAATTGAGGTAAATCATTTATGTAAACTAGAAATAGAAATGGACCCAATATCGAACCTTGAGGAACGCCCATTGTCATTTCAGACCCCAATGAGTTTACGCCGTTAACATGAACTTTAGCCTGTCTTCCTATCAGGTATGATTTTAATAAAGCAAGAGATGTTTTACTAATACCGTAGTGCTCGAGCTTCAGCAAAAGGGTATCATGGTTAACGCAATCGAACGCCTTTGAGAGGTCGCAAAAGATTCCAATGGCATCTTGTGCTTCCTCCCAGGCGTTAAATATGTTCTTTAGTAGGTTGACACCGGCGTCAGTTGTACAACGCCCTTTGGTGAAACCGTACTGATGTTCATCAAAGATGGAATTTTTATTAAAGTGACGTAACATTTGATTGAGCATTAACTTTTCAAATACCTTACTGAGAACTGGCAGAATCGATACAGGCCTATAATTGTTGGGTTCCTTACTATCACCCGCTTTGAATAATGGCACGACTTTACTATGTTTCATCAGATCGGGAAAGACTCCTTGGTCTATACTGGTGTTAAATATTAAGGCTAAGTAGGGCGCAATAGTTTCAATGATAGCTCTACTAACTTTTACAGACATTCCCCAAAGATCTTCTGTTGATTTAATTTTAAGATCTTTAAAAGTTTTTACGACAGCCTGGGGGTTTGTATGTTGAAATCTAAATTCCAAAGGGCAAGCCTTAACATTTTTTTAAGTAAGGCAGCAGAAAGCGCGGGGGAGGAATTTAAAGCCTCAGTAGTTTGAAGGGGAATATTAGCAAAAAAATTTTCAAATTCCTGGGCTACTTCCAAATCTGAATTAATAGGGCCACGTGCAGTCTCTAAATTAAATTCAGTAATACGCTGTTTTTTCCTACCTGTTTCATTATTTATTATTTGCCAAGTAGTTTTTATTTTATCATCTGCTGATTTTATTTTATTACTAACGTAAAGAGCTTTTGCTGTTTTGCACACATTTTTAAAAAGTTTTGAATAGTTGGAAACATACTTATGAAAACTTGTATTAATTGTATGTTGCTTCAGTCCATAAAGTTCAAAAAGTTTTTCTCTGCTTTTACGTATACCTGGAGTCGCCCAATCGCTAAATAAGAATTTTGTGTAAATACTTTTTGTTTTTACCGGAAAAGTGTCATTAAATTGCGTGCTTAAAAGTGAAAAAAATTCGGTATAAAACTCGTTTGGGTCACCTATGTTATTAAAACTATGAATACATAATTTACTAGATAAAGAATTATTAAATTGCTCTAAGCTTCTACAAGTAATTGGCCTAAACTTTATTTGGGTTTTTTGTGGTGGTACATAGGCGCAGAACGTAATTGTTTGTCCACTATGATCTGATGGCAGCCTATTTACAATGTCCTTATGAAGGTATTCGCAATTACAAAATATATTGTCAATACAAGTGGCAGAAGAAGCTGTCACTCGGGTAGGCTCACTAAAAATATTTGACAAATCAAATGACTTGAAAAGACTTAATAATCTGATAGTACTAGAGTTATTTTCTAACAAGTTAATATTAAAGTCACCACATATGATAATTGATTTACTACCAATACTAACTTTTCGTAACACATCTTCCATTACCGAATCAAACACAGATAGATTCTGGTAATTTGGAGGTCTGAATAAATCAAATAAGATATAATATTTGACGATAAGTCACGATAATCAACAGCACGACAGATCTAGAATGCATGCGATGCGTTCACTCGCCGTCCCGTTAGTTCAAAGACCCAAATAACAATCATCATTGCAGAGGCACGTGAAACTTTTTAATTCAATCGATTACACAGACTTGATCGTTATGCGCAACACGTAACACATGCAAGAAAAACTTAATGTGTGCAGTTTGCTGCTTATTCTTTCTCGCGTGACAGTAATGGCGGAAAGTTAATTTGCTCGAAATGTTTCTCACGGTGTTCACAAGCGAGTCCAGACATTGCTGTGATAGACATAATCGCAGGGCTATGAGTATGAAATGCAGCAGTAAAATTAAGTGGTTTAATACCACGCCTGTGTTTACGGTAAATACCGGTAAGCGCACAACGGGAAATAGATGAGGATAGTGATAATATTTTGTTCTATAAGTTGTGTAAGTTGTGTGCATAATAATTCTATTCAAAATTGAATTAAATGAACCCATCCCAATAGATAGATAGAGATAGATATTTACGTAGGTAAAATCACTTTGTCTCAGACCAGTACTTAGGTACGTATAGCTGGGTAGATAAGTACCGAATGAAATCACGGTAGAGACTGTGACACCTACTCGCATTAGAGCTGTTGTGAGTCACGAACATCTGGCGTTATGCAAGATTCAATAATTACCAGCATAAGAAAAGCATCCTACCACAAGCTTGCCAACCATACTGACAGATAACACCAAAGAGACAACAAAAATAGTTTTTATTCTACCAAAATGTCACGACGTAAGAAGCTTCTTACGGGGTATTTTGTTGCCACTAATTAGCATGATAAAAGAACATGACTTTTATTTCAAACAATAAATCCTGAACTTTAAATAGTTGCAGTGAACTGAATAAAATACCAAAGCCCAAATAAGTAGAATACAAATATCTGCAGTGTGTTCTATTTGTGACCATTGTTTTGATCCACAAATACAGCATTCATAGAACCACGATGGCGCGACAAGAGCAAAGCGACTAACCAAAACGAGCGTGTTCGTCGCGATTGGCAACGAGCGTGAAATGTGGGGCGACGCAGCTGAGCCGCTCACCAGATCGATACTTGATACGCACACCGCGCTCTGAATGCCGTCGTGACCGGATTCGATGATTTATCCATGAGAGGCCAATTTTCTAAAAATAAAGGAAACTGCATCGATCACTCGAGAGCACGAGAACAACCGGTATAAAAGCAAGACTAAAGTATATAAAGCTTCTATAAATGGTGATGGTCGAGTCTGCCATCAACCTCTTGAATGATTGCACCACAAGTAGGTACTTCTTCGATGACTCACGCAGAGCTTTAATACTTAAGTGAACTTTTGGCTTGTTTAAGTACTTATTGGATTTGTATGTGTGCGAAAGCCCGTAAAAGTTTTAGCTACAGTAGTAAATTACAGCAAAATTAGAAAAAGTAACGTGTTACTTTAACAAAGTAGCAAAACACACGTGACGATAGAATAAACAAGTAAAGCGTTTAAAGTAATTCCAAGTTCGAGGTCAGCTACTTTATCATTGTTAGCTAGGCGGCTGGCTGTGACGTGATCTGGATTCCCTCGCCATTTTTAACGTCGCCCGTCGTCGGTCGCAGTACTACGTCCATACAAACAACACCAAATCATACAATGTAGGTACCGAACTGCACTTTCACTTGTTTGTTTTGAACTGTATTTATTCTTTCACTAAAAACTCGTAATAACTATTTTTCCCATTAATACAATTGAGGAAGTGGAGTTTCGGAAACTATGTTTAAATCGCATGTCTAACTAGAATTTTCTCTCAAAAAATAACCAACAAAAAAGAGAGAATATTTCAACGTTCACCGCGTAATACCCGTGATTTGTAACAATCTTATTTTTTGCAGAGAATTTCGCCACAATCATCAACAGTCACGCGAATACACACAAACGTTCTAGATTGGTTAATCCAAACATTTTTATAATAACTTTGTTAATGTAAAAGATAAAAAAGATAAGGTCGAAGTCATAAGACAAGATGATTCAATTAGAATCGGTCATAAAGTGGCATTTGATGACGGAACAGAGCGGTCACTTAGTGAGATTTGTCTGATGAGGCGTGACAGCCTGCGACCATTATCCATAATAAATAGTTGCAGCGAGGAGCCGGCTCTAGTCCGTTATCCGTCACGCTTCGAGCCACGATCCGAACGGCAATAAATCAGTTTCGGTTTTTACTCTACGAGAACATTACATCCGTTTCTCATGTTACAAATGTCTTCACATTGTATGTGTCATCTCAACTATTTTATTATCATCGTTCATTGCCTTGATATTGGTGGCATTATGTAATTAATTACCTTTAATTATTGCTTTTATCGTTTGTTATCCTTTAATTGCAGTTTTAATACTCTGCCCAAGAGAAACCATAGAGTTATGATTGTTATATATATAATTATGAGTATGACAGTAGCATTATTTGAATAATGTTAGTTAGTGATGAAATGTTTGCTCATCTCGCATAAAATATGATTGTAAAGCATTGCGGTAAGTTGATTTAAATTAAGACTTATGAATGTTATGATGCATGCGCTTTGTGGTTAATTTAGTTGAATTATGAAGGCGTGTGCTCGACCTTGAGCGGAGCTCGCTCCGCTGCACCCGTCAGTTCCGGTCTCTCTGTCTCGGTCTAAATACATCACTACACATGTGCTAAGTCAACATTACTCAATTACTTACACACATTTAAAGATCATTACATACGTTTTAAATAAAGAGCCTCTACTTCATTGGTGATTAAATTACTTACATAATGCTTACGGAAGCTTAACTTATGAACGGGATCATATAATGATATCATATTTTCCATTTAATTGAATGACTAGCGAAATATGTGGATAGTAATATTTTAGTATTAGGTACTCTCTGGCTTAAATGAACCTGTCTCACTCCTAGTTATCTAAAGAATAAAAAAAGGGATTCCAGTAACGATCGGAGTAATTAAAAAATTAAAACGTTAATTAGACTATTAATCAAACCTAAAATTAATAAACTTCATTTGCGTTGACAAAATATACCAAAATATCTTTAGTATAAACGGAACGGAGGAATCGTTATTTGCTGATGCCTTATTAAGCACAAAGCTACTTCCTTATCGTGTTGTGCCATGCCTTAAAAAGCTTCTTTTTTCATTTTGATGCGGATAAAGCAGGAAAAAGTTATTTTTGTTCTGTTCTTCCCATTATGCATAAAGAAACGGCATTTCTGTTCCGCTACAGCGGAAAATTTTGGCAGCGTCCTTTTAGTAATGTTATTTTCATGAGAAGCCGTTTATAAAAAATATTTTGTGTGGTAATGCGAAATATCGGATGTGCCGCAGTCATGCATTAATGAGACTAACCAGTCCGACCTCGACCCGGCGTTACACCACCCCTCCCCCCCTTCCTCTAGCTGACGGCCGCTGTCAAACCTGGGCTAAGAGAATGAAGTCGCGTGAAAACTAATTAAACTTTGACCTCCTCACTTTAGTGTTATCTCGAACCACCACCTTGATATTGAATAAACATCTATTAATAACTCATCACATTATTAGCCTTTCTGAGTGCAAATAAGTATAAAAGTTGCCAAGGTGAGGAAAAAAGTTGCCTTTATGGAAGAATTACCAAAAAGGAGGCTGTGAACCATAAATAATGGGATGTAGGCGACGGAGGGTCATCTTTTTATCTCGCTACTTTACGACGCCGAATGCGTCACAAACACCCGTTCAACTTCACACATAACTCCTTATAAAACATAATTTTAAGACGTATATTATAATATCGCACATTTAAATTATTCAATCATGTCATCCAAAAGACCTCACTTAGAGTCAAAAGTCAATTAAGTCAATTATTTCAATTTGCAAACGCACTACAACTTAATCTCGCATTTACAATGCACAGTTTTTTTGCTTATAATTCCATGAATAATAAATTAACCAGTGATTGCGCATCATAGAGTCATCATAGAGCAATGAAGATAACATTGCATTGGGCGCTGTGATTGATCATTATGCTTGAACTGTTCTGTTGGCATCGCTCAGGGTAACTCAATACGAGCACTTCTCGTCAAGGATACGTGCTCACACACGAAGGCAGAAAGGGGCACCGGTGCGAGGCGCGCTGCGTCCCTCGGGAGAGGTAATGTGGGACGCAGCTAGTCTTTACATTCAACACGCATTAGTGGGGCAAGTCTCACAACGTGACGGAGACACAGCCACTAATTAATGTACTTACCAATGTACTAATTGCAATAATCTCATATACCTACCGACCTTTTAATATTCTATACATTAATCTCTTCTGTAACATGAGCAAAACTGCGCAGTACTCCAGTGCCGATGGCGTCACTCGTGCCTACAAACTGATGCCATCATTCTGAACCGAGGACTGAGTCATGCTCTGTGTGCCGCATGGCAGCTCGCTTGATTTACCATCGGTTTGTTTACTAACACACCAAACTGCGGTCAACCGCTCTATTTACTACTTTATCAATGACCATTTCGAAATTCAGAATTAGCGTTCGGTGCTCGCCCGCATCAGTAGTCCAATCTTGTTCCTAATGAATTGTTTATCCACTTTGTTTAATGAACTGATCATGGATGCGATAAGATCACTTAATCCCACATTGTTATCAGGTGAGAGAAACGAGCCGCCTACTTTGGTAGAGGCGGTAATCTAATTTTCTCAGCAGAAGCAGCTTATGTAAAATGTCGTAAGTTTTACAAATGAACACGTTGTAACGTAACCGTAACGCTTTGTAATTTATTCTAATTTCCCCTGGGTAAGGCTAATGATATCCTTAAAAGCTATTTCAGTTTCTAACACAATATCTTTAGGCAGTTAAACTTCAATTTCTTTTTAAAGTATTAATTCGATTTCGATTGATTTATTATGTTACTTGAGGAAAATTTCAAGCATAATTTGTTTAATAATTTAGAAGGGAATTGCTGCCATTGCGAGACGCGGCGCGGCTGAGCCAGGCGAGTGGAATTAATACCCACGCTGCGATACTAATTCTTATTGAAGAGGTAAAATAAGTTGACTCGCTATTTCTTCATCTAAATATAGCTCCTTAAATAGGGCAGTAACATAGTCATCTTCCGAGAAAGGAAACAGGTAGAACTGAATCGTTGAATTTATTTCCTATCAGGAGCGGAGGAGGAAATGAAAATAGGATATGAACTGAGGTACCAAGTTATGAGTAAGTATTTTTTTTATTTAGAAGATTTGAACAAAAGACGGATCGATAAGATGAGAATCGTGCGCTACTGTTGCTACGGGTAAGATTGAGTTCTTCAGAAAAGCAATGTGACTTTATGCAACAAAATGTACAAACGCGGACTTAATGCATTAGACAATCTCTAACGGTCAACCAATGGTGGTGAAGAGATAACATGGCTAAATCTGTTTCAATCATATGTATATTCCCTCACTTGGAAGTTGTGCTGTTAAATCCCACAACAAATGGCGCCTAGAAACCGATACCGATAATACCGTCTAATGCTTTTAAAAGTGAATGACGTTAAAAATCCAAATATATCACTGCAATAAAAAGCAAAACCTGTTGAAGTTGTGTACCGGTGCAGTTTACTGAACACAAAATAAGTAGCAAGCTTGGTTCTATAATAGAGAAGTAAAGGCGTGTTCTGTCCGCCAGACGACCTCATCCCGTCGCCATTGTATCATGACTGGCGCTCATCAAATATGCACACCATCGCCTGAAAGAACGAATAGTTCAACTACCCTCCTCCGGCTCGACTATCATCATATACTTTTATAATATCAGCCTGTGTATGTCCACTGAAACTGAACATACACCCTTAGACACAACGGGGGTCCATCGTTGTTGCCTCCACTGGCTACACCTATATTATGAATAAATAATTCGTTTTTGTAATGATTTTAGCCAAATTATATAAAAATGAGCAAGCACTTTTTTTCTCACGTCTGTTCTTTAAAAGTAGGAAAGTATCGTCTCCTACGCCATATTTTATTTCATTGTAAAGTTTTTAACCAATAACGGCCGGTAACGATCTATGAATTTGGCACTAAACAGGTTTCACAATTTTAGTCTTTAAACAGAGACTTATTTATGTAGCTAGGTGTACTAGGAATCTAGTAGCATCATCATCGATATCGATATTCATCAATCAATTTTGCACAGACGTAGCAAATTTTATAACTAACGGCCCATAACGGTTGTACAGTTTATGCTTTCTCACATAATTTTGTAAAACCTGTTTTCATTGTGTAATTACTGTACCTGAACCGGTCAGAACCGATGAAGAAGGGGTTCATGGCTACCAAACCTGTTCGGATGTTTCGATTGCAAGATTTATGGGAACCGCTATGGGATAAGGTGGTCCTAACATGCTTAGTTTTAATCAAAATTGACAGTCACTAGGTTAATTACAAATTCAGATATTTACATATTATTTTGTAGTCGGCTCCAAGTAGGAAAATACTGTGGCGTAAATGAATGGCGTATAACGAAGCTCCTTGTGTTTTAAAATAAATGTTCGAGAACAGATTTTGGATTTCTGCTGGATATCAGGGATAGATGAGTATAAATTACTTATGCTATTCGTACGTGTATGTGTTACGAGTACCTCTACGAAAGTCCACCAAGGGGACCAAAGCTTTTCACTTTTTGTATATGATACGAAAATAGGTAAGTACATCCAATAGTATGCAATAGGATGTTTAGACACTGATTGAAAGTGTAACTTAAGCGTTTGACTTAAGCCTTTTTGGTTTTACGACCATCTACCATTTTCGTTGTTACAAGCTCTTTCATCCCACGCCGTAGAAAACCATTTCGCCACCGAGTGGGAAGATAGGTAATCTTCTGTTCACTTTTTAAGCTATCTAAATTCAAACACTTTCACTAATTCATCAGTGGTGGAAGCGTCCACAGTAAATCGTTTGTTTACTTTCTTAAAATGTAATAGACATGCTGTCGTCTTGATCTCCTGGATTGGAAAAGTTGATCATGAAAGCTACAGTAAAATAACGTATTATAATATAAATAAGTAAGTGCAAAACCGAAATATATAACATAATCTAGGCACCTACTGAAAGATTTCAACAGAAACGGAAAAACATAAAGAAAACATAACAAAAATAAAACATAGGACTCAGTAATGCCAACTTACCCATACTATGTTTTCATCCGGAAAATTGTGCGCGACCTATCAATAAAAACACGGCGAGCAGTCACCACAGAGCATATTCCCAAGGTAAACAAAGATTACGTAAACGCAATCCCACGCACGCACGTCACCCGATCGATTTTCAAACTTTCGAATACGCCCACTTAGATTTTAAGAAAGACTTAGTTAGCCCTGTTCCTACAGCTCCACAACACTATATCCACAACACTATCTAACCAAAGTCTTTGTGCCCTTGAAATCGTACAGGTTATGTTATCGATAAAGCACAACACGCGCACTGACAGTTGGAGCAAACAATCACAGGTCAAATTCGGAGCCGGGCTCTGGGAAATTCAGAGATGAAAAGTCTGAGGGGAGTTCATTAAGAGTTTTTAATGAAAAGTCTCGTGCTTGGGGTATCGCGAAAGCTGCGATGTCCGCAAGGTTAGCAAGCCAGTCGTCGTGAGGTTCGGGGCCAGAGTGCGGCACTCGTGGCCGTGGTCGGGCGCCGACTGAGCCGCTCGGGCGCCGCGAGTGAGTGCCGAGGACGAAGCCCCGCGCTCCACCGACGCCGCCTGCCGCCTGCCGACAGTGCGCGCGCCTCTCCCACAAACAGCCTGCTACCATAACATCCCAAATTATTTATTTTGATACAGCATACGACTTACACCATTCATTAGTCTTTTCGATTTGCAGTGGCTTCCCTAGCGATTGTTCAAAAAACATCTCCAAAAAGTTTACTTGGTATATTTCTATGACTTAGGCATGGCGACACTGCTTAATACAAATATAAAATAAATGTATGTCCAAAACACCTTGAATAAAAGTGCAATATTGAGTAGGAGGAATTTTATAAACGAACTCCTGATATATACTTAGTACCTATAACATATTTTATTTTCTTATAATAACTATCCGCACAAAAAGCTTATCATCACCACGCACTCCTTGCATAATAATAGATGATAAATATCATTTGTTAGGAATTCCTCGATACATGGCAGGAGGGTGGCGAGGCAGTCACCGAGCGCGGCCGCGGCGGGGGCAGGTGATTGAGTCTTTATCGCAGCCGACGGGACCCGGGGGTGCAGCCTGCGTCCATGTCACTCTCACTTCCCCAGCCATTTATCATAAACAGAGTTTTCGAGAGTTAACTCAAGTGCCATGAGAGCAAAAGAAACAGGGGAACGTCAAATTGTTAGATACAACGGTTTGATAAATTTATGACAACCCTAAGTACCTACCTACCCAAGAGTTTAAACGAAACAAAATAGACAAAAAAATATCTGCAGCAGTACCAACACCGAGTATCGAAAACAATGGACGATTTGGAACAAAAATAACTCTTTCTTTTAACTCCCATAAAATTTCAAGTTAGTGTTTTGTGTTTGTTGCTCCGGAGAAAAATGCTCGGTGCTTAATGGCAGGTAAGGTAAGGTAAGAGGGAGGCAGGTATGGGCAGGTAAGCGGGCACCGTCTGGCTACAGACCCACTAACCCGCGGCTTCCGAGAACCGCGGACACGCACCGGCCACGCCACCACGCCGCCGACACACCGCAGCATAACCATCAAATAATAAGCGTCATCTGGCTGACTGCTGTCTGCCTTTTTGAACACGCAACGAGCTTTTACTTTATACCAGCGAACAAAAAAGAAACAGCGCAAACATTTTGTTAAAAATAAAATTATGCACGTCTGCTTTCTAAAACGATGCCAAGGCTAGAAATCTAGTGCACACGTATGGAGAGTAATTGAAATATAAACATTGATCGCCTGGTGTTGTTTGAAAATACAGATGCTGCTGGCTACTAGGTATAATAATTCAACGCTAATGTCTATTCCTAACATCATCAAGCTTGTGTAACGTTATGTCTGTCTGGTATTTTTCGCAAAAGTACTTATCGCTTTCTGTTCCCAGTTTTTCCAGATTGTTTTATGTAGGAAATTAAGTTTCTATTTTAAGTACATACTCCTTTTTATATCTATTAGTAATATTTCCGCCCTGCAGTCCATCACAAAACAGAGAGATTGTTAATAGCAGGGACAATTATATTCATAAACCGGTTTTGTATAAATCCATAAATATATTATCCGCGTGTCAGTACCTATCTTACAAAACTATATTTTTATAAAAAATATTTCCCTTGCCCTTCTGGGCTACGCAATAGGCTGCGAATAAAAGGGCTGCGGCTCCCTCAATCACTTCATCCCCTATATGTAAATACATTTAAAATCGAGCTCTTTTTTACAATTACTGATGCTATAATACCTTCCTACAGAAGCACTACGGTATAACCTAACATTGACATCTACAGCGATACTATAATAGCAAATTACTAGAAAGACAAAGGGGTGCATATTTTATTTCAAGAATCCGGTAATTTGTGCGAGTAACAGGTGAATGAAACCTAACATCATTTTGTCACACTTTTTGACAGTCCAGAATCCAGGTAATACTAAATCAATAAACACTTACATTTCCATATGTGCAACACAGGTACGTACAGCTCCAAAGCTAACGGCACAGCTCATCTGGTGGTCATTTCCTGTTCAGACGAGGCTCAGACACCGCGTATCTCTAAATATACTACGAATATCGCAGATCGATCAAATCACTATGCACCACAAAATGTAAACGAAGACTAAATGGAATTATTATAATATTCTTATTCAAGTGAAATGAGTGAGAATAAGCGCCTGGTATTTGTAAACATTGCAATGCAGATAAAACTCAGACTGTTTACATGCGCTCAACAGGAATAAGTTGTTCTAAACTGTTGTTGCATTGTGAGCGTACGGCTCTCATTCATCTTAAACCTTTTCAGATGCACGGTTTAATTCTCGCCAGACGAATGCAGCCGCGCCGCCGGCCGCCGCCCGCCGCTCTGCGCTGGGACACATAAAAACGTTCATTTGCATTGGTGCTCCCGCAGACTCGGTATTTATCCAGTGTTACAATACCGCATAATAAGAGAACACCGTGGGCTTTGACGTCTGGCGCAAACCCTTTTAAAAATCTGTTGAAAAAATACGCGAGCACTCGTGGGAGTAGCGCTAATTAGCCGATTATGAACGTTACACCTGAAGTTACTGAAGCCACACATGCAATATTTTCACACTCATAACTAAGTTGCCGTACCTACAGTCTGCACATGTATAATGTTTGATGCCGGAGCCAGCAATTAAATGGACGGTAAATTACTACCGGCTGCAATTAGAACATGACACGCTCCTAATATTATATTGTACGGAGATATAGTATGTGCTAGGAACCAGGAATTTGTGTACGTATGTACTTAATTGGTTGTGACAACGGCCTTAGTTTAGGTTATAAGATATCTCATCTTAATCATCTCGCATCTCTTGTCTCAATTCCTACAACGTTGTAGAAAGTGTGATCTTTTCTTAACGTGTGAACGCTGCATTTTTCCAAATTCCAATCTGCGATAAGCGAAACATTTTATTGTCGCTTGCGTAATATGTCCAGGCGATTGCCGTTTCTTGCAGACATTAGGTGTCCACCCCGTGGCTCCCTTGCCCGCCGCCGCGCCGTGGCACAAGGTAACATAACAAACAGTAATAACAACTTATCTTCATCGCCCGTTTCATTTCCGTGTCCAACTTATCGCCACATTTCAGGCATAGTATCCTTGTTTTGTAGTAGGCGCATATACGCGAAAACCGATACAAAATCTTATGATTTGTCAGCTTTTTAGGCTTCCGTACCCGAAGGGTGCCAACGGAGCCCTAATATTAAGTCTCCGCTCTACGTCCGTCGGTCTGTCAGCGGACTTGTATCTCGTGAATTAATATAAGTAGAGAATTTAAGTATCGAGTGTGTGTAACTATGGCCTCTATAACAAAGACAAATAAAGACATAATAAAGTTTATAATAAAGGGTTCCCCTCCCCATACACGAACGTGGTTGTACAATTTAGTGTTAAATATTGTACGGTGCTACGAAATCCTTTGTGTACTAGTCCTACTCGCACTTGACCGGTTTCTTAGACTCGTCTATATACATAATTATATTCCAATCAAAATGGTGTAGTGTAGGTATTTGCCGAACTTTTTCTTCTATATATACATAAGAATGAATGCCCATAAAGTACAAAACAGTAAAAAACCCTTTAAAAATAGTCAATACCTACTTAACTCTACCAAATCGTATAAAATAAGAGATATAGCCTTTTACTACAGCCCGCGAACGATACGTGACATCATTGTCGGGTCCTATCTCCCTATATCGTTGTAGTGGTTATAGTCGGGGAGATCGCCTCAAGTGGCGCCCGTGATTTAGTGGCCATTTTTCATGTGAATTGCACGTGGGCCAACCCAGGCCAACCTGAGCGGCGCGCTGCCCTCTCGCACCAGTCGCACCGCAATCAATTCAACTGTTTTTATTGCGCGCCCCGCAATATATAGAAAACTAGAATACGTTGTGGCTTCTCTTTTTTATATGCGGTATTCTGGACCATATAGAATACTGTAAAAATAGCTCGTTTAAAAAGTTTCGCTTGCCATCATACGCTTTTCAAAAATTCGATACGAACGAAGCACGTTTCACAAAATAAAAACTGCACATTTTTATTAAAATATTTCAAAGGTATATTCAGACGAAAGTCCTACATCAAAGGACTCGTAATACGTATTTATTAAAAAACTAATGCTTTGCTACAATATTACAAAAAGAGGAAACAACATGGTTTACGCAGATCTACTTTTATCTTCGATGCCCAAAATTCTGAAAAGGGATCCGACTGAATAATGAACAACTTTGAAAGGGAATTGTGGAAAAAATGCACAGGCGAATTTCATTTTGGCAAGGGAAATGAAAAAATTGCGAGTGTTTCTGGAACGGGCCGGGTCGGGCCGCCGGACCGGGATGGTTCCGTAATGGCGGACCTAAATGCCAATTATATCAATTAAATACGATTGCGGTGAGCGTGGACCTTTTTGACGCTTTTTTGTAGATTTATATATTTTTAGTGTCCATTTATAGACACAAAAAAGGTTTTCGGTCGGCAAAGCAATATTTGTGAGAACAAAACAACAAGAGGATCACTAATGGCGGACTGAAAGTTTGAAAACGTAATACATACAAATGAATATAGGCTTTCAAATAGCTGCATGTCATATCAGCAAGTGGTCGTAAACGTCCTCTAATGAACCATGAATGTCATCATAAAGCGGTATAATTAATGGTCACGGGGGATTATGTCGTAATCAGCGAGTTTGGCAGGTAAACTGGTGTTAGCAGTGCCTGTCTACTAGGATTAACCACAAGGGTAGGGGACCATTATTCTTGTATGCAAAATACCACTGAAATAGACGGTCACACGTGAGGAAAATTTGTTACCAGTTTGTTAACGTATTGGTGGCCTGCAAATAATTTTACATAAATATACGAAATGATTATAAATAATTGTAACAAAGTATGTTGATACAAATATAATGGGGAAAAGTATTAAAAAAAATGAGAGTGGTTGTTGGAAACATCGTGCTGGTCAACAGGTCAATTTACTCAAAAATATTTACAAATACATAATGACTGGGAATTATTTATAAAACTCAAATTAAATATCTCAAAATAGTAGAATGGTGTAATTATTCCGTTTCTTGATGGTTTCAATGAAAAGAACTTAAGTTGGCTAAATGGTGGGCGACATTGTGAAGAGCCGACTAAAGTATTTAATTACGGAGAGATTCTCGACTGAGCCTCGTTTGTTTCGGTACAATCTTAGCTGTTGGCTGTAAGTAGGTTAGTAGGATCCATTATTTATCAGCGTAATGGACTGAGATGCCAGAGTCGACAGACCTACGTCATTTGATTATGACTGAAGTTGTTCAGGTATCAGGTACCAAAGGTACCTTATTCCCTGATGTTCAAGTCTGATGGCTAGTTTAACGTGCTTTACGAGGCACGGAATAGTCTCGTTGTGTAAAGATGGTCACCCATCCACGGACCAAGTGTAGCTTAACCTAATAGATCGAGCCGTGCAACTGTTATTATTTAGTTACGAGCAACTTATTTATATGCATACAATATGAGTTTTTACAGGAGACAGTTAAAAATCATTATTTATTATTGCCACGTAATTTTAGTGAGCCATAACTTTAGACAGACGCTAACTTTAAAGGTCGTAACTGTAAAGCGTCTTGGTTAAAGTAAAGGCCCACGGAAAGCGTTACGTAGCTAATAATTTAGAATTTTAGATCACTTTGCTTACAAAATGTTCTAAGTTATATATTGATATCCTGAAAAACATAATTACATTAAATCCAGCCGTCTCAAATACACATTTATCTATCTATTTTCAAAATTTCAGTCATATTAAAATCTTGGATTCATAATACAATTATGGCTATTATTTTATGTAAATAGAGCTTATATCTATCTTTGCAACCAAGATCACAGCCTGCCTAGATCACAGACGACACTGTCTTTGTGTCCAGAGGCTTACAGGTACCTGATAGTAGCTTAAGTATTTCTATCACCTTCTAAAACTTTTACCATGGATTCAGAACATGATTATAGAACCCCTGGCGATAAAATTATTTATGGAAATGGAAAATAAACTGCTGTTCCATACAGTCGTTTATGGATTTTTTTTTCCTGGGGTATTCAGAATTATGTACTAAAAAATGTTTTAATCACCCAATCCACCCCGTATGGTGAAAACAAAAAAAAACAATCATTTAATAAGCAAACATCTGGTTAGGTATGCAATGTGGTTATGTAACGAATATCGTGAGCGTACGAGACACCTCCAGGTTGTGTTTAAGCGGCCGCAAACTGTCGCTACACGCTGAACTGAGCAACACTAAACTGATTTACATCATTAAGGTGGCTGTGGCCATGCCGACGTTACTCCATCATATCAATTATAACTGCAGGCACACTGTTTAAAAATATTTAATACAAGAGATTAAAGCTTGGGAAACAATTTGAAACCCAAATGAATTAATAAGGATTTACTTCTCCCTCAAAACCCTTCTGAATTTCAAATCGGATAAGCTTATCATTAGATTAAGTAGATGACTCTATATTTCGAGTGAGTAGGTATTCATATTGCACTCATGGACACAACACTCTCTAATTTTTTATCTATATAATTTTTTAAAATTGTGGAGAGGAGAAGAAATTATTTTGAGAGTGGAGGAAATCCTGTTAACGATTGTAGTATGTAAGTGCAATCATAATTGTAATTTTTAGGATGTGAGCCTGGAGAGCTGTTACACAGATCTCGACCCAGTATTTATACGTAGACTTTAACTCTTACAAAGGATAAATTGTTATAATAACTACTTTGAATTTATGAGTGTTGAGAGAAACAAATCAAATTATCATTATTAAAAAATAATTAATATTTTGAGAAATTTTAATTTGCATAATAGAAACCTAAGAGAGTTTATTTAAATAGATAAGTAAATCCCCATCCATCCCATAAAATGTCAAAATTATAGAACTGAAGGAACACAAATAATAAATTACTGCCATTAAGTAAGTAGCTGAGCCTGTCTGACGCATTATTACAGGAATTGTAAGTAAACAAACATCTTTGGATAGCAAATACTAGTTTCTTAGACTGATGTAGAGAATCACACCCGCGCTCGTTACGCACTGAATACCACGTAATTGAGCCGCCTTCATTCCAATTTCTTTAGGAAACACCCTTTCGTTGACCGCAGAAAATAAGGCGAAGCATCTCCAAACAACATAAAAAAGGCATTACACTACGTTTACTTCTTTTCAAATTTCCAGATCTCCTGAACACTATGTAAGTATTCAAGGTCCATGTGTACGTAAGAATGAAAAATGATGAACTGTTGTTGGCCAGTACTGCCCACCATGAAAATCTTATTTTAGTCTAAAGGCTACCTCCTAGTCCTACTCAATACTGCATTCTTAAAAATACATCAAGTTTTATGTGCTAAGCTGCACTTACACGTCACTTTACAAAGGCGATAATGTCACGTGGTATTAAGATTTATTTCCCCTTACAAGCGCTTTAAAGCTCTAGCCAAGGTATGTGCTTCATAATTTTAGACCTTCTCGTGTAAAACTACTAGGTAGATACTAAATAAAAATGAGCAGACAAGATTACACATGAAATTGCAAAAGCAGAACAATAGTCGCATATTCAGCAAGACGACGACGTAGCACATTTCATGAGGCGTACGCCCGCCAGCCGTATAGTGTCCGAAAAGAAAAATGTGGGGCGGGGGACCCGGAATAGTGTGCGAGGTCGACGACCCCTGGGCGAGAGCCGGTCGTCTGCACAGCCTTCAGCGCCTTCAGCATTCTTACATTATTTAGCGCGATCTATGATAACTAATGGTACATTTTGGCTATAATATCACCATGAGGGAGTTGAACAACGAAAAGAGGGCACGTCTACCGGAGGGTCTTCGTCGGTGTAGACGACAGAGCTGGGCGTTATTTTATTTTTAAACTCTCCGGAAATAAAGGCGCTTACTTCGATATGAGTGAACCATAAATCGGTCCCTGAGGACTTCTTGCCGGCTGCTATCTTTTATTCAGATGGACAGGCACCGCCGCACCTATGACAAATGATGAGCAGCCGGGAGAAAGAAAGGCAACGAGTACGATGCTGTAATGTATCAGCAGTGACTAATGTTACTTGTTTGTTTGTAGGAGAAAGTTTGTGCTTTGATGCTTACTGTAAATGTATTGTAATAAGGTAACACACCGTATTAACGCTGAATTATAAGACGAAACAAATGCTTTATTAGAGCAATTAATTCAAGTTAGTTTCAGTTAATTCAAAACCCTATCTCTGAAGACTGTTACCTAATTAATAGTACTTACTTTGACGAAGTGTGTATACAAATTAAGCTACTTTGAAATGGCTGAAAGGTATCTAAACTAGACTTACAAATAAACATATTTATAACACAACTCTATCTATATATGTATAAATGCGCTTTAAACCAATTAACAAACACACTAACTATTGCTAAACGTATCGTCAATTAATTTCAGTGCGGGATCGTAATCACTAGTCACAAACACATAATAACTATTACAACATTGATGAAAGAGCTGATTATTGTCACCAAATGTGACATCAAATGAATGTTATCAAGATTCACATTTTATGTTATCACTGGCTTTATTTATCGATTACAAATATTTTAAAAATAAAACACAATTTTTTTGTAATATTTTTTTATTAATGAAGGTATAGAAATTAAATTTCAGTCCGAAACAAACGTATGCACCTCCCTAATAAATCATCTTCTGGCATCAAGCTTTAAAGCGAGCGCAAACCTCTCACTTGCATAACTCCGCTCGTAAAGAATAGCGAAGCTTGTAAATTGCTCAAAATACGTACGAGCAAGCAACTTTTCAAGCTACATGTAAGGGCTTGTCAACACTTGTTTCATATTTGCCGATCCAGAGCATTCATATCATATCAGTGATTCGTATCATACCAACGTTTTGATGACGTTTAATGATCTAAGAAATTCCGCCAAAAAATGGTAGCGGCATATCTCGTATCAAACAGTTTATGATAATTATACAAGACGGGACGGAGAACCGATACATCAACATGGTAAAAGTGTGCACAAGACCTTAGAGTGCCTTAGACTATCGAAACACCGCCATTTTATTAACTACATTATATCCATGAGTATCACTACATTCATAGTTTTATTTGATAATGTCATGCGCACATGTCGGGAGGGGAGAATACCGTAAACTTTATCGTTATCAAGCAAATAAACCGGCAATATATTCATTGACGTACTTAATCGATCGCCAGGGAGTTCGATTAGGTATCGGAGACAAAGTAGTTTTTTCACATAAATGTCAATTCATTTCAATTTACTTGTAAACTAACTTTGACTTCGTCCGCCTGAAGTTCCCTAATTTTTGAGATAGACTAGACTATGTATAGACTATGTTACTAGTTGATAACGAAGCTTTAAATAGGTGAATGATTTTTTAAAATCAACACAGTTTTTATTTTATTCCAAAATATAAATCTTTTATCTCTATATTACCTAATACCTATTAGTTTAGATGAACTGAAATTAAATGACAATTCAACGTAAGATGAACTGTAGTATGACTATTCTTAGACTATTTTCAAGAGAAACGGAAGCTTCATCTAGCTTCATCAAATATTGCTGGATAGCGAGCGTTAAAGGTAGCGTAACAGTTTGAATTAATAAATCGCGTGTTACTGGAATGACAACGACATATACTACAGCAATATTTTTGGCAGAATTAGAAATATTGCTGCCACTTCAGTAGCTCCTACAACGATACCAGAATACTTTTTATCTTGCCGCGTTTACCTGATTATTTTAAAGATATTTTTTTTAAGTTGGTCTATTGGTCGCAAATCGCGACTGGTAAGCATGAGGTCTTGGGCAGGCCTCCGTCACTCCATGTACTTGCGCGCTATAAGTGCCTACCGGCCAGCCGAGCGGTCTCGGTCCGCCGGCGGATCAAATTCAGTGCGGTTTTCGCAAGCGAAGCGCGCGCACGCCGTTTAATTTTATTAGTGCTGTTCGTTCGTACGCGTATTACGATGCCGTGTTATTATGTTTTATCTAGGTTTCTTCCACAGTCAGCACCAATATATAAAACAAAACAAACTTACAAATATAATAAAACAAACTTTAAAAAAGAGAACCGACTTCAAAACACTAAACCGTAAGAAATAATTTCTTCTTTGATGTCGGTGCTTTTTCGATTCGTAATTACCAGCTATTGGCACTAACATAAAAAAAAAACAAATTATTTCTTACGGCTTAGTGCTTTATTTGAAGTCGGTTCTCTTTTTTTAAGGCTTTTTTTTTCATTTCTAGTGAACATCTCCGAAGATCATCATCAAACTAAGAAGTATTATACTTAGCTTATTTTAAAACGTTCTCCTAAAGGTAACAAATCCTTTTCTGAAAACCGCATCGATATGGGTTTAGCCAAACGCGAGATTATCGCGCACAAACATACATACCTACAAACCATACAAGTCAAACTTCTCAGTTTGGCCTGTATGTCTGATCACCTCCTTTTTGTTAAGTTGGTTAAATATGTTTTAAATGATAAAATTTTTAACTGCCACATAAAAGTCAGAACATATTCACAGTTCTCAATAACATAGATAAAAGTTATGTTAATTTAATTTTATCGAAGACGCAGCCCTGCGATTACTGTGAAATCGCGCGGTGCGAAGCAATCACTGCTGTACGCTTGAGCATTTAGGCGCATTTTAGCATACAGTGGTTGTTGACGCGAGGGAGTAGGCAATTATCGTAATAGGTATTGAAAATTTTGTACTGAGTGAAGTATCTGTTACGTAGTAACTATTCAGTAATCTGTGTCTTGGGTGCGATTCCCAAGTCGGGCAAAGTGTTATTGGGTTTTTCCATCAGGAATTTCTAGGTAGCAGCCTAGGAGTCTGAATAGGCTCGCCCCTATAACTGGCAAAATGTGGGTAGGTGTACGAATGAGTACGCCTGTGGGCTTTGCATAACCCTTCAGGGATTACAAGCGTGATGTTATGTATGTATACGAAAATAAGTAGAGAAAGTTGCATAATATAAAATTGGTATATAGACTGGCGTATCTTTCGATTACTTCGCGCGCCCCTCACGCGAGTGTAGGTATGCGAATCACGCGCGAATTTTCCATATAAAGTCAACATTTTTCATCAGAAGACGTTCAGTCAACGCCTTGTCTCCCCTCCTGTACCTCGCATCAACGCTTTCCAATTACATTTAACAAGAAAATTTCAAGTTAATTGCATCACACATTTTCTGCCTTCGAGGCTCATATTAATAAATCATTTTAATCTGTTGGTACCGCAGCTTAAACGAATGTTTATAGATACTTGAGAATAACTCTGCAATAAATACAATCTTCTAATGTTAATATTAAGCTAACCTAATTTTGTAAACAAACAGTTAAACCAAATCTAATCTAAATTCGTATTAATTCGACAAAACCTACAGTTTCTGAAGACAGGCATAATCTCCGCTCTAGGATAATATATCCCATCGGAAATCTTTTGATACCTTAGTATTAGGCCGAAATCCCTAGAGCCTTCGTTACCTCGAAATACGCAAAGAGAAACAGCGAGTACGTAAACAATGTCAATATTTTATTATCATACTACCGTTCCTAAGTTAACAGGAAATTGACACCAGCAAACATCAAGATAAAAACAAAATCAGCATCGTAACATGGCGTGGCATTGTACCGTCTAATAAAATAAGTACCTACCCAGGTAAGTTTTTTCTTTTTTAGACCGAAAATTTTTAACGTAGAGGGAGCTACGAGCTTCAAGCTTTTCAACGGATTTTTTTTAATATTCACCGACGATGTGAGGTCTCCACACGGCGCCAATAGAACGTTTGAATATGCAAGCAGAGGTATGACCTAGTTCTATAAAAGTTTCTGCGTAAATTCAATACGTTTTATACGCTTCACAGTTTGTATGCTAGTTTTCAATACGAATGTATGAAAACATAAAATTGGAATAGAGTTGAAATGGAACAAGCTCTCGTAGGTAGCTAAAAAAAACAAGGAATCAAATTTTAACACTGTATTATATTTCCCAATAACTTTTCTACAAAGGGTTTGATAAAAATATTTCACAAAATAAAGCAAAGAAGTTTAAAATTATACAACGAATGGAATTAAATTAAGCAATCTAACTTCCAAAAGTCGCTTAATTACACTGTTCGAACTCAATTGACGTCTGACCTAAATCTGCATCTGAATGAGAACCCGGCTCAAGTCTTCCGACAAGTTTAGCACAATCGCAGCTCAATCTTAATAATTCCAATCTCGTAGTTTGAATGTAAAGAGGTGCACTGGAAGGATTAGAGTGGTGATTTGACAAAGTTTTCGCATTTGGCACGGACTCTCAGCGATACTAGGCCCTATGCAAACTGATCGGATCTTCAGCACTGCAGAGGCAGAAGTAATCAGCTCGTATTGTTCGCCGCGTACCCTACAGTTCATTTATTGAAATGATAATTTTCTATACTATTTTCAATCTACATAATTATAGTCCGAACAAAAAAAAATCGATAGCATGTCCTGTTCCAAGATAGGTATATATAGGATAGGTACTTAGGTAGACCAAAACGTTACAAAAATCATGACAAAATTTACAAAACATCAAACATATTTATTTACTGCATCTTTTCCGCAATCTTAGAGAAGCTAGAGCTCCCTCGGTTGAGATGACACAATCTTGAATAGGGAATAATGCATTCCGATCCCTGATCTATCTCATCCGACTCATAAAACTTTCGAAGTGGAGAGGAGGACGCGGCGCGGCTTTACCCAAGTTCCGCTAAGAATAGAACGACGCTCTAGTTTCATCATACGTTACTGATCAGCTCTACTCTACTCAACCGAGCAGAATTGTAAACCGCGGAAAGAAATAAAATGTTTTTATGGCGCCCTAGATATAAATATTCCACAAGAATCAAATTACAACCAATATTATTTGATTTTATGGGACTGTATAAATGTCAAGTGGGAAAAGGGATCGAAACAGTGACTTTCTTGCAAGTAGGTATTTTTTTTGCTCGTAGTCGATAGAACCGCCCTTTTTTAAGTCGTGGTTGAAAACTAAAAATAGGTATAATATCTGTGATCCAAATTGTTAATGGTTTTGCCTAATATGAACACCGAAATAGTGTTGTTAGTAAAATAATTCGAATTGGATTCTATAATACTATTTCTTGAATACTATAAGGGCGCGCTCTGAATTTATTTTCACATGTTTTGATTTAAACAATAGTGAGACTTTCCACAGCTTTTTAATTCAATGAAAGAAATCCTGCACTCATTCAGGCTACGTCCATCTCGTTAACCTTATTACCGAGTGTAAGTCCTGTATTCTGCACCCCTGCGGCGATATACAGTCCTTATTGCACACATTTTTCCAGTGAGAGTGACCTACAAAAAATATGAAGTTGCATTTCGAGGTAAAAGAAATGGAAAAATAATACATAAAAACAGTAACCTAAAACATTGAAAGCAATGGCGGATAATGTAGAAGCCACTTAAGTAAGTATAGAATTTTAATCCTCAATCCAAATATTCAAAACAACACCCAGATCACTAAAACTGAATCAACATTTCAACTACCATGCCGGAACAAAGCCACCTCAGTTTCATTATGAAAATGAATCATAATCGGCTCTAAAGAGGTTTTAACGTTTATCGATCCAATCGCTACAACTCCATCAATCAATGTGTTGAAATCAGAAGCTTTCGATTGAACGGGACTAGCCATAATTGTACCTAATTATTCCGAAGAGGCAATTATGTTCAAGGTTATACGCGACCTCGTTCCAGTAGATGGTACACAATCATATTTTGTATTTGCTATTGTTCCTTAGGGATTACTTTATAAATTGGATCCGTATGTTGTTGGGCGTGAATCGTGATGTTGGCTTTAACTATTTAGTAACTTGAAGCTACGTTTTATGCTGTGGGTAAAATTTGGTTGTATTTTATAGTAAATTGTAGCTAGAATATTTTCTATATTCTCTTAAGAAATTTTATTTTATTTTTAAATGCAGTTTTGTGTGCAATAAAACGTCCGCCCACATTATTATAATGAACAAAAGTTTATCTTACTGAATTGTATTTTGCATTCAATTCACAATTTTTCATGTAGGTAGGTACTATTCAACGTTCATCAATTCAATGTTGTTTGTAAATTCTTAAACAACAATAAAAATGTTATTGATCTTCTGTTTCCTGGGCGTACGTACTACAGGAACACCGTTCAATCTATACTTTTGTAGATAAGGTACCTACGTACAATACCTATATATATTTAATGCCGTATAAAATAAGTCAATGAATGAGGGTCTTCGATAATATTCTTCCCCTCTCTCCCTTTGTGTAGGTAGGTACGTAATGAAAATAAAGATTTATAGGGGGAGGTGAAAATTTGACACCTGCTTTCGATGTAGCCTAAACCTTTGATGAAAAATTATGTGCAGTATTGTAATTGTTTGAAACACTTTTAGGAAATTATTTTAAAAGTTCAATATAAGGTAAACATTGTGCATGGCACAAAATTTAAGAAATCAAAGAAAACAAATTTTAAAGAAATCGCAGTCCTTCAAAGTATTAATAATCATCTATTTAGCCTTATGTAATTAAGGAAATAATAATTGGACGTTAAAACAAAGAAAACTTTTAATTTATTCTTTACACCTTACATTCTTTACGATTTTGTTGGCGAATACCAATTAAAAGTTTAATTTCCTTTGTTCCGCTGATGGAAATACGACTTTACATTAACGTAGGCACGGATATAAAGGCACTCTGACTTTGTTGTGTTATCCTATTATTGATATACAGAAAATTTTTAACAAAATAAATAATAAAATGCAGAAAAGAAATATCCTTATAGTCTCGAACTAAACCAACATAAAATAACTAGTCAATGAAACATAAGCAATTTGCAATATTCGTCTCGTTTCGCTTGCTTGTGTAAAAATCCATTTTCTCACAACATTTCCGAAAAGAAAACTCCTACAAATGTAAAGAATGTAGGTATTGAATGACTATTAATTTATGCACATTATGCCTTGGTGACCTGTCACCTGTATGCACTTTTACCTGCAGGTACCTTGTATAGATAACTCTACTGCATGCGACTGTTCGTTAGCACACCGTGATCGATCACGACTACAGAGAGCAAAATTTCATCAACTGCCACCGACACCGTTTGTGTAACTTTCAATCAGCAGAAGAAAAAAATGCTTCAGCACTGTTCGAACATTACTATTTCGAGGTACTTTTTGTAGTAAATAGAAGTTAAGAGAGCTTTCGTACCTTCGTAAACTGAATGAAGAACAAGCGAGATGTGTCCTTGGTGATGATTTGTTGTCGACCCCCACGGGATCATCCGGATAAACGGAGCCAATAAATCTCTAAGCGTTTTTATTGTTTACTCCACAGCAAAATAATATTTATTCAACGCTTAATACCCTTCATAAATATATCGCCAACATTTGCCCTACCATTTACGACATCTGCTTTCGTATTATCGAATATTGATCACATTTACGCTCGCGACAAATTCAAACGTTTTTTATTTATAGCTCATTTCCACATCGATATTTTTTATAAGCACGAACATTGTGGTTGTACGTTTCGGTCAAATGATTGTTGCCTGAAGTTTAATCTAGTTATGCCGAATTCATTTCAATAGATTAATGAAACACGAACATCAAAGAGTGATCAGTCATCGTTAGGCGCCGATCGGTAATGTCCGGAACTTGGCTCCGATTAGATTGTCTTCCGGACTTTCCAACTAACAAGTAGTTGCTAGCAAACTGTCCGAACTGCCGTCGCGACTGAATGGATGCTCCGTGTATTAATATCCTGTTTTAATAGCTACGCTCGACACAACGCTGAAGAGCCCTCGTACCTGAACAAGCGCAAACTATTTAGGTATAAAATGAATAAGAATTACAAATCATTCATCTGTAATAATATTTATGTAGGTATGCATTTATGCGTAAGAGTCCTTAAATAATTTAATGAAGTATCGAAATAAATAGATTAGATTTGAAAAAATATAAATTAAGTAATTTTTTAATAACTTATACACACGGCACCGCGTACCGCTGCGGTGCGCGGTGCCGTGTATTAATCGCCTTACAAGAAAAGTAAAAAAAAAAAAAAACAGAAACAGTAAACTGACAGAAATATTGGATAGGATGAAAAAGGATAATATTTGTGTCTAAAATAATTCCCTAAAATTCTTCTGTTGCCGAATTCGCCTGTTTTAGTTACATGTTCATAAAAAAAGATAGTTATTTTACTATTAAACGAACATTCCATAAAAAGAAAATAAAATTTTCAGTAGGCTGTAACCTAAACCAAATATCATATTTTATTAACATTCATTAACGCCAGCTTAATGAATTTATTGTTCATCTCGGTTTATGAGTTGAATGAAAATGATGCCGTTAAAAACAAATATAGCAAAATGGTTTAATAGCGTCATATTTTATGTAAGCTTAGCTTTTATTTCATGAACCCTTGCATTCGTTTCAGAGATAACAAGTCGGAGCCGGCGAGACGTGCGCCATCGAGGCGCGCAAATATCCATCGCGGATGTAATTGGAAAGCTCGCTACAATAAAAGACTGGGGGTGACACGGGCCGATTTGGAGGCATACAGATGTGCAAACATCCACGTAACCATGTCAAGAGCCTACGTTTCTTTTCTACGATTTGACTTAAATGCCAGCATTCAAGTTTGAGATTGCGTTAAGAAGTTCCATTTACTTAATTAATTTGTAGCAGTTTCAACGTTAGTGAGACCGTTCACTTCTTTATTTCCTTAAACTACTTACCGTAAAATAATTTCCTTATTGCTTTATAAATGATGAATAGATAAATAGTAAATGATGAATGCGTTAGTAAATTGTACAGTAGCAAAAGCGCGAATCTTTAGTCTAGTTTTCTACCTATCTTTAACATTTGGCTGAGCTAATTTTGCTAGTGTCAAATATCCTTATACGAGTACCTGTGTATTATACACAAGAGCATTACTTTTACCTACCGTTTTAATAAGTGTAAAAGTGAAAATTATAAATGATTCAATATATTAAATTCCGCTGTCTACGAAACAAACAATTTACTCATGAAAACAGAAACGGCAGAATTAATAGTTTGCTGACAACGCTGTCAGCAAATCCTACGCAATATGATAAAATGTTTTAATAGAAACAGATGAAATATTGTACGAAATCCACTCCCGTCCCGCTGGATAATCGAAAGGTACGCAAAGCGGAAGAGAGGATCAGTCGCAGGTATGGATATGGATGGAAAAAATGAACGCAACGTTTGATGAAAAACAGCTACGCACGTGTTTCGCGCGTCACTGACTACGCGCGTAGGTCTCGTAGCGAGTGTTGCGACTTTGTGGCCGCCGTGGCCCGTGTAGTTTTCAAATTAAAAATATACAATATATTATTTTGAAAACCGCCCTGCACTTGGAATTCCTCCTGTATCGTAGGTGTGTTTACATACATTTAAAATCACATATACAAACAACTAAACATGAAACAGCTATCGTATAAATATTCCAACCCAGTAAACGCAACGCTCAGCTACTACTTACCGTCAACACAGACAATTATTATCATGAAGATTTTCTGTTTACCTACATGGTGACTTAAAAATGTGTGCCTACCTATTGTTGATACAATATCATTACTGTAAAGGAATTTATGTCTAACAGCATAAGATCCAGAGGAACGGGATTTTGAAACTAATCCGTACATAGAGCTGATGGGTGCACAAGCGGATTAACTCGTGTTAACTAGGTTGCAAGCATGTAACAAAGCAACTAAATTTTAGACAATACAGAGAGAGGAAGCCAGCTTATCTTGCACAGCCAGCCTGAACTGGGGCGACAAAGTCGAACGCAAGCCATTGACGTCATGAGTCTGATTCGGTAACCTCTCTTTGAATAATTTACATGTAAATATTTACTACAACAACAATTTTGTGACTCGGGTCGACGTAATTCTTGGAATCGTGACGTTTACCCTAGCAATTCTCTTCGTTATTCAATTTGCGAGTGGCTTTAATAAAGGCATTACATATCTATTAATTTGCAATCAGATTCACGAATTTAGTAGTAAATAAGATAAATCGATAAATGTTTTTGAAAATGTGCCTCAACTCCTGAAGGTTTAGAGCTCGCTCATCAACATGCTACCCCTCGCTCGCTTAACATAAGAATAGAAGTGCACTGTAATGCAATACGTTACAGTAATACGATGCGAATGTTCCCGAGTCCGTACGATCACGATGCGTAAATATTGGATTCGCATTTGATCTGGAACAAATCAGTCGCTATCGGCCGTAAACGTCATCTTCACAATGATAAATCGTTGCTCTGACCTGCTTACAAATGTAGCCAATATTCCTCTCTAGTATGCGGATACACCTACCTAATACGACAAAAAACGCATTACTGAAATTTACATTCGATAAAGGCACTTATAAACTTGTTAATACGTATTACTACGTTACGTAACAATATAAATGACAATCAATAAACAAAATATAGATCATGACCGAGGTAAGAACAATTCTGAACTGTAGGTATGGTCTCAGCGCGAAATTGGTGCGTAAACCCAGTTATGCATATATATGTAAACATAATATATAAGTAGAAGCAATTAAATAATTTCTCAAAGTATAAACAAACAAACCCTTGTCCACGATATTTGTAGGTCGACAATAGAGCTTTGTACCTAACTCAGTTTACAAATTACGAAAAGTCAATACTAATATTTCTTGTTACGAACTTGAAATGGAAAACGAAAATGCTATTTTTCGCCGGAACATCGAGCGGCTTTCGGCTCGTCACTCGATTAGGGAAGTGTTCATTAAATTACGCGATTGCCAGGCTGCCAGCGTCCAGTTTGTCGAGCAGATTGCACTGACGATGGAAATTACTACAAAATCAGCAAAAATCTGGCCCAGACTATTATTGGAGTTTTGGCTGAAATAAATTGTAAATAAGCGTTCAAAATAAGTACGATTAAATGGAGGAACTTTACTTTTATATGAGTAATAAACAAACATAATTACTTGATAAGCTAATATACGAGAAACTTTGCAACGATCTATTGAGCCTCTTAATAATTTAAGACAATTTCGAAACAGTTGGTACCTAGGTAGGTACAGATCACATTTGAACTATTGGCATAATTACCTACACTTAGTAAATGCAGCGTGTTTGTATTAACCAAACCACAAACTATCGCTCTTACATACATGTTATCATACTTCAAATAAAGCATATAAAGCTCTGTAGGAACTTCTTTAGATTCTACTGCTAAAAATACATAACATATCGAAATAGAAGTTCAGCTATTGACTGGTTCCAAAATATATAAAAGCAAAAAGGCATAAAAACTACCTTCGACTTTTTATTTGGGTTGTCGAAAGAGATGCCGAATAACTACGCAAATACTTTTAACATTTACTTATTCTGCAGCTATCATCACAAGCGAGTTGAAGCGACAAATCGAATGAGAATTGAATTTTTTCGTTATTCTCTAAGATTTACTAAAACATCGTACCTTCTCTTCTAAGCAAAACGAAGACCCATTCAGAAGCTATGTAAACGAAATGTGCGGGATGCACATTCACTATGCTGGACTTGGTGAGAAATGAAACACTTGCTTGAGGTCTTGAAGTTTAATTTCTTCCTGCTCGTGTTGTCTTCTTATTTGCCGCCCGCTGACTGTGTCGGCACCGAAAATCGGCCCGATATTTATATGAATCTTACTAGAAAAATGTGTGGCCTCTGATTGGTCGACCAATCAGAATACAGGAATTTTGACCAATCAGATTCCAGTTGGTTTCGACGCAGTCAGCTTAAGTACGGCGAAACTTTACCTTACCGAGAGCCGCGTTACAATCTTCTCGTTTTATGTTAGCTTAAGTACGGCGAAACTTTACCCTACCGAGAGCCGCGTTACAATTTCTCGTTTTATATCTAATTTCTAGTCGAAACTATATATTTTCTTAATCTACTATATTATTTCTATATAAGAAAATTAAAATAATACGAAAACAAACATCATAATCCGAAAACAACATAATAAATCAATAGCACAAGTAGAATCAACTATGTACAAGGCAAATAGGAACTAATTCTGATTCACACTAACATTTTCTTATTAGACACTAATATACATTGTCACTGCACTTTACTTGTCCCGCACATCACTCCCGCCGTGCGACTGCGTCGCATCTCGTTCCGGTGCGGGCACGTCGTCCGTAGGCAGGGGCAGGATCACCAGCTTCCTCACTGGCCGCCGCAGGACACCTCCCTTGGTCTGCACGTCCACCGTCCGCACGATGTTGTCAGGACCAGGATACACCGCGATGACTCGTCCTCGTATCCACACGTTGCGGGGTAGGTTCGGGTCGACGATTTGCACGAGGTCATTCACCTTGACTTCTTGACCTCGTCCGTGGGGCTCCCGCCGGTGTTGGAGCTCGGGAAGGTACTCCTTTACCCAGCGGAGCCAGAAGACGTCTGCGAGCCTCTGTGCAGCTCGCCAGCTGGACCGGGAGATGGTGTCTTGCTCGGAGAATGTGCCTGGCTGTGGCACGCGCCCAGGACCTCCCAGCAGGAAGTGATTGGGAGTCAGGGCCTCAGGATCCTCTGCGCTGACGGAGACGTGGGTCAGCGGGCGACTGTTGACGGTGTACTCTACTTCAGCTAGTAGAGTGGCAAGGACTTCTTCGGTGGGGTGGCGCTCGTGCAGCGTTGCTGCGAGTGCGGTCTTCACGGAGCGTACCATACGCTCCCAGGCGCCGCCCATGAACGGCGCTCCAGGCGGGATGTAGCGCCAGGAGATGGTCCTCTTCGCTGCTTCTTCCGCTGTAGCCGCGTCGATTGCTTGTCTTAGTTCCTTGTCGGCACCCTTTAGGTTGGTGCCGTTGTCCGACCAAATTTCAGCCGGGCAGCCACGTCGTGCGATCATCCGTCTGACCGCCATTACTGCTGAGTCGGCGCTGAGCGAGCCGGCGACTTCGAGATGTATGGCTCGCGTCGTGAGACACGTGAAGATGGCTACGTATCTCTTCTGTCTGGTGCGTCCGACGGTCACGGAGAGAGGTCCGAAGTAGTCGACCCCAGTGAAGGTGAAGGGTCGCTTGTGATGTGCTAGGCGACACGCTGGCAGGTCCCCGGTTCTTGGATGTGGCGGCGCTTGAGTCTTCATGCGGCAGAAGAGGCACCGTCGAAGGATCGCGCGTGTGATGGGGCGCAATCTTAATACCCAGTACTGTTGGCGGCATTCGTTGATGGTTGCCTCGACGCCGGCGTGATGTAGCTGCCGATGAACTGCCCGTATCCATAGCTTCACTGTTGGATGTTCTCCGTCGACGATTAGCGGGCTCTTGACATTCTCTTCGATTTCTTTGGCTGCTCGGATACGGCTCCGAAGTCGGAGTGAGCCGTTGACTGATTCGATGCTGAGCTGGTGAAGGCGGCTCTCCTTGGCAACCGGCTTCCCGCTGTTCAAACATTCTATTTCTTCTGTGAAGGCCTCTTCTTGTGAAGATCGCATCAGGAGCTCTTCGGCTTTCTTGAGGAATTCGGCGGTGACTGGAAGCAGGTTGAGAGTTGATCTCTTCTTCGGTGTGGGCGCCTGTGGTTTCGATGTCGTAGGCTTATTCTTCCTCCATGTGGGATCCACTTCTTTGTTCTTCTTCGTTCGTCGGTAGTTGACCTTCTGGCGGGTGGTTCTGCAGAGGTCGATGAACTGCAGAACTCGTGCTGTCGCGTACCGGAGGCGGTCCCAACTGGAGAATTTCGTTGGATCAGGCAGACCCTCTGCTAGCTTCAGTCTTCTTTTGCTGGTTATGTGGTGCGTCTTCTCTTCTTCGGAGGGTGCTTCTTCTGGGGTCTTCACGGGTTCTATTGGCCAGGAGTCTTCTGTCAGGTAGAGAAAATCCGGCCCTTTGTACCATCGATGATTCTTGTCGAAGGCAGTTGGTACGTCTCGTGTTGCATCATCGGCGACGTTCTGTTTCGTCGGAACCCAGCGCCAGTCGTTGACCTTGGAGCTTTCTTCTATTGCTGCGAGACGGTGAGCCACGTATGGTTTGTAGGAACGTGACCCGGTCCTTATCCATGTGAGCACTGTTTTACTGTCAGTCCAGAACACCTTTCTGTCGGGTTTCCTTTCGTGTTCTTCGATGATTACTTCGGCGAGCCTGGTGCCCATGACTGCTGCTTGTAGCTCTAGCCTTGGTATACTTGTCAGCTTGAGCGGAGCTACCTTTGCCTTGGCCATGATGAGAGACACTCCCACTTCGCCGTCCGGTGTTACTGCCCTCCAGAATAGGACTGCCGAGTAGGCCGACTCGCTGGCGTCGCTGAAGACATGGAGTTCGAGGGAGGCGGCGTCACTATAGTTCAAGTACTGCCGCGGAATCGCTATGTCGTGGAGACTTTTCAGGTGTCCCATCCACGACTCCCACTGCTCTGCCAAGTCTTCGTCGATGCGGTCGTCCCACGCTGTTCCTCGGCGCCAAACTTCTTGGAGTAGCTGTTTCGCCCTGATGGTGACAGGCGAGGCGAATCCTAACGGGTCGAAGAGTGACATGACGATGCGCAAGGCTTCTCTCTTCGTTGGTTGCTTTCCTTCGATGAGTGTCGGAGGTATTCTCGCCCAGTTGAGGTTGAAAGTCAGCTCGTCCGAGTTCATCTTCCAAATGACACCCAGTACTCGTTCAGTTTGCTCTTCTGATTTGTATAGCTCTAAGTCTTCTGTTCGGTTTTCTTCTCCCAGTGCTTCTAGGAGTGACGCTGAGTTTGATTTCCACTGTTTCAGTTCGAAACTGGCCTTCTTGTGTACTTCGCGCACACTCGTTGTCACGTTCACTGCGTCTTCTAGGCTTCTGAAGCTATCTAAGTAGTCGTCGACGTAGTGTTTGTTTACTATGGCAGCTGCAGCTTCCGGATGAGTGTCTTCGTGCTGCTTGGCGTTCAAGTTCTTTATGTAGATTGCTGTAGACGGCGAACTCGATGCCCCGAAGATTAGCGATGTCATTCTGTATTCTTCCGGAGGTTGGTTGTCGCGGCGATCCCCGCGCCACAGGTACCGCAGTGCGTCTCGGTCTTCGGTGCGCAGTTTGACCTGCATGAACATTTCCTTGATGTCTGCCGTGACCCCGATGAGATGCTGTCGGAAGCGCATGACGACACCCGGCAGCGACTGAAGCAAATCCGGACCTTTGAGGAGCATGTCGTTGAGAGCCACCCCTCTGGTCTTGGCTGCGGCGTCATGCACAACGCGTAGCTTCTCCGGCTTCATGGGGTTGATGACTGCGAAGTGAGGCAGGTACCAAGTTTTCTCAGGAGTCTTCTGCGGCGGCGCGGGTTCGGCATAGCCTTTTTCTATAAGAGCGTCCATTTGTTCGACGTACTTCTTCTTGAGGGCTGGGTCGCGATCGATCTTCTTTTCAATGTTGAAGAGCCTCTTCAGTGAGTTTTCATAGTTGTCCGGGAACTTAATGTCTTCCTTCTTCCAGAGGAGGCCAGTCTGGTATCTCGTTTCGTCGATCTTCTCGGTTTTCTGCTCGAGGATTCGAAGTGCCTTCTCTTCTGGGTCGGTTTTCGGTCTCTTCGGGTTGATGCAGAGGGCGTCCATCTCGAAGTATCTCTTCACCAGGTCCTCGAGGTCATCTTCTGCTTCCTTCATGTGGGACACGAAGTCGATCTTCTGGCCGAAGGAGTTCGTTTGACTTCCGTGGAGTACCCATCCGAGCGGCGTGAGAGATGCCACTGGATGGTCTTTGTCCCCTTTTCTGGTCTCTTCAGTCAGCAGGAGATGCCAGTTATCTTGCCCGATGAGGATGCGTGGTTTCGCATTGGAGTATGTGAGGTGTCCCTTGATGTCCGATAGGTGTGGACATCCTTCCACTAATTCGCGTGGTACCCGTTGAGATGAGACTTGTAAGTTCTTCACTGTTCTTGCTTGAATCTGCTCTTCACGTTCGTTGACCCCCTTCAGCCCGATGGTCACTCTTCTTGATGCCGATTCCGCAGTATTCAACTCGTTGATGGTTTCTATCTTCAGTGGATCTACGGGTCCTGTAGCTCCGATGCTCGCAGCGACGTCGTCGTCGACGAGCGTGACCGTTGATCCGTCGTCCATCAATGCGAATGTGTTGATCGTTCCCTTCGGCCCTTTCACCTGGACCGGCAGGATCTTCAGATAGGATTGCTTCTTCACTGTCCACGTCGAATTGATGACTTCTGTTTTCTCTTCGTTTTCGGTTTTTTCTGTCTTCTCAGCCTGTTCTGTTTTCTTTTCATAATGAAGCAGCTTGTTGTGTGTGTTCTTGCACCCGTTGACACCACACGGCTTCGTTCTACAGTTGTGAGTCTTGCTCCTATAACGTAGGCATCTGAAGCAGAGGCGTTTGGACTTCGCAGCATCCCATCTTGAATTAACTTCCATCTTCTTGAATGTGTCGCACTCCGTCGCGTTGGTATGGCTTGTTTCGTCGCACACGAAGCACTTCGGTGTGTTGCTCTTCTCGGTGACGTTGGTGACCCGCTGAGTCTTCTTCTGAGGTGCGGCTGCCGATGGTGCTGCTACTTGTTCAGGTTGCGCGTAGGGTGCGCACAGTTCTGCTTCCCTCTTGAAGAATCTCTCCAGCTTGATGAGGCAGGGATCTTCTTTGGGTTGTGTCGATGAGAAGTCGTAGTAGCGGTACCGGAGCGTCGGCGTCAGCTTGTCCACCAATGTCTTCGCAAGTTCAGGGTTGTACATGTAATTGAAGCAACCCAATGTCTTCAATGTTGCTACGACGTTGGAGATCTTCGTGGCGAATATGCAGATGTCCCTCGGCGACTCGGAGAGACGTGGTAGACCTCGAAGCGTTTCCATCTCTATCATGGCGATTGACTCTGGTCTTCCGAATCTTGATTCCAAAGTCTTCATCACTTCTGCAGGGTGCGCGTTGGTGATGAGCAATCCTTCAACTGCTTCTCTGGCCTTCCCCTTCAAGTTTCTTCGTAGTCTGTTGATGTTCTCGATGGTGCTGAACGTCGGCTCAGACTCGTAGTAGGCGGCGCGGAAGGGTAGCCACTCCTGATGCGACCCGCTGAAGAAAGGTAACTCGATGAATCTGGGTCGTTGGGCGGCGCTGACAGCCCGAGTGATGGCTTCAGCTAGGAGGGCGAGGTCCCCTTGACCTCCCGCCGGTGTTTGATGAACCTCTTCTCGTTTCGGTGGTTCTTCGTGGACGATCGTCGGCTCTGGTGGAAGTTGGTGAGGCTCGTTGGCGATGGCAAGGACGGGGCGAGTCACCTGATTATCCAACCAGTTGTCCACACGGGCGTTGACTTCGGAGTAGAGGGAGACTTCATCTTCTTCTCCTTCTTCTTCTTCTTCATCTTCTCTGTCGGTGTCCTCCGTTTCTAGCGCGGCCAGGCGTGCAGCAGCTAGTTCCACTTGGAGGCGGAGCAAATCTTCCTTTGCTCTGGCGATTTTCTGCATCTTCGTCTTGCTATGCGTCGATCCCCCCCCTCCCCCCTTCTTGCTAGGGGGGCGGAGGAGCTGTGGGCCGGTTGGTCTCGACGTACCGGCGGCGGCGTTCTTGACAACTCGTTTCACAGTCGAGGTGTCGGTATCACGGCGATTTTCTCTCGATGTGGCAGCGGCGGGCGGCTTCATCAGCTGTTTCGATTTCACACCCGCGGTGAGCGTAGTCGCGGCGGAGGGGGCGACGGAAGGTGCGACGACGCCGGCGGGGTGCGAGGCGGATGGCGCGTTGGCGACCGAGGGGGGGGGCACGGTGGCTGCCGGCGCGGGGGGGGCGCTGGCGGCTGAAGCGGAGGCGGCGGTCGAGGCGGTGGCGGCAGAAGTCACGGTGGCTGGGTCAGTCGTCGCGGAGGTGCAGGTCTGTTCGGAACTCTCCGTGGCAGTTGTCCCCGTCTGTGTCGATTCGGATGTGGCTTCTGCGCTGGTGCCGGTCGCAGAGGTCTCTGGAGTGGCCTCGGACGATGACGGCTTCTGTTCACTCGACGGCTTGCGGCCCCTTCCCTCGGAGCGCGTAACGGGCATGATGTCAGCTGATCACGATCTTCAATCTTCAAACACTAGCACTATCTTCAATCTTCAAGCAGCAGCACTATCTTCGATCTTCAAACACTATTTCCCACTAGATCCGGCTCGAAGGACCATTAAATGTGCGGGATGCACATTCACTATGCTGGACTTGGTGAGAAATGAAACACTTGCTTGAGGTCTTGAAGTTTAATTTCTTCCTGCTCGTGTTGTCTTCTTATTTGCCGCCCGCTGACTGTGTCGGCACCGAAAATCGGCCCGATATTTATATGAATCTTACTAGAAAAATGTGTGGCCTCTGATTGGTCGACCAATCAGAATACAGGAATTTTGACCAATCAGATTCCAGTTGGTTTCGACGCAGTCAGCTTAAGTACGGCGAAACTTTACCTTACCGAGAGCCGCGTTACAATCTTCTCGTTTTATGTTAGCTTAAGTACGGCGAAACTTTACCCTACCGAGAGCCGCGTTACAATTTCTCGTTTTATATCTAATTTCTAGTCGAAACTATATATTTTCTTAATCTACTATATTATTTCTATATAAGAAAATTAAAATAATACGAAAACAAACATCATAATCCGAAAACAACATAATAAATCAATAGCACAAGTAGAATCAACTATGTACAAGGCAAATAGGAACTAATTCTGATTCACACTAACATTTTCTTATTAGACACTAATATACATTGTCACTGCACTTTACTTGTCCCGCACACGAAACGACCTAAAATAATCATCCATGTCAATACAGAATTTGTTATTGTTATTTATTGATGCCGACTTCGCTACTTTATGAAATATCTTACCAATATAAATATGCTTGAGAATAATATAATATCTTTTGCACAATATATTCTTATAACCGATGGATACATAGAGGTAGTAAATTCTTAGGTTTACGTATCAGGGACCATTGATGTAAAAATGATACAATAATGTACAATAAGTTGCCGGTCTAGGTCGCCCGGCTTTAGGTGAATTTGGCAGACTTCCAGACCTTCTTAGATCCTAATTTATAGCCCCAACGTCACAACTAGTTTAGACCAATTCACATGTAGATAAGTAAGTACTATTGTATCTATGTATAGATAGGTAGTGAAGACTTTAATGCGTAGCCACGTATGATCACGGGTAAACGAATTTTTTTAAGCAACAAAAAAAAAAGATTTAAAACAAATCCTAAGTTTGTAACTGACGTATACTTAGGTACCTACCTAATTTGAAAATGTACGTTCAAGTATCTTTATGCGTGTATCCCCTTTTCCACCATCGACGTCGCAGCTTCCCTTCTGCTGAGTTGGGGAATAACTAGGTAGGTATAACATATAATTTGAATAAAAGTCATACACTAGTGCTTAATGACTAAGTAGTATAACAACGTAGATACCCCAGACATAAACCTGTTATAATTAGGGTAACTTGATGGGCGATCCATTTTATTAGTGCGACGGCGTAAAACGAATAAAATGGACTGCTTATAAAGTTCACTTGTCGTAAACAACGGACAAAGGAAATGTCCGACTTAATATGACACATAGACGAAATTAGATAGTCTTATGGTTGGTATATATTTATAAACGTATATTTGTTTAACTAGCAAATAGTCACTTCAAGATTTATAATGGCACAAAAATGGGCCACGGAAAAAATAGCATCACCATTTTTCGTATAAACCTTGATTATCTTTCATGATGACACCGACAAGGTCCGACGGTTACTGAAGCTATTTGTGTTGGATCCATCTGCGTCAACACATTATCCCAAAATTTGACCCTTTACTTAAAATACATGACGTTTACCCTGGGAAGCTTTCACACGTTCATCAACTTGATTCAGAGGAATATTATTTTAAAAGCAAATAAAAGATTAAACATTTTTACTGAAGTCGTCTGAAAAGATTTCAAATTGGTGTGAATACAAAGAATTAATCGGAAAGCCAAACCACTTGCCTACTACCTAATTTGTTATCTGTTTCATTCTGTCTGTTTATTATATTCATCAGTTTCAATATTAATGTCTGCAAAATCAATGCAGGCTGTAAACAGAGTGACGATGGGACAGTCGCCAATATCCGCCTTAACTCCGGCTCCAATCCATTTATCCAGTGAAAGTATCAACCCAAGATTGATGGGGTGGATAAACAGCAACGACAAACAGAGTACTTCAATTGATTATATATATCCAGCAAATATAACACTAGGACAATATTATTGTAGTGCTGAGAATTATTCATCGATGCCTAAGGATTAACAAGAACTGAATAACCGAAAGAAAATAATTATTTGATAACATTAGCACTGTTTCTTTAACTAAGTAGGTAGGAAGTAGTGACAGTTTTTGATACAGTACCTTTTACTACCTAATTGTAGATATACCTACTTGCTCAGACAAGATATAACGGGACAAATGAATCTTTTGATATTCGTTATACATAGAATCGGAACTAAATAAACTACGTAAACATTTATAAATTCATTTTCATAGCTCAATTCAGTGAAAGCCTCTTGTGAAATCCGAGCGATGAATAAAAACCGTGATACTATGAATTTGTACCGTTTTCGCAGAATTTAGATTTAGGATAAACTAAAATTCTTGTGGGATTGGAATAATTTGATACCAAATTATATATTACGCCCTTTAGAACACGTTCGCTTAAATATTTTAACTGTTCCTAAAATTAATAGGATTTGGCATAAATGTGGCTGTATTTATGTATGAGGCAAGTACAGCTATTACACATCGTGCCTTCGTTCCCGTTCCATTTATGTTTGTTGGTAGAAAATCGTGGAATTTTGAAATGAAAAGAATCAGCTTACGTGACGCGGTCGCAAAGGGGCACCCGTACCGCACCAGCAAAACAAGGAAATAGGAAATCTCATGCCCCAATCAATATTTTGCTACTAGCATAACCTGTACCTGTAGTTTATATATTTGTGCAAATCAAAACTATTTTTCTTGTTAAAGCCTTGTCGCGAAGAATTCACTTAACAATTTTAATTGAAATTATAACGGGACGTGAGAAATATTTAACGGATGTCATTAGGTGATGAATTCTAATTGTGGGCTTAGAATCTTTGTCACTTATGAAATGAACGGAAGTTTAATGTTAACAGTTTTTATTGGCTAATGCTACAAAAACAGTAAGTTTTGTAATTTGTTATTTTGTCAAATAAAACGTCAAAAACGGGGAAACTTAGTGAATTAACTTCCTGATGAATGATACTTATTAACCTTCAGCGAGATAGCGAGGGTGACATTTATCTTTACAAAACTTTGACTCGGTTTACATTTTACGACGAAAATAAGTTCAAACGAAGAATTAATTTGCAAAAATACTCTGAGGAGCCCGTTGTCATAGTAACGACGCAATTTTAAAGGTACAATCCATTGAGTATAATTAAAATTTAATTAATAACCAAGCCCAACACTATGAACTTAGGTAAGCTTTACATAGTGTTTTGCTTGGCTTGACTTTACATTGTAAAGCATCGATTCTAACGCTACTCGTGCTACTTCTGTCTAAAAAGACATACTGAAATGTTGTTATTACAGTCGACTTACGTAGGTACAGGGTCTAACAGTACCTATACCTACCCCATCAAGGCCTCCCGACCGTACTTCGGTCATGAAGGCCAACATCAGTGGAGTCTAGGCAAGTATCTAGAGATATCATAGTGCACGAGACTCGTGCACACTCGTGCCACGAGCGTATGTACAGGTGCACACCCTCGTTCCTCACCCTCATAGTACAATGGGACGGCATCGGCAGGTCGACGGTAACGGTAACGGTTTTACGTGCTTTCCGAGGCACGAGGGTATCAAGCCAATAACTTCCAAACTGCGGCCTGCTACTGAGAAAATCCTAATGGAAAAACCTAACGACACTTTTTGTCTGACCTGGGACTCTTAACATCGGTTATAATGTGGATTTGTAAAGTAGTTATTATGTTATTTTAAGCTCTATGTTATGTAGGTACCTACTACATACCTACATATCTTCTTTATCTACACAACAAAGTACAAAGTAGGTACATGTGGATTTTCCCGCAAACTTAGGCATTTGCAAGGCCATTGCGTGTAAGCTTCAGTTAGTTAAATATCTCCACAGAGACCTGTAAATATCCATTACAAGTTTCACTAACTGGCTAAGAGACTACTAGTTAGCCAATAACGTGGCCGGTTCTATTTCACGTTGTCCATGTTGATCAAGACAACTTATCACCTACGTTGTGTAAATTATTGTTAGACTTGAATAAAACGTAGGTACATACATACAGTACTCAATTAAATACCTATCTTCTTTAAAAAGAGAATAGGTAAACTAGTCTGGTAAGAGATTGAGATGCCACTCATCCACTATGCTTGCGTATTGAAACCTCTGTTTGATCATGGCAAAGAAAGATAATTCTTATGATCAGGTTTGTGATGGCATAAGGATGTCAATTTTAAAAGGAAGAACTTGTGTTCACATGCAAATCATAATTTCACAGTTACCTTACCCGTGAGTGCAACCGTAGCAAGAAAGCCGGTAACGGGGCCGGCTGAGACGTGAGTGTCAGAGCACCCGGGGCCGACAATTAGTGCACTGCGGCCCTCAGACGGCCCTCCGCCGACATTCGCCGGGTTGAAACTAAACGTGACGGAATCACTCTCGACCATTCTCGACGAACTCAACACTCGCAAGGCGCTAGTTTTAAATGTTGCAATTTTAATGTTGCGCGGCAAAAACTGTTTGAGTACTATGAAACTACTGCTCTATAACACTGCACATACAAATGACGTTTTTTGTGTATTGTCGCCAGCCTTTTGATCCGCCTTTGAATCTGGCTTGCTTTCCCTTCGCCTTTGAGCTGGCTTCACGTAGATACCTTGATACTTGGTCGTTAGGCACCTTGCTTTTGGTCTCAGAATGTTTACCAAATGTCCGCTAGAACTTATATTTATTCTTTTTTTAAAGATTCCATTGAATTTTATATTAAGAAACTAGCTGACTCGGCCACGCGTTGCTGTGGCTTGAAGTAAGTAAAGATATTGAGGTCAATAATCGAGATGAAAACTATCATAATATGTTTTAAGTTTGACCAAATTACACGCAGTAGGTACGACATATCACAAAAAAAAGGTTGAGAAGTTTAGGAATCCACCTTAGACAAACAACGTGACGCGTAATTTATATAAATTAATTAAAATACTTATTTCATAAAAAATGGTTGAATACCTTAGGAGTCCATCCCGGACAAACAACGTGAAGCGTAATTTATAAATATTAAGATTACTATTCCACTGAAATATAAACTACGTTCAAGTAGTTTAAATGAACTACCCACAGGTAGTTTGCAGAGAGAATAAAAATTTCGTGCACTTAGGTCAGTGCTAAGATAAGTCTTTCTTGCACATCGCGGCTTGGTACTCGTCTACGTATTTAATAAACCT
Organism: Hoplodrina ambigua; assembly: GCA_949774945.1. Classification (NCBI taxonomy): domain Eukaryota; kingdom Metazoa; phylum Arthropoda; class Insecta; order Lepidoptera; family Noctuidae; genus Hoplodrina; species Hoplodrina ambigua. Next base: position 5,771,344 of record OX458969.1, on the reverse strand, counting down.
GTTAAACAAAGAACAATGAAGAACAAAAATTAAAGACCCCCATCTCTTTTATTTAGCTTCAATATAAACACAAAGAACGAAGTCGTTTGATCTGGAACAATGTCTGTTGTTGGCTACGCTACGAATGTTAATCAGAGTCTTACCGCATGGCCATCATTTGAAAACGACGGGAATTTAAAAAATATGGTTTTTGCCTTTATTTCAAGAGAGTAGTAGGTACGTACCGAAACATAGTAGAGAAGGTAGGTAGGTACACTTCCTTCGTCACACTTTACCTTCACCTTCATCCCCGTTGGTTACACCAAACATTAGGTACCTACCTTCTGTAATTTATGTGTGCTAAACACTAAAATAGATTGTTATGCGAATATTTTCATTTATTACTTTAAGTTATAATAACGATTACAGAACCAATTGTTTCAAAGTTAGCCGACCGACCAATAACAAAATATTTGAGTGCTGTTCCGCTTTCAAAACCAAAGGATCTTCTGCGCTATCCAATGGTTATTTCTGTATTGAATGAATATTTGATTCTGGAACTAGCCGGAAGTGTAGGCTGAGAAGTAAGAAAGCTGGGTCTAAATCGAGCAAATCGGAAGCTACATCTGCTCCCTAATTGGACAGCAGCGACGTTTATCTTCGTTCAAACTAAAACCTATTTTTATAGGCCTCGTACAATTTTGTGTCATTTCGGGAGCAGCTGTTTTATCGTAAAGCATAGAGATGCTTTTGATTTAGTTTGTAACTATGGGTTGTTGTTTAAAACATTTATCGGCAAAAATAAAATCTGATTACCTTTGGCGAAAGGCGGTAGTTTAGTAATTTACTGTAAGCCGAAAAATAAAAAAGAGACCGTCGATATTCTTACATCGTGTAACATAGTAAATGCAGTTTTACTTGCTTGCTTGAATTGACCAGGCAATCATGTTCGAAGTTGTCTTCTTATACCTGCGTCCCCTGCCCATCTGAAATACATAAAAAAACCTTAGACACTTTCGGCTTGAACATGGCACTTTCACCTGCCCAATTACTAGTACCTAACTCTTGTAAAACAAATTGTGTAGAATCTTGGTAAAGCACCAACACATACCTTATATCTCAGTAGGTATATGATATCGTAGAGTGGATCTGAGATGCCATTTCCCGCTCAATTGCTCTCAATCATGCACTTAACTGCGAAATAAAAAAAAAACTTTTTTTTTAAACTAATAATCTAATCTTCTCAAGTCTGTTATTCTAAGTCTTAAATTATGAAAAAACACAATGTAAAATAAGTAGGTAGGCACTAAGAATTTCCCATGCTTTTACAAAGCAAACGTAGAGAAATGTGTTGGTTATTAAAAGATCGCTAATGGCTAAATGATAACAAATTGATGAGTCAATTACTTAAATTCTTATAGGGCTGATATTAAATCACATGGCAGTAAGGCATCGCGTCTTCTCCGAAAAAAATAATCCATTCCGCGCGCAAAATTGCGGGGAATCAAATTTTGTGAAAAATCTCGTTACCTCGTCGTTTTGCTACATTATGTACATACGTAAAGATAGAGATTTATACGCATATGATGTGGGAATGAAAGAGTAATTTTCTACCCTGCCTCGCGTAACCGAATGTAGGTAATCTCATTACTATTTATGTAAATGTGATGTGTAATTTTACAAAGCGTGGGTTTGTGAGATGGTTATGTTCGCAATCACAGCCGAGACTACGTCAACACAATGTTTGAGTGTCTTATGTTGAGAATCGTTTGATCTCTATGTAATTTGAGTTTTTTTAACATTAATATCTGTTTCTTTGCATCAAGAAGCTGATAGTCATAGCTTCAAGCCTTCAACTAAAGATTCTTAAAATTATTCTTCTCATCCTTAGAAGTAACTACCTAAGTAAGGTTAAGATATGTACCTATAGGTAATTAATATTAATCACTGAACTTTACCTTTTCATTAAGTAGACAAATATATGTATGTTCTTTTTAGAATAAATAAAGAATCCCTAACCAAGTAGGTACGTGCCAAAATCAATTCAAATCAGTCCGCTGAGGCTGCCTGGCTGAGGATTGAGGAGCATGGCACGACGATGAGACGACGCGACGGCGACAGAGGGCTGGGCTACATTAGCGAGCGTCACTCCCCTAGCAGAAGTCGACGGACGGAGTTATACTTACACAAAGTACCTATGAGTCTATGACGGTATCGTCACCTGTTTCAGATCTAATCAAAGCTGAAGGTACGAGGCACACGCCCCCACCGGGTGGCTTGGTGAAGACTGTTTTCCAAATAAAGACTATTAGAAATTATAATTATTGTGCCATAACAACAATGCCATAGCAACTCGTCGGGATTTGAAAGGTCTGCTTTTCATGATAGGCATTGTAACTATAATATCGATTACGTACAAAGTTTAGCAAATAAAGGCATCGCCAAGGTTAGCCGTTCTCAATCCAGCATAAGATCCTACTCACTAATTATTAAATACCTATCATAGAAGTAGGTAGTCCTTACACTATAATCCTTTGCTGTGAACGTATAGTTTTGTTATTCATGGAAGACAGATTAATAGCCGTCCTTTCAGGAGACCGTTAGGAACACTAACCTCAGACGTAAATGCAATACCGACGTTAGCGACAGCAGGTAGGTGGCAAGAGTAGCCGTGCAACGTAATCCTTGCTGCAATTTGATTAATTAACGTGACCTGTTTCACTCGGCCAAACTAGGCTAACCTGTCACCGAATCACTGAACCTCTTTATTGGCCTTCTTGTGTATAGATATTAGAAAATACCTACTAATGACATGGAAGGCATAGTAGGTAAAAAAAAAGGTATACCTACTTTAATAAACAAATTCAAATTCTTTATTGCGAACTAAGTGTACACAAACATAGATGTTAATGACAAACATGACCACTACCCAAATGAGCGAAAAAACCTTAAGAATTTGTTATTTTAAGTAAACACCTACATAAAGTACCGATTCGGTGCGAAATTTATACCAGATTTTAATTAAACATGACATGCTCGCACGCAGTCGTTCCTTGTAAAATACTGGTATTAATAGCTGAATCCGGTTACACTAGAAGCCGACCCCAGCATAGTTGGGAAAAGGCTAGGCAGATGATGCTATCAAGCTGTAAAAGTTTCTCTAAAATGAGTTCAGTAGTTTAAAGTTTAAATGCGCACTTGGCCGAAGTGATCGTGACCAAACCTTTTTCATCACATCGGCATCACTTCACTGGCTCCCACTCCAACTCCATGACTATAAATATTAAAACACACGGTGAATAAACAGATAAGAACTTGTTTGTCACCTTCCCTAGGCGGGTTTACAGGATCAGATAGTACCTACTACAGGCTTAGGTAACAAACTATATTTTGAGATATTGAAAGCAATTTTAAAAACGGAAAAATAATCGCTCCAAATTATCGTAGGACGTGATCGTAGACGCTAAATAGCAGTTTTCTAGATCTATCAACGAATCCACGTACCAACCAGCTCTGGTACCTACCTGGTACGTACAGTACTAAGATTATTTTATATGACAAACGAAGCTCGAAATCGCTCCAAATAATCGTAGGACGTGATTGCAGACGCTAAATGGCAGTTTTTTAGATCTATCAAAGAACCCACGTACATACCAGCTCTGGTACCAGGTACGTACCACAGTTCTAAGATTATTTTATATGGCAAACGAAGATATAATTCGGTAGGTAACCACGACGACAAGGTGGTCGCAGTGGTTGAGCTATTTGGCTGCTGCGCTGTTCGATTCCCGCACGAATTTGTATGACGTACAGATGTATGAGTTTGTAAACGCACCACGGTATAGGAGAAATTCCTACGATGGGGCAACATTTTTAAGGTTCCGTACCTCAGTAGGCAAAAACGGAACCTATAAAGGAATTTATAAGATCACTTTGTTGTCCGTGTGTTAGGACCTTTTTCTCATAATATTTCACATTTCAATGCCGGTTTCACATTTCAATACTACAAATGTAAAACTTTTACACTTGTGTATCTATGTATGCTTGGCTGACCGAGATCGAGTGGCAGCTGTAACAAACGTTTTTTTATTTGTTTTTCAGATTTTTATATCGATAGAACTTACGAACATTTCAATATTTTGACTTTTTTAATTTGCAACTGGTTGATAATTGTTTATCTGTGTTCTTTTCCTCAATTTTGACAGTTCGCAGCTGGTGCTGTTGGATTGTTTCTGTTATGGATTTTTGAGACCTAAAAGCGTAGTTAATACTTAAATTGTGGCGATAAACAAGTAGGATCATCTAAATTTACTATAATTGTAATAGCTTGTAAAATATTTGTTCCACTTGGCATAATGTTTAAGGTAATTATGTTGTTTTTATACTCGGTCTATACGTAAAAAATAAGCATTGTATACAACATTTTATCCAATCCATAAGAAATATAAAACAAATTTAAATGTATCTAGGATTCTGAATAACTTGTGAATCTTATTTTGCGGAAATCATTTGATAAAGTAACATGTTGTCAATTTTCAACATGGCTCGCTCCGGTCATTTGCAATGGTAGGTACTTTTATGTATAATCGTGATACGATAATGTACGTGACAGACGACACTAGTCAAGTTTGGTTGCAATGTAATAAGAAATTTATAACGGTGAGCTCTCCAACTTGTTACATAAGACTTTATCACTGTTAGGACGAATAGGCGTAAGTGCCAGCCAAAATACATGTTTACAAATCTCAGATCAAGTGTTCCATTAAAAAGCAACATTCAGTAGTTATATTTGTTTTATTTTCAGATCTACTACACCCTATTTTATTCAATGATCACCTAAACATAAAGGTAATTATACTAATACCCTTCACAAATCCACATGCTTATTTTTTTTATAGTGTTTTGCACTGAACATAATTATTTTAACCTCCTATAAAAAAGAAAATAATACATATTATATATATATATATATCACAGTTAATGATAAACAAGTGGATAAATATTGATTGTACCTATCTCTTAGGTAGCTAAGCTTCACTTAACAATATTTATATACAGCTTATTTACCTAGTAACTTAGTTGTAAAAAATCACCCTTTTTCAGTTTATCATTGGGAATCATTAAAATCCTCTATTTTTTTTATGTCTATAATAAGCTATAATAATAAGCTCTTATTAACAATGCAACTTAGAAAAAGATCTTCTCGAAGAACAGGTACAAACCTGGTTCTTTATGTTAAGCTCTACTATAAGATTGAACAATATTAGTTCAGTGAATTTTTCTACTTTACAATTTCTTAAGATTGTATATTTTTTTAAAGCATAGGGCAATGGACCCAGTTATAGACAATGAATGGCTCGGGTGCAAGAATGAACCAATTGATGAAATGCAGACAGTGGGAAACATTGCTCGGAGCTGGCAGTGGAGGGAGCGGGGTATTGACCCATCGAACTACCCCAACAGCAAGACGGTTCTTGAAAACATGGCTGAGGACATACTTGTTCAGAAACCACTTAAAATAAGAGTATGAATATCTTCCTTTATAATAACCTCCAGATTTAATTTGTATGTTCACAGTTAAAATACAATAGCCTTATACATAGTAAGCATATAACAAAAACTAATTCTTTCCAGAGTTGTGACTTGCCTGGCTATCCAAGATCTACATTTTTAATGGTGTTTAGTCCTGATGGGTGAGTTAATCTTGATGTTTGTAAGCAGGTTCTTTGCATCTAGTGGTACTGGCTAAATCAAAACAAGTAATAATATATCAAGTGACCACACCCTTAAGCTCTTACCCAACTGTTCTGGTAATCAATTAGATGTAATTCAACAGAACATCAACAGCATGACAACATAATCTGAAATGTTATGCATCTAATTTATAAAAGTTAATTAACTAAATAAAAAACATTTCAGATTCTGGTTCATAAAAGTCAGCTACATCTGGCATGGAATTATAATTCTCTATGTATACATAGATTTTAGTTGGTTAAATAATTGTAGAAACATTACCATAACCTATATGGCTATGGCTATGAAAGTGATAGAAGACAAGCCAAGAATATATTTGTATGGCACCTTTTCTATACAAACTTATTATCAGATTCTCTCTTTTATCTTTAATTCTATAAAGAGTACTAAAATACATGCAATTACGTTTAAGGACTAAAGTAGCCTCAACACATGGGAACCATAATGTATATGTGTCTGAGCTGGCCAGTGGCAAGCATGTGCGCATATTGAAGGGGCATCCTCGCACTCCATGGTGTATAGCATTCCATCCATCACACCCCTTGCTTATCGGCTCTGGCTGCCTCGGTGGACAAGTCAGGGTGTGGGACATTGCAAGTGTGAGTACTACATATTTGTATGAAAAAACCATAGTATTTAATATCTATAGCTCTTCAAGTAAGTAAATTTGTGTACCCTAAATATGAGATTTTTTATTGCTTCCTAATTATTTTTCTCATATTCGAATCTATTATCTTAATAAAAAAAAGTAATGTGTGGTACTCCAACAGAAAAAATACGTGTGGATGTAAATGTTTCAATCCTGTCAATTATTTATTTTGTATTACATTGATTCAGAATTAGGAGGTTACATTGTAGTAAAACTTTATAAAATATGTTGCTTTAGGGTGGCAGTGAGGTGTGGAATGTTCGCAACGAAACTGTCATAGCTTCCATTGCGTTCCATCCTCGCGAACAGCTTTTAGTGATAGCTACATATAATGAATTATACTTTTGGGACTGGAGCCAGCCTGCGCCATTTACTAAGGTTTCAACTAATAATGTTAACGAAAAAGTCAGGTATGTAATACAACATCTAACCAACATTTAAATATTATACTTTTATTGATTTAAAAACCAAATTAATTGATACTGTAATCATTTCATCCAGGCTGGCGCCTGGATAAAATACTTAATTACCAGTTTTGTACATATCATAATATGTTCATAGGACCACAGAAATACGGTACTTAAAAACGGTTTAAAAAATATTAATTCTTCTTAGCTTGTGTTTTTCAGATATGTGGCTTTTGATGCTCTTGGCTATAAACTAATCACTGGAATATCATTATGGGCTTGTTCGGGAGGGCCGGCGAACAACTCTGCGCATCAGCAGAATCCTTCGTCGGGTCCGACAAATAACCCTAACAATAATAACTCGAGAAGAGATGACCCCGACGACAGTCCGGGCAGCAGCCGACCGCAGGACAGCGCCGGCACTGCACAAGATATGATTGTAAACTCTTACCAAAACTTGGTGCAAAGATATGATAGTTTAGTGAGGAATTATCAAAGACTTTTTATGGTACGACATCGACTAACCAACACTCCGCCGCCTCCAAATACGGTAATGAATATAATATTATAGAACTATCACTACATTGGGTTAAGATGAAATAATTGTTATGTAATTGTGTATGTATTGTAGTGTACTGTCTAGAAGTGTTGTTTAATACTAAGTTGTAAAACGTTCGCAGACGGACCGAGGTACGGACCCCATGGAGACGGATTTCGGAATAACCACCGTCTTTGCACGACACCCGCGTGGTTCTTCCACTGTTCAGCTTAATGGTACTAAAATAATTTATTAGAAAGTAAAATTTCGACCAAATTAATGTTTCTCTTCGTTTTTATCATTTTAGTAGTCTATGAATGTCCTCTAACGCAATTCGTCGTATATTAACGACTAGTATTGTTAAAAACGTTATGGGTTTTCGCTGGTAGCTAGTATATAACGTCACAGGAAATGAAAACACATTTGTGTGATCTACAATAAAATATATATTTTTATTTAGCCATTAATTTAGCTGTTCAGCACGGCCACAGAACGAAAAAAAATATTATTTTATTTTTTAACTACTATACCCGTCGTCTTATTCTATCTTACATACAAATCCAATCCAATACGATCTAAAAATTTAGGTATTAACCTACATTATGATTGAGTATTTATATTTGACTTTTTAGTAAATCCCGCGACGCGCAGCACATCTCGCGTCTCTACGGAGCCCGCAGACCCCGGCGACGGAGAGAGCAGCAGTCGCTTACTCAACCTAGATGTATTGTCAATTGATGGCAATCCTTCCAGGTATCTCTATCTCTAAATAGTTTAAAATAAAATGTCCGTTCGCGTCTGTCAGGATATCCAGTAACTCCTAAATTACGCAACGGATTTTTGTGATGCGGTTTTCCCCATCAGTTAGATAATTTTTCACGGAAGGGCTATTATGGAGTGTAAAAAGACACTGACATATCCGTTAGCTACGTATACTGCCCATCAAACTTATTGAGCAGAAATGTTAACTGTTCAACGACAAAAATGTAAGAATTTTACTGACCTGACGTCAAAAAAAATTTTGCAAAGCTTACCTACGTAGGATAAATCTTACGAGATAGGTTAAAATAATGTGTTACGGAATTGTATATCTTAAAAAGATCTATAGAAAAGTCCGCAATTGTATAATGTCGTCATCCGCATTTTAGCTTTAACATTATATTTATGACAAACTTTTGGCCGCGACTTGGAAAAAAAATGGTCTATGTTACTCGCAGATAATGTAGTTTTCTAATGGTGAAAGAATTTTTAAAATCGGTCCAGTGGTTCTGAGTTTATCCATTAAAAACAAACAAAAATGCAAATTTTTCCTCTTTATAATTATTATATATTATATAGTGTAGATAATGGGTTATTTACGAAGCTATTTTAAACAATACAGCTTAATCAAATTAAATACGTACGCAACGTTGTGCATTTAATGTAGATCAAAATTGCCCTATACAGCATATCATTAAAATTAATATCTTAGAAGATATCACTGACTTAAAATTTTATTATTAAATTGGAAACGGGTGGATGGCCTGCATAAAGACATTCTATAGTTGAAACGACCTCTGCACTCATACACTGTAGACCCGTTCGAATCCGAGTCGGGTCGATAGTGTAATATATAATTATGGTGTAATCATAAGCTATCTACTGACAGTTTGTCAAGTGACCAAAGTTGAAAATCTTTATATTTCAAAAGACTCATTCAAACATATATATTTTCAGAAATCCAAGTTCATCAAATCCGGAGCGTTCGCTGTTTGGATCACGATCATCCGCTTTCCAACCGTTAATCAGTTCTGACAGACCATTTAGAACTGTAGAGTACGAAAGTACCCGACTCTTGCCGAATCCTTTTTCGTCTTCTAACGGAACACCGAGGCCAACCAGGGTTACTTTTACGGAAATCACTCCTTCTAGTACGACAAATACATCGCGGACTAGCATTTTTACTTCATCTAGAGGATCTTCTTTGGGACGGAATTTCGCACTACGCCGAAGGAACTTCTCCCCATTACAAAACAATAACGACTCCACACGTAACGACCCTGCAATGGCAGCAACCACTCCTACCGCTATGCCGTTTGTACCGCGACGCTCATTCCAAACGAGTGCATCTACTGAAAACCAACCCTCAACGTCTGGTTCTTCTTCTTCTTCTTCACAAAGACCAACAATGACTAATTCATCCACACAAATGAGCCCTGCGACGGCTCCAGTCGATGCACAAACTATTAACGAAAGTCTTGATTTGATTCGTGATATTCTTCGTGACTCTGGCACAAGGTTGTTGAATTTGATCACTAATATGTCGCTGTCCACTTTGGCCAGTGTTGAACGCAGTATGCCGCGGCGAGCGAGCGGGTCGCGTGCGCACTCCGACGAGAGCGAGAGCGGCGGCAGGACGCGGGGAGGACGACCTCGCATTCGACTTTTTAGCAGCTCTACTTGGCAACGTGATTTTTTTTCATCCAGTTCTGACTCCGACAGCGATCAGTCCTCGGAAGTTAATATTTTCAGAACAAGAAATACTACGTTTCGAGAAGACGAGTACAGAGCTAATGAACGTCCGCCTGCCTCGACATCCTCTGAGAGACAACCGCACCCCACAGACAGAATGGTGTTTGAGTTGAATCAGGAGTTGCGCAACAGTGCTCCTCCTAGAGAGCCTGGCCCTTCGAGAGAGACTGGGGGAATCAATGTGTCGCTATCGAATAATAGGTTTCGTGTTCGAACACAAAGCGATTTAATGAGCACCGAAGTGGCAGCCTCACCTGTACCTGCCGCATCCTCAGCCACAACGGTCGAAGCCACACCTGTACCTGCCGAATCCGCACCTGCACCAGCTGAAGCCGCCACTTCTGCTAATGAAGTAGGACCTACACAGGGAGAAGACATGGCTGGCGGAGCCGGAGCATCAGAACCACGTATTCCAAGTACTTCTGGCTTTAATCCCGATATACCGTCAACTAGTAGGGATGACTTTTGGAATAGAGGCGGGGTAGTTCCACCTGAGGAAGCTTATAGAAAAGTAAGAAGCGGAGTAAACGCATTACAGAAGCACACTTTGCAGTTGACGAATCTTTGGCTGCGAGGGAATCGCACGACAATGAGAGAATTACGCGGGATGTGGGAAAATTTACGCCGGCGTATACTTATGTTGCATAGGGAAACAGGCAGACAAGATGTTCCCAGTTATTATACTAGACCTTTGTTAGATCGGTGCATGATGTTGACCGACATGACGGATAACCTCACCCGCACTGCAAGAAATCTTAGAAATCATTCTAGAAATGAAGATAGTGACAGACATTCGAATGCAACTCGTAATGCGCCTCAGAATCCTAACAATGCAAATAATAATCAGACAGAAAGTGAACGCAATACATCCAATGACAATGCTACCGAGAGTAGACCATCTCAAGGAGGAAGGTCTTCTCAGCAAAGGGCTTCACCTAATACCCGATTTTCTCCGCCTTTAAGAAGAAGACAACAAGCGAACTATCGTTGGCGTGCAGAAGATGAACTTAGACGAAGATCACGAAATCCTGCCGCTAATCGTTTGGCTCCGCGTTTTATCAATCGATCCCGCAGAGACTTTGCGCGCGCCATAGAAATTAGTGCAACAAGACATGAAATACGCATGAGAGCCATGCAAGTATTGTCAGTTATGTTTAACATGATGATGATGTGTCTCGAAGAACGTGGCCTCAGTCAACTCATTATTAATATGTTGAGGACACTTAAACGGGCACTAGCGTTGACTTGTTTAATCGTGATGTCAAACAGGAATAACGGAAGAACAGCCACTAACCAAGCTTCTACACCGCAACGTGTAGAATCCCTAGATGTCGTTCGTATTCAGAATGTTGAGCATAACGTGGACGTTAACGTCGATGGTCCCGACGAGCTTTCGCCTGCTAGTAATCCACAGCGTGTCGCTGAACCTGTTGCCAACCGATTGCAACCAAATAGTAAAGATAACCAAGCTAAAACTGCTGAGAAACCTTCAACATCTCAAACAGAAACTGTCGAAAAAAGGAATAAAAATAAGAGACCACACGAAGAAACAACACAAACAACTTCATCTTCATTTAGTAGAATTTCACAAAGGTGGAGCAACCGTCTTGCCGTCCAAATAGCCGCAGCCAACAGGAATACTTCTGCAACAGCAAGAAATAGAAGAGATCTGTATATGGAAAGCAGGAGGCAAAAAGCTTTGCACAGAACAAATCCAACTGCACATCCACTCATTAAAAAGAGGGTTTTACCGCCAGTATCCAATTATAGAATACCGGCACTTCGAAATTTACCTTTAAGACCGAGTGTGTCGAGATTCAGAAGCCCGAGAATCGATTCACAAAATAATGAACCTGTGGCCGGGCCCTCGAATGCTCCACCACCTGGTGACAACGCTAATCTACAGGAATCGCCTGGAAGTGAACTAATGAACGAGTTCGAGCACAGGGTAAATTTTATACGCATAGCTCACATGCAGGCTGTGAGGCTTAGAAATGCGGCCAGAAACAGATTCCGACGTTTGCAGACAATCCGTCTGTATACACCGTCGTCCGTCCGGGAGATGTTCTCGCTGCAGGCGAACAACAACGGCGACAACCCGCCGGGCAGTCCCGACGTGTGGCCGGGCCCTAGCGGCATGGTTATAGGCGGCCCCGACGTGCGGCCGGGCCCTAGCGGTATGGTTATAGGCGGCCCCGACGTGCGGCCGGGCCCTAGCGGCATGGCTATAGGCGGTACGAGTGCGGGCTCCGGCGGCACGGGCGCGGGCTCGGGCGGCACTGGCTCGGGCTCGAGCGGCACGGTCACGGGTGTCCCAGGCAGGGGCTGGGGCGTCGCGGGCGCGGGCACTGGCGCGGACTCGGGCGTCACGAGCGTGGGCACAGGCGCGGGTACGGGCGTCACGGGCGTGGGCGCGGGCTCGGGCAACACGGGCGCGGGCTCGGGCAACACGGGCGCGGGCTCGGGCAGCACGGCACCCGGGACGAGCACGGGGGGCGCGGCTAGCGGGCCGGAGGGGGCGCGCCACCCGCTGGCCATGTTCCGACCGCACATCGTCTCGTCGCGGGCCGACCCAGCCGGTCGCGAGGAGCTCAGTCACCAGTTCCACACCGTACTCAACAACGTCGCTATGCCGCTCATGCAGATGAGCGCAGACCTGCCCTACAACGAAGCCGCCATGGCTCAGCGCCTGCCCAGGATACACGAATATCTGCAACCCATCATCTTGGCTCAAGTAAATAAAACAGTAACTTGTGTTTTGATATGTTCAATGGGATCATTCTTGTCAAACGGGTTGTAACTGGTCTCTGTGGCGACAGAACGCGATGGTGGTGGACGACGAGGGCGGTGCGGGCGAGGGCAGCGGTTCACGGCGCATGGCCAGCATGGCGGGCCTGCTGGACGCCGGGATCATCTCCGAAGCCCTGCCCGCGCCCTCGCACCGCGTGCAGGCCTGGGACTTCACCACAGGCCACACGCCGGAAATATCTGATAGTACGACATTTTATTTTTCACTCTACGCTAGGCAGACTTCGCCTCGGTCTTGAAGTAAGATCAAACACCATATTCTCCTATTTATTCAGTTTTTTTTTAATGTTATCAGGTACCAAAAATGTTGTAGTACAGCGGTGCAGGATTCATAACGACGCTAGTATCGATATATCTAAGGATGGCAGGCTCTTGGTGGCCCTCCTCCCTGTGCCCAGATTAAGAAACACGAACCATTGGTTAGGTAAGTAAATATTATGTAAAAGTCCACAAAGTGAAGTCTATCTGATAGTAGCGGCACTATCAGATAGATTTCACTTTCGACACAAAGGCAAACAGTCACTCAAAGTAATATAAAAAAGTGGCGGAATGTAACGGCTTGGCCACGGGTCATTCGCTGTTGCGAAAATTCGCGCGGTGTGAAAGGCGGAGCGTCTTGCGATTTAGAAAAATGTATAGAGACGTACTGGGCATGCCACGCGCGGCGGCGCTCGGCGGGACGGCCGGCGAAATTTCCCAAGCGAATCGCACGAGCATCGGGCGGTGCGGCGGGCGACTTAAACAAATGTATGAAACAGTACGGGACATGCCACGGGGTCGAACGACAGACGCGGCGAATAGTCTAAGAACCAAGAAAATTTTGTGGTAGTTAGATCCTCGCCGCGAAACAATGAACACCGAATCTTTTATTGCAGAAATATTAGGTAGACCAGCTATTTGGAAGTCTGGTCATCCACAACATAAATATAAACATGTAGTGAAAAGATTGTGGGAGGTAGTATTTCTTTATTTATTTAGGTAGGAACAAATAAGTATGTATGTCGGTAGGATTTGTAATAGTTTTTAAAAAAATTCTGGATATAGCAGTATTGCTCGTATTTCTTATGAAATCCTCCCCCTATACCCCGATTTTTGTTCAAATCATAAACTCCACAATCTCTTCCAAATATCCTGAATAAAAAAAACTACTACCCTCCAAACAATGTCGAGACATGTTTGTTAAAGGCAAACTATGCCGCGTGGATTGTCGCCCCGCTCGCCACGCCGCCCGGTCCCGTGCCAAAGCCGTAAGAATTAAATTATTAGTGTGGCCAATTACATACATTTAACAATATTTTATTCATCACTAACAATGACCTCGGGATCATCGACCTTGTTTGTTAACAAAGATCGCAGGATGATATAACATTATAATATTTATTATTCGAGGTGGTTTTCTTTGGTGTGTGGTGGTACGCACCTCGCGATATATTTAATTACCACCGCTATTAAAATTGATGGAGTGGAATGGTGTGTGAATGCAGGTGTGTACTCGCTGGAGTGGGCGCGGCTGGGCCAGTGCCTGCACACGGCGGTGCTGGAGCAGAGCGCGGTGTCGGTGGCGCTGTCGCCCACGGCGCGGCACCTGGCCGTGGGGCTGGGCTCGCGCCGCTTCACTACGGCTCCGCACGCTAGGAACAACGTTATCGCGCTGCTCTACCGACTCGAGCCACTAGGTATGCCTGTCCAGTCTAACCAAATGCAGCTAAATACCAGTATTTTATATAGAGCGACTGCCTATCTGACCTCCACAACACAAAAATGGATGATGGTGTGAAAAAAAACCCCTATGATGAATATTTGCGAACTTTGTTAAAATCTGTTAACTTGTTCACTATATTACTCTGAGTATCGAACGATTTTTTTTTTCCTAAAGTGTTCACGACTTATAGAACATTGAACATTGCTCATGTTCCACTACTTTTGTTGCTGACTGTACCATCACTGTTCCAGTCACATAGACATGGAGCAATAAAATACGAATTTTAACAAGACTTCGCAATGCACACCCCTGTTCTTTGGTTTAATCAGCCAGTAATGTTTAACGTTTTATACATTTAATACTAACGCGTAATTTTGTTTACAATTTTAGAAAGTTCCAGCCGCACGGGGTTGTCACCTATCAAAGAGTTGGAACAGAATTGGGAGCATGGTTTCACTAGCCTCAATTGCCTTCGCTGGGCTCCCCAACCTGGCCAAGGACTTGTCTATGCAAACAACACTGGACAACTCATTATTATGAGCTAAGTAGAAATGTCATGACACATATGTTTATTTAGGGATGTTCTAAACACAAAGCCATGGATGCTGTATGTCACTGCCACACTGACTGCCCTTCTAGTGTCATTCAGTAAATTCATTTTTTACGCATTTGTGGCAAGTTCTTCATGTTTATAACTCACTCCTACTGATTCATGTCTGTTTATATTTCATAATAAAATATAATTAATGTCGAGTTGTATTTTAAAAATTTAATACATTAATGTTAGGATAGACTAATCACAAATTGTTTGATTGTAAGTCAATCCGATTTTAAAATACATACATAGTTTTTAATGTCCAATGCCAATGTTCTTTAAATTGTAATTGATCTCGTGAGTCATTGGATTGGAACTGATTGTGCAACAAATTATAATGTCTATGGTGTAATAACTGAAAACTGATTGTTACAGTTATTGTTCCTAATTAGAGTTGAAACTTTTATACTTGTATTACTTGTCGCATCGTTAATGTTTGGACAACATACATACATCAATGATTGAGACATGTAATACATGGTTAAAGGAATAGATTTATCGCCAGTCTTTAGATATTTATTCTCCTAGTAATAATCTGAATTTCTGAAAATTCATAGTACCTATATCTATAATTACATATATTTTTTAAGTTGTTTTTTTTTTCTTCTTTTATATATATATATATCTTTGTGTTATTATAATACACTGCCTTCGTTAGTTGAAACTAAATATTATGTTAAGTTTGTATGAAAACTACATAATCTCTATACAATCATGTTTTTGATCTGGATCTCTAAATTATTTTAGGTTTTCTCTGATTTCTGTTAATTTAAGAGTATTGTTTGCGAAGGTAGTGTGATTTCTGTTCTTCCATAATATAATTTATGAAAATTATGGCGCGATGCCATTTTTTAAGTTAAAGAAGCTTTATACTACTAGCAATATAATATGACACTTTTTTTTCGTTTCTTTCCACGATTTTCTAAAACCCATCTATCAATTTTGGCTGGATCTGCGCGTATTCGGTTATATACATACCAACACTACAGTTCCAATTTGTGTTAAATACTTTAGAAAGAGTAAAACCGGGTTACTGTGTAACTGCGTTTAATTATTTCTTACGCAATAATAACCCGACACCGTGTGGCCAAGCCTGACTGATTATTTCCACGTTTATGGACTGATGATGGCCGATTCAACCATGGTGAGATGGATAGTTATTTGACAACACAAAAAAAACTTGAAGAGGGGATGTAATAAAATGATTTATAGTAGTGTTAACTTATACTACTATTGTAGACTACATATTACTATTGTAATAAACATATGAAATATTAATATATAATATTTCATATGTTTACTACAGTCAGAGCCCAACGTTGTTTTATTTCAATAAGACTCATGACAAAAACTAGTTTGTCACACAAAGATACTTGGGTACTGCATGATAGGGTTGTGTATACTTTTTGGTATGTGAAGAGAACATAGACACAATTTACATTCTCCTATGTTCTAACAAGTTCTAGGCAGGCGTCTCGAAGAGTAAGATTGAAAGACAGTTTCTACTATCAGTCGATTTTCACACACCCCCATCACAAACAAGCAGACAGGCAGACAAGTAGACATTCTATTAAATGAAAAAGTTGCTCCCTTGTCTAGGATTTTGTACCAATATTCTTAGGAGGGGCGAGGCGGGTTAGTTGGTTAATATCCGACGTCCACGATGCGTGTACTGAATTGATTTTTATCTCTCAATGTTAAGTGCAGAACTTCAGATCGTATCGCAAGTGGTACTTACTTCTAATTCTTCCTACAAACTGTGGTAATGATGTCAATCATGAGTCACTACATCATTATACATTTCAAAATATCAAATGAGAAAGTAAATTTTAAGTAAATGCCAAAAATGAAACTTTACAAAATTGCACGTTTTTATATTTATATTGTATGTTTAATTTTATTAATCGATTATTGTACCCGTTGCGGTCAGGCGTCCAAAATTAACTTAATTTTTGGCGTCTTATCTGATTTTACCATTTCGAAACAAGGTACTAAATAGCAAATAAAATAGTACTCTTATATTTTGGCCATATCTGATAATACTAGAAGGCGATTCTGTGGACTACCTAAATAAGGAGACAAATTATGTGAAGACAAATCTATTGAATAAGTGTACATCGTTTGCCTTGCTTTATCAGTCATGAACTCTATAGATTCTATTTATTATTTATTCTGATCAGAGTTGGGTTTCCTAACATTCCAGTGAACATTAGTATTATATTAATATTGTCATGCGAGTTAAAATATTGAGTTACTATGACATGTATAATTTCTATTATAATAAGATAACATTTATATACTATTTTCAGTTTAAGATAATGTTATCCGCAGAATATTTTCTACCCACATAAGATTGATGGTAAGTATACTATTCGAAATAATACAGATCTTTTTTTCCGCGCGTCCCTTTCTGTTCGTATTTTTTGTAGTGTCTACAGTGCAATATAACAGTCACTGTGGATTATAACCCACAGTTAAATTTAATTACCTGCTGCAACTTCTCAAACATAATGAAAAAACAAAAAATGATTATTTTGTAAACTCAACTTTAATATCTACAACCGAATATGGTATTCTGATAGGTCGGTAATTTAATTTGACCAGACACGCTAAAGACTAGAAATAAATAGGTAATATCATTATTATAAAGCCAACCCCAAACCTGCTCGCCCTCTATAACATGGGACTTAAACATAACTGCCGAAATGTGGGTGTACTAATGGGTACACCTTTGCCTAACCCTTTGGGGATTACAGACGTGATGCTATATTATTATAAAGGAAATTACACTGATCCTCCAATACTAATCATTCACTGCATATTTCACTCAGATCTCACTTATACTCATTAAATCTATACTATATTATAAAGAGACAAAATTTGTGAACTACGGTAATCTCTGGATCTACTGAACCAATTTTGAAAATTCTTTTCCAAATTGGAAGATATGATATCATTGAGTGCTTTATTTTACTATCAAAAAATTAGGGACCCGTAAGAAATCACGCGAACAAAGTCGCGGGGAGAGTGCTAGTAATATATAAATATATCCATGGTACTGATCTGATGTAAAATCACATTTTGAAAAAAAGCATCATTTTAACAATCCTAATACATTTCTAAACAATAAGTACCCAATGCTATTCAGCAGTTAGTGTCTTTATTGTTCTGTAAATAATTTGTTCTTCTAATATTTTATGATAATTTTGTAAGATTAGTTTAAAAATAACTGTACAGTTTTTATAAATAAGATTCTGTGTACAGATCCCTTCTTGTGTCTAATAAAATCCAATAGATGGGAGAAGTGTTTCATTTTTTAACTAACTGACCTAATCCAGGAATAATTATTACTAAAAAGAAAAAAATAAATTTAAATGATATAAATATTGTATTTATTCCGTTCCTATAGAATGTAATTGCATTAATGATGCTGAAAAAATAATCATTAAGTATACATTAAACTATGATACAGCAATTTTGAAAACTTAAAGATACCTACAATTATTTAATTTAATTAAAAATACCTGTGTAAATTTTGAAAATTTGTATTAAATCATCTGAATTAATACTAAGCATGGAACAAAATTATGTTAACAACTTTGAAGTGTTGTTTGTATTTAAAGTAAATAATGATAATATTTCTTGATGTAATTAAAACCAATACTGATAAGAGTGGTATACATAATACAATATAAAATATATTTACGTTCATGTTCAACAATTTATACTTCTATTATTGATTTAAAATACAAAAAATAACCATTACAAAACGCTCCAATTTAAAATGTCATATATACAATTTTTCTGGAAAGATCACGGTTACTTGTTTTATTTAGTCATATCCAAAGAAAAAAAACTTAGGGAACTTGCAGACTAATGTGACAAAATATAATGATAAATAATTCGATTGTGACTCCGAAGCTGTCACTAAACACGTCATAAAAACTAAAAATGGTTTTAACAACTTACAAAAGATATAAGTCAAACCATAAGTAACACTAATTCCTACAATTGTTTATTAAAAATGTTAATTTGCTCGTAGCACAAATATACTTTCCCTGACTCATCACAGACCAAATGTAAAATCTATTTAGATTTCCAATGTTTATTACTGAACCTTGTGTCTTAGCGGCGCCGCACAACACCCTCTGGTGACTTAGAAGCATTTAAATATAATAGCATCTATAACTAACTTCTTTCTGAGGAGGAAGTGGCGATTTAATGAAATGCAATAAGTGTTAGTGTTCCGAAGGCTTGAGTTCTTTAATTTGCTTTATAAGGTAAGCCTTCTCATCATTGAACTGCTCATCTTCAGAACGATCTGTGTGGAATTTGGTAAGGAAGTCAACCAATTTATCTTGATTCCTTAGCAAGATATCCAATATTGGTTTAGGTTTATTAGGGTTGGCTACAAATACCTGAAACAATAATTAGGAATTGGTCAACAATAATATACATACTAGTACTGATAATTGTAAATTCCAACATTAATTTCAATAAGTACCTTAAAAACATGGAAAGCCTCAAACTGAATATTACGTGACTTCTCTTTAAGCATATTCATCATAAGCTTAAGATTATCAGGGTTAGTGATGTAACGTGTCATTATGGAGAAGTTGTGGCGGTCCAGTAGCAACTCTCCCAGTAGTTTCAGGCTCTGCCGTCGAGTCACATAGTTTTCAGAGTTGAGCAGTCGCTGATAATGACTGAACACTTTATCATAGTTTGTTTCTAAGAACTCAGCACACAACATTTTATGTCGTGTTAGCAATTCCTGAAAATTGAAATTATATTCTTTAAAATGTGAAGAACATAATAGTTATTTAAATTTAAATAGTTTTTTTTTATATTTTATCATGAAATAAAATATAAAAAAGCTTATCAGTAAGAAAATGATTCTTTAAACAAACCTTAAAAGTAGAAAAGGCATCTGAGGCAATATCAAAAGTGGAAACTTCTACATAACGGAAGAAATTGTAAAAATCATCTGAATACAACATTATTTTAGCCAAAGCCTCATAACGGGCACACTCCCGTAGCATTGTACCACAGTTGGATGCTATCTCCTGATGTTCATACCTGCAAATCACATAACATTATTACAATACAATACTATAGGTACTAGTACTGTACTTATATCACACAGTGACATGATAACAAATTAGAATATAAATAGCTATGTTTATTGTTATGCGTTTGTTAATTCCATTCCAATAAAATAATAGCCTACAATCTATTTAACTTATTTCTATATTAAGTTTCAATTTAAATACATTGATATTATTTTTATATTTACAACAATATAATATTACCCACCCAGACATCAAAGTAAACAGTATCTCAGGCTTGGTGCATATGTACTCAACTGTGGGAGATCTGGTGCCAATCTGACGTCTAAGCACATTGTTGAACACTTGGGCAACATCCTTCTTGCCTTCAAAGTCGATGCGGTTTAGATTCTATATGCAAATGTCATGACTCATTACACATGATAATACAACAATATTGATAATGCATTGATCTTATACTCAGATGTTTAGATACCTGGATGAGAAGTAGAAGCAAGTTGGTGTTGTACAGTTCCTGAGCTAACTGTGCTACTATGATATCCGTTTGTGGTTCGGCGTCGGATGTGCCATATAGCATGTTCTTTATCAAAACCTATTGACACAAAATCAACACTATAAATTGTCCACTTAGTTACCAATAAAATGTTGACCTCCAAACAATGATGTGCAACAAAATACTCACCAGATTTTTGCTTACATCTTCTTGAGCTTTTTCAGCTTTCTTATCACCCCTTTCTAAAGCAGTAACTGCATCTTTTAATGATCTCACAAGCTCCGCTGGGCTCTTTTGAGACTTACCAAAAAGAGGCATAGTAATTCGATAATTTAGACAGATGATCTAAGCAATACTGTCTACATAAGATTGTACCTGTAACCAATGAACCAATGCATATAATTCAAACACAAAGTCAGATTTTTTATGCGATTGTTCTTGATATTTCACGAGAATGCAAGAGAAACGAAATTTGACAAATTATTATAACGTTTGCCGACCTGGCGCGAAACACTGAACTATAAAACAAAATTGAATTTGATTTCAAATTACTCGGAATGATTATAAATCCACGAATAATACTATGTATAACTCACTTTCAGATAAATTATTACAATTTTCCCTAGCAAGACAGACCACACGAAACGAACAGCTGTGATGTCAATAGAAATGTGTATTGACAATGTAAAAAAATATTTAAATACGCTATAAAAGGCATAGATTCTCGGTGGTTTCAATGATTAGGCTACCCTTACACTGACAATGCTTCCTTATTAAAGTATCTTACGGCCGTAATACTGTATTCCAAAGTTTTAAGAAATAAAGGTAAGCAACTTACTAAGTGTGTTTACATTTGCAAATTTATCGTAAGTTTATTAGGATAGTTAGATAGTTACTTACGTGAGTAAAACTTACAAGTGTAAAGGCGGCCTAATGTGGTGTGTTTCAGTTTCGCTTGTCTAGCGTCATTTTGTTCATTTATTGCATAAAGGTGAACGCAGACTTGGCCGCACCGCAGTCTTCGCAGGCGGGTGTTTCTTGAAATCGGCAAAAAAATGTGTTATTCCTATATAAAAAATTGTCTTTAGTGATATATCTAGGATACAGGCAGAAATAAGTTTTACATTGTCATTTCGAAACTGGGCAAATCTTGTAATAAGATCTTCAGTGATTTCATTCATATTTAAATTTTAAAAAATCTAGAAATCGTCATTGCCCACAACGTTCACATGAAAGATATACTTATAAGATAATTTTTTTTTTTAGAACCGTTCACGAATAATCATGATCTCGTATATACACATAATTATAGTAATATTTGTTACTATTTTAGACATAAATAATTGCATATTTAAAAATCATAATGTATTATTCAACGATTTAAACATTTGTCACTACTTTTGGGTCATCACCCGCAACAGGGCAAAAATTTAATAAAAAAAACAACATTTTTAAACTCCCGACCATGCGCGGCGCCCCCCGCCTTTCTTCCCGTGTATTCAGTCGTGTTTTAGTATACGTACGATGTGCACGCGTTCTTTTGGAATAAAATTCTGTGATTTAAGTGTTTCTCCGAAGTCTTCGTTGGCAAGAACATCATTACCCTAATTTCGGATTACTCGGTAAGTCATAAATGTTTACATTTTCCATTTCTTTTATTGTTTCACATTAATATATTGTACAAAATTTCCACTGTAAAATGAATTCCTTATAAAGGTTTTAAACAAGTTATGACATGTTTTGTTCAAATTCGTCATAGCCAGTAACGTCATTGCCGGGATATTTCGGGTTGCGGGTAATGACGAACGTTTGAAGGTAATGACAAACTTGCTGAGTGTAATGACAGATTGTTGCGTGTGATGACATTTCATACTACAATATATATATTCGTAATTCAACTAAGCAAGGTATTATGTAATTTGGATAAGTATTTATGTGTGTATGTTCAATATTCTCTAAAATCGAATTTAGTTCATATAAAGTTGTCAGTCAATTATTATTAGAAGCGTATCAATCGTCCCAGGGGAATACTTAATAATAATAATATTAGTGCAAGGGGGTGGCACGGCACAGCAAACCTAAACTTGTTCATTACTTTAACACCGTGGTCGGATTTTTGATTCTAATTTTAAGTATGTCCTTTTTAATTTATTTTCAGATATGGCCAAAGTAAAAAAGGGGAAAGAGGACCGCCTTGCTCAGCAGAGGCTTTGCAAAAGACGTCGTTATTTAGAAATTAAAAATGACCCTAGATTGTATGCTATCGAAAAAGAAAAACAAAGAGCACGTTATTTAAAAAGAAAGGCTGAAAAAAAGATTACTTCAATTAAAGAAAAAAGCAAAGCAAAACAAAAACTACAAAGACAGAAATGGAAAGAAAACTCAAAACGAAAAAAAAAATATGAAAAAGAAGAAAAAGAAAAAGAAATATGAAAAAAATGAGAACTAAGATTATTTTAAACAGTAAAGTATGTAAATCAGCTGAATGAGAAGATAATGACTTAAAATAGTAGTAATTACGAAGACTTGAAAATAAATAAGTATTAGAATTATTCTGATAAGAATAAAGTATAAATCAGCCAAATAAAACGATGAAGAAAGTCTTTTAGTGAATAAAAATGATTCGAACAACAATCAAGAACAAATAGGAAGAACTTTAAAATTAAGTAAAGAAGAACAAGAATAAATAAAAATGAACAAAGAAGAACAAGAAATAGAAAGAACCTTAAAATTAACAAAAAAGAACAAGAATAAATAGAAATAAACAAAGAAGAAGACAAAAAAGTAAAAAGAACTAACAAAAATTATTTATATTACAATCAAGAATCAACCGAATAAGAAGAAGATTACTGATAAGGGAACATTGAGAGAATAAAGACTTGATTTATTTATTACTGATAACAATATTTAATTAAAAGATTGCTTTAGAAGTGGATGTTTGTTTGTGTTGATTTCTCGAAAAAAAAATATTTACATCATGTTAATAATATTTTTATTGATTGTTTCATACAATTTGTTTATACTTTAAATTATATAAATACTTAGTGAAAGTATCACAATATTGAAAATAAAAAAAACTTATACTTACTTACGTTTTATGTCATTCCCGGAAACAAAAGATCATTTCCAGTAACACAAATTTCATTACCAGTAACATAATGTCATTACCATCGCAAAAAAAAAATTCAAACCTGTTTTTTTCAATCGGTGCTGCAGAAATTTGAATGCCTTATTCACATATCCTCATAACATCTATTGTAGATTGATATCCTAATATACTGGTTGAAAATTGAGACCAAATTATGAAATTACAAAAAAAGTATTAAAAAAAATAAAAATTTGAAGAAACACCCCGGCGCGTGCGGTGTGGCCAAGTCTGCGTTCACCTTAACGATCCATTGCGATCCGGAATATCGATTCAAAGCAACTGAATCGAACATCTCTACTTTCTAGAGGTTCTGTTTACAGTCTCTATAATAGTCTGTAGATATTTTCCATAGATTTATACTCTATGAAATAGCATAACGTGTCAAATCGTCAATCGGTTATTTTTTTATAGGTTAGAAAGTTATATAGAAGTGTAATAAGAAAAGCTCTTTCAGCACATACGATTATCACGGCTATAAAGTCATGGCTGAAACTGCTAGCGAAAAGTTGTCAAAGAAGTGAGTATCGTGTGAACCAAAATGTATGCCTTGAGGAACCTCAGTATCTTGTCGCAAAAAACTAACCATTTCATCAATCAATGTGCGATTTTTTCATCTGCTGTTAGCAAACGGTTAGTGATAATTTATATATAAATATGTTTATATTTAATACTGATATATTATTCTTAATTTTTTTTATAGTGAATTGAAACGACGACTGAAAGCCGAGCAAAAATTGAAAGAGAAGGCAGAAAAGGTCGCTCAGCTACCAGCTCCCGCGGCTGACAAGAAAGCATCATCAAAGGCTGAAGAGGAGATCAGTCCCAATGAGTATTACAAGCTACGAACTGCTGCTGTAGCAGCTCTCAAGGAAGGCTTCAAAGAAGACCACCCATACCCCCACAAGTTCAATGTCACAATATCTTTAGAAGATTTCATTGAAAAGTACAACCATGTAAATAGTGGTGAAGTTCTAGACAATGTTACACTGTCTGTGGCTGGAAGAGTTCACTCTATTAGAGAGTCTGGAGCTAAACTCATTTTTTACGATTTGAGAGGTGAAGGTGTGAAAATACAGGTACAGAAATAATTAATTCAATATTCATTATAAAATATTTTAATAAAGTAATAATATTTATCCATGGAAAATATCATGGGGTTTGAAACTATTCTAAATTTATCAATACTAATTATCACAAACTTGAATATTCCAGGTTATGGCTAACGCAAAAATGTATGAATCAGAAGAAAAATTTGTAGCTGATACTGACAAACTAAGGAGAGGTGACATTATTGGCTGTGTCGGACATCCTGGCAAGACTAAGAAGGGAGAACTGTCTATTGTACCAAAAAGTATTAAACTGCTATCTCCTTGCCTGCATATGCTTCCTCACCTACACTTTGGGCTTAAGGATAAGGAAACCAGGTTTAGGAAGAGATATTTAGACCTTATTTTAAATGATAAGGTAAATTGTTTTCTAATTTTATTAATTTGTCTTAAGTCCAAAGTATTTTAATATTCTTTTCGTTCACAGGTAAGACAAACTTTTTATACTAGAGCAAGAATCATTGCGTATGTAAGAAAATTTTTGGATAACATTGGCTTTCTTGAAATTGAAACTCCAATGATGAACATGATACCTGGTGGGGCTACAGCTAAGCCCTTCATCACACATCACAATGATCTCAACATGGACTTGTACATGAGGATAGCTCCTGAACTATACCACAAGATGTTAGTTGTGGGAGGTCTGGACCGCGTGTACGAAATTGGCAGGCAATTTCGGAATGAAGGCATTGATCTGACTCACAACCCAGAGTTCACAACATGTGAGTTCTACATGGCTTATGCGGATTACAATGATCTTATCAATATAACTGAATCAATGCTGTCAGGGATGGTCAAAAGTATCCATGGCACCTATAAAGTAAGTTGATTATAAAATGTAATAATGTGTAAATATGTCTCATTGTTTTATTGCAATTTGCAATCTGTATGCATAAAACTTCATTTGTCATAAATTTTGTTTTGATTTCATAAGTCAAACAACAGGTTATCAAACATACTCTTACTATGATAAGTTTTAGATTATGTGATCAATAATTGTAGTAAATGCACAATTATCTTACAAGAATTAATGGTAGTTCTATTAAAACTTGTTTATTATTTATCTAATAATGATTGTTAACTCATGTTATGAATGAAAATCTAATAGGTTACACTACTTAATGATAATTTTAAGTCATTACATTTTCTATTTTCAGGTTAAATATCAACCAGATGGACCTGAGGGTGAGGAAGTGGAGATAGACTTCACTCCTCCATTTGCCAGGGTGCCTATGATTGCAAGCTTAGAAAAAGCATTGAATGTCAAACTTCCACCAGCAGATCAATTAGAGTCACAGGAAGCCAACCAGCTACTAAGTCAGTTGTGTGAGAAACATCAAGTAAGTATTACTGAAGATGTCATGACAAATAATTTACAAAATACTATTCTCTTTTATACTCTTTACACTGTCTGGTAAACATTCGACAACTATTATTAATCCTTTGTTTACTTTTAATGAATACATTAATGTAATTGGATTATGTTCCAGATTGAATGTCCACCACCACGGACCACTGCCAGACTACTGGATAAGTTAGTAGGGGAGTTTCTTGAAGAAAAGTGTATTAATCCCACATTTATATTGGACCACCCTCAAATTATGAGCCCTTTGTCCAAGTATCATAGAGATATTCCTGGATTGACTGAAAGGTAGTAAGAGTATTTTTTGAAATATGTAGCATGTGTATGTATAATATTCTGACATTTAAAAGTAAAGGTCACACAACAATGCAATTTCTTTTTTAGATTTGAACTATTTGTTATGAAGAAAGAAATCTGCAATGCCTATACAGAGTTGAATGATCCAGCAACTCAAAGAGAGAGATTTGAACAGCAAGCTAAAGACCGAGCTGCTGGTGATGATGAGGCTCCACCAACTGATGAGGCTTTCTGTACGGCTCTTGAGTATGGCCTCCCACCTACTGCTGGATGGGGTTTAGGCATTGACCGTCTTACAATGTTCCTCACCAACTCTAATAACATCAAGGTATGTTTATTTTAAGTGAGATAGAAAAATACACTAGTTACTACCATCATACAATTTAACAAAATGTACTCAACTCACCCACTTGGCACCTCATTTACCAATTCTTTGTTCTATGACTAAATATTTGCAGATGATCTTAAAACAGCTGTCTAAATATTTACATTTAAAATGTATTGTTTTGCAATTTATTGCACATGTATTTCATTGTTTTCAGGAGGTACTGCTGTTCCCTGCAATGAAACCTGATGACCCTAATAAACATAATGCTGAAGGTGAAAGTGCATCAGCTGAAACTCCTGTTCAGAACGGAGCATAAGAAACAATCCTACAATTTATTTAAGTGTCTAATGTGTGAAACATAAAATTTATACAATATTGTACTAACACTCATTTTCTTTTTCATTAATAAATTATTTCTTCATGTAATGATATTTTAATAAAAGAAAGTATTTAGTAAAACAATATATTTCATATTTTTTTAAATAAATCACCAAATGTGAATATTGACTATTTACATGTTTATACAATAGTAATATTTAGGCTTGTGTGAATTATTTACAGATTTTGTTTAATAAAATAGCTTTGACTTGACTTCCACATTTATTGCATTCATACTTATTAAATAGAGATAATGATTGAAATTAGTCTTCAATTTCACTATTAACAGTAGAATTGTAATGTTCGCCTAGGCCATACATGTGCCTATGATATGTTATTACTAGTGGTGGCCCTTCATATTCAGCACCTTGATCAATAGAGCCTGGTCCAGTGGCTTGTATGACGGATATTGGACATTTTAAAGAATTTGACAAAGCCCTGATTTCCAACTGACCACCCCACATTTTAGATTTCTCTATTTTGCTACAATATTCCTCAAACTCTTCACAGGTCAGTGTTTCAGATGTGTCTGGGTTAGTCATGAAAGGAATAAAATCATCTTTATTTTGTCTTATATATTTTGCCACTCTTGCCCTTAATTCATCTACAGATACCTCTGTCTGCTTAGTTACTGTAATTTGATGAGAAATGGCTTTATATAAACAATCACCATCAGATGGAATTAATAAAATCTTGAGACCCATTTCTTTCAACTTATTATTAATTGCCTGCAATTCAGTGTTTCTGGGTCCATGCAGGTTTTCTTGTTCTTGTTGTTTAATAAGTTCTTCTCTTTCTTTTTCTTGTTGTGATTTCTTTTCTCTACGTTTTTGAGCTTTTGAAATTTTCACTTTAGCTAAATCATTTTCAACAGCAACGAGAACCGAATCTGTAACCTCAACTAAATCTATATTTGTAGAAGCAGAATCAATTTCTTGCTGATGTCGAGTGTCCATTTCAGCCTCTAACCGAGCAATTTCTGCTGTAAGCTCTTTCTTCTTCGTTTTATCATTTTTTGCGGCTTTTTTCAACGCTTGGATTTGAGCTTGTAGCTCTTTTTTTTCTTTTCGATGTTTGGTTTCCAGGATGACTAATTCTTCATTTTCGTTGTCCATCGTTTTAACTGATGAATTTTATAAATAAAGTTAACGCGTACTAAACTTTGGTACGTTTTTGAGTTGATTAGTTTACAATAATAATAAAACATACATAACCTTAATTTGGAATTGAATCAGTGTCACTCACTGTAACTTCTGTCACTGTCATTTTTTATCAGGGTTGCCATTGCCAAATACAAGAAATAGAGTTTCTCTTATCTGACACCAGAGACAGAAAGCATCTTCCGTCAAGTGGCCCGTGTTGCGCGGGCTTGCGTACGGCGAGTAGGGGGTAGCTCACCGTCCAATCAAGGGCCAGGCGGGCCGGGTCGACGGCGCGTTCTGTTCGCGCGCGCCTCAAAAAGCTGTCAACACAGGATCGGAGCCAAACGCTTGCCTGACCAAACGCGCTTGGGGTTGCGGGACGTCTTAACAGGTTTACTGGATACCGTGGCCCCGGAACGCAAAGGGTAACAGAAGGAAAAGGGTGGTTTTTTGTCAGTAAAAGTCTGAAAGTTCCACCCAGGGTGGAAGGAGTAATTTAATGATTTTACCACCTGCCCGGACCACCAGCCCGAACATTTCCCGTGTTGCTCATTGGAGAGCATAAATAAATAGAAAAGACAAAGAGCAACACGGGCCACGTTCGGGCCGGTGGTCCGTGT
Organism: Hoplodrina ambigua; assembly: GCA_949774945.1. Lineage (NCBI taxonomy): Eukaryota > Metazoa > Arthropoda > Insecta > Lepidoptera > Noctuidae > Hoplodrina > Hoplodrina ambigua. The sequence goes on along the minus strand of OX458969.1, from coordinate 5,742,457 downwards.
TGCTATAAAAGAAAAGACATAAAGAGCTATAATAAAACGTTATTTTAAAGATAAGACGATCTTAGTTTGATCATGTATCACTATGATATATGATCAAACTATAGGCTAATAAACACTTCGCTCTTGTATTAAATTATTAAACATTTATGTTTTTGTTTTTATTAATGTCTATGTTTACTGTCTAGAATTTGACAAGTAGATTTAAAAAATATATAACCGATAAATAAAGAACGTCGTAAATAAACTGACGAGTAAACAAAGTACAAATAAGTATGTACAGGTTTTGCAGGCGTGTTTTTTTATTTTTTTTAATTATAGTAGCTTGTTACATGGCAATAAACTAAATGAATGTCCTTAAAATGACATTTAATTAATTGACACTTCATATTTGACAGTGACAGCAGGCAACCACACAACTAAAACTAACACAACCACAAGCTGTACATTATACCGCCAAGTTATTTTCATCTTCTTAATTTTCGTTGATGTGGTAATTTATTAGTATATTATTTACGATATTTAATTGATGTGATAGATTTTCTTGTAATATTGTCGTGGAAGAATGAATCCGTGTTCAGTTGCCGCTCCTCAACAAGACACTGAAGGGGATGGAAGATGGAATAGCATTGTAAGTTTTTTATTATATTGTAAGCAGTTAGAATTTGATAGTGGACGGTTGAATTCACCAAACATTTTATGATTCATATACGTGGTAATTTTTCTAATTAGATTCGGATTGCATTTACCGACCTGAATTGCTAATAATCGGCAAGTGCAGATAAGTATAATCTGGCACTAATTAATAAACTACAGCAATACTCACAAGTTATTAGAGGCGTTATTATGAAATTATTAACAGTGTCGGGTGAATGAGATTTATAAATTGTGTATTTATCTAGCTAGTTAAATAAATGTATTAATTCTTTGAAGTTATATTTGGGATTACTTTTATAGGTCTGTGGCATTATACAGTTAGTTACACTTTTCATTACCAAATTACTTATTGTTGCAGCATAATAGATTTTTGTCTGATGCAAAAGGGAAAGATGCAGATGTGATTTTCATTGGTGACTCAATCCTGCAAGCACTTGAGCACACTGAAGTTTGGAACCAATGGTTTGCACCTCTACACTGCCTCAACTTTAGCATCCACAAGGATCAAACTCAGAATGTTTTGTGGCGTATCAAGAATGGAGAACTTGATCATGTTGATCCTAAGGTTAGTACTAAACCACATCTGTTTCATCTAATATTTTTATCAAAAATAAGTTATATGCAAATTATTTTTGATATTTTTTTCAATTTCCTTTTGAATTCTAGAATTTTATTACCTATTCCATGTGACTTATTTCATTTTAAGCTCTTTGATGTTGTAGGTGATTGTTGTACATGTTGGTACAAATAATGTTGAATATACTCCAGAGCAAGTGTGTGAAGGTATCCTAGAAATAATTAGAACAATAAGGGAGAAACACCCAAGTGCTTACATAGTATTGCCTGTAAGTATGGTCTACAATAGTTTACACTGATAATATTCTTTTCTTGTGAATTCTATTAATGTTTTTGTTTTATATTCTAGAGTCTACTTCCTCGTGGTCAATACCAAAATACATTAAGGGAGAAGAACTCGAAGATCAATCAAATTTTACGTGAAAAAGTTGCTAACATGAATAAAGTGGAAATGGTTCCCATAGACAAAGGTTTTGTACAAACCGATGGCACTATCAGTCACCATGACATGCATGACTACCTCACTCCAACTAATGCAGCTTGTAGGAAAGCATTTGAACCTATTTATGATCTACTTCAGCAAATTTTATTTGAGGGAGAGCCTGAAAAAGACTTAACACCATCTGAATAATTCATTGTTCTATTTGTACTATATGGCAGCTTATTTTGCAGCAGGTTTATTGTGATGGAATCAGTAGTACTTATCATTAGCTTTTATATTAAGCTTAAGTGTCAAACATTTTATCTATTAACTTATAATCCTCTACATTCCAAATTAGCATTATGATATTCTAATCGGCTGTGTTTATTTAATCACTTCATTTGAAATATTTTTATTATGATGGCTTTATTATGTTTACAAGCTTAATTTAGCTGTAAGGTTATGCATTTTATGTGCAGATTATTTGTGCGCAACAGGGTTAGTACTTACATTTCTAGTATTTATTTTCTCACAACCATGAAAGATTTTATGTAACATTAGAAACAATTTGAAAAGTATTATGTTACTATTGTTATTTTTTAGAACCTCTTTTTTGGAGATATGTAACAAAGCAATCTTGTTAGTTTAATTTTAGATGCTTAAATTATTCTTCTCATAAGTACTCACAAATGCAAGTACATTAGTCTTATTAATATTTTATGTATTATTAATATTTTGCACATCACAGTAATGGAATTGTCTATAACCAAAGATCTTTGAAGATTACTTAACCAAAGTTATAACAGTATATGTATGAATTGTATTGGATGATTAAAATGCAGTTCTATTTTTGATAACAACCAACATTTTAAACTACATGATAAGATCGATAATAAGCAGCAATTGTAGACATTTTCTTTTATTGAAATTGTACCTTTAGCTAACATTGCACAAAATGTGCATTATCCAATACAGTATGAATATTCTATAATCGTTGTAGGCATTATTTAGTGACTATTTAACTGATAGGTACTCATGTTGCCAAACAAGTTTGCTTGAATCTCAAAATGTTATGAAATATTTATTTGCATGAAGAAGCTTGAAAGTAAACAGTGCAATTATTTCTATATAACTAAATATTGTTTCACTGATCACCTCACCCTTACTCATCAGGTTTGATTTTTACAGATTTTAATTTTTGGTAATGGGATATCAAGAAAAACGCAGATAAATTTTACCAACATTTATTTGTACAATATGAATTAACTACAAAGTCTGAATTGAAACACTACATCATCTGAGAAAATCCATTCAAATTCCATAAACTAATATTTGTTACGCAACCTATTAAAATATAAACTGAGTGGTAAGGTGGGGCTCGCTTGCAGGAGTGACTTGTCAAATAAGTTGAAGTTCTTCTTTTCAAGTTTAGCTAAGTACTTGTCGACAGCTGTTGCTGGTAAGAATATCTGCTTCGAAAGTTGCGGGACTTTTATATCTCTGGCCTGAAAACAATGAAATCTCACATTATTAAATTATTCTTGTAAAGATAAAAGTCAAATGATTAGGTACATAAATCTGCTTCCAAACAGAATTAGTTTGCATGTTTGTTCCCTAGGTTGAGGTTGCTCATACAGAGGGATATCAGACATTTTAACCTGTTGACTGTCGGAAAACACACCCATTGTGTTTCTATTAATTACTCAAGTTCCACATAATGAAACACAATTGGTTTTCTATTGTTCTGTCTTACTGGTAAGTCTATCTCTATTTTCACAACACTTTACCTTTTTCAAGTGACTATTTGCCCTTGAAGCAATTTCAAATACCACATTTCTCATTTGTTCACTGTCAACACACCGTAAAACATTTTCTTGACTTATTTCATACTTCATGAGGATATCCATGGGCAAGGTAACCATTTTATGGTAACGGGATATATGGACGGACCTGAAACATATGATTTGCAAGGATTACCATGGTACACATTATTTTAAAGTAAAAAGTATGAAGCAGCAATGTTGCTAGGGGATTTATCATACTACTATTAGAAATGCAAATGTTTGAATGGATAGATTTTTGGGTACTCAGTCATGCCAGAATGCCTGTACGGACCTGGATGAAATTTGGTAGGTACTGAAAAAGATAACAGTCTGGAACAGCACAAAGGCTTTTATCCCCCGTTTTATGTTCCCATGAGATAATTTAGGAATTTCTGTTGAATTGTTGGGATTCTGAAGTTTTACAGACAAAGTTGTGGGCAGAAACTAGTACCTCAATATATTGGTTATTCCTTGAGCTTTTCCCAAATGAGATGCAGCATGGTCAGCATGAACGTCTTTAACACCTGCTACACTTAAAATTAAATAATATATTGAAGACACAGATTCTTCAGCATATTTCTCAATGTCTTCTAAACTTTTAAAGTGTTTAGACTTTAACATATTACTTCTCGATGTTATGAGTTTTTCTAAATGCCTCCGTTGAAGTCCATAGCAGCAACACACCTAAAAGTATGTAAACATGAAATTTTAGTGAAATCTGAATTTGGTATATTAATAAAATTAATAGAATCCTTTTACCTTAAATAGTTCTTGTGCTACAGGATTGGCAGGTACATTTTGTAGTGTAAAAGTGTTTTCTTTGAGAAAAATACCTCGAAGAGCATCTTGCCAAAATTGTAATCTGAATGCAGCAGTCTGTGAGTCAGTAGTTAAATCTTGCACGCGTGCTATTTCTACGTTAAACGCTCTCAATACAAGAACAGGAGAACGAAGAGACTGCGTCATGAGAAGGGTGGCCAAGAAATTTTCATAGTCATGCTGTCTATCTGCAAAATATATAAAGTACCAGAACATGCGATACACTTATCATTCGAGACTTACGTCTTAGAAATTCACGTCAATATTCTACTTATTAGATGGTTATGAATTACTTTACGATATCTGCACAATAATCGATTGAAGTTTTGTTATATGTAGATTCATTTGTAAGAGATCTCGATATTATCCTCCGAGGCTTAAAAGAATTTAGTAAACGAAGAAAAGTTCTCTGTTTATTCATTATTACACTTGCAGGTTGGGGAAGTAAAATAATGTTTTATAACCCCAGTTAGTATTTAACAGCTGAGCAGGAGCTCAAATTTCCCATTTTTAACGTCAAAACCGTCTTGTGAAGTTACGTCAAAACATCAAGAAATTGTCAAATTTGTCATTTTGTGAACGCTACCTACATACGTAATCTGTGGGTGCAGCTAAACCATACCTTATTGTACCTAATTTTATTATATTTCCCATATTTTGCTATTATAGTGTTCCTAATTTATCAATGAGTAGAGTAGACAATACATCACCAATGTTTTTAATAAACACTAGGTAAAAATGACATAAAAGACTGTTTTTCAAATGGCGCTGTAGTTTCTTAGCTGTTGTGGCTATATGGTGGTCTCTATGTCTTACCAGAATCTGATGGCATGACAAAAGCATTTTCATATGGCAATATCAATATTAAATTTCGTCCAGCTTACCGGCTAAAACAACCGCAGTGTTCGGGCTCTACCTATGGCTGATAATTAGGATAATGTTAATATCAATTTTATTGTCACCTGACATAAAGCGCGCTGAAGAGTTGACCGGTAAGTTATTCTGAGTGTATTTAGTTTATTTTATACCTCTTTAAGGCGAATCATAGGTGAGGGCACGCGTCGAATGATGGTGTATTTTCCACGTCTCGTAAATTAGAAGAGGGGGGAAGAAAAATATCAATTTGGATAGTTTTGATTAAGAGTTGACTGAGCACATAAAATCAGTTCACGCGCCATACTTTTCGGCAACGCAGACCATGGTCTGCGTAGGTGAGCGTACGCGCTAGCTAGGTCAATGTTTCTAATACTTATCAAAGAGTATTTTCTGCTTTACGATACTGAATTTCCGAGTTATTAAATATCTCCAATGTTTGTTTTTTAAATTACGGCTCAGTAGGAATTTCTCCAGAACCGTGCTTTTAAAAAGCATAATAGAAGCAAACATATAAGCTCACAATCACATACAGGAACACCCAGACTATGGTACAAATATTTGAAGGCCATAATAAATATTTGATCCGTGCGAAAATCGAACCCATGACATGCAGCGCAGTAGCCAATCGCTCAGCCACTGCGACAACCGTGCCGTTAAAACAACGGTCTTTGTTTCCGCAGTTAAAGTACCTATTTTGAGTAGTAGGTATAAAGGGTCATTGAAAAAATACTCATCATTATGAACAACTTTTACTATGGGACCAACCCTTTAATCATGAAATAAAAGTCAGCTGTTCCATACATTATGATAGCATTTTTGTATAGCTGTTTTTTTTTCTTGATTTCAGGGTTGGTCCCATTATTAAAGTTGTTCATAATGATGAGTACAATGACCCCTTTTCAGGTTTCGGGTATTTTTTCAATTAATTACCCTGTTTAAAGCGTGTATTCGAGTAAAGTGTACCTACCTAAAGTGGTATTGGTTTTTTCTATTACGAATTTCTCCATTTGCGCCTGAACTCTCTGGTCGTGTTGGATTACCATTCCATCGAACTGTGGAAGTTAGAGAGACGCCGTGACCGAAATCGGGCTGGAGAATAATAATAATATGATTTGTTAAATAAAAATCTCATTGTAAAATAAATGATCTACTCAATAGTAGGTAGATAGGTTATAAAAGGATAATCTGTGATTATACATCGTTGTATTGTACTTTGATGGTGTTACCACATCAATCGATCGATCGTCGATAAATCGATGGCATCGGCCATCGATCGATGGTAGAATGGATTAGGCGATGTCGATCGCTTTCTACCCGCGCCGCGCTCGCTACCTAATAGATCAACGTTGACTATGGGCGTAGCCACGGTGAGGCAAACTGGGGTGCTTGCCCCACCCTGACTGGCTCATGGGTGATTTATTTAATATTTAAATCATCTATCAAAACTAATATTCTAAACAAAAGAAATTACACTTATTAAACAGAAAATGTGTTACAATCCAGAAATTATACCATTCTGTTTTGTAAATTTAATTACAATAAAGGTAATAACTTTGTATTTGTCAGTATTGCCCCACCCAAAATCAAAACCTGGCTACGCTGATGACGTCGACTGATGTCGATCGATCGATTGGTGTGGTAACACCCTTACTGACAAATGGCTTCATTAATATTAATGTAGTAAATTAGCAAATTACTGTCTGAAATCATTCATTAATCCTTGTTGAAAAAAACTCCATTGCCACTAGAAACTGTAGGTCAGTTTCTAGTGGCCATGGCGTTTAAAGCCTCATTGATTTAATTATTAAAGTGTATTTCACAGATTTATTGTTTATCGGTTGATGCAGTTTTACTACTACCGAAAAAACAAAAATACCGACTGCGTAAAAAAATAAATTTAAAATAAAAACTGAATACAAAAACTTAAGATCAAAAATACTTAAACTCGACTACTGCAAAATCACCGGTTTGCCCTAAACCATAACATGCTCGGTTTTTAACATTCTAGTAGAATTACATTTTGTTAGGGTAGGTGGCATCTAGCATCGGGGGAGCGGTGAATGCTTATGCGAATCTCGCACTCCCGGCCGTAGGCAGAGGTGGAACATTGCGGTGGTTATATTATAGCCGGTAAGAGTCCGGCATGCCCCCCGTCATCCCTACGGCGGAGGAAGTCCGTGAGGATTTTTACGGCGCACAAAAAATAAAGTGTATGGCATACGACCGCGGCTATCCTCCGAACATCACTAACATTATCAATGTCAGATGAAAATATTTTCTTGTTTTACTTTTTAGAGCGTGATTTTTCAGCTGTCGGGTTTTAGTTTATAAACTTACTTTTTATTTAAATTATTTGGGTTAGGTATAATAAGAAATGTAGTTACTGAAATGTGCTTGTTAAGACCTTTCATTTAGACCGAATATACTTAATTTAATCACCTTAATTTTATTTTATGATTATTTATGTCTGCTGTATAGATTTTATTTAGGTATGTCTGTTGTAAGGTGTCGACTTTAAATGTTTTGTTACGTCATATACCCTATAACCAGCGGGCCGTAATACTACGAATAGTGTAGAACAGGGGTCACCAAATGGCTGACCGCGGTCCGTATCCGGACCGCCGAGACATTTACTGTGTGCGGACTTTATGGAAACAGTAAACTTACTTACTTAAAACTAGAGGCCATATCCTAACTAATATTATAAATGCGAAAGTAAGTTTGTTTGTTTGTTTGTTACCATTTTACGCCTAAGCCACTGAACCGATCATCCTGAATTTTTGCATATATACGTTGCCAGATGTACAGGGACGAACATAGGGTACCTTTAATCCCGAAAAAAAGTACTGTTTCCGAGGGAAATCACAATAACATTCTTATGATCTAGATGGCGCAACGTGTCGTTTCGAATCGTGATTGTAACTAAATAATTAAAATGACAGGACATGGTTAATTTTTTCCGCGGCTTCATCTGTGTCCGTGATAACCGAAATTTACGCGGACGAAGTCGCGGGCAAAAGCTAGTTGAATATAATTTTGAAGGTGGCTGCAATAATCACAGGTGTAATATTAACTTTCGGGACCTGCAGACATAGTATGAGCCCACAATTTGCAGCGTTATAACTGTATCTACTCTTCTCCACGCCGCACGGTCGCTTAAACAACTGATATCGCTGATCATAAGACCTAAAAATATCAAGGGGTCATCTAAAAAAACTTAAAAACAAAATTGTAAAGTTATTTTCTAGTCTCATTGGGAATATTTACCTTAAAAATCGTCCATAAAACACAATGTGCAATGCACCACGTCCACAACTAGAAGCCTGATAACATATTTATTTACAATGTTTTACGGGCACCGCGAAAAACTGTCGTTGCACTCAACTTTGAACTGGTTCGATAACTAATCAATATAGCGTTCACTGATCTTTTTGGGAACTAAAATAGTATTGCTGGCTATTCAACCCATTATACATAAATTCTGCTAGCTGGTGTGCATCTAAATATTTTCGCCGGGGGATCAAAATACCAGCATGGGATCACATTTTCACCTTTCTTCTACCAATATTATACACGCGAAAGTGTATAGCCGTGAAAGAGTATTAGACAAAAACACAGACAGAGTCCTGTCTGTTTGTTACGCTTTCACGGCTAAACTACTAATCAGATTTTGATGACATTTGGTACGCAGTTCGAATCCCAAGAATGGATATGATAGGCTACGTTCTAATCCGCGAAATCGTCTGCGCCCACGATAGCCAATATTCACGTAGACGAAGTCGCGGGCAAAAGCTAGTAAAACAATAAGTTATAGTATTCAAAATTGTTTCATTAATATTGTCTTATTTGCATTTCTAGTTTCGCGTGGCATAGTTGTACTTAAGTGAGGTGTAACGAAAAAATATCGTCATTATAGTCTCGGCCTTTTAAGATGTCGTGTCGTTTATGGGGCCGTAACGAGTGGGACGTGCGGGCTTCTTCTTTAGCCTGCAATACATTTAACCCTATAAGAGACATCATTGAAACTCTTAGTATAAAGCCAAATCCAAATAAATCATACATCCCGCTTTCAGTCGGTGAGTGAAACTTTTTTATTTTACACGCGCTTCGGGGCCATATTCTTTCAGGACCGATGTGAAGATAACAGCACTAACTGCCTTTCTCCGCAATAAATTCATTTACATGTATTTACTTAGTTCGTACGAAAAGAAACTAACACTTTTTAATAAACACCATACTCTCTCTCCTTGAACGGTTCCAGAACGCTTGATTGATCAACTATAGAGATAGCCTCTATAGAGATACACAGAATATGCTACAATTTTATTTAATAAGGCCCGATAATTAAAAACGCCAAGGGAATCTCAGGCTATGCTTCAGAAGCGGTAGCGTAGCCCCTTGACCTTAAACTTAAATATTTAAGTTATTTGTTTGCTCATTTTTATGCTTTAAATTATAGTGTCGCTATATTTAAAACTACGTGTTTACGAATGCAGGCTTTTAATTGTAGGAGGTATTCACTTTTAATGCTTTCGCCCGATTTGCACGGAAAATGCGTCGTACCTGCCTATCTACCTGCATTTGGCTGGATAAGTACACAAAATGTTTACCGGGAACTTTCGATAGTGAGAAATTTTTGGGATCATTTTTATTTTGCATGCCTAACCGGTTCGCGGTACAGTAGTTCTTAACCGTATTGCTCACTGAGTTTGAACCTTTCAATCCAGACGTTTTAAATTTGGTGCTATAGTAGGTACCTAACACTTGTGTCATCGTGTATGATGTTTTGAAATGAAGATTTGGAAGAGAGGACACTAAGTGATAAGAACTGAGAAACGCCTAAGTCTAGTCTAATGGTTTGTCATGCATAATTATTCACCGAGACTGGCCAAATAGGCACTTTTTTATTAATCATTTAAAGTAGCTGGCTATGAGAAATGCCACGCAAAAATAATAATGCACGCATGCGAATGTTCAAATTGAGCAGGCAGCACGAGTGTTCAAATTAAAAGGGTTCGATTTCAATCGATTTATTAATAGGAAATATTACTAATTGACTAATTAATAAAGGAGATGGACAAAATGTGCCCCCAGATCTGTACATAAACAAAGTATATATTACAGTTAATTTTATTAAAAATAATCAAGTCAATTAAATAACTATTTACATCTCAAAGTATTCTTCCCTTTAAAACGTCAAACGATTGTACAGATATAAAATAGGTATCATTTAATAATACAGGTCTTATATTCAAGAAATCAACAAGGTGCATAGGTAGGTACTTCTCAGCAATCGTAGACAAGTTACTGAAGGTTCAAAATTTTTATTTTCACCGAGTTAGTTAAGACGCCGCCTTCCGTACACCTAACGAAATCAGGAAAGGATACATTATTTTATTTTCTTGTTCCTTGAATGAAGTAGTACACAAAAATTAGGTAGGTACTTAAATTACAAGAAATATGTTTTTATGACTAGACTGCCAAGACTGCCAAAACTTCAAGACTGCCTTGTTGGTCTAGTGGTCGCAAGCGCGACTGCTGTGCATGAGGTCTTGGGTTCAATTCCCAGGTTGGGCAGAGTGTTATTGGGTTTTCCATCAGGAATTTCTCAGTAGCAGCCTCGGAGTCCGGATTTGTGCCCGGTTGATGGCAATTGGCTCGCCCCCTATTACATGAGACTAAAAACATAACTGGCGAAATGTGGGTGTACTAATGGGTACACCTCTGCCTAACCTTTCGGGGATTACAGGCGTAATGTTATGTATGTATGTATGTATGTTTTTATGTTATTGGAAATATTGTAGAAGACCGCACTACCGATTTGGGGTAACCTGTTAAGATAGTTCTGTTGTGGATAATAAATAAATAACTTTTGTACACGACTGCTGGGATGTATGGACATGTTTGATTTGAGTGCCACCTATTTTTTTTTTATGTACAAGCCTATATAATCTTTGTCCATCTCTTTTTTATTATAATATTATATTATTTAAATTATTCGTATTTACGTTAGAAAGCTACGTTTACTCAGCAAGCTTGAATTAGGTCTTTTGTATCCGGTTAGACTGGAAGCTGATGAGAAGCCATTAAAGTTATTTTAGTTTCAAAAGCAATCTGTGCTTTTGAAACTTGTAAATATGTATATTATGACATATTAATCTGATTATTTGATGAACTCTCGGCAGTTTGGACATGAAGTTGACAACAACTTCCTAGGTAGGACTTGATATAATTATTCACCAGGTAATAACAACGATCGAAGTTTAATATCCATTACATTTTTTATTCCGTTTAATCGATTATGACGAGCGTTCAGGGTCTGATTTACACTTTCTGAAAATCAATGGAGCAATTAGGTCTTATAATGAATACCTACTTAAATTAATTGGAATTTAGCTCAATGCTATTTATTCATTACTTTGCGCAATGCCATTTTTTCATAAATTAGTACTAAGTTCAATGCTATAAACGATTAAATAATGAACCTTACCACGCGATGACAAAGAAAATTGTAAAATTACTTACACCTAAATCCATAAAAATATTTTGTTATAAATAAATAAGAGAGAGGGGCGAGATCGTTTCAGACAGTGCATCAAAAAACTGGTTCGCTTGGTTGTTTTCAAGCCAAAACCTGTCACCCTGCCCACCCGCACCAGTAGCCATCTCAGCACAGCACGTGCGTGTGATGGGATGGCGCAAGGATCTCAACACATGTTGCACCCCAAGCCTACTACCCAACCTTCACCACTGTGTGGACCGCACGGAGGAAACGGTGGAGCATACGGTGTCCCGGTGGTCTGCCCCGCTTGGGCAAAGCACCGCCGTGTCCTCACGGAGGCGATAGGCGGTGGTTACCTCTCGCGTCCGGCCCTAGTACAGGCCATGCTCCGGAGCGAAAGGGAATGGAAAGCAGTCCTTCTGCGAAACAGTAATGCTAGCCAAGCGGAAAGCATGAGGGAGAGAACATCCTCCACCTCACGCCCCAGCCGCCGCGAGAGACGTCCAGGGCGTCGGACGTCGCGAGACGACATACGGCCACCTTGGGCGCGGACTTGCGGATGGCGAGCTACGCATCACTCACCATCCGATGGAGATGGTGGATGACGATGGATCGGATGGTGAGTGATGGGTAGCTCGCCATCCGATCAAGGACCAAGCCCGGGTCGACGGCGCGATCTGTTCGCACGCGCCTCAAAGAGCTGTCAGCACAGGGACGGGGCCCCCAACGGGGCCAACGCCTGCCGGGGTTGCGGGACGTCTTAAGAGGATACCGTGGGCTCGGAACGTAAAGGGCAACAGAAGGAACAGGGTGGTTTTTTAGTCAGTAAAAGTCTGACAGTCCCTTCCGCCTCACCCATGGCGGAAGGAGTCATTGGATGATTTTTACCACCTAAAAAAAAAAGTCCTCTCTATCAGTCAATCGATATCGTGCTATTATTTTTTTATATAGAATTATATTTTAAACACTTTTGTTGATGAATTTACCATCAATTAATTAATGAAATACTATCTACAGCATATTAATTGCTCTGTTTGCGCTGACCGTTAGGGTTTTTTTAATAATAGTAATAATCACTTTAATTTTGGCCCATAAAATCCACTGATTTAATGGGCCAGAATTAAAATGTGTATTATGTAATTTAAACGTTGTTATAAAGACAACTGTTTTATAGAATTTCGTTTCACATACAATTCTACTCATAAATTATCGTTTCATAGAATATAATCAATATGAAGAATTTGATACCCTCATTTTTGTTACAAAATAAAATTTATTTTATACCTACTTAGTATATTCATATCATAGAATTATTTATTTCACTTTTAGTCGCTTAAAAGGCATAGTGGGAGTCATATATATACCCCCCCAACATATTAATAATGATGGATAATTATTACTCATTTTCAATAATCACACTAACCGTCTAATTTTACATTAACGTTGAAAAAAAAAACCATGGAAAAATACACCGAACAAACAATATTCGTTAAAAAATAGGTACTGTTTGATAGGGTTGTGAAATAAAAAAATATAATACATAATAAAAATATAATAAATACTGGTATTCAGCTGCATCCGGTTAGACTGGAAGCCGACCCCAACATAGTTGGGAAAAGGCAAGGAAGATGATGAGGGTTGTGGAATAAAAAACAAACATATGAAAATAAATAAGGATCAATATTTAAATAAGAAATTAAAGAAATATTTCTTTAATTTCTTAAAAATGAGAGTCTACTCTCGTTTTATTAACTCTCACTTTATGGGATTTTTTTAGATTGTTAAATTAATGAGTACATAAATTATACTCTTGTACAGTTTACTACACTTACCGTAAAATCCGGAATTCTTTAATATCCCTTTTTTCTATATTAATTAAACACAATGTTAATTATCGTATCTATATAATAATATAATGCTTATTTCAATTACAGGCGATCCAACAGCCTTCGGTAATCTACAGCCCTCTGAAAACATTATTGATGCAATATGTGACACCGCTAGACTAAACGAAAGTCGGAACTATGGTCCTACTATTGGACACCGTGACGCGAGGCAGGCAGTGGCGGAGTACAGCGCTCACCAGGGTGCAGTAACAGCTGATGACGTCATCCTCTGCAGTGGGTGCTCCCATGCTATTGACATCTCCCTCAGCGTCATCGCTGACGTTGGACAAAATGTCCTGATTCCCCGACCTGGATATTTAATACATAAAACTCTTGGAGAAGGACTGGGTATTATTATAAAATATTATGATTTATTGGTAAGTTTCACTTAAATAGTGAAATTCACGATGGAAAGTAGCCCGTGAAATTCAAAATTAATTTTGTTTTACGCGACATTTGCAAAAATGTACCTACCTAAGTAAGATTTTTTTTAATGTCACGGTTTATATTGAAGAAATCACCCAAAGAGAATGGGTATTGCTTGCAATGTATCTCATGGATGTCGAGTAACTACAATTACAATGGTGACTATTGTTGTCAGATCTACATTATTATAAAAGTATGGGTTAGGTAATGTATAATCGTCCAATACGAATACTATATAATGCCTTCTGTTTTTTTTCAGCCTGATCAGAACTGGCAAGTGGATCTGAAGAGCCTCGAACGTCAAATAGATCAAAATACAGCAGCGATCATTGTTAATAATCCTTCTAACCCTTGTGGCTCAGTTTACACCAAGGAACATCTGAGAGACATAATCGATGTGGCGTCGAGGTATCGCGTGCCGATAATTGCAGACGAAATTTACGAACACTTCGTTTTCTCCAATCACGAATACACAGCGGTATCGTCTCTTTCTGAAGATGTGCCAGTTTTGACATGTAGTGGAGCCACGAAAAGATTTTTGATTCCTGGCTGGCGATTAGGCTGGGTGATCATACACGACCGCCAGAATATTTTAGGAAAAGAGGTTCGAAATGGATTGCTGAGTATGTCGACTCGGATTTTAGGACCAAACACGCTAATGCAGAAGGCTTTACCGAGAATCATCAAAGAGACTCCACAAACTTTCTTCGACAGCACGATACGGTTTATTGAGGTGAGATCTAATATTTTTTATTTAGTGAGGTACCTAAGTTTATTAACTGTTGTTACAATGGTTACATTTGGCGGACCGCATTTTTAGTAAAACAGTTGTCCCCAAACTAGGCGGTGCCTGTATCTTGGGGACCAGGGTCGTGGTAGAAAATAATGTTTGCCATTAGGATAGGTAGATAATAAATTTATCTTAAGTACGAAATCAGATTTTGATTTTACCACCTAAAAAAAAAAAAAAAGTACGAAATCAGATCAAAACTTAAATTGTGGTAAACATAATGCTTAAAAACTAAAATATAACATACCAAAACAAAAAGTTGTGATATGCAGGTGCTTGTAAGGTGTAGTGTGTTTGTCGCAACGCAGGGAGGGGTCGCCCTAGGTAAACCTACACTGATCTTATTGGTGAAGTTCTTTCTATTAGAACTGTCTTGTTGACTTTCTATTGTAACTGGCGGGCTTGTATGACGAGATATATGAACGTGGATGAGGCGATAGGAGTATGTAAGGATCGTAGCAGGTGGCGTTCTGTGGTGCTGCCTACCCCCATGGGAAAAAGGCTTCAGTTTATGTATGTGTGTAATATGTAACTTTTATAAGAGTTTTCTGAGCTCTTTCCAACTCAATCATTATTGTTTTCCCAGATCCACCCCAGATTAATACAATGTTGTTTAAAAAATATTTTTTTCTGATTTTGCAAGTCATGTGGTTTTACACTTAAGTCTTAAATTCAAAAGGTTTGTAAGTATTTGCTTCGTTTAAACTACGACTTACGGTAGTTAGGAACTGGGAGGTTGCATTTTGTCCAGTGTAATTGCTTAGCAGGATGACTTTTTAAGAATATAATTAGTAACCAAATGAAATATTATGTGTTTCAGAGTCAAGCTAAACTTGCTTACATGGAATTGCTCAAAGCTCCGGGGCTGCGCCCGATCATGCCGCAAGGGTCTATGTATATGATGATTGAAATCAAAATCTCGCTATTCCCTAAATTCGCCAATGAACTTCAATTTATTTGTCAGCTTTGTAATGAGCAATCTATCCTTTGTATACCTGGGAAGGTACGTTGTTTTGTAACTGATAAATTCTGCCTACGCCTAGATAGCGCATGGAACTACCTATGTATATCCTGTATCGGCTGATGTTGTAAAATACTGAAGGCAATAATGATGTACTTAATATTTCAGTGTTTCAACTACCCAAACTTCATGCGGATCGTGCTTACCGTGCCTGAAGATATATTGCGAGAAGCATGTGTTAGAATCACAAGTTTCTGCGAAGACCACATACTAAAGGAGCAATTAAAGAGAACGGAAAATGACGATGTATCTATCGCTAACGGCGAGTCAGCACACGTAGCGTCGAAACCAAACTTATTGAAGTATATTGCTTAACTTTACTTATTAATTACCTACTTATTGTACTTAGACAAATTAAGATATAATAACGGCGGTCCCTACGTAGGTATAATCCATTAAGTGTTAGTTAATCCGTGATTAAATTTTTTTTTCGTTATCTTCTGGCCACCTTTACTATCGTCTAATCTAGTATAATAAAAAAATTAAAAAAATTAGCAAATTGAATTTTAAATCAATACACGACATTTCCTGTAGCTATAAAATTTGTCATTATTTCCTACAACACTGAACCGTAATGGTAATTCTTCTCCGGCTCTCGCACCACTTGCACTGACGCTCGCCGGTAAGAAACCATTGTGGGACCCAGAACCTGGGTAATCTGCAGTACGCAATACTTTCTATTTTAATTTATAACGAAATTATGCTTGGTACATAGACCTGGCAATTCTGTAAAGCACAAAGGATTTGGGCGAGACTCATCGATTATGTGTGTGGAAAGCTCGACTTTTAGAAACAACTCATTGCATAATCCAGAGTACAAGAGTAACTTTCTGTATGTTAAAAATCTGTGTTGACAAATGAGTCTATACCACATAATTGTTGCTTCTCGCCTAAGACCACTGTGTGAAGCATTGTTTGTTCCACGTAATGGTTTCAGGATAAATTGAATTACCCATAAAGCACCCTGTTGCATGCTGCAGAGGACCCTGATTCGTTTGGTCGCTTTCTGTCCATGGGCAACCGAACCCGGTCTGGTCAGAAAATAAATAATGGTTAACGATCGATAAAAAAACCGTCTGCTTTCATTAACCAAAGTGACTAATACTTTGTATAAAGGGATACAAATTTATCCTATAAAATCTGGTTTAGATTTTGAAAGTAATTTGAAAAACTTCCAGGGGCCCTTTTTTCACAAAAATACAAATAATCGGTAATTTTCGGGATATCGAATCCGCAGCCTCATGCATGAAAGGCGGACTCTTTAACCACTCCGGCCATCATCCTGAATTAATTAATTACTCTTAATTTCGAGTGAATAATGTTTAATAATTTTCAGCATCGAGTCGAAGGTATTCTACTAACTATGAACAAAAAAAACCCACTACTTACATAAAAAAAACGATCTAAGTTATAGCTCGAATGCATGCTAAAAATGCTTTCACTCGTAGATTTAGCTCATGAAACCATTATTTTGAAACATTCTCCGTTTTAATAATATTTATGTTCAATTATTCTTCTTCTTAGCGTGTTGATTGATGGCCGTCTATACTGAGTCGGTACTGCTTCTGTTTATTCAATTATGCGAATCCTCACAGGTAAAATTAGAATCAGTTCTACTTACATACAATTATTATTTCATGCGTATTACGCTTGACTCCAGTAAAATCGCACACGAAATGTAATAAATAAGGGCTAATAAAGAGTCAAACTTTTCCAATCTTCTTATAGCACGCACTCGGCCACTGAAGCTTATAATCTAGACCTGACTAACACAAGCACTGCCACTCATCTCAATGACGCTGTTCTATCAGATACTGAAGTTACAATAATTTAAGAGATTGCTTACAGAACTATCTAAAGTCACTTGCCGCTAGTCATTATTTTATTTTCATAGACCGTAACACCACATGAGTAGAATAAACGGACTCTGTGGTAACACTGCAAAGTTATTAGCCTGCCTAAAATTCATGCAGATGGCAAAAACTACGAGTATATGTACGACTCCTGTGTCTTATATTTGTGGACTGTAAAAAGGCTTCTGACTGTACCTATCTGAAATCGTTCGTTCTACAATGTAAGGAGCAATGCCAAGTCGGCTGGCGATATATTCAAGTGATGAGATGTCATTATGGAAACGCTACAATAACTGTGAAAACTCAGTACCAGCAAACTGGGTCGAGGGTTGAGATAAGGGCACTTAATCTCCCCTGAATTGTTCACCAACGCATTGGATTTTGAAAAGGACATGGCACCATCACACGCGGTTAGTATATCTCACACTTGAGATTTGTAGATGGCATTATCGTAATGGCTGCAACTCTTACAGTGTATGTAAGAGTAGATGACTTCCTAATACATAAATTCTTCATAACGCATCACTCTCCGGATGAACTTGAACAAAACCAAGGTTGGATATGTTCGATGAAAACACCACTCCGGGGCTGCTTTTCGACAGAATGACACTCGAAGTTGTTCATGAAAACGATTATCTTGGGCAAACTATAATTTGTTAAAAATAAATTAATCGAGAGGAGGACAGAATGATTACCTGAGCTGGGCGGTTTCGGAAAACTACGTTCCATAGAGCGTAAAGACAAAGTAGTCTTCCAGTCAGTGCGTCATAACTGTTATGACTTACGCAACCGAGATGTGGACACCAATGATGGAAACAAGGATGTAGTCCAAAAATTCAAGGTCGCTCAACGAACTATGGAAAGGGCTATTCTTGGAGTCTCTCTGAGGGTTCGCATTCGAGATAACTGTTGTGGCAGACGTGAGTATACTCCTGAAGGTCCTGAGGCCTTCCTATCTTATGGTAGAAAAGCACCAGGACGAAGCCTACAGACGGCCTTGGCGGAGCGACGATCTTCGCAGGGCCGCTGGTAGTGGAAGCAGGTGGATGAAAGTAACTAATGACCAAGCTAAATGGCGTGCAATTGCCACTTTGCTAAAGCAGTGGACTGCTGTGGACTGAGGATGTTCTGAGTTCACTAATACTATCTCTTTACTTTTACAGTTCTATTGGGATGAGCGTCAGAGGGTTTGTTTTCTCAATATTTAGGAAAATTGAATTTTATTTGAGGGAAAGTGGCTCGGTTTTATGAATGAATTAAGCGACTAATCAGACTCCCGCGTAAAAGTCAAAAAGTTACATCACTTAAGTTAAACACTTTACAATAGGACTAATTCCGATACATAAGTAAGTTATTAACTAAGAGATTAATAATACACCAAAAAGGACATCTAAACACTTATCTTTTAATTTATTTTTTAATTAATTTATTTTGTTTCATGATTTACGTTGAGTGGAACATGAACGAGATGTGTTTGAAACTTTATAGTGCTCTCCTGAAAAGAACCTCGCACAGAATGGTCGTTCGGTCATTTTGCCTAAAAACTGGAAAACTACAGCAAGACTATATTGGCGCAAAGTTAAAGTTAGTTAGTTATGGCCAGTTTTGTAGTTAAATCCATTTCTATGCTGAATTCTATAAGACGATTATTTTGTTACTGGTAAAAAATAAAGGAAAAGCAATTAAATTAATCACAACAAGATTGATTTCGTGTTCTAAGATTTAAAAACGTAACTTTACCTAAGTATAATAAACCCACATAGTGGACCAGTCGTGAGGTCGATGTTGCTGAAACTTTGAAGAAATCCTTTTTGTATTAGATAACCAATATCGAGGAAGGTTATAAGCAATATAACATAACGCTGCGAACTACGGGAGCGGGGCAGGAAACTTAAGACTTAATTTAACGCTCGTGATACAGTGGGGTATAGCTAGTTATAATATTGGTCCACGTAGTCCTCATTTTCATATTTCTCTGGTGACCTGATTTACAGGTTTTGCCGGAAACTTAGTTTAGGCACCAGTCTTCCACAAATTAAATACAAAATTGTAGCTGTAGATTAGAAGAAACTATCGCTGTCGCTCTCCGAGCCTCTGCGTGCGAATAGGACAACTGCAGATTCGACTGATTAGACTAAGCAAAGTCAAAATTAGGGGTTTGGGTCTTGGCTATTTTTCTTATCTAATATTGAACTAATATAAAAGATATTTCATAAACTGAATAAAAAGGATACACAGATAGATACACAGATATATACAGTGCCCCTATGTTTTTTTTTACTAGTTTTCAAATTAGTTTACTAGGCTGTTCACAAATGTACAAATAGGCAAGTTTTAGCTTTTTCTGTGGGCTTAAAGTTCCTATAAAAATAATATAATTATGTAAAAATGAAAACATAGAGGATAAGAAATAGTTGATATTTACTTTACTCTAAAACAACACTACTTTAAATTAAAGTCATAAAACCAGAACGGAAACAGGCGAAAGAGAGCGTTTGCATTAAGAAAAGACCACCTGCCTTTCCTTGTAATGTTGGTAAAAAAAAAAATCTATTAACAACTAACTAGCCAGACATATAATTAGTTTGTAACACTGTATATATTAATGAGAACCTTATTTGTATAGGCTGTAAACAATAAAATCTAACAGACACTTGTTTGTTGACAAACATGTTGTTGTTGTTGCTTGAAAACGTAGATAATTATATTCATTTAGAAGGGGATAGACTCATGAGTAATACATTAGAATAGCTACATAGAGAAAATGTTTAAATAATGGCCAGTTTAAGAGAAAAATATTTATTATTTAACCTAGGGTTTAAATATGTAGAACGATCAGATTTTTCCAATTTTAGAAGAAAAAGATTACATTTTCTCAATATAAGCAGACAAAATCGACCGAACGACTTGTTCACTATGTGAAATGTGTGATCAAATACGTCTCTACGTGTAACGTGGCTATATTTTCCCAAAATTTCTGCCACTTTGACCGAACGGCTTTTTTCTTATTTGCGGAGACTTTGTCATTAATTTTACCTAGGGGATTGTACGTAGGGACCGGCGATAAATAGGTAGCTTTCACAAAGGGATCGAACAATAACAGAACATCTGTTATTTTCTGGGATTACTTTTTTCAAATTATTAACACAAATGTAGGTATTTTATGCTGAAATTAAATTTTGAAATCAGTTCCTTCTCTTGAGGTGATGCATATATTCGCAATATAGAAGCAGAATAGAGAAATTTCGACAATTCCTTAGTTATATCTACCTAGCTAGAGAAAATAACTAGCCTAGGTAAGATTTAGCTGTCAGGTTGATATCAAAGAACATTCTTAGAGAAATATATGTCGTAATGGCCTGTCTAATCCGTTTTGGAACGAGCAACACCAACTTTCTGATTATCTGACCGACTCCTTGACAATTCAAAAGTTCCTAGAAATAGTCTAAATGAAATAAATGCTTTGCTTTGACTTTAATATTATGTAACTAATGATTTTTAAAGTTTTGGATGCATGGAAAGTTTTGTTGTTTCTTTCCTATTATAGAGCCAGCCAAGGGATAAAAAGGGAAGACACTCAGGGACTCGAAGGTAAGGAAAAAGTACACCTAACATCCTTAGTTTACTGAATTGTTCAGATCCATCAGTTTGGGTATTATAATTGCTTAATAAAAGAAAGGATGCCTGAGTAGATAGTGAGAACTTGTATTGTTATCACGCTCGTATTTGAAAGTAATTACGTTAATTGTGATAAAATGTAACAAATGCAATGTATGGAGGCCCAGTTTTATAAATATAGGTACATACTGTAGGGCTAAATTAAACACGAGCTTAATTAATTAGAGTCCTGCTCTCCTGCAGATTACTTTTGCTGGAACTACGTATGATCATTGCTTTTCGCAACTTGCACATGATGTACCTACCTGTACATACCTATAATATCATCTGCATACCATCATAGCACAGTAAGTAATTATATGGTAATTGTTAATTAATAGAAATCGTATACTAATCGTGTGTTCTAACTACTTTTGGCAGTGGCGGCGGTAGTTTTAAAAGATGTTTTTTGAATATTAAGTTCGTTTCTACGTATAAGGTACCTATAAAATAAAAAGGTTTCAAAGGTCTTAAACCAAGAAAACCAGTACATTAAACTCGGTTGGTAAGCTTCATGTTTACAAGCATTCGGTATGTGAAAATTCAAAGCAAAACAGACTTTTTTAACAATGAGTACCTAAGTTAAAGTAGTTCGAAAACCATTGATACCTACTGAACATTAACATTTAGGTAGGTAGTGTGCAAGCATCTTTTGCAGAAACAATTAAGAATACAATTAAAAAACACAGTCTTACATCGTAAATGATCTTGAGAGTACTTACTCAAATATATGTACGTTAATTTCATTCATCGTTGAATTTAAAAGGTTTTGGAAGAGGTGCAAGGTGCACAAGTTATCTTTGGTGTGAGAGAAGTTATGAATAATCGAATACCGTATCGTGCACTTTAAAAGCGGTAAACAAGCTTCTTACCTATGTTGAAATAACAAAACTTTCCATGCTGTTCTGGAATACTACTCGGGGAAATTAAAGTTGTCGATGCAACTTGTTAGTTCGATCGTTCGAAGTAAGTAAGAAAGGTGAGAAATTGGGAAAATCTGTAGTTATAATTAAACAGACCATCACGGCATTTCTCTGAGAATATTATTTGTAATCAACCGAATTTTAATTATTTTATTTATTGTAACATACGTACTTAAGTACTTTGAAGTATTGAGGAAAAGCTCCACTAAAACTAGTAAAACGAAACAAGTTCGGTACTTTTTCGTGCATTGTACCTATTTAGGTATTTTATCTCTGGAGATATAGTTTCCCCCAAAAGAAAGATATGAAATTGATCAATCGTTACTATGTCTAATGTATCTATTAGCAGGAATGTTAGGTTAGCATATGTAGCAGCTGATGGCAGCTATTTGTATTTTTGACTAAGTTTGGGGACTGCCAAAACACAGTCTCCAAACCGTCAGAAGCAACAAGCTTGTTCTAATAAGGATCATGCACACAATTGGTTTTGCGTAGCAGGTAATTATCCCGTAGAGTGAGTCTATCAAGTGCTAAAGTATCTATAGGGGCAAATATGTGGCTTGTAGAATATATAAACAACCTGATTCTATTGCCGTCATCACATCTACATTTTCAAACCAGTTCCACGACTCGAGAGCCTGTGCTTGTCAAACGCCACTGTTCCGATACAAAACCGAGTTGTATCGAAATGCGAGCAATACTCTCAATTCAAGTTTAAGTGACGCCGCAGCTTTTAATATTCCGCAAGTTTTGTGCCGATGTCGCGACGGTCTCGAGGAAGCAATACATGGGAGGTGCGTGCATCGACGTTGGCTCGCAATACCCATAACCTGATAAGGGACATCGTCGAGAACCTTCAGGTTGAACCGAACCCAGACAAGCCGCTCATAGCGCTTTCAGTCGGTAAGTGCTTTAATTGTTTCATTTTTTATTCAGATTTTTCATTTTGCGATACCTAGGCAAGTACCTAAATTGAATTCTCAGTGATATTGTTATAAAATGGATAGCCTGGGTTAAATTTCAGATTAAAACAATTAAACAATGTTACTGACGTTACCTACAGTTTTATTTTAGTTACAAATTAATTTTAAAAAAGTTTATAGCTAAGTTCATGACGAAATATCTGCTGATGTTTCACAAAAATGCATGCATTTTTTATGAAATCCAAGTGTATCTTTTTTGGCAATTTTTACTACCTGCTGTCAGCCTCAGTAGCTGGTGCTGTTAGGTCTTCTTGGCTGCAGACAAGTAGAAAGTACTACGACTGTAATAACTATACGAAATCATTGTTATCTAAAAGGCACTGACTTATTATCTTATTGCATATGCTAATGTTGCGTAAAAGTCGCCAAAACTAGCCAGCAGAAATGGGTTAGCGGACTGTTTATTTATATATCAAGGTCAACAGGATTTGAATTTCACAATATTTTTAACAAGGTATACTTCATTTGTTTTGCACGTTAGGTGATCCGACAACTTTTGGAAATCTTAACCCTCCCGAGCAAGTGCTGCAAGCTGTTCGGGAGAGTAATGAGTGGCTTAGCAGTCGCAGTTATGGTCCTGCAAAGGGACACATCGAAGCGAGAGTGGCCGTAGCGCAATACAGTGCCCACCAAGGGGACATTTCACCGGACGATGTCATCCTCTGCAGTGGGTGCTCACATGCTATAGAACTTGCAATCACAGTGATTGCTGACTCAGGACAAAATGTGCTTGTTCCACGGCCAGGCTTCATGATATACAAGACGGTAGCTGAAGGATTAGGCATTAATATCAAATATTACAACTTATTGGTATGTTATCTTTACTTAAAACTATTTAATGATTCCAACCCAAATTATATGTAAGTGCCTCAACAAGTAATCTTTTTTTTTTGTGTAAACTAATAGGAACATAATAAATAGGTAGGTATCGATAAGGAAATTTGTGAAATCTAGGGGCATAGCAGCGGGATAGACAAGTATTATATGAGGTGATGTCAAACGAGTTTCTAGAAGCATAACAAGTTTCTTGTGGAATGGATTTGCATACTGCTCATTTACGCTTTATTTTATTTATAACTGCGTAAATCCTTGATTAAAGGTTATTTAATGAAATGATAGAACATAACTATGATCATGTTTTGTTGCAGCCAGATCAACAATGGAAGATAGATTTAGAGGATCTAGAGAACCAAATAGATGATAACACTGCCGCGTTGGTTGTTATAAATCCATCGAATCCGTGCGGCTCAGTGTACGACAAGGAGCACTTGTGCGAGATACTCGACATAGCATCGAGGAACCACGTGCCAGTCATTGCTGATGAAATATACGAACATTTCGTTTTCTCCAACCACGAATTCACTGCATTGTCGGCTCTCTCTAAAGATGTTCCGATACTAACATGTGGTGGACTCACCAAGAGATTCTTAGTGCCTGGCTGGCGCATGGGCTGGGTGATCATCCACGATAGACATAATATATTAGGAAAGGAAGTACGTGTGGGCCTGTCAAATCTGGCTACTAAAATTTTAGGGCCAAACACCTTAATTCAGAGGGCATTGCCAGCAATATTGACATGTACGCCACAGAGCTTTTTCGATGAAGTTGTGCTATTTATAGAGGTGAGTGAAAGGATATTGTTTTATTTTTATGTTCATGGACCCATCTCATAAAGTACACTATGAATTTTAATAGGTATACTTAAAGTAATATTTTCATTTACCTAATTGTTGTTTCCAGAATCAAGCTAAAATGGCGTTTGATGAACTACGCTGTGCTCCCGGTTTGCGTCCTATAATGCCTCAGGGTGCAATGTACATGATGATTGAAATTAAAATATCGTTGTTTCCAACCTTCAAAAATGAATTACAGTTTGTTGAGCGCATGGTCTCCGAACAGTCTGTATTTTGCTTACCAGGACAGGTCAGTAAAGAGTTACTATTCTTCATTTATATTGTTTTACTTGCTTTGCCTTTCAATTACGTATCTTTAGGTTATGGGCCATAAATTTAAAGTTACCTTTCGAATGAAAGTTTTATTTTTGTTCAAGAATGGGCCCAGAATTGACCCTTCTGGTACTCCCACTTGAACAATACTAGAGCTATTATATGGGCAAGTTTTGTGATATAGCATTTACCCGGATCCTGAATAAGTATAACTGTATATGTGCCAAACCCAAAATAGTAATTAATTCAAATTTGTGTTTTGTTTTTCAGTGTTTTGCGTACCCAAACTTTATGAGGATTGTATTAACTGTGCCCGAAGATATATTGCGAGAAGCTTGCAAAAGAATTATTCTGTTCTGTAAAGATCACATTGTATCTCGAGAAACTCTGAAAGAAATAGAGAGTAACATGGTTACTGTTTCCAGTGACAACGACGTCATCTGTGACAATGGCACTGCACGTGTTGCTTAGAATTTAGAATAATACTAGTAATAGAATGAAATACCTATCTATATCTCTTGTTTTATACACCAAATAATTCACAAATAAAGGGTTTTGTATTGAAATAAATATCAATTAAAATTGAACAAATGAAATCAATATGCCAATAAAATTGGATACCCTATTTATGTTAGACTGCTGAATACTTTGTTATAATCGAAAGAGTAGTAATTTTACAATTATGCATAGCATTTTCTCTAACATTTGTAATAAGACTCGTTTTCAAAGTTATGAGTAAAAAATCGATTAACATTCAGGGTTTTTTTTATTGCCTTACTTTTTTATTCGATTAACACCAAGTTGAATGAATTCGGTATGTGTATCAACTTGCGACATAATACAGATGTTATACAGATGTTAATGAAACTTCATTTATGCATTTTGTGATGTCAGTGATTACATTTGCATCACCCGATCGGATTTGTATCACGCATAGACCTGTTGTAGGCTTTGCAGAAATTTTCCGCCTATTTACCGCGTCAAAATATTATAAGTACAACACCTCACGTCATGGATTATGTTAAAATGTCAAGCTGATTTATATCGAATGTAATTTTATATATAATATTTGTGTACCTATGCTGTTGTATCTACTATATAATATTGTTAATTGAATATATTACAAGTTATAACTTTAGGAAAATTGTGTAGTTACCCTTTTGTTTATGTACCTAAATAAAATATTTACTTTTTAAAAGTATTAATTATTTTTATTCTATTCCATCTCATAATATCATATCTAATGAATTTCGTGATGACCCAGTGGTTAACACGCCCGCAGCATGAAGTTGTTAGGTTTGATACCGGGCAAGTACCAAGATGAGTTTGTCAATTCATATTATGTATTAGTCTTTCTAAGTTTATCTTGGATATCACTGACGTCGGTGAAATAAAACATCGTGAGGAATCTCTAACTTAATTTTCGTGTGTCACCGTCCTTCTCTTCAGCTGTATGTCAGTGAGAGCCGCCAATTATCTAAATCTACTTTGTAAACGAGGGAATCGGCACCATTGTTTCCATGGTTTATATATTTTATGTCTGGAAAATATGATAACTGACAATTTATACTAAAAAGAAATCTTGTTGTAGGTACATAATATGTGATAGCCACATTTTTGATGGATAATTTAGTATCATCAGGTTAAGGCGGGAGTGGAGCAGTAACTAAAAATGTAATTTAACGCAAGTGACAAAAACTACACGGACGAAGTCGCGGGCAGAATCTAGTCTTTTGACAATGGACTGAGATGCCACGATCGTCAGACCTATGTTCTTCTAGCATGAAATTCTGAGAATCGATAAAGGATTATTATGTAGAAAGATATGCATCCTTAGTTAGTTTCATAATAAATAAACCTGTCTCATTTACGTTGAAGTAGTGTGATGACTGTTTTTTTTTTATAATATTACGTTTTAGAGAATATTATTATAACCTTTTTTTACTATGTATGTACGTTTATGTTTTTTTACTATTGGCAATAAAAATTTTCGTGGGCCTCAACTTTAGCCAGACCCAGACGCTTTATGTTACGATTCTCAACTTTTTAGTTACTCTGGAATCTTGGGTCATGTGACGTATTATTTTTTATATACATGCTTACACACGCATGTAAAATTGTTTTTTTTGAAGAAGCCTAGAATAATTTTGGCTTTTTGGTACAGTAGTACATACTATTTCCACGGTCATGTATGCATTTCACAAATGTCATTTTTTGACAGTCATTCTGCCATTCATAACATTTAATCAGGTTCAGGAGGAAGTGAGGGCTGAGTTCGATATAGTTTCAATTTTATTTATCAAGAAAATAAGGAAAATTTGTTATATTCTATTAATAAATAGCTATAAGAACCACTTTTTAATTGATTGTTGTAGGGAAAGCGTAAACAAAAATGTCTCAAGTAAAATCCAACAAAAAGTTTAAATGGGCTATGGATTTCAATCCTAAGTAAGTAAGAACTCAATATTACGTCTTTAATTATTATAACTAGGTACCTAACTCGCTTATAATCATTTATTTTCCTTTAGGACTCGTACACAGACAACTGAGTTACCATCGCCGCCAGGATATAGCCAGTCCACCAATGCCAGCTACACAGAATCATCCAGAGATACTGATTCTAACTTACTTTTAATCAAAAAGTTGTGGGATGTTGCCCTGGGTCCTCTCAAACAAGTGCCAATGAATTTGTTCATAATGTACATGGCTGGGAACTCCATATCTATTTTCCCTATTATGATGGTGGGTATGCTGATTGTTCGACCAGTGAAGGCTTTATTTACTACCCAGAGCACATTCAAGATGGTTGAAGGCACTCAGGCAACAGGCCAGAAGTTTGTGTATTTTATTGGAAACATTGTTAACATTTTACTTGCTCTTTACAAATGTCAAAGTATGGGACTATTGCCCACACATTCCAGTGATTGGTTAGCTTTCGAAGAACCTCTAACAAGAGTTGAACATATTGGAGGGGGCCTGTCACTTATATGAATGGGTTGAGTAAATAAAACACTTGTGTATTTATTGCTAACTTGTATTTAGTTAATCATTCTACAGAACTATTTAAAATATTTACAATAAAGTAATTACATCACTTAAGCTGTTTTAACATATTATCCTAGCTATTTGTCATGGTTATTTTCCTTTTTTGGGGTCGTCGCTGCCATCTCCTAGTTTGCATTTCACAAAAGCTTGCGCCTTCTCAAATAATACCAATGGGTCTTCAACTTTGTCTATCTGTATCAAGTTAAGAAAATACATCTTTAATTAAATTAAATTGTAAACTTCAGGTGAAAGTGCTAGGGTAGCCTGCAAAATACAAATTTTCTTATGTTTTCTGCAATTTGCAGAAGGATCAGGTCAGGACTCTATATGTATTTACACAATTATTTTGATCATTAAAATCGTCAATTAAATCTCGCAATTTAGATTTGCCAGTGCTTACTAATGAAAACATCACTGTGCAGCCAATCAATTGTGTAATTATATATTTTTTTTACAGTTGCATCAGGGTATGACATTTAAAAAAAGAGAGGTTCTATAGTTTTTCATTTTCATTAATATTTTTGTTGATTGTGGGCTGATTTAAAAAATCCTTTTTAATTGAAAGGGGTCTAGACCTTCCAAAAGATGAACACTCTCCAGAGATGGTACTATAATACTTTGATAAAGATCTGATGCAAACTTGATATATGAGATAGGCAAAGGAACTCTTGAATGAACAGTACATGTATTTTTATATGGTTATTGTACTGAAGAATATAATTACTGGTTAGGTCTACAAATGAACTCTGAAGATACCCCAACTCCTTTTCAACTTATGGTACATAATTATATGTATATTGAATGGGGTATCCTGGATAAACAGTTTTACTGTTTCTTGATGGGTTTGGATCATAAGAAGTAGGTATTAGGTCTTTGTGTAAAACTTTTTATTTTTTATTACAACATGCTGAGCTGCAAGTTGCAAAAAACATAAGAAATTTAGAATTTCGTGGGCAACCTCAATGCATCTTCCTTAAAAGAATTCATTTATATTCCTGGTTCAAGCAATATATTTACTTCTTACTAAGCAACATGGATACAGGTATTATAAATAACTAAATACTGTTCAACTAACTAACTACATTTTCAAACCAAACAAATGGTAAATAAAATAAGTAGTGTAGTAGCTAATAGATCTGGATGGCCTAGCTTTAGCCAAAAATTGAGATGATAAAGATAATTCTATGATAGTTACATGGATGCATTATAAGTATAGTGCCAATTGTAACAAAAAAAAAAAATAGGTAACATATGAATGATAGATTTTCAACTTCTTGTTACCATTTTTTTTAATATACTATTTTATTGAATACCAAACAAAATACAAAGAAAAAGAAATGCTAACCATTTTTTTTTGGCCTTGTCATTTTTTGACTGAATGTCACAAGGATCCTGCATCAAGTAAAAAAAGTAGTATATACAATCTAACATGATAAATTATTTATTATCAACTACAAAATGTATATTATTGAATTGTGATCGAACAAAAGAGGCTCACAGTATTGAAGAATACCTACCTATTATACATTTATTTGAACCAGGAATAATGGGGTTATAGTGTTTGAGGATAGCAGAAGGGCTGTTATGTCATATTGCAAACAAAACAAATAGACCAATCGTGTAGGCCTCCTTTGCAAGAAAAGGAAATGTAAGTTATATGAATGATCAACAAAATATAAAATATGATATCTTCAAAAATCAATTCATCGTGTTATTTACCGAATAGTTTTGTGCCACATAGACTCCTGTGTAAACACCAGCACCAAATATTAGCTAAAACAAAAATAACATGGTTAGTAGGTGCACAATACAAAATTTACCATTTTAAGAGGACTTGTCATGTAGGTATTTGTTTACATAGATTGGATACAATGTTAAATTAAATTAGTTTGTGTTATCTTACACCAGTCTTTATCAGTGTGAAGCAACAACCCATGGTTGCAGGTGTTGAGGGCTATTTAAGGAGGTGGTGCTCACATCATTCATTTGGCTATTACTTAAATTTAATTTTGAAAATGCTAGCAATAAATATTCATTTTATATAAATCTTCAATACTGTCAATTTGACATTCTAATTCCAAATGTTTTGGTAAGAGATCAGTGAGTGACTAGCTTTGGGGTATAGATATAAAATAATAGAGTAGGTGCTCATTTTGTTTACCACCAACAACCAACTTTATCATTAAACTTGCTTCTGATGAATAATCAGTCTTGAAAGGAACAGACTTTTTAGGAATCACGTCCCTCGCACAATGAGGCACTGTATTACTAAATTAGTACCTAGTATTTAGTAAGTCATAGAAAAACAGTCAGCAACGAAAAAACTAAAATTTGCCTTTTCCACGGTTTTCGAGGGTGTTGTTGGCGAAAATGGGTTCAAAACCTATCTAGTATCTCCGAAATTTTGTAATTTTTTCGTCATAGATGCCTTTTTCATGGTATGAGAGTGATGCTGATGATGATCTTAAAAAAAAATTACACATTATTTCTTAAAAAAAAAAAATTAAATTAAAAAAAGAAAATAGGAATAAATTCTGCTATATTGTGGATGCATTTACAAATATTTAAACTCACATACTCGAAACAACAAATATAAATATTTGTAAAGTGCGGGAATCGAACACGCGATACACCGCATAGCAGTCAATCGCTTAGCCATTGTGCCAAATGTTGTCAGTTGTGTCCTAAGTTTTGGTAAGGTAAGTTTTCTCTGACTGGTTTTTGGGGTTTGTCATTGTCCAAATAGTACTATAGGCATAGTAAATACTATTTCCATGGTTATTGGATAGGTAATATAATTATGTTTTTTTTTCTTTTTTTTCCTTTGACCAGTTACCAGGTGATAAAATTAAAAAAAAAAACTTTTTTTTCCTGTTTTTCTACCTTTTTATTTTTTTCTACGATTTTTTTTTTTAGATGGTAAAAATCATCAATTGAGTACTTCCACCCTTGGTAGAGCGGAAGGGACTGTCAGACTTTTACTGACTAAAAAACCACCCTGTTCCTTTTGTTGCCCTTTACGTTCGGGGGCCACTGTATCCTGTGTAAAGGCATCCGTCAACCCCATGTTTTAAGTTACAGATGAGTTCTTTCAGAGATGGTTAGATAATAATCTTGGCATAAATTAATCTTTTTCAATCATCTACTATACTAAATTTTCAATCAAGCTGACCTCCAACTCCACATAATGAAATTTAGGGTTTGGGCTGACACAAACAACAGATAGTTGTGCTGTGAAGTCTGGCAAACAACCAGGAAGGAAACATACTAGTATGAACAATAAATTGTAATCTAATCAACCTACATTTTTTGATGTTAAATATTGCTAAGATGATATTATGAACTTGATTTTGAACATTTTAAATTAGTCAAATAATAAGTAGCCTTCTGCTGTAGCACTGTGTGTCATTTTACAACTGTAGAGGTACTATTTATTTAGTGTGGGTATTCATATTCGACTGGGGGCAAACTTTCAATAGGTACTCCAAGCCTGCACCGCGGCTGCCTAAACAGTTTGTGTGTTTGCACACGATTATGTGAGTGGCACTTGCGTTTTTAAGAGAAACCAAACGGGTGTGTTTGTAGATAAAAGGTTAAAATAAGTATCTAATGTAGGTTAGTTTTTAAGCCTTCATCCAATTTTGATTTCCATGGCTGTAAGCTTGATGGGGCATATTAATCTTTCTCAGAAATGTTATAATATACCTAGTACTGTATATTTACTTACCTCTGATTGACCACCTATTGTACAAAGGTACCCAACAAATCAATATGGTAGACAAAACAAAAATGCTATAAGAAAAGCCCTTCTTATAGATAGTGCCAATACTTCCATGAAATATATTATGGGATTGTTTCTTGATGCCAGTAACATAATTATGTCCACATAATTATGCCAACTAAACAAAGGCAAGCATGGCAGTCAATGGAATGAGAGTCACTGTGGAGTGGAGCTTTTATAGCTAGATCCAATGTATTGTCATCAATTATCTACTTTGGTATCTATTTATATTTACTAGTACTGATACCTACTGGCTTCTATACTATATATTTTCTCTTACAAATTCTTTGTGGTACTACCATTATCTATTTCATGATTACTTCAATAACGCAGAATTCATTGTCACTTCATAAAATATGACTTATTATGGTCACATCTACCTATTTTTATAGTATATATTAGCTACAATGTGTAACACTAACAACAATGTGTATTGTTATTTATGTATATTGTAATTATTATATCACTCACCACTGCTTTAATCATATTTATATTTTAATCCTTAGTTTATAAATTCAGTAAGATCACTTTTCCAAATTCACTTAATTTACAGTCAATTGAAGTAAAAGAAAGGAGATATTCTGAGAATTCTAAACCTCTGGTTTTTTATTAATTTTGCGCAGATGCGCTTTTTGAAAGTTGGCCTATCATCTGTTAGTCGATTGGCTTCGTCAATGTCAATGCCAACTTTGACAAATTCTGAATGACAAATGATTAGATTTGACATTTGTTTCGCAGAAGTATTGCTCATTTCATTATAGAGGTCGGGAGTCGAGTAATCGACTATATGTGTTTAGTTTTACAAGAAATCGGCTACAACTTTTATAAAAAGTTGTTTTACTTGAAATGTTTTGGGTATTTAGGTATTTAGACATTTTACAATATTTGTAGAGTGGACAACTCACAAATCAAAAAAATCAAGAGTTCATCTAAAATAACGAGCCATAGTCGGACCAGTATCCTGCCGTATTTACGAAAAGTGTTCAGACGAGGCTATTTTTATTAGTAATAAAATTTGGTTTGAATTAGTGCAAACCTGTTTAGGTAATGTAATGTATCGTAAGTCGCTCCAGTAATTGTTTATGTTTAAAATAAGAAACATGAAATAAAACAATTTTGTAAAAAATACGTATATATGCAAGTCTCTATACGTTTTAATTATTATTATGACATCATGTTAAAAAATAATACTTCTAATTACTCACAGGAAAAAGAAATAACAGTTAAACAGTTACAACATCTGATGAGCTTTAAAATTATTTTATTTCTAGTAAATAAATATTAGGGTCTAGGTCTTACTTCACCGAGAGTAAGGGTCGCATACACTACCAGGGGTAAAACACGTAAACTGGTCGGTCTATTCAGTTCGGCATTCTCAAAATAACCTACGATAACGTCGCATTGTGAATGCCGAATCGAATGCACCGACCCGTTTGTGTATAGCGAGCCTTACGGTTAGACAGAGGAGCAAAATGCTTAAGTAAAAAAAAAGTTTTAATTGACAGTGAAGTAAAATGCTTACAAATAGGACAATTTTTTTTTTATTTTGAACGTTTTACTTTTTATTTATGTATTGGCTATTGCTGCTAGAATCAAATCCTTGTGGTTAATGTGACCTATGTGACCATGCTTTCATCAGTTATTCTAGCTATACAGATATAGATACTATAGTCGTAGATTATGCTAGTAAATACCTCTCACTCCCAGTTGGGGCTGGCATTACATTAATTACTGACGCCGGAGAAAAACTTCATGAACCACGAATAGGTAACGGGTGCAAGAATTTATTACTTATCTTTTAAATAGTCGGGATTACCCTGACACAAAAATTGTTTGGATACTTTTTGAAACCCCTTCCGGTCGACCCCTGGACGCCTAATATAGAGGACTAAACTAGGACTAATCCCGGGATTAATGGACAGATGGTCGCTCTACTCAGTACAAATACTACTAGCTACTGGTTAAAAAATACGATTTTTATAAGACAGCGTAGACAGCTTCAATCAGTTTCATAAATTCATATCAATATCATGACCTACTGAGAATTAGTCATACTTCATGTATCTATACTAATTTTATAAAGCTCAAGAGTTTATTTGTTTGTTTAAACACGCCAAACTCAGGAAATGCGGGTCCGATTTGTTTTTTTTTTTGCATTATAAAGCCTGTTTATTGTGTAAGGCTAGAGGTATAACATCACGCTACGACCCACTGGAGTAGAGCAGTATTCAAAAACGTAGCCTAACGCGGGTGAAGCTGCGGGTGATTGCTAGTACTTAATACGTGAGTAGGATTTTTCTAAAATAAATATTAATTTCTTATTCTAGCTTGGCAAGGCAAAGAAACATGACTGGTTTGTAATCAGCGGACAGTAGATTTATTTAGTAACTAATTAGAGTGATCCAATTTGAGTTCTTCTATTCAAGTTATTACTAAGGTAACCCTTGAAAGCTACGACCTACGACGAAAGTATTCCAAAATGACCACGAACTAATCAACTGCTGTAGAATGTCTAGAGGCGGCCAACATTTTTTAATTAATAGGTACAATTTGACATTTTATGGTTTTTTAAAATTATATTTAGGAAACTCGCATCGGGTCACCTACTTATATTTTATAATTCCTTCCTACTTAGTTATCATTTGAGGAAGATCTTCCACGTCGTGCATTATGATTAATAATTACATTTATTTTAAAATTAATATTTAGAATATCTACATTACAGAAAATAGTTTTGCTTAAAAATAAAAGTGAAACCTATAGACATGACTTAATTCATAAACTATCATTGTATTGATTCTATAATACTAACACAATTTTAACAACCATGAGTACGAATAGGTATATCACATAGCATGTACTGTAACAACTAAGTATTTGTTTTCACATAAATCACCATTGTAAACAGTGTCTTATTTAGGCTGAGTGAAGAGGACGCAGTCCTCACTGCCTCCAGTCTCCATGTCACATCACTTCGGTGTCCTCAATTTATTATTTATTAAGTTACGTTACCTTAACCACACTTTAGACTCAAATTATCTAACGAACGCACAGTTTAGCCTTATCAACACATACATAACCGAGCATATTTTTTAAATTTGACTACCTTGTTTATTGTTCTGCATTTCTAAAAAGATATTGAATTGAATCTTCATGTAAAGCAATCATTAACATTATAATGCCGCCCGAGAGTATTCCTAGTATTGCGAGTAGTAAATTAATACTTTTACCGTTGTTGTTCGCATTTATTTCAGGCACTAAATCTGCGAGTGCAATATAAAAGAAAGTCCCCGCTGTTGCGGCGTAAATCCACTGGGAAGCAGATTCATGATCTTCTGCAAGCCAAATTCCACCTGCCATGCCCATAAAACTGAGCACCGATGATAGTAGATTGTAATAAAGGGCGCGTCTGATGCTCATTCCAGATCGCAGCAGCACAGCGAAATCACCGAGCTCATGAGGGAGCTCGTGACAAAAGACGGCCAATGCCGTTGCGAAACCTGTTACCGGATCTCCACTAAAGGCCGCTCCAATTGCCAGCCCATCTGTTAAATTGTGTAGTCCGTCTCCTACAATCACCATGAGCGCTGTCGACGTCATCGGACGGTCGACGGGCGGCGGCGGTGACCCCGGCATCATTGCACCAAGTTCTATGGGCTCGATTTGTTTGCCTGAATCTGTCTTCATTTCAGTGGCTGAATCGTGGGAGTGAGCGTGACCACCATTTATCAATTGCATAATTGCTTCGACACTGTAGAAAAGTAAAATTGTGAGAAATGTAACGCTGCATTTTAACACAACTTCGGTTTCTTCTTGAGGCGCCGATGGCGGGCCGTGTGACTTTAGGGCATGCGGCAGGAGATGTAAGAGCGCGTCTCCGCACAGCGTACCCACTGCTACCGCTATCAGGAAATGTAGCACGTGGCTGAAAATCGCAGACTTTAGCAATGGAACAATTGCTACTCCGAGTAGTCCTGTTGCACTGATGACTAATATACTTAAAGTGGCGTATATCCAAGCTGGAAGAAATAAATTTCCAATATTATTTTCAAAGGAATTTCATACTGGTACAGTTTTGCTTCACTTTACCAATTGAGTATTTTAATTGAAGACTGTTAATTTATATTCTAAGCATAGCCATACTTACTCCAAAATCTGTCTAATTTGGGTGTCGGCGCTTCTGTTTTGTAACAAGACCGCTGGTCTAGCTGGTACACTAGAGCGGGACACATTTCCAGGAATGTTTTTGGCCTTATAGTGATAACTCCCGGCGCCTCGTTCTCCATTCCATACACTTCCAAAATTTCTCTTGGTGATAGACATGATTTCTGCAAGATGGGTTCAGCTGAAACTGATAAATATTTTGTGTTCATTTAAAACAGAAACTCAAATTTTCCCAAAGATAAGATTATGTAGTCAATCTATTTATTTACAAATTAGATTACATGACATTCATAACATACGTGGTGCTCAATAACAGAGTACAAGGTACCTACTTTGAAATATAAATGTGCAACTCTATGACAATATTTAACAATACGATTCATTCATGGATTTATGTGACAGATCCTTGGCCGGGGTCAGACGACTGCGCAAGAGCAGCCGGTTACTCGGTAATAGGATAATCGCGATTATAAAGGACAATCAAATTCTCCGTCCACTGCCGTCATGAGCTACATTCATGTTAAGCAAGCAGAGAGATATAATGCGATCAGTAAAAGCCAGTACTTAGTTTAAACAAAGGATTATCGATATGAGGCGACTGTAATTGCATAGGCCGTACGTGTTTTGAAATGAATAAGCCTATTGTGAATGAAAAATGTTCTGGTTATTAATACCCAACAAAAACATAAATGTGAAAAGAACGGGTCAAGTTCTGTAGAAAAAAAATCTTCCGGGTAGTCAGTGTCACCGAGATCTACAGGTTACAAGTGCCATAGAGGTCCCTTATTAATCATAACGTAGGAAATTAGGAATGTACAACGTTCTTCAACACAAATCCGAAATATTTATTTTTTTAGGTACCTACCTATGATTAAAGTTACTTTCTTCATAGGGGATACTACGGCTGTCATCATTAATTTAGTGTTGTCGCAATAAATGAGAAAGCAGCGGTAGGTACTACTGCATCGCTTTCTACCAAACACTGGTACAAGTCACACCGGATTTCCATTTCATACCTACAGTTTGTTATAAACAGTCTGACATTATTCAAAATAGTCATGAGGCACAACACTATTCAAGACCAAAGAGTCGCGTTTATAATGTCTGGAATTTTGAAAATAGATCGTAATATGAAGACCGTATGCTTGCTTGTAGGTTCAGATAAGGGCCCTAACCTTACTCCTTTTGGGCTCCGCTGCAATCTCAATCAAAAAGTATCAAAATATTCAATGCGAAACAAACAAATAACTATAATCAGATGACTAATAAGCAATGCTCTTAAATAGGTAATATCCATAACATCACACATGAAATCCCCGAAGGGTTAGGCAGAGGTGTACCCATTAGTATACCCACATTTCGCCAGTTATGTTTTAAGTCCCATGGAATAGGGGGCGAGCCTATTGCCATCAACCGGGCACAAATCTAGACTGTGAGGCTGCTACTGAAATTCCTAATGGAAAAACCCAATAACACTGCCTGACCTGGGAATCGAACCCAAGAAATAGAAAAAAATTGGTAATACTTTGACTGTAATGTGTGCAATAATTAAAATATTTCTAGCATGTAAGGCAATGTGTTTAAGCGACACATTACCAGGCCAATTGTAAAAGAGTTGCAGCAATAATGGCCAGATAGTTATTAGGGCCACACTGAAAATATTGCTAAGCACTTCAACGGCATTTAACACAATGTACGTAACCTAATTAATGGCTTGATTTTGGAGACAACAAGTAGCACTAGTTTTAAGATCTCTATTTATGGAGGCAACTGTCTCTTCCAGCTACCTAGCTAGGAGAACAGCAGTTCACCCCCACAAATATTTGTTAGTTTAAGTACTACGCTTAGTTAAATACTAAACTCTATTATGATGTACTACAAATACCTACCCTAATATGCAATAAATTTAAGTAGTTAAGGTCAGGGCTATACGTAAAAAAATCCTGGTGTTTGACTTTGTACCCATTACAGCCACACATTGCCGGGAATATATTTATGACTAGTGTGTAGAAGTACTAGCACAGATACATCGATTTAGACGCGCTCTTTCATGTTTCATTTCGCTTGCTTTATGTTTATTTCGTCAATTAACATCACGTCCTATTTAAACATGTTGTGTCTAATGAGATTTATAACTTTTTTGCCGATAAGTGGTTACATGCCTATCAGTTAGTAATTAGTTGAATAATAGTGCAGCATACAAGTACCTACCTTATTGCCTACCACGTGTCTATAGCTTTACAAGTTTTTGCATGAATTATCAGAGAATTCCGACAATTCATTTCAAGGATGAATTAAAATTAAACAACATTATTACAATGAACATTGATTAGACCGTGTTTCCTCCTTTCCTTCACGTGTTTACATTCATAGCTTTCAAGGTTTATTCATTAGTCACATTTAAGTTGGTTCAATGAATAGACCATTTCTTTGTAATAAAGGTTTTGTTTATTAAATAGGTATCTACTTTCTAAGTTCATCTTGGCTGACATTGGTGAAGGAAATCATCGTGAGGAAACCTGGACATTATAATAATCCGTACTTATATTATAAATGCGAAATGAACTCTCGTCTATCTGTTACGCTTTCATAGCTAAACCACTGAACCGATTTCGATGAAAATTGGTACAGGGTACTTTTTTATTCCACAACTTCGTCTGCGCCGCGATAACCGACATTTACGCGGAGGAAGTCGTGGGCAAAAACTAGTCAGATAAGTATGAAATTAAAGAGTTAATTATTACGTAGGACACAAGTATTTTCCATACGTGAGTAGATTAAAAGAACGGGAAACGAAAACCAGAAAAATGCATTTCTATTTATTGGTCACACACACACAGTCTTAAAAATTGTTTTCAGAGAAACAGGTATAGCTGGTGGTATCATGTAGCCCTTTGTTTAAGATGTAACCGAATAAATATCTGTGTAGTTATAAGAGTATCTCTATATACTAGGTTGCTTCGAGTATATAGTTTCTCTATATACTCGAAGCAACCTAGAGGTTGGATGAATTTTGATCAATGAGGTTGTCTATCAATTCTAAACCGTTCGATGATTATTTTATGAAGCAGGAGTTGCAAGTAAACGGGCAAGTAAACGGAATGCGAGTATTGCAATTCCGACTACGAGTATTGCAATATTTATTTATTTATTTATTTATTCTGAAGTTTGTTTAGTTTAGTTTTTTATTATTATGGTGTTCATGCCTTTATTTTCTGCTCAATGCATAACTTGAATTGCTCCATGCAGTTGTTATCTATATCTACTTATTACTTAAGATTCCTACTTCGCCGACTTTGTGTGTTATTTATCTAGAATTGACTGCGGCGGAATTGTAAACAACACAATGTTAGTTGGTAGAATCATTTATAAAGGTACTTAACTAAGCATCTCGGTCTATTAACAGTTTGTTGAAAACAATTATGAGTCAACAAACCACACTTGTTGATTGTTGATAAAAGCTATCGCTAAGTAACGCATAAGTCCCCCTTTGGCTTAGGGGATGATTATTAGAAAATATGCTTCCGAAAGGTAGAATAGAGAAAAACAAAGGTCTGTAGAAATTATAAAGGCCTTAGGAAAAGATAATGATAAGACTTGGCTAGGACCACTATGCGATGAGTACTCGAAAAAGTAAAATAGCGGCAGCAGTCAGTACCTAATGACAGATAAGTGGAAGGTAGATGTTAATGGAGAATACTCACTAGTAGACGGTGATCGACGGTGTCTGTGCTGGGTATCGTGCAGCTGTCGGAAGGTCCCGTTGACGCGATGGATGGCGAGGTCGTGAGGTGACGTGAACACCCGGCCTCCGAGCCCAAGGCTGTCTAACAGGTGCTCGAATCCCTGTAAAGATAACATTTAGAAAATGATTTGTTGGAAAAAAAATATGATGATGATTCCTGATTTCAATTTATGTCAAGGTCGCGTTGGCTACACTCTCATAGTCTTTCATCGACATGTAGGTACAACTGCGAAGTAAATGTTTAAAAAAAATCATTTCTTAAACATTTATCTATGATTTAGTACTTAACCATCTTTAAAGGTAGTTAAGTAGTAAATTACCAAAAATCACAAAAATCTTGCTCAAGTGACGTCTACGCAGCGCTACGAAGTGCTACGCAGAGGTACAGAGTACTACGCCGAGTCTACGCAGCACTACGCGGTTATTTTGCGTATTATTGTCGACGACGCTACGCCTACATAGTGCTACGCTACTTTGCTGCAACGCCCAGAGCGTTGCAGCAAAGTAGCGTAGCACTTATATATAGCGAAATGCTTGGTATGTAAGGTATGTACGAAGACAGTCAAAATCAAAGTCGGGTCAAATTAGAAATGTATGTATTTGTGAGACTTGGATAGTTTGCCACGAGTTAGCAATGTATGTGGTTGCAGAAATAACATTTTATGGATAAACCTTATTTAAAGACAAAAAGATTTACAAGGATGGTTAAATTGACTTTCCGCCAATACCTTTCAAGCTCATACTTAATCTACGATGGATTCAATTAAAGGTATAGGAAAACTTTGCCATTCGTAATCTATTAGAGAATAATAAATCATACGCTTTATAACTGTGCCAGACTGCGCGACTATCTACTTACTATTTAGTTTCAAAAATTGGGCTTAGTTCAATCATCATACCTAATCAGTTGATTATTGTATATCGTAC
This sequence comes from Hoplodrina ambigua, assembly GCA_949774945.1. NCBI lineage: Eukaryota > Metazoa > Arthropoda > Insecta > Lepidoptera > Noctuidae > Hoplodrina > Hoplodrina ambigua. The sequence goes on along the minus strand of OX458969.1, from coordinate 5,701,639 downwards.
CTCATCCGCTTTTGTATGTAAAATGGTCTAGAACTTAGGTCGATCGTAACATGTCCATAAGTCTTATAAAAAAAAGGTTATTTTTCAATTGGCGCTGGATTGTAACTGGTTCCAATTTTCGAGAAATGTAAGTACCTATTGAGTGTCGTACGTTTCACTTAAAATATTTGGCAGGCATGTAAGAGAACCTTACATGAGTGTGCAGAGAAAACATACCTACCTACCTACCTAACATAAATTCCTACGGAAACGGAAACGGAAATACCTAGCACATGATGTTAATTTAGTTTGAATACTTGTCGTATTAGTTAAACTAAACCAAACTAAGTAAAAATTACGTGCGAATCGGGTATTTTTAATTTGCAAGAACTCGTACGAATTTACCGCGTGTTTGTGCTAAGCCCTGTGAAGTCATCGAGTCAAGTTGAAGGTCGGTCTGGCTTTGACAAGTACTTACCAATATCAACGATAACTGCAACACGTCATATCTTTTAAGGTAGTGAGTATCAGTCAGAATTCGCAACAGTCACCGTATTTCGATAGCTTTTAGATAGATTATTACGTTGTAAACATACTTACTTAATTCGATAAAAATATGTTTTTGCAAGAATTTGTATTTTTACTTATGTAGGTGCATTATGCCATAAATTTTTGTTTTATTGATATTTCTGCGAAAATAACATTACATTAGTTTATATTATGGTTGTTTTGTTTATGCATAAAAGTCGTACATAAATAAAGGTGGACAGAGGAGGTTTGGTAATTGTGAATCTAGAACAATAACTGAAGGCGCATCGAACCTCACTCAACCTTGAACTATACTGTTACCGATCAATTATACCGTGACCTCAACTTATTACGAGTTTAGCTGAGAGATTTTCGCAGTGCTTATGAGATTGTCACACTCTACAGAGAAGTAATGTAAGTACTTAATGTTAAAGCATAAATGCTTTTTTTTAACAAATATTTAAAATCTTGTTGCCTTGTTGGTCTAGTGGTCGCAAGGCGCGACTGCAGAGCACGAGATTTTATGGTTCGTTTCGCAGGTCGAGCAAATTATTATTGGATTTTTTAATCTCTAATTTCTCAGTAGCAGCCACGGAGTCTGAATTTGTGCCCGGTTAATGGCAATAGGCTCGCCCTCTATTTAATTATTTTTATTTGCAAAGCGCATGATCTTAATAACTTTATCAAATAACTTTTTTTAAAGTCTTCAAACTCGGAAAAGCAGTAACTTCCCGCTGCCGGTCCCACGCGGAACACTCTATTTCAAGTAAAAAAAAACGAGATCTCCTGCCAAAATCGTGACGTCTGAAACTCTGAATTACATCGACAAATCATATACCAATATCAAAATGTATTAATAATAATTAATAGCTGTCTTTCAAATTTTTTACTATCAAATACATTATCATTATCTATTACATTAACACGTACCTAATTATAAGAATGTACCTCCTTACCTAAATTACGTATATTACCTATCTGTATATTACAAATAAATGAATGCCAACATTTTGTGATTTCCTGGGTTCGGAGGCAGATAATGATATGTTTCGGATTGACCATGAATAAGATGAAATTTAGATTTTATGTAATACCTAGCACTTGAAAAAATGTGAATACTGGACAAGGGTGAAACCATATAATAACAGTAAAAAAAATCCAGTAAAAAAAATCTAAATTAAGTACATAATTATTCACATATTAATATAACAGCCATCTCATTGTAAAACAAATATTTTAATTAAAATTTAGTCTGGAGAAGCACATAGGCTCTTCCAGATTAAATCTATCGCTTTTTATCCCTAAAAAATGTACGGTTACGGGATAATATATCAACATTGACGCGGACGAAGTCGCGGGTAGAAGCTAGTACTCATATAAGGTAAGGTGGACACCTTGTCAAGGCTAATATTCCTCGGATCCGTTGCAGCGTTAATATTAAACAAACATTTTGTATAGTTTTTGAATTGGACTATATCAAAATAGCCTTGCATTGTACTGACGATCAACGACTATGAAGATGTGTCGACTCGTATGGCACTAATTTGTGTCTTCCGGAAAGTCATTACTAAGATCGCCTTGACAATACAGGTGTATAGTTAAGTCGTATAAAACATTTAAAATGGTTGCTTGAAACAATAGTTTTGGTTCTTCTAATAATTCTCAAAAAATAAATAATCTCAAAAAATAAATGTCACATGTAAAACTGACTATGAGTGCACATTAACTTTATTTTTGAATTGAGAACTGAAGATGAAGAAGAGAAACCGAGGTTCTTCATTTACTAAGAACAGGTACACCTCTCCTTCTGAATTAATGGTATTAGTAGGGCTGATTTTTCAATAGTCAAACCAGTTTTATCTAAAGAATAAATATGACAGGTTGGCATATTTTTTAAACAAAAGCTGTCAAATCGCCATGTTTATCCCTCCGTTAAGAAATATCTGACGATTTGAAAATTAGATGTGTCGGTCTAATCATATTGTGTTTTTTTAATAAGTAGAATGTTGTGTTTATAATCTTCTCATTAGCTCTAGACCCGAGGATAAGGACTAGGTAATTAGCAACGTATCCTATCCGACAAAAACAAAACTATTTGTGCGCATCTCTCAACATCTAAATTACCTGTAGAATTGAAATAATGCGTAATTTCCTTATTGCCTGAGATGCTCTAATTAAAGGATTAGTATTGTACTAGTAGTACTATTATGTTCGCTTATCACATAATTATTCAAAGTCTACAGGTGCGCATGGTTAAACAAACAAGACTGAAATGTTGTGCGTAACCGCGAGCAAACGCACAAATGCGGACGACTCCGCCGGACGTCACAGTCAGTTTAGGAAATAGGCCGAAGCCGGAAGAATTGTCATAACAACCCTGCTTTATTTACAAATGTCATTTTATAGGACATCGACTTTACAATTAGAAACAATATAAGCCTCAAGTAGCAACTATAATGTTACTCATAAAAATGTAATCACAATTTCATTTTAGTACGTGTATTACGTAGTATATCGTTACATGTTCGACTGTTCTGTTTACCTACTAGTCGGTTTATTCCGTAAAAATCTCCCTCAGCGAAATTAGATGAGGGAGCTAGCGGTGAGCTATGCAAAGGGTCAATGCAAAAAGGTAAATAAAAATATATCAAGTCCACTTTAAGATTTGTCACTGAAGAACTCAGAAGCTTTTGGGGAGGGTGGCTTGAGCCCCTTAGATCCCCCTTGGATCCGCCACTGCCCTTAATGCTAAAATTCATTGAGGGATTTTTTTACACACTTGCACAGATTTACGTCTGCTTTTAGGTAGAATCGATAATTTCAGTTAGCACAGCTGATGTTCAGCATTGACAGCTCGCCACACTCAAGTACACTTCTTCTAAATACTCCGAGGGATGTTTTTACAGAATAGCACTGCTGATAAGTACAATGTCATAGTGAGTGATCCACCTTAAAGTACAATTCAAAACATCTGGCGGCATTCGCGCTGTGTTTATCTTTTCCGTGAGAGAACAATACCACAAGGTGTGATTTTTCGCCGTTTAATGGACTTGATGCTAATTTAGAAATAAAAGTTAGTGTGCCATTATTATGTGTTAGCTATTCAATCTGCGTGTGCTGAAAAAAATGGTTGAAAAATAATTTATGCGTATACATAATATCCAAGTCTCGTAACATCCATCACGAACTGTCGGGAGTTGAGACTATCTGAATGACAATAGTTAACTTGAAAGTAAATAAATATAATATTAATAGTATGTATTTGCATTCGAGTTAGATTTTTTTTTAATGTCTTTGACCCTCCCTAGTAATTTCTTCTGTATCGTGGGCGCGTTTACAAACATATAATTTCCCGGGACCCGGGACAAGTATCTGTAGTTCACTCAAATATTCGTTCCATGTGGGAATCGAACCCGCGAAATGCAGCGCAGCAGTCGTCAATCGCTCTCAATCACTGTGCCAAACGCGTCGTCAAAGTTGTTGACATTAAAAAAAAACATGTCACGAATATATTTTCTGGGTACATATTTTTTTTAATAACTAGCAAACAAAATAAAGTAACTTTAGTCGCAGTATAACGACAAGGCAAATAAGATAAATAACGAAAACTTCACACAATGTGCCTTATTTATTTAGGTAATGGAATGTTATTATTTTATTATACGTAATCTTAGAGTAGGTAGGGTACCTAATCATTTGCTCCACATTCAAGGCACTTGGCTAGTCATCCAGACCCCGTAGACAATCTACTCCTTCCTTTTCCGCAATTATGAGGCTAAGATGTTCGTGAACTGTTAAATGTCAACTCAAGAATTCAAGCAAGCGTTTATCAATTATTTGTGTTTGTTTAAGAATGATCGGTATTACAAATTACGTGCTAAACGGCTGAACAGTATAGCATTCAAACAAACAATTCAATGAAAGAACAAAAGATGGCTGATGTTTTGAGAACATAGGATATCAAGCGTTGAGAAATTTGATGCTATGCAAAATACCTATGCAGGTACGTTTTTCTTAAGATAGGTGGGTACAACAGCTTTTGAAATTTAGTTCAAATTAGTAGTTATCAATAGATGTTGAATTTAAGTAAATATTGATAAGCAGGTGATAAGAAAAATGGCGTAAGATTTTTTACAAATAGTGAAATTACATTTTAGTTCGATGAACTTATGTTTATTAAATAGGGAAAGGTGGGGTGATTATGATAACATGCCGAAATTATTCAGTATGATGTGTGGCGTCACGTGACAATTTATTGTAGCCTTTTTATTTGATAATTATGTCTAGGTACCCATAGGTATTTTCTACTATTTTGTCGATTCACCTAAATACAGCTGGTATTGTTTCGTTTATGAACAGGCTATAAAACAGCTGATTATTTAGCCACAAAATAAATATACTAGGTAAACATTGCGATACTGTTTAAATATTCAATCTAGGTAACCACGGAACATAAAACATTTACAATAGTGTAATTACCTGGCTCTACTTCTATAAAAAAAAAAAACAATTGCACCCACCTCAAATGTAATGACGCCTTTATCTCCGTATTTATCGAATATTTTGTCAATAAAGTATTGCTCGGCCGGCAGGGTATCGTTGAGCAGGTTGCCTGCGGCCGCTCCGGCGAGGCTGGCCGCCCCGGGGCCGGGCCCACTGCTGCCGGTGTCGGCGGTGCACAGCGCCAGCGCCAGCACTACGACGGCGCTCGTTGTCAACATGGTCGCGACTGATGTCAGCGCTCGCACGGTGGCACGCTGCGTGCGCCGGCGGCGGTCCCGCGCCTCCGCACCACACTATCAGACAATCAGCTTCTACAGCGCTCCGTTGAATGTGATAATGTGACGCGTAACGTATAGCGCTCGCGCATCGGCCTGTCGCTCTTTTGTTTATTTGTTTGGAAATTTCAATAATTAAATCGCGAACTCAATCAAGCATTAGACGCAGTAGTGGAACCGTGTTTGTCACTTGAGGTGAGGTGTGCGTCTGCGACTCTGCGCGGTGACTTTCACCCGTCTGTCGCTCTCGGGAGGCTCCGAGGCCGGTTGAACACCGTTACTGATAATAAGGTGTATTTACGGAGTGACCGGTATCGAAACAACCTAAGTAGACGTCTATTTAATTTGAATCAGGTATATGTGCGACTCTCCCTCGAGGGTCTCTATCAGTCATGACACGGCACGGATAGTGGATCGATTTTACTGTTGTAAAAAAGCGTGATATACCAATTTATACTTCGATTTATTTACTAATCATATCTAATATGATATTTTTTGACTCGTAAGTAGATAGGTATTATCGTGGAAGTCAACAAATCAACGTAAATAAAGTTCTTGCGTAGTATTCATTCATGGCTTACATTAATAATAATTTCGAATATTATAGGTACAATTAGTAAGTAACGGTGTTCGGTGTTCAGTAAAAAAAAAAAAAAACAAACAATAAACAGTTCCACTTCCTCCTTAGTGCGAAACCAAGTCTTTTGTTTTTGCAGTTAAGATATTTTTTTTGGTCGTACAGATGCTTGTCAGTCCGGACACGTTCGCGGGTTACGTACCTATTACGATTACTATTCACGTCTAGGCACGTGTTCCTAGATTCCTACAAAGGCAGAGCGTATTCACAAAGAAACACTACGTCAGGCCATTGACTATTATGTAAGGTATTAGTTAGTTAAATAAAGAACCTAAGGTAAACTAAATTGTGTAACATTGTGGGTCAAGCGTTCAAAGCGACAGTTAATGCTGCTGGTCACGATGGACAAACAATGACTGAGTTGTTTTCGTAAAACTAAGAGAAAGACTAGGTACCTACCTATCTAGATAGCAAGAAAATAAACAACAATAACTTAATTGACTAAGAAATACGATTAGTACGAACCTTGAGGTTGTGTTTACACAGGTGTAGGTAGGTGGTAGGTACCTACAAAGTTGATTAGAAAGTGCGCCACAGATGAGTGAACAAGACATTTTTTTTTATCTCTACTTATCGCTAATCAAATCATAGTTTTAGCAAAACTATAGGTACCATGAATGTTACAGAAACGTATAATTATTATAGTTTTGAAATTTGTAGATTTATTACAAAGCTGCATAATTTGTTTATCTAATTAATAGTTTCTTGGAAAGTGAAAACTGTGTCTAATCTACTCAGTTCTAAGTAAAAAAAAATCATTGTTTTCGAATTAATGTGCTCATGCTTACATACATAACACATAAGCAATGCGCTTATCTGTTTCAATTCGTAACGCTAGTTGTTGTTTAATATGGTTAAAAAGAACAGTGAGATTACCTAATTTCGATAATATTAGTTACGGGTGTATTTGTAGTCTTTCCGTATTGTCCGACATTGGATAAATATTTCAATTGAAAAGTGAAAACAAGGGTTACACAGGAAATCCGTTAAAAAAACCGGCCAAGTACGAGTCGGTTTTGCGCGCAAAGTTTTGTTCCGTATACCGTGGTACCATTATCTATAAAAACGAGCAAAAAAAAAAATACGTTTGTATGGGAGCTTTTTAAATATTTATTTCATTCTGTTTTTTAGTATTTGTTGTTATAGCGGCAACAGAAATACAACATCTGTGAACATTTTAACTTTCTAACTACCACGGTTCATGAGATACAGCCTGGGGACAGACGAACAACGGAATCTTAGTAATAGGGTACTGTTTAACTTTGGGTAATTAGTATGATCTTCCGCACGATATCCGTTTCAATGTATGTGCTGTTCGTCAATGAGAAGTTCCATGGTGTTCTAAGTCTATTAATAGTTCATCACGTATATGCAGCTAAACAGCAATTTTCCACCAAAACCATTCGTGTATTCTTTGTTATTAAGGAGTTTTATTGTCTTTTCCCGAAGGTCTACATCTGATATTCACGATATTAGCAAGTGACTAATAAGATCATTCTGAAAATATATCCTTTTCAATAAAACGTAAACATTCAATTCGGTGGAGAAATGTTAGAGATATGAGGTAACAGTAAATCTGCCTAGCCTTTTTAACATAGTTGGGGTCGTCTTTCAGTCTAACCGGATGCAGCTGAATACCAGTATTTTGCTATTTTTACATGGAGCGATTGCGTACCTGACCTCCACAACCCTGTGACTGAGTAATACGATACCCCTTGGTAAGGCTGGTTGTCAGACTTTCGGGGTTCAGACGAGCCGTAACAACTGTCAAACGTCCACGTATGACAACCGGGACCAACAGCTTAACGTGCTTTCTGAGGCACAGAGGAGTCTCGGTGTGTAAAGGTAGTCACCCATCCACTGACCAACCCAGGCAGGCGTAGCTTAACCTGATGGATCGACCCGTGCGGCTGTTATTACTAAGTCACGAGTTGCTCCTCATATGAGGTTACAGTGAAGTGTGTTTAATTTAAATTTAATTTTTTTTTACTTACTGTGTATTAAGTAGATATAATAGTCTTATTTGCATTTTAACTTTACGACAAAATACACGGTCAAAATACACCCTTCATCCTTCACTACATTATATCATTTATTATCCCGTCTTCCACACGGTTTAACTACCTATGTAGTATACTAATAAGAGCTTCTAAGCTTCAAAACGGGCTACAACAACAATGGGTGGTGTTTTAAGAAGTCGATTCTGTAAGTGGTTAAAAAAGAATGAAATTGTAATAATAACCCATCTTACCCTGCTACACTGCTTACTTAGTAGATTTGTTATTTCGGTACAAATTAAGTAATATAATAATAATAAGTTTATTTGCAGTTTATTTCTTTTTTTTTTATTTTTTTTTTGCAGATGCAGAAGGCGGTTGTCTTGGACACGGCACGCATAGTGAGGAGGTTCCTCTCTCTGGATCCCTAACCGCCGGAAGCTTGGGTTTTACCACCTCGTTGCGGGCGGAGCACTATTTTCATACATATTTTTTTTTAAACTATATTATTTGTTTTTTAAAGGAAAATATGTGTAAAAATATGGAAAATAAAGAAAATGAGAATTAAAATAAGTTTATTTGTACCAAAAAGCATTAAGCACTAAATTACAGTTTCCCTGGTCACTAAGATTTCCTGTGTCGTGGGATCTTACCTTTTATTCATTTTCCAATATAGACAGACCTTACTCTTATTTTATTGCTAACAAAATTTTGCTATCAAACAGAGTTTTTGTTTAACTTCAAATCCAACATTATATTTGAATGATATTTTTTTTTCTAATATAATAACGAACTGTAACACACAATGGCCTTAATTTTATCACCGGTATCAATTAAACGGGATTAGATACTTAGATAGACACTATAATGTAGTCGTAAATATATCCTTAACAGTAAATAAGGCAATGTCAATGTTAACTCTATCTACGGGACTGATTGTCGTGACATCGTTTATGTAATACGTAGGTACGTTATATGTAGCCTTATAGGTAATTTCGAGAATAAAACGTTTGTTATTAAACGGTTTGGTGATATCATAATATTTTATAAAGTATAGTTAAGTATAATGAAAACATTGTCTCCCTTGTTTGGTATTAACATTATGCATAATGTGAACTTAAACTAAAAAAATAAACTACAAATAAGTAGGTGCCTATTGACATAGACAGAGACAAAATGATGGACCCTTGTATCTCTAGAATGGTTGAATTTGGATACTATAATAGATATATGACTAGCTTCTGCCCGCGTCGTCCGCGACAAAGTTTACTTCTCCATACTGACTCCTTTCGCCCTGGGTGGGGCGGAAGGGACTGTCAGACTTTTACTGACTAAAAAACCACCCTGTTCCTTTTGTTGCCCTTTACGTTCCGGGGCCACGGTATCCTATTAAGACGTCCCGCAACCCCGGCTAGGGGGTGAATTTTTGAAAATCATTTCTTATCGGATGCCTACGTCATACAAAGAACACACCCAACAAGTTCCAGGGCTCTACGATCAGCGGTTTAAGCTGTGCGTTGATCCGTCAGTCAGTCATTCATTCATTCAGGACAAAGCAGTTTAAATGCATAGATATGTAGATAGATAGAATAGATATAATTGAGCTTGGAGTCATTATATGTTTAAATTTTTGTTCATATAGGTGTGCTGTAGTGTCCATCTCATGTAGGTGTGCTGTAGTGTCCATCGATAATGTCATTCCATGTTTACATGAGTGTGCTCTGTTTTCCTCACGTGCATTCCTAATCACTTCATGATTTTGGCTCACGATTTTCACCACGTGAAGAGATTAGGGGGCGTCTATTAATTACGTGTGGCTTCCTAGGTCAAGCCGAATCTTAATTCTTACCCAATCTCACGTTGGGGGGATCTTGGCAGATATCACGGAATTTATTTTTGTTTCACTTTAATAGTTCCTGCTTAAAAATAAAATTTTACTGTTCTATTTTTTCTCAGTCTGATTCTAGACTACTTTATTAGAATTAAGAAATTAGTTAGGTGCTTTAACTACTACTCTTAAATAAAAAGAATTAACTAATTGTTTTATGTTTTTATAAATCAAGCGCTATCAAGCACGTATTAACTTATTTACATAAGAAATATACATTTTGAAAAATCTCACGTCAAATTAGGGGAGTCGGAGAGGGTGTCAAGCTAATTCACACCGGAGGGAGGGTGTGGGAGGGGGTCGAAACATCGCCAAAGTAGCCTCACGTAAATAATGGTCGCCCCCTTATGACTAAAGTAATGCTAAAACTGTTCTAAGTAATAAGTACCTACGGACTATTTAATTTCACACTAATTTTGTAATGTGTACTAATTTGTTTAGAGAAAGATTCCGTACCTTGTATGTGTGTGCCACTAAGTTTGCGGTTGTATTATGTTATCATTACGTGGAATTAACGTTAAATCGTCTGTTTTCAGTCTAGTACAATATGTAAAGAGGTGTGTATATAATAGCGTACCTATCTCGTGTAAAAACATTTTAGTTCAGTTAAGAAATCAGAATAAAAATGATTTATTATGCGTCTTGTACCATAATTATTATCCCGATTTTACGTATTTTTCAATATTTAGAATGAAAATGACTGATTTAAAAACCTCTGTCCGCTTGACCGTCTTGTCGTTGAAGAATTATGTTCGAAAATATCTTATTTTCATATTAGGTAGTAGGTAGAAATTGCACAAAGTAATGTCGCTCCATGTAAAATACTAATATTCAACTGCATCGGGTTAGACTGGAGGGAGGCCGACCCTATAGTTAGGAAACGGCTAGGCAGATGATGATGAACTTTATACATATAAGTACTATAGATACACTATGCTGACTCACAATATTCTTATTTGAATAGACTGAATTGAAAACTAATTCGTCAGTTAGTTCACGTCATCTTTTTATCACTACCTACATACTTAAAGTACTTATATAATTCTGAAAACAAGTGAAATAGGTGTGTCAACATGTTGACGAAAAGAAAGCGCTCGAATTAGACCAAATATCCACTAATCAATGTAATGTAAGATTGCTAAATCAGGAATTATTATTTATTCGTATATGTACCTACCTAGATAACGATATGCTTATCTTTACGTATAATTTTCCTTACAACGACTTGCTTGCTTGAAGAAACATGAAATTCATGATTAGTACTACGTGAAAGGATTATGGGCCCTATAGGCCCCGTCCAATTTTTTAATTGATTTAACTAATATATATTTTGGTTGCTACTCCTGTTTCTGGCTATTAAATAAGAAACTTTTTGTGTGGTTTGTCCTGAACAATGGATCTTTCTGTGTACCTGTAACTGTTTTACTTTTTTTTTTTTTTTGAGGTGGTAAAAATCTAAAAACCACCCTGTTCCTTCTGTTGCCCTTTACGTTCCGGGGCCACGGTATCCTGTTGTTTTACTTAAGATCATAATTTCCTGACAACTATTTGTATTTATTGTACCTACCTAAGTAGGTCTCTGCCGCTGGTACGTACGGGTACAAGTAGGTACAGCCGTACATGTAGAAAGTAGTTTCCGAAGTCACTACTCAATTATAATTTCTTTGATAATTTTCTTTTACATAGGTACATAAACTCACGCCTTTTTCCCCATGGGTGTAAGCAGAAATCACTGAGCGCCACCTGCTTTGATCCTTTTACACTCTTTAGTCTTTTCACCACGTCCAGTCACGTAAGCACGCCGGTTACGAGTAGGTACTGCGCACCCGACCTTTCTGAAGAACCTCACCAATAAGGTCAGTGTAACTGTAGGTCTTTCTAGGGCGGCCCCTGCCTGCGTTGCCACATCTGCTATAAAACTCCTTTTGTTAACCGCCTTTCACTCATCCTCTCAACATGACCGAACCATCATAATTATGTACATTTTATGAAAAATAAATATGTATTTACAAGCAAGCACTTTGGTATTAACGCTTATTTGGATTATCAACTAAGGTCAAATTACAGATTGTAGAGAAGTCGCACTTAAGGACTAAAGCGTACAAAGTAAGGACGTAGGTACCTATGTGCTTCAGAAAGGTACCCACGTAGATGAGGTACCTTCCTATTTTATTTACTCCACTTAAATTTTAATGACACAATGGCTATCGTAGTGTTTACTTATTTTAAACGACTACTAGTCTGATATTTGTTTACTAGTGCTTATTGCTTACTCGAGCGATGTGTGAACTTAGATACTAGTGTTTGTACCTACTTTATTTACTGACTGCGCCCAAAGCAAACATTCCCATCCACCGGGAGAGATAGCAATAGAATCAACAAGATACTCTAATCTATATATCAATATCAACAATTTAAAACATTAATTGATACTGTAGAATTTTATAACATGCGAGAATTTTTGATGACTAGTGTGGTTGAATATGTAGACTATAGGTAAAATGATTGTAGACTTAGACATGAATAGAATTTTTCTATTCATAGAAAATTGATTGTTCGGCAGAACAGTAGACCGTATGCATGCTGTAGGTATGGAAGAAGAAAGCCTTATAGTATATGTAGAACTATACAGTCGAATCAAATAAATTACCTCTACAGGCTTAAAACTTATCTACTACACTGCGAATATGTATTTTTATTGTATAATTTAATAACAACTTTTTAAGATTTAACAGAGTAAGCAATGTAAAAGTATTCTTCTTCTTATCGTGTGGGCAGTAAACACACCCTAGTGTCAGAGTTTCTAAACCGCCTCAAGGTCCTCTGACATGGTTTGAATGGGACAGTAGTAGTCCCAAAAAGTAGTACCTACCAAGTATGTAAAAGAATTGACTACTCGTTTATGTTTACCTCAAACGGTTAGAATAAAATGAAAGACAATAGCTTCACCTGCGGAGAAGTCACGTCGTCGAACAGTTATTATTTACTTCTTTACTAACGTTCTTACCGTGTACGGAAAAACGAACGGGTAAATTTTGTCTAGGCCCTTAACACTTTGTCTCTTCCCTTGTCTAAAAGTAGTTTGCAAGTAAGCTTGTACACCAAATAAATAATTATTTACAAAAATAATTATTCTGGAGAAATCCAATGTTTTGTAAAAGCGTTACGACTCTAAAAATCATGTAATAAGAGCCAATTTATGAGCAACTGTGTTTAAAATAAAATTATGTAAATACCCCTTACTTGCAGAAGTGAACTTGTTTCAGAACAGCAACAGGTTCAAGTAGGTTCCTGTTTGTCTCCGTATTGATATAAACGTTGCGACATTAACTAAAGAGTGATAATGGTTGGCCCTTCGCTTAACTATCAATCCATTTTCGTTCGGCAACTCTTGTGCAGGCTCGGGGAGATAAGCGACCTATTGCATGTGTGTAGGTATTTTTTAGGTCGTGGTTGCAATTGTATAATCCCAGACATCCAAAAGATCCGTCTCTAGAACCTTCATTCATATTTAAATTGAGTCGAACATCACTTGAGATGCTACAGCTATAAGTGTATATTTCAGAGTAGGACGACTTGGAGTATGCGCAATACTACAAGTCACTACTTAGATCCCTGAAAGGAAAACCAAGAAAGACCATTTTAAAAGCAAATAATCGGGTTTTCCATGGCCCGAAGTGCTGATTTCCTGCTTTGTCTTCTCTACTGTGCATACATACCTACATTCTGATATAGTATTATACAAAACTTATGAGAAATTAAAACATCATCACAGGCACAGCAAGTGCCGTGCTGTGTATGAAACTATTACAGTACATTTAACAGAGTAATCAAATCAATTCCAAACGTTTTTACACTTAAAGCTTCATAGTATTTTCTAACATTTCTGGAAACCAGTGGCATCAGTATGCAAAATTCCGCTATCAAGTCAAATTGCTCGCGAGGCTTGACTTAGTTCAGTCAGATACGATTCAAAACTAATTGGTGAAAATGTACCATACTGGCGTTTAACATAGGGAAACTAAGATTCCCACCGTAAGCCGTGTGGGTACACTGAAACCGAACTGAAAAGCTAGATCGGAAATCATGGCCTGAGAATTTTCAAAGTATTAGAAAGTACAAAAATATATCAGCCTTGTCGCCCTCTCCGAGCCCATCGAATGCAGCTTAGTTAGTAGTGTTTCGTTAAACGCGGCTGTTTTGTAGCACTTAGTGCGCTTAAGGCATCTGCTAGGTACGAATTGGAATTGATATGAAGATTTAAAAAGACTTAAGGGAATACTGTCCAAACTCTTGCCATATCACATTGAAGTAATATTTTACAGATTGACGGAAACAACAAAGTAGACACATAAAAGTATTTCCTTCATAAAAAGTTACGGAAATTTTCCTGAAACGGCGGTTATGACTGCAGCACGAACTTCATTGAAGTAGTGGATGTTTGGTAGGCTTCCGTATCCGTAACGCTTACGAAACTTTAATTTGGTCAATTTTCACGGTAACCATACAATAGCCACGTCGTGGGTACCCACTTCGTAACATTGGTTACAGGTACGTGATTTAACAGCCAAACACGTCAGTTTTCATGCTTCGCTGAGCACTGCTTTGGTCAAAAAACTCGCCAGTATGAAATTATAAAAAAACAGTTAAGTTTTGTTTGGTACCTAGGTTAGTAGTTAATTATTGAAATACTGGGACAACTGTCATTTGTTTTTTTTTTACCTACTGCAATATGTTGTAGTAAGATTTTTAAGAAGTTTGTCCCGGCAATTCTTAAATATTGCTAGCAATGTATTGCAGCCATACAGCAACTGGGAAAATATGGTCCATGTGGTAGCATCGAAGAATATGGCGCAATATATTGCAGCCACATATTGCCGGAAAAATAAGATCCACAAAAGGAGGACAGGAAGAGGAGCGTCATTTAAAAAACCGAAACGCAGCATATTACTGCAACTAACTAAATGTTGTCAGATTTTTGGTTTCGTCGAATTTTGATTTTGGTGTAATATGTCTGTGTTTCGCAATTCGAAATGGTTTTTAATGCGAGGTAAAAGTACCTATCGTGATAGTGATTCATTGTGCATAAATAAATGAACAATGATAGGAAATGACCAAGGTGGGAAGTGACACCCCAAGGACGTCGCGTCGCATTGGACAAGCTGCACACAGAAAGACAAAGTCATATAGGTATCGTGTGTTTACCAGTGGCGGGGTCTCCATACAACCCGTATCTTACCAAATTGACTTCGGAAAAATAGCACAGACCGTGGTGTCTTTTGTATACTATTGTCACATAATACAGTCACACTGGACATTGCAGATACCTACATATTTTAAATACACCAAACAAATACCTAACAATAAAAAACTAAGGCTCGCCCCCTATTAAGCTTACATAGCGAAATCTGGGTGTATCTACTAATCGGTACACCTTTGCCTAACTATTCGGTGATTACACGCGTGATGTTTATGTATGAAATAAAAACATTTTAAAACTCCAGTGTTCGATTTTGTTCTGTTTTTATGTTTCGATACATGGTTTTAAATTTAGAAAAGTAAAGATGTATATCAGTTTCTACCTTGTGGAAGTTGGCTATTCGCTATTTAAAAATTTATCAGAAGAGCACACTTTCTATCCCGTCTAGTAGGAAGTGAGTCATTGGTCGATGGGCCAGCCTTATCAGTCCGTTGACCATTGTTTTCACCAGCCTATATATAATCGATTACGTCAGCTTCATCAAAACATACAGATTTTCTTCGAATTATTGCAATAATCAATAATTCGATGAAAATCTGTATGTTTTAATCTGTATGTTAACGGCCGCAATACCATGCAAGTTAATGCAAGTGTTAGTTGAGGTTCTTGAGGATAAAGTCTGGTTACTATTGGTAAACCACTAAATTCAAATAACTGGTACTGATTTATTTAATATGATGTAAACATGTGGATCAGAAGTCAAAATCATCGCATTTGTTCATCAAAAGCGCCTACGTGTTTGACTTGGCGTTGTACAGTACTGCAAATAGAAGTGTTTGCTATTTGTAGTGACTATGATAAAATGTACTTATGATATTTCTTGCTAGTGATGTTTGGTCAGGTCGAACCAGATTCAACAAAACTTGCAGTCAGTTGCCTGCTGGATGCATTGTCATTCGGATAAATACTTGTTCAGTATTTTCATTTCGGAGGTATTTACTGAAATGGTTTTATGTTAAACAGTTGTAATTTTCCTTAACAGGATTTATCTAAGATTGCCACGTTAGCCTAGTGGTCGCAAAGCGCATCTGCTGAGCATCAGGTCTTGGGTTCGATTCCCAGGTCGGGCTGAGTGTAATTGGGATTTTCCATCAGGAATTTCTTAGTAGCATCTTCGGACTCTGGATTTGTGCCCGGTTGATGGCAGTAGGCTTGCCCTCTATTACATGGGACTTAAACATAACTACCAGTAACAGTACCTACCTATTAGAAGGATAACCTGAACAGCTTCTATTGATGGTTATCAAAAGCACAATAATGGCCGCAGGTTTTACAATGTAGGTAGATACATAAATATTACAAGTAGGTATCTCATAGTAGGTACTAGTAGGTACCGGCTACATTAAGGCCTAAACGCATTAGACCGACACTGCGCGGCGCAGCAAAGGCCACATGTAGTACTTAAACTGCTCGGTACTGTGTGTTAGGGTACTTCATCACGTAAAAATTTGACCCGTAAGGGTGAATGCATATCTGACGGAAGATACGCTATGCATCATTGATCGCGTAAATACCAAAACAGTGAAATAGATTACACTACATCCAACACACACAACCGATGTTGCGTGGATGCGTCGAGCATACTAACGACGCTACGTACGATGCATCTTTCGTCAGGTGTGCGACGACCCGACAAATGCAAACCAAGACGTGATGTAGGTAGCGGGTGATAACATCTGAATAAATACACGTATTACTAACAATGATTGTATTGTTTTATCAATAAGAAAGTCATATACTTAACATCTATTCATATAATATAGATACTTAACTTATAATTGCATAGGAATCATCAACTTATCTTAGTTAAATAACAGATCTGTACTTAATATTATGCCAACCCACTGATGCCACGTAAATCAGCAAAAAAGTAAAATAAACATAGCAAAAATAATTAATCAGATCACACTCTAAACACAAAAGATATATCATAAAGATCATAAATCCTTGGAATCTTCAGGTAGGCATAGGAATATTTTGGAGCAGGCTAGATTGAAGGAGTTGCACACTGTGAGCAGCCATTGGGGTTTGTTGCTCCATACTATGAAAACGAAATACACTGGGACTCCAAGAGCGATGAACGCAACGCCAATGCCGACCTCCGTGGGGTGAGTGAAGCAGGAGCATATGACGACGAAGGTGCAGATGATGAGGAATGAGACGGGGAGGATGATGTTGACGCGTATGGGTCGCTGCAGGTGAGGCCGTGTGAAGCGCATCCACAGCAGGCCGGCGACGGATGCCAGCGTAAAGAGCGCCTCCACCGCCGTCACGTAGACTATCAGGGACTCTACGTTGTTCGACAGCAGCAGCATTAGCGTCGCTATACACTGGAATGAAGAAATTGATTTCTTAATTCTAAACTGTTTCTGTAACAGCTTCAGAGATGATGTGGTGGATACCTTCGTATTTCTAGCTGGGATTTTTTTGAGAGGAACTTGAGAATCATTTAAGTTACAGTATTATTATAATATATTTTAAAGTAGGTACGTTTGCGTACGGTAGGTAGGTTTTAGGTAGGTAGTAGGCATTATAAAAGAAAGACTTTAAACTATTAAATAAATAATAGGGAATACGTTAGGTAGGACAGTCTCATTTCTAAGAGCGACTGACGTACTTTTCTAGAATCATACTAAACTCTAATTTCACTTTAATGAACTTGCTATTATGACCGTGTCAGAAATATCATCATAGTAATATCATGACCATCATTGATATGATCTTTAAGTACCCAATTAAAAACATCAATTATGACAAGACTAAAGAAACAGAGTAATTAATAATTTTTCAGCAAAAATATAGTTTTTTTTATTCCATTTACTGTTTTCTCTGCACTCCACGAGTGGAATGCAGTTTTAGCAAAATTATTGCTTTATGGATATTTTGTCACCTGATTATGTAATGTAGTTACCTATTTAAATGTGAATGACGATAGCTACTAGAAGTTTCGAATAATAATAAAAACGGAATGAAAATTTTCCCATGTGTTTCTTGAATAGTAATTTTTCCGTTTAGCTTTTAACGCTTTATTGGTCACCTAATAATAGTAAAATTATGATACTTGTTATTAGATCTTATCCAGATGTATTATTTACTTATGCTCCTTATCATCGATGAAGGATCTACCAAAGCTCCTTAAGAAAGACGGGTACTGAAACAACTTAAACAAAAAAATAAACTTTCTATACTTACAAGGAATAATAACGAAGGCACTGGAGTCAGCCTCTTCACATCAATTAAGGATATTGCAAGTGGTAAGTGTCCATTCCTAGCCCCAACAAAGAACAGCCTCGATGAAGCATAGATGGCCCCGTTTAGGGACCCAAAGGTGCATAGAGCGACGAATAGAGGCATGATCCAGGACATCATGCCGAGGATCTTGTCACTGAAGGTAACGGCAACGGCCTGGGAGGCATGGATTTCATCGTTGGTGAGGACTGCGAAGTAAGCCACGTTGGTCAGAGCGTAGACTAGGGTCACCACTGGCATAGATATGCAGATAGCACGCGGCAAGTTTCTGAAAACGAAACGGTACATTGTTATATCACACAAATAATATAAAAGCTGTTGAATAGTTAGGTACTAAAAAATAAGTCAATTCGACGTAGATGGTAGGTTAAGTGAATTAAAACCATAGTCATTCAGATCTGGTTTTGTGTAGCATGAATCTGTTTTAATTAAGTTTTGAGGATAAAATGTCAAATACTAATAATAAATAGTAGTCGTCGTCTGCTTGAAGTCAAACTCGAAGTGTGGGCAAACCAGTATCATGGGTGATTTCCAAAGTTTTTCAAAGATGCATTACCGAAGAGCTTATGGTATCTTTGACAAGTTTTCTGTCTTCCTTAGTCACTCCGACCTTTTTGGTGTAGTGGTGGATGTGGTATTCTTCTTATTTTTAGCAAACTTTAAAAGGATGGCAATGATAGTTTACCTACTAATATGCCAGTAGTTTATCACGTTTAACTACTTTTACGATTTCTCTGTATTTAGTACTAGCTACTGCCCGCGACTTAGTCCGCGTGAAAGTCAAGTATGCTATAAAATATATCCTATTTTACTCGCAGATAATGTAGCTTTCTAATTTTAAAAGAATTTTTAAAATCTGTCCAGTAGTTTTTGAGTTTATCCATTACAAACAAACAAACAAAATACAATTTTTTCCTCTTATTAGTGGTATTTATTAGTGTAGATTATAAATATCAGTAGCGACTTTTTAAGTCATTTGTTTTAATTGTGTAGGCCTACTTTTATGGACGTCGTATTGCAACGAGCAATCATCTTTATACTTATAAGACCTAAGTACCTCTACTATAGTGAGAGCTAGCCCTACGGTCGCCGACCCGTTGGCCCTGTGTGGGAATAGGAACTAGCCTGATAGTGATACCTCATTGAAATAAAACTAGGTACTTTTAAGTTTCTTAGTACGCATGTCTTATCTTAATTACGTATTAAACATATCTTTATAAAGCACGTAGATAATTTTAAAATAACAAACATAATAACAAATGCTCATGAATTCCCATGACTCATAAATAGTTTACATTTATGAACTTTATATTTATTATTGTGTTTACACTACAGATAAACAAATGACCCGCTACTAATGAGATGGGCGGGATAATGTGTAATGCAGCTGAAATAATTATGAAAACTAATATCTATGAGAACTTTTAATGGATTACATACTATGCGGGTTTATGGTATGATTGCCTATAATATTATACTATTGTCGTCAGCAACGTCTAGGTCACATTCGTAGATTTTATAGTCTTTAGGTTCACTCCTTAATTTCGCGAAAAAAACGGTAAGTACTAAATTGACATTCAGCAGCGACTTCTTTATGTATACAATCATAAAGAATTTATTTATTGAAATAACCATCTACTTATTTATCAATCAACGACTCACTTGTACGGCTCTTTCAATTCCTCCGTGACGAAGTTTAAGTAGTTCCATCCGGAGTAAGAGAATAGCCCCGTATAAAAGGCAATAGCCAGTTCTCCGGGCTTTGTGATTGTGCCCTGCATCATGTTTTCCAAGTTCTCCGTGTTGCGATCGAATAAGTACCACAGGCTAGCGAAGAATGTGACCACCAAGGCTAGGATCTTCGCTGCTGTGAACGAATCTTGCACTCGCGTCACCCATTTGACGTTGTAGCAGTTTATTACTGTCAGGAAACCTGGAATGAAACAATTGAACAAATCAGATAACGTATTGTATGTCTGTACGCAACATATTTGTTTTGATGAGCATGAGCAGTTGTACGTAGGTGTATTGTTTCAGGGTCCACGATGCAGAACGGCCATTCCGTTACTAAATTCTCTTAAATTATTATGTAGGTAACTAGGTACTGCCCTTGATATAAATTCAGAGTTTCTATTCATATTCATTATAATTCAAGGAACCTATACCATGTCATGTGGTGTACCTAACTAGCTTGAAAAGTATACGACTCTTGGTTACAGCGTGAATGATCTGGCGTTATCTGTGAGCTAAATCTAAAACACATAACCGACGTTATCCAATCATCCCATGGCAATACGTACGTACATATGTAGGTCAAAACTCTTACGGAAGTCGCCGTTTACATGGCAATAGCAAAATCACATCGAGTTATTAAGTGCCCTTACTATACGATGAGCGTGATAATTCCGCACAAGAGCGTGTGTCAGTAACTCAGCACCATGCGGGAGGAAGCTCTCATTATCCTGTCAGGCGCAATCAGCACGCCGACCGCGCCGCAGTACACCTATGTACCTACCGGGAGATAAAGACGCGGACACAGTTGCCCTATTGAAGTGACAGCCTGAGGCCTCAAGCACAATACATCTCCTGACTACGAGAGGTGCACATTGTATCATTATAGCGAAGCAATGTGGCGCGTCTTGTTGTTTTATTGCATGATTTTCCATCAGATAAGAATTGGCGTTACTGATGTGCACTTGTATGCCTTTTTTCAATTTAATCACAATCATTTATGTTGTTGGCGGAAGGACTATTATTATTTTTAAGGGAAAATTTAGACGGACCCTCGTAGTGCCAATTAAAATTCCAGATTCTGTCAAATACCCACTTCACATTGAAATAAGGAATGCAATGATGAAGGGCACATAAGATGAAGCCAATAGTCTAGCTAGACATGTTAGATGAATTTGAGACTTAACGGTTACGCCAGTAGTCTTTAGATACAATAAAATTCAACTCAATTTCCGACCCACAATTCCGTTGCTAACCATTGTAACAATAACAAGCTCCCCTATTTCTTGAAACCCAATTTTGAAAAGCACAAATAAATCGTTGGAACATTTTTTCGTGGAGTCAAACCGGTTTGCAATATGGGGAGATGATAATGCGTCCTCTGATGGCAAAAAAAATATTTCTTATTGTTGAACAAAACACAAGGCATACTTGTGCAAATTCCGTGCGAGAATTCTTAAATCATCGAACAAGTTTCTTGGAAGCTGAACATCGATACAGGTTTCATATTGCAATTTCTGCGTATGACTGAGATGGGATTCAAATAAGTTTAGACCTTTTCCATAAGCAGCCAATGCCTTTTCCATTTTGGATTCATATTGCTGAGCACAAGATTGTAAACATTCCAAGCCTACATTATAAGGAAGAGTCCGGTATTCATAATAATTATGACTCACTTCCTAATATTTTAGGATTTTTATTAATAGAAGTACCTATATTAACTGAAGATCCTCAGCATTTTGGACGCGCATAGCACTATAAACCTTTCAAGAGTTACATTTGTTTCTAGTGTAACATAACATTACATTACAGTAGAGACAAAACAATAATTGCAGTTAATGAGTTATTTGTTACTATAGAGTTTTACAAAGCTACATTGGTTAACGACGTACAAATAGTACAATACAGTCTAACAAGGCTACGTTAAGCAAATATCATAAACAGAACAAAATCGGCCGTAATGGCGACCTAGTAACCAACCGGGACACTCGTTGACGCCATCATTTCAATAATTGGCGCATAGTTACACTTGCTATGAAAGGGGCAAAAAGTGTTTATCCAAACATGTGCTTGGATCGTTCTCGGGTAGGTCATTACCCGGAGATGTTCTATTTATGGGATTCTTGTCTATTTTATCTTTCATCACGGAGAGATTAGAATTTATTTCATGTATAAGAATTTCAGATACTTAATAGAACAAAGATACCAATACATTGTTGTGCATGACGATGTAGCCATTTCAGGATTGAGCGCACATTTGGAATGGCAATACCATCTGTCTTTGTTAGACATTATTATTATTTATACGAATCGAGGCGGGCAAGCAGCTATTAGGCAGATTGATGTCTACTCATGCCACACTAGTAACTGTGATAATAATAATTTGATAATTATACTTCTTTCTGTATCGATGTACAGTTAACAATGACGAAGAACGGCGATCATAGATTTACAGTTCGAAACTATTTTTTTTAAATTAATAATAATATGAAGTAGGTACCTAGCAGAGCGTCAAGAACCATATCACGAGCATGTATCTTGAAAATGAGTAGTAAGTCTTGGCATCGTAAATTCCAAATCCATAGATATCGACTTTGCAAAGCATGCTTTGCATTTCATTAATTGAATACTTCAAATATATTTTATTTTACTTACATGTAATTGAAGCAGCTATAAGGCTGACAGCAGTGTCTGGTGGTGTGCAGGCTGGCCACAAAGGTTTGAGGATATTCTGAGCGAAGGTCAGCGCCGTGATGGCGTTGCCGGTTGGTACCAGGATGAACAGTGCCACCCACAAGTACAGGAATGATGGCAGAGGTCCAAACGCTTCTCCTATATATGCGTAGTCGCCTCCTGACTTTGGAATCATTGTACCTGAAATAAAGATACTATTTTACATTTTATTAAGAAGGTATTGAAAGTAAATACTATGTATATTATTCCATTAGGTACTAAGATATCTCTGGATAAGACAAACATGTATTGCTTCATCATCCTCGTGAATAAATAAATTGTAATGTAGTCCGAATATTGTAAGTATTATATTATATAACTGTAACAAATTAACTTTTTATTAAGCATCAGTCTTCCACGACAAAACACTATATACCTACTGCACTTTTAAGGCTTTTTTTTAGTGCTCTCAAGATAGGTTACCAAGCGTTGGCGTTGACGCTAACCAGTTGTTTTTTTAATTAGGATTCTGGCTGATGTAACATCTTCGAGCGTTTTCAACTTTGAAGGAACAATGTGATTAATATTCATACGTGCTTCGCGTGTTTCAATTCAAGTAAGCTGGTACAGGTTTTGAGAGATGCTTTCGCACTCGTAACTGTTTCTTGTTCGTCACGAATTTTAAGCTGATGCAACATTGTTAAACCATTTCGAATCAGTATTTTAAGTTTTTAGTATAGTAAAGTATTTTCCTATTGTTAACAATCATAAAACATTCCTCAAGGTATACCTACAACGGCGGAAAAAAAAAATATCTTTGAACTATCCGAGTAGGTAACCCTAATCCGAACTAAAGGTCATGCTATTCTTTTCTTACATGTGTGTAAAATGGAACATTGACCGATTTACTTTTGTATCATTGAGCTGTGAACCGTTCAAAATATTTATGAGTTCAAGAAGTTACGTAATATATTCCAAAATACTATGCCTACTTGTCTAGTTTTCGATTTCAATGGGTAGAACCGGTAATTTTTGAATATATATTATTTTTGTTAAACTTACAAAACTTAATGAAAGCTGTTTGTTATGTGACCTACATTTAAAATAAGAACCTATATTTTATGCTGCTACGGTACTTATTATTTAATTTTATGGCTACATACGTTACACGTGTATAAAGCAGTTGTTCATTCGTTTCACAGTTCCAAATCGAGGGTGGCCACTGGCCAGGACCATTCGTTGTAAAATGGCACGGTCTACTTACTTTAAAATTTGGGTCAGAGTTATAACTGCCAGAAAACAGCTGCTTATAAACATATAAGTAACCTCGGTAACAAAGGGTGTACATTCTGCGAGGTTCAATACTTTTATAGGAATCTCCCAATTCCATAAAATAATGGAGTCCACAGTGTTACAGCAGCTTTAGAATCCTTAAATTGTAAGCATTGCAGACTATAGCAAATTCTATCTTTTCTTGTTATACGTTTGTGAGTCAGTTGTATTACATCAGAATTCTTTTTGCAAAAATTAAATGTGCATAGTCTAAGTTCAGAGTTTTAGAGTAGAGTCTAACCAGATTGGGACAAAGGCCAAATAGTGTCGATTAGAAGCATAGGTGCATATAGTGTTGGTCGTGTCGGATTGCTGTCTCATCGATCTGTGATTCTGTGAAAGAGAAGGATGAAGAAGTGCATGTGTCACACTTTTGCACTATAATATCTCCTGTGTACTTGGCGTGTTTAGAGAGTAATAAGATACCACAAAAAAAAATGGATGCTTGGAACCTGAGCCTGCTCTGACTGAGTAGAAATTAATATTCTTTTTATGGCATTTAAAATTTATTATGGTCGATCAACAAGGCAGTCATGTAGCCTTCTTTTTCCCTATTGTACAACTTATCTATTGGAACCAAACATTGGAAGTTGAAATACTGTGAATAAGTGATACTGTACTTTACGGAGGAAGGACTAAATTAAATATACATTGGTGCTTATCTTTAACAGGCAATAAAACTATCCTACGTTATTATGCTTATCATATCGGGAATTTACGACTAAGTTGGCCTGTAATATTATGTAAATTATGTGACTATGAGCAATGGTGTAATATTAATTTTTTTATGTAAGTAGGTAGGTAACTCCGATCTCGGTACTTACATTTGATGAGTTTTATCATCTTTAAAGGTAGTAACTTTAAATCCTTGTGACCCTGAATATTATAAAATGTAGACTTTTAAATGTTGCAGGTAAATAACTATTTGTAATGCTTCTGAAATCCTTCACATAGTTATAAAGGCGAGTCAATGCTTGATTTAAAAAGGCAGTGAGACTAAATAAATTATTAATAGGTAGCTACTTAAAATGCCGAATGCAGACTCTATAATAGATTCTGTAAATAAAGTCCGTAAGCCAGTCAATAACTCGATATCTCTGCATTGCGCTTTAGGTCAACTTACTGTGCTAGTTGATGCTTATAGCTGTTAATGCTTGCTGCTAATTAGAAGGTGAAACTTAGCTTTTATTGAAACACTAGTTTATGCTTTGCGACTTCGTTGTAAATGTCGGTTTATTTTATCGCGGAATCTTAATTATATTTGTAAAATAAAGGTAGCCTATGTTTCTTTATAGTATCAGCTATCTTTCAGCGTCCCATCAAAACCAGGTCCAGCCATTTCGGAGATTAGCGGAAACAAACTGACAAACAGACTAAAATAAAAATCGAACTTTTAAAAGCTGTTATTCTGACATTACAAACAGACACTTTAATTTAATTTATTTGTATACGAGATGTATAGATTTCTAGTATTTAATTATCTTAATTAAATAGGAATAGAATTGTTTTCTCTATATAAACACCAATTTAGGTTAGGTTAAGTAACGTAGCGAATTCAAGCAACCACTGATAACAGGCTACTTCGTAAAATAGATTTTGCCTGCATTTCGACTTTAACTGAATATTATGGTGGTTAGCATAAGTATAAGTAGTGGCCCTACCACCAAACGTGGTTTATAATAAAAGATAATAATAACTTAAGAATATATTTTTTGAAATAATGCTCTCTTTCTCGCAGTCCATCGTTTGCCCCGCTGGTCTCGTGGTCGCAAGCGCGAAGTGATAGCTGAGTGTCCTAGGTTCGATTCCCAGGACGACAAGTGTTATTGGGATTTTTTACATCAGGTAATTCTACCTTTGCTGCCTCGGAAAGCACGTTATTGAACCGTTGATTGCTCCCGCGCCTGATTTCTCTCCAGTCATGTCGGATTGACGTTACTATGAGAATAAGGAGAGTGATAGTGCACCTGTATGCGTGCACAATCTCATCTGAAACTGCCCGCAATAACCTAAATTCGGTGAGGACTCAGCCTTATGAATAGCGTATCAGTGGCAGGCAATCCCTTCATTTAGTCAATTTAACAATACCTATTCATTAAATACAAATATACAATTTACCTATATTGTCAAGCAATTGACTTTTTCAAACATAGATACTTTTACATTGGGTGTAAAAATACAGTTACAATATGTTCCTTTTAATTATTGCGGTACTTATTTTTGTTTCTGACCCTACTTTAGAACTTTTGACCATTGACGGTAGAAGTTCTAACTTATAATTATAATGTTTATTTTTTCGAAATTTAGCTTTAAATGTTATAACTAAACTGTAAATATCCTCACGACTCCTGTACAATAATTTGTGTGATACGTTCCATTTATGGCACAATAAACAAATGATTTCACATCAAAAATAACAGTTGTTTGCTCAGCAATAGTAACTAGTTCCCAGCAATAGTTTCATGGGCAGTATGCGTAGTTGACGGCTATGTGCTATCTTTTTACACTCGTATTTTATTGAATTGGCATATTATGAAACAATAAATTATGAATTCCCTCCAAAGTCCTTCCAATTGCGATTGTGGTGCAGGTTTATGTCTAAGGAATAATGGAACGAAATTTACACAACTTAACTGGCGAACTTATGGGTCAGCTGCATCCGGTGAGACTGGAAGCCGGCCCCTAACATAGTTGGGTAAAGGCTAGGCAGATGATGAACTGGCGAACTTATGGGTACACCTCTGCCTAACCTTTCGGAGATTACAGGCGTGATCTTGTGGAACGAAATTTAAAGACGTGACAATATTAAACTCATATCAAGTGATCGAACTGACTGTTGATAATTCAGTCAGCCGACCAAAACATTTGATAACATGAAATGTTAGCTAAGTTTTGTGTCTTAGGCAAGAGGTAATCAATTCAACTTATGCTGGTTCTATTTGAAGAAGCCTTTACAATTGATAAGTACGTTATATGTTTAGTGCACCCTACTTGACAGACTGCTCCGCAACCAACCTTGCTGACTGGATAATCATAATACCCATCGAGGCGCGGTGACACGGTGCTGCGTGTGTATTCTATTCGAGCTCGTGCCAGCACTAGAGGAGATAGATGGAACATGGTGGACAAATAATTTTGTTTGATGGTGTAATTTACAATGTAGGTACCGTTGGTTATAGGTTCCGAGTCATGTACGATTCTTATTGTTTTTTTTAGTAATAATACTAGCTTATGATTTATTCACAATTTCATGCGTTTTAATTTTATCGCGCGGTACCTACCCTAATTTAATTTCCAAATAAAAAGCCTTAGTTATTCTTTATAACATCAACAATCTGATAGCGACTCTCCAGTCAAAATCGGAAAAAAACATACATACAGGCAGACAAATACCTAATATATAAATTGGTTTTTTGGAATAAAACATTTAGTAAAAAGCTGTTATTTGTCAGTACAGACAGACACTTATCTCTACTTAAATGTTTTCTAATACCTACTTTAAAATAAAATGCCTGCAGTTAATACTGCAATTATTTACGGAATACTACTGTTGAAGTATCGGGATAAATAGGAATGGGAACAATAGCAAAACTGGAAGTAGGTGCAAGAAATGTAGGTGAGTGAACGGGTTCGAATCATTGCTCTTTGATAACACAATTAAAGTTCCGTCATTAATTAACACACGTACGATGACGACAGAACCTACACATTTTTGCTCCTTGTTTCAACTCATCTTACCTAATTCTGCATAGCAGAGAGCCCCGATCATCGAGAGGAAGCCGGAGAGTACCCACACGATCAGTGCCATGCCCTTGGACCCAGCGTATTTGAGAGCCAGGCTTGGGGACACGAATATTCCTGATCCAACTATCACACCGACAATGATAGCCACACCATTCATCAGACCTAACTCCTTCTTCAAACGAACCCTTCCAGTGGATTCTTTATCACTGGTGTCTTTACTTTCTGGACCCATTTCCATCGCTTTCGGCGGCAGCACATCGATATCACTCACTTTTGCCATGATCAACGTTTATAAATAACAAATTCTTTGTAGACACACACGACTTGAATGCGTAACACTAATAAAATTAAACACTTTTACACATTGTCAAACAGCAAGATGTAGCACAACCGAAATTCTGAAGCACCGTCATACAAACATTGCATCACACTGCGGTGTGAGCTGCGGCGGGAAACACCACGTGCGGCGATGAACACCATTGAAGTACCATGGACTGATAAAATAATACTCCTGCGGTTTACTAGCGGACAGTAGCTGATAACACGGCAAAAACCGAAAATAAATAAATATTGGCGTAAAATAGCTTCACTTTATTGTAGTTAGGTTAATATATTCAACTCATTTGAAACACCTGTTCTTTTGAATATGCTTTGGTTTTAAATCTTTAAAAAATATATCGGCTATATTTAAATTAAATAAAAAATATGTTTTATTTCGTTTTTTTTCCCCGGTCGCGATCGTGTCCATATGCTACGAGGAGTAGACGTCCGGCGTTACGTCCGCTTGCCTTACTATTCACTAAGCTACTTTGAAAGTTAACCACGAGCACAGTCGTCTGCGTTCGAGTGAATGACTCAGACACGAAACAGCATGGGTGGCCCACCTTGTCGAGTTATATTCAACTCTAACGTGAAAGCAATTGAGCATAATTTCAGTGCGGTGACGGTTACGAGAATTCACTGCCAAGTTCGTACAACAAGTTTTTTTTTATCTCGTTCTCACCATCACTATCCTATGTGCACCACCACGTGTACATTTGGCACAGTTCGTTTTTGAACATTATCTTCTGAAACAAGCGACACTGATATTAGTGTCTCACACACGTTTAGTGATGGGCACATTGACCGTCTATAAGAGGATTAGGTTCTTCACGTAAGCAGGATATGAGCAATTCATTTATAGCTTGTGCGCTGCAAAGAGGTCAATGACAGTGTGGTGATATGAGGTATCAATCAGTATGGTGAAAGTTACTGCTTATGCGTCTACCCGGTGATTCGACGACTTGTAGGTCGATCCGATTACCTACTTTAGATAGTATAATCAATAATAATATATGATATAATATTTATATAGAACTGGTTTCTATTAGATACTATGACAACTTGATTCACCAATTTATGATACAAAGTTTGTTAGGTAACTTAATTAACTAAATGCTCCCAAGATTTTCTAGAAGTTCAATTTATAATCGAATGTTCACTGAAAAAGGGCGGGGCGCTCTTTTACGCTTTATTTTTCGTTATTAAAGGATCATCAGATCATATTGGTACTTACCCACTTACATAATGGATTCTGTTGACCAGATGATCCTAAAGATGCAATTGTGTTTGTAAAATGGCTTTGCAGCCACGAACTAGGACCATAATCGACAACTTGTTAACGCAGGAAATGCAGGGTCATCATGATCTGACCTTCGATGTCGCCTGATCAAGTGTAGACACGGAGTCCCTGATAAAGGGAACAATCCATTTTTTTAAATAGGTACTTAGCGGTCAGCAACATTATGTCACGCCTGTATTCTCGATGGGTTAAGCAGAGATGTACCTTCCTATCTTCAAGCACTTTTTGTTAATTATTTAATTCATTCATTCCACGTAATTGTAGGCGAACCTATTTGCCATTATTCGAATTCGAACACAAATCTAGGCTCCAGGCCCAGCGACAAACTTTATCTCCGTAGAAATAAAGCTCAAAATACAATAACTGGCTCAAAAGTGTAACTTTGTTGGACTAAAGTTAAAATTCGTTTTGCAATGAGACAGATAGGTTCTGGAATTATAAGTATATACATTATAAGATTGTTTAGATTTTTTTTTCATGTATTTTGTAAAGAAATAAATGAAACAATGTTATAACATCATATAAATTAATAAACAAAATAATCAAGGATGAAGACAATAAAAGAAGTTTTAGTCATTGTCTTTGTTTACTTCGTATTTAAATATCCTTGCGGTACCATCATCAGAGGTGGTTAATATTAGACTTTCTTTAGGGTTGTAACATAAATCCAAGACTTCGGAGCGGTTTCCTGTGAGCATTTGGCTTCTCTCGCCGGTCCTGCCTTCATACACTCGTATGGATCCGTCGAGGCAGCCGGTGACCAGGTGATTCTTCACCCATATCATCTTGGTGACGCCGCCTACCGCGTCGTCTGATTTGGCACACTGATGACGTACCATTTGTCTAGGAGTATCCCATATGCTTACTGCTCCAGTCAGCGTTCCTGTAAAAGTAACAGTATGTCCTTACTAATATTATAAATGCGAAAGTAACTATGTCTGTCAATCTGTTAAGCTTTCACGATTAAACCACTAAACCGATTTTGATGAAATGTTTGAAGGCCAAGGATAGGCACTTTATTTCGCAATTTCGTCTGTATGATCACCGAAATTTATGCAGATGAAGTTGGCAAAAGCTTTATCAATCATGTTATATTTTAAAGTACAGACATAAAAAGTAAAAACCATAATTTACCTGTAGCAAGAAGTGCCAACTGTGGGTCTTGTCCAAAGGCAACTGTTTCTAAGTCATTGTCTGCTTCCATCTGACCAACAACTTTTCCATTGTTTGTGGTGGTCAATACCACTTTACCTGCAGAAGAAAGAAGACTTGTTACAGATATTTACAGAGAAATACTGATAATTAATCTATTATTAAGAATATTAGAGTGTCCAACAGAAGTAGGCGTGTTATCAATAAATATTGCAACATAAAAATGCAATATTTTCACAAATTAATTCATGAACAGAACCTCACCGTCTGTAGAAATAGATGCCATAAGATTTCCATCTGGATGTGTGTCAATAGCAGTCACTCTGATCTCGTGAACTGTTGCAGGTAATTGGTGTAGGACTGCTGATGTCTTAAGATCCCATATCTTCACAACTCCATCCTCATAACCTGCCGCTAAGCGAACTCCATCATGGAACAACTGAAATGATAATTATATTTTTATCATTGCCTGTCTAAATAAATTATAAATGTATGATAAAGATTACTTTGCAGTCTTCAGTAATGAAAGAGAATGACTTGACAATTTTGTTCTTAATGTGGGATGACTCGCAAAATAGAGAGAACTAAACAATGTTGATATGAATTATTGTATAAATGTGACAAACTTTTTGTTAAATCCGTAAACCAGATAGGTGACTCGTTACTTCCTAATATTAATGAATGTTTCAATCTTTGAAGATAATTTTACATGAAATGCTTACCTTCCCACACTCTACTTTAATATTATGTCCTTGCAATATTTTGGTCTCTCCTGAGGGCACTTTAAATACATAAATATCTCCAGATACAGTTCCAAATATAAGAACTCTAGCGCCAAAGTGCCACAAGCCCCAAGTTAAGTCATCAGCTTCATACTCAAAGGCAACTGTCCATGGTAGTTGCTGGTTCTCTTCTGTATTGCATTTCCAAACTTTGATTAATCCAGACATGTCAGCTGTGGCCAAGTACGCTCCATCGAAACTAAAGCCAACAAAGATTACGGAGTCCTTGTGTCCTACACAGTCCATGACTAACTGCCCATCGCTAACAGACCATACGTAGGCTCTGTCGTCTTCCCCACCAGTGACTGCCAGCTTGCCATCAGGATGAAGATCACAACAAAACACTGAGCCAACATGCTTACTGAACACAAAAGCTGCATGATCTTCAGGTGGTTCCATGTCCATGTCCTCTTCCTCTACACCTAACATCTCCTCCAGGTCTTCTATTTGAACCTCTTCCACTTCATCGTAATAGAACACGCCGTCTTCTTCATCCATAAGTTCTGAAATTTCGTCGCCGTTTACTGACGACGGTGGCGTGTCTTCTTGCTGGTCACGCATTATCTAGAACCATTAAACAATTATCCATACAGTATTTTTAATATAAACGAAATAATGGCGCAATATCAAAAGATTATTACTACTAAACTAACCTCTTTGAAAAGTTTCACACAATGTTTAAACTTAAGATTAGAATTTATACTACTGCTTGTTCCTATGGATCTTAATATTTTAAACTGCACTCGAAATACAATTTCATGAACTGAATAGATAATCGTCTCTTGATAACACGTTGCATGAGAAATGTTTTTGAAAATAACACACTATACTATAAAGCACGAGCACATAAAACGATAACAATCCTTTGACGATGTCAAATTGACAATTAGACCAATGACGTATTAAACGTCTGTGAATTAGGCAGACGTGAAAATTCAGAAATGAGAATGTGAGTTTTACTACTTTACGCATAGATCTATTACCTACGGAGATGCCCTTAACTTCTAAAATTATAGAGACGATACTAATCAAGATGGAGCATATCCGATTAATTAGTTACAAAAAAAAATATTGATAAATAGAAGTCTATGTAAATGTAAATGTATTTGTGTGATATTATTTAGAAGAAAATTTTTATCAATATAACCTCGTGTCAATATTGTTAGATCAAACTGAAAATAAAAGTTCTTAGTAATCGACTTATCCTACCAATCCCATTTGGATTATTTTACGTGTATGTAGCGACTTAATTAATTACCAACGTCTATTGGTTAACATCGATTTTTAAATTCGTGGTTTTTGACATGACAATCAATACTCACTTTTGACAAATTTAGAATAACGTCAAATGTTCCGATTTTTTGACAAATATAAAAAAAGTCAGGTTAGGTGTATTGTGTTGTGAAATAATAAGCTAATATAAATAGTGAATTGTCGATAGCGCCGATAAGAATTGTACATACTTAAAAATGGCATCACTTAAAAAAGGTACCCAATTATAATTAGCCACTGCTTCACATTTTCAATGTTTACACGGACTGGATTTGCCACCTCTAACGTACCTCTTTTTTCTATCTTACAGTTTTGTTACCAACGCAGGCATCGTTTTTGATATCTAAGCGATTTCGTGGGAAAATCAATATTCAAAGACCGAGAAAACCTCACTTCGAGAGACAGCTTCTGATTGATTTATCTAAACCTGTTTATGGTCCCCCGAAATACAAGTTACCTGATGCTGCCTTATGCGATAGAGGAGAAAAACTATACGCAAAGCAAATCGATAATCCCTTTGAAAGAATACTAGCCAATGAATGCCTCAACTGGTTCAATACATCAAAGATGGTTGTATTTCTACATGTCAATTCAATAAGTATGGAAGATAAAACTCCGGTTTTCGCTGCATTAGCTAAAAACAATATGCATTTAAGATGCTATGGTAAAAAGATAGTTAGTATGGCTACCACTGGGACTCGTTATGAAGCTGTAAATCACTTGTTCACATCCCATCAAAATATACTGTTTGGGCAGCCTGAAAATGTTGCTAAAATGTTTAAGATTATGAAGAAAGCTCCTCAATTAGTTATAATGGGTTGGTAATTTGATTATTAGATTAAAGATTATTTTTTTGTAATTATAACAAAGTTTTGTAAGCCTTTTATCCATATGTTATTATTTCCAAGAATTTCATTTTCATTCTGTAATTCTTTTTCAATTTAATATTAATTAAACAATTTATTTCCGTTTTTAGCTGGAATTATACAAGACAGATTGATGTCAAAGAATGAGTTACTAGAGTACAGTCAAATGCAGAATATTGATGTAGCCAGGAGTCAGCTGTGTGCAGTACTTGAAAGTGCAGGCTCTTGTCTTGTGAGACAACTCAACCAGGGGCCACAAACTCTTGTAGGTCATCTAGAACAGCATGTGGAACTTCAAAAGACCCCCACCAATAAACCTCAAGACAGTGTCAAGAAAGATCCAGAAAGTTCAACATGATTGTGTTATATGTAGATTTATTTATTAGTATAAGAAGTAGATGATTTAACTATGGTTTTCTTTATTTATGATATTATTTAATTTAATGTGGCTTCATATAAAATAAACTCTAGTACAGGCTGGGTACTGTTTTAGAAGATTATGACAATGGAAATTAACATTCTTATGCAGTTCTTGAGATAGTACCACTGTAGTTATGATAGGCTGTTTTACATGGGTGTGTGCAGCTGCACTGTCATAATGTCCTGCCGTCACATAAGAAGTGTATGTCGCCGCACTGTTGTAACATCCTACCGTTATACGCGGGGTGTGTGTAGTCGCACCGTCGTTACATAGGTCTATCACACGAGGGGTGTGTACAGCCGCATTCGTAGCCGACGTACCTGGTCGTACCTAACATCCGCCCCTTGCGCGAGAGGTGTGTGCAGTCGTATAATCGGACACCGAGATCGCCTTGCGGTCTTGGTGTCCATTTATCGTCACACCACCTTTGAGTGTTTACCTCCTTTTCATACAAGTTCGCAATAAGCGACAAGATTCCCCCTGTGTATCACATTTCTTAATTCTATGTACTTGTGGGATTTTGGAAGTCCTGCATTTCGTTAAGTTTACAATTGTTTGATTTAAATTGGCAAATTTTTTTCGTCTCTTAATTAACTGAAAATATAACTCTGTCGGTAACGGAGCTATTTAATGACAGTACAGTCTTCGCTCACTGAATAAATTTCGTAATTGTTTTCGTCGCATAATTAACTGAAACTGTAACTCTGCCGGTAACGGGCATATTTCATAACAGTACAGGCTTCGTTCACTGATTATATGTGATTGAGTAACTAAGTATTTTTAGAAAAACAATATAGAACGAACTATTTAGGGTTTCCTAAACTGTGGTGGAGGGAACCCCGTGTAATGAACGCCAGGGGTCCATGGCGAGCTTCCGTAACATAATGCAAATACAATACCAATACCTTTACAATATGTTATATGTTACATATGTATGACTTATGAGGAACCTTTTTCGTGCGTGATCTTTTTGAATTTTAATGCCGTTTGACAGTCTTACATTATTGGAGCGTAAAGGCCACAGTTGGCTTTTAAAAGTTTTCCTCAAACTTTTTGTAGGAAAAAAGGTTGAAAACCACTGATTTAGGGAAACGTTTGGGAACTTACTCGACTTTAAAAAAAAGGCCATTTAAATATTTAACAAAATGTATTTATCAATCTTGAAACACAATCTTTGGTTGGAGTTAAAACTTATGACTACTTAGTCCAATAGAGATCAAAAGTTAATGACTATACAAGAAGGATTGCTTCCATGAGAAACTTACTCTTAATAATACTTGAGCAACACTGATTTCATTGGCATTACGTAGGTAATAGTAAATTTTATTTACGTAGCTGGCTAAACTTAACTAGAAATACAAACAATATTCATATTGGCAGTTACCCTATTACAAAGAGTATTCTCCAGGTAAAAATATTAATAAACAAATGTTCACTTTTTTAACTCTATAGATCACGGTGCTGCGATGCGGCTGGTGGCAGTTGCTAGGGCAGTCAGGGCCACTGCAGCTTCCACCTCGTCCCGATCATGACGAGACAAAGTATTTATCGTAATCCGCTGGATCTTAGCGTCTGGCTTTCTTCGTTTACCGTCACCCCACCACGAGTAGTTGCACTCGCTTGGTTGGAAACGAGCAGCACTCTCCAACCACTTACTGAGTAACATAGGACTTGTAATCGCTTTGGTTTCCTCTCGTTCATTCTCATTTACTTCTGATTTGTAAGAGTTATTGTTGAAGTTAACACATTTTTCTTTCATAATTGAAGACGTGTTAGAATCGTCCTGGTTGTATTCAGTGATTGTTTCGGGACTGCCTGTTAGTTCGTCATCATTGTCTAAGTGGTCATCTGGGTTGGTGGGGTCGGACTCGCTCCATATGCTATCATCGGAGCAGATACTAAACTGTTCCACGTTGCCCTGTGCGCGATCATTGTACGTGCGTATCAAGTGCCCCCATGTTTGTTGATTTCTATCTACATTCACATTTTTCAACTTTCTTCGCCAATTGGCAAACCAGTTACAAATCTGAAAGTAAATAGACAGTAAACTTAAGTTAATTAAGAATTGGGTATGTACCTACTTGTCTAGAAGATGCCTACCTAAGGTAGGTAATAGATAGGTGCTCGAGACCCATCATACGACTTAGTACCTAACTTGTTGAACCTAATCTGCTGATATCTGCCCATCTCTACCCGCCATTCATTTTATACAACTCTCTTCAAAGTAGAAAAATCAGTTCGATAACTAATAATCTAGTTTTTCACTTAACGTTAACTGGTGAACAGTCAACAAAGCAGTGACAAAAATAGTGCCTATTTATGTACAAATAGCAATTTCTGGCATCGATCCAATTAGGTTGCTGTTAGGCACAAACATGATACCTATGTATAAAAATCAGAAAACAATGAACTTTAAAACAATGTATTAAATGACTTACTTGTATGTATGTGAGGCCCGTTTCACGAGACAAATATTTTTTTTCTTCTCTGTTGGGGTATGGGTTATCTCTTCGTCGCACTAGCCAGTCTTTGAGATAGCGCTTAATTTCTGGTGTGAATAGCCTCTTTTGCGGACGCTGGCCCGCAACTAAGCTCCTTCTGTAAATGCAAAAAAAGTAAATAGATAATAAATCACTACTGACAAATATTGACTAAACATTTGGGTTCGAGAATACAGTAACATTTTTGGATAAAGGGTTTTCAGGCATTGTACATGATACGTAAATGACGCACAAAGAAAATTATACTGAATACTGAAAGTTATGACTCATGCATGTCAATGTTTGTAGCCACTAACCGAGTGTATCGTCTGTTTCTGACAGGTCTTGAGGATTTACCGAGGTCTTCTTTCATCATCGTATCAGTCATGATGTCTTCTTGGCCTTCCTCAGCTTTTTGGATGAGTGTCATCTGATCTTGTGTTACTTGATTTACACTTAAACGATTGTCCAAATGAGTGTACAGTTGCAGAGCGACACGTAATGCGTGGACAGCACGTGCAAGGGCACCACCGCTTGCGACACGACTCGTGTCTCGCAACACTGCCGCTGCGGGGGATGCTCGGTGATCTATTAAAAAAATAAGGACATGATGACATAAATAGATTGTCTTTCGAAGAGTATACAGTTTAATTACGTGAAACAGTTAGATAGGTAGCAGTATGTTGTAGTAGCTACATTGATGTAACCGAAACATGACGGTCACATTCCTCAGTTCACTTTTAGATGTTATTTATCCGCGGTACCCTCCTGAAGTGCACATTGAATATTTTACATTGATTTATTTTAATTTGTTAACTGTACTTTAATTAGACGTATTATTTTAATGTTTTCGTATTCAGTAATTACCACAATGAACAAAAAACATGTTAACTATTACGTGTGCTCGAGGGTCAATGTTCTTGTTTTTGAATGGCCGAAATAAAATGTATTGTTAATTAGATAGTTTCCTGAGTGAGAACGGACGCACTGATTCATTGAAGTGATTTTTTACGATACAATTTTATTTTACTTGTAAGTTTTGTCACAATGCGAAAATCTGGTACGTACCTGTGTGCGGGAAAGCTCGGTGATTGTGTGAAAATGGCGTCGGATAAGCGCGCGACGGCAGCGCCGCGGCGCGGGCGCATCGCTGCTGCAAATACGTGTTATTTCAGGATGTCTCCCGCGATGTCTTCAAAAAACATGATTACAATGATCAACATATATTTATACTAGCGGTATGTACATTAATCTTTTCTTTTTCATAGATCTACATTACTTAGTGATGATTTTTTTTTGTTCGTCTTGGATTGCAGCGCAGCAAACAACAAGTCCACAAAATATCTTACATTATGTTCATAACCTATGATAGACGCGTTTTCACAAGCTATTCAGGAAAACATTAACATTAATAGTGCATCGGTATCATATAATGTTTGACCAGTTGTAGAGTCGTCTGTTATTGTCACGACTGTTTATTGTAGCGATACCTATATCTATTAGAATCACGAATTCACGAATACTTCACGTTTTTCAGTCGTTTAGATCGCGAGAGTTTCAGTATAGTGTTCGATAGTATTTTGTTCTTCTGGTCCCCTTTCTAGAGCGGTATAGTATAGGTGTTTTAAAGTTCAGATAAGCTTCATTTTTTACCAAAATATTTGAACGCTTAGCGGAGGGATGTACAGACTTAAACCTACACTACCCTGCCCGCGACTTTGTCCACGTGGATTTTTTCAGCCGCGCTAAGTTACATCTTCTATTACTGCTCCGCTGGTGTGGGTCATAGCGTGATATAACCTATAGTCATATACCATTCCTCATGAATCTAGCTACCATTTACAGTTCCAGAGATTAGTGCGATTGATTGAGACGATTGATAGAGATTAGTGAGATTAGAGAGATTTAATCAAACAAAAGAAAGCTCTTAGCTTTATTGTATTAGGCATTATTATATACAATATAAAAAATATATATAGATGTATAAGGATTTTGTACCTACATAGGAAAATCTACACTGTTGATGAATGCACTGTAACGTGCGGGCTGAGATCTTTTGAGGCAACTTACAATATTTAAGCTCGCCGGGGAATTGTGAACGGGTTCTCTATCTTTCAGAGAAGTATTGAAGTCGTAATCCCAAATAATATTAAAAATGCGAAATGGTTTCACGACTTAATTACTCAACCGATTATCATGAAATTCTGCATTTTTGTCAGGGGTAAAGAAAATGACACCTTTAATCCAGAAAAAAGTACTGTTCCTCAGGGTTGGAAAAAATACTTTTTAACGCCAGGGAAGCTACGGGCAAAAGCTTGTCAAAAATAAACAAATAAAATACCCGAACCCGACCGTAATAAAAATTAAAGTGTCAGTTTGTAATGTGAAAATAACAACTTTTTACGTTTAGATAATAACAACTTTTTTTTTTGTTATCAGTCTATGAAATGACACACCTTACCTGTCCTCATGAAAGGATGTCTGCAGCTGCAAGCAGTAATTTCTTACTAACTGAAAGCTTTTCTGGTAGATTTCGTATTGACAACTAAAACTAATATTAAAAAATTCAGTGAGTAACTTAGTAACGTTCAAAATCGACTTAGATTCTGAATTTCAGAACAAACTTCCTTCACCTTCTTTCAGATTGTCTCGTTAGTCTAGGAATCGCAAAGCGCGACTGCTGAGTTGGAGGTCTTGGGTTCGATTCCCAGATCGGGCAAAGTGATTGTGATTTTCAATCAGGAATTTCTTAGTAGCAGCTTCGGAGTCTGGATTTGTGCCTGGTCGATGGCAATAGGCTCGCCCCCTATTACATGGGACTTAATAAACATATCTGGCGAAATGTGGGTGTACTTGTGGGTACACCTTTGCCTAACCCTTCGGGGATTACAGGCGATGTTATGTTATGTTTGTATGTTTCAGAACAAAGTGGATTTGATTGTTGAATACTTGTTTTTTTGTTGTCTGTTGAATGTAATTAACTATCTGACAGTGGTAACTACTTTATTGTCCAAACTGTAAGGTACGTAGGTACTACAGTACAATCTTTGAAGTCAAAATCCCAAACTAACAATAGCACCAACAATGTTCAGGTAGCTATGGTTACTATAAAAACGCGCCCAGAAACATGATGCAACTACTTCATTAAGTATCGTCATACCGTTGTCGAGTAGGAGTAACCAACCGTGACACTGAAAGTGGATTTGAAAAATAGTAAGTAATATCTACGCTGTTATTTTATCGGTCCAATTGAAGACATTCAATAATGTGTCTCAAAATTGACAAAGTTTAGCAGAGCCCTGATTGTGCCGGCTGCAACAAGTTCAACTTGGGCAAAATAATTACTGGATTCTCCGTCTTTGTCTGGTATCTGTTGGACACGATGATGGTGTCCCTTTCGGTCCCAGCGCGCATGGTGTTCCGATTACCGCTCTACAAAGTTAACACATGCGCTGCGGCGACTGCTCGGAGTGGTCGGCTGAATCGTGTCTTTAGTACACTACGCCTGACGTCAGCACCGCATCGTCTATTCCAGTTTCGCAGATCTTAAAAATGGTAACAGAAAGTGATTCAGTCGTGTGAGATATTCCGTGGCGGCGAGTCATTCCATGGTCGTGTGATACCGCGGAACAGCGTGGATAGCGCACGTATTTAGTTTGACCCACGTGCGTCGCGTTTACCGGTGTACGCGATTGATTTTTTTGCGGAATGGGTGAAGAATCTCAGGCCAGCAATGGCAAAGTGGTTTTAAAACGTAAAATAACTTTGTTTAATGGAGTTGGCATTATTATTGGGACTATTATTGGTTCCGGAATATTTATATCTCCGACTGGAGTATTCCTTTATACTGGGTAAGCAGAGTGTTCAAGTTTCCCGCCTTTTGGACTATGTTTTCAGTCACTTGTTCGCGTGTACACATAAATTCCTCACTTTTTATTGGTTCACACTTATCGCTGAATTCGAGACGCAAGATTTGTTTGTTGAATGCACAATATTCAGGTTTCTAAATTAAAATGTGAATACCGGAGATTTATTTTTGAACCAAATTCTATGTATTAAATGGTAGTTATGAATTACTAACTGCTTTTAGTGTGTTATTATCTATACCTAATAAAATACTAGTATTTTTGGGTAACATTAATTGTAACGCAGATGTTGACGGCTTTAGATAGGTACTATTATTTGCAACTGCTTCTTTAATTTCCGTGTAATAAGTTATCTTATCTACGACACAGTTTTATTAACCTGCGTGCACTGCGCTTTATTACCATTTGTTGCTTAGATTTTATTGTATACATATACTTATTGATAAAAATCTGCTTCCTACCTATGTATCCAGTAGGTATATCTTTTAAAAATACAACATCAATAAATTCATGGCAATTCAAAGTTTATAACCGTGAGTTTATAAACGGTTTACAAAACAGTTGTTACTAAATTAGTGCAGTGCCAAATAATTTGTGCATTAATTATGTTATTACACAAGTACCTGTTTTATTTTTAAAGTCTTGTAAATTTACTTATTCGCTTTGGTCAGTAGGTGGCACCGGTTGCAAACTTTCATTTATGGCATTGTACACAACACACCTGTGGCTGCCATAAGTGGTACAGCCAGCAAGTCAACGTTTCAAGAATCAAAGTATATGTTGCAGAAAATTCTGAATAATAATATTTCTCTTTTACATTTCACATCACGCGTGTTATTCGCGAAGCGTTAAGCAGACGTGACCTACCTATAGAACACATTTCACCGTCCCCCTAAGTAATGGGGTCGACCCTGTTGCCAACTAACGCCGATCTCCGGCTATTGTTGAGGAATTCCTGTTGAAAAAGTTCAAACCCAAGAAGATATCGCGCTCAAAAATATAAGGGTTTGTGGCAACTTGAAGTAGGTATGGCTCGAATTATTTTCTTAATTTGTTGGACCCAATAATAACGTAGGTATGATAGAGCAGATAATACTAATTTCTGAAACTCTCAATACCTTCCAACTGACGATAATGAAACGGTTATGTAATTGGTCTTAAAAAAATACATTATTTGACTGTGATGCTATCTGTACTTTTGCACTTAAGCTGGTAACCAGATGGTTCCAGTTGTGAACGGTCCCCTCACAACTTAGTAACGGCCAAGGTTGCTTAGATAACCGATACTTAGGTAATCTAGACTGAAGAATATAGGTACTTAGTTACTGCAGATATCAAGAAAGAAATCCACAGTCATGGGTTCAAATCTCTTTAGGTTTACACACAGCGCTAGCTATACATAATATTACATTAACGTTTAATAAAAGAAACCTTCCACAAAAGAATAATTATGATTTTCGTTTAAGAAACACAAAGAGTGTCAATTAAATCAGTAATTGATTTTTTTGACACCCTTTCGGGTTCTGCCATTTTAACCTGTTTCCAAATGGGTAAAAATCAAGAACGGTGTTTTCTCACTAATTGGCTAGTAAATTAACGTGATCTACAAACGGTATTCGGGTAAATGACCCTTCATTGCTGTCATGCCTACCAAATACCAGCTGTAATGTTTTAAAAAGGGATTAATGGAAATTCGATATCGTATCGACTTCATACGGGACATTAGGGGATCGAGTTTCTACATCCTATTGCTTTTTTTTAAATTCCATTGTAGGTACCACTTGGGTGGGCTGATGATTTTATTATGGTAATATAAGTTCAATGGAAGAGGCGTTTCATAACCATTCAAATCTGGAAGAATCACGACATAGGTATAGTTACCAATATTAGTTTTCTATCTTTTTAGTCAATTCAGATCTAGTGCACTCCATGCAGTGACCTCCAATGCCAGTTAGTTGATTGCTGTCACTTGAAAAATAATTGTGTAGATCTTACCAACGCGATACAAGAAAATACGTGACCCATTCTGAAATGCGAAAAAAAAATGTTCTATTCAAAAGTGCATTACTAAACTGATCAAAATGTATGGGACATCTGTTTTATTTTTGCCACGGTGTGTTAACTATGCTTAGACCTTATAAAACATAATTACAGTAAATTAAAAACGGTTAATAAGCTTAACTACTGCAGTCACGTTCAGAATTTTCTCACGATAGTTTTTAAGGCACGATCGATACGCTTGCCTCGTTTCATTACTAACTTGAAAACTGGTAGTCCGTGGCACTGAAACCTATTATTGATAATGAGACAGTTGTTAGACAAGCCCAGTTCTCTATGCTCGAACAGCAGCTGTTCCATGTAGCGAACAGAGAAAAATTAAATCTCTAGATCTCTTGACTCTACCTACAAAATGTGATAGATATGACTTTGTGACCTCTTCAAAAATATTCATCGTCTGCTATCAAAGTACGTAGTAACAATACATTAATTTACTATACCTACCTACCTACCTACATCATCGGTAATGATATTAATCATTAGTTCATTACAAAATATTACATAATTGTCAAATAAAAGTTATGAATTTATTTCTTATTGTTATTGGGTATTGTACAAAAATAAATTGACGACAGTGTCGACAGTAATATCGAGTTTGGAGGTTTAAAACATTTGTTGGTTTTTCTCCAATCAAAGCAGGTGGGCAAGTACCTAAGTACTTATTACACCTATAAGTAGGTAAGCCATTTACCGCAACCGCAAACCAACGGCAACACCTACAATACTGTTTCAAGGTAATTACGTACCATAAAGTGGTAATAGCTACCTAGTAGGTACCTTCTACACATTTTTTCAAAAACTGTGTCCTTAGAATAGATTCTAGAATATATTCAATTCATTGTGAGTGCCAGTAATGTTGTTCGAGACGACCAAGGAAACAAATATAGGTGTAATTATTAGTAAGTTTGTTAATTGAAATACCTAGAAGACAGAAGCATCTGTCAGACCTGAGTGAGTTTAGATAGGTAGGTGTATAGACAATGACTTCGTTCTGCAATTGTCATTCACCAATATTTTACATGGCTATAGCAAACAGTTATATTTCTGTAGTTTAAGTTATAACCTTTTCAACAGCGAGAATTTACTATCCCGCTCGGTAGTAGAAGAAAATTCATAATATTACTTCAGATGGATGTAGGTAGATTTAAAAGCAATTAGAAAATACTTTTTAATTTCCTTTATAAGTATCAACTGTATATCGGACCAAAGACATTGCACTGACTGCTTTATTTTGTTACAGGTCAGTAGGCGCGTCACTAATAATATGGCTTGCGAGTGGCCTGCTGTCCACATTAGGGGCCCTGTGCTACGCGGAGCTTGGGACCTCCATCACGAGATCTGGAGGTGACTACGCCTACATATACACGGCCTTCGGGCCACTGCCAGCCTTCCTGCGCATGTGGATAGCGCTACTCATCATCAGACCTACCACGCAGGCCATAGTGGCCCTTACCTTCGGCCACTACGTCGTGAAACCTTTCTTCCCAGACTGTGACCCACCGGAACTGGCTGTCAAACTTCTTGCTGCTGTTTGTTTATGTAAGTGAAGACCTTATATTTTGATTTCCCTTGATATTTTTGCAATATTATGTTCCCTTTTATGTATGAGTCGATGACTCATGTGTAGGAAAATGTTGGGCAGCCCGTTGATCTCTGAGTTTACCGCTGCACG
The DNA here is from genome assembly GCA_949774945.1 of Hoplodrina ambigua. Taxonomy (NCBI): domain Eukaryota; kingdom Metazoa; phylum Arthropoda; class Insecta; order Lepidoptera; family Noctuidae; genus Hoplodrina; species Hoplodrina ambigua. Next base: position 5,657,653 of record OX458969.1, on the reverse strand, counting down.
ATGTTAATGTCAATCTTAATAAACATAATAAAAACTGATTTCTCCTAATGTTCTATAAGTGACGTGACGCGAGTAAATTAAATAATGGCAAATCAAAATGAAATCGACAGCGTGAATTGGGTTGAATTGATAATAAACGATGTGGATTTTTTCTGGGAGATTTTAAATTAGCCGCATTTTGTATTAGCCGATGGCGGTTGGCTAAATATAAATTTGTAATGAAAGTAGAATACAATAGTTATTGGGACACTCCTATTGGTTTGAATAAGCAAAAATTTCATATAGGTAATTCATTTAACATTTTCGCATTCTCACGCCAAAAGGAAAGTTTATGTTTAATTGTTGTATGTTTTTAATCTGACCGTGCTGCGTGAAAGTTTCCATGTGTACATACCTACGTTATAAAATACAGATTAATTTATTGCACGAAGGTTTATTGCAACTGGTTGTAAAATGTTCTCAAGTGTGAAAATCGTAATTGAATATAAAATCTGTCGCAGTCTAGTGCTTAAATATGTAAGAAAAATCAGACACATATTTTCATATCTACTGAATGAGCGATATCTGAAACTATCTGCAACTAGTTACGACTACAAAACTTACATAATTATATGACTTGATTTAAATTAAGCAGAATGTTTTCCTGGCTTAATTGGAACCCTCGGTTAAACGTTATATTAGGTACCTACATATCCTATCTGCGGTTTTATTATAGGCACAATAGGTTTCAAAACAAGTATAAGAGGTGGTTAATAATACCAAATAGTATGATCATTTACCTCTTTCAATTCATTGAACTGTGTGTGGCTAAACAGACAAAGTAGAAATAAAGCAATTGACGTCATCAAAATTACACAAAATTCCAAATATAAAAATCTACATAATCTAAATATAGACTGTGCTAAATACAAGGTCTGTAGGCCTAGCACGAGCACGCTAACATAAAAGTATTCGATTCGACTTGATTTTTGAATTTTATTACTACTAAGACACAGGCGTGATGTTATCTTTTTATGTTATGTATAACATAAAAAGATAACATCACGCCTGTTATCCCCGAATGCAGAGGTGAGGGCAGAGGTGTAGTTTACACATTAATACACCCACATTTCGTCAGTTATGTTTAAGTCCCGTGTAATAGGAGGCAAGCCCATTGCCATCAACCGGGCGCAAATCCATACTTCGAGGCTGGTACTGAGAAATTCCTGATGGAAAAACCCAATATCACAGCCCGACTTTGGATTCGAACCCAAGACCTCATGCTCAGCAGTCGCGCTTTGCGTCTATTAAACCAACGAGGCAGTCTACGACTATCCTGCAGCTCTTTTGGTTATACGACAAGCACAATTAATAATTACCCATTAACCTGAAAAAAACCTTCAAACTAATTAAACATTGTGCGAAACTGAAATTTTAATCCTAATTTAAAAATCGATTGAATTTACGTTTCTTTTACTCCGCGAGCTTCCCCTCAACTGCAGCTCTCTCACACTGAATTGACAAGTGATTACTTCGTATAATAAAGAACGGGTACAATACTCAATAAGTACTGTGTTAGTAGTTACCTAGCAACTTAATGGACTTTGTTGATTGTTGATACAGTCAGTTGTGAACGCTTTCGATCTTCGTTCACGGTTCGGGTGACAGCATTGTTTGGACAAACAATTACCGACTTCCTATAGTAAAAGCCAATTGACCCGTAGTTTTTACTTTACCTACGTAAAGGCTGGTTGTAACTCTAGTCCATTGAAGCCATCGTCATTGTCGCATTTATCACTTCTTGAGGAATCTAGGGTTTCTTTATGGTTTATTTATTACTTATATAGTTATCCCCTAAGTACTTACCCATTCCTTCTTGCATTTGGAATAAGAAGGGCAATTCTAAAAAAAATAAAAATATTCAATATCTAGACGCAATTTCATCTCAACGACAATCAAAGTAAAAAAATGTACTTAAGTAAATTACATGTAAGTATTTTTAACAGATTGAAACTGTTATTCGATTGCGAACGTTCATAAAAGTTAGTAGAATTGTCTCCCAGACGGTAATTCAAAGCCAAAGTCAAATCATTTATTTCAATTAGACCATTAAAAGGGACTTTTGAAAGGCAATTCGTGATTAACAACATTAGTTTCACTTTTAGTTTTTTTTTTGGAAGTTAAACTATATTATAGAATACAGTTTATTTTTTACTATTGGTAGTGCCCACTCGAGCATGATCTATTGTACTTGTAAGTACAACTTAGATAAACAATGTTGTCTAGCCTCCTGTCTATGACACGCCGCAGTAAGCTGATAACAACAATAAGTAGCCGGCGCGGCGTGGCGATTAATTAATTACGAATTTACGATACGAGAGAATGTGTGTCAACATAATCTTTCCGATGCGGAATTGCGGAGACTATCAAAACAACATTAAACGACCTATTTTTTTAATTAAAGTATTATTTGTTACGGTCTCGTTAAAAAATACTATTTAGCTAGTACTACGCATGGCCATAATTCTTTTGTTGATTTGATTATTGAGGGTGAAATAATTATGGAATTGACTAATAATAAAAATTATGATTGCTATAATTTTAAACTTAATTTGAAGCGATAACTTGTCTGGTAACAATCGATATGAAGTCTATCTAAGGAGGCTTGTAATTAGCAATCTAGTTGTATATTGTCGTATTGTTATAATAAGAAGTCAGTCTTCTGGACATGGCACGCATTGTTAGGAGGTTTCTCTCTGTGGAGACCTGATCGCTGCTGCCCGTAGCTTGGACCCTCTTCCCGATACCGGTGGGCTACTAAGTATATTTTTATATTTTAATATGTTTTTAGAATTATAAATGAAAGTTATAATGTTGTTTCATCTCAAGTTGAGTAAAAGTGGTCTTTATTAAAATTGTGTGTAGTCAGAATTTCAATAAAAACCATAACTTCACTATACCAGCGGCACACGCGTCCCTCGTCACATGGGCAGCTGATTATTCACCAACTAACAGTAACTTTTCGGCAGTACCCTTTTTTATTTATAGACTTGAACCTACCCAGGAATATGATCTGAGATGGTAACTATTGCAAAACTGTTCAGATCTGTACATTGAAGACGGTTGCACGTTGAACTTGTAATCCGCTAGTTATGTTAAGTAGAACTTATTAGGAGCTAATCGGTTAGTATCTGCCGTATTTTAAAACGCTAAAAGGGCTGCTATGTACCTAAGGCTTGTTTTTGTATCAAGTTATGTATTATATAGGTAATAACCGTTTATTAAGCGCAAAGTTGGCCTAGGTATGCCCATTCGTATTTAAAACCGGTAAAACGTGAAATTGTAAAATTCACAGTACACTCATTCAAAACCTTGGTTCAAGTTTGTTTGTTAGTCGGGAGCCTGCCTAGCAACATTTCCGATTTTAATCTTCTGTTATCAACTAACGTACTTGACAAGTCATTTGTTAATAGAAATTAACTGCTTGCCTTTTAACCCTTGTTCATGGTAATCACGATAACGATGTTATTATGCATTTCTAACGGGGCCTACTTATAATAGTTGCTAACTATATATGTTAATAAGTAATGAACCCAGTCACTGCAAACGATCCTGGTCATAAATGTATAAGTGGTTAAACAGTCTTGCTTACCAACTATTATCCCTTTATTTATTTATAACTAGCTTCTGCCCGCGACTTCGTACGCGTAGTTTAACCCGCCTTAAGTTACTTCTTTGGTTACTGCTCCACGTCTGTTGATGTATGGCCTAGGTAAACTCTTCGTCATGAATCTGGCTATCATGTACAAAAAGATTTTTTCCAATCCGACCAGAAGTTTAGCGCGTTTAAACATACATAACATCATGTCTGTAAGAAGGGTTAGGCAGAGGTGTACCCATTAGTACCTATGTACACCAATATTTCGCCAGTATGTAGTGAGTTTGGCGTTTAAACAAACAAACAAATAAACTCTTTAGCTTATTTTATTATTATATATACTGTAGGTGTGCGTGTCATGTAAGACTTCAGTTAGGTATATAGTGGTGGCGTTTACCATTTTCCTCAATTGATGTGGTCACATAAGTTTATTTGGAATTATTAATTTGTCAGCACAGTCATCACCTAGCAATGTTTACTAACTACTTCGCAGGTACAGGGATTACCCTGTGAATTGTAAGTAGGTATTCTATGTATAACTTGTGTTTGCTTTAATTAATACTGTAATTTCCTCAACTTCTCAAAGCTCAATGAAAATCCTTTTATTTATTTTTCATTAATAAAAGTTTTTGTCATCGAATTCGTTAATCTTGCAAAATGGAGAGAGTTTTATAACTAGAAAAATAAAAGTGGGTATCTTCCATTGGGAATTCCATTACGAGTTTTAATAAATAAAAATCTGACATTCATCAGTTTACTTAAGAGCCAAGAAAGATAAATGAAAATCTATAGAAATAGGAAGTCTTTAATTCTTTGATAGCATTGCGTCTCGGGACGGGACTGCCGGCGGAAACTCCACTTAACCCAATTGCTGTTGATCAACGGCTTTGTAAATGAACCTCCATCTTGCCAGCCAGTGTTTGTGTAAATTAGTTTACCTGTTGTCTGTGTATTTATGTATTTGTATTTTGTGAAGTGTGCCGTTTTCATCTGCAGGTTTCCATCCATTTTCATCGTTTTCATCCATCAATACTAATATTATAAATGCGAAAGTAACTGTCTGTATGTTAGTCCGTCTAAACTAATGAGCCGATTTTAATGAAATTCGGGGTATTTTGAACCCCAAGAAAAGACATATGCTACTTATTATAACCGACATTGCGGGCAAAAGCTAGTAGAGGACGAAGTCGCGGGCAAAGTACTAGCACAGAATGAAATATTATGTCAATTACGAATGAAAACTTATTAAGCCGATTTTCTTAAAGTTTGGTTAATTGTTTGTTTGTAGATGTTGAACTAACTAAACATATTATATTCATGCCTCAATCTTGGCCCACCTTGAAGCCGCGATAGTAATGTGTAAGCAACCTAGTTTCAAGAACGCGTTAAACTCAAGCTCGATCTTATTACATGTTCAGGTTTGGTTACTGTAACTTGAGCCTTGAAATTACGACTGATAAAGATCTTGTTTTGCATGCACATATCTGTACCCCTTACATATAAATGAGAATTATGAATACCTATTTTGGTACAGTCAGCAACGTTGATAAGTATGCAGGGTCGTCAGAAATAGTTGGGGTTTTCTTAGAAACCGATGGATGTCTTTGATTGAAACTTAACTTGAACTGAACTTAAAATGAACTGTTTTTATCTACGTCTTAAATTAACTTACATTTGTTAACATCTATCGGTTTTTAAGGAAATACTTTGCTGACTGTACCTATGTATTACCTCGATCCACATACAAACTTCAAACGCCCGTTTGACCACTCAAGACCTAAAAATCTTCTCATTGTTTAAATTCATCTTATTATTTTCTTCCACCATCATATCTTCAGCTAGGTACTTACGTTAAGCATTGTCTGATTCTCGATTAGTGAATTTCGAATTATCTGCATAAACCTTTACCTATTCGTGTTTCGTATAATGAATATCGACTCCAATCAGCTTCTTTATTTCAAAGCATCGTTAAAAAACCTGAACTTATGATTAATCTGAGTCTGAAATCGCCAATCCGCCTTGAGCAAGCATGGTGGTCAACACACGTGCTATCTCGGTTTAAGAAGAAGGACAAGCAGTTGGAGATTAATATCAATGTGGCACTCTTTTTAATTTTCTTTTTCTTTTGGATTGCATTTGCCTTACTTACTTCGAATCCTAGGTTGATTTTGAGTTAAAGCACGGTTGTCTTTTAGATACCAAAAACCAACTCACCTATACGGTTTTGATTGAAAGGCAAAATTGAAAATGTATAAATTAATCTTAAAAACTTTAATTCAAAATTGAAAAAATGAAGTGACCAAGTACAGTACCTAGTCTAGACTTCTGTTAAGTAATAGCTAGGTAGGTACATATTGAATACCCATTGAAATACTTTCATGATTGATACACACATTAATAACACATTCTATTATGCAACATACATTGCGCCTGTAACAGCTTTGACCCATTAATGGGATGCCGGTCTAGATTTTAATGGGTCTATCTATTCAATGATACATAGTTCATCAGCTTTCATTTTATTTACAAAATGGCGTCTTGTTGTCTCCATATTAAATTTTGACTACTGTCATGTCTTTAGTGATACTTGCAAGATTAAGACGAATCGATTGACGTAAGAATCATCAAAATCGGCCCACACGTTTGGGCTCTACAGCGCCACAAAGGAACAAACATACATACATAGAATAGACTGATAAACATTACCCTTCGTTACGTCGCGCAATCGGGTAAAAAGATATTTCTGAAAATCTACTCAGTTTCGACCCCGAGTTTTCGGGTCAATTTTGTTGCAAATTAGTTCTCGTTTATCCCCTTTCAAGGAATGTATCGAATTACCAATCACGCTGAATACGATCAGTTGTCTGGAAACATGTGATGTAACCTACCTATTTAAATGAAACTAATGACACGCTGAAAGTGGATCACTTAGAACAATTGTTTTGCTACGAATATAAGCCGCATGTGGTACCTACATATTGGTGCTCTGTCGTAACATCATGTTTGATGCAGTTGTACCTAAATGTTCTAAAGAATCCAGTTGATAATGCAAATCTTTTACTATGTGTGCTTGACCGAAACTCGAAACTCTAGGCGCCACATTAAAATTTAATTTCCGCATTCGCTTGAAACAGAATAGGCATATTGTGATTTATGTTGATTTAATTTGTTTACAATGATAAATTCAACACAATCCTCCAGCTATGTGTTGAATTTTGACGCTCAATATCAAGGCTCTTATTTTCTAAACTAAGATAGTTAGTTAGTCGAAAACCTTTTTGGTTTAATTGGGTGACGTTTGAATGATTAATATTTTCTACTTTAATGTTTATTCACGTCGTCGTATTTTACCATAAAATAAAATAAAAACGATGAAGAAACGTGTTGGACATATTGGATATGTTGCGGCTTTTATGTCATTAGATGTAATATTTTTTATCATAATCACTCGTTTTCTATCTAGGTACAACATGAAAAGCGCCGTCTCCATATAAACCATACATTTTGTACAAGGTTTTTGGTCTGTAGTTCAGCATAATATCGATTTACATGTTTTGAGTAATCTTTAACGACCATCTCATTAGTCATATCTGCCTGAATATTGCCTGGATTCTGGACCTCATTAGATCCTTTAGACCTTTTATCCTTCTCTTTTGAATGTATTCTAACTATACAAAATATTTCTCATTTTCCCTCTTTTTTGCAGGCGTCCTCACAGCGATCAACTGCATCAGCGTTCGATGGACCATGCGGATACAGGATGTGTTCACCTCGTCTAAGCTGCTGGCGTTGATCGTCATCATCATCTCCGGTATCTATTATATCTGCATCGGTAAGTTGTTATTGATTGTTGTTTTAGTTTTGTAACAACCTATTCATTAAGTGACTATTATGCCAAAAGAGCCGGCAATGACGTAGGTAAGCTGACTAAAGATCTTTGAAACAACCGTTTCATTTATGATACGGAACTAACTGTTTTATTTTTTTATTATCGTTAGAAACCTAAATATTTAAAAGTTTAAATATTTAAAAGTACCTATTCCAGTAAATAATGGGAAGCTAGGTACATTAGGTCAGTTACAGTTTTTTTGTATATCAACCAGGAAGATAATAATCCTGATTTATTCTTGTTCACGAACAAAGTAAACCAATTAATTTAGCAATTTGAATGAAGGTATTTATCGGAAATATAGGATGAGCTTATTTATCACGGATAGTAATATTGTTCCAATCTGTCTGATAAGGCTACGTAGTATACGATTAGGTTTACGCATGCACGTAGGTATGTAGCTTCCTTCATAGATAACTGGTTGGTGGGTCAAGTGATTAATATACCAAGGTCAGTAAGGACAGCCTATTCAATTGTTAGTTACTACAGAAGCCGCTTATTACTTTTTAATGTAGCGATAAATTAGCAAAATCACGCTGAATTGGTATCAACGGAGTCTATTGTCACTTCCCCTCTCGTTCGCTTAGGCAATGTTCCTATCTTAGATAGGAGGCTATTCTATTTCACATAGAAAATTCTAATGTAATCCAAGAACTAACTGCTTATTTCATAAACAGGAACGACGGAATGCTACATAATACGACATTCATACAATACAATACAATACAAATACTTCTGCTACAATGCCTTGAAAAAACCAAATTAGCATAAACGAATATTGTTGTCTATTTAGAATTGATATCTATTTTTATGCAGTTGTATTTGGTATGCCTGCCTACAGTGACAGATTATGATTATCATAATAGTTCATTCGTAATAATCTTTGTAGGTCAACGAGACCACGAGGCTGTTGGTGACGGTGTCAACACCCTTTTTCTTAGATACGACCTGATAGAGCTACCTATAGCGTACCTGGCAGGTGGATGAAGAATATAATGGTGGTTAAACTTGTTCAGAGAAAACTACTTGAACAAGTATGTCTTTAAGAGCTAGTTATAGTCATGAAAAATTAGTGTCTTTCTGTGTTCATAATGCCTCGTACCTTTAATTGGGAAGCAAATGCGTACACAAACACAACACTCACAACAGTGTCTTGCATTGCTGGCAACGGGAAATGTTGTGATGTTGCTGGCAACATGTTTGCCGTAAACAAAAGAATGTGTCGCAACTCGCAACACACATATTGTTAGCAAAAATTTCGCACAGTGCTTGTGAAACATGTGTTTCTAATGAATTCCATATTCATCGCTTTAACCAAAACAAAGAATTTCCTATCACAAATCCGTTAGATAAAAGCAAGGGTGACAAAATATTCTCTATAATAGTCCCTCTGTTTGGAGAAAAAGCCCAGAATTTTCCGGCTAACGCTGCGCGCCGCTGTGGGACGTGTGGATTATAGCTATGTGGAATGTGTAGTAGTAGGCTAGACATTAATGGGCTACTATAGTCTCAATTGATTCATTGATAAATCGTAATGATAGACTTCATTGTCAGTTTCCAATAATTCACATAGTTAGCTGCTAGATTGGCTGGCGTGGGCTGAGTTGTTTATTCCGCAAAGGAAATGCTCGCACATAATTATTACGATGCGCAAATAACATCGACATTAAGATTTGGCTCAACTGCATATAATTAATACCTTTATTTACGCAACCATCGAGTTTTATGGAAGTGAAAATAGGAACGAATTGAGTCATCAGTAGGTACCTACATAAGTACTACCCACATCAGCAATCAACTCAACCGTTTTTAATATTGAAGCGTAATGACAAAAGTTATTTACGAGAAAGTGAATGCTTACATAACAATATTATGTTTGATTAGGTAGGTAGGTATCTATTTCACTTTTTTTATCAAACGAAAAAGAAAGTGTAGAAAGTTTGAAGGGCCGTATCTTGATAACAAGTAACAACAATTCCCTACGTAATAAGTTGTAAGTCGTGTAGACATTCTCTTATCAACCTACATAAGAATGTATGGAAGGAAGTGTCAGATATGGCAGGGATATGGTTTTGTCTTTATGTAGAAAGTAGGTATTGTAATGAAAGCTCATAGGGCCATCAGTCAGTAGTAATGTCGTAAAATGATAGATCTCTGGGTAGCAGTGCGGAATCTAACTCAAGCTATTGAGCTACCGGGGTTGCGGGACGTCTTAACAAGATACCGTGGCCCCGGAACGTAAAGGGCAACAGAAGGAACAGGGTGGTTTTTTAGTCAGTAAAAGTCTGACAGTCCCTTCCGCCCCACCCAGGACGGAAGGAGACATTTGATGATTTTTACCCCCTAAAAAAAAAAAAAAAGCTATTGAGCTAAATAATTTACAGCTATTTGAATTTGAGGCTATTAATTCCACTCCATTGAAGGTGTTATCTACATAAGACAAAGCTAAGCTTAAGCATTATTTTTGTTATCTTTTCAACCGACTTCAAAAAGGAGGAGGTTCTCAATTCGACCCGTATGTTTTTTTTTTTTTTTTTTTTTTTGTGTGTTTGTTCTACGATTACTCCGCCAATTATGAATCGATTTGGATGATTCTTTTTTTGTTTGAAAGAGTATAGTTCCGAATAGGTCCCATAGGAATATTGTCATGATCTGATGATGAACTTTGGAGATATGGAACGGAACTCCTTATAAAATCACAGCAGAACCGCCGTAACAAGACAAATTGCTTTGTTTATACGTGTAGTCGATGACTGACTGAAGGAAGTGTGGAGGGGGTACGTCTACCCCCCTCCTACCACTTTCCAAAATTTAATATATCGTGTGAGGTATTGTTTGAAAGGGCTTTATGTAAGGATTTCAAAAATTCACACACAAGCACTAAAAAGTGAAAAATAAAAAGCTTTTTTACATAAAAATATGACCGCCTTCAAAAACTACAAAATAAAAAAAATAACTTTAGCTTGGAAGTCGGTGGCAATACATAACAAGAAACAAAACCAAAGCCGCCGACTTCCAAGCTAAAGTTATTTTTTTTATTTTGTAGTTTTTGAAGGCGGTCATATTTTTATGTAAAAAAGCTTTTTTTATAATATGGATTTCTAAATAACAGACTTGAACAATTTCCAGAATTACATATATTTTCAACCGACTTCAAAAAGGAGGAGGTTCTCAATTCGACGCGTATGTTTTTTTTTTTTTTTTTTTTTTTGTATATTTGTTCTACGATTACTCCGCCAATTATGAATCGATTTGGATGATTCTTTTTTTGTTTGAAAGAGTATAGTCCCGAATAGGTCCCATAGGAATATTGTCATGATCTGATGATGAACTTTGGAGATATGGAACGGAACTCCTTATAAAATCACAGCAGAACCGCCGTAACAAGACAAATTGCTTTGTTTATACGTGTAGTCGATGACTGACTGAAGGAAGTGGGGAGGGGGTACTTTCCAAAATTAAATATATCGTGTGAGGTATTGTTTGAAAGGGCTTTATGTAAGGAATTCAAACATTAACACACAAGCACTAAAAAGTGGAAAATAAAAAGCTTTTTTACAAAAAAATATGACCGCCTTCAAAAACTACAAAATAAATAAAAAATAACTTTAGCTTGGAAGTCGGTGGCAATACCTACATAACAAGAAACAAAACCAAAGCCTTTTTTGTAAAAAAGCTTTTTTTCATGTTTAAAACTTCTTAAAACTTCGTTATATTTTTACAAATAACAGGTCGAGTCGTTTTTGTAACTTAATAGGGACCTTTTTATAGCTTTTATTTTTTTTATAATTACATTTATTACATATAGCATTCAAATTGCCAATCTTGCCTTGAGCCAGCGTTATAATGAATGCTTGTACCTTCTTATTATGAGAAGAGGCTTTTATCTTGCAGTGGGACAATATTAGGCTGGTATTATTGTAACTTAGTCTTAACGGATGAGTGTCTCTAGCCAGCCCTAGCCTCAGCATCGAAAGTAGGAAGCTTTAAGTACATAATACGGTTAAACCATTTAAGAAAATAACACAATTGTAAATTAAGTTCCAGTTAGGATGAGATAGAGACGCGGATGTAACAACAATCAACTTTAACCCTAATAATCAATTTATAATATTTGGTTTAGATAAATTATGTAGAAACCTACCTAACACATTAAAATGTTTATTTTGTGATCGTGATAATATAGAGTTCACATTCAAGGTCAATCCGGGTGCAAAATACGCTATTTAGTTAATTTTATTTAATTATGATGTGCCAAATTTTTTTCATTTAAATTTTTTATCATAGTTCGAGTCTTCCATTTTCTACCAGCTCGAGTCAAAATTGTTTTTATTTTTGAAGTCGGAAATGATATTCGATTTAGCTTTTACATCAATTCTAGCACAAGTTTTGGATGAACATGGAACTGAGTTATTTCTGTATAGTAATGAAACACATTTGGCATATTGGATTAGTTCGACGTAAGTACGGTAATTAACTAAGCTGAGCTTAATTTTGCCTCATATTTTGTCCTTTCCAATGTACCGTACGTATGGTTACGTAACGTATTCACCAAGGGCGGATCTAGGGGGGCATACTATTTCCTTTTAATTAGATTTTCTAGAGCCAGCCCTGACTAGACCTTGATTATATGACCGCCACTCTTTCTAACACATGGCACCTACGTAGACGTACAAATAGCTTAGAAAGGTGCTCCCCCACCGCCTAAATAAGTAATCATCCATTGATTCGTGATATACTTGCCCCTGTTATTATTAATGTTATATTAAAACGGTAGAGTATATAATAGAAAGTATAGTAATGAAAGTGAAGTATGAGCAAATAATAAAAGAGCATTGCAGAGCATCGCTCACAAATTGTATTCGGAATTCCACAAAGATCGAAGCGATGGAAATGTATTGAAATTTCTTTCTACAGTTAGTAAATTAAAATAAGAGAAAATGTATTAAATATTCTAAAGCCTATCATTAATTTAATACAGTTCGAAGTTGATGCCATGTTGTGGGGTAAAAGTCGATGGTCACTTATCAGCACTGTCATTAACTAATTTATGGTCAACAAAGCTATCAATGGAGGCATTCTTTTATTATTATGATTTATTCCTCGAATAAGCTATGATGTTGTGATCATTATGAATGAGCGCAATAAATTTATGATACGTCTGGCAATGACTGGAAAAATTCTGGAATCTGTTGCGTACCTACCTATTCCATATTTATATCCCTTCTGCGAGTATAATTTCTCGATAAATTGTTATATGAATGTACCTAGCTATTGGAGATGAAACACAACTTACTATCTACGATACTAAATTATCTACAGAGTTAATCGCAATTGCAGGCAAGGCTTTCATTGGTAGTATACGCAATTACGCATAAAGGTTATCATAATTTATAACATATATTATGAAGGTAATAAGTACGTTATCAGTAGACATCTAATTGTCTGGTAATCTGCTGCCTTATCTATCTAATCTTATTAAATCTGCTACGGAGTTTAATGGAATTTATGTGTAAGAGTTAAAATCTCCGATCGTTAATATTGATCCTGATTTAATAATGTTAATCTATGCGGAAATCTGTGATATTGCATACGTTCTCGGGATCGTACCTGACTTTATCATTGTAATTGCATTTTTATAATGAGGACTAGCTTATGCCCGCGACTTTGCCCGCGTTAGTCTCTGTTATCGCAGACGCAGACAAAATCGGGGAATAAAAAGTAGCCTATGTCCTTTCTTGGGTTTCAAATTTAACCGCATCATTATATATGGATCACTGGTGTCCGAAATAAATGAAATTATTATTACTATATTATTATTATTATTTTTTCAAAATCCTTTCAGAGGTGTCGTAAAAGCGTAACAGACAGACAGAGATACTTTTGCATTTCAAATGGATTATTAATATAGAGGTCTCATAATTATTTTTTGTCAATTGTTTTAATCAGGTCACTCTGAAAACTTCGAGTCTGCGTTTGTGGGAGAGTTCAGCGCCGGCAACATCGCCCTCGCGTTTTACTCAGGACTGTTCGCGTTCGGAGGATGGAATTACCTCAACTTTGTAACTGAAGAACTGCAGGATCCTTACAAGTGAGTCGATTAAATCTTTTTTCTTTTTAATACTGTTCGACATGGTACCTGCGTAATAATTATATCTAGTTAGACGGGGAGGTTTCAACATGTTTTTTTCTAACCTTCATTGTTAATCGACCTTGAGCAAGCGTGTTGATCAATGCTCATGCCTTTTCTGTATGAGAATACGCGCCTTTGCTCTGGAGTGGTATTCACTAATAGGTATTATTATTGTGAACCCCGTACCCACTTCGTAATAGGTAGTTGCCTGCTACATACCTTTAAATCAGAAGATCCGATATTCCACTGATCATAGCAATAACTTTTAATCAGAAAACAGTGCTGAAATCTTGACTTTCTTCGATCTCTGATCGTAACTAGCATCATTATGAAGGAAACACGTGCGTTGTGATCGAGAATCGAGACGCGCAAATATGTATAGTGTATCTGTTATCAACTATCTGGATAATAATCGCTGAGTGTGCATTTTACAAAGATACTGGTACAACAACTTTCATAGTGTCGATGACTATATCTAAACGTAGGTACCTATTTCTAAAGTTAATGCAACACACGAACGAGTTGCGTCATTGAAAGTGGAGCAAATAAAAGGATCGGTGTCAAGATCGACGATTTGGTATTGTATTAGGCTAGGGTTGCACACTGGATAGATTCTTTAATCTGTCTGAAGTGGTCTACTGGAGAGCTTCTCAAATACCCACTATTGTTTGACGGGTCGGTGCGCACTGTCCTTACAATGAGCTGCTCATTGAAGCATTATTTCCAAGGCAGTGAATTTACTTTAAATTTTAAATTTAAACTGGGCATTAGATACTAAGGAATGTTAGCCAACGATGTTCTTTTATTCATTTTATTCATTGGGCAGCCAAAGCTTAGTGTTCTCGCCACTCGCTCTTCCTATTGCATGTTTTATTCATCGAGAGATTCATTTCGTGCCCGTTGATGTAAGTATAGTCAGTGACCACTAGACATTTCGCTTTATTTACGGTGGGTACTATTTTATTTAGCTGAGAAGAAATTGTACTTCAAATAGCATCAGAAGTAGGTACTTAGGTAGTATATAATATTTTCTTTCAAGAATCAATTCAATTTGGTTTTGTTTTTAAAATAATATTGGTAATGGTAGCTGCAACTAAGGAGTTAAATGGGATGTAAAACGACCTGTAAAATAAAAAAAAAAGATCACCGCCTTCAAAAACCACAAAATAAAAAATAACTTTAGCTAGGAAGTCGGCGGCTTTGGTTTTATTTCTTGTTATGTAGGTATTGCCACCGACTTCCAAGCTAAAGTTATTTTTTATTTTGTGGTTTTTGAAGGCGGTGATCTTTTTTTGTAAAAAAGCTTTTTATTTTTCACTTTTTAGTGCTTGTGTGTTAATGTTTGAAATCCTTACATAAAGCCCTTTCAAACAATACCTCACACGATATATTTAATTTTGGAAAGTGGTAAGAGGGGGGTTGACGTACCCACGTCCCCACTTCCTTCAGTCAGTCATCGACTACACGTATAAACAAAGCAATTTTTCTTGTTACGGCGGTTCTGTTGTGATTTTATAAGGAGTTCCGTTCCATATCTCCAAAGTTCATCATCAGATTATGACAATATTCCTATGGAACCTATTCGGGACCATACTCTTTAAAATATAAAAAGAATCATCCAAATCGATTCATAATTGGCGGAGTAATCGTGGAACAAACACACAAAAAAAAAAACATACGCGTCGAATCGAGAACCTCCTCCTTTTTGAAGTCGGTTGAAAAAAGGGTCTGAAAACCTGGGATGGTGATTTTTCTTTAGTTCATTAAGTCAATTTAAATGGTTTATATTGCGTCTCAACTCTCTCGTCTAGGGTGGTTCTTTATTATTTCACGAGTTCACTGTAATGGAATTGCAAAGTTCAAGTAAAATTTATGTAAGTTTTTAATCGCTTAGGAAATTAACGAATGGGCACACTATGACACTACACGTCCCTCGTTGTTTGGAATGACCGGGAGCAAGGTACAAAATTTTAACACGCCATTATATTAAATTCAAAATGAATTCCTATGACGAGAATTTCATTAATAGTTTTATCACCGTTGGCTTGGTGCCAATTTCCGTCATTTACTCAACGATGCATTTATTTTATCGCGTTATCCAAATCAGTGTTGAACTGTTGACTCGACAGACCCGATTTTCACCGGGATTAATATATTAACGTAAACATTGCACTTTGTATATATTATTAAGTAGTTTAAAAACGATATCGGTAATTTCGAAGGTCAGCAGATATAAAATACGATTCCACAAATGTTCAGTCGTCATTACCTAATACATACTAACGGTAACTAGCCTATTAACTTACATAACAAGAGATTAAAACTTTTGATATGAAAAAGAATAACGAATGTTAAAAAAAAATTGAAAGTTTTATTATTATGTACTTATAGGTACCTATCTTACGAACCGTACCGGGTTCTTCTTTACCGGGCAAGTACCAATGTGAATTTTTCCATTCATATGTACTTTCTAAAGTTTATCTTGGACATCACCGGCTTTGTGAAGGAAAACATCGTGAGGAAACCTGGACTTACTGTTCCACTTAAACCATGTCAGAGGCCCTTGAGGCGGTTTAGAAACTCTGACGCTAGGGTATGTAGGGTCGTAGGACCTTACTGCCCACACGATAAAGAAGAAGACCTATCTAACCTATTGGGATACTACATGGATTTGAAACATTGATCCCTTGTTCCACGACAATTTTGTTGTAGATTATGGCAATATTATAAACATAGCTGAATTCGTAGGTTCTCACAGCAACAAGATGTTTTCTGAATTGAAATAAAATTCAAAATACGCATGGATGTAGGCGCATAATCACTATGATTAGTTAACCTAATCTAAAGACTTATAATCCTGTTTGTAGATATAGATACGATTACCTAAATTTAAGTATAAAATAATGCTATTTTTAATTTCGCACATGCTAATGCGATGTTCATGTTATGTGAAATTCTCATCATTCTATATCGAGAGTAATAAGTTTTTATGTGCTATAAGTTGCATTCCATTCTGTTTCAGGAATTTACCCCGCGCGATATGGATAGCTATGCCTATGGTGACTATTATCTACGTTATGGCAAACTTGGCCTACTTTGCCGTCGTCACCAAGCTTGAAATGATGTCAAATCCTGCGGTGGCTGCGGTAAGATTTTTTTTTTTTTTTCAAGTGATTTCTCTAAAACTATTTTATGATTCGTTATAATCTTACAGACTATCGAGAGTAGTAGAGTAGACTATATAGTTTCCATTAATTGTATCATATTTATGTGTAGGTACCTCGTCGCGTCTCATCATAAAAACCTACATAAATCATCATTGTTCGCATTTAGACGTCCTAATAGTCGCTACAGTGTTCTTTTCCGCTATGATATTCTATAGATTTAGCGAACGCAAGTCAAAGTTCGGTACCTAACATAGTTGTAAGCACACCATCAAAAATGCAGATAGTAATGTTAAGAATATCTTCTCATTTAGAATGGAATAGCAGCTACCTTGAAGTACATAGGTGCTTGCCTTTTCTAATAACTACGATGTGTAATACCTAATTTCAGACTTGAAGTGACAAAAAATAAACTTCAAAATCTCCATTGTTTCATGCAAAATCTGTACTGGATTCTGTAATATGTATTGAGTTGATTGTCTGTTTGGATTCATAAAATCCATAAAGTCACAGCAAGTCTTCTTTCTGTGGACCAAAGCTTAAATGCTGCTCAACTTAAACTAACGTGTGGACATTAATATGACGTAGACCAGGATAATTGCAAAAACATCGCGAGTCATGCAATCAAAGTGGTCGTTAAAAAGGTAGGTACGCGTGTGAGCCCACTAGGTACAAGGTGACAAAACAAGTGACAATCTAATGCAGAAGCATTGATAGGGTCATGGAATAATTGAAGTCATATTATCTTGTTGTGTAGGAACCGAGATAAATAAAAATAACTAAGTACTACTGCGTACTACTAGTACGTACCAATATTATATTATCCTTAGAATAAGGATAATCCACATCAATATTATAAATGTTAAATTAACTCTGGTCTTTTATCTAATTGCAGCAAAATCATTGAACTAATCGTTATATTTAACAAAGAGTTAGCATGTGATTTGGACAAGGAAATAGGCTAAATAGTTTTATATCCTCTATTTAAAACTGATATTCACTCGGTCGAAGTCGTAGTCAAAAGCTAGTAAATTGTATAAAGCTTAATATTAGACGGGAAGAACTATTTTGGTCGATTCCATGAATAGATATACTTTTATGTAAGTATTTTATCTATATCTAATATCGTTACACGTGGGCAGCCTTAATCCAGACTATCTAGATCTCGGTGCTGTGCTACGGGTATTTTAATAAAAAATATGGTCTAAGTATCTGTTAATTGTTTGCGATGAGTAGAAAACTGATATCCCTTGCATCTACCGGAAGCAACACGGTTTCCAAAGCAATATTTCTAGGGAATCTGTAGAGAAGAAAATAGTCCAGAAATCCATGAATACATATATTATCTTACCAAGTGTTGTTATCTTCATTTTTCAGAGTTCAATAATGTGAGTAGGTGTAGGTACATTATTTACGTAGGTACTATGTAGGGAATTATATTTTGCTTTTACCACTCGCCATCTTCAATATACAGATGGACAGTGATTGATTTATTATTACATTATAAATAGCTGGGCCATTTAAATATGATTAATAAGGCCTAAGTTTGTGACTGGAACTCATTGTAAAGTTAAGGCGATACTTAAAAGTAGGAGGTACCTAATTTTGGCATTCATTCTTATAATTTAGGTACCAGCACTTAAATAATAAAAAAACACCACTGAGAATAAATTCGATTCGTCCAAGAATTAAATTATGTGCAAATTAAGTGTAGCAGTTATTTACAGTCGGTCGGACTGACATCTAAATTGAAAACCGCTCCTCAAATTCTTTACCTAACAAACGTTTGTATAAAACCTAATATCCGTCCAAGTATAATGTAGTGCAGGATTGTAGGCACTATGAATACGCTTTATTACAGTAGTTATCTAACCGCCATCATCAAGCCTTTTTCACTAGTACCTACTATCGTGTATCTGTGTGGACTAGCTCTGCATATGCGCTACAACTACTTACTTTATGGCGCCTCCAAAACAATCATAATGATTAGAGAATTTGTAGGATGTATTTGACTTGTAACTAAAGGAAAGCCAAGTTTGAAAAAATCTTGATTACAGCACAGCTGAAGCCAACTCTAGATACCTATGACATATAGATCGTGTTATGAAAGGAAAGTTTAAGCTAGTCAGCTAGGCCTGTAGTGGTGCTGACTGCTGGTGCGCCGAACTTTGTCAATCCAGTCCAATAAACTGTAGGTTCGTAATTATATATTTAATTGTATATTTTTCTTCTTTGGTAGGTGTTTGGTGACCGTTTGTTCGCCGGGTGGAGCTGGATGATCCCCGTGTTCGTGGCACTGTCAACTTTTGGCGGGGTTAACGGAGTCCTGTTTACATCAGCCCGACTGTTCGCAACCGGTGCACAAGAGGGACACATGCCTGCTTTCTTCTCGCTCTTCCACTTGAAGAAGCAGACGCCTATACCTTCGCTTATGTTCACTGTAAGTGGCTCTTGACGTTCTATAAACGGAAAGATACGGGAATTCAGCGAGTGGGAGAACCACAAGAGCGCTCGATGTGCCGACACTTAGAAAAGGTCTATGGCTAGCAGTTGACGCCTTTCTACTGATATGATGAGGATCGGATATGTAAACTGGCGGAATGTACTTACTACTATCTACTTTATAGAATTGCGATATTTCGTGCACCCATGCCTTATCCTTCGGGGAATCAGGAGTGATGTTACTGGCATTTACAAGTCAATAATGAACAAATTTTTTAATTTTTAAAATATGTGCAAAAAATCTCTATAGGTTTAGAATGAAAATGCCTGCACAAATCAAAGTGTTGGTATATAAACAAAGTAGGGTAAATCACTGCGTAGCTATAAGGATCAACACCCACAATCATATAACGTGGTTTTCTTTAACTTTTAGTGTCTGTTCTCCCTCCTGATGTTGACAACGAGCAACGTGTTTGATCTCATCAACTACTTCTCTCAAACGCTGTGGCTGTCCGTCGGTGCGTCGGTCGTGGGCATGCTGTGGCTGCGGCGCGTCAAGCCGGACATACCAAGACCCATAAAGGTCAACATCATCATACCTTACGTGTTCCTCATCGCCATTGGTTGCTTAGTCGTCATCCCAGCTATCACGCGACCTAAAGACACCGCTATTGGTGTAGCTATACTCCTTTCAGGCATTCCAGTGTACTATCTGTGTGTCAAGTGGGAGAGCAAGCCTGATATGTATCATTCTTTGTCCGGTTGTATCCTAAGGTTCCTACAGAAACTATGCTCATGTATTTATGTGGAATCCTCTGAGAAAATGTCCAATTGAACCATGGTGGAAAGAATTGGAAATGGTGAAGTATTCAAACATTGAATTTACAAAAATATTCAAATGTTTAGTAAATAAAACTAGTTCAGATATTTAAATGTAGAGGACCAATCTGATACCTAATGACGTACACAAAGAGATTGTTCATTTTTTACATGTTATGTGGTACAGCTGTGATAAACGTTACATGTATATAAACGTATCATAAATCAGCGTACGCTTGCTTATGCTTAGAAGAAATGGTACTAATGCAACAGTAGGTCTAGGTACCTATGTCATTCTAACATGTATCATAATCATCGACTTTATTGTTGGTATATACAGGCACAGATTAATATAATAGGTACTACGGTACAGGGAAATCATGTACTTAGTATAAAGAATATGACGAAGAAAACAATAATAGGTATGACATATGTATAGAGGGAGTAAAAAGACACTTAACGAATCCAAAAGTTGCATGTTCTTTCCATAATTGTAACCATTTTTTATGTTCTGGCCTATTGGCCATAATTTACCAACATTTTTATGTATTTTTACAAAAACAAGATTTAATTATTTAATTTTTTTACGCTAAAATGAAAGTTTTCGCCAGAAACACATTTTACTCAATGTAACTTAGTTTCAGGGGCAGTATATCTATGTGTGGATGTGTCTTTTTACATCTGTATTTATTTCGATAATCAGCAACCAAATCAGTATTCATAAAGGATCTGCTTTTTTGAATAAAATCCTTGGAGGGCACCGGTCTCAGCTCGCGTATGCAGGCATGTACTGCATACATCGTGAATTATGCCGTGGCTTCCTTGTTGTGTCTCGTTTGTGCTGTAAACCTGAAAAGAATGTATTACGTGCTCAGTCGAATAAAGTCGAACTTACGGATACTCAGGCAATAATATAAGCTAAAAAATACTACTTTTATCTATCATCTCAAACGGAGTCAGTTAAGCAAAACTGCATCATCATAAAAACTAGGAATATTGTATCTGCATCTACAAACGACTTTACCTGTTCAAACTTAGATACTTACCTAAAGTAGAGTAAATATTGTAATGATACGTCCTGGTAGCTCTCTCAATAACTACTTTATTTAAAATTGTAGACATTAAGAGCTTATTTATATTTAATGATGATAAGGTACGGACATTCCTTCAAAGCACTGTTTTTATTATAACTAAAGTTTTCGCTATATTTGTTAGTTTTGCTATGTTTTTTTTACAACTGTTTTGAGAAATGTATTGAGACTTTTTGTAGTTACAATGTTGCCTATTTAGGCATACAGTTTGTTTACACGTAAAATTACCTATGTTTTTATAAAAATATTGACACAAGGGTATTTAAAGCTAGATGAAAGTTTGATAAATGTGGCTGTTAGTGTCTTATAAAATAATATCAAAAAGTGTAACCTATACAATATCTAACCATTTCGATTTTTTAGAAAGAAATATAAGTATATCGTATAAAAGAAAAGAATATTTAGTTGCATAACTTGCAGCATACCTATGTTTATAAATATATGAATGTTTCCTTGAGTAACTACAAAAATGGTGAAAATAAAATGATACTTATCAATTTAAACGTTTTATTCAAATGCAGACTAGGACAATTCATTTGAACCAGCTTGTCTGTTCAATCAAAATCTCCCTCAAAGTAATCAATTCGATTGGCAGTTAATTCCTTGATGTGTCTGGGAATTCACAAGGAAAATTTTTATCCTCATTATTTATTTTATCGAGGGTTATTTCTTTTATCTCTTATTTTTTATTCTTATCAACTAATTGGGTCGCAAACCTACATACGTGTAGCTGATTGAGTAGCCGCTCAGATTGACGTTGGGGTCACTGATTTAGAGGTCTAAGGGTGGAAAATTTCGCAATTTCTATTGAAAAGGTAGGATTCTCCGACCAGACAGGGGTTATGTCTGGAGGGCTATTGCCCGATTGTGGTCGGGTTTCTATTTAGTTATTTACAGAGTTGCGAAGACAAGGACGTCTAAAAGAAAATTTTGGAAGCCGAAGAAGGAAAGGAAAGATACTTTAAAAACCTTTTACCGATTTCAAACAGCTAAATATTTTTAAAGATTTTTTTTCTTTGCATCTGTTAGGAACTTCACGGGAGTAAAAACATTATGCCTACTGGCATGAACTGACATTTTATAAAAATAATATTCTGTCAATGAATCCACTGACAAGTAATGTTTATGGGCCCTTGATTACTAGTGGCAAGAAATACAATTATATATTCAGTAAATGATTGAATTCTCATAATATTTTTGATATTTCATTACGCAAACCGTCATACTGGAATAACTGTCTTTGTAGTAGTAGTTGCTTATAATGCTGAATTTAAAACATAATATTTATGTTAATGTGGCAAGACAAGTTCGGCAGCTCACCCTTAATGCCCCGCTATATGGTCACAGGTGGTACCCCGACGAGATCTATCTCAAACAATTCGCTGGGTCGACGATGTTCCCCACGCCAGAGTCCAACAAATACTTCAGGATTATCCATCATGCAAAACTACCCCCGGTTGAACGCAAACTTCAAAACATGATGATTAATTTTGGGCCTCAACATCCAGCTGCTCACGGTGTTCTTCGGTTGATACTGGAACTGCAGGGCGAGACTGTGGTCAGAGCAGACCCTCATATAGGTTTCCTGCACAGAGCCACCGAGAAACTAATGGAACACAAGCATTATAATCAGAATTTGCCCTTCATGGACCGTCTCGATTACGTGTCTACTTTAGCAAACGAGCAATGTTTCTGTATTGCTGTTGAAAAACTTCTTAACATAGAAGTACCACCGAGAGCCAAGGCAATTCGAGTCCTATGTGCCGAACTGAGTCGTCTATCGAATCATTTGCTGAATGTTTCAGGCACAATACTAGATGCTGGAGGCATAACACCTTTCTTTTGGATGTGTGAGGAGCGAGAGAAACTTTATGAAATGTTTGAAAGAATTTGTGGTGCCAGAATACACTGCTGCTATCTCCGTCCAGGTGGTGTGTCCCAGGATATTCCCATTGGTTATCTCGACGACGTTTACGAAATACTAAGTAAGATGGGTGTTCGTTTTGATGAAACTGATGATCTTGCTACCGGGAATCGATTATTCTATGCTAGGACTGCTGGTCTTGGTATTGTAAATGGGCACGATGCTATGTCTCTGGGCTTTACAGGACCGATGTTACGGTCCAGTGGAATCAAATGGGATATAAGGATAAACGCACCGTATGATGGGTATGACCTATACGATTTTGATGGCATCGTTGGAACATTTGGTGATATGTATGATAGATACCTTTTACGTTACGATGAAATGCGTCAATCTATACGAATTATTAATCAAGTTCTTGACACGATGCCCGAAGGAGAATATAAAACAGACGATTCCAAAGTTTGTATGCCGTCTAGAAAGGAAATGAAAACTTCAATGGAATCCTTAATCCATCATTTTAAGTTGTGTAGTGAGGGTTATCCAGTGCCACCTGGATTTACATATACCGCAATTGAAGCTCCCAAAGGCGAAATGGGTATTTACATGGTGGCTGACGGCTCTTCCATTCCGTATCGCGTGCACTTACGTCCGGCATCATTAACACATATATTGGGCTTATCTGTTATAGGCCCGCGTTTAATGCTTGCCGATATCACTATGCTTATTGCGTCAGTAGACGTTGTTTTTGGAGACGTCGATCGTTAATATTGATCCGTTGCGTTTATTAGTACTTGTTATTTAATTTTGATTGAATATTATCCTAAACTGTGTCTATTTATCGTACCTTTCCTTTTACTTATTAAACAAATATGTTAATTCTTTACTTGTGTGTTCTTTGTTTTTTTTTTTGTCTTTGCTTGGGTTGTAGGATCAGTCTTTATTTAATTTCAGGGTCTTTTAGTTCCTTCAGACGTTAAGCTGCCCCAACTTCCCCTACGTATTCGTATGAAACGCATGGAAGTGAAGTGAATACTATTTGGTGGCCATTTTGTGCCTCAAGGCAGCAGTATTTTTAGTAGTTATAATATAATAATAATAATTCATTTATTTCAGGTCTTTAACCCATATAAATTTAAGTACATAAGTTATGGCCCGTCCATAGAACCAAGTCAGTGGAAGATAAGTCTTGCATTATTGTGGAGTTGCAAAGTTGCAACTCCACAATAATCGCAATCTAATCTCAGTCATATTTAATCTGTTGTCTGTCATTGTTGTTTTGTGATTTGATTTGTCATTACTATAGTAGGTACCTACAAGTTGTCAGTTGTTGTCAGTGCAGCTCAGCTGTCCAACTGCAAACAAAAATAAGATTATTCTTTGTCAACTCACTTTTTATTTGTTAGTCATAATAATTGTCATTACTTCATAGAACGACCTAAACAGAAAGTTGATAATAGTTAGAAATAAAATCAACCATGTTAAAATTCCAAATAGTGTCTTCAAGAACAGTGGAAGGTATTGAGAATGAAAAGAAATTCGTTGCTTACATGGTTCAAGCGAGCCAAGCTACAGAATCCAGGGTGTTAGATCCAGACCCAGCGAACGTTGAGAGACGCTACACCCACTTCTTAGACCTGTACCACGGTTTGAAAAAGGAATTTCCGGCTCTGCTAAGCAGTATTTCATTTCCTAGAAAGGTAAACAAGTTTAGTGTTAATTTTTCGTTCTTTGTTATTATTGTGAGTCATTCATGGTCATTGTTGAATTAATCAAGTAGGCGTTTTATTTATAGCCTAGGTACTCATTTTGTTGGTTATGTTTCATGTGGTAAGTACTTTACTATGTGGGTACTTTAAGTACATCATAGGTTGATCCTCTGACTCACAGTTTTTCTATTTATCTCGGGATTTAAGTTAGATCAATTTAATTAGCAACTCTGTTCAGTTAGTAAATTTATGTAAATTATCAGTATTAAACATTTTAATGAATGTTTTGCCACTGTATTGTAGTACTTATCCAAGATCCCTATTTTTCATTTCAGATTGTAATGGGTAACTTTGATCCAAATTTGATTTCCACAAGATGTACTGCATTTGAGTCACTACTAGATTTAATAGCGGGTGACTCACGTCTGCGGGACTCCCCAGCTGCTATCACATTTTTTCAGGATATTGAGCTAAATGAAGCAAAACAACTGATTAACGAGGGCAAATTTGATCAAGCATTGTCAGTTTTGGAGACAAGTTTCAAATTATTAAACAAGGTTTGTAGATTGGAATATATTTTTTGACATCCTTTGTCTTGCTTATGATGATGATTCTGCACTTGGCTTTGCAAATATTCACCTTATTTTTTCGATATATTATAACATACCCTGTAGAACTATATTACAACAAGCATAGGGGATGTTTCGTAATACCTCAAATATTTTGATGAAAATACTGACTTAAGAATACAATCTGTCTGTCCATTTGTATATCTATATTCTATTATAGGTATAATGTTTTAATATAATAAAATTTTTAAGTCTACTTTATTACAATGGGAACGGAAGAATGCCTTTTAATACAACTTTTATCATAGGAATATGCCTTCCTAAACCATCCATCCATTCAATCATCTATTGCCATCCAATTACGATAAAACTTTTGGTTTCCGTACTGAATGGTACAAGAATTATTATCTAATAACTTCCTACTTAATGATTTTGTGTCAGTAAGTACCTAACATGGAGATTCAGTACCTACTATCAATGTTTGCTACAAGCAACATGCTTCAACTTTTTGACTAAGTAACTGACTCCTTTGACAGTTCAAAAGTGCCTGTCAATGGTTTTAAATAAATGCTTTCATTTAACTTTATCATGGACTTATTAGAAATCCAAAGAACTCTGTTTTAGTTAAATATTTCATTTTTACCTTATCTGTGTGTCATTCAATCAAACAAGTGTGATTTTTGTTGTGGTGGCTTGTTAAATGGTTGTGAATAGATATACTGAATTAGGATATTGGATACTTTTTGTGTCCATAGAACAATCCATTGGATAAATAATGTTTTTATTTTGTTTAGTTTTCTGACAGCCATGTGTGCATATTCATAGGCAAGTGATAAATAAAATTATTGAGTTTTAGTTTCTTTTGATTTGCGGATTCACCATCTTCAGTTGACAAATATAGGTGCCGATTGTCTAGTCAGTTTAAAGAAAGCTCAATTAGGCACATTCAACCTTGAGGCTTAGTGAAATAAATAACACATTTCAATAATACAAATTAACAATTGCCTGGGGTGTGGCATTACAGTAATATAACCCTTGAACTGCAGATAAATGTGATACATACTTATGATGTAATGTACATATAATAGTACATATACAACATACACAAATATTTGTTAATTATTATTTACTGTCATTACATACTGTTATTCAACACAGCTCCTTGTTATACTGCTTGTAAAAGTAGAAGATATATATTAAAGTTTAAACAAAAGTTTAAACAAAGTGTCTTTGTTTAGTCTGACAATACAAGCTATGTTGCTTAACATAGGCTGCTTTTACCTAATAGTGTTAACTTGAATATGCTATCATTTTCCAGGTGTATACGGACCGATCTCGCGTAGTGCTCGGTGCACTGTGCCGCATCGTAGCGTGCGCCGGAGCAAGCGATGGCACCCTCGCAGGGCCTGTGGAGCGCTGGGCGCAACTCGCTCTCAAACGATACGAGGCTGTCAGTGACTCCGATTTGCTGCTCATATACATACCACTCTTGCATACATGCATTTCTATATGGTTAGTATTCTACATATTTATATGTTCGGTTTTCTTACATGGGTGAACAGTCTACAAACAAAGAGTCCTTTCTTTCAACAGTTTTTTAGTAAATAGCTATATGCAATAATAAATTAGGAATATATATAGTTGTACAAAATTGTACGATTGCATTCAAATCTCGTGGTTGTAATCACATTAATCTTCCGATATGCGTAGGTAATATTATTTCTTACGTGTACAACGTCAGACGATAGAGATTTCTAATTTATCTTGTTTTTGGGAAGTACCTCAAGTTAGTAGGTACTGATCTATCTGTACCTTTTTTATGCACGTATCAGTTATCAGTCATATCTATCCTGCAAGTGAACTGATATAAAGTAAATGTTGACATAAAACTATAGGAGTTTTACCCACTTGCAAATAAACAAATGATAACACTGCAATACATTGAACTGTTCAAGCATGTAATGCGTTATAAATAATAGTAATAAACTTAAGATTTCATTAGTGTGTATTTGTCAATTGTCATACAACTGATAATAATGTGCCTATTCTCGCTACTGAGGGTACAAGGCGTCGTAACTTAAGTAAAGTGTTTGTCTTGTTGCGATACATCAAGTTGATTGATCGAATTATTAATACTTAAACTAATATTTTAAAAGGCAAGGCGATTGGCTGCCCTGCATCACGCAGCGTAGCGCGGCAGTTCGTGTTCTTACGTTGTTTGCAAATATCTGTGTTTGTATAGAAAACTCGCGTAGCCTACACACAGCATGATTATACTGTAGCCCCGCGCGTTTGTGCGGAAAATCTGCAAGACCATGCGATATGCACTCGCACGCGATGGAGCCACGCACCCGGAGCGTAGCGCGGGGCAGTGTGCGAATCGCCTTAAGTTGGTTTGTTTTTAGGTTTTTTGTTTGTAACATGTAATCTCCAGAAGTTTTGGTCTAATTACTTCTTTCACTGATAGGCAGATTGACAATAGTATAAATACTTGACTTCTATGCGGACGAAGTCGCTTGCACAATATGATCGTGTTGTAAAGCTATTTTGTAGGGAACAGCTGTTATTTTTTCATAATTTCATATTTGGTCCCATAGTAAAAGTTGTTCATAATGATGAGTACAATAACCCCATTTCAGGTTTCTGGTAAATTAACAATGACCCTGTATACTCCATGTGCATAAAGGATCTTTTAAGGACTTTCATTTTTTTTTAATCCTTTAAATAAAAAAGAAAGTCCTAATAAGATCCTTCAATAATTTTATTCCACTCAGTGTATAAGACAGAAAGATAGTAGCCATAGTAGGTATATTGTTATCTGAGAAAATTTTCTACCAGACTTACCAACCTTTGCCATTTACATTTTTTTAGGGAAACTCTCGGGAGAGATAAGTCGAAGTTGGTCGAGGAGTTGAACGATCTACGTAAACGAGGAATGAAAGTAGACTCGGTGCCAAGCCTCATGGAAGCTGTGGATACTCTCACCACAGTATAAGGAGATAAGTATTTTGATGTATTTTGACTGCCTGTTTCTTAATTACATTTGGAATGTAGGTATGTTGGTAATGTCATTTGGACCAACCAAGATATTATTTAAAAATTGTAATGTTCCTGTTGCTGGGTTACTTTGAAATATTCAAGAGACGAGTGCGTGTCTAATGTCTTTGATATCTGTGAGCTGCTGTATAGAGTAGTGAAAATTGTTCCAGTGCGAAAAATAGATGGCGCTGTACGTCCTGTATAGCTCCATCTTGGTATGATTAAGATCTATTATGATTGTACAGTTATCAGCCAAGGAAGTCTGTTTATGGAAAATGTATTGAATGTCGCAATCAGTATCTAGATTGCATGACTCCGAACAACAAAGCTATCGTGGTAAATTCTGGCTTGATACACAATGTGATTGATTCGTCTGTAGTTCTACGCCGTTCCAACAGATGGCGTTATTTACTTAGAAATTTAATTCGAAAGACATTAATAAAAACTTCAATTTTTATGAGGATCTGCGTTGACTTTGTTTGTATATATAGAATGGTGAACCTTTGGACATCGACTTTTTCTTCTTCTTTAAAGAAAATCTTTGATATAATTAGGTTTTCATTCCATTATGCAACGAAAGTCAGATGCTGTTATTTTACATGATCTTTGAATTGACACAAATTTGTAACTTTCGTTGTTGTCTGTACCTCAGAGAACACTACGCCAACAATTTGTTGAGCCACTGTTTCGCCATTCTTAATGTATTATTGTGTAATATTTTCTCATTTTGTATTTTGCTTTTGTCGTTATTTTAGAATATTTGTTATTTGAAATGTATACGCGTTTATTAAATTTTATAGGCTTGTATCTCATTAGGTTTTAAGTAAAGTTATTTGTTTAAATCATTTATCAATTTATATTAAAAATATACAAAAAAATATTACCGTTTGGATTAAGTAAATACATATTATTTAAATTATGAGTGCAACAATTAGATTGTGCCTCGGCTTTATTGTTTTTGGTTTTACAATTTTATTATTTAAATCATTGAAGGAAAATTATCAATTTTGAATGAGGTGAATTTGTCATTGTATAGTATTAGAATTAGCATTTTCTACACTAATCGATTTTGAAATTTTATGGGTCAGTAACCCCTATGGACAAAATATTATTGCTTTATTGGTCATTTTATGGACAATTTAAAAAGTGCTTGAAGTAAATTAACAATATTCTAGAGCTTAAATCGATTTTAAGCTTTCCCAAAGCTCTGATAGTGCTTCAAATATTACTAAATACATTTTATAATATAATTACATAAGCTTTAATTTGTGTGAAATATTATTAGTCTAGTCGTACTCACAAAAAAATAAAAACTTTTTAAATATTACCGCGACAACTATGAAATAGGTTTAGAACAGCACTGTAATTATTTAAAAGTCAATTACGTATAGTCGGTATAGTAGGAAATAATCAACATTTTATATCAAGATTTTAATGTAAATGGCCTGGTAATTTTACTTTAAATATTATTTGGTAATATGGCATCACTTTATATCGTGCAATATTTAAATAAGCTTATCTACTATTCAAAGTAATAATTTATGTAATAGGTATTAAGGAAATATATTTATAATATTCATCAGCAGAGGGTGTTACTCGAATTTTAAAATATTTAGTTTCTTCTAGAAATCATAGATTAATTCATAATAATATAATATGTGTCGAATCAGTTGGTTTAAATGCGGTTAGACGTTTTCTATGATATTATTGTTTATAATAATGCTAATATTAAGATGACTGATATTTTATACATTTGTAGCCATCGTAGAAAATATTAAAATTATATACATCATTATTTCTCATTGTGATTTTTTATTTTGGTATAAAACAACTTCCTCAGATAGCAACAACGAACCCTAAAACATTTTGTCATAGGTACTTACGTGATGCCGCTCTGTCATAAAACATTGATCAATTTAGTAAATTGATTGGGGATTCACCAAAACAATTTGCCCTTCATAAAGGTAAATTAATTCGGTCCAATTATTTTATGTGTGGGCCCCTAACTGCGGTTGAGTGGTCCCTTCATTACTGAGAGGTACTTAGGTATATAAACCCAATACTTTCAATCAAGCATTTGGTTAATGTTCTCATGCTAAACGCCAAATTATTATAATACGGTAGGTAGATATCGATTTTATTATATTTTTTGTAAGGCTAACTGCGTGGTTGGTAGGTAACTATTACACACATATAACATAACGCATGTAATCCCCAAAGGGTTAGGCAGAGGTGTACCCATTATAATACCTACACCCACATTTCGCCAGTTATAAAATACCTCCCTGATGGAAAACCGTATAACACTGCCCGACCTCGGAATTGAACCTGAGACCTCACACTCAGCAGTCACAGCAGCAGAAGCAGTCAGGTTTGCGACCACTAGACCAACGAGGGAGTGGTAGGTATCTTGTCTGAGAACTGTGTATCTAAAGGTAGTTCTGTCTCGGACAGTCCGATACAGAACTACTGTCTAATGTAGCTATAGTCTAGATACTATAACCAGGCGGACGGACGAATATTCAAAATATACCTACAGACCTACTTGTTAAACTATGATCAGATGTCAGATAAACCTACATTACCAAACATTTTCGGTTAGGTGATTTATTTATTTTGGTCTATATGTTTTTAAGTACCTAGGTAAAGTAGCTACCTCTTTAGTTTAATATAATTATCTAGTGATTGCCTACGCGGCACCGGTTTCAAAAATCACCGGAACAGGCAATAACTTTTTTAAGTATTTTTAGGTACTCTAAGCAGTCCCCCCCTGAAAGACACACTTCAAAACTCAAAGTACAAAAATATATTATTTTGAAAATGGTTAGGTATTCCATATTTACATACCCAATACGTGCCTAAGCTTGAACTACCTGGCACCTGACCAGTAAACATTCTGAAGACGTCGTAACTCGTGAATAAAAAGATGTAAAATTCCTATTTACGAGTTACCAAAGTCTCGTTACCAGTCCTTTGATTAATCTACTACTAGGTACGAACCAACTCACTAACTCAGTATACTCATTGCTCATACTATAATCGTTCTCAAAGACGCAAGCAGTATCGTGGGCATGAACATCAGTGTTGACTCGAGCGAAGTTCCGTCACGCGAGGCCGCAACCAACCCTCAAATGCCTCAAATCACCTAATTGATTCGCGTGGCGGTCTCCTTAGACACGGTAAGTCGGCGAGTACTGTCCGTTCGAACGCCCTCCGGGGCTTTGTAATCCCGTCAGCCCGCTTGTTAATTCCTCGAGGAAGTTCCTTGCGTCACGCGATAGGGCCCATCCAGATTATTCATTTAAGTATGTACTTTACTTAGTCTTTTTAAAAGGGTCATAGAAGGGAAATTTAGGAATGTAAAAACTAATTTAGATTATTATAATTAGAGGTTTTGACACTTTGAACGGTCTACAGCGACTAGCTAGACCAATGAGGGAATTGGTCAAGCTGTAGACCGTTCAAAGTGTCTTATTTTCTTTTCGCCCTCGTATTTTATTCAGTGTGATGAATATTTGCGAATTTTTCGTAACCACAATCTTGGATTATCATTTCGCCCTCATTTTAAGCATCAAAGCCCTCGATAAATGTCATCCATGAAGAATATTGGCTAGTTTTCGTAGCCATCTTCAATTTTCGGGAGCCGCAGGCTTGGACCCTTTGCATAACAGCCGTGCTTGCGACTACTACACCGACGACAAGGAACTTAATATTCAATAACATATTAAGTTAACACATTATTATTCACTTAGGTACCTATACTTGCTTAATCTTATCCTGCGATAAGGCGGTAAGGCGGCAGATCTGTACTATGCCGCATTTTCGCTAGGTAGCAAGACCACAACACCACTGCACATCCAGACAGCGGTTTATTCACATAAACCGGTGTTTCTTATAATTCATAAATATTTTAATAAATCTCAGCTAAGAAGGTCATAATTTTTCGTCTACTTATTTATAACTTGTGTACCTACCCTCAAATAGAAGTGTATTTGGCTATTACACATTAAGGTTTGCGCAGCAACCGGAATTAATAGATGATTTTCGCCAGTCAATTCCTATTGTCCAAATCTCTATAGGCGTTAGTAAGTCTTTACTCTGTAGGCCGAACTAACACTACTACCTTAATACCTCGCAGCAAAGTTGAGAATAATTTCAGCAAAAATATAAAAGAGACCTATTTATCTGGAGAGCAGATTTTTTCATTACAGGTTTGTACTTACAAGGAAGTAATAGATAGGTAAGGAAGTCCTTTAAGAAGCAACTTTGTTTTAAGCGCGCCTGGTAACCGCCATAAATCAGCCGTTCAGAATTTACGAGGGCCCTCCGCAAATCGGTTTATATTTTCGATAAATAAAATTGGCGCGGGTTTTGCGAGGTAAGCAGAGGCAGTTAGGAGCGCGTCGCCGCCCGGTGCCGCCAGCTGCCGCGTGCACATAAACCCGACTACCCTCGCGTTTTCTTGCTGACAATTTTTTCCTGCTCCGGTCATTACGCAGCTGGGCCCCGAGACAAAACGGCGAATCGTTTAAGCCCTCTCCGGAGACCGTCCAATTTTATTGTGTGTACCTAGTCGAAATTGATATGCCGCGCGAGCGTCGACAGCTCGCTCCATATGACGGACACAGGTTCCGCTAGG
This sequence comes from Hoplodrina ambigua, assembly GCA_949774945.1. Taxonomy (NCBI): domain Eukaryota; kingdom Metazoa; phylum Arthropoda; class Insecta; order Lepidoptera; family Noctuidae; genus Hoplodrina; species Hoplodrina ambigua. Next base: position 5,624,658 of record OX458969.1, on the reverse strand, counting down.
GACCATTTGCTGCCTCGAGAATTTTGGGCACTAAACCTTACAAATGGCGATATCTTTTTTGATGTTTTGTCGTAAATAACGTGAATAAGATGTTTGTACTAATAACGTGAACTGAATATATGACAATAAAATTATTATTGAGGAGACCATGAGGTCAATCGGTTTGTCGTAATAAGAACGTCCATGATAAAATATAATAATAAGTAATTCTTCTTTAATCGTGGTACCTACCTCCTTTTTTTCTACAGTAGGATACTCTGTGGAAACGTCAGAAAATCCCTCAAGCCAACAACCATAATTTTGTGATCATTTTCGATTTGTCATTCAAAATAAAGCGTTTTCAATATTCTCATGTCAATAGCTGTACACAGTGATGTCTGATAAGAGTGATTGCGACATAACCGTGGTGTTGGGAGTGTTAGTGGTATTCTCGCTGCCGCTGACGGTACTAGTGCCAGGGTTCTCAGTTTGGGATGTCGTGCCCAAGGTGCGAATCTCGCGCCTACACATCTTCAGCCAGGACCTTACCTGGTCGCAGTTGAACGCTGCTATAGTTATGCTGCTGTTGCTGTTTTTCTGCTTATATCTTGAAATTCGGAAACGAAAGTAAGCTCTCTTTTTTTAGTTTTAATTTGACGTACGCCTTAGTTGATGCAATAATTTAATAATACGTAAGGACTCTGAGCTGTTGAATGCCAATATTGTAGTGCTTGCCAGTTGCCACTAGCATAATATAAGCCACACGTTAGCGTAATAAGTATCAAGAAGAAACTTGTAGGTAGGTACCTACTTATTATTCATTTGTTGCAAGACATAACTGAAAATGAACGTTTTAAAATTCCTCTCGATAACTGTAGGTACCATAGGTCCATATGTATATTCTTACTAGCTTTTGCCCGTGACTACGTCCGCGTGGAACTGTTTATCGTACTTGCATACAAACTTCCACCCCCTTCTCACCGCCTTAGGGGGTGATTTCCGGGATAAAAATATTCTATGTCCTTCCCCGGGTCTTAAACTATGTCTATAAAATTTCACCTAAATCGGTTCAGCGGACGAGAAGTAACGGACAGACAGACATACTTTCGCATTTATAAAATTAGCATGGATTGCTCAGAATAATGTTGCCGTTCTTACTTAATTTAGCGTTAATCACAATCTTACAGCTAAATGCTTGCACAAACAGCATAATAATTACGCGTATTTGCGATTATGCTACCAGCTATTTCATAATCCCAAGGACCATGGGCGTTGCCAGGATTACTTTCAGGGAGGTACAACTGCATGTTCGCAGTTTGCTATTAACTAATAAAATATAAATTATAAATATCTAGGTATGTTATGCCAGTTAAGTTAGTTGGACAGCAGAGCTAAAATATAATAAAAACTTAATCTGTTTTATTGTAGGTATGTACTTTCTTTCACGACTAGTGCACCCACATGACGGTGCAAGTGCACCCCCTTGGACTCTCCTGCCGGCGCCCATGGCACCAACCTTAAAAAGGCGGATGTGATAGACTGAACACAGAACGCGGAGAGCCCAGTGTTGTCGCAATTCAGGGGAGGCCAATGTTGGTACAGCTGTGGATTACTATAGGCTAACTTGATTGAAACATTTTGTTTTCGAGTTTCATTCACTTATAACCTATTTCATCTAGGTTAGACGACATGGTTGAAAAGGTGCTGACGGTGAGCCAAGCGACAGACGCGACAATGGAGGTGGAGCGCGATCGCCAGGCGAACGCGGTCCGCGTGTGTGTGGACCTACTGGACGCCTCCGCCGAGCACTACGAGAACCTCGTGCTGCTGCGGGACGAGTTGCGGAAACGAGAGATGCTCAAAAAGCAGCACCCGCCTGTAATAGAACCTAGCTCTGTATCATCATCATGTGACACGAATTAAGTAAGCATCCTCTAAAAAAAATGCATGTAAGAAATATTTAATATTATTTAAATTTCATAAAACAAACCAATTTCATTTTCAGTGTTTCATACAATATAACTTAGGTACAATATAATAATAATATCAAGGGATGTTGTTCGTTATGAAAATGCTTGTGTTGCTGAAATTCGTATCAATTAGCTATAACAAATAAACAATTCTGACAAGCCGTATTCTTCCGTTACTTTATTTTGAGATAACACATAATATTTAGGTTGGTGCTTAGGTAGCTAAATACAGATTAGTAGCGTTACAGAGGAGTCATAATCGAATAAGTACCTAGTCCTACTTAGGTACTCATGACTATTTATGAATTGAAAATCGCAATAATGTTATAAATAGGAAAAATTTAGAGTTAGTACCAAATATTATTTTAATATGCAGAAAGGTGTTGGTTTTGTCCATCATTTGTATCTAGGTACGTTAATCTTACTCACCAGATAAGACACTAACTAGGAGAGCGTTGTTTACCTAATCCGTTTCAGAAAGTAGTACTTACTCTGACTAAACAAATAATAATAATCATTTGTGAACCTTGCACGTCTTCCACAATCTCGGTCTGTTTGTAAAACAGCCAAACCGTAAAAGTAAACTAAAAAGTAAGTACCGATGACCGTTGTGAAAATAAGAGTTTTTATTCTACTGTCTCAGTGCTAGAAGTGTTCATTAAAGCAAGGCAACGTCCTGAGGCTCTGGCGGGACGCTGCCGACGCGAAAAAACCAATCTGGAGCTAGCAATTATGGCAAATGACCTAATTAGACCCCACCGGTGCGCCTGCCCCGTCTCGCCACCGCAAGATTTTTCACCTCCCCCGTTGTTTGCGGTCTCCGAGAGAATTGGCTTTTAATATGTGTCGAGTATGTTGTTTTGTGTGAAAACCATGGAATAACGGAGAATATCATGGTTTTGTAGATAGTGCATGGTATAATATGTTTGGCAGCATTGAATTGTTATCAGACGTTTATAATGTTTTAAATCCATATCTTTTTTTGGCTTTGTGGCGTGCAAAATGTATCTTCATGTTTTATTTGCTGATCCTTTCTCTTTCTTCTCTCGTATTAGAACGAGCTGGTTGAGAATAGGTCATCGGTGCACTGCCGCTCTTACAAATATCTTTTCACTTCGGGCACAACATTTTATCTTACGCGAGAAGTCTTATTTATCAAATTCGTGATTATGTTTTTTATTTAGATGACATGTAAATATTGCGTTTAGGTATAAATATAATGTTGAGTTGGATCGTCTGTTCTTACAAGTCGCAATGTGTTTCGGTTTACGACATACGAAGTCAGCGTTACGACAGTTGTGGTCGTTAATCGCGACTAAATAAACTCAAACGTGCCATGTCTTCTCGCAACTTTGTCGCAATTCTCTAACAGCCAGCTTTGAGAAGAAATTAACAAAAGTTCTTAATGACGAATTAGTATCGCCTTTGGAATTTCCACTTCAAAGAAAAGGAACAGATGAGTGGTGCAAAATTGTGACAAGCACCTTTGATAAATGAGAAAACCTAGAAATCAGTGCACCCTTCTTATTTGTAGATATTCACATACAAGAGATAGTTTAGTCCGGGTGCTACAATCCTTGTTCGGAGACACATTTGTTTCAGACGCGTCTCCGCTGTGGCGCGGTGTTAGCGGGCATGAGCACGCCTTCCTCTATTTTCATTAGACGGATCCGCCGGGAGCGGATCAGCCGCTCGCAAAAATAAATAAAACTGTTATTGAGATAAGCATCTGCGCGGCGAGGCTTTTCGCTAAGTCCCGCTGTGTCGCGCTGAGCAATGTACCGAGATATGTTCGGATTACGGCGCGCCGCAGCTCCGTGCGCTTTCCTTCATATCTACTGCTTTTCTTCAGTGTTTTGCAGCTGGAACCCATTTACAAAAATTATCTTCTGTATTTAGGTATTTAGAGGCATTATAAAGTTTGTAAGTTATTCATAAAAAGCGTTTAAAAAAGAAATGAGCTCGAACCGTAGAGTAAACTCTCGTAATGCTTCAGCCCTCATTAAGTCTACCGAAAATAAAAACAATTACAAAGATGCCGCGCGCTGTTCAAGAGGTCTTAAATGGGACAACTGAAGATATAAAGTGGCTAAGTTTAGTGTGCGTGTGCGTGGAGACGTAGACGCATGGATTAGGTGCACTCATGAAGAGGCTGGCGCGGCGCGGCCAGCTTATTGTTGCGGCAAATTGGCCGCGCACCGCACCTGCGGCAGCCACCTGCCCACCCCCGGATTAATTTCTCATCACACCGCCCGTCTTCCCGGGAAATAATGAACACGACATCCTCCGAGAAAAATGCCACTGAGCCCAGAGATGTCGCTCCACTTGATTAATAATCTCTATGTAGCTGTAGCCTGTGGTGCCTCAGATTTTTATGACTGCGTTCTCCTGAAATTGGGGACAAAATATAATGATCAAAATACTTCTACATTGTTTTTCTTAAGAATACATGTAAGAGATTACAAAATAACGCAAATATCTGACACTACGTAGCTACCCACTTAACAGTGTTCGCGACGCAGATGGCAATTTCACGGTTCACAACTTCTTGCCTTGTATCCTATATTGTTTTTTATAACTCTGTAAAGTATTTGTTATCTACATGTATGAGACAACAATTTGCCAATAATAATATGCTTTTTGTGTTCATTATAGCGAAACATTGTCGTGAAATTGCAACGGTCTTTAATTAGAAAATTGCTCACAATTACAAAACGGTAGTTACCTGCATAATTGTATTAAAGTTACATCGTCGTCACATCATTTACATGGCTCCGGCAGCTTTCAGTCGTCGTTACGAATAATTTCGGCGACATTATAAAATATATTACCGAAATTTGATTTTAAACGGCGACATTGTGACCACAAAGTCACGAACGCGTCATGCGATACTTTTGTCGCAGCCGCAAGTTGGCCGGGAGCATCTGTCGGTTTGTCGCTCTTTCCTGCAATTAACCGTTTTCTTGATACAATTACTCGAATTTTGTTATTATTGCGGTTCACTACATTCATACGAACACTTTGTGTTATTTCAAAAATGCACCAAAATAAATGTTTGCTTGGTGAATTTTTGAGTCATATTATTTAAATGTCAAGAAAAAGCAAGTACTACTTGCAATTTATTTTTTAATTTTAAGCCTACGTTGGCTTAAAACAAAAAAAAATGCATGTACCCAAGCTAGGTGTTGAAAATGTAATGACACCAAGTTTATTGATAGACACGGTAAAATGCGACTGCCAACGAAAAACTGATTTGACTTTTCCGTTTATTATTAACAGTCTTGATAAAAAGAATAGAAGGTAAACCTTCATTACACACACATTAACATTTACAGATTCTCTTTAACTTGTAGCTGGTGACTTTTCACAGCAACCTGTAAGTACCTAGATTAAGTAGCTACTGCTACGCCACTTCCTAGCTCAATGCTACGCTACGCTCAAACCAGATGACTACGATGATGTTTTTAGTAGATACTCGAATCTTAATATGTAATCTTATCTACCTAATCTTCTTAATCTTAAACAAGCTGCTATAATTAAAAACATAAAAAACACGACTGCAATAATTGCACATATTTTGTACTTTGTTTACTCGTCAGTATTTTTTACGACGTTTTTTATTTACAGTGTTATTGCTTTTTTTTAATCTACTTGTCAAATTCTAGACGATAAACATAGACACGACCAGATTCATTAAAAAAATATTTGAGGCTGGGATTAAAATACGTTTTAAAGTGACCACACAGGATTCTTTTTATTTTTAACTAGCCTATGTTACTCGGAACGATGCAAGGATTGTAACGATACCCCATACATCTAAATCGGTTCAGGCGTTTAAAAGTTATGGTGGAATAAAGAATCTCACATAGGGGAGACCGAGGAGGGTTGTGACAATTTTTACTTAAATGAACATATCTCAATAAAAAATCATGCCACGATTATGAACTCTTTGCCTCAATGTAGCTCAATTCTTCCACTTTTAAAAGCAGTAATCAGAACCAATGAAAGTTATGAGGTTTCTGAGAAAATCCACGAAATCTTAAACTACTCCTTTTGTCACAATTCTCCTAATACCGAGGTAAGTTGTGACAGCTGTAAATCTAGACTATAATAGGAATTATAAACAAAAAAACACTTTTTTTTTACAAAAGTACTTTAATTATCATTTGGTATAATTGTAGGAACTACAGTAACATGAAACATTAACGTAACAAGTATTAAATAATTAGTAAGTAATTATGGCATCATTACGACATCAGTCGTTTGAAAGTCAATCAAAAATCTTAATCTTATCTGATAAACAATTATGATAGACGTCTTGCAGCTCGCCCCAAGTGCAATCTTCGTGAGACCAGCCTTTGCATTTTAGGCACTGAACCCACTACTCATTTATTTTGATCTGCTACTGCCAGGCCTCCGTCACTCCATGTACTTGCGCGCTATAAGTGCCTACCGCCCAGCCGAGCGGTCTCGGTCCGCCGGCGGATCAAATTCAGTGCGGTTTTCGCAAGCGAAGCGCGCGCACGCCGTTCAATTTTAATAGTGCTGTTCGTTCGTACGCGTATTACGATGCCGTGTTATTATGTTTTATCTAGGTTTCTTCCACAGTCAGTACCAGTATATAAAACAAAACAAACTTACAAATATAATAAAACAAACTTTAAAAAAGAGAACCGACTTCAAAACACTAAACCGTAAGAAATAATTTCTTTCAGCTGTTAGCACTAACATAAAAAAAAAAAAAAATTCTTACGGCTTAGTGCTTTATTTGAAGTCGGTTCTCTTTTTTTAAGGCTTTTTTTTTTCATTTCTAGTGAACATCTCCGAAGATCATCATCAAACTAAGAAGTATTATACTTATTTTAAAACGTTCTCCTAAAGGTAACAAATCCTTTTCTGAAAACCGCATCGATATCGGTTTAGCCAAACGCGAGATTATCGCGCACAAACATACATACCTACAAACCATACAAGTCAAACTTCTCAGTTTGGCCTGTATGTCTGATCACCTCCTTTTTGCTAAGTTGGTTAAATATTTTATAAATGATAAAATTTTTAACTGCCACATAAAAGTCAGAACATATTCACAGTTCTCAATAACATAGATAAAAACTTATGTTAATATAATTTTATCGAAGAGGCAGCCCTGCGATTACTGTGGAATCGCGCGGTGCGAAGCAATCACTGCTGTACGCTTGAGCATTTAGGCGCATTTTAGCATACAGTGGTTGTTGACGCGAGGGAGTAGGCAATTATCGTAATAGGTATTGGAAATTTTGTTCTGAGTGAAGTATCTGTTACGTAGTAACTATTCAGTAATCTGTGCTACTGCCAAGAGGATGCGGCATTTCGAAGACCTTGACGTAACTGATTCAAAGGACAGTTCATAAATATACTAACCATGCACGAAAGACTGCTAGGGGTATCAGTCTTTCGTGAAATAATTGTTTGGCATCCTGAAACAAAAAATAAGAAATTCAGCATGCAATACCAAACCTCATGCCCAAAAAAGTTCTTGACAAAAATGTCATTTTTAGACAGACTTGCCGAATACTTTTTATGTCAAACTTATGTTCCGAGAATCGACTAAATAAACGAACATACATGTTAACATAACAAACAACATTGCAAATAGCAAGTAAAATAAGCGAACTAGAAAATAAACTTAAAAAGGAGAGTTGTGACAACGTGTCACAACTCGCCTAGGTTCTAAAAATCACGACCTTGTCAGAATAATAATTTGTAATTTCGAAACAAAATGAAAACATAGTAAGACTATGCCACGCTTTGAAACTTCAAGAACCACACAATATTAGCAAAAATAGAATAACCACGTGAATGTAATATGTCACTATATAAATACAATCAAAATTTTGATAAAAAACTTACTTTTCGTGATTTTTTCCATGCAGACGTCGTACTCACGCAACGGCTTGTCGTACACACCTGGCGCGTACTGCGTCAAGTAGCGCGTCTCTAAAGAAACAATCGTATGCTGTTGCCAGCTCGCTAACGGTCATAGGTTCCGAGAAATCGACTTTGTCACAACTCTCCTCTGTTACTACTCTCCTCGGTCTCCCTACATACATACATTACCTGAACACATAACACTCCTTTTTTTGGGGCAGTCGTGTAAATATATAAAAGCGAAAGGTCACTCACTCACTCATCACGAAATATTGAAAACCACTTAACGTATTAAGATGAAATTTAGAAGGGAAGTAGTTGATAGTTAGTAGACGTCCGGTAAGAAACGATTTTACAAAATTGACCCCCAAAGGGGATGAATCGGGGCTCCAACATTTTCGCAGGCGAAGTCGTGGGCAAAAGCTATTATCTGTTTTTAAACTCGCATTTGCTTCATTAGTTCCTCGTCCTAGTAATTAACCCTAGGTTAGGTTATTAATAATCCTTAAAATACTCTAGATTGACACCATATTATTTATTAACGTTTCATGGCGTCTAAAGTTCTTTTGATTTGGTGAATTTTGCTGAAGATGAAGCGTAATTTACCACTAACAATTTTGTGAATAACGCATTGGATAAGGCTATCCAACGAGGCCGTTGGTCTAGTGGTCGCAAGCTCGACTTCTGTGCATGAGGTCTTGGGTTCGATTCCCAGGTCGGGCAAAGTGTTATTGGGTTTTTCCATCAGGAATTTCTCAGTAGCAGCCTCGGAGTCTGGATTTGTGCCCGGTTGATGGCAATAGGCTCGCCCCCTATTACATGGGACTAAAAACATAACTGGCAAAATGTGGGTGTGCTAATGGGTTACACCTCTGCCTAACCCTTCGGGGATTACAGGCGTGATATTATGTATGTATGTATGTAGTTGTTCCAAATAAAAATAATATAAATGTCTAAATAATTCTTAAAATCCAGATAATTATTTAATCTATGAGTATTTGATATCATTCCTTTAAGCCTTGTAAGAATAACAGGAGTACTTTTGAGTAGAGATTGACAAGAAAATTCCATATAACTTACCCACCTCCTTATTACCTAAACATTCTAAAGTACACAATCAACGAATGCATGTTCTTATAAGCTATACGACATTTGTATGCACAAATCATTCAATTTGAATACCTAGTTGCTCCTTTAAAGACAGTAGACTCTATCTACATAAATTTAAATTGTCTTCTGTAGCTTCCCCGGAATTATTTATGTCACTATTTATTGTATTAACATAAATTGGACATGAGTTATTTTATTGGCCCGAATGCGTCGAGAATGCGTTGGACAAAGGTTATGATTGTAATTCAGATTGGTCATAGCTCGTAAATGCAGCGTATGTTTATTTTATATAGCTACGATAGTAATGGTCCTTGATGTGCGCAGTAGAAGTCACAAGTTTTATGTCCGCTTATAAAATGGTTAGGTAACTAGGTACGTATCTAAGGTTAAATGTCTACATGCATTTTCCAGTGGGTGCAGTGAAGATTTCCCGTTTCATCTGATTTCTAAATAAAACATTAAGTAGGTAGGTAAATGGATAAATAAAAAAATTAATACTCAGATCACAGTATGAAACCGTTCTCTTGAACATCTTGAACACAAGAAATGTTTTTTTTTCTGAACTTACAATGTTGGCTTGGTTCTCTATTATTTAAGCTTAGCATTTAAATTATTTACGTATCGGAGTTTCGAAGAGAATCTTTAATGAAGAGTAATTATAATTTAATGAATGTAGAGGTTTCCATCTATCTGTCCCGTATATTGTATTAACCTCATATTTTACGACACACCATAGTCTTACTTTCATCATGGCTTTCATAATTGTTAGTTTATTAAAAGTAGCTTTTTTGTAGATATAATTTGATCCGTGTCTGCTTTACGTCTTGGATTTGGTGTTATGTTCCTAATTACTTTCACAAGCAAGAGACAAACGGACAAACAGACCTTTATGGGTCTTTTTTTACAATGTTTGAATAGTCAACATATCTAACAGACAAATTGAATAAAATTTGTATAATTGAAAATGTCAGATGACCTATTCGGAACTTATTTAAAGGTGACTTAACAGATAAGGGTAGTTCCCTGTCATCGTTGGCAAAACGATACTGTTATTAAAAATAGCTTAAATTTTTTTTTTAATTCATTCAACGGTGTTTTATGTACCGATGTGCATTAAATACCACTGGCACTCGATCATTCCTGTCTAAACACAACATATCGAGAGTATTCATATCCTCATATGAAATCAGTGTAGTGGAGCGTTTTGTGGCTGTGCTCAGCAGGGGTCTGCGCGCCATCCCTTACTTTAATTCAATAATCGCGTATGGGACACAAACACTAGTCAACTGGCCATCGGAACATCGGAGTCTACTAACGATCTCGCGACAGGCACATCATTGCTGTGGTTGATGGCTTATCTTTGACCATAGAGCGGGGAATTTATAGACAGTAAACATGTATGTACTTACGTTGCAAATAATATGCATTATTGTTTTTTACATTATATGGGGCACATTTGACCGTCTTTTAGTTGACCAGTGAGCGCTTCTATGTAGATACCACCTACTTAAAGCGCTGGACAACTTTCAATGGACTTTGATTTGATTACGAAAGTCAACTAAAACCTTTGGAAATCATGAGTCGTAGTTTTGTCACGATTTCAAGCGTCTGAAAGTTTAATCAAATTAACATTTGAAGAATAATAACAACAATTGAAAAACAACAACAATTGAAGAATTAACCATTAACAAATCAAAAATCACAAATCAAATCAAATCAAATTAACAATTGAAGAATAATTAAGTGATAAGTTATTCTTTGACAGTGACTTGGCACATGATAAGTTAATTGTAACAAATATCTACATGTTAACGCTTCGTTAAGGGATGATTTACAATTTGAGCAAAAACGTTTGCCCTATTTTCTCTAGCTCACTGTTATTGCACTGAGTTTGTAACAGTTCGGTTGTTAGTTTACTCTGTGAATAGTTTAGCGTAATGGGGTATTGTTAGAGCGGCTGGCGCCGAGCGGCGAGTAACGTCTTTCAGTAACATTACTGTAATGTCCACCCACTCGGCGACGCGCCCCGCTGGCCCGACAGTCGGACATCCATCGATGCCACGCATAGAACGCTCCACTATCTACTTGACAATCATTACGTACCATCCATGTCGCATTCCGCACATTTTTATGATCAATCAAGGAAGGAAAGTGCAACACGATGAGCTTAACTCTTGCTTTTTGGAAAGCATTAAAAATACAATAATAATTTAGTAATAAATAACTAAATAGCGTTAAATTTACCACAAATAATGAAAATGGACGTTAATCATATTACACAATATCTCTATGGGACAATGCTATCATTTCATTTGATATGTTAACGATATAGCACCAACAATCTCACATTAAGCCTTTTCATCTGTCAAGTCTTAACAGCCATGGAATTGGGTTGTAATTTACGATTTTATCTCGACGGGCACCCCGCATAGGGGCAGCGGTCAGTCAGTGTGGCCGGCGAAAAAACTTGCACCGGGGTAATAGAGGGATAATGGTCATCGGGACCGGCCGCCACGCCCGTCCTGTTGTGACTTGCCAAAATAGAGTCGTAATAATGAAAGATGGCCCGCGTAAGTTGCGCGTAATTTAGTGCGATCCGGTAACGTGCGCTGGGGGCCGTTTGTAGCTGTTTGTCCGGTGCGCGCCTCTCTTGTTGTATTAAGTGGTCGGGGGTGATTCAGTTTCACTTTTGTTGGTCACTTTATGTCCGTTTCGTATTTATTCCCGGCATCGACAGTAGATAACGTTGCCACTGTTAATAATAGCGGCCACTCGATTATTGTGCGATTCAAAGCGGCGGGATGATAAATGGGCTACGTATGAGTCGTTAAGGATCGAGGTCGTGTTAAGCCATCAGTCGAGATTGATGCTGGTCGGCCGCTAGTGCCTGACAAATAGCTGGTCCAGCGGAGGCATCGCAGGGCGTCTTGCCATAAATAAGGATTACGCTCGTGACCACGCAGTCTTGTGGAGTGGACGCAGAACAGCCCTGTGACGGCTCCTGGCGCCGCACAAGACTCATGTCAAACGTCTCCGTCGTCCGCAACGTTTGTTATTCAAGGCACTTGAGAAATTCAACAGCTATATTATTATTAAATAAATTGTATCGCCTTAATTTACAAAGTCTTTTCGTCTCTGGCTTCCCCGAGTCGCGAATTTGCGTTACTTCGGCGCCTAAGTCCCAAATCACAAGTTAGAAGACGGCTATCAAGTTTGGCACGAGAAGCGCTAAGCCTTGGCTGTTTTAGGCTCGGCGGCGATGTTTCAATTGTAAGTGCGCCTGCGGCTTAAGGGCTCACCCTTACTCCGGGATGCGTTGAAACGCGCCTAACCTCCATTTCATTTATACCGTTTTCACTGTCTTTACAGCCTATTTCGATTTACAATTGAATGTACTCTAGTACATCATTGAAATTGCATTAGTATGTATTTACTTTACATCTTATGTATCATTATCTGTCGTGTTAACTAAAAAAAGAAGCACTCTTCGATTGTGTCTGTCGTGCATCTGCTATGTAGGTTGTAAATTGACACGCTCGATAAAGCTGAATAGTCAGAGTTTGGAGAAAGGGCTTAAGTTAGCGATGATAATCTCTCTGATAGCTTAGGGTTGGGGTGAACATTGTCTCACTTACACTGAATAGTTATGTACTCATTTAAATGTAACAAAACATCATACTGTATTTTCTAGCTAAGCTTAAAATACGAAGCTCATCTATAAAATAACATATTATTAATGTATCACTTTGTGGCGTATCTTAGTGAAAAGCAGACAATTAATCAATGTAACGTGTAGGCAAAGTAAAGCGTTTAAGTTTAACTGCATTACAGTAGATAACAGGAAGTCGTAACGTCTCATCTTACCTCGGAGCCGGGACGTGTGCACCCCATTTCATAATTAGGGGTCATAGTGTTATCTCGTGAAATCTCCAATTACATAGATGTGTATGGGCAGCGGGCGGACAAGGTCCAGCCTCCGAGGATTAGCCGATGGTTAGTCTTCTCACGTCGTGGCGAGCCGGGGTTTCAATTAGAGCGACCCGCCCGGCGCCGGGCCCGCCCGCACAAATGACAATATTGGTTTATTATAGCCTCCCATGAATATGTAACGTAACTTTGTTATGAGTCAATATCGTAAACCTGTACGTAGGTACTAAACAAACATTACAGATAAATGATAATACCTCTTTATATGACACAAGTGTAAAAAAGTTAACGGCGTAGGTCATAGATGGGTCGAGTTGGACCCGCATATTACGAAGGATATTTATAACACGTTACATTAAAGGGTTGTACGTGCTGTGTCTACATATTTTTTTAACGTTTTAATCACGGATCTACATAATAATGTGGAACGGGACTTCCCGTCCATCCGACAACTTGATTGATGTGCCTTCCTAGATTTATACACCCAAAAAGTAACACGCTACACGTCCGCAAAGCTTTTACCACACAAATATGGCATCCGTAATACCTTTGTTTTATTTTTAAATACGACCCTTTCATAATTAGCGTAATAAATTATAAAATGATAATAATACGAGGGCCATCTTGTGAAACGCTTTAATACCGCGCGTCGGGGGGCGCCGCCGGCGACCGCATGTCAATCACTCTCCCGAATGTAGAACAATTCTTATTTCGAAAAAGAATAAAAAATGAGTATCACTTTTATTTTGTGTCCCACTTTGTCCAGTTAGGTCGCCGTAGGCTCGAGAGAGACAACGTATGAAATCGGTCTTGTGGTAACATCTGTGCTTTATAATAGACGCTTACGTAGGCTTCTTTTCGGGGATCGGTGCGAGCCCGGTGGGATCGCTTTAACATGATTGATCTGTTTATTTTACATTTTAAAGGAGTATTTTTACGGTTGCTTGTCAACTTAATAACAAAGTGTTTTATTTCGAAATACGTTAAGTTCAGTTTTATTGATAGGTTTCTTTTAACATTATTCATTATTATTTATTCCTTGCGACGTTCTCAGATATTTCTGAGGTATTTTTTTGTCTATTCGTCATTGATTTGGTTGGCATTGGCATGTTGAGGGATAATGTTATGATGATGAATTACAATGACGTAAATGCAGAATAAATAAGCGCCACTTATGAATTGAAATTAGAGTGGTTCTAAAAATAGATGTTTTTTGTAAGAGTTAGAAGTGGAGTGTGGGCGGAGGCGCCAGGGGTTAAAGAAAGTGCTACTGTGCACGGATAGTTAACATTTAACTAAGTAAGAGGTCGGCGAATGTGTGGGCAGAGCTTTTAACGTCGCCGTCGGCGTCGGCGCGGGCGCACTGTAGGCGCACCGCTATCATACCAGACCGACAGGTGCCGATCTACTTATATGTGTTTTGAGAACTACCAATGAGTCTATTAAAGTGCTCTGCGTAACCGGGTTTTAAAATGTAATGACTTGTAGAGAACAGGATCTATTAATGCTTCAATTAGAGACTTTCATTGATATTTAGTATCTAATGTTAAAAGAATAAAATAAAGACGAAAATTAAGATGTTATTACAATTTGCCGTAAATTTAAGTCAACACACTATTATACTACTACTACGACGACTAGATCATCGTCGTAGTAGTAGTATAATAGTTTGTTGTAGAGCAGATACAGTTATTTAAAAAATAATGTGGTATAAATAGTATCTTAAATCTGTTGAATCATATTATTAATTTGTGCATATGTCATGGTCACTTTCCAGAAGAATTAAAAATTACAATTATAAAACCACTCTTCAAGAAAGACAACAGAGAAGATATGTCCTGCTACAGACCCATTGCGCTGGTACCGATTTTCTCAAAAATATTTGAGAAAGCAATATATTCTCAACTTACCGTATACTTTGAGAAGAACTCCCTTTTTGTTGATAACCAGAAAGGTTTTAGGAAAAATAGATCTATTGACATGGCCATCTACGATTTCTTACATATGGTTACCGGCAGAGTGGATAAGAGACTACCAACGCTGGCGCTTTATATGGACATGTCAAAAGCTTTTGATCGCGTAGACCATAAAACACTAATAAGTAAACTTAACGCGTATGGCATAAGGGGAAATATATCAAACTTAATAGAATCTTATCTCTGTAATAGGCAGCAAATAACGACAATCAGTAGAATTTCTAAAAAAACCGTAATAACCTATAAATCTAACCTGAGAACGGTAAATTATGGAGTACCACAAGGTAGTGTACTGGGGCCACTCCTATTTATTGTTTATATTAACGACTTTCCTACAGCAACATCATATCCTATGACAATGTTTGCAGATGACAGCACTTTACTTTTCAATTGTGACGACGTGAGTAAAATAGAGCCTGAGATCAATTCTACACTACTATCAGTTGTGAATTGGCTACAAAATAATAATTTGGTTATAAATCTTGACAAAACAGTTTTAATGAAGTTCCAGCAAAGAATTAATTGCAATCTAGATTTAAATATTAAATTCAAGAACAAAATTATTAATGAAACAAATGTGACTAAATTTCTTGGACTAAACATAGAAAACTCTTTAAAATGGAACTCACATATTGACAAAGTATGCAGTAAGCTAAACCAACATTCCTATGCTTTGCATGTGTTAAGCAAAACGGCTAATCGAGCAACAGTTTTAACGGCTTATCACGGTTTAGTAGCCTCAACATTAAGATACGGAATAATTTTTTGGGGGAATGCCACGGGTAAAGAAATGGTATTTAAGTGCCAAAAGAGGTGCATTAGAGCTATCTACAACTTAAAGACAACAGAAAGCTGCAAACCGTTTTTTAAAAATACAAAAATATTAACGATGCCCTCGCTGTACTTATATGAAACGTCTATGTTCGTCAAAAATAATTTGCATAAATTTGCTCGAGTAACTAGTCAGCGCCGTTGTGATCGGCTACAAACAGTTGGGTCTAGAACTGCGCTATATGGAAATAGTATTTTTGTAATGGCACCAAAGGTCTATAATAAATTACCAAAATGTATAAGGAGTGAAGATAATATCCGCAAATTCAAAAGCAAATTGTATTTATTTTTATTAGATAAGACGTACTACTCCATAGAAGAATTTTTAAATGATAAAATATGACATTAATAACCATTTAACACAATTTACCTTTGACATGTATATAACAATAAATTATAATTGATTAATTGCCTAATAACAGTACCGTTAATATTTGACATTATTTGTATTATGATAAAGTGGAATATTGTTCGTCTTGTGATTTAATTGACATTATTTACTCGAAATTGACTTTTTATTGTATAAATTCAGACCTAGTATTAATAACAAAAAATAATATTAATAATGAATAGATTTGTACACCGATTTCATTGGTAGGACATAGAGCTCGACTAAATTGTATAAGACCCATATTGTAATACCTATGTTCACAAATAAAGTTTGATTTGATTTGATTTGATTTGATCTTTTTTTTATAATTCCGTAAGAGGAATCATCTCAAGTAGGTGGAAGAAAAACGAAACCGCAACAAAAACGTTTATTATCTCTCATCGAACAAATCAATTAGAAAAAATGCGATGAACAAATTAATAGCGGGTATCGTTTAAGAAGTGGTGTTTGTATTGTGCGCGGCTCGTTAAAGAGGCAAAAAAACGTTGCTCCGGCGCAGGCAGGCAAGCCGCCCGGCTTATCGGAAGCAATTACACGTTGTTCACTTTATTAATTTCCATAACTACCCTCGCGACATCAAAGCGAGCCGCGATCGCGTGGGCCGCCCTCGCTCACCGACGCAAGCGACGAAATACTACCATCATGTGCAAGGGTTTGGGAAATTGTTTGAGTGCAGCATTGTTGTTAATTTGAGTACCAACATTATAATAAAGTATTTGTACTCTTGTATTACTGTGGTCTACATTTTTTGCGTAACTAGCTACTACATATTATTATGCAAAAAGCTTTACGAATTCACAATATCATAATCACATTTTCTTAGGAAGATAAAATACTTCCATGTTAATCTTTTGGTCATTATATTTTCTAATTCTTTAACTGTATAGTAATACATATAACATATTTAAGTCAAGTCACCTGTTACATCTTATGACTTGTGCCAGCACTTGTGCTACTGTTTACCGCGCTGAAACCCTTGAAGACGTTTTAACAACGCTCTTGGCCTGGAACATACTCTTTGATGTTTAGCGACACTTCAAATACTCTCTGCTCTTCAAAACACATTCATCCTTTGAAAATTTGTATGATGAAGATAAATACTGATATGCAAGAGGCACAGTCGCTACCTTTCTTATTCAGCATTATTTATATATATATGCTTTCCATATATGTAAAGTATCTCAAATAAAAGACAGGCGAATCACAGGATACAATAAATCAGTATTCCAAAACAAACAAAATCTCCATACATCGCGAGAGGTGAACAGTGGAACAGAGGAGAGACTTATCTCGCTAAAACGATTCCCACATAAATAAAGCTCATCGGATATGAAACCGTATTTACATAAGAAAAATATAAAGAGGCCTAAACGATAGGTCCATAAGGGCGTCGTATCGGGCGGGCCGGCACTCGGGACGCCGCTCACGTCCACGGGGAGCGCTGCGCCTTTAATAACAATACGAAATATCAGTTCGTTCCTCCGATCGCAAATCTACGTCAATAACATATCCAATAGTAGCGCTCAATTCATTTCGACATAATCTAATATAGCGGGGCACGTTTCCCGCCTAAATCTCCCGCCACATGTCGCCAAGATGGCCGACTGGGCGAAACGCGAAACTAAACAAAAAGGAGATCACGAATCGGTAATATCTTTCGAGTCCATAAAGTTAAACGTTTATTTGCAGCGATATTTTGTCCTTTTGTAGATATTGCTTTACTATGTAAGCACTGGACGTGAGTTTGCTCCCGTTGATATTTGTGGAAAATTGCCCAGAAAAAATTAAACCCAGCCATTCGTATTTACTTCGTTGTTACGTGAATAAACAAATTCAGTTAACATTTAAACAGATTTCGCAGTAATTTCATCCAAATTGCTGCCAATTTTCTCTAAAGAGTTATTTTGAAACCGACTTGGTTTAGCTAATTGGACCACTTTGTTGCGGTTTACGGAAACCTAGGATTAAGCCAATGACTACATCAAAGTCCATTTAAATCATTAGCATTAAAAAGACAATTGTACTTACCTACATATAGAGGTACGATAGAACCTATTTAATTCAACATGACTTTTTGATTATTTTAATAACAATTTTATTATAAAAAAAAAATACTTTTTTTCCATTAGTTTGAGATTGATATAGAATTTTCTTTATATCAGCATTTTTCAGACAAGTGGAAAATGCATGCAGTATTTTGGAAAAGGTTAATTAGTTTTTGATCTCTTTTCTGAATTTCAAACGGGAAAAGTGCTGCATAACAGAGGCTCCATTTTTATTCAAATTTAAGTACAACAAAGTGAGCTATTGAGAAACTAAGTGTAACAACTATATAAGCTATTGAGAAACTAAGTGTTACAACTATTTTTTAATTAATAACTAACTAATATATTTCACCAAAGTGTTAACAAAAACATAAATCTACAAGAGCCATCATGTATAGATTGAAATATTAACAAACTTCCTGAAAATTGGGAAAATCCGGGTGTAAAAACCAGTCTAAGTCTAAATAAATGACAAATAGCTTCCCTTAGACACGACGTAGCCATACAAAGCAAGCATTAACGTAATTCGTCAGTACAAACAGTGGTTCGAAATGGCTGCAATTAAGCCGGCCTTTCGAATGCATTGATTGATCAATCATCGTACGACAATCGAAGGAAGTGCTGCTTTGTCTGCCGGGCCGCATTGAGCGCGGACGTGCTAGCCGAATTGATGTGTAGACTAGACAGATACACATGTAGTCCGATTAGCTTTATGCCTATTTTATTGGTTTCAGGTTTGTTGACGCGAATAAATCGATAAGGTAGATATAACATCCTATTAGATCCCTAGAAGGCACACAACCATATGCGAATATAAATGCAGAGGCAGTTTTTTGAAATTAAGATAGTTTATAAGTTGATTTAATTAAGTAACTTAATAAGCATTGAATATGAAATCATAAATAAATCCGTTCTTTAAATAATGTTATTATTCTTTTCGCATTTACAAAATGTGTATTTTAATTATTATAAATAAGTTATTTATTATGTTCAAATACATTTATACATTACATGCATTTACAATTTTGCTAAGTACTATACAAAAATTTAGAGAGTTGTGGTATTCATTATTCTACCTAAACTCATAAACGACGATTCGTTTAATCTATGTCAATAATAGGCTACATCGATTGATCCGTCATCGTGGCGGAGAATAGTGATTTTAGCAGGAATTGCTCGACCGAACTCCTGTATCTGCGTAATGCGCGAACAGAACTTTCCAATTTGATTGAAGGAACATTTGAATTAAATAAATGTTTTCAGTATTAATAAAACTCTTTTTTAATATTTCGTCATTTGACGTAGGTACCTATCTTTGTTTTTACTAGCTAGTACAATATCGCCATGCATGCAATGACCATTGTCACTGGCACTAAAAGCAGTAAGTTTTCAACCTAAACCAGTAGATACAGCGGCATTTTGATTATGATCGTCACCTCTTTCGGGAAATTCGCACATCAAAAATATGTTTTCATCATATTTTTTTCCAAACGGAATTGGAATTAGAATTTCTGTTAGATTCTATGACGTTTCTTGGGAAAGTCTTCGGAATTTTCAGATACGATTTTTTTTTCTGACCATCCCGGTTCTATCTTACCAAAACAAACGAGTTTGCACGATCCTATCTGCAGATCGGTGATCGTTTTCTATTAAGACCATGATCTGTCACGAACTGCCATATTCTTGGGCTGTGTGAGTGATGTTGGCTGTCGGCGAGATGTAAGGGTCGTCGGTCACGTGCGGCGATTGCTATTGATTTCCATTTAATTCGGCGCGTGCTTCCACTGGCCTGCCTACCGACGCCGCTGCTATCAACGACAAATTGCTGCTGAACCTCTGCTGCCTTCATTTCCACTGATTGAAGGGTGCTGTTGCTTTTGTGTTTTGTTTGCAGGTTTGGTTTTTGTATGTGGGATGTAGTCATAAAAGTTTCAGGACATGAATGTTAATGTGAAAGTCCACCACGACCGAGTCAGTTCCGAAATATTCCGTGTATGAATAAGTTTTGGCAGATAATCTGGTATCCATGCAGTGACGACGTTAAGGCTTAACGTAAAGGCCGAATATTTACTGCCTATTGAACTTAGAGCTGGCTAGCTGTTAACTCATAATGAACAGTCGGTAGGCAACAAGTAATTTAGTAGTCATCTCGGTAGTAAGTTATCTATCATAATAATATATTATAGTGTACCTGAGGATAGTATTAGATGAAATAGTCTGTCCTCGGTGTTCGAGACAATAGCGCGCGTGACTCCATCTCGCGCTGTCCGCACTACCACCACTGCGCTCGCGCTGTTGATTGCATAGAATTTTCTATAAACAATACTGTTCTATTAGATGACCTACACCTTGATTACTAACGCATTTTCCAGCTACCCAGAAAATTGTACCACAACAACAATTTAAACTCTCGGAAGGCAATTTAAAAGTTTGTTAAATATAAACCTTTATTTGATCAATTACTTTTTGATACCCTTTTTTGCAAGAAAATTGTTTTTTTATTGAGCCCAGTAAATTTCGAGACGGCTTACGCCGCCTAAAAATTAATTGATCGGATCTCGTTTCTCAGAGGAAACAGCGCGGAAGAGTTTTAATTAGCGAGAAAAAAGCACCACAAAACTTCCGACGTAAAAAACCGGGAGACAAGGGTGGGCGTAGCGAGGAATAAAAATCTCCCGCTCGTAATGCGGGCAACATTTGTGTGAGGAAGACGCTCAGTAATGGAAGACAAATTTCAATATAATTTGCAATACATAAGCGTGTTACTTTAATAGCCCAGAACCACCCTTCAAATTAAACGGGGCTTAAGTTTTATTTTTTTTCCTCGTCGGTTCGATCGTGTTGTGGGCGCGTAAGCAAGCTCCGCGGGCCACGGGGAGAGTCGCGACGCACAGGCCGCCCCGGGAAAAAAATATAATCCGACCAAATTAATTGCTCCTACAGGCAATAGTGGCGCGGCCGCGATGCCGCCAAATCAAATTAAGGACGCGCTATAAAAACCAAATTAGTGCCCGCTTTAACCGTGAGGGGGTATTTAGTTACAAGACGTTAGTTCAAATCCCGCCATTTTCATTAACAATAAATATCCCCTTGCAGCCGCACAGAATCCTTATTGTTTTACTTTTTACACCCTTGTGTCCCGAGTGGGATATAGCGGACGATGGCGACGTCTTGTACTGAGGCTGGCTAATTTGTTCTTTTTGTTTACTTACCGGGCAAAGGTAATAAAAATTTGTGTTGCGCGAATTGTATGGACTTTAAATTTTATATAGCCGCCGGTGCCGGGCGAGTTTTGCATTTAATTGGGAAAAATTTAGGGTCGGCGAAGCGCTTCTGTGTAGATTCTTAAACTAATTGGATGGCCGTTACAACTTTTTTTGTCTTAAACTTTTACGCAATTGAAGTAGGGGTGAAAAGGGACATTAGAAAAAATAAATTTTACTCTAATATCCGTAAGTATAACGCAACATTTTGAAGGACCGGGACGAATTCCGTTGGACCGCTATTTGGATCGTTCTCTATTACATAGGTAGATGCAGTTATCACTAAGGGGTGAATTTGATGTGTTTTTTTGAGGTCGGCGGGTGGTTTAATTAGAGGCGATGCAGTGAATTAAAGGGCGGTGGTGATCTAAAACAATAAGCTGACACCGTCATTAGTGGCCGGCAACCCACTGCACACTGCTGCACCTCCCTAATGTGACGACATTTATTCTTTTCATATTTAATTTCGTATTTATTACGTCTGCGTACCTGTGCTATGTAATTGTGTCATTAAGTTTGTGATCCCAATTTTTTATAGATAGAACATATTTAATTTGAATTCGAGCTCAGCCTTAATTTTTTCACATTTTAATATTCCCGTCTTATTTTCCACTCATAATAATTTTCACATGATAAAACTGGGGAAATTATTTTTATAAAATGAAAACTGTAATTTTCTTAAGCCACATTTTTTTTTGTAATGGATAGTATTCTTAATGTCGACATGGCTTATAAAATCATAATCATTTTTGTTTGTCCTGGTTTTTCCCGTAAGGTTGCAATGAGGTCACAGATGCACAGAGACAACATTTAAAAATTCTTAACTCTACTTCCTCTACTACCTCAATAGGACTGCCTTGTTGCTCAAAAAGATTATGATGGAATGCCTTATAAGTTTATCAAAACTTTTCGTCGCAGAATCCGTGTGATAAAGTTTACTAACAGATGGAAAATCTTTGCATTTCTATCTGCTTTGAGAATGTTTTACTTCAAACACTTAATGAACTAGCGAATAAATAAATTATGAAAAACAACGCATCAAACCACCTTTCAAGCTAGTCGTGAAGTATGTCCGGAACTAATTACACGTGAGATAGATGCGAGAAGGAAATTAAATTCAGTATTAATTTTTGTCATTAAGCAAATTGCTGCGAAGTAAAACCTTATGTTGAAATAAATGTAGTAGGAGGGTGCAAATGATGGTAGGATTTATGAGTTCCGCTTTACCTGTACGGTCTACGATAATTATTTATTATAGTTTGTCTTCTTGATTTGATTTAAGAAAATCAGTTTTTGTTTTAATTTTTGTTTAGGTGTGTACCTACTATAATTCGATTAATTTAAGTGTCATAAAGATAGAAGATGTGTGAGTCGAGTGGGTTTGACTGGCTTCTAATTTTTTTGTCTGACAAGGAAATTGACAAGTTGGCTGCCCGTCAACTTTAAGGGTTGCAAATCGTTTCGGTGTTTTCCGACTTTAGATTACTTTTTACATTTACTCGCAAACGTGTTCCTTATACAGCTAAAAGCTACATTTATAGGAACGTGAGGACTTCAAAGTATGTAGCTATGAATTGTCATATTAAGAATACACACAGTATAGAACTAATTATACCTATGTTAATTTTTTGCGATTTGTAAGTATATACATTGTAATCTGCCCTCAGCGAGGTGGTAAAACTCAAGCTGACGGTGATTGGAATCCAAAATGAAACAATATTCTCACCAAGCGTGTCGTGTCCAAGACAACCGCCTTTTGCATCTGACTCTGACCCAGCCGTTGAGCGATAGTTTCTCTAGTTGTTGGTCGAAAGTTTGCGCTATTAAACCATTTACTGACACGACTATCGGCACGATTATTGTTGAGTTCACATTCCACATGACGGTAACCTTAAATTGTGAGCAAAATCGATATATTTTATGATATTTTCTTTTTCAGCTTTCACAAGGTTCTCATCAAGGTGAATAGCGACATAAACAAATACTGCATGGCGCTTATTTTAGGCATTTACTCTGTAAATAAGGCTGAAAGGTTTTATTACGTTGTCATTAGTAAAAGTATAGCAGTTCTTAAGGTTCCTGCTGTATTCATTGGCTATATAAAGCTGTTTGAACCGATTAAGATCTATATAACAACTAACCATCTATACTTACCTAAATGTATTAAAAGCCTAATTTCGAAAGTATAAAGAACGATTAAAATCTGTTTCAGTCGATTCAAAAACTCCCCAAATTACACGATCAATGTGTGTATGAAAACATAATAACAGTTCGGCGTGAATGGTATAAACACATTGTTTGGTGTTCGGTATTATTATAGGGCTGAAAAGCCGCCATACTAATATCGTAATTATATTATTAAAATTACCACGACGATTGCAGGAAACATGTTATTTAACGTAGAGGCGATATGATCTTATCGGCTGATCCTAATACCCGATGTGTGGATATTATCGTGCTACCTGACGAAATCGCCCGGATATACTGTGGATATTCGACACATGCCCGCCATTAATGTTTTGCCTACAGGCTGTAGTTTTTAATATTGCTCGTTTTGTGCTTGTTGCTGAAGTTTAAGAAGCTTAATTTTTGTAACTTAATTCGCATGATTTTAAAAGTCATAGATATTTATTATTGTGTTGATTATCTATTATTTTAATCGGTATTCAGATAATTTAGTTAGAATTGCTTTCAGCACAACATAAATTAAAAGCTCTATTTTCAGGAATATGATTTTGAATGAAGTTTGAATGTCATAGTTTACTAATACTATTTAATTTAAATAATAAGGTAACATTTCCTGACTTACTGCAATAAGTCTATAAACTTTAAATGTCGCAATAGATAGCGTAAGTTTTCCATTTACGTACGGCGCCGTCGCATCGTTAAAGTCTCAACAATGTGTTCGCTACCTTAGGATTACAAGGAAAACCCTTCAGTTGACCTCTACGTTCTACGGGAGAGATGAAATGCCTTTGTGTTTTGTTTTTAAATAAATGGGAATATCATGTATTATTTGATTTTTCCTAGCTGCCGGAAAATTTTCAACTGCGACCAGGTTAGGCTTAACGTCTATAAGTAGTTGTTAATAGTGAACACGCCGTATAAAGTATTATTACGAGACAATGCGGTCTGTTTGTCTATCACGATAATCTGTGGACTGCTCATTTCAATTCCGTGTTGTGTAAACGCCCTAATGGACTCCGGTAATGTGACACGCTTGACGATTTTACTCACAAATTGTTGTACGAAACTCTATTACAATCTAATGACAGTCACCGTCTAATTGCAAGGTTATTACGTTTTGTTGTGCACGCGGCTTAATGATAGTAGTGGGTAATTATTGAGCGAGGTGAAACCCTGAAGATGTGTCGAATTGAATCGTCGGGCCCGTAATGACGGGGCGCGGGCGCTGCCGGATGCCGCCGTATTAACCAACTATCAATGGCCGCATAAGATTAATTTTTAATTGTCTTTACCCCCGGGCTACGACTCGATACACATTCTTTATATACGTAAATTGCAGTATATCTTGTATTTTAATAAGTAGCTGCGTGATTGATATTTATTTGCAACTGTGTGGCGTTATTGCGTGTTATTAGTAGTGGAAATACGGTTCATTTAAATAAAAAATCTGATTGATTGATACATTATCTAGATTCGATGAATAATTTTGAATTCATTAAGTCATTTTTTTTGTAAGTTTATCTGACTTTCTCTATCACGAAATTTCTTCATGAAAAGCATAAAACTTATGTTCGTCATTGCCATAGGTACCTAATCAGAGCTAAATATCCAACAAGCGAAATTATTAAAATGCTAAAAGACCACCACATCATAATACATTTTAAAACATAAACGCCATCATTAAGCATGTGTAAGTGGGACACTCGATGCAGGGCTGTCACGACTGTCATCAGCGTCACCACCATGAAATATGGAAACGCTACGATCCACCATATCACGATAATCTCACACAACATCTAGAGCGAGTGACGAATAGATTTCGTGAATAATTTACCAGACAATGGACTGTCAACTCTTTTATTGTATCATTTCGGTATTGTCGTGTTGAACGTCACGAGAAAGTGGCATTTGTTCGTAATATCGTTTAAATATGTTTGCGTAAGCTTTGTGAAAGCGTAATGACTAGCGAAAATAAACGGTATGAAATGATACCTAGAGATCATTTCTGGAGGGTGAATGGAGAGTCGTGTTGCACTGTAAATTATTTATTAAGTAGTAAATACATTCTTGATTAGAAATCTGCTTTATTGTATACGATAATACATACTAACAAGAATAATATGCCGTATAAAAAAGTACTTGATGTTCTCAAACGTGGTTTTTCACGCGAAGTAAATTTTATTTCGTAGTTTTTCATGATGATTTTCTATCAGGTGTTTCGTACAAAAAAAAAGTTGTGTCAAATGTAAAATAGGCTAGCTACTAAGACTACCCGTACATTATTAGAGATCTGATTCTATTAAAATTTGCAAATGAAAGACGTGTCACTCCACTTACAACTTAATGAGTGCCGAGTTGGAACTCGGTCGCTAATTATTGCAGAAAATTGGAACACACCAAGTGGCCAGGAAATTGTTAGCATGACGGAGAAAAAGATGGAAGATAGGCAACAGTATATGAACACTAACAAGCTGTTTCCACTCAACACTACCTTATCTTAGCAGAAAATCATATGTACTTAGTATGTAGGAGTAATAAGAAAACCTAGTAAATAATGTACGCTATGACATCATTGACAATGCAATGGTAGACGAAATCTGATAAATGCATTGAAAGTAGTATTTTGGACGTAGATGTTGGATTCCGCTCTCAGCTCCATTTCGCCCTCGCCTTTGGCTGGGGCTGCATTTCAGCCTCGATCGCAGTGACAAACGCCACTTATTTGTATCACTAAATAACAAATGTAAAAAGTCTGTTACAATAAGAATGTGGACAGCTTAGATTTAAATATCATTAAAGGGTGTTTTTAACGTTGCGTGGAATGTTTATTGTACCTATTGATACCTTAAAATTCTGGTAATGTTACATATATCTAATGCAAAAATTGTCTTTGTTTTGAAGTGAAAAGAAGGGTCGGGGTTCTTTTAATTTATTGACCTCTTTATACTTTCCAAAAGGTAACAAGTAAGAAAGTCTGTAAAACCGAAGCGGATTTGTTTGTCTCTCAGCGCTCGGTAGGTACTCGTGCGATGTAAACCTCGACCTCTTATTTTTGCCGCGTCGCCTGAGACGGACCTGGATTGATTTACGGGGCCAAGTGACTCGCCCTACCCGACCCCGGCTTACTCCTAACTAAGCTTTATTCCGGGATTACGCAAAACACACGCCACCGATCGAAGTGACGTGTGTCGAATTGAGAACAGCTCGCCTCTGCGGAGGGTTCACTTTTGATACTGTTTTAAGAGGTTAAAAAGATGATTTTATGGCTTTATTAATCACACAGTTTTATCCATTTTACCAAGTTGTAAAAAATAATATATTCGTGTAATAACTCCATTAATGACTAGGATTTGATTTCCCACACTTGGCTAAAGCAAAGATATATGAATATTTATGAAGTAAGAGATAAACTCATTTATGGCATAATTTAAGCCACTTTCGAAAATACCATCGATTGGTCAGATCAGGCGGAACTTTAATAAATCCCGGTATTCTGTTTAAGTTATTACACCTATTAAACGCAAAGTAAGAAGACACGTTCGCCATTAAGGCAGTCTCAAGCAGCGGGCCGGCTGAAGCGCGGGATATTATCGCGCCGCTTGTTGCCCGCGTAAAATAATAATGGCCGAACTTCCGGTGCCGGCGGCGCGGAAAACTTAAGCGAAAAAGGCGGGAAACGCCCCCGGCCGTCGCCGCTAACTTTGTTAACCGCTCGGATGTGACGTCACTTAATTTATTAACACATCCCTACCTCCGCCGAGAGGTAATTCTTGGTTTTTACGACACTTTTCCACTTCTCACTCAACGTGCCACAATTTCGTAAAACCACTGTAGGCGAATAGTTTTTGTTGTCATTCTTGTTTTAACTGGTTATATTTTCTGTTAAATACAATTGACATTAACTTTTTTCTGTAAAGCGAAATAATTTTTCTAATTAGTTTCATATTAACTGAGTTTTTTTCTGAAAAAAAGGAAAGTTAAACCGGAGTAAAGCAAGTAAATTGGTAATTTATGGAAAAAGAAAAACGCATTTTTTTATAAAATTACTTACCGTTTTTTTTAAATCACTATATCGAAAATGTGCTACAGACACCTAATAAAACTGTTTATAACAAGATATCTTTTACGTCGTTTACTAAATTATAAAAATACATATTTAATTAAGGCACAGCTTTTGTTTATTCTTACTTATTAAGATCTTGAAGATTTACATGTAAATTATTTAATTTTGTTATGCCATTAAAAAGATTAAAACTAATAATTTTTAAGCACCTATCATAATTTATTACTTGGAAATCAAAAGGTTAATAACGTTATTAGAATATTTTATCAGGCGCTTCTTTTGTCAATCTCTTAATTATCTTGACGATCTTTATATCTTCTTGTTGTAGATATAGGTAAAGTGTAATATATTAGTAGATACATATTTATTTATTCTTTAAAAATAACTACAAAATTGTTGTTATTAAAATTAATTGATAGTGCTGTAAAGGTTTTTCGGCTAGTTTTGTTTTGAGCAGAGAAGGTAAAAATGGGTTACACTATGGATGAGTATAGAAGGCGCAAAATTTTATATATAACGTTCAGTGGGTCGTAGGGGCAACAAAAATATACTGTAAATGTCTAATAATATTTAAAAGGAACTTCACTTTTTTAGTGCGGACAAAATGGCAAAAATGTACCTAATGTTGCATCCATTGATAAAGACAAGTGAAACTTAAAAATAACATTCCCGAAAAACATAGCCGATGGAAATCAATAATCGAAACCGCACAGAGAGCACTCGAATAAATACACACCGACTATCCAATAAAACACGTGAATCGTTTACAATTAAAGCTTTAAATCGGCAATAGGTGTTGCCATAAATCGGACGAGAAAACAATCAGCGAGGCAGCGTCGTTCGCAATTAGCGCTGCGCTGCTCGATAAATTTGCATTAATGCTTTCGAAAAATCCGAGCGGCAATAATTTTTGCGTGCCATGTGTTGTATAGTGCGCCTACCCCTACCTACTTTTTCACTGCGGCCGCTGCCAAACGGAGTCGAAGCTACTTTTTTCAGCAAACAGATTTACTCCGTTCACCTGTAGTTTCAGTATCAGATATCTGTCCGGTTGTTTCTCGTGTTTTGGCATATTGAGTTGTTTCACGTAAACTACGGTGGGTATTTACTTGCTATGTACCTAAGTTGTACTTAGTCGTAGGTAGGAACCTATAAAGTTACTTGGGAAGATGATAGATGTAAGAAACCTAGATTGACATTATTATGGTTTCGTCTCTCATATACCTATTGTACGACCTACATCATAATTATGATAGACGAAACATATATACACACATATAACACAGATACACAGATACACAATACATTGTAGGTAATGTAGAATTACTTTACTTTCTATTCTACTCCACTTTAATTTAGGACATAGAAATAAAACTAAGTTTAAAATATCGAACATAGGTAGTAAAAAATCAACTTTTATCCTAAAATAGGGCAGTGTGAGTCGCGAGGTGCGCGGCGCCCGAGTCTCGGATGGACATATTTCCACGTTGGCAATTCACGCGTATCCGCGCTTGATTTACGCAACGCCCCCTGCCTCAGTGCACTTTACACTTTTGCAGCTCCGCGCGCACCAACGCCTATTAATTGATATTCGCCGCGACACACTCCACACATTTTTATACACAACTCCCGATATAAACCATTTTTAGACCGAAAAATATTTTGCACTTTTCCGAAATGTTCGGGGCAAAACACCCAACGATCCGGTTAGACTGCTGTCGGCTACTCTTTGACGTACACAGCAGGATTTTATACTTAATCAGTTTCTACTACCGATACAATTATTAGATTTTAAATAAGACATTATAATAAGCGGTATTTTTATGGTTGTGTTTGTGTTTTTCTTTTTTAATCAACCGAAACTATCAGGCTTAGCTAAAATGGTGTTCGATCTTGCGTAGGCGTCGAATTCAATTTAGCATGCTAATAAGCGCGTCTCCCGGCGAGATAATGAGTCTTGTAAGTGTTGGGCGCCCACCTCTCGGTGCACACATCACGCGTGAAGATAACCGGTTTGTTAATAACCACCGCTTGCCGATAAATACTCTATGAATTTAACGCGAATCTCACAGTTCACATAAAACGAACGATTTGTACGACTAGTGCTGTACTTTACGTCTTTTTAATAGTGTATTTTTTATTTAAAGTGAGTTTTTTTATAGATTTGTTTTAAGTTAATGGTGAATGGTGCAGGAGCGTGGTTGTCACGCTGGGCGTTATGTCCGATATATCTCTATGTTTATGTCTTATGTTACCAAAACTGTATGTGGGCTTTTTAGCTATGAAAAAACAATTGAGTTGGATTAAATTGTTTGGCTGTTTTATACCTACCAAAAAATCTGTAGAACATTGCATGTACAGTTTCATTTCGAAAGTTTAGTACTTCCACCCACCATACCGTTTAGTATGTTACTGTGAACATACTTGTATATATCGACATGAAAATACTTAGGTATGCATACGTAGGTATATAATATTGTTATCGACTCAATTTGAATACAAGATTTATTTGTTGACTGAATTATCGTCAAGTTTTATTGAGTCGTGTCACCTGCGTTACCAATGTGTTGTATTCTATTTAATCATAAAAACGTAGCGTCCGTCCGTTGCAATACCTGTATTTACTTTTTGTTATTATTGAATATTTATAGCATATAATAAACTGGAATGACAACTGCGCACAGCATATCGAGAAGGAAAAGTATTAAAAACATTTTTCAAATTTTGTGGAGACGTTAACAGCGATATTAAATAACATCTCTATTCACAATAAAATGTATCATAAAAATGTTTAGGAATAGTCAGGACAGATGAGCCAG
This sequence comes from Hoplodrina ambigua, assembly GCA_949774945.1. Taxonomy (NCBI): domain Eukaryota; kingdom Metazoa; phylum Arthropoda; class Insecta; order Lepidoptera; family Noctuidae; genus Hoplodrina; species Hoplodrina ambigua. The sequence goes on along the minus strand of OX458969.1, from coordinate 5,594,190 downwards.
CCGGAAGAGTGTCGCCGCGGGGGTAAGCAGACCAACCTAATATATGAAAATATTCAATTTTATAACATTCTGTAGCGATAACATCTTCCTGTCGATTTGATATTTTCGGCGGTAAGGTAATATTATCCGCTGGTCAGTGAATGGAGAACGGAGCCACGCTGCGCGAGCCCCTGCCAACATCGTAACTTAACACTTAATCATTTATACGGACACTTTATAGTCCCTACAGGGCTGCGATGCTGAGGACCCTGGCCACAATGACACTCGCCCAGTGACGTCTGCAGGAAAGCCTGCCCACTAACGATGCACGTGGTTGTATATTGCTACTCATTTGAATATAATGCTCCATGATTCCAGACACCTTTATGTGAAATGGTCAACATTAAAATAATAAAAAATACAAAACATTTTTTTGCTAGTTTTCGATGTGTTTATTTTCTTTATTTCCAACTTTTAATTTTTTTTATTCCAATATGGTTTTGCACCCAAGTTAACTTGATAAGAAATTCTAATAAGTATATCCCAATGATCCCACGACATTATTACAAGATAACAACGTGGCAACCGGTGTCGTTCGTCCATTAAACTGTGTACATAAAAGGGCAGGAGCGCAAGCGCAGATGTCATAAGTCAGTCGAGTGAGTTGGACGATAAATTAGCGGGCGCCTGGCAGAGGACGACGGCCACGCGTGGGCGACCGGTAGCCTGGGCCTGTACAGTGGACACTCTGCTTACGCGGTATTATGTTACAGTTTGCAGACTATAACTATTTCAGGCTTTCTATAGCCGAACTAGGTTTGTAAATGGCTATTGTAAAAACGTTATAAAATATCATTGTCACTGCAATGGAGGAAAAACAAAATCTGTTGAAGTAAGAATTAAATTCTAAGAGTGCAATAAAGCGGAATAACTAAAGCAAAACTCGTAACTACCTGCCTAGTTTGCATTACTTTTTTCATAAAAGGTTTAGGAATGTATAAGTACGAGTAGGTACTTATAAATAAATACACATAAATTGTAATTAAATAATTCATTTTGTAATATCAAACAATTCCGCGGCGTTGGATTCTTCATTTAACACTCAGAAATTAATTAAAGTAAGTAACAACTTGACAAGGAAGAATTACTGAGAAATAACACAACATACAAAGTAAATGTAAGACAAAAATAAGTTTGCTTTTATTCAAGCTGTGATCCAATGAATATATTTCTCAAGTGCATCGAAATCAATGAGAGTGAGTCAGGGACTGATGCCAAAACCCGCGAGCAATAACAAACAAGCAGTCCACGTCCTCTGCAAGTTACGAGGGGCAGCACAAAAACATCGTTAGTCAACGAAGTGCTACCTACTACACCAGCCCATAACACAGTTCATTATTTATATTAACAGTTTAGCAGTCAGTGGCAGCTCTCTCGATCCCGACTTATGGCCGCGTGAATATGCGTGGGCATTATTTGTACCCTTGTTAAGCGCTGAGGATATTATAAAAATGATTCCTTTATCCGCGCTGTGACACTCGCTGGAAATTGGTCGTTTAATTTATGATCATCATAAAAAAGGATTCGAACCCGTGCAGGTTGGAATTTCATTCATAAGAACGCAGAGGCGTTTGGGTCTTTATGGATGGATGTTTTCATTAATTTAACGCGGATCCGGCGATGCCACCGAGGTGTCGGGTGACCGGTGACACTCACACAGATCTGAAAGATAGCGAGGCTCGTGCTGCGACTACCGTTCATCCTTGTTCAATTTGTCACACCTCTCGGGTTTGTCTGACGTCATCCTCACAAATATCGCATTCAGATGAAAGTTCCTAATCTATATGATTGTGTAGCCTCGATAAGTACGATCAATCCTTGATATGAAGAAGTGCAACTCATGGTCAAGTCGTGTAATGGTTATTTACATATTAAATCACGCATTCCTTGAGAGTCGAGTGCGTGACTTAATTTATTGCCGCGATCAATGTAAAATAATTCTTAGACATTACAGAAGATCAGTCATTATTCATTGTGAGTGGTGGATGATGCGGCAAGGGAGAGCTTCATTCCACCAACTGACCGGCAGAGAGGTGCGCTCGCGCACATCATCAGATAAGCGACAATAACTCGATACGCGTTCCAAATAAGCTCAGAAGCGCATTAGTTAGCCCGGTGACCGACACCGACAGTTCGCCTAATCCACTCAAAACATTCGGAGACATTTGTCGGCTCGCGGCAGGGATCGGGTGATCGATAGCGCGACTCGCCACAAAACGATAGATAAAAGCCGATAAGTCAGAAGAAATATGACGCGAACAAAATCGGGAGATGTACGTAATAAGATAAAAGTCAAACAATGATTCGACCGCGGATTCGCCGCGGCATAATTTATGTGACAACGCGTGATGGACGAGCGGCGACTTTCGGTAAACTATTTACATACGGCGGCGGCCGCGCTGTCGGATTGGGTTCTGCTTGTGACAGAGGGTGGGGCTTAGTACCGAAAACAAATGTCACTGTTATTTATTAGGTTACGGTACTATTAAGCCTAAGATGGGAATTATGGGTTCGGGATAGCTAAACCAAACAATTCAGTAGCGCCTAAGCTAGGCGAAAAAGTCCGGCAAACCTTTGCTTAGATATCGGTGGTTCTTGCCATTTTAAGGGTTGAAAAGTGTCATGAGACATAACTTACGTATTAATATAATAATTCGTAATTTCAAAGGTATAAGCCACAGTTCGTAACATCGAACTTTAACTGAGTTAAGTTTGCGAGTGACTTCTAGACGTCCCGGCGTCTTCGTAGCGCGCTACGGTGCGGTCCCACGGCGATCTCTCTAATTGAATCAAATCCCGCGGTCTCGCGCCCGACACCAACTCCCTTAGCACGTCGACTTAGATTACTTCCGTGTGTAAGCAGGTAGAAGTAACATATAGCTGGTTAGATGAACAAGGGGTTGAGAATTGTATTGTGAATGCTCCCCCCATTCGTGATCATTGCAACTTTCCGTTCTAAGTTGCAATGATCCTTATCCTTGCCTGTGTTGGTTTTGCTTACAACAACTAATTATATTTTAAAAAAGAAGTTTTTAAAACAGTGGTTTGCCTCACAATTTTTAAACAGAAATAAAATAACAACGAGAATGAAATGTCTACTGCCTACTTAAGTTTTCCTGCTACAGAAGTCTTAACGCCACTTCTTCAAGTGTATTCGCATTGTGTGCATTACAGCAAAAGGAAACACAACATGATTTGTAACTGCTGAAGTCCGAAAACAGCTTCTATTTATCTATTCACATTGACCTTATTGCGTAAAGAGATGGTTGGGTTGTTTCAGTGGGGTGATAGCTGTCGCCGTGTCGGGAGTTCGGGACACAAATTGAGTTGGTAGCTACAGAGGACGGTCGTAGGTGAAAACGTTAGGCGAGCGACAATCCCCGCGGAGACAGCGTCGAGGCAGCTCCGTTTTTATCTCGACGCTGCCCGGCGCGGCGCGGCGCGGGCACTCGACCGTGTAATTGGATGAGAACGGCGCGATCCCAATAGCGCGCCCTTATCTGTTCGCGGCAAATCCACCCCCGCCCGCCCCTCTGCACACCCCCGACGCCCGACAATAAGTTTTTAGTGAGTAATTCAAGATAACCCCTTGATGTTGTTCATTTTCACACTTCCTTTCGCGAGAACAGCTCTTTATTGCGTAATATGTAACTGTCTCGTCGCCGACGGGAGTCCCGGGGGCTCGTACACAAACTTCGCCCCTTTTATGATGTTAATGCGATCGCCTCCGACCCTCCTATCTGGATAATGATAATTGCTTTTCCGAAATTATTGTTTGATGTTGTCGCTCGATGTAATTTCCCGAAGTCCTTTTGAATGGAGTCTTGGCTCTTGACGTTAGCAGGTAGTTTGTTTTGAATATTTTTATAGACCTTTTACTGAGTTAGTAGGACGATATTGTGTTTATCAGTTTTTAAGTGTTTTCTTAAAAGGCTACCAATTTAAAAGTGTGTACTTCAAGGACGTAGGGACTTTAATAGGACGTGTAATATTTATTTGGTCAGGATAGACTTGCCTAAGTGCCAAAAAAATGTATAGATAAGTATTTACATAAGTTCTATATTTCCGTCCAATTCATAGAAAGGCTGCGAATTGTCGTCGAGTAACCCCGCATTCGTTTTACGTTGGGCAATTCAATTATGAAATTTCTACATTCTCCCTTATACCAATTGGCTACTCTTTGTTCTACTCAGTATTTGTGTACTTACTTTGTTATGTTTATGATTACTTAAGTAGGTTATATATAATAAACTCTACTTTTACTGCAGAATTTCACTAGGTATATGACAAGTCCATTGCAATGACTACGTTTACGTAAGAAGCTAGGCGTTTAAAGGCCTAAAAGTATACCTAGACTATTTCTGAAATGTGTTTCTTGATGTAACCTACACAGAACAGAATGACTATTATGCGTTTCTGTTTCATTAAAAACCGAGCTTAAGTACTAACAAACCCTCGTTGAAAGCTTACGATAATTATTTTCACGAGACTTATATCAGTAGACATACGGCAATCCTTTCTAATGGGCGCACGATAAGCTGCAAAGTCCTAAAATGCGCCACATCTCGCTCAGTCCGGGAGGCAGTGTCGTGTTTATCTTTATCATTTACGTGCACGGCATGGTTCAGGAGTGTGCTCGCGAACTGTCGTCATATTCCAGCGCTATCAGATCGCCTTCTCCCCTCGGGGACGCGCTATCTCCGCGCCTAACCGCAGCCTCGGAAACAACTGCTCGCTACAACTACGACATGTTTATATTTTTAAATTGTACGTACCTAATGTTTTGGTGGAGGAATTCTAATGCAGTAGATATTTGTCGTGTGAGGATCGCGGTTTTAGAAAACTCGTTTCTGTTGATACAAGTTAAAAATAAAGGTATATTATACATTCGTCCGATGTTTATTTCATTATTTCGTTTAAGCTTCTTTAAAGCTACTAAAGTTTGGACTGCCGTATCCTTTCATAATTAATTGAAGAGGAGCACCTTAAAAAACGGAATGATTCAAAGATTTACCTGTTTAGCATCCGCAAATTTAACGCTTTTATATACCTACATATTACCTAAAATGATCGGCAGATTCAATCTTATCTTATAAAACCCATTCAATAACGCAAAAAGCAATTTGGAAGTTCGTAGAACAATTTCGTCAGATCAAAACACGATGAAGCTCATCTGACGAGAGATCAATACAAGAGGCTCTGTGTACCGTGTGCCAGGAGTCGCGGCTCACGTCGCCAGCTCTCATTTAAGGATCCGCCGAAAACTTATTTTTTACTGTGTTCATTATTTTGAGTGAAATTGCGAGAGCATTAAGTTGAGTATAGGGTGGGACGCGACGGGCCTATTACCGGCCGCCTTGTAATCAGAGCCGTGCCGGCCCCATCCGCGCCAACACAACACTCGAAACACATAGGTATCATTAATTTGTTAGCGATTTCTTGGACTGTTCCTCGAATTGCTGAGAAGTGACATACCATGTAACTGTTATTATTACCTTTCGAAAGAGAACTGTGAATTCAGATAATTAATAATATTATGGCAGCACAGGTTGCCATTAACTTATTTTGCGCATTTGAGACCTTTTGGGATGTTTTTATGTGAGATTTTTCTGAAAAAGTCGATAACATTGATCATTATATAATTATAGTTGCATATGCATGTATAATATTCAGCATAATTTTACACTTGTATGTTACAATTTAACACAGAGTCGGTATCGGCGCGGCAGCGGCGCGGGCAGGCGGACAGAGCGCGGCCCGTGGCAACGCATCATAAACGTGCCATCGGCGCGCCAGCCCTATAATTTCGTCCCTAATTTTCCCATTTTAAACCTGTGATCCAAATTAGGATTTGCATAAAATTGTTAATGACAGTTAACGCAATATTCGACGTGTCAAAATTGGCGTCTACCTATTCCAATTTTATTATGGACTATATTATCGCCGAGATCGTCTTAAATTGGGTTCGAGCGGGGTAATTTGGCTTAAACATTCGGTTGAGCAGAAGCTAAAAAAGTTAATGTGAACGGTATTAGAATCGCTTTTTATAATGCCGTGCACGTAAGCTTTATAATGTCTGCTAAGTGTCCCGCACAAAGGAACATTCTCCTAGAATGTCTGTCATGAAACAGAGAACATAATAGTGACCGCAGATATTAAAAAATGGTTTCGGAGCCGCAGTTTCTTGGGTGGCAATAATTACTTATTCTAACACTTTATTACTGCTAAATAATAAGTGAGTGAGAGAGCTCGGCGGTGGCGTGTCTCCTGTAGCCTGTAATCTTGTGCCGGCCCTCAATCACGCATTTCTCACCCGAGCGCGTTGAAAAAATAATACCTCCCAGAGATTTGTCTATAATTTGTCGGATGCCGCACGTCCGCCGCACGTACGGAACCGCGCACAGCCGAAATTTAGTAGCAGCTGAATCGGTTTCTATTCCTTTGTTATTTTATTTAGACAGTAGCTTTCTAATAATATCTACACTATAATTTTCGGTAGATAAGTATAATCGACTTCTTTTGAGTTTTAATATAAGCAATTTGGAGTGTTACGCGGAATTACAGATTATTCTGGTAGTTTCTGACTTTTCGTGAGGTAAAAGAATAAGTCAAATAATTTTGGGATAGCAAAAAATAAAGTCAATTGAAAAGCGTTAAATGCACGTATTTTGCTATGGTTAGTATTACATACAAACATCAGATTTTACTCACAATAGCGTTTATCCTGTCAATCGGATTCTATTCATTCGCCACGTGTGTTGTGACCGCACCGAAATTCCTGATGTTATGGGAAATTAGCCGACAAACTTCCACATATTCTATAGTGTTATTTTGACAGTTGACTGACAGTTGCTTTCGATAAAGAATTATGCGTAACTGACAAGTGACGTAAACCGAGACGTAATATAACAACGCCATGGCCTTTATTTCTACAGGGAAACCATCAAAACAGTTAACACCGTAACAATGTGGACTTGGGCAAACAATAAAATATGGAAATGAAATAAATTTATGATTTAAGAACAAGCTTGCAGACTTGAGGTGTCATTATAAACAAATCAGTACAGTTTAGTCAAATGAGTTCCTCCATTTGCTTAAATACCATACCGACGTCTTCGATTTGTCTGATAAGTTGTATACGACATTATTGGCAAGAAAAATAAACTGTTCTCCGAAGTTCGATACAATCGGGACACGAACGAATAACGTTTAGCTCGCCACACTGTCACTTGGGCCACACAGCTTGGCCTGTCAAGCTGTATGAACGATTGCTTTTTGAACGCTACCTAAAGTCCCGGTCCACTCAGCCCCACAATGTCCATTCATATAAGACAAGTTCGTGTTGCTGCTACAAAATCGATGTTAATCTTCTTCATCTTTACACCTTTTTATCCTACCAGGTTAGTAATAAGCCGGAAGACTATAATTAATTTAAACTGTCTACGTTTTATATGGTTTTCCCGTGTTTCATATATGACACTATGTGGTCATTTCTAAGATGGCGTGACGCAAGGGTGGCGGATACTTACATACGACAAGATTTATGTCATTGTACTTGAAACTAGGCTTTCAGAGACACGATGCTCGCCCAGTACCTCATAAAATGGATTGCCACCTTTACGTTCAGTCGTACCTATTAGATGACAACAATTTGCGCGTGAAGAAAGTAGTTACACCAGCGTATAATTTAAGCGATATCCAGATACGAAACAAAATAATTGCCGTGACAAATCCATAACTGTTGGCGAATTGTCGTAATATGTTTTTTTTAAGGCCTTCGACAGACAGTGGCGGCAGGTGAGAGAGTTGATCGACACTCGATAAATTGGATTGACAGCTGGTGTGTTGCTTGCGCAAGAGTTGCTGCCGCTTTCGTGTCAGACTTGTTTGCGTTTCCCAACATGAAGATAATCGCAACAATCTTCTACTGTTAGAGCTATTGTGTTGCTAATTTACTGGTGTTTTGTTACAAACATGATTTGTTAATAGTTCGTTTAGGACGTTAGGTTGGTGCTTTTGTTTAGGAGCTAATCACGTAATGAAAGCGAAGGCAAACCATGCTTACACCTAGGTAAATCGGTAACTTATAATTATAGAGAGTGAGTTTGAGTTATTATTATTATAATTTCCGACTACGATGATGAAAAGTTTTTAATATGAGGTTATTTTGCACAACATTAATCAAATGATTTACCTAATATTTATTTCTAAATAAAGCCGAATTAACAACATTTATTAAACATGTCAAGCACGCAGAATGATCATATTAAAGATAGTTCCGTGTTCACATTCGGCAGAGACGAGTGGTGGTAATGTCCCATTGTGCTCGTGTGGCTGTCGCGTCGCTTAGTGACGGATTACCGGCTCTTTAGCCGCTTATTGATACACGCGGCTTTGTATCCATTACCTTTGCCTGCAGCCGACCGGTGGAGCCGGGAATATAGAAGAGATATACAATGTATGATGGTAAAGACTTTAGAGCTTTATGAAAAAATATGACCAAGTTGCTATTCAAACTTTAGAAGGAAATCTCTTAGCTGCATTTTAGAAAAATCGTGGCATATTTAAAATAATTGCAAAGGATGTAAAGAATTAATAGCTTTTTCTATGATTGCGATCATTTCCTTTTTTTGGACTATAAAACGTAAACCTTTGGTTACGGAGACATTGAAAGTCAAAGTTATATATTTTTACAAAAACAAGTTTTAAATGTTATTACTGAACTACCCCACGACTCTTGCAGGCACCCATAAGTACAATATTTTTGCGTGGGTTACATAGCGCGCTATCAAACGCAATTTTGCACACCGAAAATAAATATTGTTTACCGGCGATCATTTGTTTTAAATTGTTCATTAGTTTAATGGTTATGTAATGTGTCGTAAAATGATTGATGATGATACCTCCACGAAATGACGATACTGGACTGCCACTCCTGCTGAAACTCTAGCATACGAACTTGTCTCAGCATTTTGCTCCAACTTCAACACGAGAGAATGTAATCAGAATATTGCGTTCCTTATTATAGGTAGCTACACCGACTGACGGTTTAATTCTACCACAGCGGTATTCATCACAGACTTACCCGTGTACATTTCATATAATTCAAATCCTGTCAGCGACATAGCAACGTCTTTACCTATACACATAATTAAACAGAGTCACGTATCATTTAAGCGCAGATTAAGGGTGTACTCCAATGACCCTTGCGATTAGTAGCCGTGGAGGAAGCCGGTGGCTACGGAACGCAAAGCCGCCGGTAATTGCGGCTTCGGCGATATCCCGGCAAGCCCCAACTTATCCCCGAGGATGTTCGTTAGTGATGCCCACTCACTCAGCCATACGGAAAACACTTTCGAAACAATTGCCAACTGACTGTGTTGCTCCAATACAAAGTGCTAATTAAACTGAAACTGATTAAACTGAAGATCGTACGACATTTCATGATTGTGAGCAGCAATTTCTGGGAGGTTAATGCCAAGCCTCACACAGTATTGCAAATCATCGAAAAATATTTAGTTTCTTAAATATTACTTAACTTTAACAAATATTTGCAAAAGCTTATTCATGACAGACTACTCATCCGACTGAGTTCTCCTTGACATAAAAAAAAAAACTAAAACCTACAGTAATATCTGTCTAATCATCGTGTTAGTAGCCAGACCGAGTATAATGCCTACTTGGCGCATTTTCTACGGTCCAAGGATCAATGACATAAAAACAATCACACTGATAAATTACTATCAGAGTTAACTAACTGAAGTGAATGTTAGTGATTTCTTTCACCGCGCGGCTGCCGCCCGTACTGCTGCGCGCGCGCAAGTCATCCAGGCATCTCGGCGGCCATCACAAATTACAAACAAAAAGCTAGGAGCGTCCTAATCTGACGTCGCATCACGTTCGATCATCGACTGATCATGATTTACGGACACGCTGAACGGTGATAGGTGATCAGCTTTATAACAATTGATTCTCGTTTGTTGAACTTGAGCGCGCATCATTTCTGTTTATTGTACTTAGTCATTGAACAGCGTCGAATCGCACACACCGATATGTACTCAACAAATCAGTACAATGGATGTTCTGTAGGAGCGTATCGCACTTTTAGTTAATCCGCATATCGTGGAACAAGTCAATTTCGCAATAGGTCACGCGGCTTACTAAGCTTCTAATGACTTGTGATTTATGAGTTCGGTTTACAAGCCTTTGTTCACTTTTTCATATTTGGTAACTGGGTTGACGTTATCGATGATGGTGAACTGCAGTTGCGCAGCTGATTCATGTAACATTTTACCCATAAAACAGTTTCAGTCAGTGTCTGTGTAACATCCTACTTATAATCGGATAAGTTTTTAGTGTAGGTATTTGTACTGTTCTACAAAAAACTGATTGATCATCGGATTCACCTGTGAAGTATTCTAAATATGTAACAAAAGCGAAGAATTAAAATATCGATCGATCACAACACGAGTTTTGGTTAGCGCGTATCTGGCGGAGCTGGGTCGGGCTCGGGGCACAGCGAGCCCCACGTCAGCCCACCTGTCCGATTAGCATCACCTCCTTTATACGGGTCACTCAGTGACGGCACTCCGCCGCACGCCGCGCCACCAATTGAAATCTGTTTCGTTATGCCGTGTCAAAGGATCTAGCTGACGCGGAGCAATGCCGCTGGATTACATGATGACTAATAGCGAGGAACGCAACGCATTCCCCAACTTTATAACCGTTGCGTGATTCAAAAGCAATTAACGTTATAGCCGGCACTCAACGATATCAAACTTCCATTACCGTGCAATATCAATAGACTACCAATCGTCTGCTTAATTGATTACAAAAACAATGTTGTTATTGGCGTTAGGACCGCGGACGGACACGTTTACTTCCTCGGTTCTTGCATATTAATCCGGATTGAAAGCAGCGACGGGTACCAAATGCCGAGCATTAACCGGCCGGCCCTAGAGACTCCATTACGGGCAATAAAATGCCTATTATTATCGAGGGCCGAAAAGCTGATGCACGCGATGCAATTACTTGATTGGCGGTGTTCTGGCCTGTTCGGGCTGAGTCGTGATTGATGGTGTACATAATTAGAAAACACTTCAGCGTGTGTCTTCATCGGCGCAATCTTAATTGCGGGCAGCACTTACTGCGCTGAGTCAAACAGCACGTGCCACAGCATCGCTGCCTTGCCGCCGAGCCGTCGATAATAATTCGATACTGTCTGAAAAACATTCACGTTTGATGTACGGCACGGCTGCAGCCACGATAACGGTTTGAACGCTGCTTTATGTGCCACTGATATGAGTGAAATCACATTTCATAAGATATTAAAGAATTTCTTTGAACGATTACCGTTGTTTATACCTACATATGAGTATAAAGGGTCATTGGCAGCTTAAAACAAAACTTGGTGCAACCAAAGTCTTAATCTAAATGACCAACAGCCAGTAGACGTACCTACTCAGAGCCGTCCACGTTGCAAAATACTAGGGCTGGCTGCTGCCTTATCACCAAGGTTATAAAAGCGCTACTGGTAATAAGTAATACCACAAATTATGAACTGTTCAATTTAACATGAAAATAAAACACAAAACAATTATAAACGTGTACCCAATTAAGTAAGTATAATTTGGTATAATAATAAAGGTTTCAACATTAGTGTTTGTAAATAATCTGCTTGATAATGATTGGATTGCCTGTGTTCATCAATTTCTGAATAACATAAAAAATCCCGAAAATTTTCTGTCTTTCTGAAGCTTTTTTAATATTAATTTAATAACCAATGAGGTAACTAATTGTCTTAAAAGCACACATCATAATGAATCGAACTCCTTGAAAGATTTCAATTTGCGTTCGGCGCTGTTTTCTTTCCATTTCTACATGTGTAAGACGCACTCAAAATACTTCCTAAGCTGCTTTGCAAATGATACAAACCATCAGGCGGAGAGTGAGCGGCCGATAGTAGCCGACACCTCGCAGATTTATGGCTGAATGCCGATATGGCCGCTATTTCCGGACTATATTGATATTTTCAACTCGCTGTACGGCTATTAGCTCCCGACGCGCTAAAGTACTTCGTGAAGTGAATTCGCTGCACCTCAATGAACACAATATCAATTCCATACTATGCGAACATACTGGAATAAAAATAACCATAAAAATCGTGATGCAAAACAAAGTGTTCTGCTCAGATTGCGCTACACACTGAAGGCTAGAGCGCTGCGTTTTATATTATTTACCACGGATTTGTTGGAAGTGCATGCAATTGAAACTACTTTACAGTCGCAAAGCTTTTCTTAGCTTCGTTGTATAAGTCGAGGTCTGTGAGGCGGATGCAGATCGGCGGCCGGTGGCACCACGCCGCGCTGCTCCGCAAGTAATCAACCTATTAATAAGGGGCTCAGCACTAATGCGACCAATTAAAACGGTGACTCTCGTCTTGAGACGCCCACAGTTTTTGGGCTCGTTCCAGCCGGATTAGGATTGCTTCGACGAACTTACTGTGTGTTTTATGTGTTGCGCCGTCCATGCTTCGCGCGATTGTGTTTTATCTCGTTTTCACGAGAATTTTATGTAAATTCATGATATTAATATTCAATTGTCGATAGCAGTCATCGCCCGTAATTTCAGCCGGGGGCGAGCATTAAGTATGGACCGTGACCGCGTTGACAGGGCGGGAGGAGGGCGGCGGCGGCGTCTTTGTCGGCGTCGTTCTTTGATCGGTGCGCGGGCGCCAGTAGCGACGGGATCGAGTGCCAGTTTACGAGCACCGACGCGTTTTATTACCAGCTGCCTGCTTCAATCAATAAGCGCAAACGGCCATTACCCAACCTACGCGGTGCCAATGTTGCAGCGTCCAAAATTTCGCACGACTGCTTCAGTGTCTTTGAATTCCTCGATCTCCTCTGGTCATTTTAAATAACAAATTAAGTACCAAACTTTATATATGACTCTATGAAACGTTTATTAAAGTAATACAATGCCAGTACTTAGGCTAATGTGATAAACGTTGTTGTCTTGCGGATGAAAGGTAAATAAAGCGTAATCACTTACTTAAATCTGTTTGTGCAGGTTGTTACAATCAGCTGAGGTAAATGGAAACTTGTTACAAGTTATAATAACTGTGTACTTATTATTGTTGCGGTAAGGCTTGAAAGAAGATAATAGCAGATAGTGTAGCTTTGCTTAGAGCGTTAAAACAAGTGAATGTGGCGTTTATATTGATCATTTATATGATTGCGCTCTAGTACTTACTTGGTAGTTACTTAGTAGTGAGGGTTTTCTCAATTAATGTCAGTCCATGAAAAAAGCAATTTGCAACTTGGCTTAGAAGCACGGCAGAAGTTCATACTTAGCTGCTAGGTCATAATTAACGAAAAAACTATTCTCTAATAAACATAAACCCCTCTCCCCTACACTCCCTCTGGTGTCACTCACTCCTTACAAATACCCTATACCCTATATCATTATATTCATGGCAACCATTGCACTATGATTGCATTGCCAGTTTTTCTACATCTCGACGAAAGAGCCTGGATCCTGTACGCAGGCTATCCGTGTGCTACTGATTTTTACGAAATGAACTTTATTCTAATAACTAGCTTTTGCCGGCGATTTCGTCCGCGCAAAAATAAAATAAAATATAGCCTATGTGACTCGCAGATAATGTAGGTTTCTAATGGTGAAAGAATTTTAAAAATCGGTCCAGTAGTTTTTGATTTTATCCATTAGAAACAAACAAAAATACAATTTTTTCCTCTTTATAATATTAGTGTAGATAACTTTGCACTTAAACTTTTCTCAAACAACTTAACGACAAACTTGTCAAACTTATTGTACATCATTGCAGTGAACTTTTCAAATAATTAATTTCCGCTGCAGTTAGAAAAGCACAGCTTAGTTTCAGTAAACGCCACATGTCGACATGTTAGCGCTTGCTACGCATGGATCGTTTAAAACAATTAATCGATACAAGGGGCTACCGTCGGCGGGCGATTCCCGCGAGCAATATATTTAGCGTCATTAAGTATCGATGTACTACTGTATCGGTATAGTTCATGTGCTATAAGGAGAGTACCGCGAATCTGAGGCGCAAAAACTCTTTCATCGACACCAACTAAGGATGGGACGGTAATTAGCTTCGATTGCCAACGATTACGGCTTTATGCAATATGGGTAATTTAAATATTTTTGCATTTTGGTTTTGCAGGTTTTTTGTTGCTGTGCTACTACTAGATTGCGGTCGATTGATGAAATCATGATATATTTTGCGACGCAATATTGGTCAATCTAGAACAACATCAGTCATGTAGCTACACTGTAAGATTTTGAAAACTTTTTTAACAAAGCCCATAAAAGATCTTTAATTCTTTTGATACTTGTAACGAAGCAAAAACTGAAAATACTGCTACAGTATGTTAATTTTGATATTTTGAGAAATGAGGTTTTATACATCAATCTTTTCTCCTATTTTACTTTGAAAATTGTATTTTTCAGAAAACTGATGATTTTGTTATAATATTAATATTGGGACACATGGTTCCGTTCGGCCCACCGCCATTCATGCAATAAAACGATATCGTTACAGCAGCAGGGCTGCAGTAATAGTCGACGTTGCCGATACACTGGCGGCCGAATTTGCAAAAAATCACGCCTCAACCAGTAAACCTTCGTGTAGGTACTTGCTGATCGCACGGTCAGCATAAGAATCTGTTGAACAAATAGATCATGTTGAATCATGACTTATGAGTAGTTTAGTGACTGCAGCTTCCTATAATATAGACAGATGTCTTTGTGGATTCTACTGTCCATCTGATGGGTTTTTCTTTGGACTTCCCATTTTTCATCCAAAACCATAATAATGGCAAATAAATTAAAAAATTATTCTTCCGCCGTAATTTCGATCACTGCGGCCGCCAATTTTAATGGACATGAGATAGTCCACAAGTTTATGCGCAAATGCAGGTAGTCAGCAGCTTTACAAATCAAGCACGGGACCAACGACTTTACATGCTTTTCGACGCACGAGGGTGTCATACCATCAAATTCCAAACTCCGGGCTGCTACTGAAAAAATCCTGATGGAAAAATTTAATTTCATTTATCCGACCTAAACGCTTGTGACCACGAGAGACTAGCGGGACAGTAAAATCGCTTAACAACAAAATGATAATGCACCATATTTGCAGACGCTACGTGTGGGAGCGGGCGGCACAAAGAGCGGGGCAGCCAAGCTTACAGGTGCTTAAATCGCGATCAAACATGATCGAGACGCTTTCCCCGCTACCTCGCATAAATATTACCGCTCCGCACATGATAATTTATATACCTTATAAGATATACGCTTATCCGCCAACTTAATGGTGAGAAAATTGAATCGCAGCGTTGAATAATCTTAGCATGCATACGTAAGTGTTTTTAATTACTTAGCCAGGCTAGTTACGGTTATACATTATGTCAAGGCTCTTAGTAAACAATGATACTAGCAGATAACATTACCGACTAATATCTTAAAAATTGATCGGAATTTGGTCTGAAAGTTGTGTAGGAGTTGAAATGTTATTCAAATTGATTATCTAATTATAATAAAATTATATTAGACATAAAGCATTCGAGTCTTTTTTAATGTGAATTGGTAACCGCTTCCCGAAAACTTGTAACTGAACTACTTCAACCTTTATCTTACTTAACAACCAATAACTAAAAGAAGCTCTACAAAAACTTACAAAGACCATTCAACATTTATATTTTCTTAACAACTCCACAAAGAGCTCTTAAGAGCACTAGAACAGTATCAAATGTGTGGCGCCAGGACCCTCGACAGTCGGCAGCTCAGTGTACGTGGTTAATCTCTTAGTGAGCCGCCGAATCCATCACTCTTGAGCACGTAAATAGACTGAGGAAAAAATGCATGTGCCCCAGTTATCTGCAGCGCTGCAGTGCTGTATGCCTGTACTTGTTGCTATCGGACTAATGGGCCTTTTTGTATGCCGCCTGTACTCAGAGGGTTTACCTGTACGCAGTAGATACATAGGTATGTGGAAGAAAATATCACAGAGGTAAGGAGGAAAGCATCAAATTCCTTTCATTTATTTAGTTTTCTTTGAAAATTTAACATTTTGTAACTCTGTTTTTTGACAACTAATGTAAATGTGACGTGGGATGTGCGAGATGAAATCCTTAACTCATCAGCAACAGACGTAGGTACGGGAGTAAAATGTCATAAAAACTGGCAGAAATATAACCCAAATAAAGTATCACAATACTTTGTTGGTCCTCTTTACATTATTAACACATCAGCTGTTGTAGGAAAACATCTCTCTTCACCCAAATGGTCGAAAATCACAATTGTCACCAATTAACAGGGTGTGGGCGCGCAAAAAACGACCACCATGATGGAAACACCTTGGCTAATGTGCCAGTTGACAAACCAAGATACAGGGCGTGAAAAAATATAGTTTTGCGAAACCGCAGGGGTGCCACTATAGTGGTCGCCTTGTCCAAACATAGACCTCCATGGGAGACCACGTGGACGAGTTCTGATAGGTTTTTAATGAACTTGCAAGTTTATTGTAGTTTAATGAAGGCGAGATTAAGAACTGTTTGAAGTACTCAGAACGGCATAGGAGGTCGTTCGCCTTATCTTACCTTAGGTGGTCTAGAATAAATTACTTATTTAAATAAGGGCTTCTCACAGGAGCTTCCTACTAACAATTACTATTTTTTGCTTAATATTAATCTATTTAGACTATTATGATATACAATTATTAAGGAATTGTTTTCATGTATAGTCCAAAAGTTGGAGTATTTGATGACTAAATTAAAAAAATAAAGAACACAGACTGCTTTTAATATAATTTGTAAATCATGATCACTTCAATTATGTTTGACTGTTTCAGTGTCAGTTCATAGTACAAGTTTCCTTTTCCAATAACTTTTCCCCAATATTATCTCTGAAATAATTCGATTACCAACATCGATAACACATTCCCCAGTGCCAACACAACAAAAAGTATTGCCAAATCATTCACCTATAATACAAAAGTCCTTGAACTTTAATATAATAAGAAAGAGGATTTTTTCTCAAGTCATTGTGCAGGCCACATAGGGTAACCGCAAATATGGCACTTGCGGGTAACCAGCATTTAGTTAATACTAGGAGACGCCCACAATAATTCACGAGTACAATAGGGGGCCACTGAAAGTGTCTTAATAGTCGTGAGTGAGTTCCTTGATCAATGGCACAGTAGGAGCTAACGAGACTTGTATGACGGTGCCAGATGTCTACCGGTTAGGGGGTTGTATGTATGGGTGCTATTGTAAATAATATTAAGATTAAGAGCAAGAAAAATTCAATTGTTAATATCCTTCCAAAGCGATATTAATTAATCATCACAAATGGTTTGTTTATTAAGAAATTAACCTAAAAATACTTTATGTAGTGCTTACATAATTAAAGATGGGAAAAGCTGTATTATTAGGTTTAGGTATAATTACTTGTCATGTATTGGAATCTATAACAACCACAAATTATATTGTTACTGTCTGGTGGGAATCCATTGATAGACCTATCTACGACGGTGACACAGTATTTTTACTAATATTAGAAATGCGAAAGTAACCCTGTATTTCTGTCTCTCTGTTACGCTTTTATGACTAAACTACTGATTGATTTTGATGAATTTTGGTACGAGGTTAGTTTGGATATATATAGTATTCTTGGGGTTCAAACTAACCTCGTACCAAAATAAGTAACCTATAGGTTACTTTGTATTCTGCGACTTCGTCTGCGTACGCGATAACCGATATTTATGCGGAGGAAGTCGCGGGCAAAAGCTACTTTAATACATTTGTATCATCTAGAATTTTATTAAGTTAATAGAAATTGTAAAATAAAGATTGATAAATAAAAATTCTATTCTAATCTACCTACATACATGGAAGGAAAGATCAGTTTTATATTTTATGGTCAAACAAAAGTGACTATCAGATACGACTATGTTCCTTAGTAAAACAACAACAGCTTTTGTAGCCACTACAATTAATCAGAAAACTTCATGCTAGTAATTAAACTCCTACACAGTAATCAATATCAAACTTGTTCCCGCTAAGTACTCATTTAAAATATTTATCACAAGTCACTTTCTAAGTAACAAAGACTATCTTTAAACAATATCGTTTGTCATACCTACAAGGGGGGACATATTTATTGAACGATTATGAAGTGAAGCAAACTAAGAATGATCAACGAGATGCAATGTACAATAGTCATCTGAGGGCACAATTAGACACCTGGTGTAGCATGCTGTGTCGTGTTGGCTAAATAAAGTCATCTTCACGTTCATCTTGACAAAATATTTCGGTCATCTTAACTGCCATTATATTTAATAAAAGACTAGCTATAACGTCTTTGGTTACTGCTTCGCTCGCGCGGGTCGTAGCGTGATGTTATATAGTATAACCTTCCTCGATGAATGAGCTATACATATAACGGATTTGTCGTGAAAAACAAATATCACGTAATATATTTATCTAACCAGAATTGAATCTAGCAAGTTCACCTACCTACCTTCTAAACTACTATAGAAATTCCTCTAGGTATCTATCGTTAAACGGGGCTTCCTCTCTCCTACCCTTTTGTTGTGCCCTACAGGGCCCATAATGATCTCAATTATATAAGTTACCACCTAAGAATACATATGGAAAAGCAATAAAATTATTAAGTATTAAGTCTTCTCAGAATTTGAGCCGTGCCAAAATCCTGAACCATAAGTGATATTATGATTTAATAAACCCCGCAAAGAGTAGAGGGAAGCGGCCACTTTAATGTTAGCCCATGAGCAAGCAAACGGTCTCAATTTACTGTAGGTAGGTAAGTACTTCACCCGCCTGTTTCTTATGCAAAGCTACATACATCCGGCATCGACGGTGCTTGACTTGAGCTTACAAATAAATATGTAGATACAACCATAAGCGATATTAAATTAAGGAGAGGATTACTCGCTATAATATCGTGACACTTTGTAATGAGCCCTGATATTTATTCGTAGATTTATTTACTTACAAAAGCATAACAAAATAAGACGGAATGCGCGTCGTGTCGAGTGAAGGCAGCGACCGACCGAGCTAGATATGTCTTCGTCACAATTTACATAAATGATGTATGCGATCCGCCTAATACTGCGCACTGGTCATTTATTAAGCAGTTGAGTAGTTGCGCGCGCGCAGCCGGGCCACATAGTGCGCGTGCCGGCCGTGCCGCCGACAGCCGGCCCGGACACGGACCACACCAGAATAAGGCTCGGACCTCATCACAGAATGCCATCCTCGGTTCTGGGTCAACCTTGTTGACGTATGTAAATGGACAGACTGATTATTATCTCCAGATAAGACACGCTGGACGCCACTTGCCTCATAACACAACGGTGCCATTCCAGTCAAATGCAACTCAAGTAGAGCTCCGAATTGTAACATCATTTTATTTTATTTTTTTGCAAATATATTATCTGGTGACAAAAACTATGAAATGTTGGGAACTATTAGTGTGTATCCACGTGTGAGCGCGCACGCCCCCCGGCGGCCGGTGGTCGAGCGCGGGTGGTCTGCGCGCGCGCCGCCCGCTCCACGCGTCAGCTTCACACGTCCACTCGACACGATTCTACTACACGAAACCCAAACAGCCCTACGGCTGACGTCACAAGACACAGTTTCCAGCAATACGAAAAAAATACAATGTTACCTTTAGAAGATCACTGATGCACCAAGCAACTCATTACACATGATAGTAGGTCTACCGAAAGTAAAGATTTGGACGTAATAACAGATGGGTGTTAATTGCTAGCATGAGGCGTCAATAATTGTTTTTTTAGTCACTAATGGCAATGGAAGTTCCGGGTTATGAAAGTTTTTGTAGGGTGTAATCAAGTCGTAATCAGCGGTTTGGCTAGAGCGTGTGAGCTACTCCGCGGCCTCACCTCAACGCGAGGAAATTATTAGTTTGGTGGATCTATTCCGGCGCGAGTTCGTGTTGAGGCGCTTGTGAGTGCCGTATGAAGACATTAGAGCGATCTTTTTGAGCGGTTGCGTGTGGTTCCGTGTGTAATTCATGGCGCAATCACATCTCTCGTGTCTCAGCAATTTATGAATAAACATTGGTTTGTAACACCATCGAATTATGATCTTTCTTTTTTGTTGCCAGAGTGACATACAGAGACGCACACGTATTATCAACCTCACCCGGGACGATACTACGTCATTAACCAGAAGTAATAAATAAGGCAAACTTTGTTTCGGAAAACAATTTGTAACGCCTTACTACGACCATAAATCACATGCGTGCATCTTGTTTCACATAATCGAAGCATTGCCGAAATATTTAGAATCGTTTCTGTCATCTCACGACTCCGTTTTTGTGGATACTAGTTTTTGTGCGGGACCGCTGCCGACGGCGCTAATGAGATGAGACTGATGAAAGTTGTGTGCACCCACACTAGCTGTTCATTTTACTAAACGAATCGTGTAAATACTTAATACTTCAGCGTTATTATATATCATGTCTACCCACATTAAATAAACAGTTAATTAAATATGCATAATAACAAGTTGTGTAGCTTCATTGTACAGTGAGACAATCGTGAACTCAGGGCCACCCACGCCCATCTAATAGTCAGACGCCACAGAATAGAAGCACGGAAATCGTCCGTGACGTAGCTTGAAGCATGTCATGCTCTTCTGGCTACCTCAGAGTTCACAACATTGGCGAGGAGGCAACCCGATCCTTATCTCCTTCAATCCCAAATTGTCATCTTATAAAAACAAATATTATGCTACCATTCCCGCTACATTTAGGGTGACACCGCCATAGTTTTCTTCCTACGCAAAAATACAATCAGTGTAACAAAAACATGACAAACAAGAAAACAATCTTGCAAATAAAAAAATCTATACAACGAACGCGGGATCCAACAGATCCTATCGCAAAACCCACTATTTTCCATCGGAGTCGGCCATATTTTTGTCAATTTTTCGTCTGACGTATCCCATTTCCTATTCAGAAAAAAAACATGAAGCAGACGTGAAGTTGGAAAACAAGGGAACGGTAAAAAGAGCGTCTCGTTTGAAACGACAGATAATCGTGTTAGCCGGCCGCACCGGCGAATAACTGATGCGAGCCGCCGAGCCGCGCCCGCGCCCGCTGCACCGAACACAATGAGATTGCGGTGTTTTTTCCGCCGACGCTCCGCTGAGACAAACAAGGGATGCAAATTCGTGTTGACACCGCGATCCATCTTGTTCGCCTCTCCGGAGACCAGTTCCTGAATAAATAGTACCGTGATTGAGACGTCCCGACGGTTTATTTGTACGAGTACCTACCTACGTCGCACGGTTGCAGATGTTTTTCTTGGCGGTCGGATCGAAAAATAAGTCTCAATTTCGCTGTGCGAGAGTAATAAATAAGCGTGAGGTCAGTGAGTAGTGGATGCCAGCAGTTTAGTTTCGCTTAATCTTGGAAACAAAACCGGCGGTGTATCGTAAAACAAGGGCAGTGCGACCGCGGCGCGCCGCTACAAACTGTGACCTTACTGAATGAAGAACGGCGCCCACCCCGCGCCTCGACACAGACTAACGCCCTGCACTGAATATTTAAAGCAGCTTTGTTACTTTGATCTTTCAGCATAACCACATCTTGCTGATGTTTTTATTCCACCTTATTCAAATAATGAAATGATTATGTTTATACATTGAAACAAACAATTTTTTTGCTTACTCCCAGGCAAACCTAGGTATGTATCTACGTAATCATAAAAAATCTAGAAATCAGAAGCAATAAAAACATAGAAAATCTCATTTCCACTGACCATTTTCAAATTTTTCACGATTTCCTGTCTGTGCTCGCTTACGTCGCCTACACGGTGGCAACGTAAGGGTACAGCGAATAGATCATCCTCTGGATCGGGCCGCGCCGCGCCACTGTCCAATAAATATATTGTTTCGCGCACAGCCAGCGCAGATAAAGCAAGCTCGCGCCTCGCTCTGCCTCGCTGCCTTTGGGTACCGCTTCACTCATAGCGAGACAGATTTCAAGTTCTAGAACACTGGCTATGAATAGTTTCCTTAACCTTTCATTTATCAAAATCGTAGGTATGCTACGAGCGTCTACGTGTGCTACGCGTAGCTCATTCTTGTAGTGGTAAAACGATTGTATTCAATGGATTTCTTGTATTATAATAAAGTGAATTAAAGAGAAAATATTACAATGATGATATATGCATTCAAACTGATATATTGAATGCAGTGTGTTTTTCTCAATAGATTGGAATTTAGACACCGTATAAACTACGTGGCTTAGATGCTACGAGCCTCTACGAGGCGTAACCCTTTCATATTTTAATTAATATGTCAACTATACGTCATCCTATGTAGGTGCGTCATCCTATGTAGGTGGTATATTATTACAAGTAGATAAAATCATATTACATATCTGCCAAAGAAGAAATTGGGACTTTATAATAAACATATAATTTTAATATTTTCGTCGTTAACATTGTGACCACACACTAGCTTCTATGCCCGGAACAGTGTCAGCCAAACGCGGAGAGCTTGGCGTTTGCACATTATGACTAGCCGAGGGTGTGTTATATTACACTTATTTATCATTTCAGTGTTTTACTACCGACCACCGAAATACTGCGGGTCAAGCATGAAATGACCAGTGGCGATTTTTGTGCAATCTTGCTATACAATACCATATAGCACATGAAGAAATTACTTACAGTCTATAATGAAAATTAGTATTGCAGTTTGTTATTCTTAGAGTAAATGGAGTTACTGCTGCTAATTTAACATTATTTTAATTGTTCTTAACGTAAAACGCGGTAACTTTAGAAGGAGGCCATGAGTATAATTTACATGGTCTTTTAACTACCGGTCGCTAATAAACTGAAAATTAAACATGGTTTCCATGAACGTGCCTGTGTCTTCCCACTACAAATATTCAACTAATTATAGAACAAACTTTAGCAAAATCCGTAACCTATTCACCTAGAATATTGTCGAGGGAAAACGGATGATTCAAGTGTGCTATCAAAGCAGGGGTAGTACGAACGGAAAGAGAGCAAATAAACAAAAGTGGAGAGAAACCAATACGATTTAGCGAGTCCCGGGAGAGGCCCCGACGCCCGCGTGTCCGACGGGCGTATTGTCACGACGCAGATACGTTACATGAAGCGTTTGGATTTACACTTGTGACTCGTACTTACTCGTCTTTAAAGAAATGCACGTGGGGAAAGTTAACTTTGTTTATTTTAAAGGAAAGACTGATATCACATTTTTTATTGAGATATTTTCATTGTTTCTTCTTATGGTTATGATTTTATTTAATGTTTAATATTCACCACC
Source organism: Hoplodrina ambigua (assembly GCA_949774945.1). Lineage (NCBI taxonomy): Eukaryota > Metazoa > Arthropoda > Insecta > Lepidoptera > Noctuidae > Hoplodrina > Hoplodrina ambigua. Next base: position 5,570,755 of record OX458969.1, on the reverse strand, counting down.
GTTAAAGACCTATTTAAATTTGCTGCCTTATTTTTTTGTTTGTTACTATGAAATGGGAAAGAAGTAAATCGTATACCTATAAGTTAATAAATGTTATTACTAATAATTGGCAACATTATGTATTTTCAGCCCGGGCTTTGGGAAGACGAATCACTTACCAAAACACAGGTAATCTTGTACGCCATAAACAGCCTATTAGCGACCGGGACCCACTTAGGTTCGCACACTGGAGGCTCTTAATCACGATAAAAGTAGTAGAAGGATGTGTCGCACATTAATTAAGATCGGACCTTCGTAATTTATTCAGGTGACAAGGAGCAGTGCCGCACGACGTTTTGTCGCTGTCGTGTCGCTCGCAACGGTCGCAGGTTGCCACGTCGCACCGTGGTCGCGCGAGAAAACGGACCATGCAGCATTGGGTATGTGGCTATTTGAAAACAATCATGATAATTTGAGGAATTGGTAAGTACCACTATTAGAAACTCATTTATTGTTGCAAATGAAAGGTGATGATGCAGCCCACGATAAATATATTAAATATTGGTCTCTAGACCACAGAGGTACCGATAGTGAAAATTTAACGTGGGAAATACTTTTAGTGACCAGTAATTTTATATAAATTATTGTGTCAAAACGTGGAAATCTAAAAGAAAAATGCATGGTAAACCATTGAAATTGTGCAAAGTTATAAAAACAAGTGAAACTTGCAAGAGCTCAAAGACTATGCTGAAAAAATATAATATTAAAAATTCTTTTTATTCAGTTTCTTGGTTCTCTTCGGTGTCAGTGTTGGAGCAGGGTGCCACAACAAAAAGACTCGTGCGAAGAAGATGGATCGTGTGTACTTCGCCACCGAGCCAGCGGTCACATGTTACATATTGTAAGTACTTAACTTTTATTTGTTCGTCTAACTACCCTCCTGATACGTAATTTAGAAAGAATTTTGCTGATTATTTTTGCTGAACGACTTAATGTTATTATTTTGCCGTTTAATCTAACCTTCTTCCTCTGAAAAGAAAGTCAGGTTCTTGTTTAAAATAATACACAAGAACACCTTGTTTAGTACAATGAAAAAACAATGATTCTAAACTCGTTTTTTTTTTAAATTGAGAAATAATAATAGGCCATAACAAAATAATATTTGTTTTTTTTTTCAAAACAGTTAAACCTAAAGTAAAATTTTGTTGGACATACCATTACTGTACTTATGTAATTAACATAATAGCACGTCGTAAAACATCAGTGTTATTATGTCACTGTCTATGGTAGATAATTAGGAAATGGAACAAAACACGAAATTAAAGGGTTAACAATACATAAAACTTCTGTTTAGACAGCCTTCATGAAACATGTACAAAAATAGGTACTTGTTTTAATTATGTGTTATCCTCAATAGGGGTTAAGTTACAATGTCAGAAATTAAGTTGGGTTAATGATGTCCCTATTATCCTCGTTCACAAAAAACAGACCTTTTACGTTGTGTTTTATCAGAAACCACAATAACAATTCCCTGCTCCTAGTCTTCACCAAAGTCCAAAGTAGGTACTACAAATATACATTTTCAAACGCTGACCTGCTCTGTCCCACTCCTGGGTGTGGGAAAAAGGCCTCCTTCCACTCCTTCCGTCTTTCACGTTTTGTTTCTCAATCACTTTTAGTTTTGAAGACATCCTTCCAATTCGTCTCGCCATCTGCTTTGTGACCTGCCGCGACTCCGACTCACTGTCTCATGGCACTAGCTTTGTGCTACTTAGGTCCACAGTTTGCCGCCATGCAGTAGACTTGTACAGTCTCATTTAAGCTAGACAACCTTTTGAGCCACATTAGATACATATTGTTTCTATCTATGGATAAAATATCTATGTATACGAAATATCTGGTTCAACAGTATCCAAGTGTTTACTTTAAAATCGAGAATCAATCATTTACAAGTAGTATGTAATTGATTTCCAATTTTGAGCTTGAAACAGAGAGAGCCCATAGACAGATTCGGAAAAACGTTTCGTGTTGGTGAGTTGTGAATTTTGTACGAACCCGTCAAAAGTTCCCAGATATTTTTAACTAGGTAGTGTGTTAGGACGAGAACCAATACGTACACAGGGAACTAAATTATTTATTGTTATGTATGTGTATGGGGGTCACTCAGTGACTGAACTTTTATGAACGTAATGTATCGAGTTTACTGGTAACATCTTTCACTTCATCAATTCAAATATTTTGAATCTTGAATTCAATTATTTATTTTAAAACTCCTTCCTGTTTGTCTACTGCCAATAGCAGTAGATATAGTTTTCCCAATTTCAAGGCTTTCAAGGAAATATTGTTATTTTTGTAGGTAAAACATGGTTTTTACACCCCATAGCGTTCAGTAAAATCATTGGATGGACCAAATATCAAGGATAGAACGAGTATATAGAAACCCGTCATAAGATCATTCTCAAAAGGGTGAATTTCATATGTAACCAATACAAAACCTGTGACATTTTATGGTAAGCAAAATGTTTGGGCATGATACGAGTATCACTGTAGCCCGTAAGTACCTTCCTATTTTAAATTCCGCTCATTTCTTGAAGGGACCAAGTAGTACTAGTAACATATTATATATCTACTATTAGGTGTAGTTTACGTGCATTATGTCGGTAATATTGCACTGTGTGATTTAACTGTTTCAATAAGGGAACGGTGCTAAAATTTTATAGTTCCAGAGAGCGGGAAGGCAGCTGCGTAGCCATCTATTGGATGGACGGGCCGGTGCAATAGTGTGCACAGCTCTACTAGCTAAGGCAATATGTTATATATGTGGAACATTACACGGTAACATCCACATTTAGGCACAAAATTTGAGACTATATATTTCAGGGATTTAGATTTGAGGCTACATCTGTTACAAAGCTAATTTCAGTGAATCAAGTTTTTAAAAAGCATATCAGGTATATTTTAAAATCATATACGTTTCTACCCCATATGTCCCCAGAACTTATCTTCGTGGTACGCCAATATGTTGAGTTTTCGAAGAAAGAGTTATTAGTTATTACTGCTAACTAACTGGTAAGATTTAGTTCAATTTCTTTTAAATTAAAGATTGTTTTTAAGTATCTCTATATTTTTGTATCTAACCAATTTGACATTGGTTTTTATATTCTAAACCAATTTAAACAAATACGCTAGAAAATTTTGTTTCATTGTAGGTATATACTTACTCGTAATACAATATACCAACTTTTTTACAGATTGATTCGATTCGTTTGATATCACTTAGCAAGAAATTATCAGATTCAAAGTCTTTCGAATACTCTGGAGGAGGGGAAGTTTTAAATATTGGAAAATAGTGATCTTATCCCTGCCGCCACACATACCTAAGTAATAATAAGTTGACAACTTTTCCGTAAACAGGCGAAATTGCTGAAGTTTTATGAAACTTTCGTACATATTTTGTTGCACCTATAGGATTACCTGGCAATTAGTACTATTTGCAGTAAGCACAACTAAAAAAATATTTTTAAAAAGCTGACATAATTAGTTAAAAGTTGTTTTTTTTTCCCAATTCACTAGTGTTTTTTTATAATATTTACTAGTAAGTATCCTAAAGCCAATATTATTTTAAGTTATTGCTACGTTTATTTGAAATAATAGTTAGGATAACATTTTGTACAAAATTTTACAAATCGTTTCAAATTGGCAGTTTTTTTTTTACAGTGAATAGACCTAAAAGTTTTACAATTTTGATAGAAGTTCTAAATTAAATTCAAGTCTGGTTCAAAAAGGAATTTCGTAGAAAGTGTTTGCGGCCCTTCTATTAAGGCATAGGTATTGTCTTCTAAAATAGAAATCCCATTATGTTTTCTATAATAAGAAATAAATAAAAAACTAAATATAAACAATTTTCTGAAAACCTCTCCTAAAACTATCAAAGGCTTGCCATCGAAAAACGAAGCATGTCGCGTACTCGGACGATACTTAGCGAAGAATTGCCTCTCCCACGCGGACTTGCACAGGATGCACACTACAAAAACAAAATATCAAAAGAAACTCTGCGCTCCTGTAATACAGTTGAGTTTTGCTTGTGAAGTGGCCGTCCCGCCTATAAGGGGCGTCCGTTCCCCCTCTTTCGTCGTCGTCGCGAGTGCGTTCACACGAGTTGCTACTTTTAAATTTTAATCACAACTTGCCCGTTGATTTGGACAAAAAGTGAAATGGACGCGTCCTGTGACAACTGAAATGTTTGCAGTGTCATTTGTATGTAATGCAGTGATATAACCCGGGTAGGTTATGATAATTGAATTTTTGATTTCGTGATGATTCATAGGTTTTATTTCGATGAGTCGTTGGGAGTTGATAATGGTAGCAGGGGAAAATGTGTTGGTAGGTTAAGTCTATGTAATGACAATTTTGTATGCATAGAAAGCAAACAGTACTAATTTTCTCAACTAACACCAGAAACTAAAAAATACCTGTATTTTAGTTACATTATTTAAAAATTAAGTTACTAGTTAACTACTTATTAAAATAAAAATACATGTTATGGGAAATAAGTATAAAAAGTTTTTGGATGTCAAATTAGGTCAAAAGGCTTTCCAAGGTTCACGGGTGGTTCAAAAGTGAGTTCGTTTTAAACATTATTTTTATTGTAAGGTTTTTAGTTCAAACGTTCATTTCGTATAGAACCCGTATTTTTATTGGTGTGAAACAGTGAGTGGCAATCGTTGTTATGACTATTTCAGTTGTAAAATCGATTTTTAGTGTGAGTGTAAAACTGAAACTCATTAAAATTAACGACTCTGAGTTATTAGTTTTCCTTAAAAAAATTAAAAGATAAAAGAGATTATGAGTATTTTCATTTCAGTGCCTATGTTATGATTCTGGGATTCAAATCTTGATGAATATTTATTTCACTTATATTTTTTTTTAGTTTAATCAATTATCATGCCCGCGTTAAAATGCTTCCTTATAGTAGTCATGGTTGATTAAAGTAACTTTTTGACTTTATTACAGATTTTAATGAAATAAGATAAGTAAGTAATCCATGTAACCAGCACTGAGTTAAGTTTGCTACGAAAAGGTCAACAGTTTTCAGAAAAATACCTACCTACCAAACGTAGAGACGAAACACATTTTTCCTATACTCACATGCAATAAGCATTTATTTGAATTTTTTATAACATGAAATCAATATATCTTTCAAGAAAGCAGGTACGACATCTTGGTGCGCAATTTCATAAAGATTTCATGCCGCTACATTCATCATTATTATAAAACGTGTAAGTAATCAATTTTATTCAAAATACTGAAGGCTATTCAAAATTATCGAATAATAACAGTTATTATCGTTGCCTTACATGGAAATCAACAAAATAATTAATGCAATTCGTCACAATTCTCGTATCGGCGGCCATTTGTGCCGCTATTACCGGCTCAAGTTCGATAAGGTTTATTGCCTAACGACATGGTTAGTTTGAGCTCCTCGCACGTAATAAATTATTATAAATACAAAACTATGAGAAAGTCTGTGACTTTAATTTTCCGCAAATTTGATCTAACGCTATAAAGGTGGTGGCAATCTCGCGCGTTCGACGCTGCGCTAGCGTTGATTGCGCATTACCTCTGTTTATTCTGCCTCCGCTCTGCACACGTAATGAAGTTTATAAATTCGCTCTAATTGAGCGGTTACTGTTCTTACTCCGAGAGGTAAGGTTACAATAACATTGCCTGAAGCGATAGAATTTAAGGGGCTGCAAAGCTTAGACGATTTAGATTTTCAGGGATTCTTTATTCTATTCAGTTATATTGCACGCGATTTCTAAGAATATAATTCTAATCAGTGTAAAGTCACGGATGTCCGGATTTGGCTATTTTATAACAAAAGAAAAAGAATAAGTAAAGTTCTATACCTGATTTAAATTAAATTTTAAATTGGATGTTTTCCATTTGTCCCTGTTTTTCGTTTCGTCGATTTCCGTTAGCTTTTAGTATAGTGAAGCAGAACTGGCAGGTAAGCTAACGTAGCTTGCCGTTTAATTAAATTCTATTTTTATTTCTGTTAATTTATTTCAGATAAAGGTAATAAAGTTAAAAAATAAAATTCCTTAAACTCATATGCAAATTGCAAAGTGTTTACTTTACAGCGTGCATAATGTATGTGTAGGCGTCTACGCACACTTAATGAATTTTATGTATATGCGCAAGAAGCAACCCATTCCGTTGGAGAGCTATTTGCGTCATGTAGTCAACTAAGGGTTTATTTATTCACGATGTAATCGCGAATACTTTGACGCAGTAATCGGCGCAAGCACAGCCCCATCGATGGCGGCAAGCTTTCGTAGTGCATAAATAGTGACGCGAGGCGTCGGCGCACCGAGTAATTCGAATAAATACCTCGATACAATCGGCTCACCGTTTAACGAGAGAGCCTTTTCCGCGCCGCGGTGAGCCGTTTAGCGAATTTCAATAGTTATCACGCGGAGAAAAACTCGCTCGACGAGAGGGACGGGCGCGAGCGGCGAGGCCAGCGCGAGCGGGACGGACTTAATAAGAAAGAAATAATAAAAAAGCGGTTGTGTGTGCGTGGTCGGAGTGTGGTGGCATAGGGCGGCGATGCAGGCCCCTCCCTGTGGCGCGCCGCCTGCCGCCTGCCGCCGCCTCAGTCGAGTCCACAGCGCGCCGAGCCGCACCGGTCCGCTCTACCCGCGTCCAGAGCGCGCGTAAAAAGTTTCAACACACTGTACGAAACTTACACACCGTGATTACGATACCGAGCTACGTAGCAACCTTTTATTTTTGCGTTATTCCGTAAAAGACTTGCTGAAAAGTTTGTGTTTTTGATTTAACTCGGAAAATCTGTGATTTTTGCGATTCTTATAATTCTTTAAAATTCTTCTATTTCTGAAAAGTTTATTAACTTTAAATATTTCTTGCGTCTGTTAATCTACTTTAAAGCTAGACATTAACCATTGTCTTCAAGTAGCAAGTGCAAACCGCAGCAGATTTCCAACTTCAAAGTTGCAAAGATTATGTACTGGAACATCGATGGGATGTTCGGACGGTGACGGCGAGTGGTCAGCTGGGGGCAGGCTGGGCTCGCACGCGGTCAACTTGATGCTGCTGCAGGGTGAGGGTCGGCAGGGGTCCGCTATGGAGGAGGACTGCTCCGCGCGGCCCTGTGCCACCGACTTCTCCATCGCCGCTATCATGGCTAGGGACCGACAGGAGCGGAGAGAGAGGCGGAGGCACAGGGACCCCAGGGAAGACACGCTTATGCCTTTAGGTGAGTTCTTTAAACTTTACAACAACTTAATAACAAAAATTTATTTATGCTATATTTCTTAGTAGAATCTCAAAATCTATTTAAGATAAATAAACAAAATTAAACTAAGTGACCTTTTGACAAGTAAGTAATTTATCTACGTTCACTTTAAGGGCAATAATAAGAAAAACCTCGTTAGAAAAGTTCAGAAACAAACAGTAATGTAATGAGAAGTCCAAAAACCATTAAAAACTTCTCCAAACTTAACTTCCAATAAGAATAAGGTCCTTACAGAAGTAAAATTTCACTTAAACTTTTATGTGGCACTATGGCTACTATAAACATTGTTTGACAAACTCTTTTTAACAAGGTTAAGGCCAGGTAGAGGTTTGTGAGGGGAATCCAGATATTATTTTTACTTTTAAAGTTCCTGTTATATAGATAGAGAGCGCTAAAAGTCATTTCAAAAATCGTGAAGTCATGATATTGTCATGATGTTTATACTTTTTGACATATTTTACTTATCAATTTTCAGCTTCTTCATCTGTATTAAAAATACATTATCCGTAACATTTTGATCAAATCCTATGAATGATTTAGGCCTATACAACATTGAATTTAAATAAATATATATTTTTTTACAATAAATCATTCAAAAATATGACAAAGTTAAAAGCATATTTTCCTAATCGTACAGAACAGCTATCAATTTGACATGGCTGTCATTAAAGGTACTGTAAATATTTTCTTGTAAAATGAAAACATTCCGATTATTATTATTTATTGCTAGTTCTTATCGCAAATAAATATTAATGTCACCTATCAGCAAAGTGTTTGCTACGTTTACGTTAACATAATAACTTTATAAACTTGACCTATGTTATTATGATAATGGCAAAAAGAAACAAAGAAGAATCTTTAAAGATAAGATAAGATAAGATAAGATAATTTATTTCGCAAATATGGGTACAGTACATGGTGTAAAAAAACAATTAGCAAAGTTCAGCCACATTTTACCATTAGGCATGCGAAAGGTACAAGACCAGCAACAAAAATAATTATTACATAATAACATTCAACATTTAGTGATAGCCGTGTTTAATAGTTAAACAAATGCATTTTCTTTTTCTGCAAAAAACTCTGAAATGTTGTAATAGGCTTTACCCACTAGAAAAGTGCGTAGCTTTTTTTTGAATGAAGGTAGATTTAATGCCTTCCAAGATTTAGGTAGCTTATTGTAAATGAATGGAGCCATGCAGAAAACACTTTTGCGCATGAGTGCTGTATTTGATAAGATAAACATAATTTTTTAACATTCTGTTTTTTATGTTGTTTAGACAAACATACGTTTTTAACAATGTCCGTCAATAAAATACTCGATCTTTTTGTAAATGCACGAATAATTTATGATACTGCCTTTTAGTTACAGTAACTTTGATAGTGTCATAAAATTAAAACGAAAACTAAGTTTTATACCTTTAGCAAGAAACATTTTGAATCGAGACTGCATCATATATTTTGATGATTATTTATCAGGTGCCTAAAGTATTTTTATTGATATTTATTTTGGGGACTTTAAACAGTATAGTTGTTTTTGTATGTTCACTATTCTTGTAGTAAACTAATTGTTGAATACTTTTCTGTATTTTCTTATAATCTTAATACCAATCTATTATCATATTCCTACATACCGAAGGAAAATTCCGACAAAAAAGATTCAACCAATCGATCACAACAAAATAAGAAGTTCAAGCTCTTCTTTATATCTAAGTAAAAAAATCGTATAAGTATTATACATTTTTAAAGATCTGAAATAACTATTATAATAAATAACTTACCATCATTGCAATAAATCGATGATTCAAAAATATACACCTCAAAATTATACGTAATTTAAAATCTAGACTCATTATAATTTTTCAATTTAGTTATTTAATGGTACCTAATCTATCTTATCACAAGCGTAGATATTAGTGCTCTTATTATATAGATCTACAAATTTTTATTGACTTAAATATGACTTTACTACTTTTTTATGGAGCACTACGGAAAAGTCCTTTTAAGATTTGGTGAAGATGATTATTCACCAAATCTAAAAAAGATTTTCGCAACAATTATGTAACTACTTTGGGTGATCCTAAAGTTATTTTGTACTTAGTCTAAATAGATACAAGTTCTATTTGTTTGAGACTGTTTATTGAAGAGAGGATAGTCGGTTGAACACAATAAAACATTTTTTTCTGTGCGATTTAGTAGAACATTTTATCTTCTGGTTCATCTTTAGATGCTTTTAGTTACGTGTCCATATCCTACAATTAAGTGGAAAATCTGAAATGAGAACTTCTGTTAGTGATTAGGAAAAATCTGTTGTGGATTATGGCATTTAATTAAATAACATAACATAACATCACGCCTGTAATCCCCGAAGGGTTAGGCAGAGGTGTACCCATTAGTACACCCACATTTCGCCAGTTATGTTTTTAGTCCCATGAAATAGGGGGCGAGCCTATTGCCATCAACCGGGCACAAATCCAGACTCTGAGGCTGTTACTGAGAAATTCCTGATGGAAAAACCCAATAACACTTTGCCCGACCTGGGAATCGAACCCAAGACCTCATGCACAGCAGTCGCGCTTGCAACCACTAGACCAACGAGGCAGGCATTTAATTAAATACAAGTGTTATAATAAGAACTAATGAAATGGAACGGCAGTAATAGACATCACTAAACTATATAATCGGCAAGGAATTCTAAATAAATGGCGACCTATTCTATTAGTCGAGATTTTCATTCAAACTTTTCATTAGCTACGGCGTAGCAAAAAAAGCCTGTAAATATTGAATGTTATAAATAGCAGAAAACCTATAAACTTAAATATTTACTTATTTATTTTACAAGGGTTAAAAGAATACTTTAGTTGACACGTGAAATTCGCATTACTAAGAAGTCGATTAGTAAAGCCTAAGTGAAATTGTTTATTTTAATTAGACCATTAAAAGGCATTTAAACAAAAAACGAAATCTAGTTGCCTCTTGAAAAGGGAAGTTTCATATAGAAAAGAATGGACAACTCCATATTCTATTACTAGTGTATTCAAAACTCCATATTTACTCTTTTTAAAAAAGAAAAAGATTTACAACATTTTTTTTGCATTTGAATATCTTCTTTTAATATTTATCTTACATCTAATCTATATCTTACATAGGTATATCGAATATACAATATGATACTTTAAAGTATTCGCTAAAGCATTATTATGGAAAATAAAAATAACATTGACAAGTCTGAAGAATTCCAAGTAGTAAGTAAATTCTACAATTCAAAATGAAAAGTTGGGTAACTTTTTCAAGCTAACTTTAAAGTTATAATTTATTACCTAATCAATTTAACTGTTTATTTCAATAAGAATTTATTTAAAGGTTTAAGTGTATATTAAATTTTAATACCTTTTGGAGTGACTTTAGATCGTAAAATTCTCAAAACTAGGTATTTTAATTGTTAATATTTAATACATAATTATATTTCTAAGATACTTTCAAATTCAATAAAAATGTATGTACGTAGTTATTCGTGCTTACTGTTATTACTGAAATAAATAATACGTAACTGTAATGATTTACTTAATGACTCAATGTACCTAATACTTTAAATCTTGTAGCATATTTAAAGATTAAGGCCAACTGTATATAAATCTTGCGATAAATGCACTGTATTGAACAAATTTAGGAAACAATACTATTCCCAAGTACCTACCTAGTGGCTTGACATGATCATGTTTGATTAAAAGGCTCTTTAAAAATAAAGACAAAAAGTGCCTAGTGTGTAGTTAAAAATATATTTACATTGAATCAAGTATAATTATTAAAATTAAAAAAGAAATAAGAAAAGTAAATAAGAAACGTCGTTGCTTAAGTCTACATAGGATTAAGGCATGTATGTTATTTTTTTTTAAACATACTAATTACTGCCCGCAATTTCTTTCAATTGGAAGAAAACTTAGCCTATGGCACTCGACAGTAAATAGCATAAGTACCATAATTTTTAAAAGATTATAGACAAAAAATTCCACAAACAAAAAAAAACTTTATCCTTTTATAACATTTATTATACATAAGTAAATTTGCAGGCACTACACCATAAAAAAGAAATTTCAAACAAAATTATACATAACCTACAGTTATGATTTCAACAAGAAAATACAACAATAAGCTTAGTTACGTGGCATTGCTACTAACAATCGGCATGGCTAACTGATGGCCTCAGGGTCGCTCTTGGTCGCTGTTACGTAATCACTCACCAGGGGAAATTTACAGCCTGAAGCCTGTATGTAGCGAGTAGGTACCTACGAGTGCATGGTGCTGAATATTTTCCTGCTATTTTTAATTGAAGCTTAGGTACCGAACTGCTGAAATTTATTATCTTCTTGTCGTTTATAGACAACACCTACTCCCAAAAATCGTAATCTTTTATTTATTTGTTAATTATCTAAATAAAACTGTAATACCAATTATTATCTCTACGTATTACAAAACAAAGTACGCTTTGATCTACTAACCTTAAATTTTAATAAAAAATATCAATAAATAGAGTAATTCATGTTTGGAAGTGAGGAAGGTTTATATAGGTTTATTTAGGTTTTTAAGTTTTTTTTTTTAAATTATTTACATTGCATCCGTGCAAAGCCTGGGCGGATCCTTAGTAATTAATATAGAAACAAATACGATACCTAAAGACAATAATTAAATTAAAACTCACACACTTAACAGAATAACTATTTGAAGCTATTTTAATAGCTCTAAAGGGCTCTGTACAAAATTAAAACCAATAAATATTAGTGTTGAAATTGTTTACAAATTGAAAATCTATTATAGATCTTTAAGGAGCCATCGTTTTATAATTACGATAGATTTGTTGCTTGTTGTTTCAAAACGTCCAGATAGTTTTTTCGTTTGAACTAAATATCGGTAAACTTTTCCAAAAAGTCTATAATTATAGTTAATTAGAAAAACACAATAATGAGGAAATATGCAACAAAAAAAATGTCTAATTGGTCAAAACTCGTTACAACACGTTTTTGATAAAGGGCCTCATAAAACTGCTGAAAAGTAAACCCAGGGACGCCGCACCGTTCGGGTTTTTTTTTAACACAAAATTAATAAGACAGTTTGTCGGTTGTCAATCTGTTAGATAATAGAGTGCGAGACAGACGACGAAGAGATATGTTTATAAAAATATTTCTGTAAAAATTATGTGATAAAGAAATTAGATATGTTCCAAATCGCTTAGATGCCGTCGCGTCTAAGACTGTAGCCTCATAATGACTTCATTATGATGACAGGTTTTAGTTCACGACAAAGCTGAAAAATGTATAAGTGGCTACTTAACTAAATATACATATGTATAATGACGCACCTATTTTTCTTGAGATTTCCAAATGAACATGTAAAACAATATTAAGATTTTTTATTATTATTATCATCCTATCACATTATCGACTCATGCAATAATAATGTTGGAAGTTGATTGACGCATGTCATTTGTTCTTTCAGAAAAGTTCGTGGACGCGACAGCATCAGCGTCAGGTTCCCCATCCCCGCCACTCGCGGAGTACGAAAGGGATTCCCCCGTGGATGTGTCGTCGACGTCGGAGGCCGGGTCCGCGAGCGGAGCCCCGAGTGGCTCCCGGCCTCTTTCGCCGCCTCCCAGGAATCCGCAACTTGTGGAACGATGGTCCAGTGAGGAGATGCGACACATACAGTGCCACCTAGAGACTAAAGAACTCTGGGACAAGTTTAACGAATTAGGAACAGAAATGATCATCACTAAGACTGGAAGGTGAGTTCGTTCAGTTTTTGTAAAAATGTTGGATTTGGGGTTTTGTAAAAATGTAGGTAGGTACAATAAATCGATTTAGATTGCTTATAAATTAATCGAGAAGCATTAGTGCCAAATTACTAACGCCTACTCATATTATCTTGATACGGCAAAAACATTTAAATTAATTAAACGACGAGGATTGTCTCATAGCTTTATACATATCTATCCTAACCTAAATACTTTTATGGATTTGATTTCCGGCACATTGGGTATTTATCAACTATGATTAAGCTCAAATTACACGCAATTCATTAAGTTTTAATTACCTGCGTGAAAAGAGACGCTTGTTTGCTGTAATTATTTTTTCATTAATATTGAACCGAGAGACGGATTCATAACAAGCAGTACTGACGTAAAGCACGCGTTATTAACCACTTAAATGACGAAACGAATTGTTTTTAGGCTTCTCGTGTTGAACTTGACGAGAAATTAAAAACTCTGTGGTAGGTAGGTAATCGAATCGCGATTGTTGGTTAACGAGATCAAGGCAATATCGACGGCGCGTTTCAGAGGCGATAAGGTAGGTGGCACAGTGAAGGCGACGGCGCGAGGCGTGTCGGTCGCGGCGCGCTGCCGAACAATGGGCAATCGACCGCCGCCGCGCCGCGCCGCGCGCCTCCGCTGCAAGCCGCCCGTGCGGTACTCGCACGTTAAACAATGAACGCCACAATCAAAAACGTTACGATCACATTAATCGAACACAGTATAATTGCCCTCCAAATAATCTGCTCGTTACAGCTACAACAGATCGAAATTTCATTGCATTAAAATCTGAAATTATCTGGTGAAAACTTTTCCAAATTAATCTTACAAAAATCTTCTTACCTGAAAACGATTTCGATACTGAATATACCTTCTTTAATAGACGGTTAAACATCTATTTTAACCACACTGTTACTACTGGAAATAGGTAATAAGTTTTAAGGCCTGTGACAAACCTTTAATCAAACAATTACCTAGGTAGATAATTTAAACAAATCTATTTCTACCTACTGGTTGACAAGAACAACTTTTTAAATACACACCCGGTTGGTTAAATTTGGTGAACATTTAAGATTGAAATTAAACCAGCAGAGTTTATCTTGTGTCGTGCTACATGTTAAAATGCAGTGTCAGTGTCGTTTGATTAATTAATTAATTTTTAATAAGTACACCAACAGTACTGTTTTGAGTTTTATGACACTTCTAATAAACTCAATACATTAAGGTTAAGTACCTTGGTCATTTTATTTTTGGCCTATGATGGGAGCTTGGTACATCCATATTAGATACAGAAATCACAGGACTCTGTCCAATAAATAGACTTATTAAAAAGTTCGCTCGATGTCGATTAAAGTGACACTTACAGATCTGCTGAAGCGAATCCGAACGTAGTGTAATGGTGTCACATAAAAGTCTGATTAAACTCAACTAAATCTAAAAAGCAGTTGCCTGCCTAGCTAAATTTGACGTCCGTGCAGGTGAAAATGATTTGTGTGTAAGTGTTATCGACGAGAAAACACTAGGGACGGTAGTGTGCCGCGCGGTGGAGCGGCGCGCACCGGCGACGCTTATCGACGCCCGCGTAAATCAACGCGACAGCCCACCGATCGTGACAAATTCGCAAACCTAATCTTTTGATAACGTTGTAGCTTACTCAGACAAACCACATGATACTCGCCACCTATAAACGCTCTACCATATATTCTGTGTGGGGCTCTTTATTTCATGTAATATTCTGGCGTTTCTGGATACCATGCATGAGGCTAAACTCAAACAATATCCAACCGCTCGATACCTGAACCTAATTAGGGAATCTAACCCATTTCACAGTTCGCCTTGAAATTTATTTAATGCTAAATACGTCGTCCCCATACAAATAAATGCGAACAAAGGCCGGGGATAATGTACAAAACAATGAAGGCTCTTTCACGGACTATAAAGCTGTATTAATACCTCACTTATTTATTCCTTATAATGTTCTCGAGTTAACGACGATGAACGCTTCGGGCGTCCAGTTTTTCTACCACGCACCATAAAATACGACATCTGGAAATATATATAAGTCGCATTCATTTCCGAATTTAGCAACACAGAACATAATAATAACAGTGTTGATTTGCTATAATAACCGTTCGCAAAAAAAGCTTGTAGCCATGTTTCGTTTTTATGAGGATGTTTAGATGCGATAGATCTTCATAATTACCTCGCGTTATCTCTTTTTCCACATTATCGATGCTTTAGATACGGCCGGTATCGGTAATAAAAGATGGAGCTCGATAGCAGGAGTTACAAAGGGCTTTGGGAAGTCGCAATGGGAGACAATTTGCCACACACCGTCACGCGAGCTTATCCGAGTCGGCCCCGTCGATTAGCATAAATCTCACCAACTAACCGTCACAAATGAACGACGGGCGCGGGACGCGGGTAGCGGCTAAACAAACTGACGCGAGCGACGATGCGATCGCGCGACATTCGCATGTCGCGGCGACGATGCGCGACGAATCGCGACCGTCGGCCGCCCGCATAAATCAGCATTATCTCGCGAGATAGCCGCGCGCCTGGACCCACCCCGCCGTATCACGCGGAGACCCGTGCCGTTCGAAAAAATTAATGACTTGGAAAAACGATTCGCTTATGAGGGATCTTTCACTGTAATTGAATTGCTCCGCAGAGATTGGCCGAATTGTCGCGCAATATTTCGAGTAGGTGATACCGAATTAGATGCACCGACTTTTGTACAACGATGTACAAATGAATAGAGCCTGGTTTGATGCAACACTGCATCTGTATCAGAGCAACAAAGTATCTTTGTCTTAAAATGTTTGCAGTATTTACCAACGAGTTTTAAACGGTCTCAATCAAATCCCTATTACTGATTCAATATTGTACACCCCATAAAAATACACAAAAGACAGACTGCAACCAAATGAAATCCCCACACATTATCTCACCCCAAAAGATAATCGCTGCACGTATAATAGAATAATGTAAATATTACGTCAGTCTGTCCGTCGCTAGTCGGCATGCTAATCGCGTTTTCTGTAAGCTCCGTTTTAAAACCTGCCGCGTTCTGCACCGCTCTTTTAGTTTATTCAACGGGGACCCATTTATCATCCGCTCGGCAAATATTTTGATGTTTGTCGATTACGCGGCTTTGTGTGCAAAAGCTTTCATAAACGGAGAGTCCATCTGATGCCTTTGTTTATTGTATTCGACAAATTAGGACCATTTTATTAATACGCCGATAATATCGGAAATGACAACTTCTGTCAATTGAATTAATAGTTATCATTAATTATGAGCACCTATGTGGTTTTGTTTTTTTATCTGATTTGAAAGAATGTGGGTTTTCTTAAAAATAATATGTATAGTTATTATTATGTAGTTATTAAATATATAATATATTTTACTGTAGCGGTGTATTATCGTGTAATAACGGTAACTCATATCCTAAACCATTGACGGAACTACAGAAATTTAAACATATCAAGAGTTTATCACTTTTTATGACCGGATTTTCAAGTAGACCACTTTTGCTGGATCAATAAACTCCAAAGAAAATTAAAGAATTTATATTTTACATTTCCATATTTATGTGAAAACGGTCGTATTATATGTCGTTTATATGTGGGAACAGTGCTAACAGATTTAAATTAACATGTTTTGCTAATACACAATACGATCCGTCGTCGATAGCGCGGCTCGTAGCTCGCTGAAGATGTTTTCGCCGGTTCTCGTTGCCAACACTCTAATCGTTGGAGCACACAGTTGGCACCCAACCCACTCTTTGATTTACTTCTCACCAGCATCTAACCATCGTAAATCTTCCACATATGATATATAAACACACTTTTATCTTATTCCTATGTATTCAAAGGCATTTTAACTTAACAGAACATCACAAAGCATCTAAATTAAAATTGTTCTTGTTTATAAATTACTCGTCGACTCTTTGCGGTCTCGTGGAAGCTGTGGCATGTAGTGAAATATTATGACGGCTTTCATTATAATGGGTGCGACATAAATACTGGTTGTTTGCTTTTTGATAATCAGATGTGTAAATTTTTGAAGTCAGGTCGTAGCTGATAAATCACTTGTTTATCAGATTTGTTTTATCTTGCAGTGATCATATTGTTAACAGAATGTAGAAAATATCAAACCAAGCTTTCTTGAAAGTTCATGAATTTTTCGTAACTTGGTAAAATACATACCTAACAACACGGACATGCTCAGTAAAAGACCTTCAAAAAAGCATAGCAAATTTTTATAAATAAAAAAATAATACTATAAGTGTGCGAATATAATAATACACTTTAATAATGCACCTGCTGTTAACATTAAAACTTTTCGAATATTAGTTTAAATGCCTCTCCCTCTCGAGAGGCCACGACACAGCATATTTTTACCTGTAATGGCCCATCGCGCTACGAATTCCCACAACTAGGTCCGTGGCGATTTATCGAACAATATTGTAGCTTGCCCCGTGCGTATCTATCGAGTTTGTTAAAAGTGCAACTTGTAAAATAAGCGATACTTTTGGATGCGCTTTATTCAGTGTTTTAATGTTAAGCAGATTTATCTTTAATAACGTTAAATGCGCCGCCCTTATGCCTTTGCCTCTTATGTATAATGTTGTTGGAAACCGTGCAAGTACTAATATGACATTTCAAATTCTCAGCAAGTATTTACTTTCAAAAGTTTTTCTTGGAAATCATTGACATACTTAATTATGTTATCTTCAAGTAGTAACATATTATTATTTCAAATAAAACATTAAAAGTTCATGTATACCCACACTATTTGAACTTTGTTCTATCTGCCACTAGATACCTACCTACTTATCTTCATATTTTTATATATTTTAATAGATGTTTTAATTAGGTCGGTCTTTACGGTTGAAACTAGAAGTACAACTCTAATTGATTCTCTTTGCTCCGTTTACATATCGTTGAACTACAAAAATCGTTGATGCTTCTTATACGAGGCAATATTCTTAATTGCGTACAAAAAATAAGGTTTCTAAAATTTATTGAAACAGTTAGACATATCCAAGGCTTTAAAATATTTTCGCAATTCAGATAACGCTGGGCGCACACCGCGCTTACACGTGCACGAGCCCAGCTCGCCATTTGTCGCACTCGCGCGATAATTGTTGATATACGATCGCGATCCGACACCGTAATTGTCAACGCTTAATCTTCTAATTGGCTCGCATTTACCAATGCCAACGTGTCGCCTCTGCCCATTCGCATCAATAGTTCGTTTCAAAAAAAACTTTATCAAATTTTTCGTAGAATCGTTAAACATAACCGACTCCTATAAAAGCTCGGATCGAGCAGAGTCGAAAAGCAATTCGCAACGCCAATTTCAAGAACAGTAAAAAGTGCGATTCACAAGTGCAACTTGAAACGGCGTTTAAGAGCGAACCGAGGGCGGCGCCCACCGGGGGCGAGAAAACAATTTGGAATTTTATCGGTGGCGAGGTGGGGGGTGCGGGTCGGCGGGGTGGCGGGGTGGCGCGTTACCTCTGATTTATGTGCGACATTAGACGCGAGGTAGGCACGACGCGCGAAATGCACGCGCGCCGCGAGGACCATTGCCGCTCACTTGCCACTCACTCACAACCCGCGCACGCGCCGCCGCCGCACCGACGTCGCACCGGCGCCGTCTTCCAAACAAGACATAACACGCCTTTCAGACTTAGGTCCGGTACCACTTCCAGATGACAAGTCGATATCTTATATTGTTACATTTTCTTAATTTCAGTTTTCTTCACAGCCTGTATTTGTTTTAACAAATAACACCCTGTATTAATCAAAAGATCATAACTTGGCAGTCATTTCATTTTGAGTGAAGTCTTTTGGAATTTAAATTTTATCTAAAAAGCAGGATTAATTAATGAAACCTTAATACAGCTTAAACTTTACCAACTGATGCCGTGGATATTTCAGTGTCATTCCAATTCAAAAGCTAATTTCACTAAAACCTTAAATGAATCGAGTTGGTCGGAGCTCGCACATTATTTAACTTGTTCCAAGTTTAAATTGAAAACGCCACCAAACTCTTTGTGGAGTCAGAGTCAAATTTTGAACTTTGCCGCTGAATCGGAAATTTCTTTATAAATATCTTATGCTTAAATTCAGTTGGTGTCACGCTGCCGACACTAATTTTATTCGTGAAAGACGGCGACTGAGCGACGGCGAGACGCGCGGCCGTAGGGAGCACTGAAAATGTATGCAAACGGGAAACGTGATATTTGACGAAGTTGAAAACGACAAAAGAATTAAGGAGGATGCGACCGAGGGGTGGCCGCGACGGGCGACGCGCCGCGACGTCGACGACACCTCCCGCCACCCCTGTCACATCGCGAATTCACTTTACTGTGTCTTATTAGGAGATTAGCTGTGATATCAGCGCGATCAAACCCTTTCGTTACATAACAATGTTTAAATTATTGAAAACCTCTAATAGCAGCATAATGATAAGTCTACGATACGCGTTGAAACATGTCATGAAAACGATTGCCATGCTTATAATTAAAGTAGAAACTGAAAGCACTAATGGTCTTTAATTGTAATGAAACGAAATGGAAAAATTTTAATTTTCGGGCATTAATAATTCAAGCACTCAACCCTATCTGTTGTTATCTAGGTTATGTGAAGTGAACACATGCAGCCTATTTGAATACGCGTGTAATAGATGTGTGATTCATGTAAATGTACCCTTAGCAAGTGTATCGCGAGCTAATCTGCCCCCGCGCCCCCGCCTGCTCCGCCAATATGCCGCGAGGGGTGGCGGGGTGCTCGAGAAAACGTGTAAACTAATTATGTACATTTTCGTAGCCACTTATTTACATAACCACGGCCTGAGCCTCGCTTTCACCGTGAATATTTCATTCGTAATCTTTACTTTGACGGTTTAATATGACAGCTGTTGTTTTGTTTGGAGGAAACTTTTAATTTTTGTCGTTTTCTTCCGGTAGCAGCGCCCTTTGTGTACGCGTTATGCCGACGCCTCCCGTAATGATAGGTGATTGTCGAACAACTTTTTTTTAATACGGATAAACGGCTGGGAAAGTTCGTGAGGTGTAATTTGGAATTTTCGCCGAGACGTGCCGTTGTTGTATTGTTGTCTGACAATGGGGGAGGTGCTTATTATTTTGATGACTGTTTTGTCTACCGTCGGGGGAGTTATTGTATTGATAGTTCGGGGACAACCCGGACAACAGATATCGATTGGTTCGAAGTGATGTCACGTAACCAAGTCCGTGGTAGCTACAAGAATGATTCATGAGTCGTCAACAGGCTGGGTTGTTGTGAAGTGAACAGGAAGCCGATAAGTAAAACTATTAGTAGGTAATGAGCGAGTGTTGCGGCGTTTCGCGGGTATTTATACCGCGCCTTCGCGGGAACTAATTTATGGAAGTAAGTACGCGGAAAATGTTTATGTACGTACTTCGGCCCTCCCGCCCTGCGCCGTTGACATCCGGTGCCTTCGCTATTTGCTGCTACTAGGCAATAGACGTGGAATTATAATACAGTAGGAGCTCAATTGTTTGAAATTTTACGTAAGCATACGTACCATTACATCTTGGAAACGATTACGAATTAATTCACATAGAAAAAATTAAATTCAACTAATCTACAGTTGAATTCTCAGAGGTAATAAACACAAGGCGTTGTTTCAGCACAAAACGAATGGCAAAGACCACCGCGTGCGCATAGCTGCGTCTTTGATGCTGCAACGTTCAGCAACGAGCTGATGACAGATGTGTTTCATGTAGGCATTACTCACGGGACTGTCCGTCTCACTAATGACTCTTTGTGATTATTAACGGAATAAGAAACAATGTAGTCTTCCATCTCACTGTAGTACCCAATTGATGGATGATGAATGTAACAGTCCATTTTTTTTAAGATGGTACATACGGCGCTCATGTTATAGGTTTTATGGCACGTTAAATGAATAAGGACGTAAACATATTTCTCACACTTCACTATACAAAGATATCTCAGTGTTAGCTGTTATTTCGCGCTACTATGTTGCATTAAAGAGGTTTGTACTACATAATAAAACAAATTAATGTCAACTGAAATAGCAAAACTGCTATAATGTTTTGTACTTAATGTAGAGCTGTTTTTTATTTGTCGACCCTCATAAAAAATCTGTTTCTCCAATGTTCCTTGGAAATTGGTGAAAGATATTTAAGTAAATAATAGCAAACAGTCCCCAGAACACCTGTCCTGGGGGCTATTTATTGTAATTTCCATAGTTCTAACAGTACCTATGTACTGACACTCAGCTTTATTTAAATAAATAATACCAGCATGTTTACAACAAATCTCGTGATTACCACACAAATTCCTAATAACTGAAACTCGTCGCAACTATTTGGTGCGAGTCGCCAGCTATCATATAGGTCACGACATTATCGCGGAGCCTCCATCGCTAGTACTGAGACGAAGCTCCGCCCGCTCCCCGTTGACATGTAGCGTTTTAACAGTCAGTACGTGCCTCTACCACCCCCTGCCAACCCCTACCATCTACCACCCTGTAGCCCCTAGAACTGACGACATTAGCAGCCGCAGACATAGGGCACGTCCCGGCCAGACGTTGACATAGGTAGCTAAAGTTAAATTTGCTTTCAGCTTTACGTAATATTTTTTGAGAATGTTAGTTTGTAAGTTAGGTTTTTATAGGGGTTCTGTTTTTATGAGCCGTTAACAGGTTAGAATGACGTGGCTATGGCAGGCACTGTCGTCAAGCTTTTGTTTAAATGGGTCCTTAAAAATGTGAAGACAGTTAATTAATGTGTTACTACGGAAACACAATCTTAATTTTTATATGTAATGAGAGCTTTTCGGAAGAATTTTAGAATCCTTGCTTTTGTCAAAGTAATGAATAAAAGCATTTTTAATTTGACGGTAGGTATTGATAATATAATTTACATACACATAAAGATTATCTCTGTTGGAAAGGTCCATCAATCAATGTCAAACCTACCACCTCGCTAAATTAGAAAAAAAAACTATTTGCACTAAACGCCTTCCTTTTGTAAGTACCTACCTATCTAAGTAATAATTTTCTAAATCGATTCAGCGTGGCTTCAGTAAACAAAAAAACACATGGGGGGGGTTCAAACCACAAATTATACCTATGTCATTGCAAATAAAAACCACAATGACAGACGTCATGTACACGATAATCTTCAATATTGTTTTTGATTTAAGGGCTATAGTGGTGTGTATATGCGTTATATGACATAACTAACTGCTGGCAATGGGCTAGTGAGTTTACGCTGCCGTCGCGTCGGTCGCAATCGCTCCCTCTTTATGGAAATGAAAACAACCTAACTATAGCCCTCTGTACCTACCCTAGTGCTTCTAACTTACTAGCTAGGTAGCTAGCTGTAGGTTGTTACCTAAGCCCGGCTTAGCAAAGTAATGGGACAGTTGTTGCAAATTATTCTTTGAGTAAACACTTACTTCCATAAACTGGGCTTTATTCTTTTTCCAATGTTGTGTATTGAACCGTTCCTGTAATTCAAATAATAAAGTGGTGAATTCAGCAGAAATTATTCATTTTGAGAAGCAACTTCGCAATTTGCAAATTTAAAAAACACCAAACGATGACTGGAATTCGTCAAATACCGGTGCAGACACAATAGTAGGTAGGTTATACCTAGATACCTACTATTTGTAGGTAATTTAGTATGCATGCACAAGTTACTAAACATCGCTATAATAAGCGAGCAGGGGGTAGACGACGTGGGGAGGTGCAAGCGGCAGTTTTCGCAATATTGTCGCCAAACTTCCCAATTTCGGTGTCGACTTGCGAAACTCCTCGCCGCGTTCTGTGAACCTTACAGGTGTGAGTACCTGTTTGTTATATGTAGCGTGCCACCGTCGTCTATGAACGTGACTCCAAATTGTGGGCTTTGCGGGAATTAGCGACGGATTTACAAGGAATCAGGAGTTCGTGCGAGTACGTTACATTTGCGTCGAGTTCACTTTATCGGATTCGTGCATCTGAATGAAATGGTACGGTGATATTTGTATCAAAACTAAACGGGAAGCTGTCTCCAGTTAACATAGTCCGTATCCGTATGAAGTTGTTCTAAGTAGGTCCACAAACACGACAATAACGGACAGGTACGCTCCTCCCACTACACATTGTACATTATTATTCATTCTCTAAAAATTTACTAACGACCGAAATAAGCGGACAACAAGAGAAGTACGAGCGTGTTCTGACATCGTTCGGCGTGCTATGTGACACCATTAGCGTAGCAAACCGCGCAAACAATAGGAACAAAACGAGGTGTCGGAATTTCGCGCGACGGCGGCGCGGATACCGTGCGCGCCGTCTCCGCCTCCAGTAGTCCTATACTGAATATTTCACAGAGTTTTTATACAATTTGTATATCTACAATACAGTGAGACTATCGAGGAAATCTTTCGGTTTTTGTGTCGTTGAATCTTCGTCTTGTAGGCTCATTCAGAGCAGTTTCGTAGCAGCTACGATAAAAGTCTAAACTTAACTCATTGTAGATAGGTACATTTGATATAATTGTGAAATATTCTAATCATTTTTAGACTCAATGTTTTACGTTAATAATTTTCTGTGATCGACCGTCCCCCTATATTATCATGGTATTATTTATTACATAATAAACAGTGCTCCGAGGCACTTGTCGCTTAAATTGATAAAGCTACGCAACCACTTTGCAAGTCTCCAACATCATTAGCATACATGTACAAGGATTGCTTATAATGTAACCGGACAGCAGCGTTAGCTAGTTGTCTACTTCCGCGACTGCATGACGTGTCTCCGGCGTAGGTGCACCATACGTCTGCTGCGAGTGACAGATTCCACGCTAAATTCCACACTCTCAGATACCGTACGATCCGCCTCCACACAGTCTAAGCATTTCATTGCTAACCAAAGATTTCAAAAGCTCCAAGAATGTTAAGTAGCTACGGATTAGTTTTGTCAATATGTAAATGTCTAATTAATATTTCGTTGAATGCTTTTTTCTTGTGAAAGCTGCCTATAGCTATGGGACAAAAAGGCAATGTTTCCGGTGCAGGGTGCAATACGCGCGCTACAATAAAGGCAGGTACACACGGTGTGTCATTACCTCGGCACGCCGCAATTAAAATGGTACGCATAAGTAATATTTGTTTAAATTCACTAATTATGTTGCCGCTAATAAATACTTACACGCCACATCTGCTGTGCTAATGGCGACGTAGTGCATTGTACAAATGTTTTATTTGGTACGCGCGCCGCTCGTCCGCGAACATGTCGTACCTTGTAATTTTCTGTTTTCGTAAAAACGGTTTTTTACGTAAATATTTAGTAGGATATAGGTAAATGTTAGGTAGTTGTCGCCAAATGCCACTGTGGAGGTGAAACACGTGTATGTTTAGTGAGTAAAAAATGCTATCGAGATCTACCTCTAACCATATTTGTCTCACTATCGGTACCTACCTAAGTAAGGCGATTAACACACGGCACCGCGCACCGCCGCGTAGGGCGGTGGCGGTAAAGCGGATTGGACCGCTCGACCGCGCGGGCGGATTACGTGTGATAGGCATCAACGGTTTCTTAGAGGCCAATGCGACATAAGATCCGCTTCACCGCCAACCGCGGCGGTGCGCAGTGCCGTGTGTTAATCGCCTTAATGTTCATTAGTAGGTAGGTTGTTATAAATAAAGAAAAGTAATTTATAGACATAGGTATTATAGTAGGAATCACATTAAATTTCTTATTTTTTGTCATATTCTTAAGCTTAACCATTTAACTAAATAGATACCTAATCGTGGATTTGCTTTGAGGCCAGATACAAGTCAAAAGCGACGAAGATAAATGCTTTATGATAAATATGACGCACACATTTTTATATGGCAATTGAAACTTATTAATAAATTATGCGTTACAAATATTTTTACGGGTATTAGCATTAGCAAGTCGCAGGCGGTTTGTGACGGCACCACGCCGCGCGCCTGAACTTATCTCAGATCTCCGTCTATCCGACAGAGATATTAATCAACGGGATTGACAAAATCGTGCGAGTGTCGAAAATTTGACGCGGTTTCGTACCCGGACCTCCCAGGAAGAACTATATTTCACGCGCGCCTCAGCCGCCGCCCAACCACGCCCCACAGCTCATTAACTGACTCTAAAGCGCATTAATCTCATACTTTCTCCCTACGTGAAAAATTCAGTTCGAACGACACGTTTTTTTCTTTCAGTAACGCTTAGACACGAACACGACTACATATGTGTATTTTTCATTGATTCGATACCACACAAGCTGACAAAACAGCGGCATCTTAATACGATATTGATGATAGCTTACAAATAACCTATCCTAATGTTGTTGATATAAGCGGACAGGCTGATGGACATAATAATTAATTAGTACTCGTGAAAAAACTAGTGTAACATAATGAGATGGTAGACGGGTATAGGCGAACAGGCGATCCTGAATGTAATGATCCCGCGAGGCGCGCGATCATTTGTCATCGCGTCACTCACACGTCAGCGCCGCTGATACGCCCTTTTCCTTTATAATCGCAAATCCAGATTGTGTGAAAAACTTTAATAAGTAAACTAAAATATTAAAGAGAATGTATCACGTTTGCCAGCAGTATTATTGCCATCAGAAAAACGTGACGACATCTTTTGAGACGCACAACAATTGATTGATATTTTCAGGCCAAATGTGAGCGTTGGTGGAGACGTTAAAATGAGATGTAGATGTAATAGGAACTTTCAATTACTGTTCTCAACTCGTTATTCTTCGAGTTTTTACTAAAAATAACTTGAATACAAAAGCAATACACGTGTGAATAAATCACCATTTAATAGTTAAGTGGGTCTGTTCTCATGCCCTAAGAGAAGGTTGACATTAAATGTCACGGACTTTATTTGATGTAGGTCCAGTACGTGCTGTGAATGATACAGATCTTACTGATAGCATATTGTTACTCCTACAGGTCTAATTGATTTTATACTCTGAATCGCAATGACGAGGCCAAACACCATACTTTTTGTAAGTTCAGTATAATTAATCACTGATTTTGTCGGTATTATTTGTCAGTTTAAAGATTTCCTAAGCATTTTGAACTTGTTACTTTGTATATTTCTTTTTAAAATCGGCGACCAACACCCATCCTTGTACCTACCTACATTTTAGAAAATGATTTAGAAGTTACAATAATTAGTTTCTTCGTAATAGGAGCTACAGTGTAAAATTTCAAACGCATGTCGAGCGCGGGTAGGCGACGAGTCGTGACCATGTCAGGCTCGTCAGTCAGCCAGTGTGTACACGACACCTCCCATCAATCCGACATGGTGACCATGACGAACAGTACACTTGGCTGCTTCACAGTTTATAGACCGTGGATTGAAGTTCTGCAACTAACATTTGCAAATCAAATGTCATTACAAGACGGGGTTCACATTTCTAGACGCATTTGTTTTGAATGAAAGCTGGTTTCAGTTGAGTGATTTTTGCTAATTAAATTATGCGATGAGAATAGAAAATGTAATACATTGTTTATGTGTTGATGACATCACTATTTATATATTTTTAAGAGCGTCACGTTTAACTACTGTACTTCGACTTTTTGCACGTAGACCTTAGATAAACGCCTGGAATTTTAACTATTTTAAACATGTATCCAACCGAATTTGACTTTCACACTACTAACTACTACGACAAGGTAGCCCGAAGCTATGGAACAGACCAACTGATAACTATCTACGTTGGACGATGACGAGATTATCCGAGCTTACCCAATCGCTCGCTGTTTATCATCGCTTAACTGAACTACAATCGGCCGTAAGTAGGCCTATTATCCGACATGAAATATTCATTGGCCACCGACACAGATTGTTGTCACTCGTATTATGCAGCAGAAATCACTTAAAGCCGAGTATAGAGAACTATTAGCGATAATTCGCGGTAATGGGTACCCAAGCGAGTTTGCCGTGTACGACAGGACACGACGTAAATGTACGCTAGTAAGTACATTATGTAGCTAATGTCGATGATAGCGGTGTAATACATGGATGTCAGAAATAAAAACACATTAAAAGATAAAGTACTTATAGGTATTTTTAAAAATGCATGAGAAAATTTATATTTAATTTCGTTTTGGAGTAAAATAGTAAAATGTCAGTTCAAAAACGAATTGCGAATCGTGTATGACTTCCGTGTTGTCTTATTTGTCAAGGAAAAATAAAAAACCTAACTATTGTTAGGTGAGATCCATGTAATTGTGAATTGAATTAAAATAATGTTAATCATATACCTCGTAACTTCTAACTTATATAATTATATCTTATATTGAGCACTTTGCATACGCAGAGCTAACTACATACCTTGTTTGTTCCATAACATTACCCTATAAACATCTCTAAATTATTCATAAACCAGATTTTTATGTAAACATTCGCAGTTTTATCAACAAATTATTATGTGTTATCATTAATGATATCACGCTACAGTTATCGAGTGGCTAGCGTCAAAACTGCGCTAATGGGCGCTCAGCATTCGCAATCTCGCGCCATCTGTCTCTAATCAACGAATCGAGTTAATTAAAACGCTTGGCAATATGGCGGCGGGGTGTAATTGCTATTAATAAAGCGCTTTCCTGTATAATTAGACGGCAGCGCGCGGATTGGCTGCTCGGGCGGGCCCTAATCACGACGTGATAACATTGCGCTAATGGCGTGCATAGCTTTCTATTGCATAATCACGACCTGCACTCTAACTGTCGACGTACTAATTCTGGTTTACTGTGGGATGTTACGTTTCAGTTTGTGTCATATTCTTTTTTAATATTTTTCAAGTTTTATACCCAGTTAAATTACAGAAATAGGTATAATTTTTAATAGATTTTTCTATAGCTTCATCATAAATATTTCGTTAACTGTCGTTTATGAGCAGTCAAAATCCCATCTTGCTAATAAAATGTGTTAATTGAGTATCAAATACACAAGGCGGCTATAAATACTTTGTGAAGATTCATTTCGTTATTTTAAGTAACATCATTAAAGGATTCATGGTTGAAAAAAAGCCAACTGTCCATAGAAACAAATTTATCAAATGAGACGCCGAAGGAAACAATGATTGACGAGTTCGCACCTCGGCTCGTGCCTTTCTAATTAAGACGACATGCGTGCGCGCACTGCTGCAACTCTTCGCGCTCGTTTAACTTGCAACACTCATCTTGTCCTGTGTTTCTGCTACATGTTTAATTGTTACATTGACATTAACAATCCACTAAACATCCACAACATTCACGTCAACCGCCATTAAATAAATTTAAATCGACGATATTTTTCCATTGACTGATAACCAAGCATTTCGAACTGGGTTTCTCTTGCCATTTATATCAGTGGAGAGAGAACTTTCATCCGAACAATACAAATCTATATCAGACGTTAATTTACGACACACATATAAGTTTCAATCATAGAAATGTATTTTAACAATGTCATAACGATAAAAGCGCGCTGTAAACGGGCGCCTCTTATTTCTGTCTTCGGTACATGCTCATTAAAGCGACTCATGTGCGTCTCGGCGTTCTTTTGCTCTCGCTCGCTTTTCCGCTAACTTTTGGGTGGTAGGATGATGGACGACGTCGGTGGTCATATATCATTGTGGTAATATATCGCGAGTGCGCCGAGTGTCGCCATTAACGCATGCGCGCAATTGCCCGTGCTCGAACGCCTGCACGCGCATGCACTATCGCGACTGCTATAAGAAGCGTCTCACAAATCGACGCGCGCGACCACAGCTAAACGTGCATAAATCTTATTAATGCTATTCTTATTTTCGTCCACTCTCTCGATCTTGTAAAATCATTAGAACTCGCAGTGCGACTCAACGTCGTATCGCCTTTGTTAAAATATCCCAGCATTATATGGAGACATAAAATTTCCTACCATGGAACGTCCTAATCAAAATTATATTGTAAATCATAATACTTGTACACAATGATGACGAACGGCCTGGGTGGTCGACAGTCACATCCCATCAGTTATGAATGTTCTTGTAGTTCGCGGGTCAAAAGCCGCATACCGTTTGCGCAAGCTTGATGGCGAATTTTCAAGCATTCTCGCGCACCGCTGCGCCTCTGGCATTGTCGACAAAAAGTGAGAGGCCGATAGACGAAGCCGCGTCTCAGCTTACAACTAAAGATTTGTTGTTTCCGTTCTCGCCGCCTCAATGACTACCATTTTATGTCGATTAGGAGATAGTGTTTCACGCGCCCGCTACCGACACCAGTTTTTGTGACACTCCTTTCTGCTTACAACGAGTTTATTATCGTTGATCAGTAGCTGTCGGTTGTTATTTGTGATTTCTACTTCAACGTTTTGTTGTTCGACTTTTAGTTTATTTTTATTTCGTGGTTAATATTGTGTAGGTACTAATCACGAATATATCTAAGGCACAAATAGTCCCCCTCTTCAAATTTGAAATGAAAACAGGAAACCACAGTACCATAAAAGAACGAAACAGGAGCTATTATGTCGAACAACCACAAGCAATTTTACGCAGTGAACAAAAACATACACCTTTACAAAAATGTCTACCCATTCATCTTTCTCCAACGGAGACATTAAAGAATGTCTCCGTTAAGGAGGGGAAGGGGACGACAGCCTAGTATCAAAGTCGTATGAAACAATTCACGCTGAACCTTTATTTTTCCTTGTACTACCACAAAGGAGTATTCGAATTTGAACTCTATCGTTGTTTAGTATTAGGATTTTTTGTAGTTTTTATTGTAAATATTTATTATTGCTGACAATGTTTCTGCGGTAGGGAGGGAACCTAAATATAGGCGGGCGACCCTCTTAACTAGGGACTACCTTATTGAGGGACACGCTGCACTGATGCGCCATTTGTAAAATATTTACTGAAGTTTCCTGCGATTTTTCTTATAAACTATACAATAACTAACAGTTCTAATGCCACTATAAACTTTGTATTCTAATAGCAGGTACATAAAACTTAGTATTGATTGTTATTTTGTGGTATACCGAGGTCGAGTACTAATTACATGCGATAATTTGCGATACGATAACACCAGCTCTTAATGAGCGAAAGTAAATTTGTGTCGGTCTCAGCTAGCGATAATTTCAGTTCAGCCGAGTAATTGACGAATAATTGCGTTAATGTGAAAATATACGGTTTAACATAACAATGGAACGAGGAAGTCGATAATATAGAAATGAATTTTGTTATAATTTTATGTTTTGCACAAATAAGCGCCCTGACGTAAAATTAGCTTAGCGCGGTTTCTTTGTGTTTGGTCATTTGTGTAAGAAAGTCTTATAATTACTGCTTTCTTTGTGGCACTTGTAGGTTCAGTAAATATTTTAATGATTCTGAAAAGGTACCTATAACCTTATAATCGGCCTACTAATAGGTACATGTATAATATGTACTTTAGTAGAAATAAAGGTGAATGTTAGTAGTAATCAAAAAGTGAAAAGAGTCTAAAAATGTAGCCTTCTACTTGAGTGTGACTATCAAAATTTAATTAAACACTCTGATCAAAGACGAAATAGCAGGTTAGCGGTTAGTGTTGTCTTTTTTAATGTTATTCAAACTAAAGGTAATGTTAAGTGGGAGATAGTTTATTACCTTACTGACTCCCATCATAAGTGGCCATTGATTTCCTCCAAAAATGCAAATCCTTGTTGATTTAAGTATTTCATATGTTATGAAATTATTGTATTTCCTTGTTGTTGTCCCAGACGTATGTTCCCGACGGTGCGCGTGTCGTTCGCGGGGTGCCGCGCAGACGCGCGCTACGCCGTGCTGCTGGACGTGGTGCCGGTGGACGGCAAGCGCTACCGCTACGCGTACCACCGCTCCTCCTGGCTGGTGGCCGGCAAGGCGGACCCGCCCGCGCCCGCGCGCCTCTACCCGCACCCCGACTCGCCATTTTCCGGTGACCAGCTACGCAAGCAGGTGGTTTCTTTCGAGAAGGTCAAGCTCACCAACAACGAGATGGACAAGAATGGACAGGTTAGTTAAAAATACAGACCATTTCTAAAGTTGCGTGGTAGATCAATAGACATAATGCAATTATAAAAAACTAATACAACAAGAACCTGAAACAAGATCGTTTTGTGTCACAGCTGGTCCTGAACTCAATGCACAAATACCAACCACGCATACATCTGGTGTTACGACGAGAAGGAGCCATCAACGCGCCCATCACAGACTTAGAACAAGAAGAATTCAAGACGTTCATTTTCCCAGAGTGCGTCTTCACAGCCGTCACCGCGTATCAGAATCAACTCGTAAGTACCGTGACAGATTTGGCACACCTTGTTTACTATTGATATCCATTTGCCACGTACGCAGTTTATTTGGCATCGGGAGTCCTGTTCTTAATTCTATCATTTGATTTCTAAAATAGATCACAGAGACAAACGTTTGAAATCGCATAGCGCCAGTCGGTTGAGTATCGACGAATGCTATTTGAGTCGCACTAATTGCATCTTGCTGAAAGGTATGTCCAGTCTGAACAAAGGGAGGTGACACATAATTTTTTGTGTATCGACGGCCACACGCGGGCGACGTTGACGACGGACGGACAGCGCGCTTGACGCGTGCACCACGGTGACGATTAAAGTTTTCACCCGAGCTAAATATAAAGTCGTAGTCGATGCCGAGTCGATCGTGTCCAGTCAACATCTCAGCTATTATTGCCACTGCTTTTTCCATGAATAATTTGCTCGCTAAAGATTTCTGAGAACGGCCCGCAAAATTATGTCAACTTTCAAGTTAAACGTTCTCTGAAAATCACGTGCCAATTTCGATCACCGACGGACAACGGTAACCCGTTCGTGAGTCATTGGTTGTTGTGAAAATAAGCTGCACAAAAGTTTATCGTGTGTTGTGCTTCGCAATTATTTGGCGTGTGAAATGTCTAATGACAGGTTGGGTGTGACTATGAGAAGTAGTCCGATGATTGAGAAATGTTCAGTAAATAAATTGGATAAGTTGATTTAGTGAGGCGAAGTGTGTCTGAAGTACCCGCTGCCCGCTCCGCTTTAGCGCTCGCGGATGTAGCGGCCGCATCCCGGAGCGCATGTGTCGCCACGCGCAATTAATTCTCTGTCACAAGAGCGTTTGGGCGTCTCCAAGTTCCTCGTTTTGTATCATCCCGAGTAGTAAAATAATTAGGACGTTTTGAGGTTCATAAAGGAAACGTTACTTTATATCGACAACGCGGAACATAAATCTTCATTCGTTTGTTAATTAGCTGTTACGGGTTTAGTGTTACCATTTGTAGATATTATTTAAACAAATTAATTTCTTGCTTTTATAAAACAGAAACTGTATATCTAATATCTTTAACAATATCTTAAAAAACAAACTTTTCTCCATGTATTATTTTACATTGTTATGATAATATTGACACAAGCGGGTGCCTATTAGTGTAAAGCATCAAGCATCGCCATTGAGCGCTATACGGATACTCCACCTTCGCAGTCGGCTTCCAAGGGCTCCCCAGGGTCGGCGATTATTGATTCTCATTGATTCTAACGCGTTCCTAGATTTACTGCCTGTGCCTAGCGACAGTGCCATCCATTACGAATGCGATAAAGCTAGATAATGATTTGTAAGATGCCTACTAACGCCACAGATAGAAAAGCGATTGATGCTACTAAATGTATAGGTATTAAAAAGGTAGAGATTATTCTGGCTAATGTGTTAATGAATAAGACATAAAAATGAAACATCATAGTGCGATTATAGTAAAAAAAAATAGTTATTCAGTATTAAAATATCGAAGGTAGATAAACTACTTGACGAGGTAAAAATCTCGATATCAAAGCTTCGATCGCAAATGTCCAGGCGGGCGGCGCGCGCGCACCTCGATTTGGCTGACGTCACAACTCTGACAGCTAAAACATTTGTCGAACAGCGGAGATAGTGTCATTGATAACTCAATCCCTTGTAACAATAAGAACACACTTAGCATGTTTGCACCTGCGCGGCGTGCCAACCAAGATCGATAGTGCCCGCATAACTTTATGTAGATACATATAAAAAGTAGCCAGCTTAACACTTCATCAAAAAACGAAACACATAATCCCACACCACTAATAAGAGATAAGAAAATGTGAATATTTTAACCACTATCTAAATGTTTTCAGAAAAAAGTGTCACCGAAATTTAATGCGCGCGTGACGTTTGTTAAATCGATGGGAATGAAACATCATTATTGGTGCTTTATCATATCGAAACGTTGATATAAGATGAGATAAAGCGTTGTACAAAAAATGTGAGGTGTGTTTTTTTAGTGTGTGTATCGCGGTGTGAGACGGAGCGTCGCCTGCGCGCGCGCCGCGGGGCGGTTTCCCGGGAAAGCGCCTTGGGCCCGACCCGCTTCAATATTTTACATTTTTACACCCACCACACTATTGTCCTGTTGCTCGTTTTCTCTAGAATCCTTTGTCTGGGATTGGACTCGCATCGAGGTGACAGTGTTTGTTAGAGTTTACGCATCCTCAATGCACACAATACGTTTTTTTATTACCCGATGACTTGTGAATTTGTTATGATCGATTGCCTCTAGAGGATATTCTTAAAGTAAAAACTTGCGGATAGCAACCTGCGACGATGTTTTCAACGTTTACAAACATGTTTATTATACTCGACAACTAGATGCATAATTGAAAATAATGTTTTTATTTATGTAATTCTTTGCTAATCCTTTCTTTTTCATTTCGTTTTTGAAACAGACCTTGTTTATTGTTGAAGATTATGGACACGTCTTTTAATAATACTAGTGAAGTGAAGACCGTTTTCTCTACTTGCTGAAACTTTTGAATTATCCCATACACATTTTTTTTCCCGAGTTTAAATTTCACCTGCCGTTAGGCGGGTCAGCTTTCTTCTTTCTTTCAATCATGGTTATAAAAATAAAAAAGACTGCCTACGTTTTTTTCTGTACGGTAGATACAATCAATCAAAGTATTGCGATGGGTTTACGCATTCTGAACAGTACCTAATGTTATTCACCAAAAGGTGGCAGGTCCCATCTAATTATCAACATCAGTTCGAGGCTTCGAGGGCAATACCTATATGTAGGTATAGTTTGCTCCGAACAAGTATACGATGGTACCTACTACTAGTCTAACAAGTACACAACATGTTTCACAAATACAAAATAAAACGATTAGAGAAATCGTGTCAGTAGTATTGTTGGTCATGCTACATCACACTATTACGCGGCTTGAGGAGATAATCACGAAAATAACTGCGCACGCTCACTCTCATGTAGATGCAAACACGCTCAATACGCGCTTAATTGAAATTTATATCTCATTTCTCAGTATCAACAATCAATATTCTAAAATCTCCGAAGCTATTCTCACATTGAGCATCCATAAACGAGTTCTACGTGAGTATAATCGAACAATATAATGAAGGAGTAAAGGCAAACACAATTTCAATAACAAAGGGCAACCATGACAAATAAACATATTTCACGGGCCAAAATGGCTGCGGTCAGGTGTCACGAGGTGTCCCTCCCGCACTCCCCGCTACCTCACCCCCTCACGTTTCTTTTTCTTCACCAATAATCGATTCATTCTTTTCAATGCGATCCTTTTATATTTGTTAAGTTATTGCTCGTTTGTACAACATCGTTTTGTTGAAATATTTCTTTATTCTGTCATTATACACTTGACCGTTAGTAGAAGCTTATAAGTATTGAGATAGGCGACGTCATTTCCCGCTTTAGGAGACCTCTCTTTCTACCCTGTAGGCTATCTATCTCTTTCGCACACCTCCCTCCACACCAGGCGCGCGAGGCAACTGATGTTCCGAGTTTGCTCGTCATTGGCGTAGTATTTCCCGCACAGATCACTTGTGCTTAGCTAACTTATGGTTTATTTTCTCTAAATAAATTTAGTGGTTCCGAAGAAAAATTTACGTAAGTGCACAAGTGATTTTATAATTTTGAATAACGATGTTATCGTTCGTCTTTTAAAATGTTATAATTTTTGTCGCAATCGTTCTCGATTCGTGACAAAATTTTTCTTATTTTTCTACCCTCAGATTTCTTTGTGTGTAAAAACTTTTTAGAATCTGTGTCTTTGGTGCATATTTATCTTTTAAAAGTAAGTGATTAACCTAGAAGCGCTGAACATGGGGTCCGATGACCAAAATACACCAGCTATGGCTGGGGGATCCGGTTCCAAACCTCAGAAATGTAAATCGCGTGTCCGTGAACGGCGATTATCATCCTCTTCGAGCAGTAATACTAGTAGTAGTTCGACATCATCATCTAGTACCACAAATCAAGGTTCAAAGAAAAGAAATTCCAATCGCCGTCGGCGGCGTCATATTAGAAAACGAAGGCGCGATCGTCATCTTATTGACAAATTATCGAAAGATGTAGACAAGTTACAAAAAACCGTTCAGAGTTACGAATACCCCCCAAATCATAATTATAATAGTGATAATATTTCCATTATAAGCCGAGACGTAGATAACGATCTATATTATGAATATTGCGCCTCGCAGGCGTCACCAATACGGAATTCTGAAAATCCGGATGCTGTACCGGAATTGTCCTTTGATATCGAAACGAAGGTAAAAGATCCCGCGGTTCCAATAACTCCAGCAAATTTTTTAAACATGCTAGACGAAGTTCAGCGTTTTGGGAAAAGCACGTGGACAGATATTAGATATGCAGATACCCAAAAACTCTATAACCATTCACCGGGATTTACGGAAATGGAATCAAACGAGGAGGTAAAAGAGTATGATAACATACGTCACCTAGCTTATTCTGATAAATCGTACGCAGCTATCACATTCGGCATTTTGAAGCAAAAAGAGGTTTTATTAAATAGTTTACGTAACTTAATTGCATGGTCTCAAACACCAGATGCTGTTCTCACTGATTTAAAAAATAAAATCGATGAAATTTTTCTAAAAGGTGAATTCCAGAAAGTCTCTCAGGACCTTTTACAAATGGCTTGCGGCCACAGAGCGGAGACAATAGAAATGAGAAGGCATGGTATTCTTAAGTACATTAGAGACCCTTTGGTTAAGACGGCTGTGAATAAAATCCCTCCTTCAAACACACATATTTTCAATTCGGAAGCCCTCGCTTCGGCCCTAGAAAAAGCAGGTGGTGTTAGGAAGGCTTTCTGGCCAATTAATAGGCCTAGCAGCGGGAATGCTTCGCGAGCAAAACCCAGTAATTCTGCTACACGTTTTCCCTCGCAGGGGCACGTACGTAACAATGGGCCATCGCATGGTCACGGTCACCCAAACTATTTCTGTGATGTATCAAACTACATGCATTGCCCCCATACTCAACCCTCGCAGGGTAATTACCAAGGCCATCACTACAACACGAAACCACAAAACAATACTGGGCCAGACCATCGCACTGGTAACTCTAGCAATAGGAGTTCTAATAATAATAATTTTCGATCTCGCGGATCACGACATTCTCAAAGAGGCCAAAAACGTCGCTCGTCGCCTCCTGGCTTCAGAGGCAACAAAAGACAGAGACAATGACTCGCAACCGTTCCGGGCCGGTCAGTTAGCACATTTTGTCAACCAGTGGAAGGAAATGGGAGCCCCATCTTTTATATTACAAATAATAACAGGGTATCGAATACCTTTCCTACAAAGACCTCCCTTGATAACTCCGGATCTAAAAAGCAATCGCCATCGCACCTTAGAGTCAGAGGAGATGTCCTTACTCATTTATCAAATGAAACAACAAGGCGTGCTGAAGGTAGCTCCTCTCACCCCGAGCTTTGTGTCTTCCCTGTTCTTGGTACCAAAAAGCGATGGATCATACCGACCTGTATTCAACCTAAGGTTACTCAACCAATATGTGCTGACAGAACGGTTTCGATTAATAAACATGTTCCGCGTCCCAGACTTCCTCCAACCTCTGGATTGGATGTGCAAGGTCGACCTTTCGCAGGCATACTTCAATCTCCCGATAGCAGAGTCGCACAGGCGATTTCTACGTCTCATTTACAGAAACGAAGTACTGGAAATGACATGCCTTCCGTTCGGACTAAGTACAGCCCCGAAGGTTTTCGCTTGCCTTACGAATTGGATTGCAGAAATCCTTCGAGAAAAAGGTCTGAGGATAATAGTGTATTTGAACGATTTTTTACTAACGCATCAAAATCCAAAGATATTAGTTCAGCAGGTGGATTTACTACTAGAGACGCTAGAAATTCTCGGATTCCAAGTAAATTACGAGAAGTCTGCTCTTGTTCCTCAAAAGTCTGTGAAGTATCTCGGAATTGTTTGGCATCCGTGGACAAATCACAAACAACTACCACCGGAAAAGTCATCGGGCATAGTCAAAAAAGTCAGTTACGCCCTGAAAACAGGGAAAATGACCCTAAAAGAGCTCCAAAGCCTAGTAGGCTTACTAAATTTTGCAAGCTTTGCAGTACCTCGGGGCAGGTTAAACCACCGGAACACTCTGAAGTTCTTAAACTCCCTACCCGAGTACTCAGCTCCAATCAGACATGTACTACCTCGCTCGGTACTAGACGAGATGCAATGGTGGCTTCAACATTGCCACCTCTCATCGCCACTCCATACTGCACCTCCAACACATTATCTAACTACAGACGCCTCAGACATAGCATGGGGAGGACAACTCGACAACCAGACTGTGTCAGGTGTTTGGACCACAGAAGAACGATCGCTACACTGCAATGTAAAAGAGTTGCTAGCCATACTGAGAGTCCTAGAGTTACATGCGATAGACATAGCAGGAGGATCAGTTCTCATTCAATCGGACAACCGATCTGCGGTAGCCTATCTTCGCAACGAAGGAGGGACCAAGTCCCAGTTACTCATGAATGTAACACACAAAATTCTAGGGATCCTAGACGACCATCAGATTCAATTCAAAATCCATTACATTCCCGGGAGGTTCAACAATCATGCGGATTGTTTATCCAGGCACCGGCGGATCCCCGAGTGGCACTTAACATCGAATTGCACGAAAAAGATCTTCGCAAAAATGGGAACACCGGTGATCGACCTGTTTGCATCCAAGACAGCACGAATAGTCGAGAATTATGCAACCCTAGACTTGAACGATCACGAAGCGATGATACACGATGCATTCAGCACAACTTGGAATTACCCTCTGGCATGGATATTTCCACCGCCATTTCTTATTCCCAGAGTACTAATGCATCTCAACCAAGCAACAGGGCTGTACCTCATTGTAGTTCCACGTTGGGAAAAAGTCTTCTGGCGAGCGGACCTGAAATCACGAGCAATCTCAGCCCCCTTCACCTTAACGAATCTGAAACGATTCCTAGTCGACACATCGACGGGGCTACCACCCCCCAACGTCCAGAGCATGGTTCTAGAAGTGTGGAAATGTGGGGGTGGGAAGACAAAATAAAAAACTGGGATTCTAGTCAGGTATCATTACTTAAATCATCATGGCGCTCTTCGACGTGGAAAACTTACAAGGCACCATGGAAACGTTGGATTTCATGGGCAAAACAGCATGACATAAATCCTATGCATCCTGAAGCATCCCACTTAGCACAATTTTTAGCTGACTTGTATATTAAGTTTAAATTCTCTTATAACACAATCGTCCTTCACAAATCAGTAGTTTCCACACTCTGTAACACAGAACAATCTGGTAAATTAAGTGAGAATGTCCTCGTAAAACATATTTTAAAAGCAATATCTTTAAAAAATCCGATTACTCCAAAGCCACCTATCTGGGACATTAACGTTCTGACTAATTTTATGAGTAATTATTCGGTAGACAGTACAAACACTTTTCAAATAGTCCGACATACGGTAGCGTTGTTGTGCCTTTGTTCAGGTCGAAGGATACACGACTTGACCCTTTTGGGGGTTAACAAAGATCAGTGCATCATCAAGAACGACTCAATTACCTTGTGGCCTCAATTTGGGTCCAAAACAGACTGTACAGATTATAGACAATCGGGGTGGAGACTCATGGCTAACACTCAAAATCAAAATTTAGATCCTGTATACTGGATCAATAAAACTATAATTACACTAAATGAAAGACGTAGGAGTTCTGGTACATCAAATTTATTTATAACCCTGCGAGGGTTACCAGCTCCTGCCTCCAGGACGGTTATTGCAAATTGGTTCAAGTCACTTCTAAAGGCTGCAGGTATTTCTGCAACTCCGGGCAGTGTGCGTTCAGCTGTGGCCTCTAGAAGTTGGATTGACAATTTCTCCCTGGATGATATTTTAGAAAAAGGGAATTGGAAATCTGTAAAAACCTTTCAAAAATTCTATCACCGAGAGATTATGATTTCCTCAAGAATTAATGAGCCTAACACTGATATCTCTACACTTTTTGTTCCGGTCCGTTGATTTTGGCACCAGACAATTCAGTATAATATACATAAAGTCGATTTGATGATTTATTGATTATTGAA
The DNA here is from genome assembly GCA_949774945.1 of Hoplodrina ambigua. Classification (NCBI taxonomy): domain Eukaryota; kingdom Metazoa; phylum Arthropoda; class Insecta; order Lepidoptera; family Noctuidae; genus Hoplodrina; species Hoplodrina ambigua. The sequence goes on along the minus strand of OX458969.1, from coordinate 5,531,165 downwards.
GTTGTGAATTATTTATAAAATAATCTATATTTCCGTTTTCCTATGTAAGCCAAATCTTTTATGTAACTGATTTTCATATTATATTAAAAATCTCTTTCACCACACACAATACTTTTATTTTAGCTAATTTATATAGATATAATCACATTGGCGTTCTTCCCTTAAATCACCAGGCGATAACAAACAGGTCTCAATACTTATAAGCTTCTACTAACGGTCAAGTGTATAATAGAAACGTTTTACCTGAAATAAAACGATTATTATATACTTACCTTAGTAGAAGCTTATTTTTAATCTCTGCCTGGTGGTATTTCGACACAATGACGAGCAAACTCGGAACATCAGTTGCCTCGCGCGCCTGGTGTGGAGGGAGGTGTGCGAAAGAGATAGATAGCCTACAGGGTAGAAAGAGAGGTCTCCTAAAGCGGGAAATGACGTCGCCTATCTCAATACTTATAAGCTTCTACTAAGGTAAGTATATAATAATCGTTTTATTTCAGGTAAAACGTTTCTATTACTTTCCAGAATTAATTAAGGTTTTTCTTTCTACTTTGCTTTTTTCGTAGTTTACGACGAAATCTAAAATAATGGTAAAAATCTAGAAGGATGTGTGTTACCTACTAAAAAAACTTTCAAATGAAATTACGATTAAATTTTTTTTAAAATAAGCCCATGCCGTGCAATTTGTTGGATGTAGGTACTTATTAGTAAAGTTCTTTGCAAATTGTAAGAAAAAGAATCCAAAGAACTACATTAATTATCATAAAAACATCAAAGTTATTTTATCAGTTCATTATTCAATAATTCAATAAATAATACTGCTCGATAACACGAAACTCACATAAGTCAAAAATACAAGAAGTCAACGTACTTGCTTAAGAGTGGATTTAAAATAATTTAAGATTAAATTATTTATTGGCGTTGTATCTCTTTCTTACTTGTGCAACGTTTCGAGGTGAGTTATATGGTGCTCTCGGTCTCTCCTGCCATCGATCACTGGAGGTGTGACGTCACGCAGAGCCGTCGTGTGCGGCCCGACTCAATTTATTGCGTCTGCGCACCAAGCCACCACAGAAAAACTAAACATTTGTTTGTATACCGAGTCTTTAATTAAATTTACAAATAACTAGTGTCGTATTCATAGATCTTAAAATTTTGATGTGTTATAAAATTTGTGCACCAGCAGTTTCCATTTCTACGCACCATTGCCGCTGTTCTTTGGTATTTCTTTAAAAGTACCCGTTTGATTTATTAAAAACCTTCTTTCTGTTAACATATTAAAAAAAGATATCTGTGGAAAAAAGTTTATGTAGTCTATGATATATTTTTTAAAAAAGATTCTAAGATGGCTACTAAAATAAGATATGTATTGTGTGAGAATATAATAAAATAAATATAATTAAAACTAATCTTTAGACTTTCTTCCTGTATGTCCGCAAATAATAAAAACCTTAACAGGTTATGGGCCCAGGTCCAATAAAAACCCGGCGGACGCAAGGAAAACAGTGCTAAAATAAAAATAAAAACAAGAGAAGGTGCGGCTGTGATCCGTAAAACTAAAAACAAGAACCAGAAAAAAAAACAGTATAAAAACGAAATATATTTAATAAAAATGGAAAGAGAAGAGATAAAAATTGAACAGTTGAAAGATGGAGAAAGTTTTCTTTTATGGAAATTTGAATTCAATATATATGTCAAGGCGGCAAAACTATGTGATGTATTATCAAAACTTACAAAGGAAAACATAAAAAATTCCGAAGAATTCAGTACTAGAGACGCCAAGGTACAAAAAATAATAATAAATACTATAGATAGAAAGCTGAAAAGTCATATTTTAGGATGTCAAAATGCTCAAGAAATGTATGAAAAACTTTGTAAAATCTTTGAAGGTCAAGAAGAAAGAAATAAGTCATCATTGTTACAAGAATTCTTTAATTACAAACAGGATAATAAGTCACTTGCTCAAATGATTACTGATATAGAAAATCTACAGTTTCGCTTAAACCAAATGGGAGAAAACATAAATGAAGAAATGGTGATGTCCAAAATTCTAACCTGTTTACCGAGTAAACTAAACTATTTCATCACTGCTTGGGAATCTACATCGGAAGATAAAAAGACATTAATAAATTTAACGAATCGCTTGTTAAGTGAGGAAAATAGATTTGAAAACAAGAAAAGAGATAAAATAGAAAATCAGCTGGCGTTCCAAGCTGTGAAAAAAGGTAATTTGAGCATGAAGTGCTTCAAATGCAATAAAACAGGACATATTAAAAAGGACTGTAAAATGTGTTCAATATGTAAAAAGTATAATCATCAAGAAAAAGACTGCAAATATAAGGTAAAACAATGTGCAGTATGTAAGAAAACAAATCACCTGGAAGAAAATTGTTTCTTCAATAAAAACAAGAATAAGAAGCAAGATATGACATTTTTAATTAAACCTAAAAAAAATAAAAACATGGTATTTATTGTGGATTCAGGCTGCACAGCTCATATGACAAATGATATACAGATATTTTCAAATTTTGAAAATAAAGAATCAACAGTGTTAACTGCTAATGACCAAAATGTTGAAGTGAGAGGCCAAGGAACTGTAAAAGGTGATATTTGCTGTTTGAATAACACTTTATTTGTTCCCGAGTTATCACAAAATTTGTTGTCAGTCAATGCAGTCACAAATAATCAAGGATCGGTAGTGTTTACTAAAAATAAAGTTGAAATTTACAAAGAGTCCCAGTTAGTATTAACAGGAGAAAAAGAAAATGGTTTGTATAAAATAAATATAAATAATACAGAAGAAAAGACATTATTAATGAAGGAATATGGAACTGTACAAGAATGGCATGCAAGATTAGGGCATCCAGGAAAAACAACATTGGAAATATTACCAAAAATGGTAGATGGAATAAAAATACATGGTGTTAAACAATTGGATAAATGTGAAATATGCACACAAGCAAAACAGACAAGACTACCATTTGATACAGTAAGAACTAGAGCCACAAGACCATTACAAATCATACATACTGATGTTTGTGGACCATTTGAAAATAAAACATATGATGATTATAGTTATGTATTAACAGTCATGGATGACTACACTCATTTTACTAAAATCTACCTACTAAAGTACAAAAGTGAAGTTAAGCATAAACTGAGAAACTACATACAAGAAACTGAAAGAGAAAAAATTGAAAAGGTATCAACCATAAGATGTGATAATGGAGGTGAGTACACAAGCAATGATTTTAGAGAATGGTGCATGGAAAAAGGAATAAAACTAGATTTAACAGTACCTTACACTCCTCAATTAAATGGCAAGGCAGAGAGATTAAACCGAACATTACTAAATAAAACCAGAGCATTGCTGTTTGATTCTGAATTTGGAAAAGAAATGTGGGGTGAAGCCATGTACTGTGCTACATACATAATAAATAGACTACCAAGTGAATCGTTGAAAAATAAAACACCATATGAAATGTGGTATGGTAAAAGACCTAACATAGCTAACTTACAGAAATTTGGTTCTAAAGTATATGCTAAACAATTGAATACAACTATTAAGAAACTAGACCCAAGAAGTAAGAAGTTAATAATGGTTGGATATAGTAATAATGGATATAGACTATGGAATGTAAAAGAACGAAAAATAGAAATAGCAAGGGATATTGTCATATTTGATGATATTATAAATAAAGAAAATGAAGACAATAATATATTAAGAAGACAGGTAACTACAGAATTATTATTAGAAAATAATGTAGAGACAATTGTCAATGAACAAGAAAATAATGAGAGCTATAATGAAGCACAAGAATTAGAAATACAAAATAATGAAGTAGAGGAAAATGTTTCAGCTACAATAGAAGAGGAAATAGAAGTTAATGAAAATACAGAAAATAACATAATAGAAGAAGAGATAGAAACTATAAGAACAAAAAGACAAAGAAAGAAACCAACTTATTTACAAGATTATGTATTATTTACCTATAGTGAAGTAATGAAGTCTGCTGAAAAGAAGAATTGGGAGAAGGCCATAGAGTCAGAGAAGGATTCATTGGAAAGCAACAATACATGGGAAATAGTTGATTTAGAAAAGGCAAAGGGACACAAAATACTGACAAATAAATGGGTTTTTTGTGTAAAAGAAAATGGTACATACAAAGCAAGACTCGTAGCAAGAGGTTTTGAACAAACAGATGTTGACTACCAAGAAATTTTTAGTCCTGTAGTAAGTCAATCAGCATTAAAATCATTATTAGCTATTGCTGCTTCAAAGAAATATGAGATGATTACATTTGATGTGAAAACAGCATTTTTGTATGGAGAATTGAATGAAGACATTTTTATGAATATTCCTGAAGGATATGAAAAACAGCCTAATAAAGTTTGTCACTTGAAGAAGGCATTGTATGGACTAAAACAAGCTCCAATAACATGGAATAAGAAATTTACTAAAACTATGCTAAAACTTGGATTTAATCCTATTAAAACAGATCAATGTGTATTTTCAACAGAAGACAATACAATAATAATTGCAATTTATGTTGATGATGGACTAGCTATAAGTAAAGATAAAGAAAAATTGTTAAAATTACTTATTCATCTAGAGAAAGAATTTAAGCTAAAAGTTTTTGAAGATCCTACAAATTATATAGGATTTGAAGTTACAAGAAGTGAAGAAGGAATTTTATTGCATCAGAAAACCTATACAGAAAGATTACTCAGAAAATTTAATATGTTTGATTCTAAACCAGCAGCTACACCATGTAATACAGATAAGAATATTGATTATGGAATGGAAACTTCAAACTTCCCTTATAGAGAATTAGTTGGAGGACTGTTATACTTATCAACTCGATCAAGACCAGACATAAGTCAAGCTGTAAATGAAGCCAGTAAAAGATTAGAAAATCCATCTAAACAGGATGTATTAGCTGTTAAGAAGATATTGAAGTATTTAAATGGGACAAGATCAAAAGGAATAATGTACAAGACAGGACAAGATATTACCAACTTACATGCATACTGTGATTCAGATTATGCAGGATGTACTGAAACAAGAAGGAGTACAACTGGTTTTATTATAATGTTATCAGGAGGACCCATATCATGGTGTTCTAAGAGACAGCCTATTGTAAGCTTGTCATCAACTGAAGCTGAATACATAGCAGCTGCAGATTGTGTTAAGGAATGCATATATTTAAAAACATTTATAAGTGAGTTAATTGGTAAAAATGTTAAAATATGTTTGAATGTTGACAATCAAAGCACAATTCAGTTAATAAAAACAGGTTCATTCAGCAAAAGATCAAAACATATTGATGTAAGGTTCTATTTTATTCATGAAAATTATAAGAAAGGTAATATTGATATAAAATATTGTCCTACTAATTTACAAATTGCAGATATGTTTACAAAACCTTTGTATAAAGATAAATTTAATTTTCACTGTAAGGAAATTTTAAAATAAGATAAAAATATATATTGTTTGGTATTATGCTCTACAGGTGTCTACTAAGTGAATATTTTTTTAATTTGTTTAAAAAATTGCAAAAATAGGAGAAGGTGTTAACATATTAAAAAAAGATATCTGTGGAAAAAAGTTTATGTAGTCTATGATATATTTTTTAAAAAAGATTCTAAGATGGCTACTAAAATAAGATATGTATTGTGTGAGAATATAATAAAATAAATATAATTAAAACTAATCTTTAGACTTTCTTCCTGTATGTCCGCAAATAATAAAAACCTTAACACTTTCAACTTACTCATTTATGGATAATGTCTTTTTGATTTAAAAAACATACTTCAGTTTGAAACACGTCAAACTCACTCAGGATAAAAATCTTTACAACTACATAAATTGATGCTTTGAAAACTAACTTACATACCTTTGAGATGTGGCAGATTGCCTACTCGCTTATATTTCGAGTTTACAGTCGTAACTACGGGCACGAGTGTAAAGTAGACCTCATTCTTACAGTAGGTCCTCTAAAAGACCTCATGAATCGTTTAAACAGAGAAGCAATAGATCGGCTGCCGAACTACTAAGCTCTCGAGCAGACCACAATGAAATTCATAAAGGTAAATATCAAATTAAACACATCAAAACCCAAAGTCAGCTGAAATGTGGATGTGCAGAATGCTAGTTAAAATAGTGACAGAGATAGCAGACGATCTGTACAACTTGCATACGTTATCATTTATATTATCTATAGGACCAGTGAGCGAGAGTCTGCAACTGATCAACGCATTGGATGAGGACGAAGGTGTATGAAACTGGAAATTTATTATTGGATTGATAATAAATCTTACCAACTTTTTGCAAAAATCGTCGTCGTTTTCTTTATTGTATTTTGTTTGTAGATTTATTCCAAAATATGTGTTCCACTTTGATAAAAAAACTAGGCCTTTGTAAAATTATTCCTTAAAACTGCAGAGCTTCGCATTGTTTTCTGAATTCACGGAACCGTTATCTGAAAGTTTTCGCTTCTCATTGACAAATGAATGTTGTTTACAATCATGTAGGAAGAGGTGCTAAACAAGTTTTGAAATTGCAATTAATTCGGAATGTTTGAACAGTTCTGGGAATATTATCACATATTGGTCAGGTTATACGTCGATGTCACATGTAACGTTCATTATTTTGGTGCATTTACGGATTACTGTCAATAAAGCATCGGTTTTCTGGAAAGCGTCATTACAGTGTGCAGCTGTGGGTCGTACGGGATTCACGAGACTTTTGATAGCAGAACACTTTGAGGAACTCTCATTAAACAGCTTTACATACCTAACTACTTTCATTTAACTACCGTATTATTGTGAGGTTCATAATCACGAATTAATGGACGAGTAAAATTAGGAGAAACAGCTCTTCTGTTGCGCTTATGGCTTAGCACTCAAACGTTAAATGCTTTTAAATATGTTTCAAACCGATTAAAGAACATTTAGCATTTACTGGTTGCAGTTATTTAGCTTGCACAATAGAAAATAACCATATATTTCACATAGGTCATATTAGTGAGAAGTATTTCTTAACCATCTTATTCATATTATATTTCAAAAACCGTTTAATTTAATAGATTGTAGGAACTCGGAAATGCGTCTAGTTTATGGGTGACTTTGATGTAAAATCCTTAACAAGGGGAAACCGTTGGTTTGTCTACTAATACATCAGTAGCAGATCGCTGACTCGTCGTTCGTCGCAGCACTGCATCAATCAATGAGATATGTAGGCAGAAGGAGCGCGCGCACGCTAACGTGACATTTATATATTCTTCACAATGTTCCTGTCGTGTCCCGATCGTTGCTCACGTGTTCCTTTACACTGCACACCGCGTTTCGACTTGTCGTCTTGTTATGAACTGTCATTAAACATTCTAAGCGCATTCATTAGCATCAATTTTTACAACAGTTCGGAAGAATTCCTTCTGTAGGTGTATTTAAGTTGAATCGATTTCACAATGTTTGAAAATATAACATCTGGTAGATCATATTTTATGCAAATATCTCATCTCTTATGTCTTCGTATGTAAATGCTTAAATAAGACATAAATTCTCTTCAACTCCGCAGCTTCATTTATAAGCCCACATGCAAGACATCTGTGGACAAGTTTTTACTGTCAAATCGGAGTATGAATCGCGGAATACGAGGCTGGTACTTCCATAAACAATACATCACCACCCCAATAATTAGAGCATCGTTTGCAGAGATGCGCGCGCGGCGGTCGCGGGGCAATGGCGCGACGCTCGTCTTTCTCTCCTTGACGCCTTTTTGTGAGAGTTTCCCGCCCGGGAATAATGTCATTATGGCGCCTTTAATGTTGTCAGTGAACGGGAGCTCGCCGCCGCCGCCGCCGCCGCCCAGGGCGAACGTTTGTTGATACTTAAATTAGGTTGTTTTGACACGCCTCGTTCTTATGTTTGTACTAAATCTAATAAACGTCAGTAGCGAGAAAGCGTCTCATTCATTATTCTGGTGTTCTCTTAGCGATAATATATTTTAAGTAGTTTTGTATAATTGAATACTGTGGTATTGTGGATTAAATGCGTGGCTTCCAGTGGAAGTAGACTAGGTGTCGTTTACGTAAAGCAATTCAAAAACAAACATGAGGCATGGAAACAATTACGGGCGGTGGGACAGCGCGGCATACATAATGTATAATCCGTCAATATTGTCAGCTACTACTCGCATTGTGGTGGAGTCATTACGTGTGGCGCAGGCGCGTCGAGAGTGTCGCCATTGTAGTCAATGGCGCTGCCAGGTGGGTGTGCAAGTGTAAGTAGGTGCCGCGACATGCCGGTGACCCTCGCACCGGGCTCGCCCCTTCGCTGCCTTAATGCACTCTACCAATACATTAGGCAAACATATACAACTGAATGAAACCATAAGCATCAGAATCAGACCCTCTGAAAAAAACTACAAAGGTAGGATAAAATATAGTTAAGTTATATTTGTCAATCTTTCTATACGCAACTCAAAAACATGGTAATCTAATTCAAAACGAATGTCATTCTTCGAACAAACTGACAACACACTCATTCATATCGCGAGGATGAATGTTTATTTGAATGGTGTAGGGTGGACGAATACCTTCTGAACAAGGATCCGATTTCAAATGCGAATGGGCAAAATATTTGAATGAAAGTTACACATTTGTCTCTTTGGGCTAGTGGTGCGGTAACTATTTGTAAGAGCTTCGAATAATAAAATAATGGTAGATAGGCAGATGACCTTAGATAGAAGTTCGTTAATGAACTTTGCTTGCATCTGCTACATCCATACAAACAGTCCATTCAAAGATCAGATAATGCGGGGATACCACTAAATAGATGACGACTGCGCGCATATTTTTAGAAGAGATAATGTTAAATGGGCCACGAGAGGTAACAAATGTTCTTTGTCTAGTTTGCCTGTAACTATTTTCGAAATCATTAGTCTTCGAGTGACACGTTGCTCGTGAAATTACTCACTGCAATACTGAACACTTGACACGGACTGGTCAATATTTTGTACTGTTTATGATTTTCCTTTGATCAGGTACAATGAAACGGAGATATTTTGACAAAACATTTCATAGATAAACGGAATTAACGCACCTCTGATGAACCACTTCAAAAGATACATAAATATCTTTAACGAAAATTAAGAAGTTAATTGTCGCTGCTGTGGAATGTCCGACTGTAATAAAGTAAACGCTTTACAATCATGAATTACTTTTGCTTGGACTATTGCTCTTCGGAACACACTTTTGTTTTGAAGTTATTGTAGTCAAAGGAAATAATTACGTATAGGAGTCACATAAACATTCATAAAAAGTTTTACAAAAACACGCTCCTGTAGTACAAGTTCCATCTCGGTTGACACTATTTTCAATTTGACAGCGTTATCGTCAATTTAACACTTGGCGGCTGCGTTACATTTTCCTCTCATTTTCTCGAGTTCGTTGTGCTCAAATCCGAATAGTGTGATTGTGAACATGTGAGAACAATGTACAATTAGGTGTCACGTGGGCGTGTGGGCAAAACGACAGGTATGTGGCGGGCAGGCGTCGTGAGGGGGGGCACTGCCCGCGACTCAATCGCCAGGTAATTACCGTCGCCGACTGGACATGCCGAAAGATTGACACCACCACGACCACTCTCGATGACTTGTTTATTGCTCGCCATTAAAATATAATTCATTTTTTCTCACCTCGCCATCATAAAACTGCTAAGAATATGCTAAAATTAGTATCGATATTGGTTAAATCCGCTCGGATATTAGGCGAGCAGGCGCTATTTAATGGTAACAGGTTTCCGTGGAAGGTTTTATCGTAAATATTATTCACAAATTGTGTGGAGCCTCAGCGGGGGCGCTGCCACTCAGCGAGGGGGCGATTTTTCATCGACGCTGCCTCTGCTCTGCCAAACACATTTTTAACACCTCGCCCCGAGCTTAAATCAGACATTTGTGTTGTGCTTATTTAACAAAATGCACTTATTTTTCATGCAATTAGTAGGTATCTACCATAACTGCCCCTAAACCTCATCAAGTGACTATATACGTCAGATGACCTTTTTGGGCACTTTCTATTAATTGTGCAGAAATAAGAACGTAAAAGAAGTTGAATATCATTGAACTTCCTTGTTAGTTTCCAAATATGCAGATTTAGAAATACGAGGACATTACTAGCTCCGGTTCCAACAATACTCGCTTAAAAGCTACTATCAAACTTACATTACGTGGCACATTTAAAATGTGCACAGTATTGTAATACCGTGGTAGTCAACTAAAGTGATAAACCGATGTGGAATGTCGTCAATAAGTTAACCTTATTAGTTGGTGTGTGTGAACACCGCGGGTGGTGGTGCTACGGGCCCGTTCACACTGAGATATGGAGAACCTTTACTGACCCATTTCAATATAAACGGCTGCATAATGAAATTAGTTCGCTTCGTCTGAACAGCTCCTTATGGTAATCGTCGACCCTTCTATTGCAATACACGTATAATTGAAACGCCTATTACACTGCTATGTTACACCCTTAATTAATTATATTATTTGTGTATAAAATTCTATAAATATTAAATGGTAGCAGTTCGTTCAAAGGTAATCATAGTGTCTCTTTTGTTTCAGATCACGAAACTGAAAATCGACAGTAATCCATTCGCTAAGGGATTCCGTGACTCTTCGCGACTCACCGAGTTCGAAAGGTAACTATCATAATGACGTCGTTGTTAGATATCGTTTGCTGTTATAGAATAAGAAAATAACTTAATATTTTTCCACACTGAAACTTTTGTAGCGAAAGAAATTGTTATTTTGTAATATCGATAGTTAATTAAATATATACTCGAAAGTGACAGCTATTTATTCATGTTCATTAAGTCTCATTGCTCGTGTGACACAATTCGGTTAGTTCTGTAATCGTATATGTGCATTGGATACGCTCTCAGAAACAAACATAACTGTCAGATGTTGATTGATATCTCCACGCGAGCAATTATGTCTCTGTATTTATTGCTTCTTAGCCAATGCAATGTATTTAATTGCGGGTGAGCCGACATCAAGTTTTCACCCGTGTAATTTATAATCTAACATTTTCTCTCAGCACATTCGCTTCGCATATCTTATTGCTCGCTTTCGCATTTCTAATGCCGTATTGCTCTATGTTCTCTTGATTATTGGGTGTTTTATTTTTTTTGTTTGTCTGTTGAGATACTATATCACGGGGGAGCACGAAAGAACATCAGTCTTCCCCGACGACGCGCGCTACAGCGCCGCCAGTCATAGGTAGATACGATCATACAATCATATTACATATCTGCATCAATTTACTCGAACCGTTCACGTGTCTAAAGTGAGGATCCGTACCTTTTCAGGGAAACGATGGAGTCGATGCTCGCTGAGCAGCACTTCCTGCGCTCACCGCTGCGGCCCTTTGACCTGGACCAGCATAATAATAACCTAACACTGGAGGAGAAGGCGATACTGGCGGCGAGGTCACAGTTGTTCCTGCGCGCGGCGTACCCGCTATACGGTGTGCCGGCAGCCGCGTTGTGGGGGCAGTGGGCATGCTTGGCGCCACAACTCTTGGCGCAGCAGCACCTCGCAGCCTCGGGGTCGGGGCTGCAGCTGCCGCGACCGGTATACCCGGGTGCACTGGGCGCGAGCGGCGCGGGGCCGCAGCCGCTGGCGCAGCACCGGTTCTCACCATACCCGGCGCGACGTGCGTCGCCCGGTTCCTCGCCAGACTCGCTGCGCGACGCCAGCCCACACCCATCGCCGCTGCATCCGCCACACACACCACACGCGCCGCACCCGCCCCACAGCCCCACTTAGTGATAAAATGCCGAATAAAAACCTCCCCGAGATCTCCCTGTAATAATATGCGATATTGTATGAGAGTCTTTATAAGGAATGTTTTCTGAGAGAACACAAAAGGACATTCTGAAGTGCGTCGGTGTTTTGCTGCGAAACGAGATGGCGTCGTGAACTTCGATAATTTTATGCGCCGAGAAGTGAATAAACTGAGTGTGAGTGCGTGGAGAACATTTAGAAGTACGTCTTGAATCGTGAACGTCTGAACACCGCGCGCTTCAGTAACTCCTGTCGTTACTCGAAACTGTGAAAAAGTTGTATTATATTGTGAAATATTATTTAACTGTACTTTAAATCTGTAATTAATTATTGTTATATGTTCCTAATAGTTTTGTCTCGTAGTGATGGTTTCTGCTAAATTCATGTTATAGAAAATTAGATTTAATTGCATTAAATGAAGCATTTCTTTGCTGTTTACAGTTTGTTTGAAATCTTTCAGATTATTTGAAAACAAATATCGGAAGGGTGAGAACATTACGGAATGGATCGATGTCGTAAACGTTCATAGTTCAATAGTAGTGACATTGGACATTGTTTGCGGCTGATTTCATCTCGACTAGGTAAAATGTGCAATACAACAGAAAAATGTTTTTAGTAAAACTTAGAAGTTTAGGAGGATAGATCAGATGTATTGATAATTAAATAGTAGACATTATATTGCTGTCTATGTTTACAATTAATTCCTACATCCGAAAACAAACGGATGCATAGATGTACCTACACGGTTACTTTGTAGTTAAATTATAGTTATTATAAATAATATATTGCTAAAGAAAAAAATTAAATGTTTGTTAACATATACCTGGCTTGTTTCATTTACCTATCGTACAGCTCTATCTCGAAAAATTGAGTCCTGACATTCTTATTCCGAGAAGGCAAGGCAGTGCTCTATTTGGAATTTCGTTAAAAAAGTACCCCACCTATACCAAGTGTGAATGCACCGTTGTGAGCACAGTGGGGATGCCCACAACCAATATTCGCAAAAAAAAAAACTTAAATTTGAATTTGTTATTCTAAGTAAGCACCTAAAAAAAATAATCAGACTTAAATGTATACCAGCTCTTTATGAAATCTGATATGCTTTCAAGCTGTAAAAGTTTTATTTAAATCGGTTTAATGGTTTACAATCTAGATGCGATACTTAATATGATACGCGTATTGAGTCCAACTCGCACATGGCCAATTTCAACTGACCACATCTTTTTGATGGCTAGATCTGTTTCTAATGTAAACACAGAGTATATATCCAGGGGCTCGCGACCAGAGCTATTTTTTTTATTTTAAATACTGTAATTTCTTTTTGCATACGTTATTATTTTTGGTTTGAGTGTGGCCCGCTAGTATCCCTTAATCAAATTATGTAAATAGCCCAATAGGAAATTTGGTTGAACACCCCTGTAAATCTGACATGAGCACGTCAACGAAGAAGAGTTCGGGGCGACTTTTCGGGGCGACGATCGGAAATACGACTATTCCATAATATCGTTGTGGTAAAATTTTATTCAACAAAAACAATAAAGAACTATTATTACCCATTAATATGAATAAAGCCTTCAAATTAAATAATGGATACGTGCGAGTAGGTATAATGAATTTAAAAATCGACCCCGAACAAGACAGATACGTTCCTATAACTGTAATAAAAAGAAAAAAACAGTCCCCAGCGCTGCAACAGCGCTGCAGCGCCATAAAGACAGTTGACATGATGTAAGTAGAGAATCGCAAACTGTAACAAACGTGGCTGCCTCGTTGGTCTAGTGGCCACAAGTGCTAATACTGAATATGAGGACCTGAGTTTGATTCTCGGGTCAATCAAAATTTTATTGGGTTATAATAATAATAATAATCCTTTATTTCAGGCAACTAAAGCCCATAAAACACAAATACATATATAAGTACAATAACTATAAACTAATACATATTTTAACAATAAACTTATAAACTACTGAACACGCAGTGTCGGCGTCGTGTTACGCTGCGAGGTGTCGCGTAGCTGGCCGCGGAAACGCCGATACAGCACACCTTTCGGCCAAAACTCTTCCTTGAGAAAGGTCATCAAATGTTGGGTCGGAACGCGCACAACAAATGCTATTTGTATGCAATGTTATTCTATCAGGAATACGTTAGTATTTACTTGGACCCTGGATCCGTGCCCGATTGATGGCAAAAGACTCTCCTGCAAAAAACAGCCAGGATGTTATGTAAAGAACTTAACACAATGGCATCAAGTTTCAAAAGAAAACTTTAAGTTCAGTCGAATTCAATTCCAACAATACAGTCCCTGTGGGTACTAATTATATCAACATCGTATTGTCAACGACAAGAGACGAAGTTCACAACAAATTGTTTGTAATTTTCTAGAGGGCCGTTAGATGGCGGTGGGCGTCGCTTTACGTACGTAACGTTATGGAGAAGCTCGGCACAAAGCTCTAGCACCCATACAAAACTACTTTTTGTTTTATGTATTTATGATTTTTAAATATTTATTACATAAATAATATTGGTGGCTATAGAATGACTACCACCTGAACGCGTTATAGATTTTAAATCTCTAAGTCCTACTTCGTTAATAACGAACTAACACGAGTTATGATTTAATATTTAATACGCTAAACAGAGCAGTCGCAAAACATTCCATTACAGTATGTTCAGATTATTTGTTTAAATTAGCACTCGTTTGTGTCTTTTGTACGAAAGTGTGACAGATTGCGAAATTGTAACAAATTAGAGCGCCGGCGGGCAATTATGCAAAGCGGCTATAAAGTTATCTTTAGGAAAACAACGGCGTCACCCCACGCCAACTATTCAATTAAAATGAAGCAGTGTCGAGGCGAGGCATTCGAGTCACATAGAGGAAGGGTCGACTACATCGAATTAGTTGCGCGCGTGGCTACATTACTGGGACAAATTTCACGTCCCTGGGGCACCGGCCGCGGCCCGCAGGGTCGGGGATGCAACGCTAATCTAATCGGGATTGTAGCTAATAAATGTTGTAGCCAGTGACACAGCCACCAAGAATTTATTGCTTGTAAAAGTGTTTCCAATCGAAGATATTGTTGGGATGACGCTCCTATTCTGATAAGCTCCGATTGAATTTAACGTTTGACTGAATATTTCATTTGATTTTAGTGCCGGTTGTAATGTCGTTGTGTTAATTAAATATAGTGATGGGGGCAGTTCTTGAAAGGGATTCCGCAGAATTGGAAGATTTCGTTAGAGTACAGATCAACGATAGGATGGTGTCCACCTATCGGAAAATAACATAGACGGTTTTTTCCCGATTTTTATCTCGTCTACTTATCTACTTGTGCTTTTCATAAACAAAATATAAGTAGGTAAGCTAAGCTCCTATCCATCGACTATTGAAATCTAACTTAGTCTAAGGCCACCTATGAACTATGACCATCATACAGAGAAAACATAAGTTGACGTAGGTAAGTAGAGACAAAGCCTTATTCAGTGTAGCTTATCGGCAAGCTGGCGGAGCAGGGGCATGTAATGCGGCGTTATTGGCCACTCGGCTCATAATCCCCTTTTAACTGCGGGTCCCGAGCCGCGCCGACGTGCCCCGAATGTTTATGTTCGGTTTCTTCTGGTCGTGAACATTCGCACTCCTTAGCTCTGATGTCGACGACACTGCGTTACGTGTCGGAGGTGACGTGAAGTAGCCGAATTTCTCGATAAGTGTATTGAAGTTAAAATCTTCTTGTTTGGCTTTGTCATTTTGTTTATCACGAGTTTCACTGGAAATCTCTAAATGTTTGGAAAGGATTTCTTACATTATTAGTATTAAATGTAATTATCGTAATCCTGACATCAATAATTCTTTTTACCTACTGCCATGATCAGCAAGGAAACCTATACCAATGACAACATCTAAACCAATGTTAGGAAAATACCTCTGATCTACCTTCTACATATAAAAATAATAAAAAAGTTGTTTGAAAGAATACTGTTAAGTACCGATATCAAAATATTTACAAAAGTCATCGTGCAATAAGCATAAAAACCAGTTTTATTTTCCAGGCCTACGCCGTGTAAGGTAAAACACGAGTTCTCTCGCAATCAAACCGGAACAGAACTTTACGATGTAACGTAGACACTAGAGTAACAGACATACCTTCTGTTTCCAACATTCGGGCTGTAAAGAACAATGTTCTATATCATTTACATAAAGCTTGATTTAATACATAGGTACGAGGGCCGGGAGACAGGGCGGAGCACGGCAGCCGGCGCTAATGTCGCTCGGCGCGCCGTGCCCACACATCTCCACATTTCAGTAAAACTGCAAACGTAACGGGGTAATAAATTCACGTTTATTACCGCAAATATATGTACTCTTACCTTGGCAGTCGCTACCGGAACAAATCGTGGGTCCGCCGTTTACGCGGTATACGCGAAACGTGCGTTATGAAATATTAACGTTAACGCGCACGTTTGCTGAAACAATGCATATAGAATAGGTGTTCAAGCCTCATCGCTAAGGTGGGCACATTATCAGAATGGTGCGCTAATGGAATTGAGCATTTTTATTTATTGCCCCGAGTGTTCATTGGTGCGTGGCGTTTATGTGTATCGCGGCATAACTCACCGTTTATGATTATTTTATTAACGTTTTAATGTGGAACGTCTGCTCTATTGCTGACTATTAACTGAAATACTACAGTTGAAAAGAATAATTAAAAAGTAATAAAGACTCTCACAATATTGAATTTATGTAAAAGAATATTAAATAATTTAATTATCAATTACATGCACCGATCACTTTGATATCCTTGGAGTGCTTCTATAGGTAATCTACTCGAGACTGTAATAACATAAATGGTATTTCTTTAGGCAACCAACTGTTTGCAATCTAATTATTACCCTATCTACATGAAGGTACCCATTTAAAAATAATGCAGTTCACTGAGCTCACAGCGCATATTGCAACTCGATAAAGTTATTCGCGTTCAATAACGCGAATGATCTGACTTTTCCCGTTTTTCCTCTACGAATGGCTACTCCCTTCCTCTTTCCCCACTCCAACACCTCCTCCGGCCTCCCCTTGCGGTGCAAAGTTGAGGGCATTAGCGTGTTATCGGCGGCAGCGGCGTGAAGAAGGCGCCCACCTGAACTGGTATTATACCACCCCTGACGAGACGTACGAATTACGGTCTAAGCAAATTTCAACGAACACATCGCTGGCTACAAATGAACTGCTGGGGAAAACGAACCATGAAACCACGCATTGTAGGTAAAACTTTGCCTTACCTACCCTCTCACTAGCATCCCTAATAGGTGTAACAGATACTATCTATAAGCGTTGAGATGTGGGGATAGGTGGGAAGCGTGAACGTGTTTTGCAAACCAGCCGAGGAAATAAGGTGTCCCCAATTTTACTTTGTCGACCGCCACTGATAGCAGATAATGTAGTGTTACGAGGGAACTTTGTAAATGGAACCTTTTTCGTTATGTTTTATTCCACGAATGTTATGGTAATTTCGCCGACAGACCTTTGAGAGCAAAACATTTTTTCAAATTGTCTGTGTTTCTGGAATGTAGATTATTTACAAGGCGTTTGTTTTGTTTATCAGTAGATAGATCACACTGTAAAATTATACTTTCGTACAAACAAATGAAGTCGTGCGTGGCTTCAATATGAACATAATTTATTGCGTTGTACTGATTGTTCACATCGAATAACTATTTCGCACGCCTATCGTAAATCGTAATGCATTCCTAATCAAATCCATGCGGTCATAGACATACGCGAGTATCAAGTTTACGGAGCAGAGGTCCCCGCGGGCCTTGAGACCATTGACAGGTTATTGATACAAATAGTCCTCCCCGCCCCGCTCCACCGCACCCCGTCACTACCCCGCCGCACCCCGCACCCCCCGACAACACCAATAAAACCTGATTGATATTGTGTAAGTGCGCCCGGAAAATGTGGGAACTCGATTGATGTTACAGCCAAATTCGATTGGAGGAAAATTGAAAAGATACGCGGGAACAAAGAAACTTTCGTTCTGTCTGAAGGTGTTAAAGTCGAAAATTGATTGGTTTCGGTTAGGTTTAATGTCTTTTCAGCATCGGGACGTGTGTATTGATAGTAGTCGGAGGCGTGAATAGTGTTGTCTAATGGTGGAGCTACACGTGCTACTTAGGAGTACCTACCTACTTGTAATGACTGGTTCCGATAATTTGATTCATTGTATGTTTACATGTTTAAACTACTAAATAGACAATACGATTATGTAAATAAGTACAAGTAGAACTGTATAAGGCCACGACTGGTAACGATAAAATTCATCTTGTTACGTTATTAAGGTAGCTCAACGGTCGTTCCTTCGAATTTACTGACACAGATTTGGAATCTAAAACGCTCTATAAAATCCTAAGTTCTCAATATACCTCTGCCAGATATAGATTCTCTATCCACTAATTAATCTGCTGACTGTATGGTATATACCACGTAGAACGGGAATTTTCGCTGTAAAAAAACCCACAGTTAAGTATTTATATTCCGCTCACTGTGTAACCTTAGCATAACATTTGAGCACTTCACGGAACAGTGACGTATCCGCGTGGGCGTTATTGACATCGATACTCGATAATATATCCAAAATGGTAGCAAAGCGACATGTCCCAGACATGCAAATAGTAAAACTTAGTATATCTTGACTCGACAGTGGCGACCTCAAGTCGTGTAGGAGGTAATTAACAGCTGATAGGCGTTACAACTAAGACAAGTTGACATGTAAGTACGATTTTACACCGGTCATTATCGACAAGGCTATCTCTTACTACTTAATGTAGAACAGGTATTTATATAAGTTTTGACAGTTATGTGTAACTGTGTAAGTGTGTCGAGGTTTTAATAATATTTAGATAGGTACCTAAAATATAATAGAATATTAAAATCTAATAGGTAATAAATAAATAAAATATAACAGCCTATTATTGTCCCACTGTTGGGAAGGCCTCTTTTCATGCGGACGAGGCACGATCATTGCGATTTTAGACTTAGATTAATTATAAGTCCAGATTTCCTCACGACATTTTTTTATTCACCGATGTCAGTGCTTTAGATAAACTAATAAGGTATATAATTATGGATTGAAAGGTAGCATTGGTAGGTACTTGATATCCGGTAAGTATTGGGCCATCAAGGCACCGATTTACTTATTTTTGATTAACACAGCCTATTTCCAACTATGAGTAGTCTTAACATCAATGGATTTTAAAAAGAGGGTTAATTTTGTAAACCTATATAAAACTATCTATAATATAAATTAATAAAAGAAAAACATAAATCAAGAATTGATAAAAATCTGTTACAATAATTAATCACTATTATTCGCTGCCTCAAAAACTAGTGACAGTCATTTTAACAACAAAAGAACCAGACAAACGGTAGCTCCACATTCCATAAATCATCTATCAGCGAGCGATTGAAAAGCTAACAATAATTGAGACAAGCAACAATTTTGCTTAGTAAGACCTCAGAGGGCCGCCCGGCAGCCCGGCCAGCCAAATGGAATATATTCTACCGATCAGTCCCATTTTTACGGCACACTTGAGGGTTAACGGGTGTGAATGGCCACCCCATTGTGGGAAAATATCTATTAAATATTTATGAACTTTATATTGAGCTCTGAATATTACTTGTATCGGCAAAATGTAATGTTTATAGTAATGTGCTGTGGGAGTGTTTTTATAGCTCATAACTGCTGAGTAAAAATTGATACTTAGATCGTAACGTTAAAAATGTAGTACATAAGGTTACGGAGGAGCTTTCAAAGAAATGTACATTTTGTTATTATAAATATAATTTTCAAAGTATGTCTGTTCAAAATATATATGTTCCACTAATATGTATGATTTTTTATGATATGCCACCATTATATCTGTAGCTCTAGCTGTTGCACACGTGGAAAATGCGGAATGAAAAATGTAAGAATAAAAATAAAATTTAAAATAATTAAAATTATTAATACATAAAGTACAGTCCTCGATAGCTTTACGAAACATTGCGAAACCAATAGTAACTGCTAAACAACATAACGATAAAATCATCGAACTATAACCATCGAAAGGCATTTGTCGAAATCCCCTGTCGAAGGCAATCACTGAACTTCAATAAGAATAGTGCAGAGCCGCATTACAAGCGTAGAATAAATCAATTACTGACACCCGCCGCGACAATTACACTTGTAAAGTTGTTTCGTGGTGATTTGCCCACCCGCACACACCCTCACCCAACACGCGCACACATGTATGCCTGACCCCTGACGTTTTGGTAATAAGAGTATCAGTGTCGCTGTCTGTTTCAAACTACACTCACAAGCTTATGATACCCCAATCAGGCGACCCTCTGATTTGAGAGAACGATACCTTGATTTACTCAAACGAAATTAAACTTTAGTGCGTTATAATAAAAGATGTTTTTGCCAGTATTACAATCGAAGGAAGAGTTTTCACAAATAAAGCAACGGATTTTGCTGTACAGCAATTTTATTATTATGAAATGAGTGAGTGTAGAGGCGTAAAATTAACTTGTCGGCGTCGGTCTGAGGGACCTTTACATTGCGAAATGTTTCCGCCGAGATGTTACAGGCGGGGTAAATGATACTTTATACAGCTGCTGTTGTTGTGTCATTAGGTAGGATCAAGTTATGAAGGATTTAGAACCATATTTAATAATTTAATTGAATAGTGCTATAAGTTTTTATGGGGGAATATTTTGTTAGGCTCTGTCAATTTATAGAATGCAGTTTATATGTTGTCATTGTAATATAGTCTCGATTATCTTTCTAAGCGAGATGCTTGCACAGTGTGCTGAATCTAATAGTGGCGCTAGTTTTTCCCGCTTCTACCTTTATCATTATCCACTGCCTGACTACATTCACTGCTGGATATAGGCTTCTCTTCGTTAATACCAAACCGCTCCTGCATTAGCCTCATCCAGGTCTTAAAGCCACGGCAACAATGTCGTCCGCATCACCTTGCTGGCTATCAAATTCTAATATATGTAATTGCATAATTTTGTTTTGCCGATACAAAAAACAAGAGACACACCATGTACGACCATTTGTATGACCATTGGTCATCAATTTTATATAAGTAGGTACCCAATGCGTTTTTTTTTTGTATCGGAAAAAAAAAATATGTATACTTTCACAACCCTCATATTTATAACAATACCGGAAATAAATGTTTACACACAAAAAATGTACATACTCACATACATACTAATACTTCGCAATAAATACTTCGGCCTTGTTCAGCCAACATTATTGCCAACAGTGTAGCTACACTAGCATAACTTGCGCTGCTTGGTTGGCAGATTATTTTAGCTTAGCTTAGGTGCAAGTTTAGCAGTCACCACATTTGCCGAACTCCTACGAAACTAGTTTGTTAGCGGGGCTTGCCTGTACCGGGTAAGGTTTTTTAGTTAATCGGTTTTAAGCTTCAGGTGGAATTATTTAAAAGTGAATTGTAGTAAACGGTAAAATAAGTAAATAGTACCAACTTACCTTTTAAACCAGATTTCTTGTCGTATTTACTTCAGTATCTATCAAATTTAGTTTCCAGTGTTTGCTTTAGTTTATTTATTGATCAACTTGACACCGATTTATACATTTAGGGGGAGCAATAGTACTAACTTTTAGGAATGATTGAATTACGAAATACTTGTCTCAGTCTGAATCTGTTAATAATGCATCTCATTTATCTACATTTTTTGACACTGATTGTAATAATAATAGGTAGAATTAACCTTCTGAAGTCTAGCAACTAGAAATGGTATGCTAACCTAGGTACACCTATAATGTTGTTAAAATAAACGAGACTATAAAAGCTAAGATGAAGTGGCCTTTAACTCAACACATTGTTTGCATCCTATCATATTTCCTTCCTCTTGTTTTTCACCGATCATTGAACACATCGTATAGCTACATACAATGAACATCTGCAGAAGGCAAATAATAAAAATATAAATTAGTATTGAGAAAGAGACTCATAAAACTGATCTTAAACTTTGTAGGAATAAATTTATGTGATTAATCCCCCTTCTTCTATAATATACTAGAGATTCGCCCGGTTTCGCACGGTTGCAATGTAGATAGACAGGCCTGTTGGTCTAGTAGTTAGTGACCCTGACTGCTAGGACGGAGGTCGTGGGTTCGATTCCCACCCAGGACAAATCTTTGTGTGTTGAGCACGATGATTTGTTCTGTGTCTGGGTGTAATTTATCTATATATGTATGTATTTAGAAATATATAAGTATATTTATCAGTTGTCTGGTTACCATAGTACAGGCTCTGCCTAGTTTGGGATCAGATGGCGAAGTGTTGGTTGTCCGAAGATATTATTATTATTAGATATAATGAAAACTGCAGCGATTCTTTACTATTGGTACACACGAATAGTAAAGTATGCTGAGGAGAGCCGATCCCAAAATAATGTAATGGGATAAGGAAAGAAAGGCAGAAACATTGACCCAGAAGATACAATATGGTCCTATATATTATTTAATATATACAAAAAAATACAACGTAACCTAACCCTTCGGAAATTACAAGCGTGATGTTGTGTTAAAATACAACAACATAACATCAAGCAACAACATCATCGAAATATAACATCAGTGTGAGATGTACCTATTAGTACACCCATATTTTTTCGCCAGTTATGTATATGTATGTTTCCCATGTAATAGGCAAGCCTATTGCGACCAACCGGGCACAAATTCAGACACCTAGGCAGCCTAGGCTGCTACTGAGAAATTTCTGAGAAAACCGAATAACACATTTCCCGACATGGGCATCGAACCCAAGACCTTATGCAGTCGCACTTTGGACCACTAGACCAAGGAAGTAAAACAAAAATAATCAAGCACAACTAAGCAGTTTCTGCAGAACTAACATTCGGGATCGTCGATGCAGCGCAAGAGTCGTAAAACCCGATGCCTCCGGAATGTGAGCCAGAGTTGAGCGACGCGTGTTTGAATAATAACACCTTTTTCTTTTATAGCCCACCACGTCGCCAGTTCACAGGTTTCGCAACATAAACCTGGGTAACAAAATATTAGCTAACAAGAACAGGAAGTTCATGAAATAAGAATCAGTTTTTAAAGCTAAAGAAGTTGTTTCATTTGTAGCCTGTAGGCATACTATAGGTTGAAGGGTCTAACGCTATCGTCATTATTTTGTTCAGGATTCCAGGGTCGCACTAATTAGATTAAACGAAATGATATGAGGTGTTCTTTAAAAGTTGGTTTTATCAGCTTGATTTTTTATTATGCAGATATAGTAAGCATTTAAATTTCTACATAAATAATTTTTTCTACAAAATAATTATTCTACGCTTTCGATAATAAACATGTAATGTAACTAGGTATAATCATTTTCATCGCTTTACTGAAAGTAGATATAAATAATTTGATTGAGCAAAATAAGATTTAATTACTTTTTTTAATATAACCTGCTACTTGTATATCTAGTCATCGCATAAAAAGTTTATTAAGACTTAATGGAGGTGTTATTTTATTTGCATGAAAAACATTATCTTATGTTGTCATTTGTCGGTTCCTCCCTATTATAATTGAGTATGTTTATCAAACTAACTTTACAAACACACACAACCTGTGCTTAAACATGGTAAACTGCTAAACCCGAACGTAGAATAAAAGTATCAAAGCTGGCAATAAAAATATCATTTCCAGTGACTCGCAATAGACTTGCATTCTTATAATAATAATAGCGTAATCAATTTTATCAGATTTTTAAAAATACCGAAAACAAAAATTAACTAAAGTTAAAACACCTTTCATTTATGGTTTTTATTAATTTATTCATTAAAATATTTATAAATAATACAATTACAGACATTAACTTTATTTTTATACAAGAGGTGTGGCCAAAAACATTCAGACCATTTAAGTTCACAAAAGAAGTAATTACATTTTATAATTAAACGAATGTCACTGTTAATTGGGCGAGGCGATGAAAAAGTGGGTGCTAGCGTGTTGATGTGTTTAATGCAAATATTGGACGTTGAAATTAAGTAATATATTAAAACAGTCGCAGCCGTTTTATTGTAACTTTCGGTTGCCATATTAATCGTTGTAATGCTATTTTTTTTGCTTGGAAGTTAATGTTTTTGTAAGGACACATAAAATGAAAACACAATTTTTATTTATGAATTAAAAATTAAATGGAGTTTTATAGCTACCATTAGCCGCGATGCCGGTTTACAATGTCCAAGATCGCAAGGTCGCCATACCTATGACATTTTATCGTGTCTGTTTTGAGAACAGATAGAGACGTTTCAATGCTGGCGCCTTTATTGGTTATCTTCTTACTTACGTTCAAATATCACGGCGGTTCTATGTTTTACAGAATATTATTAAAAAGCAATATTTGTTACTGTCAAACACCTCTGATGCTTTAAATTTTTGACTTTTTTAATTTTAATCTCAACCACTATCTTCTACTCTTTTTAGTAGTGTGCTTAGGTACTTTCTTCTAGTTCAAAAATATATGAGTAGTTATAATAGCAAACGGTCATTATTAGTTCTACGACGAATACACTCTTGATAATAGTCGAATAATACACTAAAATATGCCTTTGAATACGGACTGAACTTCAATTCCCAAGGCAGTGAATTAAAATCAAATATTGTTATGACAATCAAAACTCAAAATCACGAAAGAAAAAACTGTTTGAAATTCCGTGTCATATCGAAAATCTTCTGTAATATTTGATAAATTCGAGGAGATTGTGTGCTTCGGCTTTGAGCGTTTTCTTCGGGGCGGCTTCGTCTTGAGGGTTTAGTGGTGGCGTGATGGATGGTCACCGTGGGAGTCACCACAATAGCGCGGCGAGATGGTGGCACGATAGCTTTCGGCAAACCGCGGCGTCACCAAGCGGAGATCGTATCTCACATGCGCACAATGTGACAAGTCACTATACGGATCGTATGGTGACGGTTTTGAGTACTAGTGTGCCCAATTGTAGGTAGAAAAACATTTTTGGATTAAAAGAAAGAAATATTTAAGCAATTTGCTACATCATAGAGTTATGCCTTCGTAGCAGATTGTATTGTACATGTAAAGTCGTAGGTCGTTATATACTTAGCAAATGAGCAATAGTTTAAACTCATCCTTTTGTGCAGTTCTGTCTATTTCCTATTTAAGAGAGATCAAATCTCATCTACCTAACAAAGTTCATCTGTACCATTATAGATTTTCTATCGCTTATTGTATGACTCCATGAGCTAACTTATCGCTCTCACATCCGGTACTTATGATGTATGACGTAGTATTTATATAATTATATCTGTAGGCTATATAGGAACTGGCCTAGGATCAGAATCATCATCAGTACTGCGATAGCGAAGCAATGTGGTATCGACCTCATACTTATCCATTTCTATGGCTTCCGTCCTATTGTTAGATCGATCTAAACGTTCTAGTGTATTGAGTACTAGATTTTGCCCGTGAATTCGTCTGCGAAAATGTCGGTTACCTCGTACGCAGACGAAGTCGCGGAGTAAAAAGTTGCCTATGTCCTTTTTTGGGGTTCAAACTTACGCTGTAAGAAATTTCATTAAAATAAATTTAGTGGTTTAGGCGTGAAAGATCGACAGACAGTTACTCTCCCATTTATAATATTAGTATAAATAGCGTGGATGGATCATAAAATTATGTTATTGTGTAATATATTGATCATGAATTACAATACTCAATAGACCGACACCAAATCTGTTATTGTTACAAAGCAGCTCGGCACATTAAACACTACAACATGTTCAGTTATTATGAGCATCTAACAAATTGCCTAATTAGTTTAGGTACATTACACACGGACGAGAATATTGTCGAATGTACTAATACCCAAGGTGTGCAGTTAGGAGCGGAGCACATCAAACGTTGGTAATGAAAGTGGCGCGGGCGCAGCGCCGGATGCGCCAATTAAACTATCACATCATTCATTACTTTATTACAGATCTTCCCCCTCATCGCACCTCAATTATATGATCGTAAAACTGACAACATATTGAATATACGCTTCAGTTTTGCGTCATGTGGACTTTCTAATACAAATTCTTTAAGATGTTAAAAATATGTTTAGGAGCTTTAAATATAAATAAAAATTGTCCTCAGATAATAAATATTGATTGATTAAACTGAAAATACCCATAAAGCTAAAATAAAGCTATATATTTTCTAACATTGTTGTTATGGCAGCCTTCTTCTAACTCAGTCACAAAATAAATAAAAACAATAAAAAACCAAAAGTAACCTAACTTTTGGTTTTTAGATAACTAGAAATCGATTTTTACATAAATCATCCCTCTGAAGAACCAAAAACATGATAAAAGAACTTGAAACTTTCACAAAGTTAAGTACTGATGCAATACTTTGTAAGGTTTATAGCTCACGTAGCGTATACTAAATATGTAGCGACTCAACAGTTTCTAAAAGTTCACGTCGATTGCGAGTATAACGGTCAAAGGAAGCAAATGAAAACTATAAAATCTACTTTGTTGACACCACAAAACACCTTATCCTTAAGGTTCCGATGGCTATAAAGATAACAGTTAAAAGATTATGTTATTTTCAAATCGATAAAAAGTATTGGTCGACCTGGAACACCGACATAGAACCGAAGTAGAAGGATATAAGCAATCGTAGCAATAATATCTAATTATATTAAAGGTTATTTACGGTGTTGTAAGATAATGGAAAGTTGAAGTTGTCTCATAAACGATGTCTGGTTGTATTCTAGTACTGTGAGTCAAACTCAAAGTATCGTATATCTTAATTTAACCAATAAAAGGCATGTTTGAACGTCATTTACGAACTTTTTTTTTAAATGTAGTTACAAAATAAGCCTCGAAGGAAGGAAGAATTTTTTGATGCCATTTTAATTTTAGTTTCTTTTTTTATGATTATAAGTCTGTAAATATTATATTATTGATTAGAACATGAACAGAAGCGTTCCAAAATATGATTCTTACCCATTTTTCTCCAGAAACTATGGAGAAAAATGGGTAAGAATCACCAAACTTATAAAAAATACCTATATTTTACAATGATTTGTACAGGTAGATTACTTAGGGCTAATTTTTCAATCGTAACGTCGTTTTTCAACCGTGGGCAACTTCTTGTTCCCGGTATAGGTATTTAGGTAAGGTTTAAACTTCCAATGTTTTATATGAAAGCAAGTTTTAAATATTGTAACTAAACTTTTAATACGTCACGACTAGGGTTGCCAACCCTAACCCAAGCTCTAATATAGTATCCTACTATATTAGAGCCCCCGCCTACTATATTTTTCAGAAAAAGATATAGTAGGCGAAACTACTATATTTTATAGGCATCAAACTCCTAAGCAATATATTCATTTAATTAAGAAATAAAGTACCTATTTTGGAACCTACTATATTTTTTTAAACATTTTCCTTACCTACTATATTTTTATGGGTAAGAATTTTAGAACTACTATAATTGACCGACAAAGAGTTGGCAACCCTAGTCAGGACTCCTACATGCATGCACTCGAAAGCCAAATGTTCTGCATACGCTACATTGCACAATAGTACCTACCTAAAATCTAAATCTAAAATTTAAATTATTAATAATTTTACTGAATGTTACTTAGCTTTATGGGCAGTGTGCTTAGTTAACGACTACGTGATGTGTCTTTTTACACCCACACAGACCCCTGAACTTTTTACAATATAAAACTGCAATGGTTAAGGTCCTTACTGCCCTATTTTAAATTAATACCGCCTATATCTGATTAGGCCCACATAATTTTCTATAGCTATTTTAGCAAGCATCTATCTACACAATTACAATCGGAACGCTCTGTATATTTCCTTGCATGGTTCGTAAATCGCGAGACAATTAACAACATTGTTGTCGAGTTGCGCTTGCGCCGATCGTCTGCTGTTAATCGGCAATCGTTGTAATAGCTGAATAATTGGACGGACCGGAATGTGTTACATGATGGATCTATTTGCTTTGTTATTAATCAAGAATACTTCTATTCACCTTGGAACTATGTATAGGGCCGACGGGAAAACCTTTTTGAATTGAGTAGATAGGTTCTAATATACCGATACAATACAGACGCGTGTTTAACCTTTACACGTGTAGGTACAAGTATGACCCATTTTCTTGGACATATAAATGTGATGTCCTCCTTTGGGAAGCCATCAATATCGTTGCGTTACAAAAACTGTCCGGCAAAGCATTGTAAAATAAATCATCCAATATCCAGCAATTAACGGCTGTAGACTGAGTTGATTATTTATTTACTTATTCATTAAAAAAAAAACAAATAAAATATGAACTGAACTTCTCAACTGCAAAGTTGACAGTACAATAGTTGCCTCAGTATCTTAAGACGCCAATGCATTGATAGGTATTAGTAGGTACTCGTACATTGAGATCAGTTTAATAAAGATTCAAAAAGTTATTGAATGTTGCACGATTATTTTGAATTCTTCATACTCTTTCCGTTAACATTCTTTATGGTATGTTTGCTTGTTTGCTTTATGTAAGCTTTATTAAATAATAAACCTTCGATAGATATGACTTGGCTGGTATGTAGGTACTTATAGGTACTAACAGAGTAAACAATTCTTTGATGTTCGACGACCTTTAACAGAATCGTGCGGAGGTTCCGTGCTCATCCACTCAAACGCAATAAAGTTATTAATATTCTTATTTTTAATTACGAAGAAAACATGTCTGTGGAATAACGTGATATAATCGACAATGGCACGTTAAAATGCAACAGTTTAACGTTAAAACTTTACTTACTTACTTTTACGGGAGTATAAAAAAACGTTGCTTAAAGCTAAGCAATATAATCTGTTACATTTGCTTAGCCATATATTTTTGACGTTTAAGCATGTCCTTAGTTTATGCAACGTTTAACGGAGTAAGTGTTTGATAACTTAATCGCTTTGAAGACATTTCAGAATCAATTTCTTGGTTGTTAAGGTTCATTGTTTTATTTGGCTTTACCGGTTTTAGTGGCTATTTAAGAATAACCAATATGACACCTTCATTGAAATTAACCGGTCAAGTCCCGGCTGTCTTAGCGATGATTCTCATTAGAGCGGGCCGTGCCCGGGCCGGGGCGTGGACGAGCCGACGTAGTATTGAAGTGCGTCGAGAGGGCCCGGACGGGACACGTATAATGCACTGTGTAATATAAATTGATTCATACAAAATATATGTAACAGATTTAAAACCGTGCCCCGTCCGGGCCCCGCCCCGGGCACGGCCCGCTCTAATGAGAATCATCCCTTACCGGTATGACAGAACAATAGAAAATCAATTGTGTCTCATTACGTGGGACTTGAGTAATAAAACATAGACAAATGTAGAAACTTCATCCTATTTACAAGATTTACAAGTCTTGTTTGGTCATATTTCTCTCCCTCTAAATATTCTTTATTCGCAGCTGCTCTGGCAATTTGCTAATACATGAGAAAGTCAGCCTGTTCAGTCTGAATGAAACTGATGCTAACAGATACAAGTGTTTATGAGCAGCACGCATTTGTTGCGGCATCGCCTGCATCGGTGTGATCTGCACCGGTCGCCGGTCGCGGCGAGGCGTGGTCGCGAGATGTTATCACACCCATTAGCGGCCGTCGCACCCAGCCACTATCTGCCACATCGCCACAACTTGCGCCACTATCAAACATCATAATTCACATACACAGCATACAATTATTAACCCAAACATCTCGAAATACGGCTTATTCTCCAATGACACTTTAAAAATCATAAAGGCCGTTACTTAGACACCGACAAATGAGACT
The DNA here is from genome assembly GCA_949774945.1 of Hoplodrina ambigua. Classification (NCBI taxonomy): domain Eukaryota; kingdom Metazoa; phylum Arthropoda; class Insecta; order Lepidoptera; family Noctuidae; genus Hoplodrina; species Hoplodrina ambigua. The sequence goes on along the minus strand of OX458969.1, from coordinate 5,501,462 downwards.
CATCTTTCTCTATTTTGTTATATTATGCGATGTGATTTTTTCCGCGTTAGATTTTCGTTAGCATCGATGCGTATCACATTCGTAATTTGCGTGATTCGGCCGTTTTCGATGATGATAGGTCGCGGCCTTCGTCAAACGTCATTATGTTGGTTGGAGCTATTCGAAGAATGTTTCACCCACGCAACAGACTAGATGGGGTCTAATGCGTTTAGTATTGAATACAGTCTGATAACGATCTTGTTCTTAGAAATACGAAGGCTTTTTAGTAAGGAAAGTTTATGCCATCAATAATAGCTTAAAGAGCTTGTCAGTGGCGTGTTATGATGTGATTGTATTTTTATTGAAATTAGAAAAATTATATGCTTTGTCCACTAGTGTTAACAAAAATTGGATCTATTGAAGCCTTACTTAAAATAACCCTTGAATAGTTAATTTTACTTAATATACACAGTTTACGATACAAAACCCAGACATCGAATATAATCAATAAGTGCTCCGTTTTGCATTTATTTTTTGTGGTACACTGAAAAGGGTCGCAGTCTCGCAGTTGCGGAGAGATTATTTAATGCTTTTAAGAATTTAACATGAATACTCCACAAACATTTCTTATCTTCTAATACATCACGAAGTTAGACATTTCTCAAATTGGTTGAAGTGCAAAAATGCTCGCTTTTTGCTGTGTTATGGTGATTATACAGTGTTGCTAGATATTTTCATAATGAGCAGTCGTTATATGTAGGCGAGCAAGCGTGATAATTGTCGGCTGATCATCGTCCGAAACATCTGCTACTCGATTGCACTCATCGCCTACTTAACATGCACCATGCCAATTTTTTTAATTACTTTATAATGCAGTGCGGAAACCGCAAGAAAATTATCCGCAATTATCGATGTAATCGAAATTAAACGCGATTTCATGTTTATTTCATTGCACATTATAAAATAATGCAAATCAAAAACACAGTAGGTACCCACATGATTTGCAATAGTAGCGCATGCAAGCAAAAGCAATGTTTTAATAGCAGACAACATGTTTTGATGAATATTTATTACATGTGCACATCAACCACAAGAAATGTATTTATTTTTGTTAAAACATAGGTAATTTATTTACATAGTTTAAGAAATGAATATTGTAATAGGGTTAAAAAGAGAATCTAACTGATAAGTTTTGTATGTAAACAGTGCTTAGTAGGTACTAAAGCGACCCTGGGGCGAGGGTTACTACTGTACCGGGATATTTTAACTACTAGTGATTAAAACACTAACTATTTATTGGGAGGCTTCATATACAGCAGGGGGCGTTATCTCCGACTATGGGAAAGGTAGGTAAGGTAGGGTATACAGGGTCATTGAAAATTTACCAGAAACCTGAAAAAAGGTCATTGCACTCATCATTATGAACAACTTTTTCTATCGGACCAACTCTGAAATCATGAAAGAAAGTCAGCTGTTCCCAACAAAATTGATAACAGGATATTATTATTCTCAAAACTATGTGAGGTATAGCTATCGAAAGTGAATCGATCAGGGTCAGGAACGAATTTAACTAGATCATTGTTTTACCTTTATAATATTCATTTGAATCATCATATGTTTGCTCTAGTAAAGACGCCTAATTAGTTCACTTAGGGAGTGTCACAGCATACCAGCTTATACTTATTATCAGTTGTAGTATTTATATACTAATTAAATAAATAGATGTTGATTTATTAGGTGAACCATAAATTACACACTGTTAGTAAACACATAGGTAATGTAAGAAAACTGACATAATTTACGATGCTGTTGCACTTCCTTCCTACGTAGAGATATCATTGAACAAAGATCGATATCACCAATACCGGCTACGTCAAATAGCAACAATTTATGATTCGCGTAGCATACCCGAGCTGCGCGGGCGTCGTGACCGGCCGCGAGCGGAGCCCCGGCCCTGGGGGGAGGGGGGAGTGTTGTCGGCGAGAACAAAGAGCGGCAGTTCAAACGTGCCGCCGCGATGCCCGCTAATAAGCAATAAACAAGGGGGCGGAGTCAGGGGGCGCACCTGAGGGATCACCTCGCGCCGCGCGATGCTGCGTCCTCGCGACCTGAGCCTGCGCCGGCGCAACCACACGCTCGATACAGATTTGATAAAAGTTATGAGGGAAGTTCTTCATATCTGAACAATATTAAGAGGAATCATGCCTATAGATTTTGGAAGTGTCTTGAGAAAAAAATATCAGGATAAGGTTCAAATAATCGTATCATAAGTATCTAGCAAATATGTATATTTTATAAGCCCTTACTTTCTCTTCTGGGCCACCATCATGAATATAAAAGTAAATGAAAATAGAAGCGAAAACTATTACAAATAATCGTGTGCTCGTCTAAAGACAAGCTCATCAGAGCATCGACGTTCACTTTTCAAACCAATTAATAGGCAATAAAATGGCGCAAATAACGACACACATTGTTGGCGCTGGCCCGCCATTACTGAGACAAGTTAAAACTCTCACGCTCAGTACAGTCGACATGATGCGAATACTTTACTAGACTAGCACTTTTGATGAGCAAAAAGTAAAACAATTATTTCCAAGGATCGATACTTAATTACAAAAATCTTTTATAGAATAACAACACCTAGGTGACATTTTGTCAGATTTTTCAAGAATCCTAGAATATAATTAGATTATTCTTCTAAGTCGTTTCTCTTCCAAACCAAAGGTTTATGTGTATATAACTGACTATGTAACTTGCTGGCATACCTCACAGTTCCTAATGGACCATACCCATGGACCCAACTAGCAAAAAGTTTATATTTTAATTATACAACTAACAGACATGTACTTAAGTTAAAAAGGTAGGCTTAGGTTTTATAAAAGTTTTGTAGCAGTTTAACGGTTTTATAGTAGTGTTCAATTCGACGCATTAGTTATACATATACTATTTATTTTGTTAGTGGGGTAGAGCCTACATCTCCCCTACTATGAACGCAGAATTAACAACTTTCAGTCTGACTGTACGCGAGTGTATCAATTTTAATCGTTCTTGCGTGTCATCATTATATTGCAACAATTCGCAATTTTTGGGCAATAAAAGCCGGCTTAACGCTCATTTACTGTTACATTTTTATTAACATTGAAAGACTTTTAATTTGAAGGATTTTATTGCTGCACCATAATATTTTTCATTATCATTTTTACTATAATTAAGCTAGCCACACACTTCGTAAATTCTTTTAATTCTTTGTCGCGTCTGCCAATTTTCACCTGTTTCGAATTATTTCCAACTTATTTAAAATACGCGTGTGTCCCATTCTACACGGAAGTCTGCATAGTCGTCCACTCACAAACATTCCTACTAATAAAATCAAACTAACTATCGTCCAAGTCAGTGGGGTATTAACCCTCTGCCCGCCACCGCTAGTACTCAACCGTCCAGTGCAGCGAAATGGGCCGTGATGGGCACGTTGCCGCCATTATCGTTATTATCGACCGACTACTCTGTCCGTCTGTCTGAATCTTGCGATCGCCTTGAGCTGTTTCTATTCGCGTTTATGTAAATGTGTTAGAATTTACTTAGCTAGTTCGCCATGCACAACTCCTAACAACTTTGAACGGAGTAGAGATATTTTAAAGTATTTTTATCCAAAAAAAATACTGTCATTTAAAAAAAGAGAAAAGCAAGGAAAATCAAAAGATTCGGGACAACATTTAACCTACCTAAGTTTTCATTTAATTTCTTGGCTGTGGTGGAACACAACAATGTTCAACAACCAAAAAACCCGATTGTGATAGATAACCAAAAAGTCTAAGTCGGATGTAGTCGGTGGCAAAAAATCTGCAATGACTCAGACTGTATCAGACTACTTGAATAGTGATGTTTTTGTTTTGGAGTTATCAGTTGTCCTTTGCAGTTTTCCCCCGAAAGGGGATAAAATAAAGCTACCTAATTTACAACAATTTTGACCACGATAAGTTGAGATTGATACTGGGTTGTTTTTAATTGAGTATTTCAAGATTCACACCCTTTTTAAAATTTTATGTTTCTTTATCTCTTATAAACTGTAAACTGCTCTTGGTATGAAATCTAAGAACGATCCAACGTGGCCTTTTAAAACTACATGTTGTACAACAGTGTTGAAAACGGCTAAAGTATACGTTCTCTAACCATCCAGTCAGAGACTGTAATAACGCAATGTTTATTAAAGTTCGCATTCGCACGTAGTTATCACAAGTAACAAGTACAGCGCAGTTAGGTAACCCTGCGGCGGTTAGTCTGTCCGTCTGTCGATCACATGCGGCTAACGACGTCTCCTCTCCGCGCCGTGCCACGGCTGCCACTCACCCACACGATAATCATGCTACTTTGCACCAACTACCCTGTCAATCAACGCTCTTACTGTGCCATGCGTCTAAATTCACAAATCTATACAAATAATGAATGTTAACTATTTTATTTTCACAGCAAAAACTCAGCCTTGATTTTTACAATTGGCACAGGTGCCACGACGTATCAATGGCTGTGATATCGTCAATAACAAAGCAATTGTTGGGAACACCGTGACGGAGTAATTCGTCGTTTCCCTTGCTGGACGCGACGATTAGCCCACCTCTATTTACTTGTCTATCCGATCGCTAGAGCTGGCAGCTGACGCCGGACGCGGCTGACAGACACACACCGTTACAACATTGACTTAGAAAAACGTTTGCCACGGACAACCGTTGTGCTGGCCTAGACGAGCGACACAAACATCTGGACCGTTCACCGATTGATAGGTGCGGTACCTCGGTAATAGTCCGTGAAGTGTCTCACCTGATGTTTACTTGTCTTTCTATTCTATTAAATTAGATTAAACAAGTCACGCTCCACTAGTCTAACTGTAAGCATCGCATTAGGTTGTACCTACTTTAGTTGAATTCTACACTTAATTGTTCCCACAGGCGCAATATGAGCCGATCGCGATCGCGCATAGGCCACGACCGGGCACAGGGCTCGCACGTGGGCACCTTACAACGTCTATCGTGCTTAATCACTGATAAATCTGCCACACTACGGGAACAATGCCACTACGGCGCCCGACAAATGAGCGCAATTAATGCCAATAATTTCAAACGTTCCGTCGAGCATAAAACTCGCCCCAAACAGTACAGAACATTCGTATCTCGCTTAAGTACCTCGGCTTTCCGATTCCTTTTAATCGATGTCAGAATCTAAAATTAGTTTCCTTTCTGTGCTGTTAGGTGCTTGGCGCGAGAATAGCAAGAACATCTTTCAGCTAACAATGCCCATTCGAACACTTCTCTGACAGGACATTAAATTCTCGAGAGCTTTCTTCGAACTAGTGTTTCCCTTGAAAACTAATCAGCGCCAGCCATTATGGGATCAGTCTCCATCTTTACGTACGTCAATATATCTCCCCGGGCGAGGAGAGCGCTCGTCCCCAACGAATTAGCTCCGACAACGCCACAATAGTCCATAATTATGAAATGTGTTGTGATTCCAAAAGGATATGCAATTTTTCTCAGGCCGCGAACAATGCGAGACGGTAATGAAAGGAGTCAATCAGTCGATGTCTGCGAAATACGCCCGTGCTAATTTATGCATCGGCCGGCGCGGCCTTTCTCTGCTTTAATGTCTCTCACGCAGACACAAAGGGCGAGCCAGCCACGTCAGCGCACGCTCAAATTGTAGTAAGTGCACGTGGGGATCTCTGGTATTATGTCAATGCAACGTGCAAAATATGAAAAACTAGAGTCATAGATATCGTATTCATACGTGTGTCTTCCTCGCACGATACGTGAGACCTATACTTACATCCTAGCCTCGTATGAATTTATAGCGAACGCCGTATTATTTACTAGCATTATACGCACAATTTGCGAAGCTGTCGCAAGGGCCAGCTATAATTTCCCGATGGCAGCAGATCCATCAATACCCGCGCCTCGGGCTGCGGCCGCTTTCAATTTGTAGGCCGCTTACATCGCCGGCAATTACCGGACGGACGGAAGGCCGATCATCATCGATATACGCGCTTAATAATGCCTAATGACACTTAATAAAGACAGAAAATAAAAGTGTGACGATTATTTATTAGCCGTCTCGTAAATAGTAACGGTTCGTAGCTGTGGTTAAGAAATATAGCGTCCTTGATAGTTGATAGACCGGTGAGAAAAGTGTACGGTTCGGTTATTAAACCACTAGTTATTGTTTTGTGCCCATACCTAGGTATTTATAGAATCAAATTAATAACAGCCTTCTTCTCGCGTAAAGTTGAAATGGTACATGATTGCTACAATAAGCTAAAGTAAAACTTTCTAAAAATTACATTATGGATCCTACATGTTGTGCGAGTGTCCCCAACATAATATTATTATCTTGAATTCTATGTTCTGTATAATAAAAACAAATTAAGACAGAATTGGAAATTACATACATTCGTTTCTGCAGACACAGGTAATATAGATGGCAATAGTGAAGTTAATCAAGCGTGAAATGGACGAACCATGTTTGTTCCTCTCCGGTAGCGTTTCCTTTTGTGTGCAATAAGTACCTAATCGTAAACTGTGTAAGACATTAATCTGCATTTGTTTTAAGCACGTATGCACTTAATGGTTTTTAAAGTTGATTGGGATATTCCATCGTTCGCTACTACCTACCTAATAGGTAGATTGACATTTTACAGTAGGTAGTACCTATTGTAAATTTTTAACTTTAATTATTGTGAACTTTTCAGATTATTTATAGTTCATAAGAACTGCTTCGATATTTGCAGCTAAACAACGCCTCATTAAGTGGTAAAATTGATGCTCAGAGTGTCCTCTTACAAGCAGGTCGAGCAAATCTTCTTCATAGAAGCCCACTGGTAATTACTACGTTACACTTCGACCTGCCCCAGCCTATATTTATTGCACCTACGCTACTACTCTTGACAGTCAACATTCGAGTAGGTAACATAAGTTTAACCGCCATCTATCGGTAGTTAGATCTTAAGTTTCTTCAGTACAGGATGACTATTTGCAATTTAATGGTAATCAAATATATATATATATCCTACGTACCTTACCTACTTTATTATATTTGACGAACAACCTTGTCTCCTAAATCGACGTTAGGAGACTTAATATGACTTGGATTATTTTCGGGAAGTTGTGCTTAACAATGCTCGTTTTCTCAATCTTTGATATTTGAATGTCTGCTAGAGTTGTTGTTGCATTATCTTCCTTTATGTAACAATATTAGGTTTCTATTTCGCCATGCTTATAATACGAGTCAGATGTTTAGTTTTTCCATGAGTAAAATAAAACAACACTTAGTTTCATTCGGTTTATTAACACTTAGGGCTCAACCCTGATATGTGTCGCTACTTCCGCGCGTCGCTCGCATCTCGTACAAACATATTACATTAGTTGACAGCAATAACAATATCAGGAACGGGTTAACACATAGGTAAAAAGTTTTACATCCAAGGACCCTTTGACACAAATTTAGAACTCCAGTCGTAAAAAAGAGAAAGGCAAACAAAATTAAAATTTACAATTCAGCTACCGAGATTATTACCATTTAATTGTAATAGGAGTAACACTTTATTTAACCAACGTAAATACAATAAGCAATGTAAAAATAAATAATATACGCTTTAAAATCAAAATAACAAGTTATTCTAGGCATTGCATACCTTTCCTAACCCGTGTTATGAAGGAAGTGATCTCATGTGTTATAAGAACTTCCTTTTCGTGAAGTGGTTTTGTGAGTCAATATATTTCATGTGATAGATAGAATATGTAGATTATTATTGATGCATGTTTCCGTGCAAAATTTTGCATATGACCTCATATTTTTTTAAAGTTTTTGTAGAAAGATAAGTATCTCATAATTGAATATCTAGGTTTTAGCTTTTTTTTGCTTTATCCCCGAAATTAATAGTGTAGTTATCAACCCCAATCTTGCGATTTGCCTTATTAAAAATAGGATAGGTGGCAAACTTGCCCACTGATTACGTTACAGAACAAGACTAGGGTCCCATTTAGATAAAGAAATATTTATTTTAGTGCTCTCTGAAACCGAAAAAAGTTTACAACATTGAATTAATTTTCAATTTAAAACAATTGACTGCAGCAAAATAATTTTAATTAGTTTTATCCATCAGTATTAACATTTTTACCAAGTATTATTTTCAATCCACTATAAAATTTAAAACACTGTAACCATGAAACCTTTATAATTTAGCAAGTTAAACCCCATTAACATTATTGCTTGCACCCTCTCCCCAGTCGTCTACAATGATATTCCGATACGAAGGGGAATTTCATGTTACATTTATTATCTTGTATTTATGATGTTGAGCAAGAACTGTGCAAGTTTATTGATAGTTACAATTTGTGTTTTATGCTTACTATGTCATTAAGAGAAATCCTTGGTTTGTTAACCAAGGATTTCTCTTTCGTTTTCATTCTTTGAACCAACAAAAACGAAATGAGAAGATTCTCAATTCGAAACGAATATTTTTAGGATAACAACCCCCATTTCATAATATTATCACGAGCGAACACCAGAGGTCAGTTTATTCTACTAACTTTTAGGAACGCTCGCAAACTAATCTCACTCTCAGTCTGTCAAAAATGCCTCTAATTTATCTTATTATTATTATTTTTTTTTGATTGGCTGAGATGAGATTGCGAGTACATTTTGAACGTTTTTAATTAATCGAATTGACCTTCTGTATTGTTTTTTATTAGGAAGATACATTTTCATATCCAATAAAAGGGTAATGATTTTTTTTTACATCGCAAAGAGTATATATATAGTAAATACATAAGTACGACAATGTGAGCATTCGCGACATATTTCTCTACTAAGACGATATTTCTTCAAAACCTCTTATTTGATATAAACATCTAGGTGACCCACTATATACAGTGCTTATCCTACAAAAATAATTTACTCAACCACTATACAGTACATACATTTTCATTATATCTTACGACTACAAGTAGAATATAAATAGTCTTATGTAATAGAATGTACACACAAATACACATAAGTACATTAAAGATAATACATCACTTGGGTTTGGAATTCGTCTCAAGAGACGTTAATAAATCAATTACTAATAATTTTTCTTAATAAAGACTAAACACATTTGCAGCATCAACGCTAACTTACATTTTTTTTGTATCAATTCACTTCCTCGCCGTCTAATCCTGACGCAGATTACTGCCAACAAATGTGATTTGTCCCATAGGGATTTTGAATACGACACTTGCAGAATACATGAGTGTTTCTCATTGTATGCTTGTTTGATAAGAATTTTCATTGTTCTGGTAAGAACTAGCTAATGTAATGCCATGCCAATTCCACCTTAGTTTGATGTGTCATGGTTTAACTTCAAGTTTCAATACTACGGTAAAGTGAATGCCCCCCATTTTCGTATCGACTTTCTACATTCAAGATACAAAAGCGGAATGTGAACATGGGGTATCATCGAGCCGTGGTATGCTCAATATTCTTAGATTTTTTATTTAATTTTAGTAATTACTGGAAATATTTACTTTATGGAATGTTTCATTTAGTCGAGTCATGGTTTCTTGTATATTTTATGCAAAATTATTTTTTTCTTTGGTTTAATAAATCAATCATCATGATGTCCTTTCACAAAATAAAAATTCTCAGAGACTTCGAAACGAAACAAATATAAATGATAAAAGGAAATAAAAATACTAATATGTGCAGGTAACTATTGTTAACTATTCTTCATTTCACTCTACATTAATATTACTTTTCAATATTATACTTTCGGGTAGGAACCATGAAATTATGTTTTAAAGTACACAATATACCTATCGACAACCTCTTAAACTACTCAGTTACATACATTCGTCTATTAAGGTACTAATTTGAAACTCACTTTGAATAAAATAAATAGTCTTTTACTAGCCGATCTCATCATTTATAGCACAGTTCAAGCGAGTAACTACTACAAGTACTCGATAATGATGGAGCGGTCGTCACAGCACGTTTTCGTTGAAACCCGGGGCCTGCCACAAACTTAAGATTCAGTTAAAGCACATTCTGATGCTACTGAACTGATTGCCTTCAATTGACATTCTGACAGTTCGGTGGTGTGGCTTAAACAGACTGAGGCAATGAGAGCCTGGCAAACCCTCATCCGGTTTTACACTGTCCAAGGAAGATCATTGTGGTACGTTCACAGCGGATGCCTGGGTGAGGGCGAGTGCTGCGGACGAGGCTGCGGGGGTGGCGCGTTGGGATGCGCGGGGGGCGGGTAGGGGCAGTAGCGTAGCGGCGTGGGGGGCTTCTGAAGCCACAGATCATGGGGGAGAGCAAGCGGCTGCGGCCAGGCGCTGGGCCATGCGCGGCCACCGAGCGCCAGCAGCTGGAGGGCAGCCGGTGAACGCGCCCACGCCGCGCGTTTCTCCGCCTCCTCGTCAGCACCCCCCGCGTACAACCGCAGCGGAGACCGCAGCAACTGCTGCTCCATCAACATCAGCTCCATTGGGTCTCTGCGGAGAACGAACAACGATTACGTTAATGATGAACGGCATAAATATTAACATTGATCTGTGACGTAAGAGCTGTCGTAGGGTTACAGATTGTTAGTGTTGTTACATCAGATATTTCTTGCATATTTCACATAGATTTTTCTAGACAGATGAGTCTAGATAATACTAAAGCTGATTTGTACAACCTACGAAGCATTTCCAATATCTGTAGGTACAGTTATTACATCCGTAAGCTCTTATAAGAAAAGTATTTTTGGAATAATATTCATATTGAGTCGAAGTTTGTTTTCTGATAGTAATAAAGTCCTATTTCGGTAAAGTGTGCACGGTCGCGTCGAGTTCCGCGAACCTCTCGTTTCGCGAGACGAACTGTTCGTTGGGTTTCATCGGTCCGTAGTCTATAAAACCGAGTTCGAGGAACGACACCGGCCACCGGCGGCCACGTGGCGATTTCAAATCTCATAAAACGTTACGAACGTCACACTAGAAGCTGTTATGTAAAATTCAGGCTCGATGAAATACGACGTGGTCAGCTTTGTTTACGACTCGTACGTTTAGCTTTGATTTACAATGCCAGTATAACTCCAACATTTGCAATAAGCAGAATCTTTAAATAAAACACCTACCTCCACATATTGTGTGGTAAGCATTTTTTAATACGCGCTGCCCATATGGAAAAGTGTTGAACAAGGAGTGTATCGCTGTCGATTGTTTCTGCGAAGCGTCTTTACGAGTACTGTCGCAGTTAACGAGGCGCGCGGCGAGCTGGTGCGTGCGGCCCTTTACTGCGCCAGTGCGTGATGCCCGTTATCGGTTCCGGGAGGCTGTCGCGACCGCCACCGATCACGCTTCCCGTTAACTCGCTATTTTCGCGTCTCTACGAAACTATCGACACTTATAAGTGTGCAATAATTCATCTTTCACGCCTGCTCAATAGAAATCTAGTTAGTGCTTGCTCCTTCCCGTTTTCTATAGGAAAACACGTTCATTGTAGAGCACGCGTAAATCTGAGGAGATGTTATTAATAATGGGCTCCGTCTTGAGATACGTCCGAGAGCGGCAAATGAGCGTGACGACACGGCGAGCTCGAGCTAAGCCTCAAAATTGGCATGACATCACGAGATGCCGTGTCGAATTTAATCTATCACCGGAGCGGCGGCCCCGGGCGCCGGCGCGCTCTCCTCGGGAATTAAAAACAGGTAGTGCCCACACACGCTAACACACAATATAGATTTTTTTATTGAACTCCTAATTTCTATAAAAACGAATAATAGCCGGTATTATTGCTATAATAATCTCGAGTTAGCCACAACGTCTCAGCGATTTCACACTATTTTATCACGCGATATTATCTTTCTTGACGTTAATTTCACTGTGTCGTAGAGTCAAGCCTGCGAGAGGATGAAGCTCGTAGAGTCGTAGCTAACTCGTAGAGGAAACGCTTAGCAAGTTACGTTTCAACGATCATCGTTATAAAATGTAGAGTCTATCTATTTATATTGAACTTAAAACTTACTTACATTTTAAATTGAAATGATTGATTTATATTAAATATATTCATGTTATCATCATTTAACTACAGCTCTCCCGTCTTACCTCGACTCTAAAGTTAATTTTTAAACCTCTCAATATTAAAACATTTTAACTTCGTGCATAATTGAAGGCAATCAAAACTGAATGTTAAATGGTGAACTAACACATTCCACAGTACTAATATCTTAAAATTTACACTTAAAGCTTAAAGTTACAAAAGGTCGTAAGTGGCGCGGTGTTAGTGCTGGGAGAGAAGGTCTGTTTCTCCGGGTGGTTAAGTCGTTTCGGGTGCTGCGGGGGCGTTAATGGCGTATTTATTATGATCTCGGTATCAGCAGTAATAGCCAACACTCTCTGCCGGCAAATTACAGGGCGGCGGCTCTCAGAGGCCGCCTATAGGCCCGGCCGGCCATGCTCGCTCACTTTTATCGATATCTTGCGCCGACCGCTATCGATATTTGACCGCAAATGCATAATGTGTCTATCTGATAAAAAGTGAAATATTATTTCCTTTACTCGTAATATTTTGCTTAATGTAGATTATTAGTGCACAGATTTATAGCATTTCCTTCGATCTGAAACTTTATAAGAATGAGTTAAATCCTTATTATTCTACAAACAAAGGAATGTTATTTATGGCGCTCATAAAAACATTTAAAGAATGTCAATTTGATCTATTTAAGGATGGTCCTCGGGTTGCCTACAATAAATCACTCTCGCGGCTGACTCATTAGATATAAATAGCAATAAGTGCTGGCCCAACTGGTCTATGATCGTGTAACTAAATGTGATAGATGGTTGATATTTAAAAAATAGTTAACGTAACGTAACTGTGAAACACGCAGCGTGCCGCGGGCAGCACGCGGTTGTCGTTAAAGTTATTTCTAGCTCGTAAGTGAATCGCATGCAATTAACAAAGAGGTGCGTCCGAGCATAAATATAACTCCTCGCCGCTAAATATCGGCTCTGATTGACCGAGGGGCGGATCTTATTAATTAATGGATGAAAAGCCGCCTCGACCACCACGCCAAATAACTCCACCGCCCGATTCTCACACAATGGCTATTTATCATACTTATTGTCTGACGATTTCGGACGTCAGCGAAGGAAGTCATTAAGGCTGAGCGCCGTTAGGCAATGTTTTAAATATTTATATTTATGAGACGGTGTGAATTCGGCAATCAGAATAGAAAGTATTAAATAGTTGAGTGGTTGAACAATAGGCACTAACGGAAGTGATTAGACGGCTTTTAAAATTAACCTACACTCGTCAAATGAAGTGATGCGGGTGTAGGAGTGACAGACAGCAGAGTGGCAATTCTGTTCGAGATTGTATCGATAGCGCGCGTTGAGCTGAATTACCCGCTGAGCTATGTGCGTCGAACGCGGGCGCACAGTAGCGCCGCGCCCGACGCCAATCAACGGAGCACGCGATACGCGAACCTCTAATTATTCAGCCTTTCATTCCGTTATGTTCGGTCGAGTGAGAGCGACAGGAAATGTCACTTGCTATTAAAATTAAACACATTAATTTTGAGGTCTTTTCGTATTATACAGCAGTATTTAGAGCATTGAAATTGAGAGAGCTGATTTGTTTCGTAACTTGAAAATAACTATATTCCGATCACGTTTTAATAAAGTTCAGATTTCAATTTCATAAGAAAATATGTTGTATCGCAGTTCTACATAACTAAACGCTGTTGGATGACGTAGGAATCAAAGCCAGTAGCAAGCGAAGCGGCCAAAGGTACAGGCTCAGTGGAAGCGGTAATTGCACCGATAACATCTCGAATTAACCGTCAATCACCGGTCCGAACTATCATCGAGCCGATGCTGTATCAATTAATACAAATCGGTAGCTACGCACTGACGCCTACGTCGATTACATTATTAATAGTTTCGATAATTCCGCCCGTCATGCTACTACTGTAACACAAAAAATCTTAAGAGCTAATGCGGGAGTTTTCATAAGTACTCATTTGAAAGTAAACAATTTCTGACTTCAACGATCACACGGCATATATAAAAGCATGTTACCCAACAATTATCTTTTAATGTTTCCACTTACATATTTGTCATACATTTAAATGTTGTCATCGCACAGAATACTAACATAAAAGCTACCGCACAACCTTGTATTGTAATCCATGTAGTAAACGTCAAATTGCTTTCAATATACAATCTTAAAAGGTGAATCGGTAATTGTTTATGCATAGTCAATTCAGCAGGTTGTTGCTAAAGTATAAACACGTGAGCGAGAACGCGTCAGTCCACACATCGCCCCCGGAGAACCGGTCGCTCCGGACCCGTCCGTATGGGCATCACACCGATGGCCAGATAATAGAAATGCGCTTTAATTTGTCGTTTAGGGCATAATGAGCAGCGAGCCCTGTGATTACGCACCGCCGCCGCCGGCTCCGGCCGCCGTTGACGTGAGCTGTTTCCACACGCCGGCGCGCCGCAACCCGCCCTCCGCCCGCAACCACGCAACCAAGAACGTGTTAACACGAAACTAAAGATACCTCCCCACTGACACCACGAATCAACCACCTTGATGCGTGATGAAAACCTTGATGAAAAATATCTTCTATTGAATGGTAGGAAGCTTGAAGCGATCCAAATGAATTAACTAGGATCTAATATTGAGTAGGTATAACGAATATTGTCTTCGTGAAATTTAATGTCATTAGGTTCAGGATTGTTTTAGGTTTTCTAATGTTAACATTTTCATAAGCCTCCATTAAGCACCATGTGGTGAGATCAAGAAAGAGCCAATCATGAAATATTTGCTCCTATACAGTCCTTGATTTTTGCATCTCTTCTATTCTTACATAAATATAAATTCGTGAGGTTGTGAGTATTTGTTAGGTACTGACACTTTGGCAAAAAATACCGTACTTAATCGAAACTTTTCGCTGTGTGGTAAGGTAAAGTGCCACATAAAGGCACCCTTACCGATGTCCGTGGTTGATCGTGAGTCGAAAGTAGTGGTCGGCTCATGGGAACGCCCGGCCGTTCCTTGCGGCGCATTCTCGCCTCGCCGTCACCTAACACCTCGACTTAATGAGCGAAACACGCTATTCCGCTAAATATTAATTTTTACATTTAATAAATATGGATCAGTATCTCGTCGTGATCTTTGAGGTAGAATATCTTTTCCACTCATATTTTTTCCTTGATCGATTTATTATTTTTTATGAATTAATATTGTTTTTTTTTGGCAGATCCGACCACGATAGATGATACCACTTAGTTGTAGTGCCTACAAGCAGATGTTATCAATATACCTATAATAAATAACAATAAGTACCCATTTTGTAATAGACCTGAAATGCTTATTTGAAATTCCTTTAAGAGGTGTAATGAAGAAAATGAATATGACTAAATAATGGACAAGAGTGGGTTTCTCAATTTTTGTTAATATTTTAAAAGAGTCGGTCTACTACACAGTACCAGACTATGGGTGTGCTAGGAATGTGTCAGGCAATAAAAAAACTTGGTATTAAAAAGTATTAGACTATGCCCACTAGACCATTCCGTCACCGACCAGCACCATCGTATACCATGCACGGAGCATCAAAATTGTCGGATGATATATTCAAGTGGGTAAAGTCGTCCGTGTCATGTCTCTTTCCATGCCTGATACGTTTATAACACAGTCATGTGGTGACCATATTTTACGTCCCACTCACTGAATACTATTACTTAGACTTGCCTTGCAGTTTACGTTTGTAGATATTAAAGTTAATAATTATCTGGACAAAGGAACGTTAAAAGTAATACCTACCTAGTAGCATCTTCGTAATACCTAGCATTAATACCTAGGTTTTACTCTGTGGTCACGCCTTTTAAGGTTTCCATCAACTAATACCGTCTTACAAGGTGACAAGCCGACTCATGCTATTTAATAAGTCTATTCTAAAAGTGTAACTTGTTTAACTGCCCCGTTGGTGTAGTGCTGAGTGGGGGTGTTGGGTTAGATTCCCTGATTGGGAAAAAGGGTTTTTGGGTTTTTTTCATTAATAATTTCTTAGTAGAGGAGTTTGGAAGATGGTGGTGTGACACCTCCGTGGCTAGGAAAGCACGTAAAGCCGTTAGTCCTGATCTGAGCCTGATCTCTCTCCGGTCGCGTCGGATTTTAGTACCGTCGGACTACGAAAGTAAGAGAAGAGGGAGTGCACCTGTGTTTACGGATAGAGAATATAATTGTTATTATTGTGAAAGTAACTTACTTTACACAATTTGGGGTTAAATCACTATTAATTATTTATTTCAGAAAGTAACTAATAAACTTATTACAAGATGCGAAAATGAAAAGTTATTTACAAGAAAGGATACTGCCAATTATAGGTAACTTGGTGTAGTTTCATTGAATGTTAATTTCATACATGGGTGAATACTATCAGGAAGACTTTGTTCTTTGTTAGCTCTTCATCGAGTAATTTTGTACCTATAGTGTACATAAAGTCAGGCCACACCGAACGTGGCATGTAGTGCATACTGCACAGCATGCATGCGATTGTACGGACCAAAAACTTTCATATTCATGGGATGAAACGTAGATATGTTCTAATTCACTGTATATGGCATTGCAATTTCATAAAAACGCATGAAACGAGGCAAAGGGACTTTTAAGTGCTAAAATCTCGGTTAAAGCCAGATTGCTTTTGACAATTATTCTCTATCTTTCACAATAGGTAAGACTCAGTTTCCATTTACAGTCTCGTCTAAAAATTTCATCCAGGGTTTGGCCCTCATTCGAATAAGCTCACATAGTAGGTACCTACGTATTTACCATAAAGGATTCGAATCTTCGAATTGGAATTTTCGAATTAGAAATACGACTAACTCATATTATTTTAAAAATAATATAAATTTACTTAACATTTACTCAACACACTCGTGCGAGGCCCTCTTCACATTTTTATACATTATAACCAATGCTGAGACTGCAGCACTTTACGTGGCCAGTCATAAAATAATTCAACCGAGGTTATTCACCACCAAGAGTAAACTGTTAGTTTATTGCACCCACACGTTTCTTAGCAGACCAGACAACAAGAACAGTGGAAAATATTCGAGTGATTGGTTTCCCAGTTCTCACGTCTATCCAGTTAATAGTCGATTGTTCTGGGCTCGAAAGGTGTCGAGACATTCACAATAGATAGATATTGACGTTAATACTGAACGACTGAGGTAAAAGTGAATACAATAGCGGCACTTTAAGATCTACGAGTGACGTCAACAGTTCTATCGATAAATCTGTGGGAAGTGATTTCAGAAAACTTTGATAGTCTCTAAGTCATAGGCACCTACCTTTCGTTCTATCTTTAGTTTATTTTTTTTATTTACGGACACTAATCTCTAAATTTGGGGTCGTAGGTACTCAATTGTAAAAATCTATTAATTCTGGAAGCAAAATTACAATCAACTTACTACTAACAACTAACTCAGAATCGACCTCTTATCAATCCCAAGTTTACGGGGTATTTCTTACAAATTAGTTTTATTTTATCCCAAATTAGTTTTATTTTATCCCTTATCCTTTTTTCTAGGAATGCATCGAATTACCAATCACCATATATAACGGCGATCGAGCTTTTTGATATTATTTAGCTATCTGAAGAATTATACTGTAGTCACTAACAAATGATTAAGCTATTACTAAATTGAAGTCCCGACTAGAGGTCAAATTTTAATTGCGACTAAATATCTTAATTGACACAATGGTTGTAAAACCGAGATGTTTTCATGTCACGATATCAGCGCTACACTATAACAGCACATAGAAGTTTCCAACATGCACAGAACGGCTTATTTTATGGTTTCTACTAATAACGTTATAAAGTTTTATACCCACGTTAGACAATAAAAGTGATTAGTGCTTTGACGTCACTTTTAGCACGTTACTGTCCATCCTTCTATAAATTATTTCAATTTCGTATTTATAAGTTATACTTATTGTAACTACAGTTAATTGTGATTGTAATGACTAGATATTAATAGATATCTGTTGAAATAAATCGTTATTAACTAAACTAAATATTAAAACAATGTGCGTTAATTTTCAAATAATTTTAGTTTGTTTCGAAATCTCAGTTTATGCAGTGGATATCTTACTTTTACTTGTTTTTGTTAATAGAATTATCATTGTTAAAATACAGCTTCCAAAAATAAAATCACATAATAATCATCCAAAAATAAAATCACAAAGTACCTACTTCACTTTTCGTCTGTTCTCTTCACTTTTCTGCGTGATGACATAAAGTAAATTGCATTTACGATAAAAACATAGCTATAAAAGCAATACTAACGTTATTCATAACAATCTTGGGCACATTGCTATCGCTACACTCGAGGGCACGTCCTCGATACACCCTCAAGATTATTTTTACGCCCATAATCTCATTCGCAAAGTCGATTAACCGATAACGCGGATAACAACAGCCCTAAATGTGGGCACCGCTCAGCTTTCGGCCACATTTATCCGATATCGCCGCAATCAGCGGAGGAACGTTTTTAATCTTTTATTCATGTTAAACCGTTGGCGGCAAATTGCAGGGCGGCGAACCTAATGCCTTTCAACTGTTGCTAATAACCTGTCAATTTATCAAACCGGCACCATACGCCGCTTTAGACCACTTTAGCGCAAATATACTAAACGTGCTGGATGCTCGTCATCGATTTTTAGGACCTCAAATTCGTATTGATATGGGCTGTTAAAATTTAATGGTAGGATTTATGTATTCGTGTTAGGATGATACTTTTGGGTGATGATCTAAATGCTATACCTATACAAAAGACCGGAAATATTCATCATGTTTGGCCAATGTAATACTTAGTTTTGAAGAGCTCTGTCAAAAGTATTTAATGTCAAAAAGTCTGAAGTAGGTTTTAAGTAGAAGTTTCCTAAGATTAAAATTAACAAAATTATGATTGTTATTGTCATATTACTAAGAAGTACAAATTAGGCCAACCTGCCAATCAACATGCTTGTTGTCTCTTTTTACGGCACCCCAGGGAAGAATAGCTCGGTGAACTCTAATTAGGAAAACACATATTTAACTCACCTATCAAAGTCCGTCAGTCGCGATGAATCTCTAAATCCTTTGGCGAAGGGGTTCGAGTCTATCTTCAGTTTGGTGATGAGCTGGTTCTGGTAGGCAGTCACGGCGGTGAACACCGTCTCTGGGAAGACGAAGGTGCGGTGCTGTTCCCGCGTCAGGTCGGTGATTGGGCCGCTTCCTTCGCGGACCTTTACCAGGTGGATCCGGGGCTGGTACCGGTGCATCGAGTTCAGGACGATCTGGGGGGAAAGTAGTCCAAGTTAGTCATTATGTTGTTAGTCTCTTCACCACAATCAGTGTCGCTTTTTTCTAATAACGATGAAGAGATTTGCCACCATGTTTTTCCAACAAGCAAAAAAATTATTAAAAAGGCAAACTAAATGTTTCAATTCTTCATATACCATCTCACTACGATAATAATATATTATTCAAGGCTTTTAATTTAAAAGCTACATCAAACCCACACTTAGGTAGAATAAAAACGGCATACATATTTTACACATTATTTCTGGCCATTTTAAATTAAAGAGGAGATAATATTATTATTATTGTGGTCAGGTACACGTGATCTAAGTACTCATTCACATTAATGGTAATTACAGATATTAACATTA
The DNA here is from genome assembly GCA_949774945.1 of Hoplodrina ambigua. NCBI lineage: Eukaryota > Metazoa > Arthropoda > Insecta > Lepidoptera > Noctuidae > Hoplodrina > Hoplodrina ambigua. The sequence continues at coordinate 5,481,746 of OX458969.1, read as the reverse complement.
ATGAAGAGATACGTTTATTAAAACGTAAACGTTATATTATATTAATAATATTTTGTTATTTTTGAACAAAGACTTGAGTCGAATGCAGGCACATTTCCTCATGAGATTTCCTTAATAACCCAACTTTGTCTAGGACAAGGCATGCTCAACATTTGGGATTTATGAACAAAACACTTGAAGTCATCAGTCATAAGAACGTCGCAAGTTTGGAAACTATGTGAATTATGTAAATCATGAAGGTAATTCATCAGAAGACAGATGTTTGGAATGATACTCTTGAGTGGTGACGCAGCATACACAGTTACACAGTTGTATTAAATGAGATGATTTTAAAGACATAATATAACGGGTGTAAAAAACACTACAATTGCTTCCCATCTTTGTGATGATTTTTTATTCGAAACCCACCTGGAAACCTGCTGGTTACGAAGACAAATTCAAAGTTCCAACATTTTAAATATTTTTTTTTTTCCGAATACAAATTTTTACTTTCGTAACTCATCTTTAAATACTCCTACGATCCCTGTACTGTTGCATTTACTCATAAGCAAAATGTACATGTACGTAAACAGTTAATTATTACTCCAAAAAGTTGGTATTCTAAGAACAAAATATTTCGTTTCCTTAGTACTGTAGAGGCCCTGGCTCTCATTAAATGTGCACATGCCTATGAGATAAATACTAGTTTAAAATAAAAAGAACTTGACAGTCGGTGACTACGGCTGACGGCTAAGCTTTAACAAAATAAAATATTGTAAAAATAAGTAAATACCAAAAGTGCTTTAATTCTAGTAAACTGATTTGTTACAGTACAATAGCCTTTTTTTGATTTTCTATTAAGTGATTAAATCAACAAACAACAATCAATCAAAATCAATCAATTACCATCTCTGATATGATCAGGGCACTGAAGAATGTCAAAGAGTGACTGTTAAGTTAGTCAGCTGGATTTTCAAATAAAATTACTGAGTCCCTAGATTGACAGAGCTGGCTACTAAAATGTCTAGATACAGGCGTGTAACTACGTAGTTAATTGAAATAACTAGTTTTTGGAATTAATTTTACGCTACTTGATTAATTTTAATACGTACTCTACGATTTCAATATTCTTGCAGTATCTCACACGAATAAGCTAATTAATGGGTTTTTTTTCGTTAAATTTAAATATTCTTCTTCCTTTTTTTAACTCGTATTCAAAAATTTGTTGAAAAAAAAAATCAACACACTTTTAAAACAAAAATCTCATAGATAGGTATAATGTAAAAAAAGTTTCACTCGAATTCCTCACACAATGAAAGTTTAATGTCAATTTAAAGTATATATATATTACTATTAAAACGGCAACTTCATACTTTAACCCCTATTACATACAGTGTTAAGATCTTTCATCATTAAAGTCATCAGCCAGCCAATCACCAGACGTTCCATATAAATCAATCCACCACTTGCAACAACAATCCAAAGTCAGCCATACTTGACTAGAGTAACACACGATATGTACGTATTCACTCTAACATTAATTAGTAAACATCGCGTTATCTATTCACTAATAACAATGTCGGTGATTTCTCATAACGCAACGCCGGCCGTAATTAATTGGGCGATGTCTCGGCCGATGTGACGAGTCGATAAGCCAACCCGACGCAAACTGCCCATGGTTTTACTGCCCTGATGAGATAATTAAAGTCTATAATTAATTAATTTCACTGCCTAGTTATTTTTATTGCGGCATCGTGTTAATTGTGGAGGCAAAGGCGCCGATTCATTTTCGTTGTTAAATTATTAACATGACTGTTCTTTCTTTATGGTTTGTATAATTACTGTATTAGCTAAATGTGTATATATGAGTGAATTTCTATGTTTTGTGTTTCTATTTAGATATTATGAAGTCATAGGATCTTTCTACACATAATCTCCTATCCAAACGGAGACCTCAATAGATGATACATCATCTGGGAAAACATTGCGTTGTAATCTCAAGCGTGAAGTCCTGGAGTTCACAATTCACAAGTCGAGCAAGTTTTAAGTACTGGGTTTTTTGTTAGTTTCTAGGCCGTCAAATCAGACTATGAGAACAACGGAAAGAGGAAATTGACCTTTTTTTTTACACCCACTTGCTCTATTATATCTCTTGCTGCTGCGTGCTGGGTGAGTCTCCCTTGAGATTGACCACCACGACTGAAATTCAATCAGAAGGATATTACTATCATAACTTTAAATATCCCTGAATAAAGTCATCCTTACATTGACATCTGGCACATTGCGTACGTTTCAACACCAAGCCATTATTGATGACACAAAAGCCATAGAGGGTGTGATGGACCTGGGCGTGGTGGACATCATTACAGCAACTCTAATATCCTCACCTGCGCCTAATGAATGGCCGCCCCGCCTTCATCCTGGACCACGGGCCGATTTTCAAGCTTAAACTTATAATTACTAGGATCTACGGGTGATATGGTCGTAACACTTTATTAACAGTTGATTTCGAAATCATAAACTGATTTTTAAATATTATAAATATGGTGCGAAGTCCCTGGTTCTTAAAAAAATATTGAGAGCCAGTCGGGTTAGGTTGTAGAGGCGGGAAGTTCAAAAGTTTTAACTGCCTTCAGAGTTGAGGAACACAAGCATTAAATATACTTAAATCCTTCGTGAACGTCTAAAGATGAACTATCTCTAAAGTTAATAAAAGGAAATGTCAGCTTGTAAACTACTTTCTGGTCATTTTTTTAACGAATGGCCGGATGGCTTTAATTTTGTAAGTACTTTTGAAACCCTGAAACCGCAGACTCGAACAATGTGTTCGTAGCACCTACGCAGCTTTGCCGTGCGCCTACATAGCTTTGCCGTAGCGCCTACGCAGCGCCATCGTAGCGTATTGTTTAGGCTACTTCGCGTTTCGTAGCACCAGCTATGCTGCGTTGTCGAAACGCCTACACTGCGGCGTCGTAGCGTGTCGCAGGGCCTATGCAGCGTTTTATAGCACCTACTAAGCGTTGTTGTTGGACCTATGCAATGGCATCGTAGTGCCTACACAACGAGAACGCAGAGTCTAAGAATAGTCGCAGTAGTCTAAGAATCATATACAAGACATACATCTATCGATAGATAAACATTTTTCATAATGAATCGACTGCAATTTTTTTTAAGTAATATAACGATGAGTGGCTTTTTGTCTGATTAGTACAAATATACACTCGTAGGAATCTCGGCTACAATTTTAGTTGATTCAAATTCCTACTTCAGCATTGTGGAAACGAGACGTTTATTATTTTTATTCTTTTAATTAAATTCAATTTTACTAATTTTAACCTTACTACAATAAACAAAATTGTTAACTTTTAAATTGACTATTTCAAAATTTAACACGTAAAATTATTTATATTTAATAGATTTACCTCGATTTATATTTCAAGAAAATTAAAAGACCAGAAATTAAATACACAGACACAAAAATCACATGAATATGCAAAACCATAGATAGCAACGTAAAATGGGCATTTGAATACACAATCACCTGTAAGAGATCCCTACTTTCGAATAGCTACCATCTTAATCCTCAGATATCAATAGGTACCTAACAATTACGTATTCAATAAAACGAGAGCTGCCGATACGAAGGCATTACAATAATTATACAACACGATGGCATCACGTACTGCGTAGGCGACGACATGAGCCGATCTGAAGGGATGCGGCGCGGAACAACCCACCCTAGCTCCCCTGAAACTACCCATTATACAAAATTAATCTTTAGCATCTAAGGAATAAGATGACGTTTGCGGCGGCGGTGAAAGTGCCGGATGGTTGTAATTGCGGTGGGAGGCGTTGGGAGGGTCGTGGGGAGGAGCGGAACATGGCCGACGGTGGGGGACAGATGGCTGCGGACCGTCGGCCGCACTGGATGTGTCTGTGGCATCGTTCAATAAGTCAGTATGAAGATAAAATATTAGTATAACTGACGCGGAATTACGTAGAAAAGTTTTTACTAAATGCATGAAATAATTAATAGTGTAACGAGTTCCTTATTCTACATTTAAAAATCCAATTAGATGCAATGTTAAAATTTATTTTGAATCTATCTGCTGCCAGTTACTTACGAATTCAGATTTAGTTTTGTTGACGTTAGATATAGAGGTCATACAAAAATGTTTTTAAATGTATCCATGGAATGGGATTGACTATATACGTAGGTAGGTAATTCTTATTGCAAAATTAATAAAAGGCCAATAAGCCGTAATTCGATGAATCCAATCAACAGAAAAATTAAAATTTTATTTGAATTCAGTAATTCGTGCCGATTGTTAGTGCGTCGGGTGACGGTGTCGGGTCGAGCGGGCCGCCTGCCGATTCGTCAATAACCGGCTGCGTCGATATTTCGATTAGCGCGCGAGCCCGCGGATTACGGCGGATTCTCGCCTCCACACCGGAGCGTCGACAAATTGGCCCATTTGTACCTTACTCCGAGCACTCGTGACACAGCCTATGTCGCCATGTCTAAATAAATCCGACACCACCACCCGCTACCGTTACAAACATTAAAAATATTTATGTGTGACACAAAATGCAAAATATTGTTTTATTAACAGCCAATATACGGTAACATGAGACGGGAAACTCTACAGTAGTACGAGAGTATCTATTCAAATTGATATAAGCAATAAAACCGATACCTAACGAGCACCTGCATTTATGAATCAATAATATTCTTGTGCGATAATTTAAGAATGTTTAATGAAATAATTAAAATTATAAAAACCAATTAGACATCTTTGAGTAATTCATAATTTACTTAATAAATTGCTTTGATGGACAGATAAAGTAATTAAACTCATTGTAAACAATACAACATTTATCTATTGATTCATAAACGACACTCATTAAGTAAGTATGTATAGAACATAAAGTACGGTTTAAATTGCTTCTGTCCGTAGCAACGGTTAAATAATGAATTTATTTTAAACAAACAGCACGTGGCCATTCCATGTGAGATGTCAACAGATTGAATCGAGTTGGGCCGTGGGCGGCCACACTCGCGCACTCAACTCTAAACTTACACTTTATGGGTATTTTTTTAATAATACACATATTAAGACGTAACAAAAATATGTTTTTTATATAAAAATCGCGCAAGCCAAGTACCTATAAAATTTAAACAAAAAGACTAAGTATAACAATGTTCTTGTTCTACTAAGTTTTTTAAAGCCGTGGTACCTACCTAAGATCTAAATTGATATTTCCTACACCTACTACTACATTCAAAAAATTTAACATCTAATCATCAATACAATCAATTAAATATACAATATTACGTATAAAAAAAACACTAATAGCATTAAATTGATAAAGATATTCCAATAAGAATGAGCTTAGGTTGCGACTGTCCGCGTGTGTCGTCGATGTTAAGTCAACAGCGGCGGTAAGCGATGAGTAACGATCCTCTAAAGTAGCGGATTTCTTTGCATTTGCATTAGTTAGTGTTCGCAAAGCAATCGGACCCGTTTTATTATCTAAATCACACTCGTAAATACTTAAATATTACTTGCTCACCGATTTTCAAATGTGTTGGGCTATACTATACTTTGTGCCTACCTATAAAATACTTAAATTTACCTTTGTTTATAAATATCTACATGTTTACTTTTCTTTTTTAAGTTTGACACATTTTAAAAAGTATTTTCGAAATTTGTGTTCAACTGTACATTACTCTATGAAAATATAAATATGTATTAGATAAAAATGAATAAGAATGAGGTTGCGAGATTAAATGACTGTTAAGATGCACCTTTGACAAATGAATAGGTTATCATATTAATGATAAATAGTTAATTAACAAATTCACACCTAAGACCCAATACGATTACATCTCATACATAATGCATTATATATTAGAGATTTGTGTGTTTGAATATAGGTATAATCAATAATATTTTATTTTAATCGCTATAGGCTGCTTACCTTCTGAGCAATTAAGTTTGAAGTAGGTACATATGTACTTATAATAAGACAATTTTACATTTTATTACACAGTCATAATGTAAACGCACACGAAATCAAACAAATACCTACAATAATGTTTAAACTTTATACCTTAATCAATTTCCTCTTTTATTGGCCGTAGCGTCTCAAGTTCACAAATTCATATGGAACATTAAAATAACTCAGTGGTACGTAAACGTTCATCATAACATCGGTGGCAGTAAAATATCTCCAAATAAAATACTCGCTCGTAAAGAGACTGACATCGGGAGTCCAATGAAAAACTGGTAAATCGTCATTTAACTAGAGAGGCGCGACGCGTCGCCGTCACCCGGGGAGTCACGATAAACGTCACCTCGGAATGAAAAAAATATAAAAGTTACTTATATTAAAAAACGACCTCCGATTGAAATGAAGTGAGACGATGGATACAGAAAAACAAATAAGACTACAAATTGAAGTGAGAAATGTTATGTCGCTGTGCGCGCCCCCCGCGAGGCGCTGCTCTCGCGTTATGGGCCGAGGGCTTCTTAAAGCTATCGTTACAGCAGTGATTAATACGCGGAGCGTATCAGTGACGCAGTGTCACCGCTCCATGTGACGCCCATAACTCTGCCAAATGAGCCCAGCTCCTTACGGTGGCGCCGGCTATATTTGCATACAATACGTGGGACAACCTGTCCCTCGCTGTGGACAACATTCCATCACAAGACTGGCATCAAATCATGCTCACTAAAAGTTCATTTACAATTTCCCCTGAAACGGTCATAAAGTACCTTCTTAATAGATAAGACGTAGTTATGTTAGAAAACAATGCACAATCATTCAGCAATTTTCAATCTTCGCAACTTTAAGTTCCTCTCGACGGTCGTAATAAGCAATAACTCATTGTAAGTATAAAAATAAGCTTTAAGGCGTAAATACGTATTGCTTAGAGACAGATTTTATTGGTAATAATTACAACGAACAGAATGATTTATATATTAGGCTTTAGTTGCAAAATTACAAGACAAACCGTTTTCCCTGCATACATAAAATTTGATGTTTACTGGTCGCAGGCAGACAAGGAAGGTGACAACAGACTAGCTCGTAAACGCGCACACACACACGCAAACGGAAAATAAATCAAAATGTAACCTAACCATAGAAGTATAAATGAGCAAGTCATTCTATAATCTATGCCTTTTCACAACTAGGAACCAGTATGTGTCGATAAAAATTTGATATCATTTGAAAGTAAGTTATAAATGTTTGTATAAATGTAGCCTTATTTTCCAAAACTCATTTTAACTAATTACCTATTCATTTTCATTGTGTAATAAGTACTGCATGGAATTCTCTTCTCGACAACTGTAAGTGATTCTAATTTTAACATTTTAAGTGTTTTTCGTCTTAACATAACAGTACCTACCTACGTAACGTTCTACTATTTAAATAATAGGCTTAAAAATTACGAAACGTAAGCTAACATAAAAATGTCACTGTAAAACTATTTATAGAAAATTATTTATTAATTATAACATAAAATGTATTAGTTGTAAAAGTATATTAGTTGTAAATCTTTACGTACCTACACACAATATTTTATTAGGTACTTATTTCAATGCCACAATAACAAGACTTTACGTGAAATTTAGAATGCAAATAACTGATTGCATTGTATTTAACGGGTTTTATAGCTTATAATTCGGTCATTCGGTAAAAATAAACTGAGTGCAAATATGTGGTGGGTAGTTTGAAACGCAATGGCGACCACTTCCGGCGTCTCGCCTACACACACAGTTTATACCAATTGCGCTTATTATGACATAAAAGTAATTCACGATACTCTCTGTTAACATCACCACAAAGTATTTTAACAACCGTTAACCATATTTGACTTAACTTTGTATGGCTTAATGATGGTTAAGTTGAAGGTTAATCTTTTTATTATACACTAACGTTTGACCGCGATTTCGTCTGCGTAAATGTCGGACCCCCGTTTCATTCCCTTAGTAGGAGTCATTTGTTGATTTTTACCACCTTAAAAAAACGGGGGCGAATTTAGAAAAATCCTAATTTCATTTTTATACGTCAAGCGGTTTTCGATATTTCGTGATAAGCGAGTTATTGGCCTTTCGCCTTTATACAATTAGATTAATTATATAATGGAATAGAGTCTATAACATAAATTACATTCTAAATATATATATTTTTTTTTATAAAAACATTTATTACTTAAATAATAAATTGTATCTAACCGGTTTCGACTATCAGTAACAGGGTCCACGTTGCCGGGTCCGTAACGTAACTTCGAGAGTCATATGTTCGATTAACGAAAAGTCGACTGAACGTTTGTTCGAATGGACTTTATTACGAAACAACCTTTTATCGCCAAACACTACTTCGACTGAACGATTCATCGAATATTTATTAATCGATGGCCTGCTCTTTCGAATATGTTTTAATTATAAAATAGTTTAATAATTGAAGTAAAATTATAAAAGTAACGTTCTTCGTCACAAGTGGAGGAAATCGAGGTGCACGTATATGATATTAATTATCAGTTCATATTACCATAATTATAATGATCCTATAGTTATAAAAAAAAATTTAATGAGATTTTGAATGCTTAAGTGATTTTACAAAATAAAACTAAATAATGTCACTACCTTCAATGATGCTCATTTCAGCAACACCCAAATTTCATGTTTCAAAATCTACGGGAGGAATGATATCTTAAAAGTGTTTGATTTCCTCGATGTATGAAATTTAACATGTGACGAAGAACGTTACTTTTATAATTTTACTTCAATTATTAAACTATGTTGTAATTAAAACATATTCGAAAGAGCAGGCCATCGATTAATAAATATTCGATGAATCGTTCAGTCGAAGTAGTGTTTAGCGATAAAAGGTTGTTTCGTAATAAAGTCCATTCGAACAAACGTTCAGTCGACTTTTCGTTAATCGAACATATGACTCTCGAAGTTACGTTACGGACCCCACGTTGCCGACGGTCAGGGCTCTAGAGAGTAACAAACCATGTCCAAAAGTACTGAACCCTTATTATTTCAAGTTTAAACTTCATGCAACACACAGTAATACCTAGGTACATTCTATGACATAATATCACGCATGTAATCTCCGAAGGGTTAAGCAGATGTGTACTCATTAGTATACCCACATTTCGCCGGATACATTGTAACTATGTTCATTCTATATTGCTATGTAAACGACGATTACTCGATTAAGTTGCGGTGAAAACCCCTTTTTTTCCCTTTCACATACTAAACGGGTGCGATCAAACCCCAGGCTCGGCTGATTCCTCTCACTAATTGCATGTGAGCAGAAACAATGAAAGCTCCCACTCCGCCGGTAATTGGAGGCAATCAACTTACTTCGCTATATTTTCATAAGCTGAGGATAATATTATGAAGAGTTATCAGGAGTTAACTAACTACCATGTGGTTTGGTTTGGGTCTGTTTAAAAGATATTTCATCAAATTATCTTTTTAAAATTTTCTAGAATTATTTTCACTTTTATTTCCCTTGCTTTATTTCTGAAACAAATTGTTACGAATTTGTGACTGCTTCGCTATGTTTATCTATATTATTTTTCAAACTTTTTGCATGGTAAGCATGGTTGCAAGCACGACTGCTAACCGTGGGGTTCCGGGTTCAAATCCCGGGTCGAGCCAATTATTATTTATGGATTTGCCATTAGAAATTCTCAGTAACAGCAAGTTAGTAGGTAGTACAGTGACCGTAAAACTTGACAGTCGTTACGGATAGTCAGTAGCCCGAAAGTCTGACAACCAGTCTTAGCATCAGGATAGACTAGAAGCTGACCCCAACGTAATTGGGAAAAAGCGAGGCAGATAACTGATGGCTGATATGTATGTTTGTTTTACAAGATATTGCAAAAATCCAACATAACAGTACTTCCTATCAAAGACAATATTTTCTTCATAAATACAAAATTTGATAAATGTATAGTGTTTCATAATGCGGTTGATTTATAAGGTTTATCTATAAAATTGATAGTTATGTCAGTGTCACTTACGTTATGAAAGTTTTATGAGTACGATTGTATAGCCCGTCCAAGCCGAGAGATGTCTTATGATGATAAGCGTGTTGATATATTAATTATTACATTGGAAGGGCGCAGGTACCTATTTCTATCTTTTTATACCAGTTATATGCAGTTATACGGCTAAGTATGTAAACTCTGCATAACTGTACGCAGTTTACAGCTCACGCATAATTATGATGTGTTTAATTAGGAACATTACGAAATACCACTCTTATGTAGATGAGAGAAGATTAAAATATTAATAATAAGTAGTTCCAGTAATATTAGTCGCACTGTTTAACGAGTGAGTGCGGGTGCGGAGACGGTTAGTGGGCCCAAGGTGTATTATAATTACCGGTGTAAGGTACACACCGCACGAGCGCGCGCCTCGCCGCAGGAGTTCCGCCGACGCCGAATAACTTATTAATTTATATTACACCTAAACTCATATTCACTACCTACTCCACTCACCTGTCTAGCTTGTTTGTTTTATAATCGCCTTATTTCAAAATACGTTAACGATGTGAAAATAACAACAGTAATTAAAAAAACGCAAATGATCGTCGAGAATTGATGTTTGTCGTTGTTCATTAAGACGAGCGGTCGGTCGGCGTGGTGAGGGTTTTATTAAATTTTATTGGCTTGTATATTCATACAACGGCTCGGACGCCGCTATAAATTAAATGAAGATTATTAATGAAAGTATTTCGCGGATATCGGTGAGATAGGTATCTACGCATGCGCTGTGTGCCGGGGCAGCCCTGGCAACACAAAGTACAGCGACAACCCTGTTAATGACATGGGCTTTTTGGGTAATGTCCACCATTATCATCTCTGTCTCTACTCTGTAGCTGAAAAGTGAAACAAAGCACGTGTCGCTGCACGTCACATACTTAATCACCTTGTTTACGTGAAAATCCGTGTAATAAACCGGATAAACGTCGTTATGCACACATCTTAAGTGCATTATAATTGCATGACCTACTTGAGTCGAATACTGCATAAAATAAATAAGGCCTAACGACATAATTCCAAGATAATGGAATAAATTGTAGTGATTATGTGAATAGGGTGTGTGAGCCTTAGGCTAGGTAGGTTGTGGGCTATACGAGCGTGGACTGTGCAAGTGAGAGCTGTGTGCAATGAGCTCCGTAAGCAGTTGGTTGCTCGGGGCAGCACCATCGCCTGCGGCTGGCAAGCACCGCGGGCGCTCACAATGACAACTGATACAGCATTAGTTTGTCATAAAATACCCTCGCCACTTTGACATTTAATGTTTCATTACCACATAAATAAATTACGGAAAAATGTTATCAGAGATCTGTATACATATACGTACAATCAACAGTAATTTTGTAAAATATTTGTAGTTTTATGACTTGAAGAGTCGTTCCATTCGTAAACTTTATCGCGAATTATACATGAAATTAAAAGCTTTCAATTTATGGCGAAAACAGTTTTTTGTTATCTATGATTTTTTTATCAGATCATTAAATTATCATATCCGTATTTAAAATTCGTGGGTAGTGGCTATATTCTTGCCAATCAGGTCATTAATGAAATTGCAAAAATCTCTTGCGATCATTTCCCGGTTATGTCATGTTATATTAAAAAAATAAAAAGAATTGATTCTAAGTAGGGACCTCTTCCATGGAGAAGGAAGGCCAAGAAACTCCATACTTACTCTTTGAAAATAAATGTTTTACTATACTTTTATGAACAGGATTATAAAGGTGACACGTGAATACGAATTACCTTGCATACAAACGACTATATTATAATATGTACAAAGTATTAATGATTTCAAGAGGTTACTAATTAATAACTGCCATACGTTTATTTTCTGAAAATTGTGAAGCATAAAGTTGTAATCTCATTATTTAAGTAAACGACCAAAAAGCAGTTCATTAATCATCAACACTCGTGTTCAGAGTGGACCTGCACGAACTGAACTGGCAATTTACATATATTCATTAATTTTACCTTCGTTTCCTATTATTAACCTTGAATTCTAATCATTATTGTACACAAAACATATTTTTAAAACATTATTAATTTAGTTTTGATTTCAGGAAAGAATTTAAAATAGTTCAACTGTTTACTTTCCTGCGAATATAAACTGCTTTGAATAACGAACTAGATAAGGTAAACAGGTTTCTGTTATAAATATTATGTCTTAGTAATAAATCTTTTAAGTCGACAATTGCTATAATTTATAGCTCCAAGTGATACTACAGCTCTCGTTGATACTTTTTAATACGAAGGAAGTGCGTAACTAGTGTGACTACATGTTTTTAATTATTATGTAGATATTAATAATACCCAACACTCCAGCTATTATTACTATTATGTGATAGTAAATCATTCTATCGAGTTATAAATTCTTTTTTATTGTCTACGGGTAAAAAATATTTGCATATTGCTCCTTTTGTTTATAGTAACAAATTTATAACTGTTACAGAAATGCTACTTGATAATAAATTGGTCTCGAAATATTTATGACGATTTAAACAATCTGCTACCCACCAACGATTAGTTTAAAAAAAAAAATAATCTTTAAATAATCACACTAAGATACGAGTATTCATACAAAATGCTAGAAAATACAAAATAAAATAAAGCTGCTCATTCATAGTAAGATAAATACACACAACTACGAGAAAGTAAAATATATTACATCAAGATTTACGGATTTAACACGCCAGTGTCGTTGGGAGGTCTTTGTGACCGGGGGCATATCGGCTCGGGGCCGGAGCGCGCGCTCGTACAATCGCGATCCGTCATCGCTACTCGCCACAGTCGCCACGCTTTCGTGTGACCGTTCTCATGAATTCTAATAATCTGACCTCATTCCAACACACGATTATACCAAGCTTTTAAATAAACCCTACAAACATTCATAAAGGTCTCTCCTACTTTATGAACGGATGTCGAAATTAACTTGAAAGTGGTGCTTTTAAAGTTGTGTGGAATTCAGTTGTTAAATTGTTATAATTAAAAAAGCTGTTTAATAGATCAGATAGTATTGTTTATTTATATATAACGTACAGTAAACGTAACATTGCGTTTGTCTACAAAGAGGTGTAAAAGAACGCACATTTTTCATAGTAAGAGGTCCTTAGAGAAAAGAAAAAACTACAAGCAACCTTCTATACCGCACGCAATTGGACACAACTCAGCATTTCAGGGTTACAGTTACAAGTGTCGTGAATGCAGCATTTATTTTATTATTTCGAGTACAGGCAGTTAAGTGGCGCGCTGATGATTAATTCGTCGGTTCCATGGAGTTTTTGTTTCACAATTAGGCGGGTGGACACGAACCGCCGTGTCGAGTTGCGTGGCCTATACATTGTTACCGATGTTAACGACTCAGCAATTCCAGTTCCGTTTCTGATAATATATTGCTAATTAGAAGTTTTATTTATAAATATTTTCGTGTATTTAGCTGTTTCTTGGAGCGGAATAATATAAACTTAGATTTATTGAGAGAAAACTTAAGTTTCGTGTAATACCGGTGCCTTGAGCCTATTATGTATAATGAGTTAGTTATATGTATTATAGATACTTATTGCTAGTAACGTCGTCCGAATTTTTTAGCACATAAAACATTACGTAATTAGTTAAATCTTCCGCTTCGGTAAATTTTTCTTACACTTTATTTTTCATTGTTGATGAAATTATTCTAAACGTGAATTTTTAGTATTAGGGAAGTCCATTTTTTTATTTTGTGATGGATGGGAATTTTATTCATATGAATTAATATTTTAGTTTCGCGTTAATTTATTTTAAAAGCAGGCAGTTAATCACTGGCAACAGTAGCAATACTATGTCTAAAAACATTTTAAGCCTGCAATAACTTAAAAGACTGTACTACGAATGAATTTAAGCATCCAGCTCACTCAAAATGCCGAATTTATTTTTATGCAACCTTGAACTCGTGACTTCGCCTGCTTGAGCACATTATGTATATTAAAATAAGTTATTTAATTAAATAAGTCCACGATAGCCCGATAGCCATCGGTCTACTATGGGAAAGCCAATTAGGTGTGTTTTGGTGAGAGCCGGGTTCATCCATCATATCGCCACGCCCCTCGGTTCCGTTCCGGCGCCCTCCGCCAACAAAACTTGAGTGCGTAACGTAACCTAGCATTGTTCAATTACATACAATATTGTTTAAGATGGAAAAAATACGTTAATCTAGACCTGAACGTGCGTCGACTGGCCTGTTGGTCTAGTATTTAGTGACCCTGACTGCTAGGACGGAGGTCGTGGGTTCGATTCCCACCCAGGACAAATCTTTGTGTGATGAGCACGATGATTTGTTCTATGTCTGGGTGTAATTTATCTATGATATGTATGTATTTAGAAATATTTCAGTATATTTATTAGTTGTCTGGTTACCATAGTACAGGCTCTGCCTAGTTTGGGATCAGATGGCGATGTGTTGGTTGTCCTAAGATTTTATTATTATTATCATCCCGGATGTCGACGGAAAAACGGTTAGTTTCTTTTTAATAACGTCTTAGCCTTAGCTAATTAAAAAGCCTCACAATATTTTTATTTTAGGAATTACTCCTGTACAGGTAAATATTTTTAAAAAACGGGTCACCATGATAATAAACTTTGAGAATGGCAATTACTTGCATTGAGTTAGTACGTAACCGGCAATTTCATTTCATGCCATATTATAAGTCTGTAACAAAACGAAAAAGACCCTTCGTCTAGTTCACGTCAATTAAACAATTACTTAAACAAAATTTGTAGTCCAACCAATAATCTTAGGTATAACGTCACTGAACACCTGCTTGTTTATACAATTACAACACATAAATACCTAACAAGTCATAGTTTTAAGTTATTCATAACACAATCTACATAAAACGATAAAACTATGACAATAACAAACAACTAATTTAAAGTTCACTCTCATCAGTTGAAAATCAATTTACAATCGCGATACTATCGCGCTCTTCATAACCGTCATATTCCAGACTAACCTATGTTAAGTAAATATTAAGGCCAGTGAACGAGATCTCTGGACTGCAGTGTAGCAAGTCTGTGTGTAGGTCTGGGTAGAGTGTGTAGTCGTGACATTTGCCTGCGCGAGTGTGCACCTGCGCCGCGGAGGTAAGTAGCCGTGAGGTGCCGGCTGACGCGCCGCGACATGTGCGACTAATTTGTTACCAGCAACGCACTCATTACACTCTCCCCGAAGACCTCCCGACGCCCGAGGTGTCGCCGACACAGCCATTTTGCCAGTAATTCTATAAATTGCCACACGCACAAGGAAGTGGTCCACGTGACACGAGACGTCATCTCAAAGGATGTGTGAAATGCAGGAAGCGTTTACAGGTTATTGAATGTTTTATTAATTCCCGTTATTTTATTATTTTTGTTAACTTTTATGCAATGTTTTATAAATGAATCATTGTCATCAATCTTTCTGATTCTATATTTATTTATATCATGCCGAATTATTTAGGTAAGCACTCATACAATTCGAGCGAGCATATCGTAAAAGCCATCTTTACATTGAATTGCAAAAGTGGTTAGTGTATAATTAAATGTTGACGGATAATTTATAAACCTCGATTTGCAGTGGCGCACGCACTTGGCTAACTCGTAGCCGCCTTCAAGTAATAACACTAACAGCCATTAGCTGCTTTCTGGAGCAGAACCGAGTGGACTCAAAGTATACAGTTAAAATGATAGTGTCGAAGACACGATTTGTGTAATTAGAATTTCATGAATGTATATCACTTGTCAAACATTTTGATGGTACGCACACTGGCCGCAGTCGCAGGCGCTCGTTAGCCGCCGGCGACACCCGGGGCGCACGTAAATCAACCGTTTTACGTCAACACTTTATAGCTCATTCAGGCCCGGCCGCTTTATCACCTTGTTCTTAGCACTGCAACAACCTCCACACCGCTCTCCCTCGAAACCGATACGTTTCACTTTGTTGTTTATAAATTACGACTCTAACAACCTATTGAATCAAATGAATCTATGATTATAATCAGTAGCGAGTACTACCCGTCACACACATCATCAATCACTTATTTCTAATAGAGCCACGTCTCTATTTGTCTATCGTTATGATTAACGAAAAGGTTCTGACATAATAATTATTTCGTGACATCTGTATGTTGGGTGCTTACCTGTCCATTCTTGTCCATCTCATTGTTGGTGAGCTTGACCTTCTCGAAGGAGACGACCTGCTTGCGCAGCTGGTCGCCAGAGTAGGGCGAGTCGGGGTGCGGGTAAAGGCGCGCGGGCGCCGGCGGGTCCGCCTTGCCGGCCACCAGCCAGGAGGAGCGGTGGTACGCGTAGCGGTAGCGCTTGCCGTCCACCGGCACCACGTCCAGCAGCACGGCGTAGCGCGCGTCTGCGCGGCACCCCGCGAACGACACGCGCACCGTCGGGAACATACGTCTGCAAAACACACAACATACACTCATTTAAATTAACTGCCAGCATTATTTAAAATTGCTTTTGTAAAATTTTATACAAGTCATTAAATTTCAAAATATTTCTGAAGAAATATTAATATAACGACAAATTACAACGACGTTAAACTTAACTTTCAACTATAAATTTCCGAAGGGGATGACGAAACGGTTTCACCGCACTAATGACCTCATAAGAACCGACCGAAAACTAAATTAGACATTACGAATACAAAAAGCTTATAATCCCCGAAAGTGTTTTACGAGACCAAAACACATGCTCGCAATAAAAAAAGATGATTAATGCATCTTAACAAAAACCACCAGAGATCCGGACACGGACGGTGACTTGTATAATTACAGGGTGAAACGCGAACTAGGAAATCAAACAAATATGATGTATTCGATTTTAATGCACCCCTAAATGGGCCGAAGCGCTTCCTGCCGGCCAGGAGCCGATAGCATCTCAACATCGTTTATTTATGATGTAGTCTTTCTTATTAAACTTTTTATAAAATTTAAACGGCACTTTTGTAATCTCGATGCCTAAACAAGTAGTCAGGGGCCTGTCAGATTACGTAACCGTCAACTAACAATTTGCCTGTCAGCTATAATGCGATATAACGTCACATCGTCTTCGAACCACGGTAAATTAGAAAAAAAAAAAGTTCATTATTGCTGATAGGAATTATCGGAATGCAAGCAGTAAAACCCAGGAGTGAAAATGTGAATGAATTAATAGTAGTCATAAAACATGGTGTCAAACCGATCTTTGAGGTAAGTGTTATATTATCTAACGACGAGGTATGAGAGTAGTCAATAAAACTTGAAGGCAGTATTAAAGTAGGTCACAAGACGCGAGTTAAGCACTGGTCATAAATAAATGGTATTGAAGAGTGTTTGGAACGGTAGTGTCATATCGATGGGATCAGTGGTCAGGTTTGACAATGAGAGGAGTTGCGCGTCGTTAGGCGACGCGACGGCGACGGTCGTGCCACCCAGCGCGCACGAGTAATGAGCCACATCCATCACGGATAACAATCGATCGCGACCACCAATTGCGACACATGCACCACCAATACTAATTGATTTTTTACCCCCTTAATAATTGTATACAATAGGTAGGTAATCGGGGTCATTTTAAAGAAAATCGGGGTTAATTTAAAACAGTTTTTTAATCGAAGTTTCATAAAGTTGTAAACAAATTAAACTAATTTATTCCCATGAATGATGTGCAAGTGTCTGTTGTCTACTTATTCATTTAATATTTTATAAAAGTGCAGTGCTGCAATTGCATCGCGTAACGTAACATTTTCATATAACATACGATTACCAGAAGTTTGTGGATACTATTATCTGAACATTGGTTCCAATTTGTTGTAGGTACCCAGTTTACAATTCTTACCAATAAAATAGTGGCAAAAAATCTTTACGCAAGTTTCTGTTCTCTAAACGTTGACTTTGATGTTGATTGAGTTATGAAAAACAGGTAACCTGCTATCATTGTGAGCATCTATGAACCCTGAAGTGGTCGAAATAAAGCCTGTTTTACAGTATACACACAGGATACTTAACCTTCAATGTTTCTTGTGACCTTTCAGTCTATAATTAGGTACAACTTGTTAATGTCTTGTAATATGTAACTTCAAGCAATAAGCTGCAATTACCTGAAGATACAATGTTCGCAAATGTGTTAGAATTCTGATCAGCTACTTAAGTTGATACTAAAACATAATCATAAAAGGCGTATGACGTAACGTCTTAACATTAATAAAGGTAAGCAAGCTAACAATTAAAGGGGTCCGCAGAAACCGAGGTTACGATCTATATTAATGGTGCATTTCGCGAGTAATAAAGTTGGTAGAATCGTCGGCGGACCGTCGGTCTCTCGCATTTACATAATTCATTAATAAACGTCGGGCCGCGATGCCCTCGGATAAGCTTAACAAAATACCCAATTGAATGTATGTATACAGACAAATGCGATTACTGTGTATGTAAATAGCAGTTAGATCATCGCGCGAATAGATATAGTACTTGTTTACCTATTGAGAACAATGTTGAACAGTGATGTGTCTACAGGATATTATACATTCATAATAGCATAGTATTTTATGTGGGAAATATTGGTTTTCCCACATTATATGGCTCATATGGACCTAATGAATATTCCGTGTCGGCTTTGAATTCATTACCCACATTAGAAAAAGTCAAACGCGTAAAATTTTAATGACCAGAAATCATTCGTATAAGAGATCTTCTCAAATAAAGAAATAAACTAGTCCAAGAGTAATATTAGGTTAAGTTTTATTCAACAGAATTATAATATTGAATGTCTTTTATTTTTTATTTTTTTTGTTTGCGGTAAGAAACCGCAAGTGTATGACAAGGTACGCATGAAAGAAGCCTAATTTCAGTTGATTGAGTGCAACAATTACGGAATACCGCATCCGGAGCGAGGCGTGTATATGTCCTCGTTTCGAACTTCTGTCGTTATTGTTTGTTTGCAGAAAATAAAAGTGGTTTTACAAACAACTGTAGTTTATTTAATTTCATTCAGTTGACAAAAATTATATGTCATGAGTCACGACGCGACACATTTACTTTTATAAGTTTTAAGCATTGATATACAATTGCTTTAAGTGAATATAAATCATATAATATGTTTATGAGACTTCCTTGATCACTTTACGTAGACTCACAGATCGTTTCATCTTTAAAATTCAAGAGCTAAAGTTGCGTTTCTTCAATTCTTAACACATTAGGATACAAGAGCACAACAGCTGGTGATCCTACATTTTTTCAGCTATTCATTTACATTACTCGAAGATACTCATTTGTACACACCCATTAGCGATTAACCTACAGTAAAGATAATTAAGTTGTAAGCAGGCAGGGGACAACGTGTTATTATGATAACAAACTATGCGCCTGCGCCAGATAATCAGATTATTGCGTTATTTATTATAGTAGTGTGACCTTTAGGTACTGTAATTGCCCTGTAAATAAACACAATTTTATTGTTTGTACCTCCTTTCTGGTAATAAGTCTGCGGTATTAATTGTCAACTGTTATTTAAAATTAATATGTTTGTTTCATGCGTTGCGTGAGCATTGAAATGGGTATTTATCTTGAACTATCTGTGGATGTCTAGAATTGTACAATATTTTACTGGATGTATTATTTCATATTTAGCCTTTCCTGTTATAGTTTCTATATATTGTACGTTGCATAATATATTGATACACCTGTAACTAAAAGGCTACAATCAAATGTCGAACTAAACTAATATCATGACATTTTATCATGAGAAGAAAGACAGTAAATAAAATATTTCATGTTTGTGTCTATCATCGACATTTTCGCTTTATGATTTATAATTCTTTATCTATTTCTATTCTATGACGACACCTGTTTTATTTACTGTATGTCTTAAGTTTTAAAAGTCTCAAGAAAAGGCAATCATTATAAACATTTTAAAATTGAAAGCAAGAAATTGCCTATATTTAATGGAATTATCTCCTATCAGGGGCAGAGAAATATTTTCGGCCGCTGTGCCAACAGCGTACGAACCGACCCAAGTGAGTAATTGTAAATCCCACAATAACCTTAAGGATATTTAACAAAACATGAAGGGAAGAAAATTGATGTAATAGTTTTTACATGGACAATTTAATAGGAATAAGATTTCAAAAATACATGTACTAAACCTTTAGAGAAGGTATGAATACTTACCTTAAATCAATTTGAATAGATACTTACAACGCTACCTACAACAAATTTAATTTACATGAAGTTTAAATATTTGTCCATCTATAATATTACTACAAAATATAATATGTTATTTAGGTACGTATACCACTTAATAATCCACTTTCACTATCGTCGAATTTTGAATTGTTATACATAATTATCATATTACGTACATAAACCTTTTTATTGTCTAGCGAAATTAGGTAATACCCATAGCTAGAGCAATAAACAAAACACCATAGGTTCAAGAAATATACCTACCTACTAACTAGTGTGGTCTTGATATCGTTATACCTTTTTAATAAGTTAATTACGGAAATTCCAGTAAAAAAACAGCTAGAATAGTCTGCTTATAAACCAATGTCCCTACAGCCTTTGTTTGCTATCATTATTTAATCTCAACCTGGTAGACATACCTAGATATTGTGATAAAAATTAACCCTGACATCGCCTGAGTACTAACAATAACCAACAAATATTTAACTTATAACAGGAAATTCTTCCACAAATAACTATTTAAATTAAAGAACATCGTATGAATAAGCATTCCGATCAAATATCACGTTTCCGTGCCATCGCGATAACATTTCTTTCATATTATAGAAGTGTTTGGTTCCGTTATACACGTATCATAAGGCGGTTATTCCACTACATGTCGTATTCGAATCAATGGGTGGTATCATTATGGACGATAAGATCATTATAACACAAACTTTGAACTTTTGAATCTTCACACTCCGTTTGGCTTATCTAAACGACAAGTTCTTGAAAAAAAACTCGTTCGTTTACTGACATTTTGGGAGATATCCATTTTGCTGTGACAATATCCTACAAGATATTTTTTTTTCATATGAATAATTGAGGAGTTCAATTTTTAAAGCAAAGAAAATTGTTGTCAATTAGAATCCACCATCTTACTTATACTTACCTCTAGTATAACTGTTTATGGATGGTCTCCCTACCCAGTGTTTGTAGTTTCTCCGACAACATAACTTATTATAAACGTCATCCTTATATTCTGCTAATTGCTTTAGGTACATGTTTCTAGATGTTGATAGCATAATTCAAATAATTCTATTTAAAGATGCACCATTAATATAAGAACAACGTTTACAACGGCTGCGTTCAATTTCGCAATCACATTAGCATTGCATAGCTGTCTGTAATAAAGGTCTAACAGACTAAACAATCAGCATTGTGGGAAATTAGATAATATTGAAATATTCCACACCATTTATAAATGTCATATTCAATCAAGTAAACTATTAATAAGACATGAATGCTAGCATCGAACAACTAACGAATATCTAATAGATCTTATTTAGAAACGGCGAAGGCATTGCGTAGGTAATTTATATCTATCCAATATCTAATCATTTACAATAAGTTGTTAGATATATGTATGTATTTATGAGTTGAATAGAAACATGACTGGTTTTCATGAAATGTCATCCACTCATACAGAGCGCGTTCGCACGCAACTTGGGTCATCGACACCGAGTTTATGTTTATTACAACTTTCAATTTATACATATTCCCGTTCATTAATTCTGCAACATGTCCTACTTACAAATGTTTCACACTCAATAAACTTAATATGAAAATGCGTTTTGTAACTAGTTGTTCGACTTCAATTTCCACTTGAGACACTAAACGATTTTTGTGTTCGTGTAATTATACAAGAAATAATTTAAGTACTTTACTGAAAGGAAAGTATTCGGTAATACGAAACCAAGCTATCAGCAAATACAGTATAACATTGGTAGGTATGTACATGATGCAGTGCGTGTGTCGCGTGGCGCGTGTCAGCTGTCTGTCGCTTACGTGTCTCGTTATGTCGCGCGTCGTCGCCGCCACGCGTCGCTCGCGCGGCTAATCTTGCTATTCAAAACAAAATATCCTGTTACTACAGACAACCTCGTGTGAAAATGAATAAAAAAATAAAATGGAAAAAATCAACAGGTACGACGCCCGCTCTAAGCGTCGCCACTGAGGCACCGGTAGAGACTGAGAGAGCCACGAGAACTGTCATCTGTCAAACCGCCATTTTAATTCTTGTGTAAATTACACAAATTGACACTTGACATGTTTTGTCGTCTCCCGGGTAATCGTGCGAAATGGAACTCTCATTTTATTACTTTTGCAAAGTGTCGGGTGGGCCCTCAAGTATATCTATCTAGTCATACGATCTCGGTTTATATCTTCCTTTTGTTTGCTACCAATACGTTAAAAGTACGATGATATGTTTTCTCACATTTTTATGTGTTCCGATGATTTATAAAGATAAAAGTAAAAGTGTAAATGCTCTAGCGAACTATTTTTTTTAAATATGGAACACGATGTTATGTGAGATTGATGAATCAGATACCTCTATCGACGACGAGGTAAACATATAGAGAGATTAAGAAAGTTTCTTCGGTGAAGTTTTAACTTTACGATGTCGTTATACTTACATGAAAAATAATGGAGACATAAATATTGTGAAAAGTGACGTTTTGTTAACGACCTCAAAGCAATGTGTATAAAGTAGCCGCGCGGCGGGGTGCCGCACTACAGGGAAACGCTTTGCTAATTAAAAATTCTTCTTTGTTTTTGCGTCCAGATTGTAGTTATGCGAGAAATGTTTTATTGTTTAACACACGATAATTTACAATAAGTAACATAGCATTAAGTGGAAGCGTGAAATTCTTGACTAAACTGGAGTTATTTGTGTAAATCAGTTCACGCTGGGTTTACGCTTAATATTTTTCACTTAACACCGCTTAAAAATATGAATAGGAAATACAAAATAAATTAGGTAATGATATTGAAAAATGTACCTTGAATACATGTTAAATGAATATTGCATTTTATAAAATAAATATGACTATACTAAAAATAAATTAAAAGAAAATTTAAGCTAGTAAATCTACATCTTATCTTTTATTATACTTGTACCTCTATGTAATACCTATATCATGTGTTTAATAGCTAAGTTATTTCAAGAGACTGCAAGGTGCTAAGGTAACGAAAGCAGCGATAGCTGCGTAAGCAATGATTTAAGTGGCCACATTAAAGTTTTATTACACCGTAGCCTGTTCAGCTGGCTACGCGTTATTTTATTGAGAGACCCCTAAGTGTAACCCCATACAACCGAATTTAGATTTGAAAAATATGGGTTAAGGGTTTGTATAAAACATTTGTATTATACTAAATTATGTTTTTATAGTAGCCAACGAACTTTTATCTTAGAAATAATGTCATAAAATATTCCACAGAATTTTTATTTAATTACGTAAAGTTATTAAAGTGACAAGTAACATCTGTTTCTAAGCCCACTAACGTAAACTAATTGCTAACAACGAAATAAAAATAACTTTCTTATTTCTTCTCTCTTCAACATTATTTACTTTTCTTAAAGTTATTATTTTTATTTTAACTATTTACTTTACGAGCAAAGTGGATTAAAATATATCTTATTATTATTTCAAATAATGAATAGTAAGTAGATACCTATGTACTTATTTAAAACTTATATTTTATTTATTCTTAGAAATAAGATTTTTATGAATAATTTTAACGATATTTCTATAAATGTAAAATTGTAATATAATTAAAAAAAAAAACATTATTAAAATAGTTTGTCAAGCGAATCGCCCTCACGCTCTTTTGACGTTATATGTCATGTGCCAATATAAAGCTAATTAATATCGGTCGGCAATTATAGACCAGTTAACATTAACAAGGTGCCCTTTAATTATTATCGTTGGAATCTGACTATGACGTCGGGTTTACGACACTTCCGCCGGAACCCCTGACTGGCCATAAAGCTGACTACACAATGGTCGATGTGCAACATTCGCCCTCGTAAACAACGCCACTACAGCACAAATCCAACGGTGTGACTCCCGACTAAATATTAAAACACCGAATGACCCAATATAACTTTACAACGTTCATAAAACTTGAAATAGGTTAGTGTTATTCGGTATGCAGCAACACTTAACAAACCATAGATTTATGTTTTTATAACAGTGTTAGATAAGATAACCCATAACTTCATATTCCGATCTTGGTAGTCATAACGACACGGTGCGTGATAAACGACGCAATAAGCAATTTCTAAGCTACATACTTGTAAAATGAATTTCACCTAAGCAAAAACGTGAAATTGTAATCAAGACATATCCAATGGGAAATTCAATGAGATGAACTAACTATTGTGGATGTGGCGGTAAATCAACGGGTAATGTACAATTAAACAATTTCTCATGCTCAACACGATCGACTCGCGTGTCACGAACATATGTGTACTATAAATACTGGTCGGTTTGTGTTTTACTGTGATTTCTGCGGTAACTGCAACATTTGCCTGTGTGCGTGAGTGCGTCAGTAGACATGGCGTCGTCGTCTCCGGCGCCGATTATACTCGAAACATACCGAACAACCGAACTGACCGACACTACATGATAGGTCAGCGGTCATTATCACTAATACAAAGGCGGTATACATTACAGAACCATGTTCAGACCCAATTTTCATGAAACATTTAAGTCGACACGGAAAGCGAGTTACCTATTACTATTTCATAAAGGTTGTGTTTTATTTTTCTGCCCAAATACTTTTCGAACATTCTTAGGGAAGGCGTCCACATAGCAACTAACTTACAATTTGAAAGGCTCATTTTGTTTAGGTTTCTTAGAAGAATTATTTTTTATTAAGTTCACATAAGGACTACTTTTCTACCTAGCCTCTTTCCAACTACGTTGAGTTCGGTTTCCAGTCTAACCGGATGCAGCTGAATACAAATATTTTACATGGAGCGACTGTCTATCCGACCTGAACCCATTTAATGCGTTGTGGACGTTTTGATAACACGATATCCCTAGGTAAGACTTTGGGACTTTTGACTCCCCATAACGACTGCCAAAGATCTACAAATGACAGGCGGGAATAGCAGCTTTACGTGCCTTCCGAGACACAAGGATTTCACACCACCAACTTAGTGTTCTAAGCTACACTTGAGACCACGAGACCAACGGTGACCAATACATAACGTCTACAAATTAAAAATAATAGTTAGGTGATTATTTGCTCATTTAGACCAGCTTTAGAATAGTAATTATGAAATTTAATTATAGTTTGATTTGAGTGTTCAAAACTCAATTCCGCTCCGTCATTAGTCGTCGGAGAGAGGGTAGACATTCCGTCATTATCCGTGTTCATTATAATCTTGGGCAAGTATCTCGAGCGCCACCTCGACTCGAGATTACGCCGTCGTAATTAACTGTTTTACACGCTCCCAATGGCTTCATTTCGCTAATGACCACCTCGACTCGTCCTTCTATCTACACAACTCCAACCTTTAAGCCAATTTGTACCTTTCATTCAAGATTTTAAGATAAATTTTCATTCATTCTTGATTACCTCAATTTAGCATCATTTATTGAGGAAACATCGTGCCTGTTTATTTGCAATAGTATAATCAAATTTCACTTTGACTACACAGCTAAAACTAATGAAGCAATAACTTTATTTGTATTTATTTACTTTTACGATTCGATAGTTTATCACCAGCCATGATAAGATGACATCCGTTTTAAATAAAAATCTTGGTTTATTGATTAGTTTTACTGCTTATAATGTCGGTGTGGGTTTAATTGAATTTAATAAAGTCATTCCACTTCAGTACTATCGACAAGACGCAGGTTTATATTTTTTTTTAATACAAAGAATAATCACCAAATCATACTTTTTTTTCCCAATCAAATTCATACTCTCGACTCTATAGTCGAGAGTATGAATTTGATTCGCTCGCCGTTTTATTGAATTTACAATATATTTTTATATTAAACTAAAGCTATGAAAAGTATATTAATAGGTTCCTACTTTAAAATAACTTATTAATTTATATAGAAAAATAACGTTTATGAATTAATTAAGAGCTTTACGGTTTCCTTTTTTATACGTTTCGTAGCAGACAGGCAGTATTATTTTTCACTAATATTATAAAATCGTATTTATCTATAAAATGTTAGAAAAGTCTTGGGACGTCGCAGTTGCAAAACAGGCTTACAACTACAGGTAGGTACACCATTAGCATGCATTCAATCAACTACAATTACCAGCAACAATTTTAATTCCCTCGGTCTGCATCGTGGTCTTGTTAACAGAACATTTATCATAGGATCGCATTATGTTACCCCGTGTAATTACCGTAAATATACAACTGCACTTCATGCCAGATGTAAGTAGGTATCTACTGCCTTAATCGTATCCTATACATAAGTATAATTTGTACGTTCTTTGCCAATGCAAATGCGCTTATGAGTACCTAATAGCTCTTGCAGTGGTAAAGTGGCCTTCTTGCTGTCAACAGGGGTACAATTATCTCATCAACGTAACGTAATGTATTCGCTGATATCTTGCACAATCATACTCACATTAAATGTGATACGATTGCACTAAGTAGGGGCTCGCTCTTATAAATTAGAATCGTAATTATTTATTTTATTTATGTGGATAATTTAAGTATCTACTGCTGGCAATTTTGTGATAGTAATCGTGAAATTAATTAAGCATGCTCTAATTGGAAACGCTTTAAGAATTTGCTACGTTACAAAATAAAGTGAAAACATAGGCCATGTAAGTCAATACTATTCATATTACACACTATCTGTATAATCAACAAATTGCCATGCAAACAACACAAGTTATACCATACGCACACTTTCCATTACAACCACAGTATTATCAACTCTCATCAAATATTACACGAATATTTATGATTATGTCAGTATCGTAACGATATTAAAGTGATTTTAAAATAACTACATAATATCTTAATAATTGTATTCATATTTATAAACTGCTAATCTGTTGGTTTTCTATGTCGTAAATTGTGCTCGCGTCTAGAACATTTGAATATAAACGAGATCATAATATTCGGCTTGAACCACACTCCTATCATAAGGGATCATGCACACACCATTCTTTTACGATGTTTCTATAACGACTTTGCGCTTGGAAGACTTTTACTGCCTTTATTAAAAACTAACTGTGAACGAACAACGAACAATTTATTCCCTGATTTGTATTCTTTATATGAGTAATTAATAAAATACTAATGTGTAATCTGATATATTTATCTATTATTTTATTGCATTGCAGTTTGTTATCATAAAAAATATTATGCACAATTAATTAATGCTTTCTTTCATAATTAACCGTGTGGATGGTTGCGGTAACGCATGGTTTTTTTTTAATTAAATATTCTGTTTTATAACAAGAGTCTGTGAAGTGTAAATGACATGAATATGGCGGACTAGTTTGTGCGATGTAACAATTATAACACCGGTTCCCGTTAACTCAGTACCTACTTACATAATAGTAAGTGATTAATATCACGCCGAGGTGCTTTTATTACAACTCTTCTAATATCTACTTCCCAATTAATATTAATTTAAATTACGATGATACTTTTAAAAAAATAAGCTTTATGATCTGTACTATTGCTTTATGCGATTGTGTTTAAGATTCACCGAATCCTACAGGTATACGCACTCAGTGGCGTGCATAGAGTTTTTAGACAGGGTAGGCAGAACAGTTAAAAGCTATTTAAGCTAGGTAGGTACCTTACCAAACATGTACTTAAGTACCTATCATGGTTTTGGTTCGTCGTCTTGTCGACTTAAATAATTATGTAGGTAATTGCCACCTTAAATAGCCTAGATTGACTGATTTTGTAGACATATTTTACGGATACCTATATGTTTTGATGTTTCATATTAATTTGAAAACTAAATAATAGCAGTCAAATTAAATAAAATCCGGTGTCATTGACCTTTCACGATCACGTCTTTTTGTCACCTGTAGTTTTAAAAACGCATATTTTTTTACTTCCTCTATACACACACCACATGAACAACTTTCACAGTGAATATTATCCATTTTTTCACACTATTAACATCGTTAAATCTTAATTAACTGATAACAAAGCACGATCACGTCTTTTTGTCACCGATAGTTTTAAAAACGGATATTTTTTATTTCCTCTATACACACAACACATGAACAACTTTCACAGTGATTATTATCCATTTTTTCACACTAATAACTTCGTTAAATCTTAAATATCTGATAAGAAAGCTCACGACCAAATCAAAACAAACAAACGACTAATGGCCGCTCAAACTACTTGTTTATAAAATACGACAAAAAAGATGGTGCTTTATTTAGAGAAAGTTGAATGAAATAATGTTACTTTTTAAAATAGTCGCATAATAAAGCTAGCTTCCGATCGGAACACTTCGGTAAGTCTCGTGATTCGTCGTGTAACAAGTCATGCAGTGTCTATTTGGTGCGTTTGTGTGCGTTATTTGTGACATGTGTGCCTCGTATCTATACGAACGCACACCCATTTAATCCGTATGACCACGAGAGCACACATATACACATTAAGGCACGACTAGTTTGTGTCTTTTCCGCGGCAGTCAGCGGCGTTAGCGTAGCGCAATGTGAAATCGCGTCAAATTGTACGAACGAGCTGACTATTTTGTATCGATGTTAATGTTATTTATACGACACTCGAAAGATGGCGCTGAATTATTATTTAAGATTTTTTTGTTTATTGATAAATACTCGTTTATAAAATAATATTACATATCAGAACAACATTATAAATATTTATCTGAGTTACGTAGGGTCGGCAGTGTCTTTCTGCCTCTATGGTATGCACGCCACTGTACGCACTGAGCATTTATCTAGCGTAAACCGACAGTGTAGACGCCGCGTAGCAGTAGCGAAAGCGCGTAGCGGTCGCGTGGGATCGTAGCAAGCGCGTAGGCGCGTAGATGCGCGTAGAACCAACGCGTGTGCTGCGGAAACGCTTTATCGGTCCAATATAAAATATTTAGATTCGAATTAGATAGGTTGCTAAAACTTGATTATTATACGAACGAATGAAATAAAGAAGATTTTTAACCAATTTTTTTTTTGTGTAATTTTACTTCCAGGTTAATATATTATGTCTATCGTGCCTTGCGTTTGTATAAAATCTATCTATGTTTTGTTTTAATAGTTTTCAATATTAAAGTAACACGCCTAACCAAACTTTGTCTTAAAAACCATAACTTGCAAAATTATCTATCATGCTATTGCATGTGATGGATTTCTTATTAGAAATCCATCAAATTCAAAGCAAGTATAAATTGCAAATATAATGTTCAGCTGTCATCCCAACTCAAAGCCGGGTTCAGACGCAGAGCTTTCTGCGGGTAACTGTACACGTTGTAAAGACCAGGTCACACTGATAGATGCGATGCCTCGTCCACGTTAAATGAACCGTTGAGCGTCTATAAAAGTCAATAAGGCGTAACGCAGGTGCCACACGAGACCGGTACGGATATCTTTAGATTAAACCCACGTGTACGTATTCTGTTTCTTTACCAGCTATAAAGTTTAACCTATCTTTAATATAATTACTTAAGTAGCGCCTTATCTTACTTAAACTTGACTGAATGTGTGTAATCTAAGTCGTCATTATTATTTAATATCTCATTATAAATAAAGTGATAATGATAACTGTTAAAGAGGTGTCTCGTTTTAAAAACCTGATTGCAATCGGGATGATGAAAAATTTATACTTATGTGAGTTAATTTCAAGCTTTCAGTATTTATTAGATTTTTACATAACATGACGTAAGTAGAGCTGCTTTCTTATCATTTATAAATTACGCAAATAATTTGGCATATAGACAACTTGATAATCGCAAGATCATGAACATCGTAGGTAGGTACTTGATTTCTTGTTGATATCTCCAATACCTCAATACTGACGTTAATAATTATAGTAACAAGCACTTAGATTTTAATAATAAAATATATGATAATGACATCACTGCATTGTATGAGGTCTCCGAGCTCTTTCCGCCAATTACATGCATAAAACGAGTATTTTGTTCAAGCAGTGTAACCATGTTCCCACATATGCTCGGCTCAAGATTGATATCGCCACTTAGCCGAAGTCAGCTGCTGATGTAATTAGCGATGCGACTCGCGACCCACTCCGCGAATTTATCTTACACTCCTTATATCTCATCGGGTTGGTTTTACTTGCTGAAGCTAATTGAAACTGGTGAAAAATTGCGACCACATACCGAGCAATTTAATGTTGTTGCCTTCAGGTACGTACGTATGTAATTCAAACGAAGCAATGTTTACTTTTAATCGTTAATGCTCGGCGGACTCTTAATAACCATAACTTGGCCGGCCACAATAAACTAACGTCTTTAAAACAACATTCGTAATAAACGAGACATCCTTATTGATGTTTGTGTGAAGACAGATAAATATCACAAGCCAGTAATTGTGCCGAGATGTTTTACTTGCCGGTTGCAAACGAAACCTTTATGTTTTCTTGTGAAAGGAGAATTGATCGTTTGCAGATTAATGTGGCGTAAAGAAGGCTTACACAATGTTATTCTTACAGAATAGGCTGTGGCGTATAACAGATTGATGCGAAGTGTCAAATCGCTGTTAATGCGGTACCAGTTTGTAGATTGCAGCGAGTGGCGCGAGCGTGGAGCTGCCGTGACGGACAGAGGGCACGCTCGTTAGTGTGACCGCACCATTATCGATGATGGATGGCCACCGCCGGCGCCATACCGACACCCGACAAATTTAATTTAGACCACTAATGTTGTGTGCTGTTACTTATAGATAAACCGATTACAGCTTCAACGTAAAAAAAAATAAAATAAATAAACGTCAACTATCTAATACCAAATAATGCTGTTTTAATAAACACCTGAAGAATCAACAAGTTAAAACAAATACAAGTATTAATCAGCATCAGTCGTAATAAAGTTCTTGTAAAGTAGGTAACGCAGGAGAATCATGATTGCTACAATGTAGGCATTACAAAGTTTCGATAATTTCTCAAGCACGTTAACGTGGCTACATCGTACGCACATAAATTTTATAACGTAATTCCGTTTTAATGAGCACAAAATAACATTTACAGGTCGCTCGTGAAGAGATGTAAACTGCTTTAATTGCACCTTTAGCAATCGAGCACCTTGGTCGCTACGAGCGTCGAATCAACACCTTACATCCAAATTGGTACATAAACACGGCGCAATAAACGGGAGCCGGCACTTTACTGCGGACTTTTAGTTTATTGAAATAATAATGAGTAAAAATGTGCGGCGCTTGCCAAAACACGGAGATGTTGACGTTGGAGCAGACAGCGGCGGTAGACAGGTAGGTCGTGGAGTATGTATGTGTATGACGGGGAGGCGGGTGGTAAATGCAGTCGGTCGGGGCGCTAACGGGCGCGGGGCAAGGGGCGGGGGCGGCGGCAGGGTGCTGGGGAGCAGACGTCGTCGAGGAGCGTCGGAGGCTGCGATCGATGAAGCGCGGACACGCCTCGCGCACGCCACCGCAGCCCGCAGCCTACACTCATTGTTGATTCAGCCGCCGCTCCTTCGTCTACTATTATACGAGTACCTACTACCCTCGTACAAACTGCCTCTGACGAGTTCACTCGAATGCTCTGTGGATGAACATCCATCATCTGTAAACGGGTGACCTTATTCGGGCACTGCTAACCCAACGACATAGAACGTCTCAGGACGACCAACACTAAAGTGAATCGAATCTCGTTTTATATTTTAGAATGCATGTGAGCTGTCAAGACATGTTCCAAATGCGATGAGCGTGTTAAACGACTGTATTGTGATGCGCTGTCACTGCGAAGGCCGGTGCCTTTGCCCAAAACCCTCGCCACGTCGATATTATCTCGCCTCACGGACTAGGAAGCCACTCGCTCCTACCAATATTCATATGGGAACACAAAAACAATTTAATCTGACATCAAACGATATTTAGTAATCCGTTTTATTAGTAGAGAGATACTTTACGGTCAAATTAGTAATTTATCTACAATGCATTTTGTACATAGGTATATCTACATACAAAACCTTTTTTTTTAATTTTGTAGCGTAAAAACGTGTTAACTGTGATGTGAAACCATTATCAATTTAACCTCGATTTAATTACAATGACTAGAATATTATTAGTATTCTGGGTTTCAATTGCGGTGTTATCTCAGAGCTATAAAAATTAACGTGTTTATTTCGAATACAAAAACTCTTCCAAAAAACGACACAAAAACCAAACTCGGTTATCGGTACATCTAAAATCTTGTCAAAACGGTTAGTTAAGCGCTGGATCAGGCGACGAGTACAAAACGGGTGACGTGTAGCCGACCGCCGCGAGCGACTCAACCCGTAACCTACACACACCAAGCTGAAATAACTTTAAATCTTCTCAGTAATAAGATCCATAATCCTGTATGCGTTTCAATATCAACTTTAAGATTACAATTTTGTGAGTGACGATCAATTTGAATTCCTCAGGACACTGATCCGTCACCGATAAAACACTCTAGCATCGTTTGGTGACAAGTCAGTCGTGCACTTGTAATCCGTGGGATTAAAGACGTCTTCATTAACAGCCCGTCCTGAACGTCTCTGACTCTGATGAAACCGACATATGTTTTTAAATTGCGTTTAACACGAATCTAATTGCTTTATGTGCCCACTAATATGCCGTTAATTTTGCCATAATACCGCTGACGGAAACTAATTATGAATATTATATATAAATTCTTTTATCTTTGGGCCGCTCCTCCATAATTTATCATCATAAAATAATAACTGCGAGAGTTAAGCAGGTTTAATGAGGCATCAGTCAAAATTACCACGCTTTGTAGAACACCACCAAAGTAATAGCGTAAACAACTGCTCCAAATGCTCAAATATGAGTACCTATGTACACTTACATTTATTAGTCCTATGTAAGGTTCCAGTCGAGTTGGCAACAAGGGCTGTTCCGAGCGAGGGAGTGCGCCTCCATGTGTAGGTGAGGTCGTCGTCGGTACGCGCGGGTCTGCATGTGTGCGACAACAGGTACAAGAGTGCCTGGGATCCCGCATCCTGGTTGTGTTTATTTACGAAGTCGGAAGCACGTATCTAGACATATTATCTATCCACGCATAGCCGGCAATAAAGCATGGCCGTGCATCTAGTTATACAGCTGTTGAGGACACGGCCGGATTTGCGCACCAACTGTAGTAAGTCACGCGACAGCAAGACAATAAAAACTTATCAAGCCTCTTATAGCTAATTAGGCGAACACTTATTGTTATTTACACGCCACACGATAGGTATTTACAAGTCAGCGGTGTCACAGAGTTCATGACAGCACGAAAATACTACAAATATATTCATAGGCTCCGAGCCTATTAGCATTGTTGGATGTAATCGACGACATAATGCGACTTCATATATATTTTTGAACCTTGGCCTGGCCGTTGAAGTTAAATATTAAAATTAACAAGTTTTTAAGCAACGGTACTACAAATGTTTAGATGTCATTGAGCACTAAACGGATTGATTGTGTGTGAGATAGTGTCACGGCATGTTGGTGCAGATTGACGTGACAGCTTGCACCTGTATGTGCGGCGATTTAATTCGTCCGAATGTTAATGAGGCGCGGTCTGCAATGCGCTCGCGCTGCCAGCGAGCAGCGCCTGCGTAACCCGACGCTACACCTGTCCCGATATGAAATAATTTTTATTTACAGAGCCCTCCGGAGATTATGAATATTTCGTAGTAGTATCGTGGCCGACATCGGACCGCATATTATGTTACATCGCAGGGTAACCTATGACGATCCATAATTTACGTAGCCGAGACGCTCGCCCGCACTGTCTCTACATTTTGGTAAATAATATTTTTACTTGACACCTTCCCTAGTAGTCGTTTGACAGCGTTATAGAGTTTTTTCTGAGAATCAATTGAAACATAGACGGTCGTAAAATGAAAATGTATTATGTTAATATTTCAATAGGAAATGGTATAAGTAGTTAAATTGTTGAGCAAGAAGATTCCAATATCCATTGTTAACAATGTTAATGTAATGTAAAATAGACACTTTAAAAATATTAGAATGTCATATTAGCTACTTGTACGTTTCAATATTTTCACGTTATAACAAACACGTAGTACGAAATGCTTCGCAGATAAAAAGAGATTTTTTGCATTTTTATAAACAGCCAGCAATACAGGTACCGTTTGCGCGTCTGTGCAAATTCAGAAAAAAACTTCCGATTAAATTGATCTTAATTATCAATTTCACATAGTGAGCACCACCAGTAAGGCTCGCAGTATCCAATAAATCATCTTCCACACGCATCATAGTAATCCATACCGCACCGTTTAGGGCACCGCTACAGCAACAAAAAATAAACATGATACTACACACTGCGTTTAATTTATTGAATATGTGTGCGGTTTTTATTGGTAATAAACCTATCTATATGATTGTAAAATTGCTTCAAGGTGTGAAATTAAATACATGCGATTCTAGGTCGTAGCACGTGGAACTACTACTCAGGCAACATGTGTACTTACGTGCATCGACAAATATTTTAAAGTATAGCAAAAAGGTGCATAATGATGAGCAAGTGAGGGTTGCGTGGAGAGCCTCGGCGAGGAGTCATCAATCATGCGGCCGGGCCGCCCCGTGACGAATGCCAGGCCAAACACCATTGTGACCGATGCCACCCACACGCGGGACGCTCGCGAATACGAAGTACCTAGTGACGTCACAATATTGAAGGGTTCCGTAACTCTTTACTAAATGACAGTTGAGTACTGTACAATTGATAAATCAGAGTTGTAATTAATTGTTTAAATCTTTTAAAACTTTTAACATCCATGAGTCAATTAAATGTCTCCATAAAGCCTTTCATTATTATAATATTTTATTTTATAGATTTCTTTCGACTAGTAAAAGGTTAATAAAAGCTATTGATGCACAGTAGGTAGCTACTTTTAACTTTCACCACTTAGCAAAACCTTCATCATCTTTCTTGTAATGGATAGATATCGATTGATCCGTGTTTCGATTTTTATGTGGAACCCCAAAACTAAAAAATGTAATCTACGAGTATTGCAAAAAAAAATGTATTGTGAGTGCTCATTGACACAATCTTCGGACATAGTGGTACAATACATTGTTTGTATATTAATGGTTCACCTTACGCGGAAGTTCCTTCGTAGAAACTCCCCCGTCGCGACCACTATCAACTATGTTGTAAATGGCCGATATTATTCACTGGAGCCTACCACACACGTGGTGGTATGTTTATAATGGATTAATATTTATTCAAGTATAAACGCTGTTCATAAATTTTGTGAAAAAGTGTTCTGAGGAATGCTTACTTTTGGTTTGACTAATTAAATTAATTTCGTCGGCTACTTACAACATACATCGACCAGATATAGATTAGGCTTGTCAGTAATGAAATAGCAACATGGTCGTTGACTCTAGAGGTCTTTAGGAGGCTTGTTCATCGGTAAAGTTGACTAAATGTAAAGATTTATTTATTTATTTATCACAAACACAAATATTCATAGCCAAATTTTATCTTTTTACTTCGCAATCACTGCTACATAAATTAATTGAGGTTAGTTGGGCCAAACAAACCTGTTCCTATCAAAAAAATCTCCAATTTTTTTGAAGCAATGGTTTTGGTTTAGGATATTGAAATCTTTTCTCAACATAACTTTGGGACAAATGAACATTTAACTGTTAAACATTAAACTATGTTATTGGTGGATGTTGCATTTGGCATTTGTAATCAGTTTGGAACTAATTAATTAATTTATTGAGATATTGTGGTTTCGTTATGGCAGAACTTAAGCGCACTACAGTTACAAGTAGGTATGTAGGTTCCCTTTAGCAATTCACCTAGGCAGGCACACATATCCATAACGTCCGATTTAATCGGCCTCAGTTCACCTCGGGGAATGTATGGGCCGCATGTGCAATTAATTGGCTTATCGTGAGTTTATTGATTCGGTAAGGCGATCCGTTTTAATTACCGCCATCGCTCATTTGCCGCTGATTGGCTCCCAACATACCTCAATATGCTACGCGCACTAGTTTCTAATGAAACCCGGCCAATTTCAAGATCTCTTGCAAATGAAACTGCAATCGTGGTCGCCACGCCTTTTTACTTTATTCGCATAACTGTTTTAATTAAAGAGACTATTAACGCCAGTACTCTTAACTCAATATTGACAAGAATTTCCAGCAAATAAATTCCGCTGGTAGTTACGAATACGACAAAACAGAATTGCGGGTGGTTATTTGCATTCTTTCGTTTATCGTTTTGCACACATTGTATATTCTCGAGGAATATAACTCGCTGCTCGGTACTTAATGAGAACCCAGCGTATTATTATAGTTGCTGTCTTCTGTCCAATTGGCTTTCTAGGCGAATGCTTCCAAAACACAACTGTGTCGCTGTCGTATTGTATAATTTTGTATCGTAAAAAGGGTAACAAATATAAAAGTTGTTCGTTGAGCACATGTCGCGGCGCGCGGAGTCTGCTATTACAGCTAATTGACAGTCCGCACACGAGCTGTGTTCACTACGTATTTGTCACTTCCCCTCCGCTAATGACACGTTACGCACCCGCGGCGGAGGACTTTCAGAAAATAAACAAACACAATGATGATGCACCAGTAGGTATAGCTCGGTTCATGGCTGATGGCAAACTATGAACAATGGAATTTAAAAGGGTAGTTTCTTACAAAGATACTTTACAAGATAGTTTGAGTACCTCCTTACGTATTCATGTTAAACAATTAACTTATAGCAAATTATTACTTAGTTTGTTGAGTGTCAGATAAACGAATCAAGTGATAGCAAATCCCACGATAACAAATAAACTTCACCCTCGGAGTGAGGAACTGCCGCAAACAAAGTTATCAATAATCACGATTTGGTTAATGGCCCGGGGCGGACGACGAGTTCCGTATAACGGACTCATAATAAAGATATAATATCAGCGCACTCTCCCGAGGGTGACGAATTGCTCGTACGATTAACTCTTAAACGACAAATAGAGGAACTCCCTTCCCGCAGCCCTCCCGCCCGGGGGTAAACTAAGCCACGACTTCCGCTAATTATTCGGGGGAGCGGCTCGGCAAATAGCGCCGTCCTCCTCGCACTTTGCGAGCCGATGCACATCTCCGCAAAAACTCTCTGAAAACCAAAATTTTCCCTTCTCCCGACGGGCGGTCATATTTCTTCCCTCTCGCTCCCATTAAACACGCCGTAAACGCTTTCCTTTTTTCACGCCCTCGCTCTAATAGAAAGGCAAATTACGAGCTTACGGGCGCGGACGGGTGGCGATGTACGAAACCGCCGTGGCGGCCGTACCTGCTGCGTCCCGCTTTCACCCGCCGACTCACATATTTCCGTTCTCCTCGGGAAAACAGGGGTTGACTACGTGAACTTTCACGTCATATGTTTATACTCGTATCTATCATGCTACTTCACTATAACACAGCTCACGTACAGCTACTTGCATCTAAATATCGATGGCTTTTTGCAACAACTCAGAAAATAACTCGTCTGGAAATAAATAAACTTGCGGCGAATTAAACTGAACAGTTGGTATCGAC
Source organism: Hoplodrina ambigua (assembly GCA_949774945.1). Classification (NCBI taxonomy): domain Eukaryota; kingdom Metazoa; phylum Arthropoda; class Insecta; order Lepidoptera; family Noctuidae; genus Hoplodrina; species Hoplodrina ambigua. Next base: position 5,443,985 of record OX458969.1, on the reverse strand, counting down.
TTGTTTAAGTAATTATAAAAATATTTATTGGCAGGTAAATAGCGCACCTTCTTTTGCAATTAAATGGCGATAGAAAATGGCAGCCATTCCTTGTCTTATCAAGAGCGGGTGTTTTTCAAGTAGGTACCTAGTCATCCTGTCTAACCGGCTCAATAACATTTTAGATAATAATATATTAAATGAATAAACCTTGTGGCAATACCAATTATTAAATTGAACACTGCTTTAATAAGTTAAGGAGGTACGAATCATTTTCCAATAATAATAATAGTCTAGATATAGTAGTAGGTATACACCCGCCATCACCCGCCTTTTCCCAATTATGTTAGGGTCGGCTTACAGTCTAACCGGATGCAGCTGAATACCAGTATTTAAGATAGAGCTACTGCCTATCTGACCTCCACAACCCAGTAACTGGGTAATACAATACCCCTTGAAAACACTGGTTGTCAGTTTTTGGGGCTTCTGACGACCCGTAACGACTGTCAAAGATCCATGTATGACAGCTGGGACCAACGGCTTAACGTGCTTTCCGAGGCACGGAACGATGTCAGTGATGTCTAATATAAACTTAGAAAGTACATATGAATTGAAAAAGGCACATTGGTACTTGCCCGGATTCAAACTCACAACCTCATGCAATTGGCTCCGAAACTACTAACCCGATTTGAAAAATCCTTTCACTGTTGGGAAGCTACACTACCTCCAGGTGACATACACTATATTATATTTTTTTAAATTAGGGTTCCGTCAGATAATTGACGGGAACAAAGTCGCGGAAAGAGTGCTACTAACATATAAAGTCACATGCACAAACAACAAAACAAAAACAACTACCTGTAAGCCAAATATTTGTTCGGTGTGGGAATCGAATCCGCGAAACGCAACGCAGCAGCTATCCATTAGTCCATTGCGCCAACCGTGCCCATGTCATGGCATCTTCGACTAATTACTTACATAAGATAAGATCGCTAATCATTAACTATCGTTTGACTGCCTCGTTGGTCTAGTGGTTGCAAGCGCGACTGCTGTGCATGAGGTCTAACCCTTCGGGGATTACAGGCGTGATGTTATGTTATGTATGTTATGTTATGTAACTATCGTTGTCCATACGCTAGCTATCATCTTTAAAAATTGACTCCAGCTACAACAAGGCAAATTCTGCTAATAAAAAATAATTCAGAATCTAATCGCAATCTTATCTCAACGACAATCGATGTAAGAAATGTATGTAAATAAGAGGGATTTTTGACAGATTGAGACTGACTGAAATTCGATTGCGATCGTTCCTTAAACTTATTAAAATTACCCCTAAGTAGAATTTGCCACATGAGTGTATAACATTCAATTTTTATTTTGAATAATGACATCAATGTCTCAATAATAAAGCGGTTAGGTATAATTTTCAGGCAAGAACACAAGAGCGCAAGCTGTCAGCCGCTGACAGGAGTGAGTCGTTGTACACGAGCTTTATACACGGTGGCGACAATGCTGACGAGCGGCTCGCGTGACGTCAGACATTTCACATTGTGTGCAACCCCGCTCCCGTGATCAACTCAAAGGCTTCATCGACCAATAATGTCATTAAACTCCAAGTCTAGCGCATGAGAATAGGCTAGAGTAAAGCCGAATCAGTACCAAGACGAAGTTCTCTTGTTTTTTTTTTGTAGTATCCTCTAACACGGGTTCAAGTCTAACAAATGCTTATAATAAAAATTCAACAACCAACATGCAACAAATTGCACTCCTATAACATCTTCAAGATTAAAGAGTAACCCCAAAACTTGTTATTGTTTCACTACTCAAATGAGTATCCACGAGCTTGTCTATACCACCGACCGTGACGGGTTCCAAATTACAAGTCAAACTTCGCCGGCGTCACAAATGGAACCTCCAGTTTCATGATTTGGTAATGAGCACGTGCCGTCAGATTGTGGCTTGTTCATACAAATGGCAGTCATTTTCGAGTTATCGACTTAACACCACCGCGGAAATGGAAAATAATAACTTCATCGCTGGGCGGCGACACGTACGGATATAATTTGGACGCATTAGACGTCGTTTGTACGAAAACTTGTGGCTTAGTGCGCGACTAGCTCATTATTTTATTGTTATTTCGTTTCGTTTCTTCAGCCGTCAGTAATGTGAAAAGATTTTGTTTGTTCTGTTGTTTATTGTTCTACGCGTCATTATGGATTAAGCAAGTGACATCCGATTGTATGGAATAACATTTTCTGATTTCATCAGTGCCTATATTAAATTAAATTCATAAATCTGGAATTTTGCTCGCAATTTTATTGCACGCTGTGAAATAGGATAAATTACTTGATTGCATCAATTGCGCCAAACGCAGATAAAAGAGCGATACCTACCTGCTACAGTTATTCGTTTATGATTTACCGTCACCGATCCGATATACGTGACTCAAGAAGCCTTTTAAATCTTAAGTAGCATCTGCGAAGTAGTCAATGACACCGGTACGTCGGAACCAACCCTTACTTCCGCGACATGAGCTATGATTACGTTTTTGTTACATCGGGCTCGGCCACCCCGAATCCACATAAAAATAATTTATTCTTACCGAGGGGTAGCTGTGAAAATTTAACGCTCTACTTGAAAAAAGCGACACCACATGACGATGTCTAATTCGACGTCTATCCTTTACTTTCTGGTTGTGAGAGAGAGTGACAACATGCTACCCCGTTTTTTAGTTTACAGCCTGAAGCCACGTTTATGATTTAAAAAGTTCACGGTGCAACTGCCGCGTGAATAGTATCGCTTCCGTGTGCTGAGTGCTGATCGGCTCGACACTAACGACCTCACTTAATTAGTAACTCGACAGATGTGACACACACAGAACTCCTGCTAGGCCCACGTCTGTTGCTCTCAATCAACAGTCAACTTAATTGGTATTTACATGCAATAATTCTGTTGTGGAACAGTTAACATGTTTTGAGCAACTGACATTGACCGTTGTGTGACACAAATCAATACAATGATAGATGGGAAGGGCAGCTCAGTCAATGATCACATTCTGATGTGATAACAAGGCTACTTTACTGTAAGATACCAAAAAAGAGCGTCGTTAGTTCCGGAGTGCTGTGAGTGAGGTCGCGGCGGGCAGTGGTTCGTGTGGTAACGAGAAGCGGGTCGGGGGTCGCAGTCGCGGTCGCGGACACCTCACAATGGCTCGTTTGGTGCACAATGCCGCCCCCTCGCGGCCCACTTCATTACGCGTGTATTGTGCCACACACGGCCACGCGCACCTAGTGTAGTGCTGTGTGACTCCTGTGACCCACCGCCGCCGGTGGCCTGCCGAAGCATTCCACATTAAGCAAACCTTTGTTTTCAAACTCCGAATTAATAATCATAATATCTGGCAATTACTTCAATCGCAGGTACCTCAATGTTCCAAGCAATTAAACTCTACACAAACTCTAAACAAAAATTATACCAGTAACATCGTAACATACTATACCTACTACATCATAATTCATTGATTAATACACCAAGAAACTCCTGGCGTTACGTCGGTATTAATCAGCGAATTAAAGTTATCAATCACAATGAATCGACGTTTAATATTCACAGCGCTAGAATATTAAATCATTATCTATTTAAGCATCGAATGTTCGACTAATAATAGTCGAGATAATATCTCATTGAGCAGTGCGAGTGGAATGGCAATGCGCGCGATTGAAGCGATCACAATGGGCGTAGGAGTAAAACCAACACGCGCCCGCGCACCCAGCACAATACCGACCTCACAATGGAGGGCTAATTGTGCGACGACAGACAGATACCACCTCATTGTTACGCACGCCAAGAACTAAAACCCGATGTTGTTATTATGTTACTACTAGTTTCGGGGTCGCTTCCGTGCAATCACACCAGCTTTCCAAACACCTCTATCGACCTCTGGCTACGTTAATCGACGCGTAAAATTAACTTCAAAATTCGATTATGAGTGTACAGTCAAAAACATCAAGAATATATCTTCGATGCAACGTCAACGAGCCGTGAGATGAATGATGATTACTCTCTATGAGATTCCCGAAATCGCCCGCCGTTGTCCATGATTACGTAATCAATCTCCGTCGGCGTCTGCCGTCAGCCTTTCATCGAGCTGCGCGGGCGCATCACTCTCCCCTGTATTCAAGCGCTTTTTACACCTTTTTTCGTAATTATTTAAAGTCGCTTATTATGTTTTAGGCGTTAATGCCTGTTAAATGACCACCCTCTTAATGATGTTCCTCCTCTTAGTCTCTCGATCTCGTTTTAAGTAAGGCCCTTGATACTTTATGGTCAAATCGATTTTAAAGCGGGTGTTACGATGAAAAATTACACAGTTTTCGTCGAAATACTTAAGGAGATTCTTGTAGAATAAATCATAAATTCTTGACGATGTAAAATTTGATGATAATAGCTACGTGAAGGGGAATGTATTTGCAAGCATCTCCTGGAGCTGTCGGTTGCACAAGCGCCCAGTAGCTGACAGTTCACACCGGGTGCGTGGGCGCCACCTCATTGTGCGCACATCTCATTTTCTCGCATTGAAGTCACAGCAACCAGTAGCTAATACTTTCAACATTAATCATTGTGAAATCGCAATAAGTTTATTGCGATCTGTTTATTTTTATTATTTGGTTTGTTAAATCCATTATCTTTTGTTGTTGTTGTGCTTTGAGAAACGCCAGTTAATGATCTTATGTGTTCGTGTGCTTATGAGCGTTAAATGATTAATCGTCTTTTTAGCAGTGTTTGTAAGCCAATGTTACCAACATAGAATAACATCTATATGTATCATCTAATCAAAACAAAATTATTATTAAATGTTTACTGACATCAAAATTTGTATATCAAATATTGATCTAAATTATATTATATCATATCATCATTATATTTTTGTAATACGGGGTGTAAAAAGACACGTCACGTACCTGTTAGTTACGCATACAACCCATCAAATTAAGTAACATTGAGATAAAATAATAGCTAGTGTATTACTTTTATTTTTGGTATGAAAAATCTCTGTTGATGGGAGTTTTTAATTTTAATTTTATTTAAATACTTGTGAAAATATTGAATTAAGTTAATTTACACTAATATTATAAAGAGGAAAAAAATGTATTTTTAGTTTGTTTGTAATGGATAAACGCAAAAACTACTGGACCGATTTTAAAAAGTAAAGCTACATAATCTGCGAGTAACATGCTATATTTTAATTTATTTTTGCGCGGACGAAGTCGCGAGCCAAAGCTATTTATATATATATATTATAAGTATGTATGTATATTCACATTTTGAATTATACCTACGTATTGGATCTTACATTCACATAAACGCAACCTCAACATTATAATTATTCTATGTGAAGTATTTCCTCGAACTAATTTCGCTTTGAGTATTAATTAATTCGTGTGATAAACATAATTGCGTTTTATTGCAACACGTTGGCGGCGCGGCTTGATCGAGTTATCGTGCGATCGATGCGCGTGCGCTGGCCGACGAGCGGACACGAACGCGCCTACCTCATTAGGTACCTACTAACTACGACTTACATTGATGAAAATACGCAAAGTTTACGTGCAAACCGCCAACACAGACTTCCTTGGCATATTCTAAATTACTAGGTAGACGACTGTAAAAAATAAAAACAAATTGAGACTACATTTTTAAAAACTACCTACTAACCTTTTATGTCTTCTTTATGCAAGCTTCCTTAATAAATTGGTAGTCATATTTTTTTTTAATAAAATTGCATGTATTTCAAAAATATTGAATAATAGATTCTGCACGCGGCTTCGCCCGCGTAAAAAGTAGCTTTCCGTTAAGTAAGTTGAACTTTTATCCCAGGGAAACACATTACTGTGATAAAAAGTATAGGTCTGTACTTTGTCAATCCAGAAAATGGTCTATCTATATGTGCCAGTTTTCATCCAAATCATTCATCATTAATTGAGTAACAAACATCTTTACAAACTCTCCCATTTATAATATCAGTAGGATAGTCGGATTAATGGTAAAAACTCAGTATGTGAAAAAAAAACTTCATGAGATGTCTTGTAAAAAAATTGCAAATTCGAGCGTTGAACTCTTTTCTTAAGCGGCCGCGCAGAGCGCGCGTACGTGTCAAATTGAAAGGTGCATTAGTGCAAAATAACACGTAGCCACGAAAATTTCAATTAAGTTTAATGCACATGTCGGTGTCACTCCCCCCCCCCCTTCCCCAATGCTCCCTTAACCCCCAACACGATTTATTAAAACCGATTACGAAGCGAACTAAACCGACGCTCGATTGACTTTGCACTTGGTTTATCGATGCGATACATTTGATTCCCTAAAATATGATAACGTTATCTACATCAACGGCTTTATTACTCGAAACAGGTGATTTAAGTGATCGTTTTATTCTAATGTCTTGTAAATGTGCTCAGATTGTATTTATGTTAATTAGTTTACAAAAAGAAAATCAATTTCTTATCTTTTTACTGTTGAGTTTTTATTACTTTTTTTTAATTATGGCAAACAGTTAATTATTAAAACAAATTATTTAATACTTTTTTATGAGAAAATAGCACACGTCGTTTTGAAGAGATACCCAATATCTAAGATACGCTTTAAATTCCCTGATATTTCAATATAGTTGTAAAACGAACAGCCCCAAAAATGATCGATATCTCAAACAGTTCGCCGTTAAACCCTATAAAATACAGTTGAATACGTTTAATATTCTCAATACAGAGGCACCTGTTAGAGCCGCCCTCGGCCGGCAAAAACTGTATTATAACCACTCATAATCAACAGTAATCATTGACTACAATAACTGTCAAAACGGCACTAAATATTGTTTGTTAAATGCCATAAGTTTTGTATTTTTTTTCAACGGTCCGCACCTTGGAGCGGCGGGCGGACCTGCACCGCGGCACAAAGGAGTAGGTGCGGATCAACCCGTGTGCCTGCCAGGTGCTAAAGGTTAACATTATACCACTATACTTGCTTAATATGTTTCTCTTTGATATTCAAATGAACAACCACGCAACTTGTAAGTTGTAAGTGTTTATTTTCTAATGGACCCCGACGAACTTATGACCTAAGTGGTATTATTGAAATAGCCAAAAATTATTGGATTTAAGGAGTCTTATCCTGGGTGCTAATAGCATTAATGATTTTAGGCATTTATATAAACTAAAACCAAATAGTATAGACACATATACGAATAATCAATATAAATATTTATTACGCCCTTGTTGAAATTAATTGTTCATACAAAGAAAGGCATTTTCTACGCATACAGAGTTCGTTACTAAAAGTGAAACTGCAGCCTATAATTGTTGCCGAAAGGTCATGATAAAGTTTCAATCAGTAGGTAACATACCTAGTCTACCTGGTTTAGACACGCACATCTTATAATGCATGGGCATCACGTCCGCCGACACACCGGCGGGTAATTGTTGAGGCATTAAAAACCGATAAAAACCATTAATACGACGGGCGATCGGTCAAATTGCGGATACCGATAATTTACGTAGGAGACGCCCCTCGCACCACCGCCGCGGTCAGCGAGATGCATTCCAACTGATAATAAAATTAAATAAACTACTAGTGCAATGTACCTACCTGCTTAGTAATAATACTAATTCAATTATATAAATCATAGTTATAAATATGAGCTCATTATCAATGTGCGCGTTTGACGCCAAACTAATTGTCAGATATTGAGCGATTCCGCTACAAACATGAAAGAGAAAACTTCGGAATGTATTAATTGGTTTTACAAAAAACTGCACTTAAATGAATGTACTTATTTGCAGAATTTCAAGTGAAGCAAGCAATAAAGAACTAATAATCATTATGGATTTATTTGTAAGCGAAAGGTTGTCTGCACATTTTAAATTTCGCGGTAGAGCGCTCAAACGTATTTTCAACAGTGTTTTATTGTATGGATTCGCCGATGACGTACGACGTTGAAGTGAACCGCAAACCGATGTTGCAATAACGTGGTTAACGATAAGCGTCCGACATAAAAAGGGCAGGTTATGACCCAAAATTCAAATATTTTGGACAAGTCATTGTCAAGAAAGGTCCAGTGGACATAAATCGCCCTCCAGTTAGCTCCCTCTAACAAAGTCCACTCGGCAGTAAAGTGGCCGCTTGTAAATCAAAACGACGAATCGAAAAAATGAAAAAATAAATAAATCGAGACGGAGCCGACGTTTCTCGTGAGCCACGCAACACTAGTGATGCGCTACTTAGTTGTGAGGGCACTGTCGATAAAATATCCTGTGCGAATACCGTAATAAAAACCTCTCCGATGCGAAACTTCCGTAATCCGATAAGAGCACGTATATAAAAAACAAATCATTTTTACATAGTCTATTTTCTTTGGCCATAATAAATGTGAAAAGAAATACAAAACTTTTACCTATCTTAAATTCAATACGCATATCCATTCCAAATATTTATAAGCTTATAAACCTTATAGTAGAATTAGGAAAATTTCGATAATAAAGTATGATATTTGGTGGGTCCCGGGCAGACCGTATCGATGAGGAAAGGAACGGATTGTGCATCGCAATAAAAAAAGATAAAGCGTATTACGGGATGTCCGGAGATAAGAGCCACTTTATGTTTTCATATTAAATTTGACATAAAAATGAACGCAGTAACACATTTTACTGCTATTGGCTGCCTTTGTTAGTTTAACACTCGTCTTGCTGATGCGTAATGCGTTCTTACTACTGTTTTACATTCTAGACCTAAAAGATTCAATAATATAAAATTATTCGCACGTGAATTGAAACAACTTTAATGGTAATTGAATTCGGTTTCTTGAAATTGAGATACTAAATTTCTAATAAAACTGAATTCGATTTCAGATCTGGCCAAACGATAACTGTTTAGATAGCTATGCTTTAAATCAATTACTCAACGATTACCGGACATTTTATTTTGTGGGCTTTATATGTGGCTATAATCTAATATTTTCCGCGACACTCTAAACAAAAAGACAATATCAGAACAACTCTCAAATAAATTAATAGACAACGCATTGTAAAGCAATTTGAAAACACGCTCCGCCACCCTCCCCTTGTAAAATTTGTCCCCGATATCCCGTTTTGATTGGACGGCTTGATTTATCTCTTGTTTAGGAGTACAGTGAAGATTACTCGTTTTACCATTGTTGATCCTTTTTTATTTAAAACAATTTTATTACAAAAGCTATAAACAAAAATAAAACGGTAAATGACATGGATGGGATTATTTTCGTTTTAAAATAACATTTTTGTGCCATCTATTTCAAATGTTTTGTTCGAGTATTTTATTGAAAATGTCAAGCTTAATAATGATAATAATATTGTTTGTGGTTCTGTGCCGACAAAAGTGTTTAGATTTTTTGTTTTTAAAATGTAATTTTGTTCAAGTATCAAAACTTGCTTGTCCTGTATGTCAATAGTGTTCGCAGTGAGAGTAACAACAGGATCCCTTCCCCGGAGATTGAAACGCTCTCCGGGCTACTGCCGGCTACAGTGATTTAAACTAACTGCACTTGTTGCGATTGCGATACGGGGGGCACTCCCCATTGCAGATAACATATGACGGGCGGCTAATACGAGGATTATACTCATTTCACACACTTGTTCCGACAAGTACTACAAGCCTGCATCAGCTAATGACACAAAACTACAGTCATTCCGCTAAGTTACTAGGTAGAACTTATTTTGCCGCGACACTTATGTTCGAACCTGTTCACAGCTCCTACCATGGAAATGAGATATTTTATCGCAAACTATAACTTCGGCTCGCAGGTAATAAATATTGCCATTATTGAATAAAAATATGGTCATAAACTAAATTCCTGGAGGCAAATAAAATTTTCAAACCATGTTTATAGATCTGGGTACTTATCAAACGTTTTTTATTTGTTACGTGATGTATCAATATTGCGCGGGCGCCTCTGGAGGGTTATAGGTATGTCGGAGCGACAGTGTTCCCGGGGCCGGGGTGGCACCGTACACAATGCCAATTTTCCGCTCACCGCCACCGACTACGCAATTATTTAGATAAACCTCTCGGCGTGACTATAAAAACATCTTCCCCTCCCCCACGCAACGCTGTTTGTTGTCTTTGGGGCTTTGTGAATTTATAGCCCGGCATTACGCCGACGGTTAGGAAAAAATGTACTTTTAATTTATCTCGTTAAAGGGTTGAAGGACGGCCGGGTTCGCGATGTAATTATTCCGGAATTGGCCACTTTAGCTGATGAATCCATTTTGCTGTACCCTTTATTGGGGGGTGATTGTGGAGTGAATTAATTTGTTTCTGACTTCGATCTCAACGGAGTGAAAGATAACATTATGTTAATGAGTGTAACAATTATATAATTAATTATTTTACAAAATAAAATACATAATGGGACACGTATAGAAAACATAAAACCTGGCAGGTGAATCGTTGATCGCAGTCTCAAATTGTAGGTATAAATGCCTTTTTTACTTACCGTACTTTTTTGACATTGGAAATTGAAGTGATAAAGTAACGTTTACTCTTGATAAAACAGTAAATTAAAAAATTTAAATCATGATGGTTAAACACAAACAACAATCTGTGTCATTCCGATCAAAAGACAAACATTAAACATTCGAAAACAATTTCCAACTTTGATTTTAGATGATTTCTTAATTTGTTTGTTGAGTCTTTAACTGGCTTATTAAATAGTCTTAATAAATATGTAATTTTCAATCACCAGAAGCTTCTGTCAATCAACAATCTGTTAGTTTAAAGAATAAAACAATCGTTTACCTCCCGCTCTTAGTGATGATCATCTCGGTGCCAAGATCGTGGAACTTGTCCCATAATTCCTTGGTTTCCAGCTGGCAGTCTACGGAGAGCAACTCCTCACAGTTGCAGGAGGTGGCAGGAGGTAGAGGCCGCGCTGGTGACGGCGTATCCCGCTCGCCCAGTTCTGTTACAATAAATATGAGATGCTTTATTACAGGTAGGCAGCTGCACAAGCGTTGCACTAGCAATGCTTAGATAAGCAAGCCTCTGACGGTGCACTGTAGAGATATGGTACAAATGAACACCCTACATTTTTCTCAATTTTTTTATAAAAATTCTAGGTATCTTTGAGAAATCACAATGTAAACTTTTTTTATCGAAACCTATTAAATTCGATAAAAAAAAATACGGATATTACGGTATTACGGATTTTGCTGACACTCCCATTATGAATTTTTACATTATAGGATTTTTTTTTGTAAGAAGTATGTTAAAAATGTGAAGTTTCCACTCCACCCACATTACTTAACATATTTCTATATTAAGTCTTAAGTCTAGTCTATAAAAAAACGCCATAAACATTTACGAGTATGACCGTTGTAACAAAACCTATTAGATTGTGTTCAATGAATATGGATGTCATATTATTACAAACAAACAAGTCATTGAAGAAAACAAGTACCTTTTGCATGTTGCAGAACTATAGCAGTCATGTGACCTTAAATGAAGACACAGTTTATAAAGCGGTTTATTCATCGGCAATACGCAGTAATGTGAAATTCTGAACTTCTATTATGAGGCTTGCCGGGCAATGCTTGTCATCGGTGGGATGACAGCTCACCTTAAACTTACTTTACCTAAATCCATCGAGGGAGATATTTACAGAATAATTGCTAGCTCCTGCTCAAGATGAACTGGTAGTACCAACCGTTGACTTCACCGGTTTGAGTTCAGGAAAATCTTAGAACACTTTAAATCTGAGATTACTTTATTGGATATGGAGTACTTATTATTACTTAAATGTATAAACTAGTTCCTGCCCACGACTTCATCCGCTTAAATGTCAAACCCTTATTTCATCCCCTTAGGGGGTGAATTTTAGAGAATCTTTTCTTATTGTATGTTTACGTCTTAATAACTGAGAAAATAAATACTTATTATTATTTGTTTGACATCTAGTTATACCCGTTCAGTTTACAGCAAAATAATCTATAATACTGTGTTTGTTTAAACGCTGACACTATGACTCTCTTGCTGAAACTACCAGCGGTATTGGAAAAAATATTTTTGCATATGATAGCCAGATTCATGAAGAATAGCTGGGTTATATAAAATCACGCTATAAGCCACAGGAGCGGAGCAATAACCTAAGACGTAATTTAATACAGGTGGAAAAAAACCTCGGGTACGAAATCGCAAGACCCAGCTAGTTAAGTACAAACTCGAATGGTTCAGCTCAGAAACGTATTAATTATGTTTTAATGGGACTAAAAGTCTCTCTTAATTAGTTTTGCTGTCATTTACCTAGTTAGAGACTTGGTTGATGAACCAAAGCTCTTGTGACAAAATTGTAAGCTACTGGCAAAGTGATTATATTAAACATTTATTTGACACTAATAAATAGGCAAGGCATATTAAACGAGCTTTTGCCCACGGCTTCGTCCGCGTGAAAGTCAAAATTTAAATGAAATATATTTTAGTGCTGTTGGTCTTACGCCCATTATGACTAATAAATACTCTTTCAGGTACTAGGTCAAGCAGTTGCCGCGATTTCGTGATTAATCAGTGAGTGGTATTTCGTTTTTATATACGGAGTGTAAAAAGACACATCACAAAGCCTTTAACTACGCATACTGCCCATTAAATTAAGATACTTTTAACAAAAAAGAATCCTGGGAATCGACATTTTTTTTACGTAAAAATCACACTATAAGGTATTGTTACGCACGCGAATCGTCGTACTTGCGGATGCGTGCAAGAGTATAATGGTCTTGGTATTATTTAAAGTTTAGTTATAATTTGAATGTGGTTTTCGTAAAAAAAAATTGTCAAAAACTTGCAGCTGACCTTCAATATATCCGTAAGTAGATGGCTCCCCACCTACCTATGGTCTATTAATGGCAACCTTTTTTTGGAAAGAATATTTACCTTTCTGTTAACGTCTTAGCGTCGTACAGTCTGTTAGCGTCTTATGCCACGTCTTTGCATCTTTTTACACTCATTACGAGTTTAGAACAACTGGGCCTACTTACTTAGACAAAGAGAACTTCTACTAACTTAGTTTTTAATTGACAGTTGCTATTGTTGTAGTTCTTCCTAATACTTGGTAGTTACTGAGGGGTAATAATCGCAATTACACACAATAAAATGATGAGCTGCATATTAACAAGTCAGAGCTTGTTACCTAGCCACCTCTGCGACTACATTATAGGTTTCTACACGCATTAAATCAAGAAGCTAGTGTGAGAACCGAATTGTGTCTGTATGAGAAAGTTTGTTTATAATGTTAATAACACTTGTCTTATAACAACTTCAATTACTTTTTGTTGTACAATAATGGCGGCCGCCGCAAGATGCAGCAGTAAAGCAGTAAATTGCGCTGAGATTTCGCGTAAATGAGTGTCGGATGGGTCAATTTAAGAGAAGTAATTCTATTTTTATGAAGGAGGATACATAAGTGCGCTAATAAAATGGACAGCAGACACAGGCTAAAAAAGTATAAAAAGCCTGCCTATTGTTCCAAATAACTATTTTTTATTTTAAATATTCGTTGTTGGTGCAGAATGTTATTGGATGATTTACTTAATGTTCACAATTTAATCACCCTTTCATAAACACAGTTTGGCGGTACGTATGTCTCATTTTTAATTTATCTACAATCACTTCAAGTTGACTTTTAATTTTAACCCATTTCCTCAAACATAGGTAGGTTTATGAATTAATGTTCGGATATTTGTCAATATTTACTGCTAAAGTCAATTTTTGCTATAGTTCCGTACCGTCTTTAATTTAATTCCAGGTCTTCACTTTGATCAAAAGTTTAGTTTATATTTATTACTTCTAGGTAACTCAAAGGCTAATCGCAATCTCACCTCAGCGACTATCGGTTTCAAAATCCCGCCACGAATATTGGTTAGAGGCATTTATGACAGTTTTTTGAGACAGATTGGAATGTAAATGTTTCTAAAAGTTTCTAGAATTGTACACTTGATCCTCAAATTTAAATTATACTTATATTCCTCTCAATACTGACCAGAGGAGGGCGCAGGTGAAGGCACGGCGTGGTCGGACGCGTCCCGCTCTCCGTCAGAGCATTGTTCAACATCCACCTCCACATCTTCGTCCGGCAGGGGGGATCGGCAGCTCGATGCCGGTGAACTGAGCGATGCCGATGCCGGGGAACTCTGCCTGGATACCGAACCTAGAGAAAACATGCTGTTAGAACTAACTTTGTATGTATTTGTCTAATTACAAAATACTTTCGCTCAGTCGACGACAAAAGCCGATGATCATTTTGGGCTTTAATTATGGTCTAGTGTTACCAAAACGTTCCAACTCAGCCATTTTTCAAAGTTATGAGATATTTGACCCTAATTAATTTAAAGTCTAAGCGTAAGTTTGGATGCAATGGAACTGTTATTACCTACTAGATAGTAATGTTACTCCGATAGCATATTCAATTAGTTTCGCGTAATTATGTTAATTGTTGTGGGATTTTTTGTGAGTTGACTCGTTATGGCAGAACTAAGATCATTAGGTTTTAATAAAGGAAAGGAAAAAAAAGAGAAATTTTGTTTTATTAGTAGATACCTAGTTAAAGTCAAACTTGTATTTTATTCCAAAAGAAATAACGACCAACATTCAGTACCCAAGAATGTTGGCAAGAGCAAAACCGCCAAGGCTGTGAGGCCAGAACTGGTATTGGAAGACCCGACACACGTAATTCGGCAACTAGCTCCTCCTGACAATTTATCTGAGGTCAAGACTGTATGTCGCCTTTTATACATATTTTAGTATTTGCAGTCATTATAGTATTATAGGTACTACTTATTAGATACCCTAGGTATTATAGGTATTTATTATCCCCACTTCTAAAGTTTTTTATATATAGGATTTATATGTATATTCCTGTTCGTGAACAACCGCTTTTAGTTTGGATTGGTCATCTCTTAACTGCCGTGGCTTACCTCTTTATCTTTATTCTTTTATTGTTTTCATATTTTTTATTGATTATTTTCATACAGGTAATGGGAATTTTGTAACCAGGATTTCGTAAAAACCTAATTAATTGAAAAGAATGTCCGTGGAGTTTCTTGATCGTTCTTCTCTAAAGAAGCTTACCTCCATTTTGGAACGAGCTTCCACTTTCTGATTAACTGACCGGCTCCACAATTCAGAATCGCCTGTGATTGGTAAATAAATGTTTTAACATTGACTTTGAACGGTCAACGTCATCCATTTCTAGCAATATTACGACTAAAATCAACTTTTCTAACAACTTGAAGCCCAAAACCCAAACTTGCAAAGCTAATAGTATTCAACCGTACTGTAAATGGACTAAAAATTAAAGCCGCTTATCTAACTTTGATACGTTACTGCAACATTAAACCTAATGAAACGAGGTGTTAGCGAGGTACAGCTAAGTATTGGCTTTAGTGATACAAAATGGCAACTAACTCTACAGTTTTACCAGCGACTATTTTTCGTTGCAGGTAAATTGCGTTTGCACAGAAAATAAATAGGCAGATGTTGGGAATTTAAAGAATTAAAGATTTAGCAACGAATTAAGTATTTACTTAATATTTTGCAAATGTTTTATAATTTTACTTTCTTCTTTTCTTCGATTTTTAGGGTCCCGTACCTCAAAAGGAAAAAACGGAGCCCCTATAGGATCACTTTGTTGTTGAATTTAATTTCAGAAATTTAATAATAATAATGTTATAAAACTCAGTATTCTTTTTTTTGTTCCAAAAAAAGGTAACCATTTAGGTATCTAATAATTAAGTTATTATTATATAAGATATTACAGTATTCTTTAAAATAACAAGCATGTCTGGACAAAATTGAAAAACAAAAGTAATGAGACTTCAATACCTAGCTTACAAATACTAAGGTAAATGAATGGTTTCTCACAAAATACAAAATTACACGACACAGACAAAAAAACTACTTATTTTAAACGCAAACGTTGCTTTTGCAATTAAATAGCAATAAGGGACTTGGGTGGGCCACCGTTATCTGGGTTGTAAAAAGAAAACGAAGTAATTATTTATTTATTGTGTTACTTATTTTACGAGCATTTTACGTTTTTAATTCGTCCACAAACCGCGTTAAAAATAGGTTCAAATACCTACATAATTTGGCGCGCCATATTTTGTTTTATTTATTTTTTCACCACAATCATTGACACCTAGTTGCTTCTGAAAATCTTAATAGATATTAATTTAGGTAAGGTAAGTAGAATTAAATTGAAATCATGATGTCAAAATAAAATAAAAAATCACAATTTTTTTTTTCTCTAAATAAATATTAACGGGCCTCCATACACAGGTCAATGTCAGAAATTAGACAATTTTGTAAAATCGTTAAAAGATAAGATT
Source organism: Hoplodrina ambigua (assembly GCA_949774945.1). NCBI lineage: Eukaryota > Metazoa > Arthropoda > Insecta > Lepidoptera > Noctuidae > Hoplodrina > Hoplodrina ambigua. The sequence continues at coordinate 5,427,603 of OX458969.1, read as the reverse complement.
AAAATGATAATTAGGTACTATTTTAATATCTCACAATTAGTACCTTATATGGCTGGCTGTAGGTACCATGATGTTTCCTTGATTAAGCCATAAAATGAAGTCAGTCTTGCATGTCATTTTATTTTCATTCCGTTCTAACTTTAGTTATAAATTAATTGTTGGAATTTTAATAATTCCACTTAACATTTATTACTTAGTTGTAAAAAAAACACTAGATTACAAGCAGATTACCATTGCTGGACTGTTTGATGGATATCTAAAATACAGATCAATTCATAGTTATAAATAGGTTTTAGTTGTTAAACTCATGAGGATATTTAGGAGGCAAATGTAGGTACGTATGCTTTTAATTGCTAGAATAGGTAAGTATCCTTAATAGCACTTAAACTGAAAATTGTTTTGATGCGATACTCAACCCCAATCTGAATAGTATACCTATAGTATATATCTCATAATACATTGATAATTTAATAGGTTAATGATTATTTTAATCTGTAAAAAGCCACGCCAAGAAAAATATAAATATGACTATTACAATAAGGGACGAAGCTGTGATGATGCTTACCTATGCAATACATTCAATAATGATACTTCAAGTTATTTATTTTAATTCAACCCTGGATTACCAATAAAAAATATCGTCTTTAAGGGACGATAATTGCGAAATAAAATAATAATGGTGTATAAAAGTATGTATTTATGTAAGTTGCGTGTCGGTACACTTCGGGCAGTGTCGGGCGCGTTCGGTTCCACACAATTAATCTGAAATAACGAACTGACCCGTAACATGACTCCTGCGCATGTGCGCCTGCTCCCACCACACCAATTAGCATTAAACCCTTTTTAAATACGTCTCCAGCTTTAGAGCTGGGTTTAGTTTAATGCTGAATTGTTCTAGCTGTATGTTTTGATTTGGACTCGTAATTAACTGTATTGTATTATCCTCGTATAAACGCATTATACCTACTCGTATAAACTCAACGCAACGCAGATTCCACTCTTTGAGAGCTTTAAGCTACACCTAAACCAACCTACTGAAAATTGTAGATGCGAATCGAGCTTTTTAGAGGTCTTCTTGCATGGGCCAGCATAATCTTACGATAAATCATTACTATCAAACATTAAACATTATCTCTAACACGTCTGAATTCGTAGTTTTAAACGTTTAGATACACAAAAATGTATAACTTTACTACCCACACATGATATCATTACAATTCAAAATACGTTCTTCTAACAAACTCAATAAAATATGATTTAAGGGAATTTGTAAAACATAAATGGGTCATATTATGCGACATGATAGATACCTACTGCTGCAACTTATAATCATGAGCAAAGTGGATGGAAGGAGACCAGTAGGCTGAAGAAGAAAGTCGTGGCTGCGCAAAATGCGCATTAACAGCGCCGCTGAACTGTTCCGCCTCGCGAATGACAGATCAAAGTTTTCTGAACTGACGGCCAACCTTCAGTAGTTGAAGAAGCATTACGAACAAAAAAACATTAAAACCTAAATGAAGATGGTTCTAATATTTAATAGACCTAGATAAGTTACTACTTATCTAGGTCTATTTTAGTTTTTATTTTTGGTCTAGCCTTCGTTAGGTTACTACCTAACGAAGGCTAGACCAAAAATAAAAACTAGATACCATTGTTTTTTTACTCTTCATGATCCTTTTTCATAAAGTACCTAAGTAGGTACCTAACTAGCGAAGCAAAAAGGCTTTTGATGATATCTTCGTATTTGCATTATTTCGCGTTGCAAATGCCGTTCAAATTCTTCATAAAATCTAACTTATCTATTATAATTGATATTTGGCAAGATATAGATGATTATAATGATGTTATTCGTTAGAATCAGTATTTTCGACACAAAAATAGTTTTCCCCATCTTTGCATTCTTTTAATCATTTGCGCTTTCAATATATTCTTTAGACTAACATATCGCCAAAGTTCATAAACAAATAACATTCCAAATAGTTATCCAAGCCAAATAATTTCTGCTTATAATCGATTTGTACCAATTACAGAATAAATACATATCTACACAAAAAACAGTCTTATTTTAAAAAAAATAGGTACAGTTAAAATAATCTAAACTGAATACCTATGTTACGGTTGTTTGTAGTAAGTCCCTACTTAGGATGTAGGTATATCGATTATTGGATAATTTTGGCAAATCGCTCTATGTTCGGACTCAACAATTGACTGTCCATATCTAAAAAATATTAAGATTGATTGCTTAAATATAATTAAAAACCTAGTTGTTCAATTAAAATGAAACCTTGGCAGAGTCTATTAAGAAATAATCTATTCTGGGCTGGATGCCTTAATAAGACCTCCAACTTGGTCACAAGCTAAAACTACAGTATTGTTTTTTATATCAGAAAGAATATAGATATTTATTTTCACTTAACCAAGAATTGTGTAAGTTACTGATTCTACATCAGTTTAGCGAATTTTTGACACATCGATTGTAAAGATCAGAATCCACCCTTTTGAAAACGGCAGTATTTGTATTGTTACTCTATTAACTTTAACGCTGACCATTGCTGTCTTATTGTCATGATAAGCAAGTAGGCCTTTTTGAAAACAGCAATGGATAAGAATTAAAATATTGCCACTAAAAACTTTTTGACCAGGTAGCTTTAAATGATATTTTTAACATTTAAGGCGGCTATTTTCCACATTAAGTGATAGAACAATAGATTTGTAAAGTAATTATGTTTTAGCAAACAGGTTAGTATCAATAAGCAAGTGTTTAATTAGGCCTATAGTACCGGTGTGTGGCGGTGTTTGCGCGACGGGGCTGCGCGGCTCGGTGCCGCTGCGGGCCATGATCGCCGCGATCGAGAAGTCAGTCGCCCTCGTCTTGCCTTCCTCGGCCACCATCCTCTCGCCTCCGGCCCTCCAACACTCCGCGCTTTCCACATCCATGAAACAACTCTCAGTACCTCAGTCCAACACTAATCTTCACCCAACATCTCACCGATACCGGCCCGTACATTGTTTTCGTTTATGCATTTTCTTTGAAAGAAAATATTTTTACACGGAATTTATTTTTAATTTGTTTTACCGTTACTTACGAAATTTTTTTCATTTTTATTTCTCAATTTTTTTTTTAAACAAATATCACTCTTTCATTAAAACCGTGTTAATGCACAAATACAAATCGATTAACTTCTCGGACGATCGTTAAACGCGTATTTAAATAGCAGTAGAATTTGTCCGTCGTGGCACACAAGCGAAAGCGGTACGGCGGCTGAGCGCGGACTGAGCGCGGCGCGGGCGCGGCGCGCGGGGCGGGGCGGGCAGGCGGGGCCGCCTCCCCAGGCAACCACTGGCCGCGCTACCCGCTGTCACCGATACCTCCCTCCCCTCCCCACCCCGTACACCCCGACCACTAAGCTTTTCAATAACAATAAAAATAATAATATTAATTCCATATTTGCTTACCGCCATTATGCGTGTGTCATCACAGAAAATAATACTCGTTGACTCGCAATCAATAAAATAATAAATCGTCACCACACAGCAAGCATCTTATATTTTATGAAACTGCAATCTATCGTTTCTTAAACGATAAAATTATTGCTTCTTCTAGATACGTTCAAAATTTAACCACTGTGTTTAAATTTTCACGAAAATTGTGTCAAGTGAAAACGCGCGCGCAGTAACCGCGCGAGTGCGCCGCCGCCGCCCATAAAAACAGATCAGTAGATTAGAGCGAGATAGATATAGGCTACAGTGGGCGTGCGCATGGGTTAGAAAGAGTTAAAAGGATTTATAACGTGCAAGTATTTCAAAGACGTAACTTTAACAATATTTAACATGAAACTTTACAGAGCGTGCAAATAATTTGTACATATTTTAAGAGATATTGTTTGTTTTACCTAATGTGCTAAGCGATAAACTTTTAAGTTTTAACAAGTTTCTAATATCGCATAAAAATAGACAAGAAAGTTTAGGTTCCTTAAATAGAGAATAATGTAGAGAGGGCAGTTTTGTATTACCAAAGGACCAATCCGTATTTTTTTAGGTTTATGTTGGTACGTGATACAGTAGTATCTAAAGAATTTAAACAATTTCATGTTTGAAATAACACTTAATTTAAATTTGGGATTTGGTTCTCGCTTCTTTTTGCTTATTCAATTAGAGTTCCGTTCCAGCATGCTAGCAGCATAAGCCATTCATAATGTACGCCACTTATTGGCAAAATATCCTTAAAGATGGTAAAGCTTAATCGTGCTGATACACGCGTCATGATCGTAAACGGCGCTGTCAGTTGGGATTGGTCATCTTTTAACTGCCATATCTTTACTACTTTTTCATTGTTTTCACATAAGGAGGAAACGGGAATATTGTAACCAGGATTTTGTAAAAATTTAATTGATAAGAGTGTCCGCGAGTTTCTTGCTTGTTATTCTCCATAGAGCGTACGTTTTGAGATGAGAAACTAGCTTCAACTTTCTGACTAACTGACCGACTCCGTGGCTATTCAAAAAAAAATATTTAACCTGTCTCCGAACAACACCTATCTACATACTACGCGTAACGTATAGCATTTGCGAAAGGATAATTTGTTTTATCTTTAAAATAAAAATCCCAACATAACCAAAACTGTTTCAGATAGTTGTTCACATGCATCTCGAAAAGAGCTGATTACCTTCAAACAGCACCACAGACTTTCTAAAATCTTAGCTAAGAACACCTCGACCAAGTCACCTTTAAAAAAGAACTTAATCAAGATCGGTTCAGCTGTATGGGAGCTACACAGCCACAGACAGACACACGCTAAACTTGTAAAACTATGTACTCTGTTTTCGTTGGGGGTTAAAAACTAATTTTCGTCTTTGTTTTCATAAGCTGGGCTCTCTCGAGTCGCAACCTTTAATAAAAACTTTATATATGCTGTTACATACGTAGTAGGTATTTCCGATACTTTCATATCTACTATTGCGAAATAGGTGTTTCCACAAAGTTTCAGTAGCTATTTTACAATAAAATCGAATTTTAAATCCAGCAAAAGTGCAACGTATGCTCATTACTTTACTTACAGAAAGGTCTTGCGACTAACCAATGCAAGAACAAAATCCTACTCCTCGGGTTACCTACAGCAAGCCTAGTCTTTATATAAATAGTTCGATTTTTAGTGGGATCTCTCCGGCCCACTACAATACAGAGAACTAAAGGTCAATTCTTCTAAATAAAAACTTTCAAAATCTAGTAGAAATCTCAGCCATCACCATCTATGTCAAAAAAAATAGTTAAAATCCATGGCATTTTTGACATATTGAGACTGAGATTATATTGCGATCATTCATCAAATGTTATACAATGTCGCACTCCCCTGTAGTACGGCAGTTGCTTCATATTTGGCCCCATATAAGCAAATACTGTAGATTACGCAATAGGTTCACTACTTCTCCATTTGCTTACGAGTTACTCTTCATACATAACGTGAAAGCATTTGATGGAGTGGGCTCCATAACATTAAATAATGCAAGCGCTCTGTGAAATGAGGACGTCTCAGACGTTTGTTCTCCTCGTGTGAGGAATGAAGAGTGAGGCATCGCCTTCCTCATCGCGATATGATATGACGTCAGCGGAAGATGTTGAGTAGAGGCCGAGGGTTGTAGGGTTGTCAATGAGATGTTTCTTCAGGTAGTAGGTACATACTTTAGTGAGTTCTTTTTAGTTTTACAGTCGTTAAAAAATCAAAATGCCTACGACTAACTTTTAACCCATTTTTCAAATTTTTTACTTCATCTATCTAACAAAGGTAGGTAAGTGTCATTAAAATAACTTGAGAAATATTAGTCCGACACTATAAAATTTAGGTACTCTTAATAGCATTCTAGCACTCACATTTATTAACTTTACTTTAAAATATTACAAAACTTTACCACAGGAACGAGGGTTTCATAGATTTCGACACCCCTCGCGAGATAGGGAACAAAACACCGCCACACAAGACTTTAAGCTCCGTCGCATAGTACGTGGGTAAGTACCTACAGTAGGTACCTACCCCACGCTCCAAACACTCGCGTTATTTGTGAAAATATGAAAAATACTGCGTACTTAAGAGGCAATAACTCTCTGTGTGAGGCATTAAGAGGCATTATGAACCACTCGGATGTTTTTCAATTTGGTGGAATGGCGTCTGCGGTGTTCATCTTTATGGCAATGTGTACCAAACTTGAATGCTTCGACAGCGCTTGAGCCCATCGCGTCTGCCTACACTGAGTACCCATACTCTCTGTTTATTTCACTTACGATCACGCGAAATGTCTCGCCACAGCTCAATGTACAAGCTCGCACACAAACTTATTGCTACCTCAAGTTTATGCATACATTTCAAATTAGCGAATTCAGTTGACTGCACATTGTTAGAAACGACGTACCTGTAGAGAAATGGTTTTAAGTACCTCTCTACAGACATAAGTTAATTACACATGTTTGCAAACACTAAAGTTAAGTACGTACGTACTACTAATATTGAACAGGCATGTTAGTTGTAAAACCAATACTATAAAAATATTTACTATTTTGTAAACCAACTAATACTAAAACCGTCAAAACACAATACTGTGTTACAGAGAAATACATATTTCATTCTTAAAATCAACACTATTGACAAGTTGATATTGAAAAAAATATAGGAAATAGTGTAAAAATAAGCTGCTTGCAGCGAAACACGAACACAATGCAAAGCATTGTGTTATATTGCGTAAAAGGAAACGGCGAGCAAGACCACTCTCGGCGCCCTTTTTTTTCAATCCGAAAATCGAATGTCAAAACGTCAGTGGGCCTATGAAAGCAACCAAACATTAGTAGCGTGTCGGGAACACACACACGGCAGTGGCCACACAGGACGCCATATTGCAACATTAGAAAATGATCGTAAGTTATGAGTTTTCACGCAAAAAGTTAACGCAATCAAATCAACGACGTATCGGTCACACGTCAACCGTGAAATGAAGTGTTCAGGCGACGGTTGCTCGCCTGGAAATTGGTTTTGAATGCGTGTTGAAATAATTATGTTCTGATTCTATTGGTAACGTTTCATGTTTTATAGTCTATAGCAATCCAGTGATGCATTGTAAAAAATGAGGTAGGTAGACGACGTAAAAAAGTTACTAGTTATTATACAGGAGTTACACACTTTCTCATTCAGCCAACTAGTATTAGTTAGAACCTAGTATACCTACTCTACATTTCATTTTGTCATACGCCATGTGTAGCCACAGCTTCAAAATATTTAAACCATCTCTGTACTATGTCGTCGTAGCGCAGCTTATCGTCTACGACCGCTACGCGGCTTATTACAGGAACTTGATTTACGACTGGACAATTCACACATTCTGTCTTTATATTCTTTCGTGTACCGACGTTACAACACTAACTGTCATCCAGGTACGGACTATGTATAGGTACTTATTAAATTGCTGAGATTTATACATTACGTATTATGAGTAAGAAGATAATATTCGAGTCAAAACTGGAGAGAATCACTCTAGCAACATGAAATAACATTGACATAGTGCCATTGTCAATGTAACATGTTGTGTAATGAAAAATACATTCAACATTTTCATACTGCCTCGCAAAATAAACTGAAGATTCACCCGTGACAGCGCTCGCAAAAACGTATAGGAATACGACAAACTGATGCCATAAAATGTCATAAAAAATATTGCGCACATCGCTCGGTAAAAAGAATAAAAAGGCTGTTGGTGGGGAGCGAGGTGAGGAGCAACAAATCGCGCGCATTATAAATGACAAATGTAAGCTGCGCGCACGCGGTGTAGGGTTTCGCCCACCCGCGCGCCGGATTAGTTTCAGCTTACTTTCCGCTCCGCTCCCTGCCCTGCACCGAAATAGCACTCGCCCTCTGCCCTTGACGTCTGACATACTGATATCAATACTACACCCATCCTGAAGTAGACTCATTTATCGATTACATATAAATAGATACGATTTACAAGCTTTTTATTGTAGATACGTAACTTTCTTGGGAAACGAGAAATGTATTTAAATTCTTATAATAAGTTAAGTATCTATATTTTTAAATTAATGGCAAGTACCTATTCCCTGTTGTTTATTAAAAGTGCATAGTGTGAATGGCTCGTACTTGTTTTATTTTTAGTAGGAGATCTCTATCCATATTTGGGAAGGTTAATGATGGTCGAGGTTTTCTAATGGGCTTCTAGTTACGAGATGCTTGATGTGATTCAGTACATAAAGTAATAAATTTAACAGTAAAGGCTAGTGAGAGACAGTGTGACGTAAATCCGGTAATGGTGTGTCCGGGCTCCGCGTGTATCGCGTGTGAGAGCGACAATGCGCCCGCGCCGGCCGCTACAATGGCTGCTCTACGCTCGCAACTAAACCTATTGAATAATTCTCACTTGAGAGTATTTAAGCTTTTATCGAGGTGCGGCCATAAATCGGTGCGCAGACGCTGTAATCCCCGCCCCCGCTGCGCCCGCGTCCCGCCGCTAGCTATAAACAGAAGTCAACGTGTTGGACTTATAAATCGTGTTCTTAACTATTGTATCTCACGCCACAATAATGAAGTTAGCTCGTTCAGGAAGAAATACGGGCACCACGTGGGTGGCCGCCGTGGTCGGGATAAATCCCCACAGATTATTGCATACGAATGCGTTTAAATGATTTTTTGTGCGTTAGGCGGTAGTATGCGTTGACACCCGAAACTCCGCAGCCGGTGAAAGGGTCCCTGAAAAAACAAACGCTGACCCAGCGAGCGACAGGCGCGGGCGCACTACGATAACGCGGCGATGGCGACGATGTGTCAGCCCACAGTTACCTCAACGTTTAACGATCTCGTCAATAACCGTAAAACAACTTCTAATGACTAAATCTTCTAGGATATTGATAAAGGTAGTCGTAAATAAATGTGGGTTTTTTGTAAAATATCCTTTGAAATAGTGATTTATTTGTAGACCTGATAATAAATCTGTGTCATTTTGAGACGATGTTATCAGAGGAAAGGAATTTTAATTATAAAGCAAATAATCAAGTATGTGCATAGAATTGTCTATTTGACTTGACACCTTTCAACCTAAACAGCATGTAAAAATCAGCTTCGCAATGTGGCACCTATCTCATAAAGCGTAGTTATAAAACCACATTTTTTTCTTACATCTGATCTACACATTGCACACATAAATTCGATTCACCCAATTTTAATCTCATAATTTATATGAGCCTGACTTCCTGTCACACATCGACCAAACACTTAATTTGAAGTGTGCTAGCCTGCAAGGTTACCACATGTTAAGAGTAAACGATCATATACCAGCCAGCCCCGTAAGCTTCGGAGACGTGAGAAAGGTCGTGACGAATGTTCGCCATTGATCGTCGAACAGAATGCGCGTCAAAAGGCGTGCGTAATCGCCCTTATAAACAAACACTCGCGCTCAACACTAAAACTGATATATTTCACCAAACTTTTATATTCGTTCGCTCCAACTTAAAATATATTACTTTTTCTTTAGCACCTTTTGTATCTTTTAGTGCCTTGTGTCCCTGCTTTTATGGGTGCAGGCGGTTCGTAAATCATTGTAGTAGAAGTGGTGTACAATCGTAAACAATAACGTTTCCCGCGGGGCGAGATGACGCGGGCGGGCGAGACACGCCAGCTCCTCGGCCGCAGGCGACGACCATCAAGCCTCTCATCATCTAGGCTGGCTAATTATAGTTTCAATTTCAGGTGCTTTTGCAGTCTGTGTAAACATTCTCATTGCAATCAGAAAACTGTTCAATTGAAAGAACCTAACAACAAGAAAAAAAAACACTTCTCATATAAATATCATACAACCCAATAAAAATCAGGAGATAGTAGCTCAGAAAATATTAAGCCATTTAAAAATTATTAATATTATTTTGACAAAGAAAACAATTTTCACACCGAGTTGAATGTGGACATTACATTCCCAATAACCGTTAATCCGGAGACGTGCCACAGTTATAAATTAAACTTTATATCATTTTTAATGACCGCTTCGAATGGTGTTTTGATTGCGGCCGGCTGGAGGCGTCGACAACTCGACACGATGATAAGGCGACAGTTAACGCGGCACACAAAAAACGCACGTTTAATGGCCAAAAAACCGACTCTCGCGCAACTCACAACAGTTCGGCCTGCGACTACATAGACACACATTTATATGGATTCCTACATCGCGACACACTTTAGTTTTACGAGTATCTATAAAGCTCAACTTGACGGTAGAGGACGTTAATAATTTTAAAAATATACGTCTAATACCTCGTTTTATAGAGCATTATGGATTTCAACCCGCGGCCATGACACGACCGCGCATAAAAATAACTGAACTTTTTTTCAGCAGTAAACAACAATTAAATTTTCGAAATGCGGTTTTTGTTTGACTTTAGTGTGCATATCGTTGTAATTTAACGCTTATTGGTGTTTAAACAGCTAAATAAACCGTGAAACGAGGCCACAAAACGCGTAAAGACCATCGAACGATAACAAAAAGAGCGCCATTAATCTCTCATTGTGTGACGTCGGTGAAACGTCCCGTTTTGTTTGCGGACTCGTCCCGATTTATACGAACATCACTCGTTTACAGTTCGCCATTGTCCTTAAACCGACTGGGTGTGATCAGACACAATGAACTTTACAAATGGGGCGAAAATAACTATCTATACATCATAAAAGTGTACACAAGTCGTAAATTAAATGTTGTGTTGCAAAAGAAATGCAATGTGTATCGCCTGATAGTAGGAACCCGTTTGAGCAACTGATACAGGTTAAAAGTTGAGTGAAGTGACTAGTTTTAATTACAGGATAGAGATAGTATGAGTAGTGAGACACAGGCGTGTAATTTGTCGGCATTTGCAATATGCTAACATTCCCCGGTCCTTCAAAGGTTTCCACTAAATTCCGAGCGCAAGGGACCGTTCACTCATCCGCTAAACATGGAAAAGAATTTATTACTATGAATATTCTTTTGTAGTGTTGGTCCCACGAGGCGCGCGTCCCGCGTCCCCGGGGCCGCCCGCTTCTCATGCTCCGATTGACAGGCCGAGACGTGTGACGGCCATTGTCACGCTGACATGTTGACACTGTCAAACTTGACTTCTGTCCGGATTCCGCATGTAAATCGTAAATACGGAAACATTACCCGCTTGTTTGACGCACACAATGTAACGACAAATTAAATAATAGAATAATGTAGAGAAGTTTACCGCGCACAGCTGCAGTGTTGTTGCGAACGTTTCTGATGATTATTGACGTCAACGCAGACATGAAAAGAATTGGAAACATATCGCGTTACTTGTAGAACTAGTCCTTCAAAAGAGAAACTAAACAGAAATGTCAGTAATAAATATAAAGTTCCCTAAATAAAAACGTTGCTTTATGTTAAGTAACAATTAATGTCTCCAATTAGGGCAAGTCAGTTTTTTCTAAATATATGGGGAATTTTATTTTTCAGTTCTACATTATAACTCATATAATAAAAAGATGTGTATAATTTTTGTTAGGAGCTGAGTCTCACTCCCATAAGTATGTTTCTCAGTTCATCAGAGAATCAAGAGGTAAGAATAATTATTTATAATCCATTTTAGGTACAGTCGACCGCTTGTCGATGATAGCAAAACCAATATAAGCTGACCTCTTACTCTATGAAAACTTCATACTTCGCTGGGCCAGCTCAAGGTGAAAGTGTTACAGTGTGTAGTTCTGTGGTGTACTGTATTTAAATTCTACTAATGAAATGAACTTTGGACTACAAAATTAAAGGGTTAAATGATGCTACGAAAACATTTTCTCTTTGATTTCAATCGCTATAATTAATCATAAATTTTGTATGTAAGTCTCGTTTGTCAGCCTAGTTTTCTCATTAAAAAAATCCAATTTTATGAGAAAACTTATTTTTCTACCAAATCGATTATTTCATAGCAAAAAATAACAAGAATGAAAAGTATTTCTTCATTAAAATTTACTTTGTTTATGATTCTGCCAAAACGATGACGATGAAAATAATATATAGGTACTCAACTACACATCCGTTTATTCTATGCTACACTTCTGCTACGATTTCGCTACGACTCAGCTACGACTCCGCTACGATAACGCAAAAGTTTCGCTGCGTTTCCGCTACGCAGCAAAATAACTAAAAATCTCAATAAATTTGACGTTTGGTGTACTTGCGGGCTTGAATATCAAACATACGTGCACATTTAAATCTCCATAATATTAAATATGTCTATATGGGTACTATTAACTAAATCCCATTCAAGTTAAACAAGAATTCGAGGCGACAGTTTGAAAGAAAACATAAGTTTAAAATGAGCAAATGAGTATACGAGCCGTGTTCCGCCCCCCGTGGTCAGTCACCCTGGCCGCTCTCCTGCCGCGCACAGAGCCTGGTGACAAACTGACAATTTAACTATTCACCTCTAATGTTGTTTAGGGAATATTCAATGGCTAAACAAACCGTTTTATTTATGGCCGTGTTGTGCGCCCACAATGAGAGCCTCGTCTTAAATTCTTTTTAAGCTGTTTCATTTCCGGACACAAAAACAAATCATCCAAGTGTTTTGGTTTACGTTCTTTGTTATTTTTGCGTGTTAACATATTTCTTAGGATTCTTTTACACGTGATCTTAAATTCTACTAAGCAATGTAGTGTTTTATCATCAGGGATCGGATAATTTACCTAAACTTTAGCTAAACAGATATGGACTGGACTTTTGTAATGAAAATCTTCCGCAAGTCCGAGAGTATTTTTATTTTATTACTTGGGTTAGATTTACATTTTAGTAAAACTGTATGGTAAAAAAACTGTTTACTCACAGTAAGTATTTATTATACATTTTATTTGCTATTCGTTGCCAGAATCCCCGGATTATTTTCTTCAAACACTTATTTCTACATGTTGTATCTATAGGTACTTTCCTAGCGAAAAGTAAACTTTAGGTAAAATAACTATGCATTTGATCATGCGATACCTACTTATCACAAATACCCTCAAAGTTTAGAATCTCTCATCTCTGGCAAAAAAACGGGTTACTCGCAACTAATTACAAATCCTCAAAAGCTATTCTCAAACTAAAACAATTACAAAACATAAGTGAAGTGATGGGTCCAGGCAACACTAAACGTAAGCTGTGTGTATTACACAAAGATTGCGCCGTCTATTGGGGAGCGCTCCGCCCCTGCTATTAGCCTCACTTTATCTATCCTCTGCTCCCCTCGTCTTTGTCCGCCGCTAATCCGCCAGGGAAGTGGCTAAATATCTTGTGTAAATAAACATTTCGCCTTTACCATTGTCAGGGGATGAGCGCTGCAACGAATCGGATTATGCGGCGTAAGGTGACGGTATCATACTCCGTAATTAGTTTGAACTAAAGCAGGATATATTGTTTGTTGGCTGATCTTGTTCTGATTGTGGGTGTTGGAGTTTTACGGTTGCATCCTTATCGGGGGGCACGACAGTGCCCCCGACAAGACGATCAGTATTTTTTATAAACAGCTGGACATAGATACTAAAGATACTATATATTACTAGAAATCTTCGGCCAATCTCCTCTTATCCGTCTTTTATCAGGAATCGTTCCATTTTAAACAATATTTCAAAATCTCACCTGTAAATGAACTAAAATGTTTGTTTTTTAAATTGCAAAATAAATCAATGTCTGTTCCGGAAAAACAATTGTTTACGACGGTCGAAGAAACATTCCGCAATATGAATCAGAACTGGCAAACGCAACATATCATCGGACATGAAATATTATCTTTGTTATAAATAAACATTATCTTATAACGAGGTGCAGAAGTTCGGAGACCAACATTCCTATTAGTTTTGTTCTTATTCGATACAAGAAGGTTGTTACACGTAATAGAATCCACTACCGAAAACAAACAATAGTTATGCCCACTTGACGTGAGGTAACAATGGTAAGGATTATCATTGTGAGTGCAACAGCAGACAGGTCTCCGCCCAGTGGTGCCACGCTGCCACTCCGTGCCAACGGGCAATATGGAAAATATCCAGTGACTATGAATATAGTCACTGGATATTTTCCCTATTTTGTTTTTGTAGAGGGCATAACTAAAGAGATACGCTCTCTACACGAAATTGACAAAGAACTGTCCCATTAGACAACTTTTTTGTACCTGTATAGAGTACTATTCGTACAATTACGTGATCTACGTGAACTTAGCAAGCCCATTTACTGGGATGTTGTTCTCATATCACGTTATATTGTTTTGCTTGATTTATTTAAAATAAATTGACGTCACAACCTTATTTAATTAATTTTAAAAAATACCCATTTGAAGAAAACATGTAATTACTCGTGGGATATAACATTAGGACTTTGAGTTTGCATAATAATATACGAAACCTAATCTAACTTGAGGAAAGCATCGTCGGCTCCGGGCCCGATGACGTTGCATATAGCGAGAAAGGCCGGGCGCGCGCCGCATGCCTATTCATGAAGCGACGGCTGCGCTGAGCCCGCTCCCCACTGCATTTGAATAAATACAATTAACTTGTTTGTTTTATTCGGCCCGTTGCGCCCCTGCCTGGTGACCTGACCTTCCAGCGGCCGTCACATTCCTGACTATATCAAAATCCAAAACATGCGCTGCCTTTTCGGTTCGCTTTTAAACGATCTCATCGATGGCGTCCGTTTGTGAAATTGAAAACTATTTCGCTCAAGAATAATATTCAAATTGCGGCTAATGGTGATATTCGGCAGCGGGCGACTCAAAGGCGAGCGGGCCGCGGTGCCTGCACTGTTATTATCTCAACACCATCGCGCTCTCACCTAACCCATTCCTTTTTTAACAGACGCCTCCATCTTCTTCGTTCCCTCATCAAACGAGCGAGAGCTCCGGTCGTTTATACTAAACTCGACTCGGGGGCGTACCTCTGACAATTTATCATTTAGCGTTGCCTACAGACATTATTTGAAACGCATTAAAATCGCGGTTGTGGAAAATTTGTCGGCATCGAAATTAGTACTCCTCTCGAAGTGCATAATTTATCGCTAAGGCTGCATCCGGCGGGAGCGCGATATTTCTAATTAGAAATTCATTGACGTTGATGATCCCGAGCATCTAACGTCGTAGTGGATCCAAAATGGATTCCCAGTAACTTTGTTATTAACTAATAGGCTATAGGTTACTAGCCACTTTAGCCACAGTTGTCATCGCTTAAAATAATTATAAAATATATGATTGTAACGACTGAGTTATGAAGTATTATAATTTAAATTAATTTCCAGAATCCGGTTAATTTTAATCACCAGTTTGTATACGCTCAATAATTTCCTAACGATCCATATCTCGATAAAGCGCCATGCGGCTTATGGTAACTAACTGTGAATTATCGCTGAGAAGGTTTTGATGATATCATGTTACCCGTATAGTTGGGACAAAAATTGCTTGCAAGATGGAAAAACCGGAAGCAGTATATGAATGGAATTCTTATTATTATCTTTATAAATCTAATTATTACCTATTTCACCCTGGTGACAACAAAGTTTATATTTTTGATTGATGTGATATCACGAATAATTTAATTCGTTCGGCTAGAAGGAGAGAGCTCAGTGGAGATCGTCGCTGGCCGCTGCCCTGAGGAAGCTGTCACGCGCGGCGCGAACACGTGATGAATATGTATCGGCAGGCTGTAGCGGCGCCTTGTAATTTGAGACTCGCCGGTAATTATTTACGTGAGAATGGGCCCGGGCCAGTGCCCCCGCCGCCCCGCACTCGTCCCGCTCAGCCCCTCTCACCGGAACGAATCGTTGATTGCGCGCGAGTTGAGATGCCGCCGCCAGATTGCTGCTCACGCTCCGGTGGCCAGAGCTGCGCCCGCGCAGACGCGACGACTGCCCGCTCCAACAGAGCCACACTTGTTGTTGCTATACCTAATATGCAGCAGTCAATCAGGACAAGGTGTGACAAGCTAAAAACCAGCTACACTGCAAAGATATAATTAGTGACCCAATACTAACTAAGGTGGGTGTACCATGGAAGGCCACTCTAACAAATAAACAGTTATTATTCGTTTATTTACTAGATAAATAAAACTAACAAATATTTAAGTAATACTTTGTTTTATTACGTAACATATAAACCACTTTTTTGAATTTCAGATTTGATTAATATTGATTAAACTTAAGTTTCATTTAACTCTTCCAAATGGCCTTGCTAGAAACAAGGCTCCTTAGAAGGCCATTATAATAAATCAGTCATTTAACACTAAAAAATAATAAATAGCGATTAAATCTACAATAAAAAGAAATGGTTTATATGTTACGTAATAAAACAAAGTATTACTTTAATATTTGTTAGTTTCATTTATCCAGTAAATAAACGAATAATAACTGTTTATTTGTTAGAGTGGCCTTCTATGGTACAGTACCTTATTTTAACGTCGCCAATTTCCGATATCAATGACAAGAGGGACCGTTCGGCCAAAATAGTAGCGCAAACGATTCACTGCCGCGTCTGTGATTTTCAGTTCGATGGGTGTTTATGTAAATAGAAGGAATTTGTCATCACATGGCAATAACTACGAAATTTTAATAATTGGCCTTCGAAGGAGCATGGCCTTCCATGGTCCACCCACCTTACTTGTCTTTAAATTACCTGAACCACGCAGTTACAATTTACGAGAACAACTAGCTTTATCAACGAACTTTATAAAATATTCATAGCGAATAAATCTTGACCTCTATAGGCACATTCCCACACGAGGTATAAAAGGAAAACTCGTTGGCGTATCAAAAATGTCTCATTTAAAACAGATAAATCACATCACATTAGCACGGTAATTTAGCACGAGACGACAATATAAGCGGAACACTGATCTCATAACGAGTATTTTTTTAATTTTTTCGAGAACCGCGCGTTGGAGTGATGACGGTTGTTTTGACTTGTCCTGACATTTGCGTGTTCGAGTCTCGTGCAGACTCCGACAATATTGGCCCACTCGACCGACCAAAATGTAACCTAAATTAATTTACGAAACGACTACCTGTGTACCTGACACAGACCAATATTAATTTCCTATATTATTATGAGCAAAAATATTCTCCGTAAGAAATTAAATTATTTAATCACATAATTATTAGTACATAATTATAGTGTAAGCTGTTATAAATAAATAAATAATAAAATAAAGTAAAGAAGGAAATTAAAATGATGTAGATAATATTAATAGGTAGGTACGTGTTATTAATATGTTAATAATGTAAGTAATTTAAATTGAAATTAAAAGCACAATATGATCTTGTATCTATCTATCTTCTAGCTCAAGAAAAACGGTCTGTCTTAAAACACATTCAATGCCATCTGGCGATATAAATAGAAACTAAAAAGATGCATGGCTAGTTGGCTACCAAAATAACTAGCTGTTGAAGCAGGCCAGGCTGCGTGCTATGAAACTCACACATGGTTTTCATAATCGTTTAAAATTAATAAATTGACAAAGGCACTTGGGCCCACTGTGTTTGTTTGAACAACAAAATGTTGAATTGACTGCTTTCAATAAGTGGGCACGTCGTGCTGGCGCGGCGCGGTGGCGCCCCGCGGTGTGCCCCTAAACACACACAGACCGCGGGGCGCCGCACCCTGCCCGCGCCCTGCACACTAATAACACCGTCTTTCCCTCTGTCATGCCTTATTTCATCCAGCCATCTCTTGTTTTTTCCATATTGTCGTTTTTTCGAGCTGTGAGCCCACTTGGAACATTAACAATAAAACGAGTTCCTGATGATAGTAATCCTTCATCCTCATTGTCTTTTGGCAGTTTCGTGGAATAATATATGTGGTGCTCTCGCGACTTGATATCTGAACGTCATATTATAAATGGCATCGTTTAAAATATTTTAATACCCCCTACATCACGGCGATATTAATTTAGTACGCTTGAGTTGAGCGGTCGCGGTGCCACCGATGGAATGTTAAATGACGGATTACCGGCCGCCGAGATTGAAAGATAACCAACCGCTCGAAATGTTAGAGATTCTATCATTGCCACATCTCGTAAGCTTTCTTTTACTCTACAATACATTAAGTTTAGAAGTGGATATCGTAACTAAGGTGAATCAAACATCATCTAAGCAACATGCAACACATAATACCCAAGAACTTAAACATGCTACCGATAGCAAGCTTCTATAACTGCTAGTATATGCGATTTACACTCCTCACTTTTTTATTGTTCATTTCTTTTTAATAAAACTAAACACAGAGAAACGTTTTGACTTGTTTCATCTGTATTAAACCATAGATATCTTTGCGTTACTTAGCAACGGTAGTCATGACTAGTTTGTTTTATGACAAAGGTATCTCCGTATAATTTTACGAGAATATATTTTATAAATAATGGTACGAATCACTGTCGATATGGTGCGTAAAAAGGCTGAACATCATGAGTGCTTACTAGCGCCGCTAGAAGAGATCGCACTACATCAAGAGAACATTGAGAAAATAGAATACATACAAGACTGGTGTCCTAAACTCAAGATACTGTTAATGCAAAGCAACCTCATCGCCAAGATTGAAAATTTCAATAAGTTGAAACATCTAGTTTACTTGAACTTGGCTCTCAATAATATAGAAATCATTGAAAACTTAGAAAGATGTGAATCATTAGAGAAATTGGATCTTACTTTAAACTTTATCGGTGAAATCGTAAGCGTTGAAACTCTCACAGGTAACTATAACTTATCAAACTTGTACCTAACAGGAAATCCTTGCACTGATTATGAAAACTACCGTGATTTTGTAATTGGTACTTTACCCCAACTGAATCAGCTTGACGGACATGAAATTGACAGATCTGACCGAATCCAAGCATTACAGAACCTTCCAATTATAAGGTCAGATATACTATTTGAACAAAAAAACTACAGACATCAGAGAATAAAGCAGAAATCTCGCCTCGAGCGGGACATACAAGAGAAATGGGATAATGAATACAAAGACATGGATCCGGACGAACGAAACAAGAAATTTTATGCAGAAAAATGTGAACATGCACCTGAAGTGCGCTACGAAATGGAAAAAATGCGTCAATTAAAATTGAAGAGTTATGAGACTCAAGAAAAGAAGCAGGAAAAACGAGTGTACAAGTTTTTTGCTCAAGACGGTAGACCATACAATATAAACCAAGCAAAAATAGACTTTATATTTAGCGAAGAAGATCCTGAAAAATATGTTCTGGATTTAGCAGTGTATAAACACATGGATACAAATCTTGTTGATGTTGATGTCCAGCCTAATTACGTTAGAGTTATGGTAAAAGGCAAGATATTTCAACTCCATCTACCGATGGAGGTCGACACTACCAACTCTACTGCGAAGCGATCACAGATCACAGGACATTTGCTTATAACGATGCCAAAGTGTAACGCTGTTATTAAAAAGCCTACTGATGCTAAAAAAGAAAGCAAGAAAGAAGCCCAGCTACTCTCTGATCATGCAGTAAAAGACTGTCATAATTGCTGTGGTCAAACAACTAGAGAATATCTGGAAATAGGTCCGGCAGATAATGTATTGGATTTTAGTAAAATAACTCAACCGAGGCCGACGCCTGATTACATTGATCCCAGAATTAAATTGGTTGGGAAACAGCCTTCACCAGACTTCGTTGATAACCCAGAGGTGCCTGACCTAGTTTAAAAGCCAACTCATTCATGGTAAAAAAATATAACAGCGAAAGCACATTCTAGAAAAAGAAAGACACTTTAAATTGTATAATTATTTAAATTTTTGTCGTTATTTTATTTTGTTAGAGCATCAATTGAGGCAGTCTTAGTTATACAAATACTTATATCTAGTACACATAAATGGTGTTGTACGTAGGTACTCTAGTTGTAGGTACCGGAATAATATAATGTGTATCTTGTCGGAAAATAAAGTAAAATAATATGCTGGTGTGAGTTATTTTAAAAAGATTTATAACATGAATCTTACATTTAGGGACGAATCGATTACTTAATTATTTTTACATTATTGCGACTAAAATATATTAAATCCCAAGCAACCAACCCTCCCCCCCTTCACTGTTAGCACCTAAATGCGCTGTTCATCGATAAGGGGTTCCATGAGTTATCTTCGAATACCATGATTAGTTGGCCGCGAATATTAAGTAATTGCAAAAAAAACCATTTTGTAATCTTGAATTTAAAAAAATCTGGTGTCAGGTCGATGAGGTCTTTTTATAATAGATTTCATTTATGATGGTGTTCTGAACAATCGTACCAACTTTCAGCTGGGTGCGAATTATTGTATCTTCGGATGTATAAACTGACCGGACTATTAGTAAAATCCTATTATTTTGATATTGAGAACAAACACTTTAATTTTGTTTATTCATTTAAATAATTTATTTAGAATAAAACTACCAGGGGGCAAACCACCACCACTTAGAATAATATTATTTTAAAATAAGGTACTTTGCCTTTGGCACTGTTGCAACAACAAAAATTACAAAGTACATAATATTAAAATAATATTGTTATAAGAGATGGCAGTAAGTGCCCTGACAAACACAAAACAGAGAATGTATACAGTCTTTAACCCCTCATCTGTGGATCGAGCTCCTGGAGCTTGACGTTTAAAATGCTCGTCTGTGTACCGCACTCCTAGAGCTCGATTTTTTATACGATTTTTATTTTTACCACAGATGTGTCGTAAACTGGCCAAACTCAGTCGCCACAGTTGAGCTATTAAGTATAAAACATACGTAGACTGGGCGCAATACATGAATAATTATCTAAATATAAACTATCTAGATTTGATGACTCTCAACAGCGTCAGGCGGTGTTCATGGTCGCATCCGGGGGGGCGCGACCATGAACGATAGGAACCCATCAACGTCTCGAATTTCCTTGGACGTGAACTTGGCAGAGATTTGGTGATGACCTTCCCATGGTGGCGTCAACTTGTACTCAGCAGTCGCAAACTTTCCTGGCGCCACATTCTGGGAACATGATAAGTTACGTTGGTAAGTAAGCTTCATGTGAATCTAAACGGATGCAATGAGACGTCTTACCCGCTAGCGCTGATTTTGTTTACTTAGGTGATGATAGATGGCGTTGGTAGTATTGATTGAATGGTAGGTTGATACAAAACTAATTTGATTTTTAATACAAGCTACAACAAATGAGGAGAGTTTACTAATTTAAAACTGTAACTAAAGAAGAACTGAAGAACTGTAGAAGAAAGTCTTTTATTCATGTAGATATCCTTTCACATAACAAAATAAGTAATTATTTACCTTATTATACCGAATCTTAAGCTGCTTGTCAAGTCCAGGTCCCTGAATGTAAAACTTGCACTTGGTGAGTGGGATGGGCAGAGGGTTCTCCACCTCAACGAAGACGGTGAACTCTTGATGCAATACCGGTTTGCCATCAATACTGATTTTGATGTCAGGGTTTCGGACTCTGAAGTCATCTTGCGCGAAGAAGTCGAATTTTATGCCCGCGATACTCGCTATACAGGTAATGATGAAGGATGCCTGAACAATAGATTATAGTAAAAAGAAACCTTCTAACAGCCGACATTATCAGAAAAGCAGAAATTCACTCTTGAATCATGTAAGTAATAATTAATTAACTATAAGTACTGATTAATGGTATTGTAAAGTTCATCACAATGATATCATAAAATGATTGCTATACGTAGACTAATACATAAACTACAGAAAGCCACCTACAATCCTTAATTCTCTCTTCCTAGTTGTACTTCTTCGTAAAACTCATTATTACCTGATCAACCAGCTTCTTATAATAGTCGTCGAAGGTGACCAGCATCTTGACGCGCTCCTTGCCTTTAGGTTTGAGTCTAAGATCGAAGTTAGTCCTCTTCACTCCTTCTCCTGTCACTCCCGTGTACGTCACTGTGTCTACACGAAGGATGCCCTTCACCTGGTGTGATTTTGAAATTGAACTATTCCTGATGTGTAGAACCTGAAATTAATATACAATATTGATTTAGAACTGTACTGTCATAAACGAAGCTAATATTTTTTAGTGATATGATGTTAGGCTCAATTAAATTTAAAAATTACCTATACCATACTAGCTAACGCCCGCGACTTCGTCCTTGTCAAAGTTAATTTATGATAAAGAGTAGCCCTAGTGCTATTCCAAACTAGAATCTTTCTCTGTGCAAATTTCAACCAGATCTGTTCAGCCGTTATGGCGTAATTGAGTAACAAACATCCATCCATCCAAACTTCAGCATTTACAATAATAAAATAAATAAATAATGAAGAAATTCAACATATTATTTATTTTGAATCATACCTGTTATTTGTACTTTAATTGTTCAACTGTTCAGCATATTAAATTACACTCAATATACATAATGCCTTATTGTTTTTATTTTTTAACATATCTAATAATTGCACCAAGCCGTCAACTGCTACTTATTTAACGACTAGGTTCAGAAGATGCATGCATTTCGAATCCAAATTCTACAATCATTTCAAATTACCACGTTGAAGTTCTGCCCAATCTTGATATCGTCGACTAGTTCGAAGTCAAAGGTGACGTCATTGAAGACATCGTTGAGGTAGTAGCGCGCAAAAATGCTCTCCGACTTGCGCAGCGCCTTCTCCATCGTCATGCGTTCTTCACGTGTTCGCTCTGGGTACTTGTATGTGTTTGTAATGTCCTGCGATTTTTGTGAGGCATTGTTAAAACATTAATAACTTAAGAAAGACTAAAAAACTGAGATCTAGCGAGCCCGAAACAAAATTGCTATTCTGTAAATGAAGTTTAAATAAACTAATCTGATCTGTTCTTATAACCCTCATGGTTTTTACTACCTGAATTTTTTTTTTGTATTTACTCGAAGCTTCAGGAAACAAAAGGATACTATTTACCTCGCGTTCCATTTTCCCAATGGCTTTTGTTGAAATATTCTGTCCGATAGAGACCGTGTCACGAGCAATCAACTTCAAAGGTTGAATATCTCCGACGTATTTCCATAATACCTGGGATAAAAAAAAACAGTGTAACTCAGCATATCATATTGAGAGACTCCAATACAGCAGAGTTAATGTACCCTATCAGCATTAACTTCAGCAAAAACGTAGGCGGCATCGTAAGGTCTCTGCAGTTCTCCATCCCTGACAGCTCTTAGTGAAGCTGGTCCACAACGAAACATGCCCTCGGAGGTCTCTTGTGGCGTCGAGTCCAGAACCTGCCAGCCATCATACTCCGGACCCAAATCTGGACGATTCATCCATACCTATAGAATAACAGGGATATCTTGTTAAATAATTTTCCATGAAAAGTGGTGGAATTTTAAGTATATTTATTAAATGGCATCAGCTACGTCAAGAGACTTACGCAATGAATACATATTTCGTAAAAACACTACCGTTCAAGTACAAGAGTGATAAAGACAGAAAGCTTATACGTTCAAAGGTTATCTGGGTTAATTTATTATTGGATTAATTTATACCCACAGGCTACTATGAGTAACTCATGATTTCTTCTCACACAATCGTGGAAAACGCACGAACGTGCACTGTATAAAACTTTACCAAAAAACCATTAGCAGCCTCAAAGAAAACCTTTTACAATATTTTCGTGCTCACCTCGTTCCAAACGTGATAATTCCACACAGAGTCCTTGTTAAAATTAACAGTGTTTCCGTCTTCGTCAACGATGATATCAATAGTGAGACTCCCTTCACCGTCGTGAGCTATATCGAACCCCGATACCAGACGGCAAGGGATGCCAACAGCTCGGCAAACTGCGCAACATAATCTTAATTTTAAAACCATTTCATAAAGCCCATAAAATCAACTGAAATACAATTAAACTAGTTAGGTATAATACAATTAAAAAGAAGCAGAGAATACTTAGTGAATGATCTATGTGATTTTTATTTCATTCATTGTTATATTAGTCCGTTATAATGATAAGTACAATTTTTATAAACTTATTATTAATTAATGTATCACTATTTAAATTATTAAATTAATAACAGCAAGGGAAAAATATATTTTATGCATATAATTATATAAACATACTCGTAGTCAGCACACCAGCGAACACCCAACACTGTCCATATTTGACGGGCTTCTTCTTCTCATAGTACTTCTGCAGGATGGCCAAAGAACCGACCCACTCGAGCGGATTTGTGCCTCCATTGTAATGTGCCAGTTCGGATCCCCAGTTTCCAACAATAACACCATAATCATCCTGTGCGTTCACTGCAGCTGACAATGCTCTGCTTGTACGGATTGGATCACTTCGAGCTCGCCCTTTTACCTATAAATAATTCTAGCTGATAAATAAGCCCAGTACAACAACGAATAACGTCCATTTGACGTTAAGATCAGTATGGATCTCACCGGTTCGGTTTTTCTTAACTAGAAAGTTGAATAAAAACAAATTAGGTACTAAGTGGAAATCTTAAAACCTTTCCAATTTTTGTGACTAGATAAAGTGCACAGTCCAATATATTTTTTTCATATTGTGCGTAGTTCCAGGGTGCCGGCTTGATACGGTTGTATACTCCTCTGAACATCAATCCTCCATCTTCTAATACGTATTCGTCACGATTGCTCTGAGCTGAAAAAATCCCAGACATTCGGTTTTGTTTTGGTTAGGTATAAATTATTTTGTAACAGTAGACAAATTCATGACTGATGTATTAGAGAAGCATTTGATTTACTTTTCCAATCGAACCAGTTATTTTGGTCCTTCATCATCAAAAGCTATATTCTATTTATCAAACGGTAAATTCCATACCCGGCATATAAACAGTATCAGTCAAGCACCAAGGATTGAAGAGCACGTAGATAGGCAAGGGATGTCTGTAGCTGAGAGAGCTGCCTCCACTAAGTCTTGTATCTATATCGAGCTTCCAGGCAGCAACAATGCAGTCCGCTGCAGGGGTCACAGCTACCATAAGGTGAATATCAACCTGACCCTCGTAGATTGCACTCCATGTTCCTAAAATTTCGGAACCTTTCTCAAGTAAAGGAACAGCAGCTGACGTTTCGTTTGATGGTCCTCGTGTTTTAACATCTGCACAATAGAAACACGGTCATGGCAACATTTTTGTAATTGATAAACAGTTGCGTAATATCCCATTTATATCACTGTTAATTTTATATCAAACATGCACAAAATATTTTAAAATGAGACTTTAAATATTATCGTATTAAATTCTTGTATCAATATTTGCCTTCATCATAATCCCTAAATAGCAGAACATCTATTTACGAATACTTTTTTACATGGTCATTATAACACCGTTATACAAATTTTCCTGTATGAAGAATTCTGGTAACGATATAGTTTAGTAGAATTACACCTAGATAGAACTTTTGGTCAAGAAAGTCCGTCGTGCACCGACCTACTTATACAATAATATACAAACCTGCAACGTAGAAAATAAAGGAGATGGCATCTCTACGGGCGTCGTATGGCCGGTTTAGTAATATATCTAGTTTGAAGGCCTGTCCTCTTCGCACGACCAGGCATCTGTCGACGCTCCTTGTCATCAGGTTAAACTTGTTCGTGTGGTGGTTCTCGCCATTTGTGTCAACACAGAAATCAATTCCCTGCACCGCAAGCACGCCCTGGCGCGTCGCGTCGACGACATCTAAATAGAAAAACAATTATTGCAATGCATTCAAATACTCGTAGAATAACCTGCAGTACTTGTTGCAGTATGATTTAGATGCATTCATTTAGGACTTTGGAAAATGAGGATAATCTTTGCGTGACCTATATTCCAAGCCTATTATATCTTATTTAAAGGTCGAAAAATGAATTAATTAAAAATGTATCTACTAGGTACTCATTCTTTGAATTCTAAGTGGAAAGTTCACTGCGTATTTCCATTTCGTAATTAAACTTTCAAAGATATTTGTATGGTTAAAAATGATCGCTCCCTAAAATTAAATAGTAGCGATCAAAGATGTCACTGATCAATGATCTTATAAAAACATAAGTAATTATTTATTAGCAATATCATAAATAGATCACACATTATAATAACACATAACACACACATAATGATGCAACAACACAGTACATACATATTATGTGTTACAATGATATTCCCATCCTTATTTTTCGAATGTATTCTTACTGGTTTTTTGGATTTGGTCACTATCTTACCTACCGCTTAGCTCAATGTTTCAATGTGTGGGGGGAGTACTTTCTCTCTCTTACTTTTAGGTATAATTATAATCACGGAGCTATGCATATTTAAGATTGGCATTTTTATAAAAAA
The DNA here is from genome assembly GCA_949774945.1 of Hoplodrina ambigua. Lineage (NCBI taxonomy): Eukaryota > Metazoa > Arthropoda > Insecta > Lepidoptera > Noctuidae > Hoplodrina > Hoplodrina ambigua. The sequence continues at coordinate 5,401,317 of OX458969.1, read as the reverse complement.
AAAATCTTGCTTATTATTTATTACCTGGTTGAAACGGCACACATTCAATATCATCTTTTTTCTTTCGCCCAAACCACCGACAACAGCAACTTTTCGGACATTTCATTATTTTATGTTCACATCAAACTGTCAACTAATTTCAGAATGACTTGCTACACAAAACAAGTCATCAAGTCATAGTCAATAATAAAAAGCTGCAACCAATACTAAGAAACCGATTCTGTCCATTAACAAAATCAAGACTAACCCTAGCTGTCTGTTGTTACTCATACTCAGTAATATCTGGCAAAAACATGCCTAAAACAGCTGACGGTAGACCTGCTATACTAGGATATGTCGGTAACGTAAAAGTCCTACACAAATCGCACACAACCGCTGCAAACATGTAGGCTAGCGATTAGGAAGCGATGTAAGAAGCGCTTAAATAACAAATTATTGAGACCATTGTTAAGATAAACATTTGACTATAAAATGAATAAATGAGATCTTATACCTACAGCAGTCTACTTAAATGGCATGTCATTTAAGAGTGATAATTTCTTCGGTAATGTAGGTATGCCACTCAGATTAGGAGTTTACATTCATCTCTAATTTTTCTGAATTTTGGAGCTGGTCAAATCCTTCGGGCTATAAGGCTAGCAAAGTTTTTGCCTGATGAGTTCACTTATAAGCTCATGGTTACTTGGAACTTTTTTAAATATATATATTTCATCTGCGACTATTATGAACGGAGAAATATATCTAATTAACGAAATAGATAATTTGAATTCAGTCGCTATTTTCAAGCATCATTTTATTCTAAATTGGTCTTATAAATAAATATACAAACATAAACCCACACCTTTTTCCCATGGTAGTAGGCAGAAACCACAGACCAACACCTGCTACGATCCTTACATACTCCTTTCGCTTCGTCCACATTCACACAACTCGTCATACAATCACGCCGGTTACGAGTTTTGCGCATCTGACCTTTCTGAAGAAAATAACCTTTAAGGTCAGTTTAGGCCTTCCCAGGGAGTCCCTTCCCTGCGTTCTCATTCACATCTGCCATATAGATTCCTTTTGTTATGAGCCTTTCACTTATCCTCTCAACATGACCGAACCAAATAAATAGATGAATTAGAGCCAGCAAATCATAGTGAACTAATCTACACTAATATTATAATAATAAAATGTAATTTTATTTTTGTTTGTTTATTTGTTTGTAACGGATAAACTCAAAAACTACAACACCGCTTTTAAAAATTCTTTCACCTTTATAAAGCTACATTATCTGCGACTAACATAGGCTATATTTTATTTTATTGTTGCGGGGACGAAGTCGCGGGCAAAAGCTAGTTTATAATAAAACACTAGAAAAAATATATTTAAGTACTACGCTACGTGACATTTATTGTTGTGTTCGTCTAGAGTTTATTCTAAAATGATAGTATGTATCAATCCTTCATGCTTAGACTGTCAGTTGTTTTATGAGAATCGAAATATAATTGGAATACGAATATTTAAGAAATATTTGTGTTATACATATAACAGTTATAATTCACTGAGTTAAACATACACACGTACAAACATACTCTACGTTCGTATATATTCCTATTTCTTTTTAGAAAAACGTTATTGTATTTCTCAGCATGGCCTACTTTTTATTTGACTGCCGACAATAACTCAATAACGATCTAAAATTATGAACGCGAAATACGAACTTTTAAATTATTTCGCTCTATTTCAGGAACAAATTTACAGTGACTCACTTACAGAAAATTACGTAACTACTAAGGAAGACGATAAGCTATGACATATGGGTATTTTTGTTTACTTGCTTAGTTACGAAAACGTCGCGATGTCCGGTTACTTTGGCAACAAAATGTTGACTTTGACAAACCACGGAGTACTTAAATAAAATTCTCAAACCGTGTCTTTTTTATTTTATAGTTCCCGTTGGTACCAACCAGTCTTTGGAACCAAATATTTTAACTGTCGTGAACGCTGTGGTCAATCAACTAGACCTGGATATAGCTGGATATAGGTCCGGCAGATAAAGTATAGGATTCTAGTAAAATAATTCAGCCGAGGCTGTAGACGCCTGGATTACTACATTGATGCCAGAATTAAATTAGTTGGGAAACAGCCTTCACCAGACTCCAACCAACTGGCCCAAGTAAACGTACTTATCAGCATAGTTAGTCTGCCCATCTGGCTTGACCCTGCGCTTAGGGATGCTGGTCATGGTTTTAGTCATTGACCGCGTCATTCATCGAGAATCCTTAAGGCTACCTGTGCTCAGGTCTAGGTGCGTGGACTGCTGTTCCAGAGCTGTGGGAGCAAAAACGACGGTCAGTGGGTCCAGCCTCTTCTTGCCGACTTAATACACTTAGTTTTCCATGAGGCTACCAGTGTCTTAAATATCTCAAGTGTGCTTGTAGATTATTTGGGAGAAAGCGGGTCACCCTGTATAACACCACTTTGTATTTCAAAAGAAGGTCCTACTGTTTTAAACTTTATGTTAGGTACCTATCGGAGTTACTGTGGTTTATATTTTTTAAAAGGCCGACATTGTTACACATCTGATACAAATAAAATTTGTTTAAAATAAGAAACGTTTACTGTTGATAAACAGTTTCTTATTTTAAACAAAATAATTTAGTAAAAATGCTAAGGTAGCATTTAATAGTAATTAAATGTTTGATGTAATTAGGTACGCATTGTTTAAGTATGGCCTTTTGTTTTGAATGTTATGGCCTTTCTCATATTACATTTACATTATTTATTCTACTCGTTTAATCCAAAAAGCGGTTGTCGACATCAACCTAGGCAGAAGACGACCCACTGACCAGAATTTGTTTTTCGTTGCTTAGTTATTCGATGTCGAGGCAATAGGAATCACAAGACGTTCAGACTTGCTTTTGTAACGAAACGTGGCTGTAAAGATCTGCAGTCAGCCTCCATTATTCTTCGTTTCTTTTGCAACATTATTTTCTATGTACCTAATTTCTGCTTAGTGTCCACAGGGTTATTAATACACGCTTTTTAATCAATCCATCGGCGAAACAGTATATTATATACATAAATACTTCCAGCGCACGTCGGAACAGTATGTAAAAAAATAATGTCATTTTACATAGATCATACGTATTAGTTATGAGCGCTAAAAATTAATCCAATTAATTATTAATAAAATTATAGAGTAACAATTTGTAAACCCACTTCTTGAAGAGTTTCCTGAATTGTTGAACACTTGGTTTACAGCTTACTGATAGCAGTGGCGTGAATGCAAGCGAGCGGCTCGTGCCATTAGCGCTGCGGGGCAGAATCGAGAGTGAGTTCAATATATCGAGTTGAGCATTCTGATTCTGGCACTCCAATAGTACCTACCTGTCGTATCGATATCTAACGGTAAGATTAGAATCTGCGGGGATTACAAACTGTTGTTTGCAAGGGTGGGCAATGCGACTGGCTACTTATAAGTTTTCAGTTGAGTTTATCCGTTTGATAAACAAGAGTCCAGCTGAAGTAATATCTCGTCTGCCGCTGTCACTTGAAGGCCGCCCATCCGATACTATTAGCTATGTTAACGTGGTAGAAGATTGTTACCGATTAGCTTTAAGGTCAGGAGATGAAAAAGGATGTTTTGTTGGGTAAGATACTTGGCTATGTTATATTCGGTAGGTCGTCAGTCGCGAGTTATGAGGAAGAAAAACCGTTCTTTGCGCGAAAAGAGCAAATACAAAATATTTATTACGTTATCCTTATATCAAAAACTCATAGATAAGGTTCACGAAGGTCATTTTGGTATGAACAAAATGAATAATTTTAGTCTAGCCTAAGTAGTCTGGACCAGAGAGTTCACTCACAGAGATGTTAGAGTAAGTGATCCTGTTCTGGTGCGCGATTATTCCGTTAAGGAGTAAGTGAGCTGGAGGTCTTGAAGTAAATAAGTCGGGACCAGTTTCTTAAAGCCAATTCATTCATGGCCAAAATTATAGCATATTCATGTAAAAACACATTCCAGAAAAGGGAGACATTTTTGTTTGTAAAATCATTTTATTTTTTAATTATTGTAATTTGTTAGAGCATCAATTGAGGCAGTCTTAGTTACACAAAAATATCTAGTACCTAAACTTAAATAGTTGTACGTACTCTAGTCGTACCATAATAAAATAATGTGTAACTGGTCGGAAAATAAAGTAAAGAAACTATTAGCTGATATGACTTATTTTAAAAAGATTAATTACATAATATCTTACATTTAGGAACGAATAAATTACTTAATTATTAATATTGTTGAGACTGCACATGTTAAATTATTGACAATTAAAGGCGTAAGTCCTCAATAGTCAATAAATGAGAAAATTCATCGAATAAATATGTTGCATCAATATCTCTATTTTCCTAAGAAAACATGAGATTCATGCTCCGCTTAAAAAAAGTTTAAGCTTAAGAAAAGCTACTCTGTGAACGCTTAATACTTATTATCATATTAAAAAGAATATTTAGTTTAGAATTACCTGACAAACACAAAACAGAAAATGTGTACAGTCATCAATGTATAAAACAAATACGTAGACTTGGCGCAATACATGAAAATACTTCACATTTGAACAATTATCTAAGTAAATATGAGCTATCTAGATTTGATGACTCTCGACAGCATCTGGCGGCAGGCCGTTAGTCGCAGCCGGTGCAGGTGGTGCGACCATAAACGACAGGAACCCATCAACGTCTCGCATTTCCTTGGAAGTGAACTTGGCAGAGATTTGGTGGCGGCCAGCCCATGGTGGCGTCAACTTATACTGAGCAGTCGCAAACTCTCCTGGCGCCACATTCTGGGAAAACGATAAGTTACGTTGGTAAGCAAGCTTCGCGATACGATTGAATGGCGGCACTCCCGCCAGCACTACGCAAACGCGATGTAGTTCATATATATTAAGACAGATGGCGTTGGTAGTATCAGTTGAACGACAGTGTGATTCCGTAATTTAAAGTAATTATATTAAAATGTTAGCGAAAACAAAGGGCTAGAAAAATTATCTAAAAACTGTAATTTTATTACCATTACCACTTTTCTTTATTTCTGGACCGTGGAAAACTTACATAGAAGAAAGTTCTCTATTCATTTAAATATCCTTTTACATAGTAAAACACGTAATTACTTACCTCATCTAACTGAATCTTAAGCTGCTTGTCAAGTCCAGGTCCCTGAATGTAAAACTTGCACTTGGTGAGTGGGATGGGCAGAGGGTTCTCCACTTTGACGGAGACGGTGAACTCTTGATGCGACACCGGTTTGCCATCAATACTGATTTTGATGTCAGGGTTGCGAACTCTGAAGTCATCTTGCGCGAAGAAGTCGAATTTTGTGTCCACGATACTCGCTATACAGGCGATGTTGAAGGACGCCTGAACAATTTGGTTATCGTTAATAACACGAAAGATAAAAAAAAAAAAATCTAGTTAAACTCTTAACAAACGACATAATCTGAGTAGATAAGCATATGAACGAGAAATTCACTATTGAATATTGATTAATCCATAAATTGAAAAGATCACAAGGAAAGATATCATAAAAAATATTACTATATTACGTGACTTAAATAAAACACAATGGCATGCCTTCTTTTGCTACGAAGCCCAGACAGAATCTACAGAAAACCACGACCTACGTACCATCCTTAAGTACCCCTTCCTAGGTTTTTTTTTCTAAAATTAATTATTACCTGATCAACCAGCTTCTTATAATAGTCGTCGAAGGTAACCAGCATCTTGACGAGCTCCTTGCCTTCAGGTTTGAGATTAAGATCAAACTCGGTCCTCTTCACTCCTTCTCCTGTCACTCCCGTGTATGTCACTGTGTCTACACGTAGGATGCCCTTCACTTGGTGAGAGTCGGAACTTGAGCGATTTCTGATGTGTAGGACCTGAAATTAACAAAAAGTATTGATCTGAACTGGTTTACACCAAATTGATATTTTTGAGATTTATGTAAGTAAGGCCCAATCAGATTTCAATCATTGTGCCATATTCATTATTTATTATGAACGAGCTAAGCCAACGAACTTCGAACCGCTATATTTTATTTAGTACAAATAATTCACAATTTCTTAGACCTTTCTTTCTAATTCCATGCGTAACAAATCTAAATTCTCATACAATAATATCAACTTACCACGTTAAAGTTCTGTCCAATCTTGATATCATCGACTAGTTCGAAGTCAAAGGTGACGTCATTGAAAGCATCGTTGAGGTAGTAGCGCGCAAAGATGCTCTCCGACTTGCGCAGCGCCTTCTCCATTGTCATGCGTTCTTCACGTGTTCGCTCTGGGTACTTGTATGTGTTTGTTATGTCCTGCAATTTTTTTGTAAGACATCAATAAGTTAATTATAAGACATTGAAATTGCTACTCTGTAAATAAAGTGAGAGCGTTAAAAAATCTGATGTGATCTGTCCTTAGAACCCTCATGGGTTTTACTAGCTGAAACGTTTTTACTGGAAGCATCAAAAAACTCAATATTTACCTCGCGTTCCATTTTTCCAATAGTTTTTGTTGAAATATTCTGTCCAATGGAGACTGTGTCACGAGCCATCAACTTCAGCGGTTGAATCTCCCCAGAGTACTTCCATAACACCTAAGTTTGAAAAACGGAAGTTAACATCAGTATTTGTAATGAATCAGTCTAACTCAGCATATCTCATTGAGAGCTTCTGAAACAGGTAAAGTTCATGTACCTTATCCGCATTAACTTCAGCAAAAACGTAGGCGGCATCGTAAGGTCTCTGCAGTTCTCCGTCCCTGACTGCTCTTAGTGAAGCTGGCCCACAACGGTATACGTCTTCAGAGGTCTCTTGTGGCGTCGAGTCCAGAGCCTGCCAGCCACCATACTCTGGACCCAAATCTGGACGGTCCATCCAAACCTGTAAAATAATAGTGAAATCATGATTAATTATTCAAGATATTTTATTTTTGCAACAAAAGATACGTCACGTTTGGCCTTTCAGGCGTATAATAATATACAGTCAGTTATGTTATAGTATTGAAGAATAGTAGTAATAAAACGTGATGACCCAGTGGGTAAGATGCCCGCCTATGCTCAACACTGTGGTTTGGCAATCGAGCATGGGCAAGTATCATTATCAATGTCACTTTTCTATTCCAATGTAGGTACTTTTTATGTTTATCTTGGACATCATGGACATCGGAGTAGGAAAACATAGTGAGGAAACCTGAACGTATATTTAATATACCTAAGTCTGAAATCGCCAATTCGCTTTGAGCAAGCATGGTGATCAAAACTTATGCCTTAAGAAGGAGCCTTTCGCCTCCAGTGGAACACCATAAGGCTGGTTTTATATTATTATATTGTACCAACCAAAGTACAATCAGTTGATTAAGTTCCATAATTTCAAATACTGTATTTAAAAGTAGTAGTAGTATTCAAAAGTCAATTTAAAATTACAACACAATTTAATAGAAGATATTTAACAGTTATATCATTCAGAAATTGTTTCGTGGTGGAGCTTTATTACTAGAAATAATATCTATTCAAATATAAATTGTATCAGCTACATCAAGAGAATAATGCTATGACTACATATTCCAAGCGTAATAAAAGCCTACTGTCTAAGTGCAAGAGTAATAAAGACAGAAAGTAAATTTATCCAAAGGTTATCTGGGTTAATTTATTTACACTTTTAACCAAATGAGTCATCAATCGATCTCATTCTGCGTAGGCCGTAAACGCATACACTTGGAGACTATTTTAAGCTTTGATCATAATACTCATAGGCTGCTATGAGTAAACCCACAAGTTGTTGCAACACAATCGTGCAAAACGCACGAATGCGCACTAAACTTGTAAGTACTAAAGCTAGCAAAACGTCGACAAATGAAACCATTAGCCACCTCAGACAAAAAGAAAACCATGTAGATGTACAATATTTTCGTGCTCACCTCGTTCCAAACGTGGTAATTCCACACAGAGTCCCTGGTGAACTCCTCAAGAGTGTTTCCATCATCGTCCTTGATAATATCGATAGTGAGACTCCCTTGACTGTCGTGAGCTGCATCGTATCCCGATATGGGTCGGCAAGGGATACCAAGAGCTCGGCAAACTGCAGAACATAATCTTAATTTTAAAACCATTTTATAAAGCAAATAAAATCAACTTCACTATTATGTATAATCTGTTTAATTGTTATTTTATTGAGAGCATTTATTTAATCCTCAATAATGATATTTTTTTAAACTTAATATTTATAATTCATGCCTATTTAAATACTTAGTTACATCAATCAAAGAAAGAATAAATATATTTAATTTGAATTTAGCTGACTTACTCGTAGTCAGCACACCGGCGTACACCCAACACTGTCCATATTTGACGGGCTTCTTCTTCTCATAATACTTCTGCAGGATGGCCAAAGAACCGACCCACTTCAGTGGGTGTGTGCCTCCACTGTAATCTGACAGTTCAGAAGCCCAGTTGCCGATAATAACACCATTGTCATCTTGTGCGTTCACTGCAGCTGACAACGCCCTGCTTGTCCGGATTGGATCACTTCGGGCACGTCCTTTTACCTAGAAATAGAAGTTAGATAAATAATTATAATAAAACAACAACTAATCATGATACTCGTATCTTACGAATCGTTAAGATCACGGATCTCAATGGCTCGGCTTTTCTTATCTAGAAAGTTGAAGTTAAACAAGTTTCTAAGTGGAAATCTAAAAGCAAATACCTTTCCAATTTCTCTGACTAGATAAAGTGCGCAGTCCAATATATCTTTTTCATATTGTGCGTAGTTCCAGGGTGTCGGCTTGATACGGTTGTATACTCCTCTGAACATCAATCCTCCATCTTCTAATACGTATTCATCACGGTGGCTGTGACCTAAAAAATCGCAGACATTTGGTTTTATTTTAGTTAGGTATAAATTATTTTGTAACATTAGACACATTCATGACTTTGACGTATTAGAGAAGCAGTGGATTTATTTTTCCAATCAAAATAGTTATTTTAGTTCTTCATCATCTTATGCGAAAACTATATTCTATTTATCAAACAGTAGATGTACGTACCCGGCATATAAACAGTATCAGTCAAGCACCAAGGATTGAAGAGCACGTAGATTGGCAAGGGATGTCTGTAGCTGAGAGAGCTGCCTCCACTAAGTCTTGTATCCACATCGAGCTTCCAGGCAGCAACTATGCAGTCCGCTGCAGGTGTCACAGCTACCATGAGGTGAGAATCTACCTGCCCCTCGTAAGTCGCACTCCATGCTCCGAAGGTCTCGGAACCTTTCTCCAGTAAAGGAACAGCGGCTGTCGTTTCGTCTGACGGTCCTCGTGTTTCAACATCTACATAATAGAAATATGGTCGTGTCATGGCATCATTTTTAAACAATTACGTCGCCCTCATAAACAGGTTTCCATAGAATCAATTTATCTCACTGTTCATTTTCATTGACAAGATAAATATCAGTCAAGCACCAAATATTTTAAGATGACTTTGACCATCTACGTTTAACCTGAATTCTTGTATCAGTATCTACGATCATCATAATCCCTAAATAAGAGAACATCCTCTTGCAAATCCTTTTTTGCGTCGTCATGGTCATTACAACACCGTGATACAACAGACAAAGAGGTTCTACAAAAACTGTTTAGCTATAATAAAAAAATGTGTTCAATTTTAGGTAGACCTTGACTAATTTGTAGGCACATAACTTCCATTAAAAAAAGTCTGGTAACAATATAGATTATTGGAATTTGAATTACACCTAGTTACATAGAAATTTAGGACAAGCAAACATATCGTAGACCTACGCGCCTTATGCATTAATATACAAACCTGCAACGTAGAAAATAAAGGAGACGGCATCTCTACGGGCGTCGTATGGCCGGTTCAGTAATATATCTAGTTTGAAGGCCTGTCCTCTTCGCACGACCAGGCATCTGTCCACGCTCCTTGTCATCAGGTTAAACTTGTTCGTGTGGTGGTTCTCGCCATTTGTGTCGACACAGAAATCAATTCCCTGCACCGCAAGCACGCCCTGGCGCGTCGCGTCGACGACATCTGAATAAACAAACGGATTTTACAATGCATTCAAAATTTCAAATAGATATTGTATAACCTGCAGTACTTGTTGTAGTTGGATTTAGATACATTTATTTAGGACCTTAAAAATGTAGGGTAATCTTGGCTTGACCTACATTCCAAGCCTCTTTTATTCGAAGGTCAAAAAATGGCTTATTAAGATTCATAAATGGATTTACTACTTATTCTATGAATTCTAGGTGCAATGGGAAATACACCACACCGAACTCATTTAGTTATTAATGACAATATCGTAAATATTAAACTGTGCGCTAATGGATCATTATGAATGAAAACTTCCGATCCTATTCGTCATGGTCAACAGTTTTCGCACCTAAGAATTGACTACTAGCCAAGATGTCAATCTTATAATAACACAATAATTTATTAGTAATTTCTTAAATATTAGGTACTACATTATGTGATTTTCTGTTAGATCCAAGATCCTCAGTTTTCTAGTAAGTAGGTACAAACGACTGATGTGGGTCGTCTTATTGGTCTAATAAGTAACTCTTTTCATTATTTTTAGAATGTATTCGTGTTTATGTTTATGAATTTGTTTGTTTATCTATTTCAATTTTGGAATAATTTTTACTTCTTATTTAAATTAGGGAGCTACATTTTTATGAAACGTATTTTTAATTAAATTTTAATCCCGCATATTATTTATTACCTGGTTGAAACGGCACATTTACAATAACATACTTTTTCTTTCCCCCAAACCATCCGCGCCACAAACTTTTCAGATACTCCATTATTTTACGATCACATTAAACTGCCGACTATTTTAACATTACAGAATCACTTGCTACACAAAACATCCGTCAGTTTCGTTCACGTTCGAACACAGTTCGTATGTTGCTAATTATATGAACAAACGTGTAGTTCTTTTTGAATGCCGTCATGGACTGCGAGCTGCAGCGTGAAACTCAGCAACTACTCCTACATCCAAGACGGACGGTGATGTCATAGTCAACAAGCAATGAAAAGCTTCATCCAGTACTGAGAAACCGATTCTGTCCATTGACAAAATCAAGGCTAGACCTGTCTGTTCTTACTCATATCATTAGTATCTGGCAAAAACATGCCTTAGATACAGAAGTGATATCATGGGATTGTCAACTCAACTGAACTATGAACTCATTGCTAAACTATTTTCTATTAGACACACAATACATTATATAATTATGTGAAGTCGGGTGCTAAATCACTCATTAGTCAAGAATCAATAAATAGAGATTACTAAAAATGACAATAAATTTTTAATTTTACATCCATTAATTTAACTGTCATACAGTATGAAGTCACCAGGTAATTAAATATAAACTTTAGTACCTAGCTATGGAACATTCAAGATTCTGTTTAACAGATGTGTAAATCCTTACATTTTACCTATCTCACGTGCTTCTGCGCTATAAGTAGGTACATCAATTATTTGATAATTTTATATCAAAAGACTTCGATGAGTTCGCATTTATTCATGATTTCTTAACAAATATTTTACCTTTTGCAACATTACAAAAATTATAGCTCCCTATCAGTATAAATTACAGATATCTATTAATTAACACTAACATTTGACCCTTTAATGCAGGTCAATTGAAGTCGAACGTTCTTTATATCTTCATTTGATAACCATTGGGTAATTTATTATTTAGGTACATATTTCAATTAAAAGAAAAGATTTTGATTACTTACTTGCGAAGGTCAAAATTAAGTAAGTCCATTATTTTTAAATGAATGGAAGCTCAGCTTCTGAATTAAGCCTACGCATTGTCGGGATTGGAGTTTAGACAACTCAATAACATTGACCTCACAAAGTTTTAGAGCTGGGTCGCTAAGCAACAACTCGAGCATACTAAACACTAAACAAGGCCGGTCGGCTCCTTCTTTCTTCGTCTGTCTGGTAAATAACTTATTTGGTATTAATTACTACGTGGGACGGTAGACCTGCTATACTGGGATATGTCGACCTTCGGAATAATCAGCGTAAGATGTCCCACACAAACCGCTCACGGCCGCTGCAAACGCGTAGGCTAGCGATTAGGAAGCGATGTAAGATGCGCTTGGTTAATAACAATTACTTGAGACCATATTAAATTAAACACTTGATTATAAAATGAATGAATGAGGTCTTATCCAACAGATTTTTTAATGGCATGCCATTTAAAATTAGATTCATTGGTAAATAAAGGTGTAACATTGTATACTTTTATCTTTAATTCGTCAGAATTTTGGGGCTGGTCAATAATCGTTCGAGCTAACAAGGCTAGCAAATCTTTTGCTTGATGACTTTACTTATAAGCTCTCGTTTACTTAGAACTCTTCTATTCTACTATATTTCATCTTCGACTTTAAAAAAGTTGAAGAAATAACAATGTCTGAATGTAAAAATGTAAGAATTCGAATACGGTCGCTATTTTTAAGCATTCATCTCATTTTATAATGATCTCATAAATTAGAGCCAGCACATCAAAGTGGACTAATTCATCCCATAAAACTAGACAAATGCAGTGTATTTACTACGCTATGTGACATGATTGTTGTGTTCGTCTAGTACTTCCGCAAGTTCTAAAATCATCGTATCGCTCCTTCATGCTTAGACTGTCAGTTGCTTTATAAGAACAAAAATATAATTAGAATAGGAATCAATCATTTACTTCTAATTACACAAGAAATGTTTGTGTTAACACAACAGTAATAATTCACTGAGTAAAACATACAAACGAAATTCCGCGCTTTTAGTCTGTTAAAATCAAGGTTAAATATTTTATTCCTGCACTCCTGCTTCACGTCAAAATTAAAACAATTTCCGCTTACAAACTTTTTTAGGGGAGATTTTTTCAGCTCTGTTTTGTAAATAAATAACTAGTAATCTAAAGGTTTATTAAAAGCCTATTTCCTCTAAATTCGTAGATTTTCAGAAAAAACGTTACCGTAGTTCTCAGCTTGACCTACTTTTTATTTGACTGCTGCATCACCTGCCGACAACTTTATTGCGTTGTAGAATATTATAGCCGCGCGCACGAAATACGAACTTTTTAATTATTTTGCTCTATTTCAGGAACCAATCTCAGTTACAGTGACTCACTTACTACCAGAAAATTACGTAACTACTACGGAAAACGATGGACTATGACATATGGGTATTTTTGTTTACTTGCTTAGTTACGAAAACGTCGCGATGTTCGGTTACTTTGGAAACAAAGTGTTGACTTTGACAAACCACGGAGTACTTAAATAAATTCCTCAAACTGTTTATCTTGTAATACCCGATGGGTAATGTAGTCTTTGCAACCAAGTTTATTTTAACTGAGTCCGCCAGGATTGAAGTATGCCATACAATACGAGATGTAGGTAGCAGTTTTTTATTCTTGTTCATTCAATAACTACGATTTATTCACTTTTGCAAAACACACGATGACTAAGTACATGGTTTATTTAATGAATGAATTTGTATGTGATGTGTTCGTATACTATTTTAATTATTTCCGAAAAGTTTTTGGTGAGTAGGTACATCTGTTGTTGGAAACATTAATTATCAGCGTAGATATACACGTTTAAAAGAGACAGTGAAATAGGTACTTGGCAGTGATATGAAGTGGATTTTGTCTCATTTTTTTAACTTCAGGGTCTATTCGATCTATTGTAAGTGAGCTTGAGGTAAGCTGTCAGTCCAGCAAAATTCACCATAGGAAATTTTACAGTAAATAGGGTATAGCAATGCAGGTTGCTAAACAATACGAATGACAATAGGTAGTGTAGTTCTCACATTGAACATGCAGTCGCATCTTCTTAGGCAAAGTATTACGTATTCGTGCGTGACCAATCCGAAACCGGTTTCATACATATATGTAGAAAACGTAGGTACGTTAATTGCATTTGTCTTTAGTGTGAGTAATTAAGGAGATAATGAACGTGGTCTTACGTGATGATATCTTATATATGGATGTTGATGTTTACTACTGTCAATCATAATCGAACCTTTACTTGACGAATGTATGGAGTCGTAGCAATTGTAGGACGGATCTGCGCTCGCCAGTTCACCTTGAAATTGCATGTCATGACATAAGCGTACAGCCTCATTTATTATTAGTTAACTTGTTTAAGTAACATTCCTTAAAACAACTTTGTGTGCAAGTGTACTTTCGATCTGTCGGAGTATTCTGTAATGGGTGAATTTAAGTGAAGTGAGGTCGAGGTGAGCTATCATTAGCACCAGATGAGATGACAGCACACCTTAAACTCACTTCATCTAACTTTACCTAGTAAGATTTTTATAGAATATCACTGCTGTGTGAAATAATTGCGATAGCGTATATTTATTACGGTACTAGCTTTTGCTCGCGAGCTTCGTTCGCATAAATATCAGTTATCGCAGACAAAGTCGCAGAATAAAAAATTGCCATGTACTTCTTGAGGCTTAAACTTACCCCGTAATAAATTCATAAAAATCGTTCAGTGATCGTGAAAAGCAGACAGACAGACAGTTACTTTCGCATTTATAACTTCTATTTGTATGGACATGTAAGTACAATAATTATATTCTAATGTTATTTATTTTTATAAACGACAAAGTTTATTGCATGTTCTCATACTTAAGATTCCATTATCCTTATGCAAGATAATATAGGTAGGTACTCTAATTGTGGTACGGGTGACAGCAATCACCTACTGCAATAAAATCAGAAACAACATAGGATGCGGTTCCACTTGAGTCAAGCTAACCTACCTTGCTAAGGATGTGTCGGATTTACACCAATAGGATTGCTTTATTTTCAAAGGTAAAAATAATGAAGCAGTCCTATTGGTGTAAATTAGACACATGCTGAGCATCCTAGCTCGTAGGTAGCTTAGCTTAGCTCGAATGGAACCGCAGCCTATCAATCATGAATGAATCAAACCACAATAATTATTATTAATATGAGGAAAACACTAGGAGAGTCCTATGACAAATTAATTGACGTAGGTGATCGCGTAGTATGAGTTTCTTCATAAAGCAGGTAACTTTATGAAGAGACTCATACTACGCGATACATTTGTTTTAAGTAAGTAGGTACAGTTAAGAAAAGGTTAGCGTTTCTTTCTTTCTTTCCGAACCTATACCCACGTCAATTCATTGTTATAACGTAGGTTAAAAGTGGTGTTTTTGAAAGATTGAGACTGACATTTCGATGCGAACATAATAAAAAAAAAAACAATATGACTATGTTCATGAAACAAATCGTTCGGATTTGTTAGAAAATACATAATGTCCAGGTACATTACAACACACCTACTATTATATGAAGGCATTCATGCGTAGGCGCCAGTGCAAAATAATTAAATGACACAAAACCGTTTTACGTTTACAAAAAAATATTCCAAATTATACGTCCCTAACTGACAATTACCTACGTTATGTGTTTTATAACTACATTTTTATAAGAATAATTTTATTTTAATAAACTTTGAAATAGTCATATTATCCAGGGATAATATCCTATAAAATCAGCAGAATTTAATTAAACGAATTTATTACAATACAAGTTCCATAAAAAAAATATGGAAAATCATCTAATACAAAAAAAAATACTTATTCTTTGCTTATCACTTTGTGCAAACAGAGTTATCTTAATGCTAGCTAATAAAAATCAGAGCTAAGAACCAACTCTATCTTGTATAGCAGAACGATAACCTTAATAAAAAAATAGTATTGACATACCAATACCAATAGCCTGTATGAGGTGTAAACCAGTTCACAAACAGTAGCGTTCGAGACCTCGAGGGACGGAACAGGTTTAGGCGCAAACGCAATGTGATAAATGGTAAAATCCTCCATTGACATCGTGGTAGAGTCGCGATGTTTCGAACTTATAATACTATGTTTTTAAAAACTACATATTTGATTAAAAATATTCATAGTATTACACACAAATCTATTCTGTTACTTATGAATTAAGTTCCCTGAGTTTTTATGAGCTGGCTGAATTAATACACCTTGCATTTATAAAAATGCAATGTTTTGAAGACTCACAAATTATACCATCAACGTTGGTTCAGTTCTCACCGCGAGACCAGCTGTGCTAAAAGCCGCAAGTTTTATTTTTAACACACTTCAAACCGATGGAAAGCCATAAATTAAACCGTGTTTGTGATCAGCCTTGTTTGATTCTGTCAAAATTTAAATTTCGAATTCTATTTGACTGACAGGAAAATATAGGTCAGAATAAGTTTCTGAACGGAATTTGAATTGTGTCCCATGACTGTTTACTCATTCATTCATATTTTAGTTACGCTCGTACTGGTTTTTAACTAAAAGATTGATGGAGATCGTCTGTAAGAACTAATCCGTACCGAAACTTTAAGACATAATTTCTAGAAGGGAAAAGCTCGAAGAGGCTGACTAATTGGTATTTATGTGTAAATATTATATTTTTACTTTCGCAATATTTTCATTTTCATTTAAGTGTAAGTTTGAAAGATTTTCCGAATTGTTAGTACAAAAAATTGTAAGTACGCTTAAAGATTTGTTTATTTTAATTTGCGGGTATTTGTTAGCATATTTTTTTAAAAAAATCGGGCATTATGAGGATCCTTATATTTGCACACTACAACTCTACAACATAAAATAGGTAAATGTATTAAAATTGTTAGTTATGTGCCTCATTGTGTTCTCAGCTGATAAAGCCGTTACCTCTATCTTTTGGTTTCAATATTTATTAATAAAACTATTAATTCAGTACCAACACGTGTTACCTATTATAAAACATGACATAATACTATGTTGTGCAACTTAATCAAAACTCCTGCGTAGGTAAACTCATTATCTTAAATGGAAGAATTTTTATCTGAATAATTTACAGATACATATTATTGATCTTTATGATGCCATCTAGTTATAAATAAATTACAAATAATAAAAAAGAACATAGGGTGTCCGGGCGGTAATTAATGAATATATTTGAGTTTATATCATCACTATTTTTGGTCAATGTTTATTTAAAGTGACCTTGACCTACCGTCAGCATTAGAGGTGCCCAGTTGAGGAGGTCGCGGCAACTCTTTAAGGTCATAAGATTCCGATTTGCGGAACCCACAGCAAATACACTCTGGCGGGCAACAGTGGGCCAACTTGCTCTTCACAGCACCCATTGCACTGTCATCAATCACTCACTAACTACCACATACACAATGAACTATAATCTCTTTCAACTCGTTTTATAGACCACTCTAATATCAATTAACGCACTAAAACCGCGATTAGATCATAACTGCTTTAAATTATCCTTAATACCTACGACCGGTTTAACACAGTTTGCCACAATGTAAACAAATTATCAGCTGTTATTTGAATTAATAATCGTTTATCGATCGAGTAAACAGTCACTTGCGTAGATCTCACAAAATTAAAAGCTCGTGTGAACGTTGCGCGTGCGCACCTCGGCGCGGGATCAGGTCGTCTGTGCTCAGTGTCTGCTGAGTATCCTCCCTGCCTTAGCTCGCGTGACCTCTTATCACAACCGCACGCTTACGGAATGTAGGGTCACGTCACGTCAACGTCATGCACTCTGTCACAGGAATTAGTACAAATGATTCACAATTGAACTAACTTAAATCATAAAAAAATCCCCATAAATAACAATAAGTGCTTACATAAAATATGGAAAGTACCGGTTGTAACTAACATGATGGTACCCACGTAGTAGCAACGTTTAGTTGAAACTTTTTAGTCACCAGTCTTCAAAGAAAACAATGAAACGTTTGAACAACCATGACCTACAACTGTGCACTAAGTGATATGCACCCTGATTGAAAATAATAATAAATGGAAAATGAAAATGAACCTAACTTGAAGGACACATATTCTGGATGAGAAAATAATTGGGGATTCGGGTTTAGTGATGCCAAACCGAATTAGTTTGAAAAATTCTAATGATTTTAGATAGATATTAAAGACGAATTAATTTTAAATGTAGGTACTGTAGGCATAAATCTAGGTCGCACATTGAACTGTTATTGCTGGATGGCATGGGCGTCGCTAGGACTACTGTCAGGAAGCTATATCTGTGTCTACACACCAATACAATATATAATAACTCAATATTTTATGTCAATTTAATTGGATAGCAATAGTTAACTATTCAACTAACTTAATTGACACTAGGCTTAAGTTTGAATTCCAGCACTAACTTGAAAAAATAATTTAATGTTTTGCATGTATTTTCCTTCCCAATAGGGGTTGCAAGTGCACCCACTTGCACTTTGCTACCGCACCCATGCTGGATGGTAAAGTAAGACATTGTGGGTTGTCTTGTTTTGGCAAAACCAAACTCAATCACCGTAAATCTGTAATATTGATAACAAACACTACTAAAACAAAACAAACAGGTTGCACCAAAAAGGCTGCATTTAGCTCGATACCTAAGTAAATAAAAAGTACTAGCTGTTTTAGTTGAAAAATAAGTAAACAAGCCATTAACTATAAAACGAGAAAAAAACTCTAATGGCATCCATTAGAGATTTTGAGCAAAAGTGGCCAGTTTCAGCTATTGAATTGTCTACGGTCACCAAAAAGGTTGGTTTTCATTAATCTTGCAAATTACTTTTATAATATTCCAACTTAGCCTTACTGTCATGATTGGGCAAAACTGATACCTACATTTCTTAAAGTTACCTTTTTTCTTCTCCTACTTTATTAAGAATAAATGTTTACCCACTTCACCTTCCTATACAATTTATTGATCTTTAATCTGTAATAATGATCATGTACTTGATTTTATAATAGGTATTCGCAATCATCGAGATATAAATATAGGTAGCTGTGCACGTGTGTTTTACAGACTCACTTTGTTTGTACATCATACCGTGAACAAACATAACACATAACATCACGCCTGTAATCCCCGAAGGGTTAGGCAGAGGTGTACCCATTAGTACACCCACATTTCGCCAGTTATGTTTTTAGTCCCATGTAATAGGGGGCGAGCCTATTGCCAACAACACACAACAAACATAATAGATAGTAAACGTTTGACAAAATAAAGTTACACACGATTATGTTAATTTACTACATAGATGACATCATCACCCACGTCTCGGCACTAGCGAGTCGCAAGTCGCGATCTTCCTTATACTTGGCTGATGAAGGCCTCACTCTTCAATTAACGCAATCAGTTTTTTCCTTTTTCTAAGTATATGAATGAATATGTAGGTGCAAATCGTATTATTCAGTACTGTTAGTAATTTTCCGAGAACCGTTATATCATAGTTGCGGTCGAAAAGACCAGAACCAGTGAACCCAGATATTGACGCAAATGCACTCACTGTACCAGTTGACTTTGACCTAATTTTTCAGCAAAAAAAAAGATCAAACATTTCAGAGTACAATAAGATTTACTCCAGAAGGCCAATTCTTCTAAGTAATTACAAACGTTAAAAATGTAGGCGCAACCTCATCTTAGCGAAATCAATGGTGCCGATTACCTTGTTCACAAACTACACTTATATTAGAGAATTGGCATCTCTTACTAACATACAGCGAAAGAAAAGGACGGTGACATTTTAGAACAAATTAGAGATATCAAATTAGTTTTGCCTTGAACTTTTCCGTGTTTTTATCAATATCGATGCGTTCTGACAAGTCAACTAAAATTGCATGGAAGTTTCAGATTAACTTAAATTGACAGGCCTAATTTATTTCCGCCCCTTTCTTGTTTTATTGGACCGAAAAATAAATAGTCTAATTTTAGTTGAGTTTGTGAACCAGGAAATGGCACCAATTTCGAAAATTGAAGATTTTGTTCGTCCCATAAAGTTAGTAGAATTGCCCCCCAGTTTTAGTGCACGACAAAGATCATAAATCAACACTCAGTTTTGGAAGTGTTTAAGATTAATTAAGACTAGTTTAATATTATCTAAAAACGGCATCTGAGTCACCGAGATAATGCGACCTTGTTGAATACCATACGAGTTACCCAGTGTTACGAGAAGCAGCGACGTCAGGCTGCTGTCGATATATATGATCAGGGAACCTATTACAGATAAATTGATGTAATTGTAACGTAATAAGTACCCTATGATTAATCATACAATAAATTGATCGATGCTTTAATCCAAAGTAGGTAATGGCAATAATTTTGCCCTCTAATGGTAACAAGAAATCTCAGCAATAATTAATTATTCATACAATAAATTGATCGATGCTTTAATCCAAAGTAGGTAATGGCAATAATTTTGCCCTCTAATGGTAACAAGAAATCTCAGCTTCTTAGATTTCTTATTACAAGCCAATGGTCATAAGAAAATATTTAGATGTATCGAGTGTAAAAAAACGTTAACAACATCACCCCTGTAATCTCCGAAAGGTTAAGCAGAGGTGTACCTATTAGTACCTACACCTCTGCTTTACATTTCGCCAGTTATGTTTACCATCAACCGGGCACAAATCCTCCGTGGCTGCTACTGAGAAATTCCTTAAGGAAAAACTGAATATACACTGCCCCACCTGGATATCGAACCCTAGACCTCATGCTCAGCAGTCGCGCTTTGCGACCACTAGACCAACGAGGCAATCCGGAAACATACATGGAATATATAGATATTTTACAAAGAATTTAGTTGTCTACATTACAGACTTGCATTCAGATCTTATTATTTTACAACGCTGCACGCTGTTATTAACTGTGAATATACACATAAACCATAACAATTTTCAGGTTATTACAACACTCATCGGAATCCATGCTGAATAACGTTCGCCAAAGCACGTTCCGATACGAGGTACTTACTAGTAACCAACAGCTAACATTCAATATCTAGGCAAAAAATAGAAATCCCAGGCCAACCGTTTTGATAAACATAAGAAAATAGGTACCTTGTTTCATATCGAGTGCAAACGAAGACTTGCAATATTAGCAAGTAATCAGGAAGACACAAACGCGTCTGTTTTATCATCTATTAACAAGAATTAAACCTTTAATGAGTTTGATTAGATATAATTACAATCCTTGATACATGCAAAGGTAACAATACGTTTCAATTAATTCTTCCTGTTCTTATAAGTAATCGTGGATAGTTCTGCCTTATATTGAATATCAAGGAAGGTTTTGTGTTCCTGATGGTGTCCTAATTAGGTATTAGATGTATGAGCTGTCAAAACACGATTCCCATATAGATTTTGTTTAACTGTGACGTCACTTTTGTGCCAACTATTAATTGATTTCAAAGCAAATAAAAGTCTAACTTTATAGCTAATTAAAAATTAATTGTGTTTCAGGACTAAAATCAATTGTTCTTTGTAGAAGTCATGTCTTGGAATTATTGTTCAATGGTGTGTAGGTACCCAATTATTCCGATAACTTGACAACAATCTATGAGATTTAAGATTGGCCGAATCGTGCTCAGCGGTATTCTAGAAGCCCATGTACATCTGTCGTATAAGCCAACAGTAACCGATTCGAATCAGATGTAGAGTTGCATGGCAATCGAGCGCCTTCATAAGGATCAAACAGAATACAGTCATGTCATGCAAAATCATGAATCTATCTTCTTCTTAAGGCAAGATAAGCACAATCTTTGCTAGTCTAATAAGGAAATCATGCAAATGTGTCGCAAATCGCGAAACATATGCAGGTTAGGGTTTCTCCATGTGAATGCAGTGCATTTGTAACTACGCAAAAGCATTTCATAACTTGATGAAACTTTAATGTAGATAATTAGGTATGTAGACTCTTTGTGACTAACTAAGAATGACTGAAGCAGGATGCTGTCTCAAAGTTATAAGAGCAATTTTCCAAATGCGGGGAATCCTGTGCTTCAGTGATAGATACATTATTAGCTTATTAAGGAAATAAGTACCTCCGTATAGCTGCAAATTATGAATAGTACATTATGATATGGTGCTAGTTGGGTAAGTTTGTCATTATGGCCGAGGCTGAATTGCAGCCCGAGCCCAGAGCGGGAAGTTAATGGAGCCGAGTACGTAATGATAAATTCTCACACGTGTCATACAACGCCGTTTTTAACTGGTACCTGGTTCTGGTACTGGTACAATCGTAACCTGGAGAAAGTGAAATCTAGTTTGATGTAAAAAAAAATTTTGAAACTTACTAAAACTATCATACTCGAACAATTATTGAAATGATATAGGTATGTAACCCATTTTGTTGGCATTTTCACAGTTTGATTGATAAATATTGGTATGGTTTTGTTTAAATTTGCTTTCGTCGAAACCGAAAGTAGAGCTTCATATTTATTTTCTTCTAGAAGAGAATGATCTGATTATGTTGAAGCAAGGTATTGGTGTAGGTTGTGGTTAGTCAAAAGATATTAGATTTTTTTAAAATTCATTGACCATTTTTTAATTTACTCGTTTAAAGCTAGCAAATTATGGGTTTCACAACTATTGTTATATTCAATAGTAACAATAACATCTTTTTTTTTAAACAACAGTAGTTACATGGTAAAAATACTACGTGATTTTTTTAGTAATTTATTGTGTTGTTTTATTTAAATTCATTTGAAATGTTACACACAGGGAATACCCTTATCCGTCGGACCAGGGTCAGTGAACTGTGAGTAGTATACCTAACTTGGTACTAATGTGGTGATGACTCCCAGCTATCTATACCTACTGTTAGGGCTGCAGCTATGTTTTAGTGTTAACCACATTTTAGTCACTATGTCACTAGACTTTGAACTACTTCTGCAACATAATTATTATATTAAAATATTGAGATTGAGAGGGGTAGTTCGAATGAAATCATATCATATGCAGTGAATGCTCTTTATTTTTGAGATCCCAAAAACACACAAACACCGTGCAAATTATTATAATTATGGGTTAAGAAGTTTTTGTTATAATATAATGATTACAATAGTTTTATAAAACTTAAAAAAAATATGCAATAGGCAAATATATAAAGTTATACTTAAAAATCATATAATTTCTTAATACTATACTCTTTCGTACAGAGTAAATTCATACATATCAAAACAATGGCACTTGAAGCATCGGTTTCCTTAAAACTAACAATACATTAACAAAATAACATTATTATCACACTGTGAAAAACGTGAATGATTATAAAATTACTTTTTTTGTTATTTTTTATTTGCAATGTGCTGGTGACACAAACGATATACATCAGTACATAATACTCAATTAATAAAATCCATTAAAACTTGCCAAGTCATCGGTAGGTATCGAGTTATTCGTTAGTAAACAAAGTATTCTAGATGCAACATTCGTATATTCAGTGAAAAAACTCACGGAAAATAATATTGTTATAAATAAGGAATAACTGTTATTGCCAAGCAAGCATGGCGTCGAATTGACATTTAAGAGGTGGTCTTGATGATGACGACCTCTTCTTCTTGAACATACAAATGCTGTTCTGGCGCTACGTAAGATACGTAGGATCGGTCCATCTGCAGCGCGGGAGGAGAGGCAGGCCCCGGCGAGGTGCGCGGCGAGGGTGCGCGGGGCCCGGGGGCTAGCTAGCCGCGCACATTCACCGTGGTGCAACCGAAGATCTCGTCCAGCTGCCGCGACGAGAACGTGACCACGATGCGACGCTCGCCATGTCGGCGTGGCACAAACTTGTCCTGGTAGTTTACGAACTCACCAGGCTTCACGTCACGGAATCTTATCTAAAAGCAGAAACGAAACAGAATTATTATATTGGTTACGTAAGAGTACTTAACACAGTAGAACTGAGTTTTTTTACTAAATACCTGTCTCGGCCTCTGCACACCAGGTCCCTCGAAGGTGAAGTAGCAGTCGGTAAGATGAACGTTCAGTGGGTTCTGGAAGCTGAATGTGACAGCGCATTCTTGTCCTATGCATGGTTGGCCCCTCACCTACGTATTATTATCGGTGATTAAAAATTGTATAATGTGAATATTTGAGGACCACCGATTGAAAAGTATAACCACCTGTACTTGCATCCTTGGCTTATGCAGTGGGAAGTCATCTTCATCTGACCAGGCCTGACGAGTCTGCTTCACATAGGCCATGGCGTGCACCTTCACCATAGAGTGATCAACTAGCTTGTCCATGTATTCCTGTGGTGTGACGTGCAACTTTAGCACTTCACGCTGACCAGCACGTACGATGAACTCTCCCTGAGCCCTTCGCAGACGCGAGGCGATGGCCCCAGTGTAGTAGCATGACGAAGCTGTCAGCACACACCAAATGGTGCGATCTTCATGCGATTTGTTCTGTTAAAAATAGTCCGTTAGTACATAATTTTAGGTAAACATTCAAACATTGTTCAAATGGCATAATAAGTCATGCATTAAGTGAAGTACCTGAATATTCATCGTGCAGTCAAACGGCTGCCCATAAGGCACGAGGTCAATATCCATAAGATCGAAGTACACATCTTCGAAATTGCGATCAGGGTATTCATAGTATTGCTGCAGGCGCTGATAGCCGCGGCACGAAGCAATAACAGCCAGGCGTTCGGGAGACGAACTGTCAACCGTCTTGTACTCGTGGGTGATCTCCAACATGTCACTATCACCTTCATCGTCGTCACGGTTCGGGTTCTTGGTAAGTATCTTGCGGCCAACTCTATAAAATATGAGAAATCGCATTTAGTGACAAGTTCAATCAGAAAGATTCGGTTGCCAATTGGCAATTGTACGTTTATACTCACTGGTACTGGTTCGAAGCCATCCTAATGAAACCCCACTCAGAATTCTCCTCTTCTTGGAAATGGCAAAGTTCTGCGTTGAGCTGACAGTACATGAAGGGCGTATCATATTGGAAGCCAACCTCGCCGCGGCGAACTGCTTCAACGCTAGCCGGACCACAGTGGTACACAGCTTCAGCTTCCTCTTGTGGCGTGGAGTCAATGATCTGCCAGCCACTATAGCCTGAAAGAATAGTAAAAATGAAAAATAGTACCTACAAAATTAGTACGCGAGCACATTTTCGTTTCGAAATTTGATACCTTGAGGCAAATCAGGTCGCTGCATCCATACATCGTTCCACACGTGGAAGTTCCAACAGGAATCATAGCAATCTTCATCAGGTCCATTTGGTACTTCGTTCCCATCGCGATCGAAATATTTGTCCACGGTGAATGTTCTGTTCGTATCATGGGCTGACACGTAGTTGGTGACCGAACGGCAAGGAATACCTAAAAATAAATTAGAATAATTATGTCATAAACTGTCTATTACTCTTAGCATTATCATGAACAAAGCATTTATAAAAAAACAGTACCAAGCGCACGGCAAATCGACACCACGAGCCCGGAGTATACCCAGCACTGGCCGTATTCGACCGGCCTGCCTCCATCAGTGAGGTAACGTTCCATGATAGCCACCGAGCCGGTCCAGGCATGAGGCGCAACGCCATCTTTATATTCGCCATCGTAACGGCCAACCATCAATCCGTCATCATCGTGGTTTGCATTTATCTAAAACAATGCGTTAAAAAATGGGTAGAATGTGTAAATATAATCATAATTCTCTTCACATGGAATTCTTATTGATCTACTCACCATTGACGAAATTGCCCTGCAAACACGGACTGGATTACCGCGTTCAGAATGCTCGAGACCACTTCGCTCCAACAGGTACATGCAAGCAGGCAAGACGACGTCATCAAATTGGCCGTATATCCATTTGCGACCCTTCGGTTGACGCCAAGTGCCACACCAGATCTTTCCTTGCTCATTAAGCACGTATTCTTTCCTGGATGATTCATTATCCATGTACACGGGGTCTTCACGACACCAAGGATTGAATAGCATGTAGATATCTTCATCGCATTTGTAGTCGTGTCGGTTATCACGCTGGCCGAAGCGATTAGTTTGTACCCAGCAGTTCCATACGCCGACTGGAGCAGTAGCCGGTACATGCACTTGGAATGTAATAGTGTTGCCATCTTGACGTTGAATGCTGATGTCCCATCTGTCCATGTCATGAGCAAGAGACGCCAAGTTTTGCATGGAACCATGGCGCGAGCCATATCCACGACCAAACGTAGAATGCTGAGCTGTGCCTCCATAGCGATCCATCATCGGGCGATCCATAGGTCCATGCGGGCTGAGGGGGCTGTGTTGCAAGGGCAATGGCTCGTTGCTAAACGAACTGCGGCGGACGCCGTAAGTCGTAGTCTCCCTCATACCACTCATCGGGCCCATCGAGCCCATTGTTCCCATGGTACCCATAGTCCCCATCGTTCCCATCGGACCCATGGTACCCATATTACCCATAGTTCCCATTGTGCTCATTGTACCCATAGATCCCATAGGCGCCATACTAGTACTAGTGTCCTGCATGCGAGACATTCCCATTCCCATGCCCATGCCCATCATATCACGGGAATGTTGGAACACACCTTGCTGGTTGCTCCAGTTCACAGGTAGAACTACTCGTGTTCCTTTAGTTACACTTGGCTTAGGACCTGTAAAGAAAAAGCTCATAAATGAGTCCGATAAGGTACTAAATTAGTTCCAATTCCAAGTAGTTACATTGTTGTCAATAGTGCTTGATAAAAATAATAATAAATCTTACCAAAACAGAAAACAATGCGGATCATATCTTGTTGCTTGTCATAAGTCCTGTCGAACCGAACGGCAAAGAAGAAGTTTTGGCCCCTCCTAAGAACTGGGTTTGGAAGGATATTATCGTTCACCAAGTCATATTGTTCAGTGTGATGATCTTTGGAGTTATCACGGGAATAGAATTCAGTGAGTTCCACTTTAAGTGGCTGCTGAGAATAGTAACTCTGAGGAATCATCTCCATGGTGTCCTGGCGGCGGCGGCGTTCATTTTGATCAGCCATCTTGCAAATCAAATTATGAGTATATTGCGTATTGGGGCTGTTCCTCATCGAGTATTTCATGCGGTGAAGAGAACCGGTGCTGTGAGAGCGGCCGGGGCGATGCTGAGCAGTGGGCCCGGCACGCTGCATCGGCCAGCGACGAGTTTGTCCAGGGCGTTGGCAGAAGCTGGAGATATTGTAATAAGCAGACAGCCCCGGAACATAGTTCGAAGGCATTCCACCGATCGTCATCTGTTGCTCCCTCATACAGCTCAGTGTGCTCATACCCGATGTCAGTCCAGTTATTCCACCCAAACCCATTCCAGTCATGCTGGATGTCATGCTGGAGGACATCCTGTCCATACTAGATCTTCGGACCATAGACATCCTTGCGTAGAAGCTATACGTGTATCCAAGTATTCCAAGTCCCGATGTAGGACCTCACTGCTCCTGGATGACACCAGAGCGAATGATGTTGTTGGAAAGATTCGGTACCTTTATATAGTGCTAGTCGGCATAAAGGATCGTTCACCGCCCTTAGGTGTCAGTTGACATCGCAGGCGCCGGAGTCACTTGCTTCTGGCAGTGCTATTGTTTATGTTCACTGACTCGTTGTTAAAACAAGTATACCCATCTAACATAGAACTAGTTACTATGCTAACACTCCGGGCGTTACGATGTATACTCGTGTCGAGAATTGTTTGAGTAAAATATAAATGTAAACTGTTAAAATGTGTAATACCTATTAAATGTATAGTTAATTATAGTTTTCACAATGAAGCGACATGTTTTTTGTTAGGCGCTTTTAATTTGGTATTAAATACATAAGTACAATCGTCGTCTAGTGTTAGCGGAAACGGGCACTGTTCCGTTTTTAAACCAAATAGTCGTCATAAAAATACCTTTTACCTACTTATTTTGGCATACTCTGTAAAAATTACGTGAAGCTGCGTTTTCTAGACTGTGTCTTCCGTGAAACACTGCAAGACATACTCGTAGGTTTTTAACTTCGCCACAACATTATACTTTCACTATTTACCCCAGTATTCCTCAGTTGCTCAAAATGGCTAAAACACTTTTGTGCTTAACTATAGAGCTATGAGATTTTATTTAAATGAGAAATACAACGCGCTATTCTATGTTCATCTATTGTTTTACATAAAACAAGGTAACGGACACTGCTACCAAATGCACGAGTTGCCTTTTGTGTTCAGTTTAATTTTTCCAGTTTACCACTAGAATTACGAGAGTTAAGTTTCCTAGTGTAACGGCTTGTACTAGAGGCATCTTGGAAGGATCATGAAACACATGTCTAGACTTTACATAGGTAGGCAAATAATTTTGGAATTTAAATTTATTTTAATAGATTTTGTTATCTTAGAACTTAAAGTTGTAGGTCTTGCGCCGCAGACCTCTCCCACCTCCTGTCGGATTGCCATGCCTATTATCACACTACGAAACTGGGGAAGTGAACATGAGTGTTACACATATGCACGTCGTACATGCATTTGCTTAAACACATACGCAAGTCGTATCTGTTTGTGCACATACTTATGCACTATAACTGCCTACTTGGCTAGTCTCCACTGAGATTGGCCACCATGACCGACCGCGACATGAGGAATATTTCATAATTTTATTGTTACCTACTTCGTTCGTATCTACCAAAAACGCATTATTACCTATTTTTTAGCTACTCAAGAATACTTTAATGATGAAGCATTAAACTAGGTAAGTATAAAATTGTAATTTGCAAACCAAAATCCTATTTTATCTACATACCTACTTAATATTTCCATGGAAGGTTTTAATATTTTGATAAAGTAACACTTTGCGTCACTCGTTGCTTAGCAACAGGTTATTGTTGATCAATATGACAAAATAATGTCAAATTAAACATAGATGATTGAACTAAATGCTTGTGTTAATTCCATTATTTCACCATTCTCATAGAAATTAGTAATGTTTAGTAGGTACATTTAATAGCTTATGGATAGAGAATGGGTCTCTACAATCTATTTAGTTATAATGTCAAAGTGCAATACGTGAGTTGCTTTTTTTCCAAGGCAACGTTTCTTACTTTGACTACCGTAATATTAAACATAATTTTACCGTTTCTAATAGCGTATAAAGGCAGAGGTAAGCACTGTGAGTTCTAAGGATCTTCTTAACTTGCCAATTTTTTTTTATTCGTATGTGTTTTTAGGGTTTTGGCTGCGATCTACTAGCTTTTATGAACAGCCAGTAATTCACTTCTCGTACGAGTACTTGCTCGAGGCTGAATCGGATAACCCAGGTAAACCTATTACGTGTGGTGAAACAAATGGAAAGTATGCAGATGTTATGAAAAATGAAGAGAACTGTGCGGAATTCCAAGTATGTACCTAAAATGTCCAATAATAGAGATTAATTTTTTAAACGGTGTTGCAAGGATTACCTGGCTACTTTTACAAGCATATGTTCCTTTGAGACTTTACTTAAATTTTTGCGTAATTGCTAAATGCATTCATAGAGCAGAGTGGCAGTAATTGGAAATAGGTATAATGTGGCAGGGTTGCCTTCACAGATTTCAGAAATATGGTCAAAAAAGGTAAAATGTGAGACCTTTTTTTAATATTTTTTTCGTCACGCCTTTTTCCCATATGCTGGGGTATGCAGAATACATAGAACTTGACTGTACAACATTTCCAAATCTCTTTAGAATGTCCTCCGGTAACTATAATGGTTAAAGTACCTTCCCTTAGTGCTCTAAAGTCCACCCAGGTTATCTATGTACCTATATCAAAGCCTGACTGTTACTGACTGCCTGATCTATCAAAACACAGCTCAAACCACTGAATGGATTGCGCTGAAACTATTCCTAGAAATAAAATAATACCTATCCTTTTTCTAGGTGCAAGAATATGACATGAATGGCGATGGCAAAATTGATTTATTGGATTTCAAATTCAATCTCAATATTCCACAAGAGAGGACAGTAACATCTTTAATATTGATCTTAATTTTAGATTTTCAATTAAAGGTATTAACTTTTTGTTTCAAAATTTTGGGGACATGCATTTAGTCAAAGAATATATATCTTCATTGAGTTTTTTGTTTCAGTCAGTTTGTCCCATGCACATGCAAAGTTTGGCTGTGGTTAACAAAGAGTTTGTGACACCACCTTCAGGGTTGAAATATTTTGCTGATCTTCAATTTTACCAAACAGCTAATCTGCCCTGCAAACAAAACCTCATACATACTAAATATAACAATTCCATATTTAATTTTGATAAAAACACAAATGAGAATATAATAGATCACATACTGGAAAGCTATTTTATGAGAGACGGTAAGTTAAAACAAGTTGTATTTAAAAATATTTGTTCTAAAAACAACCTTCTTGCATCATCATACAATGTGCACAACATGTATTCAAAATTGACCATTGGAAGTAAATTCAATTCAGGTCAAATTTAACTTATATGATTTGATTAAGTTCTAGACTTGTAAACATAAATTATAATGATGTCCTTTGACAATAATTATAATATTATTATTTTTACAGTGACAACACATACTAAAAAACTATATTCAAGAAGTCAGAATGGGCATACCGGCTCAATGCAAATACAGATTAGTCTCAGAGTGCCAGAAATGGAAATTAAATATATTCCAAGTTTGATTCAAGAACTAAAATGGGCTTGGCCTCAATATCTTTCCCTGGTTGTTGTCTTCTATTGGATGTTTAATAAAATTAAAATGTTTGTATTCAATAATCGTTTAGTTATGGCCTGGGAAATACAGCCTTGGAAAAAAGAGAAACCTGTAGTGAAAAAAAAAGCTCCTTGACCTTATCTAACTATCTGATCCCATATTTAATATTTAAGAAAAAAAAAACATTTGTATTCTTACATACTAACTTATAATTTGTGCAGGAAGACCCTATACAAATTAAAAGTAATATTTAAAATAATGAGTTTAATGTTGTTGAATATTGTATAACTGCTGCTACTGTTGGTTATAAACGATTTCAAATTTTGTTCAATTCATAAATGTCCAGTTTACTTCACAGAAAAGTCTTATCAAAAATAAAATATTATGAATATTAAAAGAGGTTTTTTTTAAAAGATTGCTATTTTTATTTATTTGAAACATTTAACAAGTGACTACTTAAATATCTAAGTTTATTTTACAATTTACAACATGCAATCAAGGTTTCACTGGTTTAGTGAAAGTGTTGAAAAAGCACTTCCAAAGTTTTGATTCTTGTCCAGTTCTGCTCGATTATCCTCAATAATAAAGGTCTTGCCAGTGTAGTCATCTAGTTGCACTAGCAAGTAGCGGCACAAGTAATTTCCATATTCATTCTAAAAAAAAACAAATCTGATATAGCAATCTGGTGAACTTATTTACATATTCTAAATATAAGATACATTATTACTATTGTTAGAACAACTATCATTAAATAAAAACAAAATATTTTGAGTGCACTTTAGTTTCCCATTTTCTACTGTAACTCACCTGTTTCATATCAAGTTCGACAACACCTTTATTTCTAATTCCTTTAATGTAAAACCTCATTCTCATGTGTTTAACCCCGTCTTTTTCATACACAGCATGACTGACATGTGTACGCCTCCTCCTGGTGGTTTCTTCCCCATAACCTTTGATTGGAACTCCTAAGGCATCTTCCACTCTAGGGTCCTGGAATTATGAAGTACAAATTGTAAGGTGTGTGCAACTATTGTTGGACAGTAGCTTTTATATGGCAGCAGATACCTTCCAATGAAGCAAAGAAAGAAAGTAAATATTACATACTAAGCATATATTAATAATGGATAATAAAGGATGCTGCTGCGAAATTTCTGAAGAAGTAATGAATGATTATGTTTTGAGTTAAAGTTGTCCAATTTATGTTCTACTTACATTTTTACACTTAGCTAGTGCTTCTGAGTAAATGTTGTTGGGGCTATTACTTGAAAACAATTCTCGGAACACATAGTAAAATATGATGCCAGTGACACCAACACCCACTAAAATTATTCCAGTGTATGTTGCAGTCTTAGTCGTCTCTTTGATTTTCTCCCCTAGAGGTCGGACATCTGTAGTCACTTCACTTCGCTCTTGACTCCTAGCCAAGCCGCTATCCCTACGGGTTGAATAACAGCGGACATACCTAATCTGCGATGATTGTAAAATAGCAGGAACACATTCAACTGTATTAGTAGTGCGCAAAACTGTAAGCAATTTAGATATTATAGTCATAGTTTACACTACAAGCTAGCTATGATGACGGAATTTTTTTATTAGAGGACTTGGAGGTTATCGTATCGTTTTATCGTATTTATTTTTGCAAATCTATCTATTCGATTTTCGACTTTTCAAGTAACGTCAGTGTCACTGACAATGTCGGTGATAGAGATGTACATAATGGGATACCCTAACAACGAAAAAAAACTTGCTCTTATAGTGCGACATAATTAAGAGTGAAGATAAATTAATAACAATAAAATATAAGGATACCAAAAAACAAACTGGCAAGGAATATCTTTAAATTGCTGTACTTTTTAATTTATTATAAACACCTAATAGTTTTAACCTTCAATTACATACTTTGAATGGCTAATACATTTTCTAGAGAATTTTCTTTGAAGTAGAAGTGAGAAGTAGTTGGCGTGTTCGTGTGTAGACTTTGTTGAGATAATTATTATGTGCTTTGTCTATCTGTTTGGCTGATTGTTTGTTACGTTTTTATGTGTAAACTGCAAAACCATTATTTTAAAACAGACAAAATTACAACAATATATTTTGTTGTAATTTCAAAACATAATAAAATTAATCTTTCTTAGATTTTTTTTCAACAAACGACACTCGTAGCTCTCTCTGGGCGAGTGCCCAGGGCCCCACAAAAGTCGGGGGGACCTTAGCCAGCCCTAGAAAAAAAACAAAGATCGTTTTTAGGTCTAATCGAGTAACTACTCTCCGCTCATAAAATAAAAGTAGTCCATGAAATACTTATTTATAGTTATGATTTTTTATCGATTTCATTGATTTTTATTAAAATTAAAACATCAAAGCGAACAGCCAACGAAACAGACAAAGATACTTGTGCGCATATTATATAGTATGGGTTACTTATTAAGTATTTAATGTAAATATTTATAAACGAAACTTTTGCTGTCATAGCTGCTAATTAAATTGTCAATTCATGTTGAGTTCCAAAACATTTATAGTACTATTTTATGCAATATCTCTCTGTTTAACCTAATTGTCGACTAGTTCACTCACTCACATCGAATACTCTATAAAAAGAAGGGAAAACAAGATACTAGGTATTTAACCATGAGTTTAAAATAATAGTCCATCTACAATAGACCAGAAACGCGACTCGTTTTTATCCCCGATATCGATCGATTTACGTTGCAGGCGCTAACTTGAACTATTCTTTAGACGTACCTATGTAATGTAAAGCAATAATAAATATGAAGTTTGTGATTCATGAGCTACACTTGCAATATAATCGGAGAATGTTATAGTGCTAGTTAATATTCGGCCGTTTTTTAAATCCACGAAATAATGGATTGGATAATTTCGGACGAGTTAGGGCTTACTGTGGGCCATCTGGTAGGATGGGGAGCAGCTGGTGCTATGATAATTGGCGGCGTCGCCCCATACATCCCACAGTACAGACAAATCAAGAGGACACAAGATGCTGAAGGATTCTCATTATACGTTTGTTTAGCACTGCTTATAGCAAATACTCTAAGGATATTGTTTTGGTATGTATAACTGATTAAACTTGTACATTTAAACAATTTAAATGAATCAATTTGATATATTTCATTAAAATAGTTTTGCCACTACTTTCATGTTATTTCATTTTTTTTTTTTACCATGTTCTAAACTACAACATAGATTACATCATGAAGGTAAATTTGCTTCAAGAAGATTGCTGCTGGATTAATAACCTAAGGCTTTGCAAATGAAAGCCATCTTCATCATATCAATCTTTTTAATTAATAATTGTTATTTATATTAAAACTTATTAATAGTAATAGGTTTTATATTTATGGAAAACATGCTGGTTGGTTCTAATGTGGCTACTATGCTAGCTTTAGTAATGCTATACCAATCAAATTAGGGAATATATCATTTATCTTACTTATTGAGTTGTCTATCATTATGATTCACTTTCAGAACAAAAATTATAACATGACTCACTTATTTGAGTGTTTAAAATATGTAACTACACTTTTTCAGGTTTGGTAAACGCTATGAGTTACCTTTATTGATCCAAAGCATAGTAATGAATATCACAATGTTTGTCATGATACACCTGTGTGTAAATGTACGAAAAAAGAACCAAATAATAAGGGCAAGGGAGAGAATATTTACAGGTTGGTATATGTGATCCTAAGAAGTGTGAATATGGTTTTATTTTCAATATATTGAGTATAGTAATCTATAATAATACATTGCACTGTAAAAACTATATGCATCAACTATTATTTATTGCTAAATTAAACTTATTATATTTTACAAACCCCTTAGTTAAAAAGCAGTATATTTTAACCCTTTTAGTTTTGTTTCTTGGTATATATTTGCTTTAATTTTATTTCTCCTCAATCATATCAATGATATTTATGAGAAACATTTGGTAACCCACTAACTTCCCTATATTTTATTTGCTATGGTTAATTTTACTTTTAACATTATTTTATGTTCTGTTTGGTGGTTGGTGTGATTGATGGTGAAATTAGGTGCAATATTCATGTTATATATACTGTTGTGTTGTGTGAACGGCTCAGCCCAGCCTGATCAAACAGCACGCTGGCTGGACCAGCGCAGCGGCATCGCCGGCGGAGAGAAGCCACATCGCTTCTATGGTGAGTGCTAGCTCTCTCCTAAGGATTGCTGCAATTTGTTCCATGTGCAAGTTATCGTTATTGTTTTTGTTTCAGCAACCATCCATGCTTTGACAATATTATTTGGAGTTTATAGTGTGCTTTTATTTGCTTTAATTTTTCCATTGCATGTTTCCAGTGTTTCGTATAATGAACGGAAATGGCGTATGTATGTAACAAGTCAAATTTTGTAGTCATTGTATCCATTGATAGTAGCTTTTTATCATTAAGGTCAAATGTCGTACCATTATATTTTTTTACATTATTCAAATGTGTAGCTAACCTCGGTTCAATGCTCTTATAATTATACAACTTATTTGATATCTAAGGAGTCGTGAATGGGTCAAATTTGTGTCAGATATCATATCTATTTATTGATGTCATTTACTTCAGCATGGTTTCCTACTTCAATGTTATCAACTAAGCATGATAGTATTTATATATAAATATATGTATTAACAAATTATAATACTAACAAAACTAACAAGAATATTACTTCATGCATTGTTAAAATGGTGTGGTTGGTTTAAAAATTATTATTTGCTATAATTAAATGTAGAGCCTTAATAACAGTGATGTTATAATCTGTTTCAGATCTGGAAAGGAAATATTTCTGGGCCTGGACCGACTTCCAAAGCTATGTAGACTGCATGTTGGTGTTCTCAGTGCTGGGCGCAGCAATTACCTATTTATTAATAGAGTTCTCTCCGTTCGTGGAAATGATTGGGTTCCTCGCTCTATTCACTGAGGCCATGCTTGGTGCACCTCAGATAGCCAAAAATCACAAAAACAAAAGCACTGAAGGCATGAGGTAAACGTCGCTTCATATCGGCAACACATCCATTGTGTCTGTAATAGTTGTGTGGAAAAATAGATTGGCAAATGGATTGGTAAACGCAGTATTGACTCGCGTTGGTCACCACCACTTTGTTGACAGTAACCTGTAGGAGAAACTAAATGAACAATCATGTGCAGATACGTTGCAAACACATTTTTTTTGTTACATGCGTAACAGACCTTAATAACAATCAATCCGTCATAAAAGACAAAAAGCAATCTCATTAATTGTAATGTAGGCAGTAGGCACAGATGAATATAGCCTATTTGCTTATGTTTCAGTGTTAGCATGGTGATCATGTGGACATGTGGTGACGTATTTAAGACTGCATACTTCGTTTTAAGAGAGGCGCCGCCCCAGTTTTGGTTGTGTGGCAGCCTTCAAGTCTCATTAGATGTCGTTATTCTCTTTCAAGTGAGTATAGTTTTAAAATTCGTATAAAACATGGTCTCTCTTTTCGCCATAGGTTAAGACTACGTCTCGGTTTGTTTTATACCAATAAAAATATATGTTGGCAAACAACACACCAATGACGTAGTCTCCAACCAAACACGTGGCTAGACAAAGAAAAGAAAGCAAATAAATATTATGCCTTCTAATACCTACACCAAACAATATGTTAATATTATGGCTCACTTGCGTACAGGAAACGCAGGGTTTATCTGGTCATGTCGCCTAAGATGATATTATAACCACCTCGCAAAAAGGGCTGACTAGCCGTAATACCAACGGTTGGCTTACAGATGGTCAGGTGATGACACTCTGACGATATCGGTTCGCATGTGGGTGCCCAGCCTTCCGATATTCAGTCCTCGCTTTAGCGCCGGGTTACCTACCTGTAAGGGGTGAGTGACGTACAACGACACGGGATCGGCGATCACTAGACAACTTCCATACATTTGCAAACGGGTGTAGTCGGCGGGATTTTTGTTATTGTCATCCTAATGCTTTTGTGCTGCTTCTTTATTTTTTATTTGCAAATTTTTGGTTTTGTTTTATAGGTTTTGGAATGTTTTTTTAACGCCCCATTTAAGGTGCATGTTCCTTTTATTTGTTTCGTTTGGAAATCGAATCTGTGACTAGTGGCGTAAAAACTAATCACACAACTAGTGCATTTAAAAAGCTAAAAAAAAATTATTACAACCAATTTTGAGCAGGAGCTATATAAAAAAAAATATGACCGATCGCCACTCACATCTTCATTACCTATGGGCCTCACGAACCGAACATTCTCATCTAGAAAATAAGTAGATGACAAAGAAATTAGTTGCATCAATAAATCAAATCGGCCTGTCGCTCCAACGGCTGAATTTAGAACTCTCCTAAGTTGCATCACTTAACACTCAGTCTTCCTCTTTAAACTACTTATATCACATACTATGCCACAGTATCTTTCAAAATGTTCTTTTACACGTCGTATAGCGGCGACTGCCTGTTCATCGTTAATAGTAGTCTTTTCAGTCATTGATTTTAGGCCCAATACTGTTTAGTGTGCACTGCACTACGATTACACACCCTAAGCAGGTGTGAGTTATCGATAACGGCGGCGCCGGGCGTGCCGATAACACTCGACATGGTCTAAATGTGAAACACGTCATACAGAAGCGTCGTGCTGCTATAAATATAAACAGTAGTGACGTGTGTCGATAATTAAATTTTGTTCAAATGCAATAAGGCAATGATGGTTATTCTCGTAACAGATGAGTCTTGAGCTTGATACAATGAAGTTTTATCAGTCACGTGAATAGGTGATGACTTTTCCTTTCTTCCCATTACTGTGCAAGTCACAATAGGTTGATACCAATAAAAAAGTACTTTTTATTTGTACAATTTTGTAATACCAGTGGTTTGTTATTACAGGTGTGGCTGTATCGTCACAACACCGCGGCGGCGAGGCGGTTGCGTCGGGGCGATTAGCAATGGATTGAGACCGAATTATAGCACCCACCGGCTGAGGCCTCGCCGCCGAACGCGACTAGCGCGAGCGTTTCCATCGCGATCAGCGCTTCCATTGGGTTCTGTGCACCTTACACGGTACAATTACTTTGCCTTCCCTACGTAATATGACGAAATTTTCTGCAACATTGTTGTGGGTTGTGTTCGAAAACATCGACCATCTGAAATGAAAGAATGTTGACGTATTTAACCTAAACGATGACCAAATGATCTATGGTGCGAAATGAATTGACATTTTAAATGAAATCTGTTAATAGAAATTGGA
Source organism: Hoplodrina ambigua (assembly GCA_949774945.1). NCBI lineage: Eukaryota > Metazoa > Arthropoda > Insecta > Lepidoptera > Noctuidae > Hoplodrina > Hoplodrina ambigua. The sequence goes on along the minus strand of OX458969.1, from coordinate 5,363,515 downwards.
CATTTTTATTACTTTGTAGCGATTGCAATAATTCCTTAGGTAGACGGTGCTATAGGTTTGTGCCTAAATGAATATCAACGACGTTCATGAAAGAAGTTCTAGTGATGATATTTGATCTATTGATAAGAAAGTGAAAATAGTCATCGATAGATATAAAATTAGAATGACCAAAAAAAATTCTGTTTTTTTTAAGGTGATTTAACTAGTCCTAACAATTAGGCGCATTGTAAGACTAAAAATGCTTGGTACGTTAAAAACGGTATGAATAATAATATTGTTATTCACACTACAAAACAAAATATTATCAGAACTTACTAATTTTCAGAAATATATGTATAGTAGTATATAGTAGAAGCAAGCATTTTTAGCGTATCGAGACGGGTTGTCGACTACAGCAATAATTCTTAATTTGTTAATTTGTTGCTGTTATTAGAAGAGTACAATATTATTTATGTTATTTGTTAGGCTGTATGGATTGCTTTTATTAAACATGTGTCTTCTAATTTAGATTATAAATATTAACCAGGCATGCCCCAACTATTGTAGAACTTAATCGAGCATTGTTCTTAACTTACCATGGGCTTCAATATACTAGTGTATACTATAACTTGTAAATAATAATATAATTGTTTATTCCAAGAAGTCAAACAATCAGTACTGCATTTCGTAGCTCTATGAAAGTTATGGGGTACAATAGTGATTAGATTACTTCCATAAAAAATGCCAATCTAGATAAAAGTAGATATAAATTTAATTATACAATACAATATATTATATATACCTATATATACTATACAGTATAATAAATTTAGGCAATTTATTAATGTATTCCGTAATAACCAAAATATTATTTGGGTAATGGTTGTACATGCGGTGTTATAAAAATCGGGGATTATTATTACAAGTAATTAAAAAAATTATATTTATTGAAATTTTTTTCAAAAAAAAAATGTGACTAGTTGAGTGCTTTGCCTCATCAATATAAGTGCATCTACAATTTCTGCTTTGATAATAAAATATTAAAAACTTAGATTAGTAATTGAACGAGCACCTTTCGTTTAGATACTGTCCTATCTAAAGCAATAAATAGCTCTTTGAATTCGATAACTAAATATGTGAGTGCAACCATGCTAATGTACATGAAAAATAGTATTATTACCTTCTAAACTTGTACACAACTAGAGAGAAAATTTTCGTCACCCTTGTTAAGGAAAAATGTGACGGTTCAACAGCGTTTGGTTTTCAAACCGCCATATTTATTCTTTAGATTAAAGTTATTTAACGATAAGAAATTATAGTTAAGATAGCGTCGCTCGTCTATAGTCCTAAATCGATCAACCTTTCATAAAGGAAACTTGAAAACGAAACTTAGGATAGGTTAGAAAAATTAAAAACCTTATTTGTTATAAACAAATTAAGGCTATCCTATTTTGGCAGGCGAAGCTGCGAGCTTAATGATATAAACTTACAATGTAAAATTTGAAGAGAAACTTTTTTTGAAGACGGTTAAAAATACGGTGATAAGTCCATACTTACATAAAAATATTTAATAACAGAACATTAATTGTGATTCCTTATTGTTACACTACACAATTTCATCACATAAGCCGTCATTTTTTAGATAATATGTGGCACATTACAATATTAATTGCTAGGAGACCGGCTCGAATACGCTAGGCGTTTATATGTTGTTCAATCCTTATTTAACAAGTACGCCGGCGGTATCTAGACGAAGCGCCGCGAAGTTTAATTATTAATCTAACATTATAAAATATTTACATTCCTTGATATTTTATTCCATTTTACCTTTTTAAGAACATGTACGCTAGCTGAAGTAACAACGATAATACCGACTGTTTCAATAAAAAAGTGTTCCAAACCATGTTTTGAATCCTTACTATTTTATAAAGTATAAAAATAATAAATAAATAGCCATGACTATTTCTTCCTAAATTGTGTTAGTGTTTCGTAATTTACATATTTTAGCTTTCGATGTGACATTTTTTATAAAAGAGATTCTAACTCAGAAATATACATTTTGGATAATTTATAATAATAGTTTTTAAAAATGTATGGCTATTGTTTACTAAAAGTTTTTGTCTTGTACTTGTGTACCCACTACTTGAAGGGTTGTATCTAATAATCTAGATTACTTATTATTAATTTATGTTTTGTGTGTTTTAGCATTGATGTCATGTATATTTTCAAAGGATAACCGTGGAGATGAAACTATATCATTCATTCTTATTAAAATAGTTGCTATTATATATATTTATTGAAGTAAAATATAAAGTATTATTGTCGACGCAAACGTATTTTATTAAACGCACCCGGTTTCTGAAAGTTCGATTAATAAAAACATTGAATGACTGTAAAACTTTTCAGGTGATTTAATCAGCCAATCACAACTATTGACATTAGCTTCATAATCTGTTAGCATTTTTTTGTGATCATTAATAATTCGTTTCAGCTTTTAGAAACCGATTGTTAGGCTGAGATTAATAAACGATACTTAGTTTACTTTTACTTTGACCGAGTATTATTCCTGTCACTGTTGCATGACTGTCAAACTACAAAATAGAGACAAAAACAAAATCTAAGCCAAAACACGTATCTAAGTAACGTTTATTAATCTCGGCAATAGAGTTTAGTCATTGAAGTCACCATTATGTACAAATGAGTTTATATTTAGCAAAGTATAGTAAAAAAAAAGTTTATTGAGTTTTTGTGGGAACATATTCCTAAGTATTTAATACGTACTAAGTTAAGAAGAAATAATTAAGGGTGTTTTACTAAATAAAATTAATCACTCTTATTTTATGATTATTGCAAGTGCATTTTGTTACACTACAGTTAATGAAATATTGTGCTTCCTCTACACAAATATTATTTCAACTTTTTTGAAGTGAAAACTTCTTTAGCGGCGTTGAGCACTTTTTCTGTAATGGGTATAAAATCTTAAACTCGCGTCAGGACACGTGACCTGATCGAAAAAGCGTAAGACGGATGGAGAGTAGACAGCTATCCCCTCTCTACGGCGCGGCGAAAATGTATGCCTGGGCCTACTGTTTCGTTTAGGCAGCGCAGGGCGCTTGCCACAGAGTACTATAATGTAGCGCTTGCGCGAATGGTCGTGTATAACTTTTTAATGTAAAATAATTGTAATAGTTTTAAAGTGTTAAATTTTTAATGTAATATAAATTGTCATGTTTGTGTACGATAGCGCAATAAATGAATATTGTATTCTACCACATAAATGATAGTACTTTTATACTGATAAAGCAATTGGTGCAAAATTATTCCCTAACCATTCCAAAATATCAAACATGCTCAACGTTAATAATCAAGTTTTCACTTCTGCCGGCACTCCCGGAGTGCACCCGTCTTTTTTTTTAAATCTTTTAATACATGCACGTTTCAGGAATTGCGCTAATTGGCACCATACTTGAGGCTAAGTTTTGTGCCGACTCTAATTTAGATTTCCATCGACACGCTTAGAAGAACATTGTAAGTTTAATAGTACGAGTCTGGATTACAGCGTAATGGAGAGTGTACTGACGGTGTTTATCAACACACTTGTGACAAAATAATTATAAAGTATTTTAACAAATATTTGAAAAAAATGGCGCGTGGGGTTTCTTTATTCGAACTTCGAATCATACTGATACCCGGTCTGCGTAGTTAAATTAGCAAGCACAGTAGGAAAAAGCATTGACGAAATTGCCAAAAAGCCTTACGTTAAAATATAAAAACATAATAATTTTACGTATTAATAAATTACTAATAATTTGTTGACAAAAACAAGTTAATTAATGAAATAACGTATATTGATCATATTTTAGTTATCAACTTATCACTAAATGAAGCAGGAAATGAAAAAGCATTGCAGCACTAGTACAGTAATGGATCTTTTTTTTTAATCTCAAGCAAGTGCTTTGTTTTTTTCTGTATAAATATTTAATCATTTTGTGAGTAAAGTCAAAAGCACGCGTGCATAATACGCAGCATTCTAAACCTAAAAATGTGCAATTTGCTATTAAAAAAAAATATTAGGTATTCAATCCAAATTGATACATTATTTATTCTGATGCCTTTACCGATTGTTAAAACATACTTATTTATTTTTATAAACTTACATGTTATAACATGTGTTAACTTACATGTTGTACTATGTTTAGTACGTCTCCTGAGTTAATTTATAAAGCAGACGTCACTTTATATAAATTTAAATATACAGTATGAAGGTATAAAAATAACTAAGCAACATGAAGTTGAGAGAAACAGAGAGAGATAAGTTTAAATAAATGTGATGGAACATATCATATTTATAATGGTAAACATTATAACTAATTATATTTTCTGTTGTAATAAAAATATATTTGTCAATTAATCAAGTAGATATTATGAATGAATGAAATGTAAAGTAACCATCGTATGTTGTGATGACAAAATATGTACATGTATATAATAATATGTTGTGATTTTATGAGTTAAATTTTCCTTAATGAAATAAATATTATTTGTTAAAACATTTTTGTTTCTTTCATGTCAACTTTCCCCTAAAGACTATTATTTACGATAATGCAAGTAATTTTATTTAAATGTTTTGGTATTTATACCTAGACACGGCTAAATGTCAGCAGCAGTATACCTAGATTAGATGCAATAAAGTATAAACAATCGAAGGGTTAGGTGAGTAATTTAGTAGCTCGTTCTGCTATTACATGCGCTTTGTCAAGAAAATAAAGCTCTGCAATCATCATAACGGAGCTCACCCACGTCATTGAAGGTTGCCGACAAGAATTAACCCTGAACTGCGAGTAATTGGAACTCTATGTTGTGGGGGATAGAGCGTTACGGGGTGTAGGGATGCGGTGGTGTAGTGAAGGGTGGATCGATGGGAACGGGAGGTCGTAGTGCGTGGTGCGCCCTCTGGCGGGGCAGCGCGGCGGCGGAGGCGGCAGTGTGCCGGGCAGGCGGGCGGCGCGCGGCCGTGTGATCTCGTCTCTCCCACTCTGCTCCGGGCCTGCAGCCTCCTACACTCGAGGTGAGGACAGTGCGCCGCTTGATAACGTCAAGCACCCGAATCAGTCACATTCATATCTATAACTTTGCGCATCACATTGATTAATAATTATGTGATCAAGTGTTTGAATATATTTTTCTTGTAGATAAATTTTATGTGCGTATTTTTATAAATATCTATAACTTTGCTTACTTTTACTTTATATTTGTGAACAATTTTGATATGGGTACCTTCGCAGTAGTTCGCAGACATAATTTATCTTTTGGGAGGCACCTAGCACTGTTGTAGGTAGGTAATGCTAGGTAAGTATTAGGCAGAGGTACCTAATCGGTACTTGTCTGTACTCATATCGTTATAAAGCTTTTATTAGGAGTAGAAAAACCAATAGGCTTACACTAGTACGTAAGTCCTAGAAAGGCCAATCTGTTGGTCGCGTTATGTAAATAAGCGGGTGAATACACAGCCTAGGTAGACTCCTATCTGAATAAACTTTTACTCCCAAGCCTAACCTATGGGCTTTATACATAAACCTAATTAGTAAATGGATAGGTTTTGGTTGGACCTGGATTGTTGAACGATCAAAAACTTATTAAAGCTGGAGAGTCGCGCCATTAAGGACCTTTCAATATTTTTACTATTTGTATAATTTATGCGTATGTCGAGTTAGGTACCTAGTAGGTTAGGTAGCTGGTCTACTTGAACGGTTTCGACTTTCTACAAAGTTCGTAAGCCGCTATAAATCGCGATAACAAGGTTTATTTCCCCGCGAACGATTTATTTATTGGAGTAACCATGGGAAGTTTATTAGCTCGGTTTCTTACGGCGAAGATGTGTTATGAAATGATTTTATGAAAACGAGGCTTTTTATATTCTTCGACGAATTGATTTTAGCATGGGTAAAATATGTAGGTAGTTATTGTATTACCCACTTGTATTCTAAACACGTAAGTTGTATAAAAGGTGTTACCTACATTCATCACGCACGATAGGGTGACAAAAATATTACAGTACCTACCTATTTAACTTCCGTGCAATGCGATAAACCCAAATAGTGTAACTTTATACTAGAGGACGTGCTGAACTTCCTACTACTAAGTAGGGTATTTCAATTCCTATTTTATTTTTTCTAAACCATCAGTAGTATTCAGGAAGTAAAACATAAAAGTAAATAAGTACTTAGGTACCTATTTAAATCGTTAGAGCTTTTTTCAAGACTACATAACATGACGCCTGTTATCCCCAAGCGGTTATGCAGAGGTGTACCCATTAGTACACCCACATTTGGCCAGTTATGTTTAAGTCCCATGTAATAGGGGGCGAACGTATTGGCATCAACCGGGCACATACATATCCAGACTCCGGAGCTGCTACTAAGAAATTCCAGACACCTCATGTTCAGCAGTCGCGCTTTGCAACCACTAGACAACGAGACAGTGCGAGACCAACGCACGGCAATTATTTATTTTTATGTTTAGAAGACTATGTAGGACTTGGTACAATAGAGATAGGTACTCTGAGTCCCGACTAATTCGTTAATGCACGGCCTGAAGTTGAAAACATGAAAATAATGACCAAAATTGAATACCTCGCACATATAGAAAAGCTGATCTTGAATTCTTGGGTCCAGCATAAAATATGCCGAATGAAATGCCTACAGGTGTATTATGTTGGTATCTACCTACCTATCCCGCATAAATACTCGTCTAGCCATAGAGTTATAAATAGGTATCTTAGGTAGATCTACCTTATACCTCAATCTATACGTTTATGCATCCAACTTAGGTACCTATAATATGCTCTTACAGATTTATTATTGTGCTATTTCTAAAGAATTATTGCATTAGGTCTAAAGAATGGGTTAGTTAAAACTATTGAATATAGTTCATATAGATAAATCTCGAAATACTGGCTCTACAATGTATTAATTACAAAATGTACAACATAACAACAACACACAGCAACAACATAATGCTATGGGCACTTATGCAAACCGTTGGCCCAGCAATGGGACAAAACAATACCTAAGTACCTACCTATTACCTACTAGGTAATTTGCTTAAAAACGGGTAATACGTCAATAAGAAACCGATATCTAGAACCCTTCAATTCTAGAAACATTTGACAGAAGCTTAGGATAGTCCCAGTGTGTTTGTTCGTCACAATTAAAACCAAAGCCCACAGGCTAACCGACTTTGCATAAAAGTACTTACAGTCGGTACAAAACTCTTTTGACTATGGAAAAACTGTAGTCCTGCAAATACCAAGTAGACCGTCACGGTAAGTACAGGTGCTTGTAAGTACTTTCAGTACCTATTGTACTCGTAAGTTTAATTGTGATGAACAAACACACGCAACAAAATATTTTATACATATTCAAACAATGGTCTTCGGAAAGCACCACTTTGTTTAGTCATATTAAATATCATCAAGCGAAACTGAGCTACATTATCTTGAAGATTTCATTTCGCAGGGGGATGTTAAGGTTGGAGGAAAGGGATGAAATAAGATCTTTAGAAAGGCCTTTGAAACCATTGTCTTTGAAACATACACCGAGCTTTTGCAGAGCTTAAACAGAAAACACCTTAAGTTATAGGCTGTTGAGAATGGAGCGCGTCGTTGTAATACGAGTATTTTAATTTACGCGCAGCATCATTGAATTTCATTTGTTTTTATTGCGTATAGGTACTACAGAAATCAGATCTCTTTTTAAATAATGGTAGAATATTTTGGCCGTTCTCTTTTTTGCTCAGGATCTCAAATAATAAGTACCTAACTCTAGAAATGCTGGTCGCGCTGTCCCTTATTCTCAAAGGTCGCAAACTCGCAAATATGCATCTATGCCTCCGATCTCGAATTTCTTCAATGATCAATCATTTTCAAACAAAGAAATCATAACAAATGGTTCTCTTTACGAGAATGTGTATAAAATACTGAAAACGAACAATGAAGTTCTGCGAATCCTATAAGTAGGTAGGTACTTACCTACTATTTTGACGGGCACGTAGGTAGGTATCTGCGACTTATATAACGTCCTACAAGCTTTAATATCGTTGGAACGCCCATTATCATGAAGAGGGTTGTCTTTCCGACGGTGCAGATCTCACAACCACCGCACATTTTCATATAGAGCACACTAGATCTCATAATGTCCGAGCACACAGTCATGTTTTTATTTATAGACATGAAACACGACCATTGTGTCATTTTTAGTTCCTAATTTCCTTTAAATTTCTGAAATTCAAAGGAAGCTGTACTTACCACGGTAAGTAGGTACAGCTCACATATTTTCGTTCTAAATTGAACTTCTCTACTTAACCGAAAGCTACCTATTGTGTTTCAATAAGGCTGATATAATTAGGCAAATTCTTTGGTTACATAATCTGTGGTAGGTAAGTACTTGTTGGTTTGTTTATAGGTGCCTTGGATTGTGCTAGGACCTGTGAGTCTTGGCCTACCTGTAAAACTGGTTCGCATTCTCGCGTTGTTATTATCATTGAATTCGAGTTTTAACATTTGACTGCAATTTAACTAACTTGGTATGTTTGGAAAATGTAAAGGAAAATTCAAAATGACTTTTATATTTCCCTTGTCGTTGGATAAATAGACATAGATCTCTGCACTTACAGATACAGGCAGGTGTTTTTAGGGTTCCGTACCAAAATAGTCTTTCTTTATTTACCGTGTGGGCAGTAAGGACTTATGACCCCACACACCCCAGTGTCAGAGTTTAACCGCCTCAGGGGCCTCTGACATGCTTTGAGTGGACCATAAATAGGCTAGTATAAGTCCAGGTTTCCTCACGATGTTCTCCTTCAACGATGTCAGTGATGTCCAAGATAAACTTTAGAAAGTGCATATGAATATGAATTGAAAAAAGTTACATTGGTACTTGCTCGGATCTGAACCCACAACCTCAATCATGAGAGGCGGCCGCCTTAACCACTGGGCCATCACGACAGTTACCTAAATAGTAAAAAGCAAATAAAAAAGCTTGTTACAGCACTGTTGCTTACTACAGCTACCACCAAAGCTTGAATAGTTATAATGTTAATGGAATAGTTATAACTGTTATTATAAGTGGGGTAACTAGTTAGTTCCATCGGAAATCATAATGTTTAAAAATCTTGATGGGTATTTAAGTATAGCATTTTTTTTTATTTCCAACATGCCTTTTTTTGTTTTTGAATCATGATGAAAAATTTCAGTAGTGTTAATTTTCATTTTCTACGAAGTTTACAAAGCGAAAAAGTAGAATCGCGATTTAAGGCGGTTAAATATAAATACGAAACCAATACCAATTTTTCTTTTTAATTATCAAAATCACGTACCTACGTAAAAAAATATAGGAATTTTTGAAATCAACAATTTTATTTTTCTTACCAAGGTGCGAAACCCAGCCACGGTGTGAGAGTCCAACGCGCCCTTCTATATTTTTCTTTTTTCAAACAAAGTCAATTTTCTGAACGTTTCTTTACTTATGGCAAAAAAATGTTCTATTTTCCCACTAAAATGAGTTCGATGTTTTCCATACCAATTTAATTTAAGGCAAGTAGGTAGGGAGTTATTTTGTAAATTGCCTCTTCAAAAAACCAATTATAACATGCAAATGAACGAGGCGACACGTAGGTAGGTACCTAGTTTCGTACTTAATAATTAAAATTAAAACTAATGTAAAATCGTATCTCATTCTGTCCGTGTTGTGGGACATAAGTAGCGGGAATTTTAAGGGTGTCATTCCCCAGCAATTTGCCGAGACCTTGCAATGACGCGTCTGTCGCCGCGTCGCGTCGCCGTCCATCACCGCCCCGACCAGCTCATAATGTACAAGGAATATCTCGAACAGGGTGACTCTTACCTACTGCCATCGTCTCAACAGAATTTCTCTATATCGTACACTTTATCGTTTATGAATGAACGTTAGCTATGCATTTCTATTCCCCTAGGTTACTTTGTGTATGACAAAAACATTGACATTCTACTTCATTTGTACGTTGTACAGAACCTATATTTTTAATTAGGCAACTTTTTTGTTATAGGTACCTACCTTACTAAGTAGGTAGTATTTATTCTTTAACTCTCTTTTACAATCTCATTGTATTGTAAACACGATTAAACAAAGGCCTTACATGTTTAAATTGTCTTATAAGTTAAAACTGTATACCTACAACTTCCGCGTAAGATAATAAAAACTTCCGGACATAGGTACCTATCTATTTTCCAAATTTTCACCGCGACGTCGGAAAATGCACGGAGCTAGATATGTGTCTCCGTGTTGCTATCTTATAAACAGTGCAGTAAAGAGCTTTGAGCAAAGCCCGGAGTTTCCTCGCCTCAGGCGATGTATTCTGAAAATGGCGTAAATTTTCTTCAAGTCTCGCGTACCTCATCCTGTCTCTAATGCAAGTCGTAAAAGCTCTCGGCCGGTCGGCGGTCACAAACACGTATTCATAAAAATCGTCTTGCGGACACCCTCCCGCTACAAGACGTAGCTTATATGGTGTTTAGTAGAGATGTTATAGGGATATGATATTTCGGATCTGGATACGAATATGGATATAAGAATAAAATTATATCGGTTTCGGATACGGTTACGGATATAATATATAATTACTTCGGATTATCCGTTAGTTTCGGTTACGAATATTAAATTAAAGTAAAATATAAACAGAAATAGTATGTTATAATTTATAAGGTTTTATTTGACTGTTTAGTATATTTCACTAGCGGCCCGGCCAAGTTTTACTCAATAAGTGATTATTCACACTAAAAAAGTTTAAATTAATTAAACCCAGCAATAATTTTTGCTCGGCCTATGCGTAGTTAACCGTTATATATATTATGATGTGTGTTTTAACACCCGTATATTATTATTACTGACATCAACCACTCACCCGGAAATAACTAACAAAGAGACTGGTCTTACGCATTATGTCCATTTTAAGTAGCTAATAAAGAATACTGAAAATAATAATGATGGTATAACTTATCACAATCAGCATTTATCACTTGGACAACTAGGACCTCCTAACATCTTAGTGATTATAATAAAATAATAACTCGGAGGTAATTTAATAAGACAAGTGAAAGTAAACAAGTTATTTTAAACAATAATTTCATCGGTACTAACACAACAATAACAACTTTTTACATAAGTATTCTTCACAATACTTCGATATAATTGTAGCACAGTCTGTAGTGTTGTTTTATTCAAGTTGCTATCCTCAAAGGCTCAAACGCATCTATCTGAATTCATTTGAGTGCTATATGCGCGTTAGGGGTCTGCTCTGACGTCATTTGCGGAGGTGGAGGTCGCCGGCTATGCTCCCCCCTCCCCTTTTAGCACCCTGCCACCTTCAACTACCCTCACATCTCTTGATCTCTTGAATGTAGTGCTGTTATCGGAGTTCCGTTAATAAATTCGTATTAATTGCTGGTGCTGTTTCCAGTTATTAAAAGACATTTGGCATTAATAGTTTTCGATTTGAAGGGAGTTTCTTTCAAGCTATCTACTTGACTTGTGACATGATTTCATCTTTGTGAAGGTAGGTTTTTGTTCAAAAATGCAGTCATCTCTAAACCAATAAAAGCAATGAACAGAAAGACTAATCATCATTTATACTTATGTTTTATTTATTTATAGATCTGTTGATAATTATCTGAGTATTAAAATAGATTTAATTTATATCGCTTGCAACAACCTATAAACTGTGTATCATTCTTTAATGTCAAGGCAAGTCTCTTAAAACAGGATTTAGATTCCAGTTCATCGGACTAACGCATATTATTTCCACTGCACACAAGCAAGAATGAGCTTGGCATTTCAGTGCAATGTATGAATTGAACCCGTAAACACTGTATACAAACAACTTTTGTTTTTTAATGACATTTTACGTTGAATGGCTTCGCTACAAGCGACGATGGCGTTCCACAAATCACAATAAGCAACCTCTTGTATGTTTCGGGACATTCGGAATTTGCGTAGGAAGTCTCTACAAACACTATACCACCCACCTTTTACTATATCGACATTGTTTTCAAGCATAGATATGGGGTTTCTTGAACTAATTGCAGTTCAAATCAACAATCACCAAATTCATTATCAAAGGATTTCCGATTTTCTTTATCCGGTTGCCAACAACTACTTTTTTTTTTATTTACCCAACCGCATTTCGGTCATGGTGGAAATCTCAATGGAGAGTTGGAGATTAGCCTAGTAGGCAGGGGATATTACAGTGTTGTGTTTGTGAAAACACAACGTGCTCTCTTTTCCCCTACTCCGGTGCGACGGCCAATACGACACGACTGGGGAGAGTTCAAGCGCAGGACTAAGTACTATACAACTACTGGACAACCTGCTGTCCGAGCAACAGGAGTAAACATTAAAAAATAAACACCACCAATAAACCCACGAAGAAGTCAGCAGCCGCGCTTATTACAAAAAAAAATCTTATCTCATCTCTTCTTGAACTTTTTATCTTTTACTTAGATTTCCTTTTGCATTTGATAGTCTGATTAAATGTTCTGGGGTGTTATTGAACGTTAAATATCTTTTCCCAGGCTCAGTTTTTTGAATAGGTTCTATTGTTATACGTATTATATTGCCAAAACATTCGAATCACGAATTAGGGCTCCGGAACGAAACAAGAAGTTTGGTCATTAGTTTCAGTAGTTAGAACACAAGGGGAGCGAAGATATAAAAGTATTTCTACAAGGGGTCGCACGCTTGAATACGCACCTAATCAAACGATTTTATTGAGATTCATTAGGGGCAGAGGGTATATGCCTCGTATTAATATACCCTCCCTATTGGAAGGTAGGTTCTATTCCAAAAATATCTTGGATTGTATAAGGTTGTTGACATTGAAATATTACAAATTGCCCATTTATGTGGGTAACGCCATGGTTTACTTACCCAAATTAAAATACTAATTTTATACATCTAACGTAATAATAGGTAATTAAGTACAATACATTATTTTAAATATGCTTTGGTAACAGGTTTTTTAAGTCGCTACCGCATTCATTATTATTGTAGCACTACTTACGTAGTTAATTATAATAATAGCCTAATATAGTAGTAACGTTCTAAAAATAATCAAATTAACCAAAAAAATAAACCAGTTTGTGATTTTGTAGTTATTTTGGTACTGTATGTAGGTACTTACGTCTCCACATCTACTCACTTACATTTTTATCCTGAATATGCGACAGCAAAAGCAGGGTTGTGATTTTCACGCGTATCTTATCTATTAGACTCGAATTGGACTAGCCTAGGGTGCGCGATAGTCATCATTCTGCAATAATTAATTTAGTAACTTCTTATTGTTTCCATCTGTTTAGTTCGCTTTTTACGCAGGACTTTTTTTAAAGAATAGTATTTTACGTTATCGAAGCAACAATCAATAATGTTTGCCTTTCCAATGTGCGTTTGAAACACCCCAAAGCTTTTTGAAGCTTTTAACGAAACAAAAAGTTCATAATTATCTAAAAACCTCAATAACTTTCTAGTTTGCCGTAAATTACTCGTAATTACATTTCTATGCGAAGGTGCAGCAGTATCCTACTTTTTATTATAGACTAAATTAGCGCTAGAAGGCATACCATCCACAAACTCTACAACTCTAACTGCACTATCCAGTTTTTAATTTCGATCCTAGCAAAATAGCACTTAAGGCAGTAAGGCTCCCAGAATAATGATTTCGGACATAGGACAAAAGACTCAAGACGCCCCGGAGGTATTGTTAACAGAAGTTTTCTTTTTGGTAATGCTATTGGTTTAATATCTTAACACATTTCGTTTCTGAACGAAGGAAGAACTTTATCTAATCAAGAATTTAAGAGTTATGAGCAATATCTGAGTCTCTGAAGACCTCAGAAACTGAAAATTTGAATGTATGGATTAACTTTCTGTAACCCTAATCAGCATACTAGCTCCAGTGTACACAACGTAGCAGCTGTCTTGCTAAAGAGTACCTAGTATTCTGAGCACAGAGTAAAATAACTAGTAGGAACCTACCTAATACAAGATTAAATGCGAGACACGTGCAATAATACAATATCGTTGATATACATAGGTATGTAGGCACCTAGATAGTTCTTCAGTTTCAGATGTTATGCACGTAACCTAGGACGCCTACGCACAGTACGCACCCTAGTGATCTATTTCCCCGTTATATTTCAGAAATTTAGATTTTCATTTCATGAAGTGGGTGTATGGCAAATAGCAAAGTGACGATAAGATCTAATTATGGTGCGAGTTCAAAGAATAAGATAATAATATAATTGACATAGTACTGCTACTTAAAGTAGTTTCAATTTCTCCGTTTTTTTTACATCTGTGTTTTTCTTCGAAAAAAGTGTAGAACAGATACCGATATGCATTGGACGAGAACAACATTCTAGGAATACATTCTATATATGTGAATATTTCAGCTTAGTTACATAATTATGGAACCTTATTCACGTTCTATATAATTATGTCCTAAAAAGTGTCATGTATTTTGTGCTCGTATTGATTGAATGAAATTATTTGCCGCCTCCACAATGAGCCTTTTAGTCCTAAGGGACATAATCATATCGGGCAACTTGCCAATAACAAGTAGGCTTCGAAGCCTCCGGTTATTAGACGTCCTCGCCCAGTGCCAAGGTCAACAAGAGGACTCCACAGCCTAGCAATACCAGTTAGCTATACGCATAAAATTCCTACCCTTTTACACTAGAATAATTCAATAATACTTAATACAGTTAAGTGGACGGGGTACCTACCTAACTGTAACATCAATTAAAATAATGTAATTGTAAACTGTCATTTTTATCATCCATTAATTTTTTTCTGTGAATGAATTTTTTCTATGTAGATATTCACTTAATGAAGTAGAGTGCTGCCTAGTTTATATAGAGGCTATAAATGAGCTACTAGCATCCATTGTTGTTGTCAGTACTTAGGTAATTACTTTTTGTGTAGTAAGAGACATCTAAATAAATTATGTAGTCGATGATTATGGTGCTTGGTAAAACTATTGAGTTTATGTTTGCATCATTTTAAATGGATTATTAATTTGTACTTATGAAAAAACAAGTAAATTAATACAATTTATTTGTGGTTTTTCCGTCAGTAAAATAATAATCCGTGTATCCTACATAGATTATAATTTTACTGATGGAAAAACGGAAAACTGATCGGATGAGGTCTGGAAATTGAATGAATGATCCGAAGAACACAATTTTATAATGGATAACCAATACATTCGCAAAACGGAGGCAAAACTCCATCGACTGCAATAAGCGGGGTCCGGTTTTATGAAAGAAGTGGATAGGCTACCTACTGCACTGAAATGACTCAAAGCTCGTTGTGCTATAGCCGAGCTTTAGAAGCGGACTTATAAAATAAAATAGTTTTTGTGTACTTACTGCAAATGACTCATAGAGAAAAACAAAGATTTTGTTTACGAGTCATTTACTTGTTTTTTCCTTTTACAGTGAGTGACGAAACAAAGCGATGATGAACTTTTGAGAAATCAAAGGTCGATTGGATCAGCAAACTCCAGGAACTACAAAAGTTCCGGTTGCGCCAGCGCAGCCGGTCGAGGTGAGGTACGGTGACACCGGTCATTGCGGTGTGCAGCGTCGGCAGGCGCGGCTGTCGTGTAGACATGCGGGACATGCGACGACGCACTGTGACACACATGCGCGCGATCCACTGCGCATCCGCCGAGGTGCGATAACCGACCTCCTCCAGCGTGCCAAGTTTCGATTTCATCGACGCTCTCGTTTCGTACTTCGCTTCGTAGTCGCACGTGCGTTGCAGCAGACGCCGCACATCGCGGGCCCTTGCCGTGCGAGACGCCTCGAGTGATGAAACACACTGATCGAGTACTGTTACTGCCTGCATAGATTGACTCCTCGTTTCCACGTACTCTACATTCGAATAAAATATTTTGACATTTTCGTGACATGCCGCGTAGACGTCACGACAGACGTGCGGAAATAAAATAAACATCGTGTGAAAGTTAAATTATCGTTTCGGAGAGTTGAGTGCAGCCATAGGAAGTGTAGTTCAATTAGTGCAACATGACGTCCCGGTCAAAGGAGAAGGTGGCAGCCGCCTTTCGCAAGCTGTTCCGCTCTCCCGAGAAGCTGGACAATGATGGCGCCGGGCCGAGTGGCTCACCAGCGCGGCGAGGTCTGCTTCGGCGACACAGGTACCTACTCATTTATACTATTATCTTAAACACAATAGCTATTATTCGAAATCGGTAAAACATTCGAAAGTGGAGAATTTCATAAACAAACTTTAACAGCAATCAATGTGCAAATGAGTCAGCGACACCAACGGCAACGGACATTGCGAGCTGTTGTAACATCAGTCTGAAGTAGGTACATGTTTGATAACACCAGAGACGGGCTGACGGCAGGTCACGTAGCCACTCATTTACGGCACCCACTGCCGACGCCGCACCATCGGCATCGCTATACTATCGCCACACTAGCTATTATCATGTCTAACATAGTTACAAATAACTTGCTGGTAATTTTTTCGGTCATTTTACTAATAATATTAAGTATTTAGCACACACCGTGCTACTTCACGCTTAGGGGCGCGAATACGAGTACCTACCTATATTCTTTTTTTAAAACTATTAACATGATACCTACTCTCATTTCTGCAAATATAGTTTTATGCTAACGCGACTTGGATTTTGTAAACAGATGTTAAATACATTACTACAAACCATGGAGCAATATTAAGTTTCACAAGAACCAGGTAGGTGTGATTCTCATTGCCGAACACTTCCTGATTTGCGCTTTAATAACCGCTACTCTATCATGTTTTTCGAAAACCTATGTCTATAGTGAGCAAACCTAAAGGTTAGGTTGCCCTATCAAACAAAAATTATGGCGAGACGCGATGAGCTCAAAGATGTTTTTTCAGCAAAGTCACAAAATGGAACTATTTTTGCCTTATAATTGTTATTGCCTACTACTACCCACCTGGGTCATTAAATTGCAATATTTTTGGCAAACTTATAAAATTACCAATCTACTCTTTCTTAGTAGGTAAGCAATCCCTACACTTCACTGCTGTATTTATCTCTTCCAGAAAACAAATTTTAATTTTCTTATCCCAATAAAAAGTGGCAGCCCTACATAGAGCACGGTTATGTGCGGACTGAGTTGAGGGTTATGCAGCCAGGAAAACATTATCTTCTCCATTTGCATACTAATCACAGCCTCAACTCAAACAAGCTTAATTATTTGTAAACAACGTTTAATTACACTATTTATAATGATTTTAGCGCTAGGAAGTGGGTTGCATATTTAACGTAACCTATGGGTACATCAATTTAGTTTTTAAGTAATATAATTCCATCGTTTTGTGGAGTTGATCATAATTAAGCAAGTAAGTATATGGACTTGTTAATCGTTTTCACAAACAAGAACTCCACGAAGCCATTCCAAATACAATTTAAATTAATTAAGTACACTAATTAAGTAGGTACTACAAGTAAAGGGTCATAATAATGTCTTCAGGAATCAGGAGAATTATTACTTAGGTATTCAAAATTTTGCTGATATAGACAGCAGGTAACTAAGTATGTAGGTACAACCACTACCAAAATTTATTGGACACGGTACACAACAGGGTTTGGTAAGTATTTAGTCATTCTAACGATGCTATGGCTATGGCCACCTATAAGGGCGTCCGATTGGGATATTCTTTATTACCCAGAGATAATAATGAATGAGTGCAAGCATGCTAATTCTTAAACGACATCTAAAATCGACCTACTAGTTAGCAGCTTTTGGGTATCATACCACAGTCATTTCTATCTCGTATGACGTCCCTACTTATATAATCATATTTAATTTCATACCGAACATGCTTTTTTTCCGACATGGTTAAAATTCAATTCATTTTATCGATGAATTGTACCAGTGTACTCACTCACACACCAAATGCTCCCAATCATTCAGCTGGCCTTTGAGTAACTTTTACGCTGATAAACAGATTCAGGTCAAATAAGCTTTAAACAAAAACATTTTTAGATAGAAGATCCATTGACCTACTAAGATTACTCTAGATACCTGATTCTGTAACATTGCAAATACGGCTACAAAAGTATGCTACTTAGTTGTATTGAAGTATGTATTAAGTATGCTTAACATGGCTACAAAAATCATCTAGAAATAGACACGAGTGTAATCATATTCCAGAATAAACCGTCGGAAGGTTTCCTATAAATTATACAGTTTTTTAAGATCAAGGCATTAACTTTAAACACGCAACCGTAACATTGAGGTCAATACTAACTCACTACTAATATGTACAATTATCTTACATGCTTGAGTGACGACCAAATTTCAAAACAAATATAACACACGTCAATGCCGCATGAACTTGGCAAGCTACACTTGTTCAATAAATCGTTGAAAGGTCTGTTCTAGGCGAAGGTCGATAATATTGCCCATCATAACATTGGTTGGTTTTCTACCTTTAGACACAGAAAAACCATCACTCACGATAACGCATTATTTGGCAATAAATAGACGTTTCATAATTAAAACATTTACAAAGCTTCGTTATGCCGTTATGCCTATTTTCCTTTCACTTGTAATTCAAGTAACAATAGATAATTATGTGGTTACTTACCACTTGGAAGTGCGAATCAGATTCTATGTCATATTTCGTCTCCAGTGGCCGACAAACAAAGACATTGTTTACATACAGACGCTCACGGGCACCGCGAGTAATATTGTACCCGTTGCCGACGCTACAGCTACAATGACTGACGTATCATAATCAATGCGGAATATCGCAACAAAGAAGTCTCAACTCTCAAGCAAAAGGCCACACGCAACCGCAACGCACTGTCTGCACATCCAGCCATTGTTAATTATGACACACCAATATAAACAGTGATGGAAGAATAAACAAAACATAAGCGATCCATTAGCTGTATGTCATCTGATTAGATAATAGAGCTTCATATTTAATAGGTCAACATAGTTAATCAGACATTACTTAACAGGAACCTTTTAATATTTTGTTCAATTTTCATGAGGGACTCTATATTTAACTGATAACAATAATAATTATTATGGCATGCTATGATAGGACGTAAACATTGTCGTGTGGACTTTAATGCTTATGCTTGGATTTTATTGTTATACATTTTATTATTAGGCTGTTGTGACTCGATACCGCTGGTCTTTAGATTAATAATACTCGTATATTAACTCTGTCACTCATAAAATAATGTTATTATCACTGCATTTTTAGCAAGTATTTTTAACCAAATGGTTTTTTATCGAACAACGGGTTATTTTCTCAAGTTACAGCAAGAATAATACTTAATGGGTACGTATGTTTTTTCCTTAATCGATTATATGCACATCATCCAGTGCCCATTATATTGCAAAAATGCAGAACTCTTTTATTTCAACTAAATGCAAGCCAATTAATGGTCTCCGCTCTGCTAATTACCTTCGATTATGAATGGTGGATAAATACATTTAAATGAGCGCGGAAATGGTCAATAATATGTTTCTGATGACG
The DNA here is from genome assembly GCA_949774945.1 of Hoplodrina ambigua. Classification (NCBI taxonomy): domain Eukaryota; kingdom Metazoa; phylum Arthropoda; class Insecta; order Lepidoptera; family Noctuidae; genus Hoplodrina; species Hoplodrina ambigua. The sequence goes on along the minus strand of OX458969.1, from coordinate 5,343,932 downwards.
ATCAAGCTGACTCATAGCATACTGATTAGTGATTCCTGGTACTTCTTTGATATTTTATACTATTATGGACATCAACCTAGGATAAGTTTCTCAATGCAATGCATACAGTATATAAGCAGGTGCATATCTGTTTAATTATGTGTGCATAAAATGTAATAAGTACCTAAATGGGGTTGACATTTTATGCCAGTGCAGTGCATATTATTCCTCGACTTATAACTCGTATAACCGTTATAGTGATCCCGGTGCTAAGATTTACTTTGGAATCTTAAATTACAGTCTCGTTTTCTTCATAACATCTTGAAAGACTCAAAACTAGGTATGCATTGTGGACTTAATCGTGCTACTGCACAATACTGCAACCATTAATTTTTCTACATCTCTAACGGATTGACTCTGCCATTCGTCAGAAATCATCTTATCTCGAGAGCCAAATAGCTCTCTACTCTCTAAATACTTATTTGGTAACACAAGTTCTTACACAATGTGTACTAAATTACGATCGAAAGAGCGAATGAGTATCAAATTACCCAAGTATTTGTTAAGATCCCCTTGGTAGTCAGATCAACGAAATTAATGATTTAAATATCACCTTCACAGTTACTGTTTAGAAATCTATTCTAGAATATAAAAAAACAGCATCTTTGGATTGATCAATATTATTACCGTTCGGTCATTTTTTCCATACGCTTGTTTCCGGTCAGTGCATGCATATCTCACATAACAGTTAAAACCAAGAAGGTCCTAAAGTAATCCTTTTCTGAACTCCTTTTGGAACTGCTCCCGTTTCCACAATGTACTTCGAATGACAATGAACCCGGTTGTACTGTTGTAAATCGTATCCAGTTATGATTATGGATCTCGCATTTTTGAATTGGAACCGTTGTTATCATGCACCTTTCTTCAACGGTCTCGCCATGTTAGAATATGTAATGAAGGTAGGAGGGAGGCACCAGCTGTGCTGTTCTGTAAAAATCTTCCTCGGTGAATCTAGAAGTGGGCTCGAGGTGAGCTGTCGACCCACCTGATGCTAGAAAGAAATTGATAGCTCACCACAACTTCACTTACTCACCAAAATTTGCCTTTAATATACATAAGTGAAGAATATTATTATATTTTACAGTCTGAGTCTGAGTCTGTTTTACAAGTCTGCGAGTCAAAACACTTTGTTTCCAAGGAAACTAGTGGACGTGTAGTAAACTGCAGGTACATACAATTAGGTAGTTATGTAAACCTATTTTCTGAATGCCCATAGTATCAACGGTATGAACAGCTATAATATAGTACAGACAGACTCCGGTTGAATCAGACAATCGGGAGCTAGATGTTCTGCTAGGTGACATGTATGCATGATGCACTACTAGGGCTACTTCACTTTCAAATGTAAATATGCACAACGTACCAAGTTTATAGAAAATTTCCCTTAACCATTTATATCGTTATGCTGTCTGGTGCCATCGATTTTATGAATAGTTAATACCCGTAGAAGTTAGTTGTGCAAGGTCAATCGTTATTATTAACCTTTAGTTCATTGAAGGCTGTTTGAACGGTTTGGACTTCTATAACAACTTTAACAAGGGTCAACTATTTTACTAATTCAAACTAGTTTTAAAATATCAAAAGATTTCGTTATCTATATTTCTCATTCTTTTTAAACAGTGATTGGTGAAAACTTTCTGAATGGTTGCTGACTTCCTGAAGGACCTAAGTAGAAAATTAGAAATTGTTTCGTCCTGACTATTGTGAGTTATTGATAATTTAAATTAAATTATGTATTTCACGACTGACTAACCACAGACAAGTCTAGAAAATAGATGCCTCCATAACCTTCCTACAAAACATCGAATTTAATTATGTAGTTATTGACCAAACTAAGATTACTTTTGTATGGAACGTGCTCTCGGGAAAGTCGACCTAAGAAAATTCATATTCTATTGCCCTATTTTGGAATAATTCGTCTGCTCCATAAGCCTAAATACCACAATGAAAAGAAATGATTAAATTGTTAAAATATAAAAAGCTTTTTTACAAAAAAATATGACCGCCTTCAAAAACTACTAAATAAAAAATAACTTTAGCTTGAAAGTCGGCGGCTTTGGTTTTGTTTCTTGTTATGTAGGTATTGCCACCGACTTCCAAGCTAAAGTTATTTTTTATTTAGTAGTTTTTGAAGGCGGTCATATTTTTTTGTAAAAAAGCTTTTTATTTTTCACTTTTTAATGCTTGTGTGTTAATGTTTGAAATCCTTACATAAAGACCTTTCAAACAATACCTCACACGATATATTTAATTTTGGAAAATGGTTTACGTACCCCCCTCCCCACTTCCTTCAGTCAGTCATCGACTACACGTATAAACAAAGCAATTTTTCTTGTTACGGCGGTTCTGCTGTGATTTTATAAGGAGTTCCGTTCCATATCTCCAAAGTTCATCATCAGATCATGACAATATTCCTATGGGACCTATTCGGAGCTATACTCTTTCAAACAAAATAAGAATCATCCAAATCGATTCATAATTGGCGGAGTAATCGTAGAACAAATATACAAAAAAAAAAAAAACATACGCGTCGAATTGAGAACCTCCTCCTTTTTGAAGTCGGTTGAAAAGGCATTGTCATTGCGTGTGTTACATAATAAGAGTCACCATCTCTATCGTCCCCAGCCCAACTTCATCCACTGCTGGATATAAGCCTCTCTTTTTAAGTGGCAATGTCAATATTTAGCGCGCTAGTCATTACTTACTTATCATTTTTAATAAGTAAATTCGATAAGTTTGCAAAAAGTCCTAAATGTAAAGTGACATTTATGGCAGGGTAGGAAGTTTTTTATGTAATTTGATACGCAGCTGTAAGTATTCTATACTTACCTACATTGAATATCAATAGGTAGGTACCTAGATACTTTGCATTATCTCCTGGAAGTCATTGACCTGTCCGAGGCGCAATATTACACTCGCCTTAATGGGATTAGTTGGAGTCAATCCAAAACCAAAAATTTTGAATCATTTTAATACTGGTGTAAATGTGCAATGGTCTATACAATTGTGAGGTAGCTACACAACCTACATAAACCCCGGTGATTAATCAAAATCAGTCATTGGTACCTATGCGGTCGACCCAGTTTCATTACAACCATTCGCTGTTTTGTTATTTTTCAATTAGTTTTCCGTTCTCAAAAACAAGATTAACTAAATGTTTTTGGTCTAAGTAGGTAACCTTTTTGGCAAGTTTTTATGTAGGTTGTAAGTTGAAATGAATATTAGGTCGGTATTGCGTCCGACTCCAACTAATGACTAATGAGCAAAATCTTAAAAATAAATAAGTCTGTGAAAATATAATTTTTCATTACAGCGTTTCCTGGTATTAGACGATACATACTTACCTATGTTTAGACAGTAGGTGCTACTTGGAATAAATTAATGAGGAATATGTTTTCCTTTGATGTCATAAATTTATAATATCATTATTATTGAAATTAACCAATAAACATTTATTTACAACGTGGTTTCACAGACTTGTATTGTGGTTCAGTGGTTGTGATAAGTTGACGCACTGACAGCGTTAGGCAGACAGCATTCCGCTCACGAACGTAATTCGCAGCAAGAATACCTACCTTACTTACTGGTTCGCATACCTACTATACATATACTAACTAGGGTTTTATTGAATTGAATTTGCATGAATCCAGTAGCTCTTTGTTGTGCTCTGTGTGCTATAAGATTAACATAAAGGTCGGCGCTATGTGCGCTTGTGTAAAGATAACAAGAACATTCGACAAAACTGTGCCATACTCTCTTGACCTAAGTAAAAAAGGGTTTTGGGGCCGTATTTTTAGTAATTTTGTATTTTTTTTGCAGTTTTTTAGCAACCTATTTGAACAAATGATTTAAAATTCAAACAATGACATGATGTTGCTTGTTAAATTGCACAATAAACCAGCGAATCATTTTTATAACAATGCTACCTGCTTTTAATAGTATTCATGAAGAGAGAAGGCAGTGTTAATGACCTGTCACACAGCTCTTTGTGTGGAACCCGCGCTCAGCTTGCGATACCCAAGGTGTTTATGAACTCGCAGAACAACGTGTTGGCTACTGCAACCTGGCTGCCTGCTCAGTTATTTACTAGAAGTAACTCATTCCAAATGTTGGCAATTTACATGACATTTATCACGCAGTGTGGCGGTCATTACCCAAGGCTGTGAATTTATTGGCAAATATACTGACCGGGTGTCTATGTACCTATACTAATTTATGTATAGTTAGATAACCCATTTTAAAGGTAGTCGCATGACCCAACATCATCACGTGCACCATCATAATCTGCGAGACATAAATCTGAGTGAGGGTGATGTGTATGGGCACAATTTCAATTTGAAAGGCAAGGCAAAGTAAAATTCAAATAGCTACAGGCATCTATTTACCCGACTTTAAAAAATGTAGGAGGTACGAGTTACCATACATAATTATATGTACCATACCTATATGCTTTTTTTGCTATATTCTTCGATTTCTCCGCTGTTTTCAATCGAAAGGTATTATGCATTAGTAGTTTCGCCTACTATACCTTTTTTTAAAAATATAGTACCTAAGTATGTAATATAGTAGGATATATTATATAGTAGGGTTGGCAACCCTAGTAGGTACCTACTAAAAAGTGAAGAATAACAAACCTTTTTCCTTTTTTTTAACAAAAAAGACGAAAATAAGCAAGGCCTTTAAAAACTACAAAGTAAAAAATTATTTTACCTTTGGAAGGTGGTAGCAACTAGCAATACAAAACAACAAACAGAACCAGAACCGAAGTAAGTATTCCCATTTGAGCACCATGCCTTGAGCACCAAAAGTATTGAAAGTAAAGATTGCTGCTCAATGCATAGGTCGTCAAACGGGAATCCGATCCGAATGTAATAATATTTGAGGGTAAGCCCCATCATCATCATCTCATCTGCCTAGCCTTTTCCCAACTATGTTGGGGTCGCTAGGTAAGACTGGTTGTCAGACTTTCGGGCTTCTGACGACCCGTAACGACTGTCAAAGATCCACGTATGACAGCCGGGACCAACAGCTTAACGTGCTTTCCGAGGCACGGAGGAGTCTCGTTGTGTAAAGATCACCCATCCACGGACCAACCCCGGCAAGCGTAGCTTAACCTGACAGATCGACCCGTGCGGCTGTTATTACTTAGCCACGAGCTCCTCCAGGGTAAGCCCCATAGTGAAACTTAATACTCATGAGAACTATCTGTGACCTGTTGTACCAACAACAGGTCACATATATGATATAGGTAGCAACATTTGTCTATTAATAATATCTAAAGAATACATAGGAATGCATGTAGGTCAATGATAGTTATAAATAAACTGAAGAGTACGATGCAGGTTCACGCGTGACCACAAACATCACTACTTGTTTACTGACAAACACCTTCACGTCTCGTGCACGTTAATGAACGAGTTCATTGAAATCTGTAGGAACGTACTAAAAACGTTTGAAGGCCCACTAATTAGATTCCTATTTATAATTGTATTTCCGTAGGTATTGTGCCAAAAAGAGAAATAAACACGCTGACCTAATGATAGATCATTGGCACTGTAGGTAGGTACCCATGGACCTATAGGTACCTATGCAATATTTTATAAAAATGTCTTCTGTCTTCTCCAGAGATGGCGTAAGTCCAGCAGAAGCGGCAGCCGCAAGTCTGCCAGCCAGTCCATCGGCCACGACCCTCGTCAAGAAGAAGGCAGGAGGAGCCAATGAGGTGCGCGAGCGCGCTGCAGCCGTGCGTACACGCAGGCTCATGAAAGAATTGAAAGAGATCCAGCGGATACAGAACAGCCGGCCTGATCCTGTATTCACGGTGAGACTCGACGAAACACAAATCATTAGATAACTAAACCACTAAACTGAACCCACTTAAATCACTTAACTGTCGAGCTCATAATTCTTCGATCAAGCTAACGTTTTTGAGCAAGTGTTCTTCGATCTTACGTCATTCGATTTCACGTAGGAAACCCAACAGCTACACTTTAAACGCAGGTACCTATGTAGGTACTTTGTTAACGATGTGGTAATGAAAAGTGTGACATAAAAGTCAACAAGAATTCTGATATTGTTTGTGGGACTCATGCATCAGTCCTATAAGTCATAACATAAAATGTTATTTTTTTTATCGATTCTATCTCCGTTACTTTTTAAAAGAAGAACACATTGCCCCGCACTAGAAATTTCTCCTGTATCGTGGGTGTGTTTACAAACATACAAAGTCACATACAAATACAAGCAACCGGACCCGGAACAACTACCTGTAGACCATACAAATATTTGTTCCGTGTGGGAATCGAACCCGTGACACGCAGACGATCGCTCAAACTTATTGTAAGTATAAAAGGTTTAAAACAATTTCAAGCAAATCACGATGCACAAACGCACATACAAAAATTAAGGTATAATAAAATTCTTAGTTTGTTGTCTGTTACTAATTAGGTAAAGTTATAATTATGTACTTAAATAAACTAATAAAAATTAACCGGTACACACCGCTTCAGAGAAATCTCACCCCCTAGAAATGTATAATTAAAGCGCCACTAGGGGGTGAGCTTTCTCTGAAGCACACCGCACCTATGGTAACGACTAGCCGTTAGTGTTGGTCTGCGATGTAAGTACCTACCAATATGAAGTGTAGTAAGATCACTTCTCTATTAAGCCTACACCTACCTACAAAGTATCAATCCAAAAAAAAACCATCAGAACTCAATGGTACTATAAGTCAGCCAGAATACGGCAGGCCGGTGACACACCGAGAACGGCAAAACATTTCCTACTGTAGATAGGTAATAGTTAGCACTCATTCACTTGCTTGATCAGGATGTTCAGAAATTGACGGCCTCTGTTCAGATTGTCGGTTACTCGCGATATTACGAGCAATCTAATATATTAAAATAAAGTAAGTAATCAGCAAACCGGTGGACGATCTTTACAGCCTCGACACAGATAATATGCCTGGAGTACATTACCGAACACAGAATTTTCAAAAGCCTTATTGTTGTTTCAGGTGGAACTGGTAAACGACAACCTGTTCGAATGGCACGTGCGCCTGCACCAAATCGACCCGGAAAGCGAACTATCGAGCGACCTCCGCGAGCTACACATTCCTCACATACTACTGCATCTGATATTCCCAGAGAACTTCCCCTTCGCACCGCCTTTCATGCGGGTCATTGAACCTAGGATAGAGAAGGGTTTCGTCATGGAAGGTGAGGGTTTTCTTTTTCTATAAATAACTGTAACAGACTGACTATGTACAGTGGTGTCTTGGGTCTTCGCCGCCCGAGGCCGGCCGGAATTTTGCCTCTCCTACTGTAATTATTAGTTTGAAGTAAAAATATTCTATTCAACGGACCTAATGTTCATCATACAGCTTATTGAAAGTTAGGATAAATTTAATCATGCTTCGGAAGGAACATCAACTATGGGAAGTCAAGTCAAAACATTTATTTCAATTAGACCATTTACAGGCACTTTTGAATAGTCAAGGAGTCGGTCAGTTAGTCCGAAAGTTGAAGCTAGTTGCTCGTTCCAAAACGGAGGTAGGCCTCTATGGAGAAGAACGAGCAAGAAACTCCACGGCACTCTTCCCTTTGACTGCGGACGAACATTCACTGCGCCAAACGCAAGTGCGGCTAGCTACCACTGTTCGCGTGTTCGCCTTAGAAAAACACATACGGTGTGTGTGCGCCACACTTGCGTTAGCGAATGTTCGCCCCCGCAGTCTACGGGAAAACAATTCTAATTTGTGAGCCCGAGTAGCTGTGGAGCAGGACTAGCATTTAGCCAAGCATTTTTGTCCGTGATATAATCATCTAACTTATAATATGCTCGACTACATAGTGTGCGTTTTATGCAAGTTTTTAATTTTCTCTCATTTAGTTTGAAAATATCGAGTGGTATTTTATTGTAAAATTTTACACAGTACCCCATAAAAGAAGTGTGTACTTTTGCCAATCTGAAACTTGGTTGATTTAATTTGTCCTTATTTCTAGTATTAAAATTATGTCTATGACTATTTTTTTTAATTATATGAAGACTTTTTCTAAGAAGAAATGGGGGCCCACCGCCATCTCTTCAAAAATACAATTAACTTAATATTACTTTGTAATTTCTGTTGTTAGATTTGCTTGACATGTAACAAGGCGGGCGCGATGAGAGAGAATGAGGAGATTTCATATTATTTTTTAATAATTTATTAAGGTGGTGCAATTTGCATGGAACTGCTGACTCCACGCGGCTGGGCTTCTGCGTACACAGTGGAAGCTGTGGTGATGCAGTTTGCTGCATCCGTGGTGAAGGGGCAGGGCCGAGTGGCGCGGGCGCCGCCTAGGCCCTCCTGCGAGTTCACGCGTCGCCGCGCCGAAGAAGCATTCCGCTCGGTCGTCAAAACACATGACAAATACGGTTGGGTCACGCCGGCACTCTCCGATGGTTGAGATGCTAAGGTAGGTACTCTCTTCTCTGGTCTTACACATTTTCTCTCTAAGTTCATATAACAATGTGCCGTGAGCTCGTAGTTCGTAACATTGACCCAAATAGGGATCCTCACAACCGCCCACGAGTTATATTTCGTAAGAGCATCATTTATCAATTTAGACGACGACATCGACAAATTGGACGACACTTGCTGGGATTACCTACTACACAAATACCTAGTGTTATAATATAATATAGAAAGAAAGATAATGTCTTCTAACATTTTTTTTTCTTTTCCAGTTTGAGATGATTAACTGTAATGCAGAAAGGATCTCCTTTAGTTATTTTTCAAGAACAATTTTTAGTCGTAACTAGTGCAAATTTTGATAATGCTCTGCTCTGTGTAATTAGTCTATATCATCTTATCTCAAATCAGTGGAGTGTCTTTTCAAGGAAAGAAAAAAAATTACAGTCAATGTTTAAATTTAGGGTGAAATGGGGGCGATGCAATTCAATCTTCTAAAAAGAAGAGGTACCCACATACTAACACAACTTTATATACATAGCACTTTCTAGGGTATTCTCTAAATGTGTGGTGTAAAGAAACTCACTCGAACTCAAATAATTTGAGGGTGATGCTGTTACGGACGAGATTGGATTAAAACAATATTTATATTTAGATAAATGAATGTGGTCTCTTCATGCATTTCCCGTCTATGTGTGTAACTTAGTATTATGTTGTGCCAAACTCAAATGCTCATCGCCTACTTTATAAAGCTCAAATTTTTCGAAAGTTCCCATTTAAATTTTTAGATAATTGAATTCCATAAGTGCTCTAATAAAAATCTTGAATATAAAATATTTTGCAGATCAAAAATATAAATGTTTTAAAGGAAATGTTTCCGTCCCAAAGTCATTTAATCATTTTGATAAAATTAGAGATTTGTAGTTTTTAAAATCCACCGAAATGATTCTAAAGTATGGTAGTTTGTCATTTCATCTTTGATCTATTCTTTGTTATTTACCTATACAATACCTAAAATATTATAAGTGTACTTGTATGTAATACCTAATGAAACAGTCTAGGCTCTGCATGCTTTATGTAAAGTCTGTAGTAGTAACACTGCAGCTATTTCATGAGTAGTGAAATGCTCAAATTAGGTAATAATTTTAAATTGTGAAATGAAAGGCTTGTGGTAAAATTAATGTAAATTAGGAAAAAAAAAATAGAAAATTGATGTTGTTAATTTGTGTGGTGAACCAAAGATGTTTTATTTTTATGTAAACTTCATTCAGCGCAAATATATGTAAATTAAACTTTGATTATATGTACAATGTTATAGGTGTAATAATAAATACCTGCTCAAATGACAAGTTGGTTTTAATTTATAAACCTTCAAGCAACAGTCTTTGTAAGCATCTCATAAAAACAAGTCAAACCTTACTCTTTCCATTTTCAATTTAGGTTTTTGGTGCTGGAGGCCGCAGTGCTGGAGCAGTGTACATGTTGGACTGCACATTTTCATATAGTTGACATGTCATTGTAAGTCTTATATGAACAATTGCATGATGACAAAACTGCCTATTATCCTGAATGCATGTTTCACAACAAATAGGCTTCAACCTCAGAGATCTTAATTGAAAGAAATGTTGTACAGTGTAATCACTTTATACAAGACATGAAAAATAAAATTAGTAGTTTATAAATATAAGACGGAAACTATCACAAGTCAGATTAGCGCCCCCCTCGCAGTGCCAGCACTAAGTGGAGGACTGACCCTCCTTGAACTTTGTAGTCTTGTGCTGTCTTCTCATCATTCCTGAAAAAGAAACAAGCATACATTTAATACACTATTTAAAGCTAAATTTATACTGCAACCATAGTTGTAAATGTGAGAGTCAGAGAAAAAGAAGAAGTTAACTTAAAAAGTTATGGTGAATGATGATTATCTATCTATAATAATATTATAAAGCACATGTTTTTCCTTCGGAAAGGTTGCAGGCGAAGGAAAACATCATGAGGCAACCTGAACTTACAGTTCAAATCAAACCATGTTAGAGGCCCTTGAGGCAGTTTAGAAACTCTGACACTAGTATGTGTGGGATCCTAAAACCTTACTGCCCACACGACAAAGTAGAAGAAGATTATAAAGCTGAAGAGTTTGTTTGTTTTAATGTGCTAATCTCAAAGAACTCTAGATATAATTTCAAAATATCTTGATGCTTATATAGCCCCTTTATCTAAGAAGGTTATAAGCTATATATCATTATGCTATGACCCACAGGAACTGAACTATGTATACATACACATAAATTGGTCAAATCAATACTTAGTGACAAAGCCAAATTAGTGGTAAAAATATGGCAAACAAAATTAAAATTTTATGTAAGTTCTACTCATTCATCTTATTCTGACTCATCATTTTTTCACCAAGTGTTTTTGACTAAACTAGAAATGACTAGACTGAACTAAACTAGACTAACTATAAATAGTAGGCACTTAGACACCGATTGAAGAAGTAATGTATTTTTACACCTTCACTAACAAAACGTTATTGGTTTGAGTACAAGAGAAAGGTTTCAAGAATACTTACATTTGTTTCCCGGAAAATATAAGACGTTGTTGCTGTGGTGGAATGCCTTCTTTTTCTTCCACTCTCTCTTTGATCCTTTCTACTTTATCTGTAGGTTCTATGTCTATCTCTATCTCCTTTCCAGTGAGCGTCTGAACAGAAACGAGGTTATGAATAGTAAATAATAATACCTTCAACGAATTATATCTTCAGTAATTAGTCTTACCTTTACTTTAATCAACATATTGATGGATTTGTTTATTTAAAATCAATAACTAAACCACTAAATACAATGTTTTTTTTTTTGCAATTAATGCGCTATATTTCGGTAGGTACGAATATTTTGTCACTCAATACATCATGACATATAATTTGACAGCTTTTTGACAGTAATGTGGAGAGAAATCAATAGAGATGTGCCTCAATGAATACTAAATACAATTATTATCGTGTAATGCAAAAAGATACACCTATGACGTGCAATAGTAATGTGGCTTTACACAACTCGAAATACTTTATCAAAGTTAACTAAATAATTTGATATAAATACATAATATATGTAGGTATATGTCTAGACCGCTTCTGTTCTTTCGCATACTCGCTTGTTTCGTATACTAAATGAAAACACAACTCGAAATAACTCAAATAACTTGTTTGTTATTATTATTAGACTTTTGCGTGATATAACGTAAATTACGACTTATAGAGCCAGCCCTATTGCAAATGATTCTTTCTGCCCCAGGCAGCCTACAAACATGACACTGTTTTTTTTTATTCCGGATTTTTTATGAATGTGGGAGCTATAGAATTATTTATTTATAACATTGATAATGAAAGTGAATAATGCAATCGATAATAAGTAGATTATTGATAATAATAAAGAGTAGTACCAACCTTTGAGAGTATTTTATCGGACTATAAAACTCACTTATTTTATTTTATTTCACAGTATTGCTTCGAAAAACTTACTGTACAACACTGTATTTTCAGATTGGCCACCTGTTATTACCGTAGCGTAGAGATGAGTCGTACTAGGTAAATTTGGTACTAGGTGCACCTAGTCTAATTCCGTACAAATACTCGATCCAAATACCTATTCCACCTAGTCCATGAAGTACGCATACTTTTAAGTATGCTTTTAGTCTAAAGTCTTTGCGTACCACCGATACGTAACGGACGCAGTACCTACTAATGAATTGTAATCTTCCCTTCATATTTTACACAGGCTTAGGACTGTCAAAGTATAAAAATATCTACATTGTAGATTGTTGGCGTATTTATAAGATTTCAATTATTTTTTTGGTACTAATTAGATTTTTGCCTTTTCTTATTTTACTTTTATTATTTCCTCTTTTTTCATTTTGTTTTTTAAATCACTTATTCACAATCATTGTTATTTTTTATACACGTAGATCAGCCATAAGAACTTTGATTTAAAAGTTTTTTAACTACGTAACAAAAGTCCGATACGTTGAGTAGGTAGGTGATACGGCGAGCGGGCGAGCTACAGGCCCGGCGGCGCCGGCGTCCAAGAGATCACGTTCGTATGAGTCCATCCATACTTGATAGTCTTGATACTCGACTGTCTGTATTGTATCGTATAGTCTCGAGTGTTTGCAAGTGCCTAGTGTATGAAGTCTACCTAGTATTTGGTTGAATGAAGTCCCGACTAGTCTCGAGTATTGACAGACAAAGATGGAAAGACTGCGGAATCGTGTAGTTAAAAAAAGACGGAGTATATTCTTGCATGACACAAGTGCGCGTCGCGTTATTTTTATAGGCATTGAAATAAGGTTCAAATTCAAATGACTGACACACGAATGATTTTGGTAAACACGAGGCCGCGTCGCGTTACTTTTATGGTCATTGAAATAAGGTTTAAATTTAAATGACTGACACACGAATGATTTTCGTAAACACGAGCACACGTCGCGTTACTTTTATACTAATAGAAATATGGTTCAAATTCAAATGATTGCACCTCGCTTCACTGCGTCGGTGCTCAATTCGAGCGGGCCTTGGGTGCCATGTGCGGTATGTGCCGCGTAGGCATTGAGACTATGTGGATCGAGTATTTTAAAAGTTGGAATAGGTGCTACCTAGTCTCTTAAATACCTAGTCCCTGGATCTGTTCTAGTATATACGCTTCATCTCTACCGTAGCGCCAATGTTCTGTCAATGTCAACAATGTCCGACTGACAACATATTGTTATTGAATGTTCATTCATAGTAATTGAACTTGAAATTATTGTTCAAATTAATATTACTATTATTCATTTTTTGACGGAAATTACTCGCACAGAGAACACCTGACAGAGTACACCGGTGATTATAAGACTCGATTTCTTTATTTCTATACGAAATTATAAACTTCTGCGTATAATATTAATAAATAATACTGTACTACAACTTATATACCTACGCAACCAAAACCTCGTCAGTTCCTTGAATAGAACAGAAATAATACTTAAAAAGGCACGGAGACTCGGCCATCCGAATAACGTGAAAATATGTCTCGGCTCCAGTCAATATTTTACCGAATAGACAAACTGATCCATGCAGGTAATATAAAGTTGAATATTGTTATGAACAAGTCGCAAACATAATCACGCAATAATTTTGATAAATATAAATCCTGTTTTCTTATTTCAGAAGGACATAGCGAGTTTGTTTCGATACTAAAAGATATCGCCTTAGACGAAAATCAATTAATATCTAATGAGTCTTTTCTAATATTAAAATCGTTTTTACAAAAGATATTCAATGCTATAGACGAACTAGCCACTGAACTAAAAAACGATGAAACTATCCTTATAAGTGTGAAGAACCAAAAACTTCTACGCATATGTTTTCAATTAATAACATCTCTTGGTATTTCACCGTGCCTGATACCAGGCCTTGGAATAAAGTTGTCAAAGAGATGTATCACCGGAGCTGTACTTCCAAGAATTTCTTTATCTGATGAACAAAAATATGATATGCTTGTAGACTGCACAGATATTTTCACAAGAAGTTACAGTATATCAGCCCTTAAAACTATAATCATAACCATGCATTTCTCAGACTATTTGGCAGCATTGATACAGTTGTCATTTGCACCATTCAAGAAACCAGGCACATACAAAAATTTTGTCATGACTCAAGAAATGTATGATAAACTTGTAGTAGATAGGAAAAAGTATGTAAGTGTTTATAATGATCTTGTAACAAATTCCTTTCAACCAATTCTGATGAAGGAGTTGTTGGTACTGCAGAGTGGGACAGAGCCGTCTCCCCCAGCATTTGCTAAAAGAGTCATAGCAAAGGAATTAAGCCAAAGGTTAATAGCTTCAGGAGGATTGCTGAGTTTGATCAGATGTTTTATAGAAAGCTATATTGACACTGGATATGAGTGGAAAAAAATTGACATGATCTGCAGAATTATAGCAGCTACACATGGATGCGGTTCAGAAAGTGAATATCTTGCCAATATTTGTTCTCAATTGCAAGAGATACTGTCTCTAAACAACACACATTATTTAGCAGCAGGTGTAGCATGTGTATTGCATTTAAATGATAAGTTCCCTCAGGCAGAACCTGTGGTTGTGTTAGTCAATGAAGTATTTCAAACCTTTGATTATAACTTTTTGACTACAAATTTTAATATGCCCGGTACAGTCATACTTTCACCACAAGAAGTTGAACAAAAGATAAATGTTTTACATGCTTGTGTGTGTTCTATCAAGTTAGACTGGCCTGTTCAACTTTTGATACCTAACTTATATTTAATATATTTAATTGGAATTAAGTGTACAACGAATGATGAATTGAAAATCAAGTTGAAAGATATTATATTAAATAGTTTAGAAAAACTAAGAACAGAAAAATTATTTGATATGATCAAAATATTTTTATTTGGCAAAGATGTTTCTAGTACTTCAGGAATTCTTGTTGAAGAATTTGATGCTGGTGTTGCTGTAAAATCAATAATAGGCTGTAAGGATTATGTGAAAGATGAAGCTGTAATATACTTTATGGACCTATTTAAAAGTGCAAGAGATGATACACTTGTTACAAACATATTCACAATAGCCTTAAAAATATTAATAGATCTTAATGATAAAAGACGAAAGAAAGGAAATAAAGAAATACTATTCAGTGAAGATGATTCTGTTCTAATTGATGAAGATGATCAACAGTACGCTATCATTCTCCAGTTACTCTCAGAAATATCTACATCACCCAAAATTGTGAACTCATTAAAAACAAACCCTATGATTGTGTCAGACTTCATTGAACACTTTATTTTAAAACAGAATTCTGATATAAACGATGAATGTGTCACTATTGCTCTGGTATTACTCAACACAATTTTATCTAATTCAGAAAAAAAAACAGTAAGATTTAGTAATGTAATACCTGTGTTGAGAAGAATAAGTGAGGATGATTCAAGCTTGAACAGTATTCTAAGTAAAGAGGCTCTGTCTCTTATATCTCAAGAAGCACCTCAGAAGAAGGATACAGCATGTGAGAAGGCAATATCTGATATATTTGATGAGCTGCTGCCTGTTACAGCACATGGGATCATCGAACTTACGAAACTTATTGATGCTGGAGATGCTGAAACTATTTCTAAGAAACATTATATATTTTGCATTTTCCAGGTAAATTTGCTAAAATAGTTTCCCAAATTATTGTAATTTGGACTATCTACTGGTTATTTAAAGTATTGAGTAAGTTTAATGGGTTCTAATTATTATTATTTTTTACAGGAAAAGCTTAAAGATTCAGATTCCTATATCTACCTATCAGCTGTCAATGGTCTGGCATCACTATGTACTCACTGTACTGAAGATGTATTACAAATATTATGTAAAGAATTCTTACAAGAACAGAGGACAATGAAACAGAGGAATGTTGAAACAAATGAAAGTCAAAACAAAGATGCAGAGTTGAGAATGAAGATTGGTGATATTATTGTAAAAGTTACCAAGAGATTAGGTAATTAAAAGATATAACAGTATATAAATATCCTGTTCAGAATGTCTAAAATGTACAATAGATGCATTACCCCTAACCTAATTTTGAGATGGATGGAGGTAATATATTGAAATGCCAGAGTAAATGATTGATCCTTGTCATGTAAAGAAATTATTGACATTGAATGCAACATTGAAAAATAAACTTATTCATATCATTAAATGTTAATTTCAGGTGAAATGGCAATAATCCACAAGACGATCCTTCTAAACACGATGCTCTGTGCAGTAACGGATGGAGATCCTCTGATCAGGACATCAGCCTTGTCAAATCTGGCAGAAATTGCTCTGGTGCTACACTATAGAATAGGGAGTATTATTTATGAGGTGAATATCGTGTTTAAAATATTTGAATGTATGAATGTTGACTAATCGTCGATAATTGAACAACTTTGCACCTTAGGGTGCTTACTATCCGGGGTTGCGGAACGTCTTAACAGGATAGCGTGGCCCCGGAACGTAAAGGTCAACAGAAGGAACAGGGTGATATTTTAGTCAGTAAAAGTCTGACAGTCCCTTCCGCCCCATCCAGGGAGGAAGGAGTCATTTGATTTTTACCAGCAAAAAATAAAAAAGGGTGCTTACTATAAAATCTATTGTTCAATATCATCAGTAAGGGATCCCACACAAAACCGCGAATTCGCATCGCATCGCAAATATCTGCGAATTCCTGTGAAGTTAAAGTTCCCGAAGTTCCCGTGATGCGGCATCGCTTCGCATTGCATTGTGGTTTTGTGTGGGAGCCCTAAATCTTTTGTTTTACATTTAGTTTTTGTTTACTTTGGTATTAAACCAATAGTATGTGATTCGATATTTTTTTATACAATTAATTCAATTTTGTTTAAGGTGCTACATTGTATTTGGAGTATTATAGAAACTGACAAAGCAATAGAGTGTCGAAGAGCTGCAGTCATGGTTATATCGAGCTTAGTCAAAGGTTTAGGCAAGGAGACTTTACTGCAACTGAAAGATAATCTACTTCCTATATACAGAACACTAAAAGCCCTTTACAGAGACAATGACGAAGACACAATTGTTCGACTTCACGCACAAATAGCTTTAGAAGAACTAAACGACATTGTCAACCAGTTCTTATTTCCAGAAGTGAAGATGGAAAAACAAATATTTGTACTGGACGAATCACAAGATGTATTCAAATAAAAAATCGTGAGTTCACATTATTTGTTTTATTCACACTCATTTTTCTATTTGTATAAACTTAAAATTAAATTCAACATGAGCGGACATAACTTCGAAGAACATGGAATTTTGTTTAATTCCGTGTTTTTACAGTAAACATATTTTTTACTGTCACAAAAATAAAAATCTTCTGTAATTAATGAATTCCAAATTAAGGTTTTGTTATGTCCGCTCCAAACAAGTTTAAATGAAGGATAGTCGATATAATATCTATGGCAATCATAGTAGCATTGATGTTCGTGATCCAAGTGCATAGCAAATACTGGCCACGTTATTAAAAATATGCCAATCGTCTTTTTTTTTTTCAAAATAAGCATATTTATCATACCTTTTAATATCCTTTCTAAAAAATAGATAAAATATATTTTTTGCATTCTGTTTGTGGTCTTTTAATTATTTACAATGATTATTTATTTTGACCAACTCGTCATCGTTTCAGTTCAAAAAACCGTAAAAAACGTGCACTTAAACCTAACAATTTAATTAAACTAATCACAATATTATTTCAAAATAATCACGCTTCGGACGTATTATCGCCATCGCTAGGTTTTTTAGGAGTACCTTCGTCTTTTTCTGACAGCGAAATTGAATATACAGAGCTTTTGTCAGAGAAACGGTCTCTATTCCGTCTACTGAAGAACCCGCTGCGCGCTAAGGACGAGACGGTGGCGATAGATATGTTGTCTCTGTCAGCTTGCGGCACCACCTTCCATATTAATAGTGCAATGCCGCCAAACGCAGCCACTACTAAAAACATGACCAATGTGACCTCACCGAACGCGCCTGGAATAATAAATCAATGTAAGGAGGACAGGCAATAAATCATAAGCGAATCAATTTCAAGAACCGTTTAGACTCACTTTGTTGTGACTCCTCCTTTCTCGCTTCGAGTCTGGCTGGTTGTAACTCATTGTAGTCCATGTCCTGGTTATCGTATGGTTCGACAGATCCACTCGAAGGCTTATTCTGATGTAGCACGTCCCCGGGGTTGGATTTTGGTAAGTTGATGCCGGCTCTGACTGTCAGTGTCTCAGGTTTGTAAGTACAAAGGACCAAGAACCTGGAAGAAATAGGTGGGCATTTAAGAAAATAAATCATCGGAACGTAAGAATTAGTTGCCTAGATCAGTGCAGTAGTTTAGCAAACTTGAACGTGCACAGAACAAATGGTGCATAGAACAAATGGGAACAGTTCACACACATCTATGCCGCAAGTCAGTCGCGAAATCACTGCATTTTTGATCTTCCAAAATTCTTACAACTTACCGTCTTGTGCTATGAGTAAGAATAGGTAGATTCTCTTGCACAATGACGTAGGTAGCAACTGTAGTGTCGTTCACTTCGGACCCGCACTCGTCGTGGTGTATTCGTAAAATGTACGCATCTTGAGCGCTGTTTGGGTTGCCCTGGATGGAACACCGCTCTGGACCACCATCTGCTGCTTCGACAGCGATGCGTCCTCCAAAGAAAGGACCCGTAGATACTTCAACTTCACTCGCGTGTGGCAGGCATTGTGTGGCGCGAGCTGAAACTGGTAAAGGAATATCGTTTAACCCTTGATCATGAAGGTATACCCTTCCAATAACAAGTTTAAATCTGAGGCAAACTAAGTGCATGGATGCTTTGATAATGGCAACCGCTTTATTCGGATTGATTGAATCCTGAGTACCTATCTAATAAAAATGACATTTTGATCTTTGTCGCGGGATGGTCAAGTTTTCGCGATATACAAAAAAAAAAAACAAAAAAATCCTTACATCCTTTTGTGGGTACAATGATAATTTTCGAGCTAATCGATTGCGGGTCGGCTAAATCTCGGGCGTCTCGCCGGACTGGCCTAACTTCAAAAGAGTATGTGGTAGCCATTCGCAAGCCGATGATTCGCGTGCTGTACATGCGCCCACGCCTAATTCCGGACGGTTGACTTGTGGTCGTCGAGGCCTCAGTAGTACTGGTCGAGGGTTTGGTAGATTTTTCTTCTTCTGCTGTGTCGATCACCTTGAAGACCACAATGCAATATTATTTAACGATAGAGCCTCGCAACTTTTTCTGAAGGATTAGGTATGCCAGGGGTATTCGGAGCAACAGTCCATTCAGACAATTTTATACGATCAAGAATAACCTGCAATACAACTGCAGTAAAGTTTATTGTAGCTTAGCAGTGCAAATAATGATGTCAACGTTAAGCTCAATGTTTAAATATTATCTGATTCAATAAAAGAGAAAGGCACAAACACTGGCAGCGGTGCTATATTAACACGTAAATACAGTAATGACTGGCGGGCATGCTCCTTGTCACAGTCACGCCGCAGTCACGCTCCGCTCGCAAACCCCGGCCCATTATTTCCCGTTTCAGAGTGCCAACTCATTGCCAACATAATATACCATTGTAGAATGTCATAGTTTTTAACGACTTATATTTCACACGACCGTGCCGTATTGGTTATAGGTAGGGATGTAGCTATCCTTTACAAAGAAAATTCATGATTCAATACCTTGGTCCTGCAGCGATATTGTCCCCATGCTTGCAACTCGCAGTAATGCACTTGAAATGCCAACACTTTCGGCCGTTCGTCTTCGTCAGGTTTACCGTACTCCCATCTTAGTCTCACGTCCCGAAAGTCAGGCTCGCCAATGAGATGCAGCACTTCTGAAACCGCAAAATATAGAAAATCAAACATTCCTTTCCGATAACAAATATAGGGGTGTTTAACGTTACGCTCGGATGCATCAGCTCATTCAGCATAGCAATGCAGCGATCCGGGCGTGCCATTAACCCAATGACTTGCTCACTGAGCCGTTGGTGCTTCCAATAATTATAGTATCGTCGATGTAATGGGATCTCCCTTGCGCTAGTTCTACAAGCCGTCGAAACGAGTGCGTGGGTAGTGAAATATCTCACATTACGGACAGTTCAATCATAATTTAGTAACCGGGCGTGTTGCACGTCATCCCTACTTAGATTAATATACTTTATACGGATCTAATATTATTAATGCGAAAGTTGTCTGTCTATTACCTCACTCAACATGGGAAAACCGCTAAACCTATCTTAATTAAATGCTAAGCTTAAGCTTTTTTTTTTTAATCCACGACTTCTTCGTGTCCGTGATAACCGACATTTACGTGTGAAAGAGGAAATACGCACTAAGCGACTAAAGCCCGAAATCGAGCAGATTGCAAACTCGACCATTGGTTATTTGGTTAATTCAGACACAGATTGATCTACAGTTATATACATTAATGGAAATACATTTCGGGCGTTAGTAAATAAGAATAACTTCCACTTGAAGAAGACCACGCCATTCCACTTTAATGACTGAATAAACATAGCTACGGTATATCTGCATTACCTACTAATTCGAGAGAGGCGTTTACATGTAAATCTGTGCAAATAAATAAATAATGTAAGTAGGCTACTACAATATTCATATTTTACCATTCGCAAACAAGTACATTCTCATATGAAAGTCAACAATCACGATCGACAGTCAAGCAACTTTAAAACTACTACCGCCGATTCAAACCCGACATGTTAACTAATTATATATGATATTGAATCCAAACATAATAATGAGTATTCATAATTCAAATAGAGCGATTTGATCGATGAACTATCCGATCAACGGAGGAACAAGTTTACAATGACTTTAAAATATAGGTCTTTGTTATACCAAATGACTTTTAAGAAGAGCACTATAAGCCGGAAAGTGGTACATACCTATTTAGTTGGCTAGGTAAGGTACATTCATAGCGCGAATAATCAATCAGACTAGTATAAAAATAATCAAATTTTATATTATTTTACCTTAAAAACTAGAGTTGTAGGGTAATAATAATAATAAATAAATAATTAACCTAGTTATAAAGCACAATAAATGGCTATTACGCAAATCGCCCACGAAACATAATAATTATGTTCCGTGGAATCACCCACTGGCATTCTTCCGCTCGCTTTGAATTGGTCATATACCTTCGCCTATGCATGTATAGACGAAGACTCACGTAATAATACGGTACATATTTTCGCTATCCTGTGATTGAGCTTTTCCACACTTAAACATCAGTTTCTAGATCTATAAAATGGCGGATATCTGACTAAATAGTTATTTATTTACGTAAGTACGGCAGTTTGGAATGAAAAAAAAGTTTTTTATTTGAAAAAATAATTATGATAGGTACTTCGAAGGTAGGTACCTCAGTAGGCAGGTAGCGTATTGATGGTAAATGAAAAACCGCAATATTTTCATATTGGCATTGAGAATGGAGAAGTTCATTTTTTTTAATAAAACAAAAAATATTAATTACAAAATAATTGTAAAACATTATGTATAGGTAGTCCGGTCAATTTAGACATCCGAGGTCATAATAATTTACACCCAGCTGAAACTTGGTAGGATTGTTCAGAACACCATCATAAACGAACCCTAAAAAGTCCCCATCGATCCGACCCCCGGAATTTGTTTTTATGAAGGGTCAAAGGTCACAAAAATGGGTTTTTCGAGATTTTTAGCAAAACGTTAAGTTTAATCATAAAATTACTTCAGAGAAAAATTGTAGTTCAGTTAATTATCTATAAAAATGTATAAATACTTTTTTCCTAAGAGCCACTGTTTCCAAGATATGACGATTCAAAAAGTTGAAAGAGTTGTAATCGTCTTATTATGTACTATAGTGATTTAGTATACTTAACGCGTTTTTTTGACGTGGTTGGCCCGGTATGCCTATTCCACGGACATTGGCAAGGGCTGAAAATGAGATAAGCGGTGTAAATAAAAAAAAAAGGCCGATCGTGCTCCAATGTTGAATCACCATCAGTTGAGGATTCGTTTGATACCAACGAGGAGACATGCGACGTATCACTATTGAGGCAATTTAATTGCACCCAGTATGAAGAAAAAGAACAAGGAGAAGAAGAAGAGGAAGCAGAAGTATTATAGAATTATGAATCAGGCGAATAAACATCCCATTTTTTTTTATTAAACCCCTTAATTCATTTTCTACCCTTGCCAGTATCTATGGAATAGGCCTACCGGGGCAACCAAGTTAAAAAACGCGCGAAGTACACAATATCACTATAGTACATATTATGACGATTCTTCCAACTTTTTGAATCGTCATATCTCGGGAACAGTGGCTCTTAGGAAAGAAGTAAGTATTCATAAATTTTTATAGATAATTATCTGTACTACAATTTATGTCTGAAGTAATTTTATGATAAAACTTACCGGTTTGCTAAAAATCTTGAAAAACCCATTTTTGCGACCTTTGACCCCTAATAAAAAAATTCCAGGGGTCGGATCGATGAGGACTTTTTAGGTTTCGCTTATAATTGTGTTCTGAACAATCCTACCAATTTTCAGCTGTAATGTAACAATGTAACCTCACTCCTGTTTTTTGGTCTAATTTGACCGGACTAATAACAAAAATAAATATGAATGAATCGTTAAAATATCTCAACAAATTAAAAAGTTATTTTTTAGTTTTGATCTATACTTATTTTTTCATGATATTAACTAACGAAATGATGTCTCTGCATTGTAGTTGTGTAATTAATAAACTTTGTGTAACGCACAAATAATAACATTGGAATTATAATCGCCTCTACTTACGTATCTACACCTTCGCGAATTCATAATGACTAACTAATTCTATTAGCCACCCAAACGCACAAAGAGAAACAAGGCCCGTACGTAACCAAAAATTCTTAAGTGTTCCAGATACAAGTCATAACAAAATACTTAGGCCAAAATCGAATAATATACCGTAGACCGTATTATACGTATTTGGTTGACTTTGCGTTATCGAAAGCATCTACAGCCCGCCATACAAGGAAAAAGTTCCGCTCATCAAAACAAAGAATGGTCCAAATAATGTGTATAATAATGTTTTTAACATAAATGGCAGCATCGCCCTCGATCGCAACAAAACCAGAAATTGTTCAGGCCTCGAAATGAAATTGCAATAACATTTATTTGAAAACGGATGATGTGGCCTCGCGACGCTCTGCTGAGAGGAAGCGCCCGGTATTATCATTATTATACTTATCTACTGAAAACATAATCTGAAGTTATAGCCCATAGGTACTTATCATGATTTGCTAGCGAATGATCCAGAGATCAAAAATACCCATACACAAGTAGATTTGAAAAAAAAGAAAGGGCCTTTCTAGAATCCTTAACGAATTGGTTGACAATATTGACAATATAGGGGGGGGGGGGGGAGGGGGTTCGAGTTCGTTGGTAGGTAGGTTTACCACCATGCTTAATTGCCTACATTACATAAATCAGCGTGTCGTGAATCATACATCATTGTTTGTAATAATGTAATGTGGTGAGCATAATGGCACAGATTTGATGGTATGACGGATGCGCAGGCGGCAGGCATGACCCAACGACTGGACCAGAACGGCCATTGTGACTGCCTGCCAGCCAGTACAATACATAGCTGCTTACGGCCAATGGAAACAACATCATTTTGTTTTTAAACAACAAAGGTGTTTAATTTTTCTATTACTTTTTAAAATTGCCATGTAGCTTCTGAATGTCCAACATCGGCAAAACAACAGCCCCAAATCGATAACTAAAAACGAACGCTAGGCAATGTAAACTGCTTAACGTAAGTACCTAACTAAGAAACCTATAAGTAGCAAGTAACGTAAAGAATCGAAAGTAAAAATTCTGTTATGCTAGTAATTAGCGAAACGTCTCAGCTTTCTTGTGAAAGCAGTTGTAATCTTCACCGCGGTTTTTGCATCTCCTATTCAATGCATAATACCTACTTTACGGCTTTTTATCATGAGCTACACGAAGCATCGGAACATCTTGCATCTAGAGAGCTATCTAGCAACCTACCTAAGTATTAGTTTTTTTTTTTTTTTTTGAAGATGGGAATTCATCATATGACTTCTTCCGCTCTGGGCGGAGCGGAAGGGAGTGTCAGACTCCTACTGACTAAATTCCATCTGTGTTCCTCCTAGCGTTCCAGGGCCGCGGTAACTCTTTCGAACAAAATCCGCAACTAAGTACCTATTATAGGAAATGCGTGAGGGACTTGTTCATTATGTAAGCTATTGAAGTTGACGTTAATCGTTAACAATACCTGCTACTTTACCTAGGTGCCAGTTTTTACTGCAACCTGTTTCCGCTAACTCATAAGTTTTGCGAGCTAACCGGCACCAATTAGACTGAGTTTATTTTAGTTTTAAACGTGAATATTGTTATCAGGTTCAGAAAAATCTACATTGCTTTCGAGCGGTTTTTACATGTTGATGAATTTGTAAATAGTGAGTTCATCATTGTGACGAGCGAGTGGCGCGAAACGGCACTATTCAAACAATAATAATGCGTTTCACGCGTGTTGCTCTTCCTGTCGAGCTTTGTGGGGCCATCTGATTTCATGGTGTCAATGCGGCACCGCTAACACAGACGTGAATTTACATCGGAACAAATGGAATCTGTACAAAATCATGTTTATTCGTTTTTGGTCAAAAGGCTGTCAGTGGGTAAGTACATGCAGTTCCGTGACTGCCTGGCTTACAAGGCAGTCACGGAAGTTAAATATCGGAGTAAGCTCCGACTTTTAAGCACCAACTGTAGCAGCATTGTTCGACAATCTTCATAACGGCCATACGTTTTTAAAGCCAAAGTCAAATATTTTTTTCAATAAGACCACTAAAAGGCATTTTTGAACGTAGGTAATCTTCAAGAAAAAAAGAATTGAAAGTAGTTGCCCCTTCTAAAAGGTGGTTTCGTATGGAAAATAATGGGCAGGAAACTCTATACTTCTCTTTTCAGTACAATATTTAGCCTATACCGAATATGTTTTTTAGCATAACGGAATAAACTAAATGAGTGTATACCTAATAGACTATCATGTCTCCCATGCATGCATGCAAAAGCAATAAAAATACACCATGGTCAATGATATGCATCGTTGCGCGCACGTTCAAGAATTCCGAGATCCGATTGTTTTTGGTTCGCGATACGACGACTAGAATAGCGACTATTCAACTGCCACCGTTTAGGGTTGAACAAAGACGATATTTTTTTTTCGACTCATGTTCGTTTTTGTATTTTATGGGTTCGCGTACCTAGGTAGATACATTAACTGCTGAGAATACTTAGAAATAAATCCCAGCTTGGACAAGATGATTATCTTGATGACATTGTACTAGGTACTTACCTACTACCCAGTGCGTCTACTGAGATACCAGCAGCCGCCGGGCGTTATTTAAGTAGCCTGTAAATATGCCAGCAATCTGAAGGATCTCTGACATTAACTACTCTGTTGCGTTCCACGTTCCAACGACAACAAGCGCATAAGTGTATAATTTTCGATTTGTAGCAATTTCTTTATACAGCACAAAAAGGAATTGCTTAATAAAACTAAAACCCGTCTACGGAAAAAGCTATCTGAAAAGCATGCAACAAGAAAATTATTTCGGTCTGAAATAATTGTCGGAAATCTTCTGTTGTCTGGAGGGTACCAACTTTTAAGTGCCTATTGTACGTTATAGTTGCGGCGGCATGCGACCACGGGCTTAGTACACGTTATGACGTTACTCTTCCTTTTTTAAAGACGGTCGGGTAAAAATAGAACATAACGACTTCGTTTCTTGTTAAGACACTTTGAAAGGTCTCGGGACTGTCATTGGTCATGCCATCCAACTACAATCTTGAGACCCTTTAAAATCGGAGAAACGATGTAAACCTATTCCATTGTTAGGCGTGCGTGTATAATCACCGTTTTTACCGAATTCAATTAAAAGTGACCCACTGGCGAAGACGCGCGAACAGAACAAAACAGTTTACCTATTTGGTACTTCTCGGACAAAACAGACAACATAACAAGTCCAAAACTTTGTCACAATGGTGTTTAACTACTGTCGAAATTGGGAGCAGATAAAATGGAAACGCACGCTAAAAAGATTTATTTGTCTGAATTAAATGTTTTCTTGCTTAAGTAGCATAACTGCCTAAAAGTTTTTATTTGTATTAATATTGTAATGCTTACGGTACTTAAATTGAGACAACGATGTCGTTTATACAATAACTAGCTTGAGTTCGCGACTTCGTCCGCTTAAATGACAATTATCTGCGAGGATTTCTTTTTTTGCGCGTTACCCTTTTCCTACAATTATGGTAGTTACTCCTTTTAACATAAGGTATTAGTGAAAATCCCATCAAATTTGGTCCAGCTATTTTGGAGATTAGGTATTTTATTATAACTTTCTACGTACACTTTCATATAGCATTTAGCAAAATGCTGTTTTTGACATTACAAACAGACACTTCAATTTATTTGTATAGATTTTGTTCCTTATAGATTTAAAACATGGCGTAATACATAAATGTATAGTGCAATTTCATTTTTAACTTAACAGTCTAATTACTTGTTTACTCAAAGTAAGTAAAGCTTTTATAATTGTTTAATTGAGTGGGCATTAGAGCGAGAAGAAGCGTGAAGTGTCTGACTGCAATACTTTGAAAAATACCGGCGGCACTGATGCGATGGCGCTGTCTTTGGATACAATTTTACCTATAGGTACCTGTACTTGAACGTTTTTATTAGTTTAACATTGTAAAGTCTGGCAAGGACTGAGCACTTGACAGTAGTTGGCATTTGAGCAACTGTGTCCGTTATGTTTGCACAATTACTGAATGCGACCGCCGCGATTCGTGCCCTTTGTTGACCCTGCGTAACATACCGATAGCCTACCTACAAGACAAACGTGACGGTGACGACGCATAATGTGCAATGCCCGTTCTATAGGGCGTTCCATGTACAGGTAGGGCTGTCATCGCCTATATTGCCGATTTCGGACAAAAACTTTAAAACTATTTTAGTGAAATTTTGATTCTTCCCCAGGCACTTCAGATAAAAAATATATTTAAAATAATAAAAATAAAAATCATCGTGTACATTTTCATTTCTTTGTTACTTATTTAACCAGGACACTTTTTGAAAACCCCTTCGGAACGACTAAACTAAGACAAATCCGGGGAATCCCGGACGGATGGCAGCCCTACATAGGTATGTAGAGCTGTTCTATATACGTTGACAGTGTAAATATTATCTACCTACTTGTACTTACTTACATATTCATCATTTATTAGAAAATAGTTTAGTACATACTTAAGTGTGTATTAAAAAACACTTTGATATCAATAATGCGCGCTTACTATAAGCTTACCAGCTGCTAATGGAAGGTGCTATGGCCTTAATGTATAGGATAGGAAGAGTATAATATCTCAAGAAGTTAGAAAGTAAGTACTTAGGCAGGTACCAAGTTGCGTAGGTTTCACTTTAGGAGAAGTGAGATTCGATTACCTATATTAACCATCTATTATTTATTCGTCTCGATTAGGTACACATATTAAAGCTCGAACCATCCCTTAAAATAAAATAAAAAATGCATAAACATAACATAACATTTTTTAGTTACTTTTTAGTATAAATACTTAAAAGTAACTACCTGCCTCTCTAATAAATGGACCTGAGTACCTAAGAAGAATTTGATATAAACTTGTTATTAAATTCAAAGAATAATAAACATTAGAGATTGAGAACCCAAAGCTGCAAGGCTTTAAATAAAGGTTAAAGATATATTGCAAGAATTATGTAGATTTGCACGTAGGCATCTAACGTAAGCTATGTACGGGCGCCATCGTGAAATAGCCACGGGTAACGGCCAGCTCGATCGCCAATAAAACGAATAACCCAGAAGCGTAGCGTACCTTGGCGGGGCCCCGTATAAAAATTTGTTTGGGGGCCCTTAGAAAGGGTAAATATTTCGCAAAAAAGAAAAAATGATTCCATAAAATTAAAAGAAATATTTATTCATCATAATTATCTATCTGTCATATTTTTAAAAACAATTCAATTTAAATATTAACTCTCCTTGTCTTTTTTTCGGCAAACTGATTAATTAAATCATTCATAGCTGATTGACTTTAGTTTTTCTTAAGTTTCTGCCTCTTTGGACAATAGTGACAGGTCTGACAGGCGTTCCTGTCCCATAGAAGTTCTTAAATAATTTATTATCAGTTTTAATTTCGAGAAACTTCTTTGGGAAGTTTTTATTCATTTTTGCTTACGCACTTTGGGGGCCCCCGTAGGCCAGGGGCCCCGTATAATTGATACGGCAGATACGGCGGTAGCTACGCCCCTGGAATAACCGTTTATGGTTGTGCAAGTGGAAGAGACGAAGTGGTTACCTACCGTTCCCAAGAACTTTCATGGATAACCACTGAGATATTGAAGGTAGTTACTTAAATCCCTGTGGTATTGAAAAGCCACAACGTAGTAACGGAGCTGTTGTTGTGCCATTACATGGATAAAATTCTAAAATCTAGTCTAAGAGTTTTTATACACGGAATAAATATCTAATTAATAAGATCTAAACGTTGACTCACTGTCTGCAAAAGGCAATTTAAGTGGGTAAGGTACCTAATCGAAAATGGCAAACTTTAATAAGGCCAAAGAGCCGTTATCGATTGCAAATCTGTATTCCACGCGATGACGAGGAGGAACCTAAATTACTTAATGTGGGAGGGAATTCTCTGATTTGGCTGAACGAGTAGATATCCGCAAAAGGCTGGGACAGCCACTACTCACTCAGGACTCTTGCATGTTGCCTACCTACAGTAGCATGGTTTACGCTGCATCCACCAGATTTATGTTAGAGGCATCATGCATCCGTGTGCAACGGTACTTATACACATAAATAGTAGAAACTGGCACGTACATTGAACATCTATCTATCTCTATGATATTATTAATTGACTTTACCCCGCAACTTTGTTTGCGAGGACATTGGGATGACGGTTTGGTTAGACAGTTGATGAGTTCCGATTCTGACCTATGCACAAAATGTTTACCCACATTTTTTGACATTAAGTCTCGCTGATAAGATTGTGACTATGGCTTTCATCTCAGGTTATCTGTTATAAGATTAAATATAAAAGAACCAAAATAATGGTAATATGTGTACAAGTGAGACACGAGAACCTTTTTCTTTATAAAACTCATAATAAATTATTGTCCACAAAATGTGGTTCCCTATCATGTTTCGCGAAAACAGAACCCTTTTGTATAATGCACTTCCACAACAAGAAATAAAAGTTGATACGATAAAATTACATAAGGGCAAAGTTAACCACATGAATCAAGCTATGAGTAGATAAATTACCTAAAACATGCTCTAGACTTGGAAAATATTCCATTTCGTCGTAGCTTTTACAAAATACCTGAGGCGATCGTTCATTTTGGTTCGGGCTTCATTAAATAAATGGTTGAAACCTAACCGCCAGTCAGCACATTATGTTCCCCATTCTGTGTCCACTCGTGACTAGGCTCTATTGATTGAAAGCCAAGCTGTAGCCTATCATTATCACCTATTATTAGCTTTACTTTTGAATTACTTACTATATCGTTCAATCGTTACCTAATTAATTTGAATAAAGGTTTGCAGCTCTCTAAGTGTACGTAATTTAATTTATTTAGCACTTGCATTTGAGAATTAATAAGATGTATTTAAAGTATGTAGGTAGCTTGAAGGTCTGTCACGTGCGCACGATATTGTAAAAAAAATACTTGTGTATTGGTGGTATTTCTGGCATCTGAAAAAAAGGTACAACCTCTTCTAAAAAGATCTGAATTTTCTGACCGACTTTTGTGACATTTAGCTCACATCAGAAACCGAAATCGATAAGTAGCCGTGTTAGAACACTTCTGTTAACTAGATAGGTACTACCTATACTATTCAATGACTTAGCACGTTTGAAGAACGAAACCGGCTCTTCTAATTTTAATATTACGACAAATGTTATCGACAGATCTAAAATGAAATTATCAGCTAATTAACGTGACGTGCAGTCAAACACGTTCAGTGAAAGCAGTTTCACACTTGGCCCATTTAGCGGGTCACCGTCACAAAACAAGAGCAAAACGATCATGCGTTTCGGCGCGACATTATTCTCGTGAGACCATAGAGATCTAAAAAGTTCGTTTCATGGAGGATTACTTCGAATGTGGCGGAGAGGTTATTAGAGCGGCCGCGGCACCACGTTGGGTCGGGGTTGTCGCTGCGAGTTCGCGACTCACACGCTACCGTTATCGGCATGCTAATGCCGACCGCGAAAAGTTCTAGCGATGCACACTATGGCACCGCGCCTGCTCACCCAATACTGATGTATAGCGTTACCATGCCATAACGATACGCCAAAATTGATTGACCGGTGTAAATTGTTCTGGCGAAATTGATGAGTATATCTCCGATGTTTCCGTGTTTGAATGTGTTATGGAATGGATCAAATGATTTGTGGCTAAGCCATAATGTACCGTTAATTTTTTTGTAGACCACGAAACAAACCAGTACATACCTATCTAACAATAATGTAGGTGTAGGTATGTCATGAATAGTCATATTCATATAACATTGGTAAAATATACATACATATGCATATCTTGAATAAACTAATAAATGAGAGCCATGATTGATAATTACTTACTTACTGCAGGCTTATGAGAAACCAAAATAGTAATACCCAATGGCTAGAATATAGATGGTCTCTGTTAATTCTACACCTAAATAAGGGTAGAATAAAGGCGTTGTAGGTAAATCACCGCTAGTTGGCGCATCGTTTTTGCCATAGTTTGCACTGGACACGGGTAATCCATCATAATGCAAGTTGGCGAGCAACGAGCATTAGCTGGATCCGAGCTGACGGTATCTGTGATTTGGCTAAGCGCGGTCGGACAGCCCGCGGCGATTGTCTCTTGTTATCGTTGAGCACTTTGTAGCTAGTCGTAGTCGAAGTCCGTCAGTGCAGCACCATGCTGTACCAGCTCAAGTGCCGATTATTCTGTTCTTTAATAAACCTGCCTAACAGTCTTTGTCCACAGCATCGAAGATTTTAGGATATCAATTGAATCAGTTCAAGTTGTAATTAAACAATGGAAATGTTATAGATTGCCGATTACAAGGGCATTATCAGAAATAGACGAGTACCAAAATATGTATAGTACTTACTGGTAGCAATTGTTCTGTTGGGCTAGTGCAGTTAATTAATTTGACCGAGGCAATCTCGGAGATGGTGAGATAAACTGTGCAGATGGGCTGCGTTCCCGCTGCGGCCGATCCGTGACATAGATAACATTAGACGAACGTTTCCTGCCTTGTTAGAATATGTCCCACCACACTGGGATGTTGCGGGACGTCTTAACAGGATACCGTGGCCCCGGAACGTAAAGGGCAACAGAAGGAACAGGGTGGTTTTTTAGTCAGTAAAAGTCTGACAGTCCCTTCCGCCCCACCCAGGGCGGAAGGAGTCATTTGATGATTTTTACCACCTCAAAAAAAAAAAAAAAAAAAAAAAAAACCACACTGGGATACGGTTACATTTACATGGTAATTATGTAGGATGTTGCTAAACCGTTACTATAAACCCTTTACCTTTCAAGTTGTGTATAATAAGGTATAGTCACAGGTATTGTGTAGACTCGTTCGTTAGCTTCACAATGAATATCGACAGAGGGTTATCACACGTTCATCTTCGCGACTGACGTGATCTGCAATGTGGGAAAAGTGTGATACATCAATAGTTTGCGGTAAGTGATCATTGTTGTAACCGTATGTACCTATCGGACCGATGTTGTGATGAGACAAGTAGTGCCTAGGTCTCATAACTTGACACGCAGCTGCGTACTCGTAATAGGTTCTACCACGCCCGCGCTGGTACTACTTACTTTTTTTGTTTGTTCGAAGTTTGAAGTGATGTGATTTATTAAGAGTAGAAGCGGTTTAGATTGATATTAACTAAGGTTGCTAACTATAAATGATAAAGAGCATATAGCAGCACATAAGTACTGAATATAATAATGTAGGTAGATTTGGATGGTCCATACAGTTTATTACGCTGGGGGGGCTACGATAGCGGGCGACGCATCTCCGCCCGCGTTTGGGAAAACTATATTCGATATACGATATTTTTGTCTAAAATAGGCAGGCGAAGATTCATCGTGCCGGATTGTGTAGTTCTCTGTAATTGTGCGGTGTAACTTAGGTGTATAATATAACTTAAGAGAATATTGTTGCAACAAATCCTTTTGATGCGCGGCAGTTTATCAACAGTGCCACGATAGTACATCGTCTTTGCCCGAATAGGTTGTATTACGCGCTGCAACGATCTACCTGGCCACACACATCGCGTTAAAACGTAAATTGGCAGTAGGTCGCTAATGTAGACTAGCGATTATAAAATCTGAATCTAACAATCTATTCTCGGCAACAATCAATGTCAAAAAATGTAAGTAGGTAAATAATAGAGGTATTTTTTAACAGATTGAGACTGAGATTAGATTGCAATCGTTCATAAAAATGAGTAACATTACCCTCCTATTCTGGACTCTGGTTTAATTCCATTTCCTTAATAAATAAATAAACAGTAGGTACCTACCTACTTGTATTAACAATTTGTATCTACGTAGGTACCTAGTTTGAAATGAAACTGCAAAATGCAACAAAAGTAGGTGTACCTACTTACCTAAATTTTTTCAGTGACATGTAGTGTTGGTGTCCAACGGTTTGCTTGGCCCTTTGGCTAATGACCAATTTTAGACCCCCAGGCATAATTCTTTTTACCTACCTCTTTTGAGACCATGTTGGATCAAAAGTTTGGAGAGATAAGTTTAAAAAAATATATACTCACTAAAGGTGGAATATAAAAAAAAATACGAATACAAAGCGGCTAATTCAAAAAGAAGAACCAGCTTTTAACAACAATCTAAGATTGGAAAAAAATAACAGCCACCAACTGCACCAGACTGCTTAAAAAGCTTGTTAATTTTGTTTTAATATAAATAAAGTTTGTTTCAGAATAAATTAGAATTTTTTACATTTTTTCCATAAGGATTTCGGCCAGTAGCCGGC
The DNA here is from genome assembly GCA_949774945.1 of Hoplodrina ambigua. Lineage (NCBI taxonomy): Eukaryota > Metazoa > Arthropoda > Insecta > Lepidoptera > Noctuidae > Hoplodrina > Hoplodrina ambigua. The sequence continues at coordinate 5,310,742 of OX458969.1, read as the reverse complement.
GCGTTTTTATTGCGAATTACTTTTTTTATGTATTTTTTCTGTGGGTAAACTGTCTCTGCTTTGACTTGAACCATAAGTACCTATATCTAGCTAATGCTCTAGCAACAACAACAACTATAACAGCAGCAATCATTCATAAAGCAACGACCTGCCGTGCTTGCTGGGATTACAGGAATTACAGCTACTGGAAGAAGCAGGTGCACAGAAAAAATACAGCTCTATTTAGCTCTGTGTAGTTAGATTCCTTCACACCCGAGTTTTGTTTCACGAAATCTGAAGAAGTTTCACTAGGAATAGTTATTGTACATTCGTTTAATGGGTCGACATGGCATGGATATTATTAAGCAAGTCAATAATAACTAACTATGGTAGGTACTATGGTAATTATTCCTTACATATTAGATACAGTTCCTGAATAGGACACACTAATGGGACGTTCATTCGAAGAATAACAGAATTCCAAGCATGGTAGCGCAGTACCTATTTAGTTGCTTAAAGGGCCCATTATGAGAGAGGCCGAGACGAATTTACTAAAAATAAGGAATATGGAAATGCCTGACCATAATTTTTATATTTTTCCTAGGCTGGGTATCAGTCCCGAAAATTAACTGCTGTTTCTATGATAGCAGATGCATGATCCATAAACACTTTTTCATTTTATAAATAAGAGATTTCATAGTGGATTAAAATTAGTTAAAAAATATTCTCACCTTCATTTGCATCAATTTCATCAATAGGAGACACAAAAGAAATTCGAAATATAATTCCAATAAAAAATAAATGTGTACGACAAACCATCATGTCCCGATAATAAAAGTATAGCAACACATTAATTATTTTAACTCTAATGTAAAGACCGGTATGAAAAAAGTTCTCGTTTACGTGAAGGCTTTCGCGGTTGCGCAGACGCCCCGGCGCTATGAACGTACATGCGTTTGCGCTGCAATGGCCACCGAGCGACTAACCTAACCAATAATATCGCCGAGACAAGTTACTCTTTCGGATGGGCACAGTTACTCGCGACCTCCGTGCTTGAAAGGATTTGAAGTTCAAAACAACGTTGAAGATGTGTTACTGAAAAATAAACAGGTCCTGCCTGAGGAGATGCTATAAAAAATACTGGCTGGCTCTTAATTTTTATATTTTTTAAACTGTTGCATCTTCTAATTAGCTTAGCCAAGCTAATTAGAAGATGCAATGGATACGTAATATGATGATGATGATGAGCTATAGCAATGGATAGGTAATAGGTACCATAATTTGTTTATTTATTTATCAGTAGAGCATTAGCAAAATATTTTAATGGTAGGTACCTACTATCTACATTAGAATATTTTCATGATCTTATAATGCCTACGAGTATTAGAAAAATACGCTCATAGTAGAGAGCTTCGAGGTACGAAGGCCGGTATACCGGCCTATAGTGTAAGTTTACATGATTCTGGCTGTTGTTTAGGTAAAGTTAGTAGTTACAATTTGGAAGGCTTACAAAATATATAATGGTTTATGATGTTCTTATTAGAAAACAGACTCCAAACGAACCTACAAAATAGGATAAAGGGATAATTTTTCCAACAAGACTGATGTACCTATAGGTAGGTAGAGTGTAGAGACGCCGATTATTTTGCGCATGCGTAGTAGACATTCAATGCTCATCAAGATCTTCAGCAACATATGGATAAACAAACAATAAAGAAATTGTGAATTAAAAGCTCAACAATAACTAGAAAATGGGTAACCAGTTCAAAAACGTGGCAGTGATAGCCTGCCTGAAAACATTTCTTTTTGTTTTCAACGTCGTTTTTTGGGTAAGTTCTTTTTTTAAACGTTTACCTGTTTGCTTAATTCCAATATTATTATAAAGGACGATCATAGGTCGCGTGCATGCTAATAAAACGCTTTTTATTCATTCATAATAAATGTTGATGATAATTATTGCGATAACTTTTGCATCCAACTGTTAGTTAATTAATGAAGCATACATTCCTGTGTTTTTACCGTCCGCTGATGAGTGCATCTAAGTATTACAATAAGCAAGGTATTATCTAGGTATCGTTTTATAGTTTCAGTTAATTAAAATTCGTTTTTTTTTACCTACTTATGTACCGAAATATAAGAAAAATTAGATTAAATAAATATCCACAACATATGGATTAAGTTTGTTGCCCCTAAGTTAGGCACACTATTACAGCAATAAAATAAAAGTTACATAGAAAATAAGGCTACTTAGGTTAGATCCAAAATGAATGTAGGTACGTGAAATATTAAAACCGTTGAGTACTTATTGCTTGATATAGCATGTGCCTTTCAGTTCACAGGCCTCCTACTCCTGCTGGTGGGGCTATGGGCTGAGTTCGACCTACACAAGTATATGGAACTGTCGCCAGAATTCTCAGGGACTGCTCCTCATGTATTGATCGGTATCGCCTGCCTCATCGTGCTCGTTAGCTCCATCGCATTCTCCTGCATCATCAAAGGCCAACCGGTTCTGCTTTACATTGTAAGTGTTTTTCTGTCTCTTATGTGCCGAGAGTTTGTTGAGTCACCATTTCTTATGTTTCTGCTCCAATTTTATTTCCCATTTGACTGCCTCATTTGTGTAGAGTTCGCAAAGCACGACGTGACTGTTGAGTGACTGTCTTTGGTTCGATTCCCAGGTCGGTGTTATTCGGTATTTCCATCAGTAATTTCTCAGTAGCAGCCTCGAGAGTTTGGATTTGTGCCCAGTTGATGGCAATAGGCTCGCCCCCTATTACATGGGACTTAAACATAACTGGCGAAATGTGGGTATACATACTAATGGGTACACCTCTGCCTAATCCTTCGAGGATTAGAGGCGTGATGTTATGTTTTATTTTTTACTGACAGCTACTTGGAGTACAAACAAACTCCTTCTGATTTAATTGGTATAATTCTGTGACATTCTCATTTTCTTTCAGTATGGTGGATTCCTAGCGTGTATTTTCATGATGGACGCGGGTGTGGGCGCCGCGGCCGCGTGCTACCGAGACACCTTCGCCAAGAGTCTCCACGATGGACTCACACAAACGATCACCAATAATTATCCCCACAAAGCCAATTTCGATTTCGCACAAAAGAACGTGAGTCATTTAATGAGTTATACCAGTTTGACTCCAAAATTGGATCCACAGCTGTCGCTGTCCCCGGTGTAGTGGTACCTAATAAGGTACAATCCATATCCACTACACCGGGGACGGCGAATCAATGACAAAATAATTCGGGCACGCCATAATTAATAAATCTATTTAATTGATCGAATCCAATTTGCAACAGCTGAAATCACCCTAGGTACCCTTTTTTATTTTACTAAACATAACACAGTAGGTAAACGTTGTTAGTAAATTCAGTAGTTGCAGTAAATTCTTCTACCAATTTTGAGTTGCAAGCTATCTTGTACTTTTTTTTACTTGTTATTTTTCTACATTACATCACTAAATCAAGATTCTTTGATGGCACGCCCACCAATAAAGGTTCGCTATCCCTGCACTACACTGTAGGATCAGAGATCCGATCGAAATTTTACTATTACTTACCTATCTACTCCTGTGCATCATACTACGGTAAAAAGTAATACCTAAGGAGGTAACAATTAATTGATCACTTAGGTTATTTTCATCACCTCTCTCCTCTTCCCTAGTTAATTGCCTCTCTTGTATTACGCGGCTAATTAACAATTCCGTGCGCGTGTCTAACAGTTGCGCTGCTGTGGCGTATCTAACTATACGGACTGGATAAGACTGTCACCACACAAGGTGATCCCTATCTCGTGCTGCCTCGACCCCAACGACTGCATCACGGCTAATTACAGCGACGTCTTCCAACAAGTAAGCAACGTTTGAAACAAATAACTGTATTTTTAGATTGCAGTCCATTCATCGTTAGGTATTTATTTTAATGTTAGCAAGTAATTTAGCAACTTAGCATGTAGTTTTTTTATTTCACCATAAATAAAATACAAAGCAGTGTTAGTAGGTACTTAAACCATTTGCCATTTACATTAAATAAATATCACTAAAATGCATCAAAGCCCAGACTTTTTATATAGTGCACGCTTGCTAACTGCGATTGCAGTGCAGTAAGCATCAAAAGTATTAAAAGTCCTTACCGTCAATGCATAGTATGCATACCTACCTAACTGTTGTATTCTTATATATTATGTTTATGTAAGCAAAAACGCAGGCAAAGTGCATTTCTATACCTAATCTGTTGTTTATGTGTTGTTGTCTTTGTGTGTCAGGGTTGTTACGCGGTGATCTCGGAATACTTGGAAAACAACATCGACCTAGTGGTAGGCGTCGCCATAGGCACCGCACTCCTCCCGCTCGTCGGCACATTACTGTCGTGTTTCCTAGCCAGTTACATCAAGAAATCTAAATACGACGTAGTCAACTAACGACTCAACGATTACGACTCGTACGCGACCCTCAATTTTTCTAAACTCTTCTCGACTGACGCTATCCATGTTGGACATATTTGCATTTTTATTCATATTTAAAATTATATAAATTTATTATTATCAAAATTGTATTTATGTGTACATCTTTAATATTATATTTAAAATCGGTGTATTCTTTACAAATAATTATTATAAATATAGTCAATTTTTGAATGTTATTAAACTTGAAGCAAAGCAGTTCACTGTCTTATTTCTAAAATAAAAAAAAACAAAATGCTCATTGAAAATATATTTTATTTCCATAATAATCTTAAATCTATCAGAGTATAAAGTCTTATGATAGTTATGTACACTTGGGTAGTTTGCACCTTACGAACAAATTAAACAAGGAACATAATAACATTAAATGTAAGTATCTGTAACAAAACTAGGAACAAGTTTGAAATAATAATTACTTGTGTGCATACTGCAGTCTCAACCATGTGGTAACTAGATACTTTTTCATTGAGCTAACTACAATTTTGCTAGTTTAGTCACTATCTGAGCTATTTTTGTCATCCTTGGCTTCTGCAGCCTGATCCTGCTTGTAATGCCGGTATTCTGGCTTTAACTCCCACATGTTCTTGTGTGGATTCTTTAGATTATAGTTACAAACCTCTTTCAAAATCTCTTTTAGGTACACAATGGGTTGTCTGGTTATCTGGAACAGAAATATAAGTTACAGCTTTTGATTGTGTAATATTGCAACATATTTAAAACCCTTTTCATATAATCAAGTAATATTTGTAAAATGTGGCAAACTGGGTTACTTATTTAGTATTTATAAGCATCTTATATACATGTGTGAATCACTGAACAAGACAAAAATAAATCCTCTCATACAAATACTTTGTCACTGCAACATACCTTTTGTAAGTCTTTAATGTTATAATACTGATGCTTCTCAAATGCAGCAAACAGCATGTTGAGAACTGCGTCTTTGTCATCTCTGGCTTTCTTTCCTTCTGCAGTCTTTTTCTTCATGTAGTCAATCTGTAAAAAATAATAATGTGTGTTAAAAAGTTCTAGTTAATTAGCAGTACCTAACACAAGGTTAAAATATAACATTTCTTATTATTAGGCAGTTCAATAGAATAAGATGTCTTTGTATTACATTGTGTTTGTGGTCAGAAACTGGCTTGAAGTTCTGCACTATCCTTTCTAGTTGTTGCACCTGCCGCTGAGGCATAGACGCCTTTCTTATAGACTCTGATTTCAACTTGTAATAAGTATTGTCAGCGTATGGCCTACATTCTAGTTTCTGTACAATTCTGCCTTCCATGTAAAGCTTCTCTGATTCTGGTACCACTGCATCCGTGTTAGATGCTGAAAATAATCAACAATTATAATTATCATCAATTTTTGTAGATATTACATTAATCTGTGGAGTGTTATATATACTAATATTATACAGCTGAATAGTTTGTTTATTTAAATTTGTTTGATGATGTTAATCTCTGGATCTGGTCATGAAAATTATTTCACTAATACAAAGCTATGTTATGCGTTAGTGCTTTAAGCGATATTTTATCATCAAAAACATTAGTGATCTGTAAGAAAATGCAGGAAGAGGCCAACAAAGTTGCGTACAAAAACTTAAATGTAAATTTTAGTTTAATGTTTTCTCAAAAGTAGCACATTATACGTACGAATTGCATGAGAAAATACTCCCAGTGATTGTCTTGTTACATTCGACACGTCCAGACGATGTTCTTTTGGTATGTTTTGTTCTCCAGGCTCCTTGAGGCAAAGTACAGCTTCTGATAGTGATAATTGCACCTGAGCTCTTTGTCCCGGCGCTCGTGAGATTTTCAATTTGCCTACTTCGATATTTCCAGGTGCCTTTTCCCATTTGTTAGCTATGTATTTAGGAACTTTTACGAGCCAAACTCCTCGCCCTGTATTTGATAAGTCTAATTCACGGTCTATATGGGGAGCAGCAGGTGGAGTAGTCATTTCAAGTAGCTTTTTTTACTTTCTCGTTATTAAATAATAAATAGAATTCAATTAAATAACCTAAACCTGGCAATTAACAAATTTTGCTTTGTAAAATGCAATTATTTTTGTCTTCGTTTCGGATTTGACAAATTGACACCTGTCTGATTGACTGGCTCTCTGTCTGGCACAGTTCTGACATAAGTCATCTAACTTCTTAGTCATGGAAACAGTATGTACTATTATTATCTGAAAAAAATCTCAATACGAGAGCAAAAATCTGTTAATTAAAAATTATCTAACATAATAATATGTACCTTCAGTCATTGACTGAACAATCCACTCCTCACTCTTGTCAGAGAGAAGAGAAAATCAGTAATACATCTTTTGCTCTTGCGCTTGCAGAGTGTCGAGTTTCTTGTGTGTAAAAAGTCCAGAAGCGTAGCGTACCTTGGCGGGGCCCCGTATAAAAATTTGTTTGGGGGCCCTTAGAAAGGGTAAATATTTCGCAAAAAAGAAAAAATGATTCCATAAAATTAAAAGAAATATTTATTCATCATAATTATCTATCTGTCATATTTTTAAAAACAATTCAATTTAAATATTAACTCTCCTTGTCTTTTTTTCGGCAAACTGATTAATTAAATCATTCATAGCTGATTGACTTTAGTTTTTCTTAAGTTTCTGCCTCTTTGGACAATAGTGACAGGTCTGACAGGCGTTCCTGTCCCATAGAAGTTCTTAAATAATTTATTATCAGTTTTAATTTCGAGAAACTTCTTTGGGAAGTTTTTATTCATTTTTGCTTACGCACTTTGGGGGCCCCCGTAGGCCAGGGGCCCCGTATAATTGATACGGCAGATACGGCGGTAGCTACGCCCCTGAAAAAGTCCTAAAAGTGGGATATAGAGACCGCTTAAATATTATGCAGTCACTTAATGCAAAATAATAGTGTCTATCTCGGAATATAAGATAATAAGCTGGAAACTCATAAAAACCCTAATTTTGGCATACTAAAAGCAGTCTCATAAAATCTTTGTTCATAATGCTTTATTCATTCAAATAGAGTTCGAATGACATTCATCTGACAATTTCTTCCGTCAGGCCTGTGTTGCTCTATGGACAATTTAATAAGTTTTCCAGCGTAGACGACAGAGAATACTCTGTCTACGTTTTCCAGGCTCAACTATTTGGTGTGCCAGGTTTGTAGTACCTGTTGACTTATATCTGTGGATGGGCCATACCTACGAAAATAAACTGCCGCTTTTAAATTACCGCTTTGAAACAAAGTGACAGTTAAAAATTAGGTATTTCATATGATTATGTACCATATTTCTACGATTAAATAACGGACAGGCCATGTACTGACTGGTATATTTATTGAATGCATAGAGAAATACTATGCATCTTCATAGTTTTATCTCTATGATAGTACCATTGACCTGTATATATGTTGCTATGACTAGTGTGACACTAGCATAGAACATAATATTATAACTTAGAGGGACGGGACAGAGCACACTAGTAGCAGAGCACAGAGCACACTAGTATAGTGCGTCTGCAATTTATGACATTTATGTGCATCACTCCTGCTTGTCAAATCGAGTCAGTTTTTGTAAAAAGTGAAAAAGTGTTCTAGTTTAGTTTGGATTTTCTGTGATCTAAGTGTTTCGGACCGAGATGTTTTACAATGATTACTACATTTCATAAAATTATTCTTTGCTTTCGTAATATGTGAAATCATGTTTGGATACAGTAAAGAGGCAGTAAGAGTGAAAGTCAAGGTTTGTATTGTGTTGATCAATTATTATGGCCTTTTTTATATAAATTAAAAGTGTAACATCTGTTTGGTTCAATATTGTACTTGTTCATCATTTTATTACAAATTATTTCACCATTTACCACAAAGGCAGGTCTTATGTTCCTTTTAAACTTGAGTGTCAGTAATCAATATCTGGGAATTTTACTATAAAAGTATGTCAGAAGAACCCATTGTTTGAAACAAAATTATGAAAGTTTTTATTAAAGTGAGGCTCTGTATTTGTTACTTGCTCTACAAATTGTTTTGTGTAAATAGATTTAATTCTCGTTTATTTTTCTAGAAATGTGAGGGTAAGCTTCAGCCTGAGTTAAGGAAGTTTTCAGTTGACCCTCAAATAACATCTCTGGAAGTGTTACAAAGCATTTTGGTGAAAGCATTTGATATCAAGTCAGATTTCACACTATCTTACCGAACCGCAGATGATTATGGGCAGGAAGTCTATTTACCTCTTCTCTCTGACTGGGATCTGGATGCAGCTTTTCTTAAGTAAAGTTATATTTCATGTACATTACGAATTTATTATAGTAATTTATTACATTTTGTATTCATTACAGTAAGACTACTACATAATGGTTCAATTAACAATATTTTACAGAATGTATAGGTACTTCTTATAATATGTTTTGTAATTTTAAAAACTGGAAGGTAAAATTAAAATGCTAATTTCAGGGCACATAATATAGCCCTCAATCAGAGGTCAGAACCATGTGTGCAGCTAAAAGTGGATATGAGACCATTTGCGGAGGCCTCAGAGGACTGGGAGCCTCCCAGTGTGAGCCAGGCTGCTCCTATGGTTAACCAGAGCTATAAGGAACAGCCTACCAGTGTCTCAGTACAACATCAGACAGAAAAACAAGAAACACAAACTGGTTTTCAAGGAATGATCATGAACCAGGTATGTTTCCATGTTGTTGAAGGTGAAAAATATTTTAGAGCTTAAATCTTGATGGTTATTAGGGTGTTTTTTCTATTAGCTCTTAGGTTGTACTGAACTGGTATTATTTTTGTAAACATTTGCAGGCTTTTCAGATTATTTAATAAGTTTTTAGAAACTTGGCAGTTCGGCATCTATTTCAGTGATTTTGTAATCATAAATTCATAATCATACTTAAATAAATTAAAGGATGGACAATAATGTTTTATATCCTGACTGATATCTGTTGTTGTTACTTTATCAAGGACACCTAATGAAAAAAGTGCATAAATTGTATTTTTTTTTATACTTGTCTTGTTTGGGTACTGACCCATTTAAATCATCTATGTGTACTGCCATCAGATACTACTGGTTGATGAAAATCTTCATATTCCTACTGAACTTAATCAAAGAAATACAAGACTGACACAAATAAATAGAAAATGGTGGCTTATCAGCCATAACCACCTTTTAAATGAAGGCTGCAATTGTCATGCACTTGCCACATATTGGTTTGGTGGATGATTACTTTTTTAAGCAAAAGTATTATTAACACATAAATGATTTTAACAATATACTTAATTGGCAGGTTGAAAAAACATTTAACATGGTGACAAGAGCCCTGAATCTATACGACGACCCAAATAATGCACCACGGCCGCCACTGAGTGACATTGAATTTAGAGCATTCCTGGATGCTGTTGGACAGATTACTAATACTTCTAAACTCCGGGAAGTGATATATTGTGGGGGCATTGATCCTAGCCTGAGGTTAGTATGGAACTTGGGTATAGACAATTTTATTATGCTATAAATAAAATACTATTAAATACTACTAAAACACTATTAAAATTAAATATTCTTCTGTACATTCAAAGTAGTCTATTTACTTCTTTTTTCAGTTTGATGATTTTAGATAAAAACCTTTTTTTCTACTTACTTCTACTTACTAAAGTCACCACTAGAAATGTGACAAAAGTAGTTTAGAATTAAACTAGGTACCTACTTTTCTTTTATAGTATCTCTTTCTGAGGATTATTTTTTTATTAAATCCAAATGATGAGAATTGTTGATAATTTCTTCTCTATGGCGTCACAATCGAATCTCACCACCATTGTTGTAAATTAAATAAGGTATTTTATTTTAGAAAAGTTGTATGGAAACATATTCTCAATGTTTATCCCGAGGGTATGACTGGCAAAGAGAGAATGGACTACATTAAACGAAAAGCAAATGAGTATTATGCACTAAGAACAAGATGGAAAGATTGTATTCAAAAAGGAATGGTCAGTATAGAATCTTTATTTAAATCTTGCAGATAAACTTTGGAACTACTTAATTTTTAATTTAAAAAATACAATAGCTTTTATCTTGATTATTGACCTCAATATTTTTTATTGCAAAATTTACAGGTAAATGCCGACTTAGCATATGTGACTGGTATGGTTCGAAAAGACGTGTTAAGAACTGATAGACATCATAACTTCTATGCTGGCAGTGATGATAACCAAAATATAGCTTCTCTCTTCAATATACTAACTACGTAAGTTATTTATCTAAATATTATGATTTTTAAATCTGGAGCTATCAATTCGATCCTAATAAATGAATTCTTCCCACAGGTACGCCCTCAACCATCCCACTGTAAGTTATTGTCAAGGTATGTCCGACCTAGCATCGCCATTGTTGGTGACGATGGGCGACGAGGCTCATGCGTACATATGTCTGTGTGCGCTAATGACACGATTGTACCCCAACTTTCTACTGGACGGAGAAGCCATGACTGTAAAATTCACACACTTGACAGAGTCCCTACAAGTTTACGATCCTGATTTCTACAACTACTTAAAATCCCAACAGGCTGACGACTTACTATTTTGCTATCGATGGCTACTGTTAGAAATGAAACGAGAATTCGCCTTTGACGACGCCCTCAGAATGCTTGAAGTGTTATGGGCATCCTTGCCACAAAAAACACCTACAGCTGAATTATGCCTCAAAGAAAAAGAATTTGATCCCGCGATGGAAATAGACGAAGATCCGCCACCTTTAAGTCCATTGATAAAAGCTCCCAGAGAAAATGCTTACACTAAAGTATGCGCTATAAGACGACAGAGCTCGAGCTTTAGCCTCGCGAACGTGAAAGCTCCGAAACTTGCCACTTGCAAGCAAATGAATCACAGTTTAGACGAAAACGCAACACGTAAAGTAGTAACTAACTCGTCCCTTCGACACGCAAAGGAATTTCAAAGTTTAGATGATGCCACTTTACAATTGCAGAAACTGAAGTTAGATAGACATGAGACAGAGAAAAATAAAGAAAACAATTTATCACCAAAGGACTCTAAACTTCACACTAGAAGAAGTATGAAAAGTGTTCCAGAACACGAGAAATCTCCATCGACGCAAGAGGCTCATGCCACCGCATGGTCTAGTACCGGGAACTTGATGAACGGGACTTCACACGGAGACGCAAAGGACACTCCTCTGGGAAACCAAATAAGATTATTACGAGATAAGATATCAGTACATAATAATAAGTTCTTTTCTTCACTCGACAAGCTGGACTCGGACATGGTCGTTAGCATAGACTCCTCTAGTAAACCGAAAGTAAAAATGATTAAAAATTTAAACGAGTTTCTTAATTTTGCGACTGGAAGTAAAGTAGGTGCAGTCACACAAGAGAAATTACAAAGAACACATTCCGTTATAGAGAGAAGTTCGAAGGAGTGTCCAAGAATAACTCTCACTAAGACATCTCTTGACGATGTGAGGGTACATAATTCAAAAACAGAAAAACATAGTAAATTGAATAAGAACATTTATTCAGATGCAAATGATGGCAGCAGTCCCGATGACTCACAAGAGTACTATCCTATGACGACATCTATGACTAGAGAATTAAGACTTGAATTAGAACATTTGGACCGTCAAGTTTTTGGCCCTTCATACATAAACAGGTGTAGCATGATGTACGATTCTCCTTCAGATTCAACTAGCACAGAAGACAAGCCGACACACGATTGTACTGAAATAAAACAAGACCTTAAAGTCACTGAAACCGCAGAAACTCGGCCACAGTTATTAGAAACCATGAAAAAGTCGCCCTTACTTGAAACTGTTAGGTCGAATGCTAGAAGCGCTGAAGATATTTATTTGTGGGAAAATCCATTGCACAGAAATACACCGACGACACGAACGACAGCAAGTTGCCCACAGACACCTGACGAACAGGCGGATCTGGATTTCGATGGAGACACCGGAGAAATATTTGAAGAACATTCTGGTAAAAAATCCATTACACCAATAAGACTGCTCAGAAAAAACCAGTCAATAGAGCCCCAAGAGCTATGCAGTGATACAAAACATTCTAATACCCACTCTAGTGGTTCAGAGTCTTCTGAGAAAGACGTTGGTGAATCGACAACCGTAGACACTGTTAAAAATAATCAACCATATAATTCTAACACATCGAGATCGCAAAAGTTCTTTTCAAGTATGTCGCAAGAATTGGAAAACGCAAAAAAGAACTGCGAATCTCTACTAAATGCCAAACAGACTAATCTACACAGTGTTGCATCAACTATCAATAGCTTTCAGAAGAAGTACGAGGTATTTAAACCTCCCATTCAAAAATCCGCTAGTGTTTCATCAGTAACCAGCGACGGTTCAGCTAAAACTAGTATAAGCAGTCTTCCACCGCCAACCGTGTTCGGGGGTGGGAATCCATTTTTGATGTTCCTTTGTTTAACTGTCTTGTTACAACACAGAGACTACATTATGAGGAATCGTATGGATTACAACGAGCTCGCGATGCATTTTGACAAAATGGTTCGTAAACACAACGTAAACAGGGTACTGAACCAGGCGCGACAAATGTATGCTATTTATTTGAAACAACAAGCACATAAGACTGGCGATATAACTACTTAATTTAAGGATGGGAAGATCTCTTGTAATAATTTTATTGCTCATAAGATATAATTTTGGTCATTAATTATGTATGTATTAAAACACCATTAGGGTAAGTATTACATTGTTAGTAACGATCTATGTAATCCCAATTTTCTGTAAAATATGGCAACTACTATTTCATTCACTAGTCCAGCTTTATCGGTAGAAAATACAGCGTGATTGGCAATTTGATCATTCTTTGAAAGAGTATCCTCTCTAACTATAGAGCTACGTTGGAACACATTTGACTTCGATACTTTTTGAACTTCGGGTCGACAATGGGTTTGAATTTATTCGCCTTTCGACCTAAAACGGTAACTTGTAAAATAATATTTAATTCATTATTCAATTCAGAATGCGCGAGTTATCAGGGTCAAATTTAATGCAAATTAGCTCTAGTTTATGCTCTGTTTATGATTATGCTCTAGTTTATGTTAAATGAATGTATCGAATTACCAATGACTGTATACCTACTCAAAAGTTGGATCACTGCCTACGTAAGTCAGAAAACGAAAGTATTTTAAAAACCAGCTAGCTCAACGTATATATATTGTCTCAATTTGTTCTGAATAATATTTCATTGTAAGGACGAATCAATTCCGAAAAATATGTGCATTAAATTCACTCTGCATTTTAATCTATCAAGGGAGTAGCAATATTATGATTGAATCTGTTTTAGTGTTACATTTTTTAATGATAATTCCAAAGAGCCTTTATTTGATAAACAATTGTGATATTTTATTTTTCTTATTATGTACTTTACGACAATAAACAAAAGCTTTTGCGTTAAATTCATTATTTTTATTGTATTCAGTAATGCATAATGTCTATTTTATGAAGTATTGGATAATTCAAAAATTATGATCCTAAAAAGTATTATTTTTATTATAGATATTTCGAATCTACAAATAAATCGGATATTATGACAGAATTCTAGTCCTTTTTTCTATATTATGCAAATGCTCTTCAGAAAAGCTGCTTACTGGCCTATGCATTTACATTATTTGTATTTATATTAAATATAAAGTCATTAAATTCATTAGTGCATATTCCATTTAAAAATTGAATACTGATTGTAAAATGCTGCAATTTAGTCATGTAAATAAACAATTTATTGAAAACGCTTACTTGTATTATTTAGAATGACGGACAAGCACATACATTTTTTTTCTCTTGCTTTAATAAAATTATAAATCTCATAAGAGTTATAAATAAATGAAAAAAGAGAAGAGGGGTTTAAATCCTAGGTCACAAGAAAATAATTGGAGATGTATTGTGTTTCTTGATAAAACTGTTTTATTAGCATATGAAAAGAAAAATGTGTATAAGTTTGGTATTGTTAACTCTATTTAACAAAGTCAATTTCAAATGAACTGTCGAAACTTTACTGACGTAATTTTTATTATGTAGATATCTTTTTTTTTTTTCAATCCAATGCAGTACCCATCACGTCTGTAGAGTTCGCCAGTTAATTCAATCTGACCTAGGTCTAATCTATAGTTAATATGCTACAGATAGACATTTTAGTTGTGTAATCAGTAGATTTTGTGTGAATAAAACTAAGAAAAAGTAAAGGGAGAAATTAGCTCATTCAACATTTTCCGTTCACTCTAACTGTATCCTAGTATACCATGAGAGATACGCGATTGTTTTAATAATTAATATAATAAATAATCTTAACTGGTAATTTAGTCGGTTTTTGGATTGACGTTTTTAGCCTTTAATATGAAGTGACAAGTTCCTATCATTTCCCCTAAGGACGAAAAAAGCCAGGATCTTCTATAATACTTGTTAATTTTATTTGCGCCAAATCCTTAACACGACATTTACTAACTTACTGACTACACAACAATAATATCACATTCAGTACTTTTTTTGTAAGTCGACATGTTTTCTATTTTTTTTTCTGCTGTCTACATTTTTATAAATGATTTTATACAGCAAATAATAACATGAAAGCACTAGACCGGTTCCTTTTTTTTTGTTTACTTCCTCTTGTTGCCGCCGCCTCCAGATAGGATGATAGCAATTCGCATAAAGATGTTCAGGATGTCCAAGTATACCGAAATCGCTCTGTAACATTTACATAAATATTTGTTATATTAGACGATTAGGGACTATAAAATTATATGTATAGAAAATATAAATAATACTAAGCTACTAAATAATTTATCAATTTAAGCCAAAGTTTTCAGTAATACTTACGAGTTTATCGGGTCGTAAGGCTGTAATCCATACATCGGATGCAACTCTGCGCGTTTTATGATAGCTTGCGTGTCGTATAAGAGGAAACCGCCGAATATTATCAGACCTCCATATAAACTGAGCGAATACAGTCCTGAAACAAACATTAATATCTCAAACATACAGTATCGAGATACTGTAAAAAAATGCCAGTCAAGACTGGCTGTTTAGAAATCACATCCAACATTTTTAAAAGTTTTTTAGGGCGTCGTCGTCTAAGCGTGCAGCATTCATACTTGAAAGCTCGATTAAACGCTCGGATACTGTGCGTAGGTTAGAGTCCCTACAATTCACGAGCTTTCGCCAAGAGACACTCAAGTATATCAATATAAATAAATGCAACATTTCTAGGTGTAGATTTATTAGATGATCTAAGAAAAGATTGGTTGGCTGAGGGATTGAAAGACTGAACTCTTAAACGGCTGGACCGATGTTAATGATTAGAACTTTTCTTGTGTTCACGGGGCAATATTCATATACCCTACACACACACGAGTCACGACACATTAAACATTACAGTGGCAATTACGACCCTCAAAAAAAAAAGGGGGCCAATCTGTCAAGTCATTCTCCAATGATGATTTTTTATACATGCGGCAATAGATTTTGATTTATATAGATGCAATAGAAAAACGAATGTATAAAAATCATCATATATTATGTGATATTTATTTTTATAGATGTGTATATGATAAAAATATAAGTTCAAATACCCGCTCCAAGTGCAGTAGTATGTGGTATGAACATGCTGGCCATTGAGGCAGCAAACACAGCACCCAGGCCCATCGCAAGGGGTGCACGCATGTTCAGGAATTCACCAGACGGCGCGCAAATAGCAATCGTGCTAAGGCCGCCTACGACACCAGCCGTGTACCTATAAAAATAATCGTGTTAATTTATATCCATTTCTATTGGTGAGTGTTGGTATAATATGACAACTTTACATAAGTATTATAAAGTTATAATGGTTACTATGATAAAAAATACTAAAATACTATTTAGAAAGTAATACTTTGAAGGTCATCTTAACAGGTCGAAACTGAAGCCTTCTAATCTGTGTACTTATCATTTGTTTCTATTCTTTTATCATTCACTGGATACTTTATGAAAATGATTTTACCAAGCAGCTCTAGTCAGCGCTGCACCGCCAAGGAAACACATGGGTGCGATGACAGCCCCCATAATGCCAGTGTGTACTATCCATGCTAACTGTTTAGCACCAAAACCTGGTGTGTAGTCCATGCCTCGTACCACCATGCCAGAGCCAATCATCAACCCCAGTGTCATTACTATAGACTGAAATAAAAATATTCATTAATGTTACCATAATTCTTCTTTGATTTGACCCAACGCACCATTTTATATCCATCTACCGTTTTTATAATAATTGTAAACTTACCACCCACCCATTTCTTGCCACTAAGTTGAACAATGCAGGTGTTCTGAATACTGTGTAGGCACTGCCAGCAGTCAATGCTATAGAACCAGCAATGTATCCATAAGTGGCCCTAATGCGGTCTTTAACATATTTCGGCCAGAGGCTGAAAATAAAGTAATTCAATAAATATATAAGAATTTTCGTATGTATTCCATACATTATTGTATTGTATAATGGGCTGGTATCCACAACTATAAAATAAAATACAATAATATTGAGTAACCTTGGTTAACATTAGTTTTTAATCAGTGACTGCATAAAAAACTAATCTGTGTCCTTATCCAGATCAAAGATATTAATGATTTTATTGATAATAGCGTAATTTCATCTTAAAAACATATGGCTGCAGAAGGGGAGATGGAAAAGGTAGGTAGGTTATCAACTTTTTAATTATAGTGACAACTAAGAATAATTACATATGCTTAAATATAACTGGCAAAATGTGGGTGTACCTACTAATGGATACCTACACCTCTGATTATCCCTTCAGGGATTACAGGCGTGATGTTATGTAAGTGTATGTATACAAAGTGTTGTAACTTACTATGATTCTGTGCACACACCAGGCCTCACCCCTGAACCATAATAACAGAGTGCTGCTAAGCTCATGGCAGAGGCTCCTGCTAGTGCACCTTTTCCCAAGCTGAAAGCTGAAAATACAATGAAAAATGTTATCTTAACATTACCAATACAATACAATACAAATTAAGAAATCTAATAGTATTCATTTCATTTAATGAAAATATTCTAATTGTTACCCCAGCAAGAAGAAAAGTAGGTTCAGGAGCTAAGAATATTACAGGATATAGATATACACTAAAGGTGGTTTTACACCAGCACAGCGAGGTGTGGATGGGATAGAAGGGAATTCAAATATGCATTGCAACTTTTAATCTTTAGAAAAAAGGTTTGGCCAGAATATTTCTTAGAAATCACACACCGGCCATCAAGGACCTGCTCGGTAGCACTGGCTCACTTCGACCATACAAGACATTGCTGCATACTATACCAGCTCCCAGTGCTATTTATATATTTCCCTTTGTTTTTTTATTTAAAAAAGCAAAATTTGAAGTGATAATGAGCCAGTTATTTATGTGATTTCAATCAACGCCTCGCCTCGCCGGTGTAAAACCACTTAATTCTAGATATTAAAACTACCCAAAGACTAATTTATTGCATTGTGATTGCATCAGCCCAATAGAGACTGATGTTTATATATTCAAATTAATAGGTAATTACCATTAGGTCCAGCAGGAGCCATCAGTTTCGCCCAAATTGAGGGTTGCACTCGAGAAGTTAATCGGGATCGAGGTTCTCGAGCATAGTTCCTGATCACATAGTTTTTGGGAACAAAGTTCTTTGGTACTGGAGTTTTCAGTGTATGGCCTACGTTAAGCGAGGAACGTACAACGCACATACGCGACAACATGATGCAATCTAGAAAAGTAAACATAAAAAAATATAAAGCCGACAGATAGCCTTACCTATTTTCCTTTAAACAATTAGGATTCAAGGAAATAGTAATGCAACCAAGTTATATGAAATTATTATAAATTAATATGAAATACGCACAGTTAATTTTACAGCGGGTTTGATTTGTGATGATAGATAATT
Source organism: Hoplodrina ambigua (assembly GCA_949774945.1). Classification (NCBI taxonomy): domain Eukaryota; kingdom Metazoa; phylum Arthropoda; class Insecta; order Lepidoptera; family Noctuidae; genus Hoplodrina; species Hoplodrina ambigua. Next base: position 5,292,366 of record OX458969.1, on the reverse strand, counting down.
TTCATGAAATGTCAAAACTCAAAACTAAACTGGTCGGTCAATGACGTCGCATCAATGTCGAAGTACCTATGGTCGAAGTCAGACAAAACTTGCCAGTTTAGGTATTTCGAGAAAACCAAAGACTTTATATTAAGCCGGATTTACATTTGTCTGACGTGTTGTGTTATGACGCATCAGAACGTATCGGTTTCATACATTTATAATACGGTGAGATTTATATTTGTGTGTAGCGATCTGTTGTGATCATCCTCCAACAGTTACGACTATATTATACAATTATTAACCTATACATAAAACCTTAATTTAAATGTAAAATATGTACAATTTAAAAAAAAAAAAGGGCAGAGAGGAAAAATCTCATAGGGCATCAAAAAATTCGTCCGCGTCGCTGTCAATGGGGCAAGTGCCCAAAAGGCTGACAGCATTGCCACGTTGTATGGCAATGCTGATTCTTTGACCTAAGAAAAGGCCAGCCCTCTGGTCGTGTGAAGAGTCGACCAGTCGCTTGGCGATGTCCCGAAAAACAAGGTGAGCGCTCGGACCCCATGGCCCCAGTGTTTCAACCCCAAACGGCTCAAACACATAACTTCCAAGAAGGTTGTTATATTTGCGCCGTTTGAGGTTTTCGGCACCTGCAGCGGCAGCCCCAGCACAGCACGTCGTGCTGGGAAGGTGGGATGGCGCAAGGGTGTCGACACATGTTGCATCCCACACCAAAGGCCTACCCAACTTCCAAGGCATTATGGTCATCCCATCTGGTCTCATTACTCCACATTCTTTACTGTAACATATTTTTAACTCATTTTTTGTATTAAAAGAAATTACAAATAGTATAGTTTTTTTAGTGCTCCGCCTGCAACGAGGTGGTAAAACCCAAGCTACCGACCGGAGGTTAGTAGGTTAGAGATCCAGGGCGAGGAACCTCCTCAGTATGCGTTCCGTGTCCAAGACACCCGCCTTCTGCACAAAAAATGGATGAATATTATTATTATACCTTCATCAGATATCTGAGGAAAAAATATTTCCGAACAAAATCGACATCCCAATCAGTTCGACAGAAAGGCGACAATATTCGGGTTTGTCTAACCCACCCCGTTCGTAGATACGCTTGGCAAATCGCATTTATAATATCATCTGCTAGGTTTTCGTTTAGGAGATTAGAGTTGATTCAAATATTTTATTGATGATTACATTTATCATATAATTGCGGAAAGTACCTAGGTGAAAATTGGTTTTGTCTTCTCCCAAGTTTTATATTTTGTTTATTATAATTTAGAGTAATTCTATTAAATGCAGCCTTCGCTCGATAAGATTTACGAATAATTTCCACAAAGCACGCTCGAGTCGCAAATCAATACGTGTGGTCCGACACTCTGTGGTCCGAAATTATTCTCAACACGGTTGAGTTTCTGTTATTTTGATTTGACTTTGACATTGACGTAATGTGATCGCTAATGAAAATGAAGGATATGAAGTGTGAACTCAACGAGTACCTAACATTGTGTACTTCGTCTTTTGATTCAATTCATCGTTAAAAATTATCTGAATAATCTCCTCCAGTGTTTATACCCACCTATTAATGGTAAATTATTTATCACAAAAGTTAAACTTGATTTATTGATTGATTGAGGTGATCTTAAGACTACTCTGTTAAGTGTTACCTACATACTAAGAGCACGTGGATCCACAGCGTGGATTGTCAATTAAAATGAAGAAACACAAAGTCCCAGTAGAACCTTCTGAAAACTCAGGTTAGTTTGTAATGCATAATTTTCGCTGTAGATAATAGATTCATTTTTATTATTTGGGAGACCCACTGCTACACGCCAGTAGTTTCAAGTTGTAGGTTGACAACCATTATTTTATGAAATATATCTGCCAATAGCCTAAAAAGTCTTATGATGAAAGAGTCACACTATAATTATAATTTAAGATTTCTTCGGCCCCTCGTACGCCGCCCAAAGGCCCGGGTCTCCAGGGTCTCGAGATAATAAATTAACCCTATTATTTATTTGTCTTAATGATTTATACAATGTTTATTGTACCTCATAATGATAAAATTCACATGTTTGTGATCAGGTGTTCAGGTGCAAATTATTAATTAAAATATTTAAATTAATTAATTTCAGATTCTGAAGAAGAACTGAGCCCTGAAACTCACAAGAAATCCTTACAAAAGCTTAAAAGTACTGATCCTGACTTTTACAACTTCTTGGAAGAAAATGATGAAAATCTATTGAATTTTGATGTGGATTCTGGTGATGATGCATCAGATAAAGATGGCGATGAAGATGATGATGACAAAGTTCACAAACCAGGTCCACTTAGGGGGGACAGTGACGAAAGTGACTTCGAGGTATGTATTTTTTCATTGTTTTGTAAAGCAGTTATTTCTATATAATATTACTTTACAAAATTCATTCTTTCTCTTTTAGGATGAAGATGACAAACCAGTTCAAGGAAAAATCACCCTCAAAATGGTTGCACAATGGCAAGCAGAATTGCAAAATGAAGTCAAAGTTAAATTAACAACACTGACAACTGTTATAAAAGCTTTCAATGCAGCTATGTTAAGAGCCACCAGTGAAGATGGGGCCTCTGAGGGTGAATATAAAGTGGAAGGTATGATAATGATCATCATTTTTCCTGAATAATTATCCTTACTGTATCATTTAGCACAGTGGATACTGTGGATGCATGAATTATTCCTGTACTTTGGATTGTGTTTGATTCTTGCATAGAGCAAATACTTGAATGCTTATTATTAAAGTTGTTTAAGGTTGATTTGGTGTAACAGATGTGGTGTATCTTAAATATAAAAGTCCTAAAGACGGCCAATATAAAATAAAAACTGATTATAAAAAAAAATATATATATAGCATGCTTGACTTCATTATTATGGTGTAAATTATAATGTTGGTATTTTTTCCTACAGGTTCATCTGTTTTCAATGCTGTTATACAGATGTGTGTTCTATATTTGCCGGGTGCCCTTAGAAAGTATTTAGGCATGGAACAGTCTGGTAAAGACCCCCAGAAATGTAAACACTTCGTAAAAATTAAAACACACTTGATTACATACCTAGGTGATTTACTGAAGTTGCTTGGAGGTGTAACATCAGACAATATATTGACTGTGTTACTCAAACATTTGCATCAGATGTCTATTTACGTAGCTTGCTTTATAAGAATAGCAAAACAAGCTCTGAAGAAACTGTTAACTTTCTGGAGTACCGGTGAGGAGACCGTGAGAGTGTTAGCGTTTCTATGTATTTTGAGGATAACTAGAAACCAGCAATCGGCATTACTCGATCTGGTGTTAAAAGCCATGTACTTGACTTACGTAAAAAATTGTAAATTCGTCAGCCCTTCCACCTGGCCTGGAATCAATTTTATGAGAAGATCACTTGTGGAAATGTTCTCATTGGATCTGACGGTGTCTTATCAGCATGTTTTCCTATATATTCGACAATTGGCAATTCACTTAAGAAATGCTATTGTTGTACAGAAAATTGAAAACCGTCAAGCTGTTTATAACTGGCAGTTTGTGAACTCATTGCATTTGTGGGCCGACTTGTTGGGAGCAACTTCAAATAAGCCACAATTACAACCATTGATCTACCCCCTGGTCATGATCATTACTAATACAATTAAACTTGTGCCTACACACCAATATTATCCTCTGAGATTCCATTGTGTTGAGATATTGGTTAATCTTTCAAAAGAATCTAATACTTTCATGCCTATTTTACCATTTCTTGTAGAGGTAAATATTTTGAATGAATTTCATACATAACTAACTCTTTACTGCATGGTTTAATGAAATAACATTTTAAATTTCAGGTTTTGACAACTTTCGACTTTAATAAGAAGCATAAGAAAGTTTCAATGAAGCCATTAGATTTTTCATGCATTCTTAGACTAGCAAAGTCGCAATTGATGGAGAATGGCTTCAAAGACTCGGTTATAGAAAGGCTGTATGCCCTCATCTTAGAGTATACAGCCAATGAGTCACACACTATTGCCTTCCCAGATGTAACACTGTTAGCTGTAATCCAGGTACAATATATTTTGTTTAAGTAATCATTTGTGTCTAAAAATACAGATACAGTGTAGCTTGAATAGAAAATAATTATTTTGTAAAATGGCCAAACAACTGATTAGGTAATAAAAGACCATGTTTAAAATTAAAACATTATTTATTGTTGCAGTTAAAACAGTTCTTAAAGACATGTTCTGTATCAAATTACACTAAAAAAATGCGCCAGTTGCTTGATAAAATCGAAGAGAACTCTAAATTTATAGAACGAGAGAGAGCTAAAATTAGTTTCTCTTTGAATGAGGATAAAATGGTGGCAGCCTGGGAAGCCAGTATTAGGACAAAAGGAACACCTCTACAAACATTCTTTGAGAACTGGAGTAAGATAAACAGAATCCAAAAACGTAAGAAGATCACCAAAAATGACGAGATTGCTGGTGAGCTGCCCAAGATAAAACGGGCAAAGCTGTCCGACGATGCAACACAAAATAGTCAAGCAGAAGATAAGGGGCCAGTGGAACTGTTCCCTTCTGATGATGAGGAAGAGGATGATCACTTTACAATGAAAGATGATGATACCCCTGCTCCGAAGGTAAAAATAACAAAGAGGAAGGAAAAGAAAAATGATAAGAAAAAACCGGCCAAGAAGAAAACAAAAGAAATCGTCGACCATACAATTGACGATAAAGATGATATTGTACATGAATTTAGTATAAATGATTGGTAATAAATTTCTATCATTATATTAATATATTTTTTTTAGTGAGACTGTGCATACTAATACAATACAATAGTTAGTAGGAATAAACAATAAAATAATAATATCATAAGTCAAAACAATACCCATTAAGATAATATATCAAGTAGGTATCCCCTGCAGAAAGTACGTCCATTGCACCTTTGGTAATGCTGGTTCGTAGTTTTCAATAGTGAGAGTACCAGTAGGCATTTCTTCCCATCCCGATGACGGTATTTCTGACAAAAACACTTGTATCTTCACAGTCTGTAAAATAAAGTTTCGGTATTGGAAGGCATGTAGGTATGTTTTTGCCAAAGTTAAGTTTTATCGCAGCAAATTCATATAGCGGATATATTAAGTATATGTTCATCATCATCGGCCTAGCCTATTTCCCTACTATGTTGGGGTTGGCTTCTAATCCAACCAGATGCAGCTGAATACCAGTGTTACATGGTGCGACTGCCCATCTTATATCTAACGACCGTTTATTGAGTAACAGCAGAGTTTCGGACTTCTGACTACCTCTAACGAATGTTAAAGATCTACGATTGATAATTAGGACACTTCCTACTTCCAAACTCAGAGTTGCTACTAGAGAATTCTCAATACTTACTCTTTACTCAATTTACACTAATATTATAAAGAGGAAAAAAAAAATATTTTTGTTTGTTTGTTTGTAATGGATAAACTAAAAAACTACTGGACCGATTTTGAAAATTCTTTCATTATTAGAAAGCTACATTATGTACGAGTAACATAAGTTATATTTATTTCTTTTTTGCGCGGACGAAGTCGCGGGCAAAAGCTAGTACTAGAGAAAACTCAATAGCTTGAATCGAGCCCAGGATCCACGCCAGTCGTGCTTGTGTGTGACGACGAGACCAAAGGGGCAATCTAAACATATTCATATTATATTTATATGCTTGAATGTCACTTTACCGTCTTAGGTCTAACCGGTTCGTATTGAGTCTTCACGTAGAATTCATCTCTGTCAACGTATATTTTGAACATTCTCGAATCATCGAAAACGTTTTTAAACGTGATAAGCACGAATCCGCCGGCTTTTATTTCATATGGCCCACTGGGTTTTGGTTCTGTTGCTCTTCCTGTTATATTATATCTGTAAAGGTACATAATTAAGGTAGGCCAAAAAGTGGTGCCATAAAATACAGCAATTATCTGCCTACGACCAGTAATAGTTTCATATGACAATGTTTAGAAAGAGATCGGCAGAAAGGATGAGGGAAGCAACTGCCTCGCTTCCCTCCAGGAGAAGACGCACCGGGCCTGACCAGGCGCCGAAGCGCGCTCAATGACCTCCGGTCTCCATAAGTTGCCGACCTGCAGCCCTGCAGGTGGTCGACTTAGGGGCAGTCCACCCGACCAGATGATACAGGCCCGTGGAGGCGGCGCAAGTGTTCCACGCGCGCCATACTTGAGAATTCGTACTTGCCTACATTACTGGCGGGTCACAGCCTGGCCTGGCCACAGAACTGGGTAACTACTTTACGCTGCTCGGTCATGGCCGCTATAATTAAACGTTGTCTAACAACACTTGAACGTAAACTTACAAAAATTCACCAGCAATAGGAGAATCAAAAGAAACTCGACAGTTTTGAACACCGAGCTCCGTCGGTTCAAACCATGCTAAAAACTTCCCTTTTTCTAAGGGCCCTAGCATGTAAACCGGTTCTGCTTGTATTGATGGATGAGACAACTGTAAACAGTGAAATATGTAGGTAGCTTTGGTAGCTAGGGTTTGGCTAAAAAATATTTATAGCACAACCTTTAACCGCACTAGGTAAGTAACTACATAGTAGGTACCTGCTGTAGAGACTGGCTGGTTGAGCCAAATGCAACCTATTTTTTATGAGATAATATTATCATTATATATATGGTCATTGAAAATTACCCGAAACCTGAAAACGGGTCATTGTACTCATTATGAACAACTTTTACTATAGGACCAACCTTGAAATCATGAAAAATAACCGAAAAAACCTGTTGTAATGTGTCCCTACAAATTACGATCGAGTACAATGACCCCTTCAGGTTTTTTTAATAATATAAAACAAGATAATATTAACCGTGCAAATGAAATCAGCCTTGGCTTCACTCTTATTATGCACTCTAAGACGGATCGGAATACTAGTTCCTAACGCAGTTTCGTATTCCAAATTTTTCTCTTTAGCAGGCAGACATTTCAATATAACTTTGTAGATAAAAGTGCCGACTAAATAATTAGACACCTCCAAAAAGTCTTCAGTTTCGCCAACCACTAAAGGTGAATATGTCATAGTTAATGTTGCCTGAAAAAGAAGATAGGTAGGTACGCCGTAAAGTTATCTAACATACTATTAAGTAGGTAATTAACAAAATCGAGAGAGAGTCTTTTAATATTTTTATGAGTTTTAGTACAGTGTAGTAACTGGAAATAATTAAAAACTGGCGGACTAAGGTGCTCAGGCCCTTATTGCCCAATCGCCCAATTTAAGCAGTAAGGATAGGTCCTGGTCCTGGTGGTAGTAGGTAGTAGGGCAGTAAGGATAGGTCCTTACCTATCCTTACAGCCCCGTACAAAAAATACAACCTGCAGTATATTCAATTGAAATTGTTTGCGGTTTTTAACGTGGAAACATGACACTTTTCTAGCACCCGTTCAAAAACAGCTGGAATGAAATGCAATGGCCACAGCTGCTTGCACGGGAGTGCTTTTTTGAAGTACCTACGTCACACTTACAAAAATAGAACATTACAATAAGTACGCAGATTATTATTCTGGTCCATTGTTTATGCAAACATTTAATTACCTCTGAATTTCTATTGATTGTTAAAACTTCAGGACATTGTAGTTTCTCACACTTGATATAATATTCACCGTCTTCAGCAAGCGGATTTTTAACGATTAATTCATTTTGTGCCATCTCACGTGCACGACATTCGAACGTCAAGGTACCTGCTATAGGACTCGGAGTTACAAACGCTGTGATGTTGTAGTATTGATATTCATGACTCAGTTCGTTTGTGAACATTACCTACAATCAAAAGTTTTACGGTCAATCTTTAGGTATGGCAAAATATTCTACATAGAACAATAAACGGAAAAAAATATATATCTAGGTATCTAATAGCTATCGCCGCTGGCCACGTTGACTGGTTGAGAAAGTTCTATGGCCATTTATCGAGCTACAGTATTAGACCTTGTACGCGACGGTAGGCTTATATTATACTTGCCAAGATAAATCCCAGGACACCCAACGCGACAGATTTAGTTGGGTTTTTTTTATGGTTTCCAGTGACATCATAGTATAGTTCAGTTCCATCTACACTAAGACTATAAAAGCGAAAGTAGCTCAGTTTGCTTATCATATCTGTCTGGCATTAATTGTGCCCTTACTGCGGTAAAACGTCTGAACGTATCCAAATGTCTGGCAAAGACGTAAGCAACTTGGGATCTGGATGATGATATAGGCTATCCATATAGGTCATTTATTATCCACTGCGACTTCATGGCGTCCGCCTTAATGAGAATTCATGCGCACAAAGTTGCGGGTATGAGCTAGTGGTCCTATATTATTTTCACCAAAGTTAGGTAGGACACATCACACAGGTAGGTTAGGTGTAGGTGCTAAGGTGCCCATGCCAACAGCTCAATCGGGTGACAGCAAGTGCTTCAAAAACGGATAACTTCCTATCGCTTATAACAAATAGTATGGTACAAGTAGTATGGGATAGGCGTTATACTGACTTTGATTGTAATTTGGCACTCCTCGTAGCAGACGAAGGTCCACCGGCACGTGGCAGCCGCTTCACCCCATGTTTTAATATTTTCTGGGCATTTGATTTCGAAATACCCTTCGAATTTATCAGGAATTATCTTTACCACCTCCGAAGTTACAACATACGACTCGGGGTGCTGAAATCAATTATTTTTTGACTTGGTCAATCAACGCTGTTCTGGCGAAATTGTTTCTGAATGGAGATAAGGAATAATTAATTATTTTTATTGTAGTAGGTGGCGTTCTGTAGTTTCTGCCTATCCTCATGGGAAAAAGACGTAAGTTTATGTATGTATGTAATTATAATAATTATTAACTATTAATTGTTAGTACCTACTTTGAAACAATTATGTTTTACCTATCAATACGCTTCTATGAAAGAAACGGTACATGTATTAAGTAGGTATGTGGTTTATTATAATTAAGTAGGTACCTCAGTAATATTGTGAACGAGTAATAGTTCAGTATGGACCTCCTTGGCGGGAACATTTATTTCAATGGTACCATTAGGGTTAGGGTCCATTCCAGTGCCGGCCAATGCGACGACTAATGCAGTTTCACCAAGAGGCGAGTACAAAACTTGACTCTAGGGAACAGAAAGCAAGATTTAAATAGCAATAAAAATAAAATTGAGTAGGTACACTATGCAGTGAAATACGAAATAGGCAAAACATCGACGTACATCATGTCTGCCCATACGTTTCGGTTTAAAAGTGACAGGAATCTCTAATGTGGAATTAGGTTCAATATTAAATTCTTTCCAAGTTTCGAATGGTCCGCCCGATATTTCAGAAAGAATTAACCAGAAATCTTCAGTTCTGAAAACAACAATTAAAGATATAGTTTAAAAAGTGCTAAATTACAACGTCAATTTTTGTTCTAGATTCCTATTGTGTCGTGATGACATTTTTATGTATATTTATCTGGTAAGTGAGTTACACCTATGTTTGGACCTCTCGTGACGACTGGAAATAGGAAATAAGAAAAATTACAAAACGGCAGCTTCATAGGACGAAGCAAACATAATACGAAGGAATAAATATAATATAGGTATGAATTTCTTAACAATCGTTCGGATTGTGATTGGAATTTTTTTCTGTACCTGTATATTCGTCAAGACAAAGAAGGGATTCGGTTTACTCGTACATTCATACTTACGGATTAGTGATGATAACAAAGTCCGTATGTTGGTCGCGAACAGGACATTCCATGTATAGAGTTTTATTTTCAACGCTACCCATATCGATGCACGTTGCGTAAAGGGCTAATTCGAGAGGCATGTAGTTTTCTAAATTACAACTTGCCTGGAACATATATGATGGTACACTCAATTAAAAAGATATTTTGTTTTGTAAAAAGTCAATTGCACAATGTGAATTTTTTTCATAACAGTAACAGGTACATTGAAAGCATTTAACTTTAAAAAATCTGGTGCCCGGATGGTGAAGACTTGACTACATAGCATTACACAGCATAAACTAAAGCGGTCGAAGAAAGCTGTCGGAACATATTGACGTATAAAACAAACAAAACTCTATGTCAAAAAAAAAAGATTAAATGCAATGATAAGAGTACGTGTACGTAACAAGGTGGTATCCTTGTAACCCTAAAAGTGGTGCAATAAAAGCCAATTTACGAGCAAGCATGTTGAACAAAATATATCAAAAAAGCTTTTTTACAAGAATAGACAACCGCCTTCAAAAACTACAAAATAAAAAATAACTTTAGCTTGGAAGTCGCGGGCTTTGGTTTTGTTTCTTGCTATGTAAGTATTGCCACCGACCTCAAAGCTAAAAGTTATTTTTTATTTTGTAATTTTTGAAGCCGGTTGTCTTTTTTTGTAAAATGGCTTTTTATTTTTCAATTTTTAGTGTTTGTATGTGATAATGTTTAAAATCCTTACAAAAAGCCCTTTCAAACAATACTTACTTCACACGATATATTTAATTTTGGAAAGTGGTAGAAAGTGGTTGACGTTCCCCCCTCCCCCTCTTCCTTCAGTCAGTCATCGACTACACGTATAAACAAAGCAATTTTTCTTGTTACGCCAGTTCTGCTGTGATCCTATAAGGAGTCCCGTTTCATATCTCCGAACTAGTTCATCATCAGATCATGACAATATTTATAGAAATATTCGGACCTATTCGGAACCTATTCTCTTACAAACAAACAAGAATCATCCAAATCCATTCATAATTGGCGGAGTAATATCTTACCATACATACAAAAAAAAACATACCCGTCGAATTGAGAACCTCCTCCTCTTTGAAGTCGGTTGAAAATAAGGAGTAGTTACCTACTTTTCGTAATGTAGGATAGCAATATTTATGGTACGTACCCATACTTTAATGAATGGGTTATGATTGAGTGGTCGGAACGTTATGGTAAACGTTACGTTGGTGTGAGCAGCTATTGTGCCGTACAGAGGGCTTATCGTGAACTCTTCCGATATCAATGGTTGCCACCAAAACCTGAAAAGAAGTTGAGGCATTTCAGGGATTCATAAATATGTGCGTAAATCACAAACTACATTTGAGAGATAAAAAAACGTCGCGGAACTAGAACTGAAATATTAATTTTGTACTGACGTGTTCAGTTAACTAAGCCGTTCACCATTATAATAATAATACGAGGTGGTTTTGCATCCTCGTTTAAGGAGTATTTAAGGAATACTGGTGATTTTTAACACGAATCAATATAAAACAGGTTTTTATTAGTATTATTAGTAGGTTACTTTTGAATTCGAACTAGCCACACTAGCCTCTTTAACCTATTGTAGGCCCATGGGCACATAAAGATGTGTTTTTACGTATTTTTCGTGCTAGTAATGGAATGGACTGCAAATAAGTTTTTATTTAGGGCAGGCCGAGGCGCTCGACGTTTGCCTCGGCATTTCCCCAGAAAAGCACGTTAGGCTGTTAGTCCAAAATCAGACCTCTTTCCGGTCGTTTTGTCGTCCTATTGTGGCAGACTATGAGAAAGGAAGAGAGCGTATGTTTGCATATATACACTTGAGAACTCTAATAAACATATTAAATCTCTCATAAGATTAGCCATTACAAAGAGGACGAGGACTATAAACATTCACAATATTGAAATATTATTTACCTAGCCCCAAAGTCGCCTTTATTCAAAAGCATCACTTTTAGTTTCTTGCATCCACGTTTGCGCACGCGGCCGAATTGTAGCGAGGTCTGACTGAAGGCCAGACTCATACCCGTGGCACAACCGCTCAGATTAACCAGAGGCCGCTCAAAGCTTAACACTTTCATATTCAACTGAAATTGAACAACGATTTATTGAACCTAAGTATAGGCTGATACTAAGTTGTCAATTAAGTACCTAGTTACTTAGTTACCTAGTTACTAGGACTACCTCGCTGGTCTAGTGGTCGCAAGCGCGACTGCTGTGCATGAGGTCTTGGGTTCGATTCCCAGGTCGGGCAAAGTGTTATTGGGTTTTTCCATCAGGAATTTCTCAGTAGCAGCCTCGGAGTCTGGATTTGTGCCCGGTTGATGGCAATAGGCTCGCCCCCTATTACATGGGACTAAAAACATAACTGGCGAAATGTGGGTGTACTAATGGGGTACACCTCTGCCTAACCCTTCGGGGATTACAGGCGTGATGTTATGTTACTTGTATTGTAACTTTATTTTATGTAACCACCGTAGCTTAGTGTTTACACGTTTTCAACACTTATTAAAGTGTGCATTAATATTATTTTTCAATTATTTTATTGCACACTCTAGACAAATCTTTTTCAACTTTATTATTCGTGAGCGATCGTTGCCACAGCAACTATCTTTTTGCCGGCACGTAATTATTCTATAATATTAAAAACAAGCAATATATTGTGTTGGCAAACTTATGATTTTAAAATAAAATTAATTCGACTCTCTCGTCGTGATTATGTAGGTATCGCCTTTTCGTGCATTTCTGCGCAATCGTTCTTATTCTTCTTCTCTATCATTCTCATCTCTATCATTTGGGCTAATACCTACCTATTAACGAAGTGCGCGCTTATTTAATCGTTTATAAAATCAACTTTCACTATAAATCTTGACATTGTGCGTAAAAGTTATATTATGATCCTGTTTTAAAAACTGAATACCTACAATAACTTTGTATGAACTTGTAAGGGTTAGGTACTGTTATTTTTCCCTAATACCCACATAATGATACAATATTATAATGTAAAAAGAACATTGAAAAGTCACATACCTGAACGTTGAGCGTGCTTATCAAGCCAACCGGCTTGAATTGTATTTTGACAGGAACTTTTCCGTACGGTGGTATATTGCTTTTATTCGGTATTACCTTCAAAGAGGACAACGCGTTCTGTATGTCCATGGCGATTTGATTCCGGATTTTATCATTTTTGTACGTTAGCAACATTTGTACCCTGAGACATGTCGAAAACTGCATTTAAAATTCATAACTACTACTTGAGAGCACCTAACAAATTGTTCGTGTATCTAAGCGTCGCTAATATCTATTAGTAAGTCGACCTACTAATAGGTAGATCATGGGTACTACCGACCGATTTTAGCCTGAAACTTACTACTCGGTAAAGACTCGGAACGTCGGTTATGGTGTAACGACAGTTTCAGGCTAAAATGATTAAAACCGGTATAGTGCATAAATAATTTGCTACTATGTACCTCGATGGCCCACTTGGCTGTTCAGTAGGCTTTTGCTGAACAGTCGTTTCAGGAACGAGACAAACACTGGTAGCGTCAGACTTGGTCGTATCTTCCACAAGAGGGTACATTTCTCTAAATATGTATGTGGCTTCTATTGGTATTTTACTATGATTCATCACTTCTATTGTGCGACTAAACTTGTCTCCCACTTTTACGTGCCCTAAGTCAAAGCTCTTTTGGCAACCTTCGTAAAGATCAAACAGAAGAGGTATTCCTAGAAAACGAGCAATAAACCAATAATGATTATATTAAATAATATGAATGGTACGTAATTGACTCATCCTTTATTATAAACAAGACGGACCTTCCCCTTTAATAATAACATTTTCTTCACAGAGCGAGTTCACCCAAAACTGCAAGGTGAATTCATATGTTTTAACCTGTTTCGGTCGGAAGAAGATCGGTATTTTCAGACGCTTCCCTGGTTTGATATTCGAAACTTTTTCGTAATCTACAAACAGTTCCGGTATACTTGGAAAATTTAAGTCCAAACTGTAAACACAAAGAATAAATTCACTACGGTCTACTCTTTATAAGCAACGAGTTATGTTTGGCGCAAAGTAAAATTTAATAATCAGCAACTTCCTTACATTATAGGCAATTTATCATCGTTAGTAAATGCAAGGTTTTTTTTGTAGGTAGAATCCGGTGCATTGATAAAGCACCTCGAAAAATCATATTCCATGCACGAAAAATGATACAAAGGCTTTTCGATTTCTGCATGAATAAAAATACTGTATTCCGGTCCATCTGAAATCTGAACCAAAAAAATTGCCATTCAACTTACGTATGTTTTACTTGTTTTACACAAGAACATTTTATATAAAAAATATTTTTATTGAAATCGTGATTATTACGTGATATAAATTAATATTCTAAGCAATATCATTATCAGACATATTGATATTGCTAAGAATATTAATTTCGTCAAATTCAATTTAAAATAATATTAAAAAATTTACTGAAGGCTGCGAAACGTTGATGATTGGATTGCGATTGGCACCGCTTTAAGTCACTTATTTTGAAGTTATTCAAGTGCAAATATATAGGTAGTAGGCTAGCAAGTACGTACAGTCAAGGTAACAGGGAAAGCTTCGACCGGAACTTGCTTGACAGTGAAGTATAAAGTACATTCCACTTTGTTAGCGGGCGCAACGTGCCCGTTCTTAGGTTCCACTCTCAGCTGCATGTACTTTTTAACGTTAGAAGCCTTGTAATTCCAGTCGAAGAAAAATGTCGCAGAGCCATCATTTTTTATAATGAACGGTATTGTTCTTTCATATGTCGAAGCAGTCTAAAATTCATTGTAGGTATGTATAGTACCTATATAAAAAAACGAAAAAGTCCAAACTTATTTGCTTTTTTTTTAGATTGGATTAAAAAATATTGAAACAAACCTGATCTAAATGTATATTGGTAAGAGCTTCACTATTAAGTATATGTTCATGTCCAATTAAATAGTAAGTCACTTTAGGTTTAATAGAAAAGCTAAGCGCGTTGACGCAAAGTGTTAAAAACTTGGTCAAATACGTTATGCTACAGAATATTTTAAAGGACAGCGGGCCATCTTGGATCGGAGTGTATATTATTCTAGAAAAAGAAAATTTAACTCTGAATTATACATATAAAAAATAGGTACACCAACAAACAATAGAACATAAGGAACAGTACAGTATCAGTATATTCTACCAACCTTAAACCAACCCAAAATTCTACCTAATAGAAATAGTAGATCACAATAGGGATAACACGAGTGAACTAAGTTTGTCATTAATGACAAATGCTCATGCCTTTCATACGACGTTTATCAACTGGCGTTAAAAATAACACGTAAAAAAACACATGTATCTTTCAAACACCCTGTATTTTTTTTTTCAATGAAATACAGAAACTTTCCTTTCGGATCTTCGGTTAAAACTTTCGACAGTTTTAGCGTTTAAACTACGATTTTACTATGAAAGGAGACTGGGATTTCATGGCCTGAGTTATAATAAGTTGAGATATGGTTTGAAAAAAGCGTTATATGTATGTTTCTGTATCAAAATAATTTCAGGATTCAAATTGTACTTGTAAATAATCTAATACAATAATCGATAATCGTAAATAAAATAGGTTATAGGTATTTAAAAATATTTTAGTCTGTGCAAGAATTTTACCGCATGCGGGGACCGTGAGCGAACAGAGCAGCTAAAAGTTCAAGTTTACATATATCTAATAATTGAAAATAAAATGCATCACATAGAGGATTAAAAACTGTGTGTAAGGTATAATGCCGCGCGGCAATTAGGCATTTTTTTATCTTGCACGCAATTAGGCAAATGTTTGTCTATTTCAGTAGAATTTTCACAAACAACAAATAACAAATTGTATTATATGGATCTAAAAAATCTCTTATGAATCTTTCGAGCAAGTGTATTGAAAGTACTCTTACTTAATCGATGTATCAGATCTTGGCTTTAACGTTCCTTGATTTGGCTCGCAAATAACAGGTGTCTTCCCAGATTCGTTGCACAACGAATTGCCCTTGAATTCAAACATGAGCTCTTCAGTTTCAGTGTTCTTTAATTCAACGATGTTCGTTGTCGTGAAGCCAACCAGAGAGTTCCTTATGATGAGAATTGTTGGAACGAATATAACTTCGGGCTCTCTTACCAAACCAACCACTAGAATGTTCATGACAAGACTATGAACTGGTATTTCGAACCTCCATAGCGACTCGTAATCCTATAAACATACATTTTAACTTGAAGTTTAGGTACTACAAAAACATTACAACTACCTATAACTGTTTTACTGATTAAAAGCTACACTATTGCCACTTGTCATGTTTATGATTTTTGTGGTACTTATTCTTGACTTCTACGTGAACAAAGTCGCGTCATAAGCTAAAGATCTAAAGTGGTTACGTACCCCAGGGGCAGTTGGAGAAAACGTAAATGTAACTTCGGTAGACGTTCCTCCTTCGACGTACCCCTTCATCATGTTGCAATGAACTGGTATAAGCTCCTGATGTTCAGACGTTACCATTTCAAATATAAATTCATACGCTGCGCTAGTTGGGTTTATCACATTGAATGTTCTAAAATGTTTAAGGGTTTACCAGTATTAAATGAAAGAAAATGGTAGTTTTGTTTGAAAATTATCGTGTGTGTAATCATTTGTGCATTGGTTAGATACAGTCAAACGCACGTCAGTGGTAGCTGTGGAGGCATTGTCAATCTCAAATTGATATCATGAATGTGCTGTAGACAATTCCAAAAATATAACGGTTAAGGAGCTTAACCGCTAAATTTTTTGAATTGTTAAGAAGTAAGGCCAGCTATACAAACTTTTTGTAACATCCGGATCCTAGAACATTGAATTCTAATATAGTTAAATGTGGAGGTAAAGCTACTCCTGTAATCCTTCTTCTGCCTGATGACAAATATTTGCTCTCCTCGATGTCTAAGTGGACATAGGGTATTACTGAGCGCGCCGTAAGCTTGCACGATATATTTTGATCGTATGGGTCTAGATTATCTGGAAAGCATAAAAAAATATTGTTTTTAATATCACTGTCACTGTAACAAAGTAGGCAATGAAAACAAGTTAATGCTCATTTACCTATAGTACTTTTCAGCCTGACTTTGTAGTAAAATGCGTCAAGCGGTGCAAATGTTACTTTGAAAACACTACTTTGGCCAGGGTTCAAGCAGTCTTTAATGGGTTCTATTGAGAACGGCAGGTCAACCTCGAACCACGTGTCAACGCTCTCTCTGCCCTGACTATTACTGAACAGCGTCACATTGCTAGGATCTGAAAATTAATGAAAAATTTCACTTTGGTTTTTTCACAAATTCATGTTTAAGGCCTTTCGCCATTCGTAAGGCCCAAATATATAATGAACTAAAAATGTGCAAGTAGTTGCGGCCCAGAACTTCGATTTATTAAAAAAGTGTTGCTTTTGAATTAATTATTTTAAGAGTTATTTTTTTACCTAATATAATGATCATTATTTCATGTAAGAAAAATTGTCCTATTATGGTCTTCAGGCCACCAGACTTAAATTGGTAGATTTATTTCAATAAAAATAGGGTTAACAAAAGTATTAAGAGATTTCAGTACGTGCTTTTGAGAATTTATATCCATTATACTTTTACCATTTTTAACCGCAAGTTCAGGTGCGACGTCATTTCTGTTTGCTATGGCACCTATGACTGCATTATTTGGGTCCACTTCATTGAAATCCTCCGGATTATCCTGAAATTTGTCACGACGCTTTATGTGTTAAAAAAATAGAAAACACATGTAATAAATTAAACTACTAATTATTTTCAAACGGACGCGAGGTCAGCTCTAGTACCTACGGTGCGTAGACGCGCGCGGGTCTTGTTGAAATCTCGTAGCAAGGTTGCTTGCTACGCCTGCTAGAATGCGACTGAATTTCAAATTTCAGTCGCATTCTAGCCTGGCTATCAAAACCGGCACTGAAATACCACTGGAATAAAGTAAACTGGTGCTGCAACGTCCTGGTGACTGGAATGCATCTATTTCAGTAAGCAATTTAGTCCAGGAACCGAATATACGGTATACGTTTTCATAGTAGCTCCCCTTTCCAGCGCACTGGAATTATGTAGACGGGCAATCCAGTGACTTAATATTACTTCCTAAAATCATTCTCGATGTAGTATTTACACTTCAACAGCTTCTTAATGACTTGATTAGGTATTGTAGATGATTGCCATTCAATGGGCAATGGCCAATTACATTAATTAAAGACAATAAAGATGACAATAGGTACCTCTGGATTTCTAACTTCCTGTTTGTCTATTCTGGCTGGAAATTCATCGTCAATTTGAAAATTCCATATTATTTTCATCGGAACATGACCAACGTTTTCCACAGTGAACTTGAATTGTCTTGTCTGAACAGCAAAACCAAAATTACTGAGATTATAATACGTACCTAAGTATCTATTTACATAATTTAAAAAATGTATTTAAAAAAGGAATTGTTCACCTGATAAATAAATGTGTCAAGTAATTCATAGTACTCGGGCAATTTAGAAATGTATTTTGTATATTCAGTTTCTGCTGAATAAACTATGACCATGTTTATTCTTCCTAGGTAAGTATCTGACGGTGGAATAATTTGTTCATCAATAAGAGTTTCCAATCTTTCATTAATGCTCAAATCTCTGAAAACATTTTAACAAGGAATAGTTTCAAGGCAAAAAGTGTTTTGAAGGTGAAACTACAAGAAATAACACCTCGTTCGCACTAGCGGGGCAGGTTACGATACATTGGTTTTTGTGTTTTTGGGTGCACACACACATTAAAGGGAGCAATTTACAGTTTAGTTAAAGCGTTTAAAACTTATTTACGTGACTTTTGAGGCGACAATGAACGAAAAAATGATCTCAATAATGAACATAAACCTTTCGGCTTTATGTGTCTTTTTAAGTTCGTTATACAGGAAAACAATACGATATATATATATGATATACATATATATTTATATCTTACTTATTGTGATCAAACAGGGAGACCATTTGACGATTGTCCCAAGTAGTTCCTTTCACATCAAGTGTTAGAGAATCATCGCTAATTGCCACTAACGTACAAGACAGGAATTCCTGTAAATAAAATGTATTCATTACATTTCTATTTATTTATATATTTTTCACATTTTGTATAATACAAGTGAGCTAAGTTTATTACAGCCCGAGCCGAGGTGAGGCAAAAGGGCAGTTTCCCATACATTACAAAACATGAAAATATGTGAGCATTCATTGCACTCTCGGCTCCATTCAACCTCGCCTTTGGGCCATCTTAGCTCATTTGTCATACATATAACGAAACTACAAATCACCAATTATTCTTACTTTTTGCAAGCTGATAGGCTGCGCAGAAAAGAAAATAATTTCTAGGTCCTTCTCTTCACCTGGGGAAATGTATCCCATTGACGGTTTTATGACTAAACAGTCTACTTCGCTCCAGGTAAACTTGTATACCTTTTCAGAATTATTGACCATTACAACTGATCTCTTTTGTAAGGAACATAGTTCACAACCACCTAGAATTAAATAAATACAGCAGCAATAGGTATGCCTGCCTACAATATTATTGTAAGTAGATGTAATTTCTGAATACTAGATGAAAGTACGGTTGACCGCACGTCTGAGGTTACACTTTTTAGGGTTTCGTAGTCAACCAGGAACCCTGGTGTATGCGGAGAATTTTCAGTACTAAAAAGCTGTAATTTGGCATGGGTCCTTAAAAAGGGTCATTAAAAATTTACCCGAAACCTGAAAAAGGATCCATGAACAACTTTTACTAAGGGGCTAACCCTGAAATCATGAAAAAAAAACAGCTATTTCATACATTATGATCGTGTTGTGTAGCATTTTAGTAGGAAACAGCTGTTTTTGATATTTCGTTCAAATTTCATTGAAAGACCTTTCTTCGTCTGCGTTAGTGTTTGCAAGTTTTGTTTTGTACGGAACCCTTCATGTGCAAGTCCGACTCGCACTTGGCGGTTTTTATTAATACTTAAATCGCCAAAGGCTATCAAAGGTAAGCATCGAAGTTATTGCAACAGACGAGCGCTTACTGCAGCTGAAACTGTACCAATGAAAAAAAAACTCCTTACCAAAATCTAAAATGTATTTCAGAAGAGAAGTTTCCAAACTCAACGTGTCACGTTCCCTGACCGATGTGGCGGACATCGCTCTATGCCTCTTGGAATCCGATTTTAATTTTTTCTTTTCAACGCTACTGCTTTTACTTTTTTTGTCCGTAGACACTGTTGAAATGGTCCTGCAAGCAAAAAAAATATCTTAATGTCTATTTGACATGAATATTTATTAGGAAACATACTACGCCCGAGATAAATAACGTATCTCAAAATTTTTAATTTTCTATGACCAATCGTATAGTAGAGACCATTAACTATTAATCAGTTCAAGACATAACTTCGGTAAAAATCAATTTTAGGTTAGTCACTCTTGTAGTGATCTTCGTTTCATTTTGTTAAATTGTGTCCATTTAATGTTATCAAATAAACGATTTTAAGAAAAAGTATGTCGCTTGATTGGTGCTCTCTGGTACCCAATTATGGATTCATTTTCTTTGGGAGGGGAAATAACAAGCAGAAGCCGACGATCGCGGATCAAAATTCGAAATTAAATAGAATATTAATTTTGGACGTTTATCTTTAAAGTAAACTAACCCTTCTGACTTATACGCATCTAGATCTATATCCATGGACAGCATTTCTAGACCCATTAATATGACATCTTCCATGAACGATTCACCTTCACACACTACCTAGAGAAAATCAAAAAGATATGGAAAGTAGGATCTGTTCTAAATAATTAAACACAATTATTGTAAAAAGCAATGTACTTAAAACATAGGTAATTCTTATAAATTCTTACGGTAAAATATTCGTAAGGATTATCTTTAATAGTTATGTTTACTTCACAACTAGTTCGACCCTTCTTTATTGGATTGTAATAAACATTTAATGTCATTGTCTCAGCTGGTTTTAGCGTAACTTTCATTCTTAAATTGATATCAACTAAAATGAAATGCAATTTGTTGTAAATATTAGATTAAACATTCAATTTTATATTCAATTAGTTAATGTTTCTTTTACCATTATGGCCGTCTTGAACATGTCCGTCCGTGTTGGTTGGCACTGGAGCCAACCAAAATATTGGTCTAACTTCATCCATCGACTGTAAAACTTTTAAAACGACTATACTTTTTACAGTACATATATTTTTAAAGCGAATAGACTTGCTGCTGATAGAACCCAGGCATGTAACTGCAAATTGGAGCATAGCAATCCTTTGGTGCTTCAGCTGCGGTGATAACAGTTTTATTCTAGGAATAACACCTTCACCTATTAAACAGATCTTGAATGACTGTTCTTGGTTGTCTAGCAATTTTAAATTTATTTCCAACACCGCACGATATTCCTGAAAATATATTTTTGATCTGGTATTAGTACTTTTAAAACCAGCAATAATGCAACAGCAACAACTATTTTATTATACCGTTTAGTCGTTGTTGACTGTTAGTACATAACTAGCTTTAACTGCTTTAACTAGCTTTATCTTTAGTATTAAAATACTACAGTCGCGTGTGTGAAGCCGCATATTCTTTAGAATATGGGAACTTAAACTGATATTAATTACGAGAAAACGAAAATCCACTAACAGTTGTTTTTAGTTTTATCTAAAACTTGTACCCTCTTCGTCAGTTTCAATAGATTTGGGCATTTGTGATGAAAAAAAGGTCATTCACGATCTCTCCAAATTACTTATTTCGTGAAATAGAGTGCCATATATTGAATACATGTATAAATAACTGACAGATTGTTGGAGCTCTTAAGGGAAATAAAAACATCAACGGATATATCAGGGTTGTTTATTTCAAATTTTGACTGACGCCAAGCAAACAAATGATTACTTATTAGATAAAAAAACCTCGTTTTACGAGCTCTAATTTTTTTTTGCTGTTAGTTATTTAAATAAAATAGATCAAATTATGGGAAGTAATGACACACGGCAAACTGAAGGAAAGTAGGTACCTACCTAATTATTTTCTTAAATTTGATTCAAATCAAATGAACAAATTGTATACTGATAATTTTTTTGGATTAACAATGCAAAAAAAATACAATCTCACTAATCTCAATCATAACTACTGCTTTGTGTGAACATCCAAATCATTTACATACATTCTCGTAACTTACCTGTAGCGCATCTGGACTGAAAATGATTCCCAGATTCTTGTGCAGCAAGGGCTCTATGTGTGTGTCAAACTTATCTAAAGAGAATATCTTGGGATTGGAATTAAATTGATGGTGTAATTTCATGCTGAGGGCACATGCAACAAGTCCATTATTATAAAGATCAATATAACCAGTGTGACTGGAACCGACTGTGACGCAAAAAAAATGCAACGTCACCGAATTCTCCGTAAAAACACAATGCGGTGATGACTGTAAACAACAAAAATGAGAACTGTTAACAACATTGAAATACGTGCACTATTTTTATTTCTATTTTTTCTTTGCTTAATATGAATTGCAAACGTTACCTCTGGTACTTTATACTCTGATAGGTGTTTGACAATCAAATGTTCTCTAAACGTGGTCTCAATATTCCATAGATCCAATGTTGGCATAGCTCCTGTGCCGACCAGTTTGAGTGGCACTCCTTGAGCCTCAGCAGGGCACGTGTCACTTATAATAAAGCTAATGGTTTCCTCAAACTTCCGCGCTGCTGTCGCGAAGAATTGTATCTGTATGGTCCGACTGGTTCCAGGAGGAAGGAGGTTATCTTCGTTCATAATGAGGAAGTTGCCACATTTTAGCGGAGGGATTTTAATTCTGTTGAATGTTCATTAAGCATTATTACAAATAATTATTACTTTTTATGTTTATTTCTCATTCAGGATACAAACATTAAATAATTATAAGTTATGACATACTTGGTAGCTTTGTCTTTGTTGTTTGGAGGTGGTAAAGGCACAAGGGTCATTGGGTCACGCAACACTTGGTATACAAGAGGCAATTCTATCTCGTAGGTCACAGGGCATTTGCTTGTATTATTCAAAATAACCTCTCTCGTTATTCCAGTACCGACTGCTATTATATGAAAATTCAATTCGCCCAACGGAAATAAAGTAAACCTTAAAATATAAATAGATATTATGCATTTTTCTTCTGACATTTTCATACAAAAGCATTACATATAGATGTTAATTTGATCACATTCTCCAGTGAAAAATGCGTTTTATTCGTAAAAAGCATCCTAAAAAAAGAAGAAAGAAAAAAATAACAGTAAAACCGGTGAAAAACCCCCATCGTTTAAAGGACGCAGTAACAAAATAAATGCTTGTTATAACATCAACGTAAATAAACAGGCGGGCACTTACGTGTTGTAAAATGAAGCAATGGTAATGCAGACTGGGAACTGAGCAACGACGACCTGGTTCTTACTGCCGTCGAGTAGCGAGCAGATGTATGCGGGCACGTTGGACAGATTCATGGAAGTAGTGGGCGTGCACTCAAACTCGATGGCTACCAGCCTCATGCTAGCAGGGACTACCCCACACTCGGGCAAGCACTCGAACGACCGCAGTAATGACGGCTCCGGAAAGTTCTTAACTTTCTTTAACCTGATTATTAGAGTTGTACTCTGTAGGTACCTATGTTATTCGGATTCCTAATCCTATTATTGATAGGTACGTATATCTTACGCTAGGCTTTCATTTTCGGATACATTAACTAGATTATGTAATAATGTAGGTACTTAATTATTATTCTATATTTAGACCGGCTACACGCTCAGTCTTACTAGCACATGTATGAAACTTGAAACGTTAAAGCAACTGCAAATGCAAGCATGACAAGACTGCATACCAAAAATTGTGCGCTTGCATACTTCCGTATAAGATAGATTAATCAATCTGTCTTGCCTTTTCCCGTTGGGGTCGGCTTCCAGTCTAACCGGATGCAGCTGAATACCAGTGTTTTACATGCAGCGACTGCCTGTCTGACTGCCAGACCTAACATGTAACGTTATTCGTCTATTAAACACGAACTGTTTGTGCATGCAAGTTGTGGCTTTTGGCTGGGACTCGATCAAGTAACAAGACCCAGTTAAACGCAACGACTAAAAATAGAAAACTGAATACCTACAAATATTAATGTAATATTACCAATCATTAATAGGTAGAAATGTCATTAATAGCATTTCGACTAACTTGTAATATATGTTATATTTGCCTCGATTCAACAAGTACAATTCTCGGACAACTGTGGAATTTACTTTCACATTGCCATAATTGAGAAAGTTCTCGCTTGGATTTTCATGAGCACATTCAACCATAACATCGTAGCACTCCGCAGATAATGACAAATTGTCTACCAACATTGGCTCTCCTCGTCCTTCCGAGTCGAATATCTGTAAAATTATTATTCTATATATAAAGTAAAAAAAGTAATAATAAATAAATAATCACAACGATAAAAAAACACTAGCCTTTTAAAGGTATGCAATAAATCTATACAAATAAAATAAATAGGGCGCGAAAGTTGCGGAATGACACAAAGCAACACACCCTTTCCTCGCGACAGATGATGCGCCTGCGCAACTCCGCGTGCAGTGCACATAAAAATAGTTTACCGAATACAAACATACTTATTTTTATGACAAATCTGATTCTGGCGAAATGTGGGTATACTAATGGGTACACCTCTGCCTAACCCTTCGGAGATTACAGGCGCGATATATTGTAAATCTAAATCGCCTATTTATTTTTTTATTGCGTCTGTTTCGATACCGAAAACATCCCACAAAATTCATAGCAATCCTTTTTAACACCATATTATAGTTGTTTTTTTTTAATCAAATCAGACAATTTAACTAATTTGACACAGATATCATCTTACTAAAGTAACGGGTGTAAAAAGATACTTGTAAGCACAATCATTACTCTGCCTACGTCCTTGGTGACGGCAAACATAATCAGTATAGACTGTTGTGTCAGGATTCCCACAGTCCCTTCCACTGTCAACATATTTTAATTACCCAATCATAGTGCAGTCCTTTGACTGCCTCGTTGGTCTAGTGGTCGCAAGCGCAACTGCTGTGCATGAGGTCTTGGGTTCGATTCCCAGGTCGGGCAAAGTGTTATTGGGTTTTTCCATCAGGAAATACTCAGTAGCAGCCTCGGAGTCTGGATTTGTGCCCGGTTGATGGCAATAGGCTCGCCCCCTATTACATGGGACTAAAAACATAACTGGCGAAATGTGGGTGTACTAATGGGTACACCTCTGCCTAACCCTTCAGGGATTACAGGCGTGATGTTATGTTATGTTATGTTATGTTAGTGCAGTCCGCATTCGTTCCGCACCCCATAACTTATAGAACTCTAATCGAAATGAATTTTAAATTTAGCTGAATTCAACAAGCAGTATATTAGAGGAGGATTGTGGGTAACGTACGTCGATCGTTAGGATTTTGGATGATATAACACCAACTCGGCACGCTATATAAGTAACAGGAACCACTTCATTGTCATGTCTCGGCACGATGCCCGATGTCTGCGCTATTATAAAATCTTCTATGAAGTCTTGAGGGTTGTTTAACTTCCACATAATGGGTAGAATAGAATCGTTCTTTACAATAAATCTGTCATCTTCTCGACGGTAGAGTAGAAGTTTTCCATATTCTGGATATTAGTTACATCAAATGAATGTTAAAATTAGAATCATAGAAAAGAAAAAATAAATTACAGTCCTATGCAAATAATAAGTAGGCAAATAATACGAAGCTGACAGGAATAGCTAGTAGAAATACAGAAAATATAACTAGATGACTACTAAGCCTTACCAATCGTCTTAGTCAGCGGTAATATCTCAACAATCGGCAAAACTCCGCTACAAACGATGTTAACCGTAACTATTTCAGGATTGTCTTTGACACAGAACAGTAGTACACTTGTGTGTACATCCACTACTGCTGGAGCAGCCGAAATTGTTAGTTTGTCTCGACACCCAGGCTGAGACGAGGAAGAAAGATATTTAATGTAATAAAATAATAGATGCATTATGGACATCTGAACTTAAAAGAATTCGCAATTGTCACAAAAATGTTAGATTCTTACTTCCAATTGTATAAACGTCTTGTCTATTTGAAAAACATCAGTTTCTTCAAGGAACTCGATTACAATATCCGCAGTAATAAGGGAGGAATTCTTTAAATCGATCGTATAATGTTCTTCGTAGATTCTAAAAATAATTTTTTTTATAGTATTATAACTTTAACTTTATTATAACTTTAACATGGGATAACAAGTTAATTTACCAAGATGGGTACCTGTTATATCCTACAAATATTGGTCCGAATTCAAATACTTTAAGATCATCTAAATATGTTAGCTTGTAAACGTTATCTTCGTGAGTTCTTCTTACAAAATTTTCGAACATCTTTTTTGGGCGGCTATCTAATCTGAAATAATAACGTACATACAATGAAACGCGTATGAAGAGTTGCACCAAAAGTATCTATCACTATCGGTAAACGTTTAGTATACCTCGGTAAATCACAAATTCCGTTAACATTAATATCAACTCTTGATTCAGGCCATCCACTAACTTCGACGAACCGTTTGACGCTATAGTTACCTTCGTCTTGAGGACTAAAAGAATATTTGCATCTTACTAGATCTCCAGGTTGTAATACTAAACGCGAATGAGTCGCTGAAAGAAGCATGGCATAAGTTGATTGGTTAAAGTGAAAATATCAAAAAATCGAACTGCAAAAGTAACTAAAAAGCTTAAAACAAAATCAGTTTACAAAAAGTCTTATGCATTTAGTGGCAGTAAAGTACAGACACCTCATTGTTTTCCCGTAGCTACGATGGTTTAGGCTAAAATCCACTGCCCCGTCTCAAAAACTTACAGAGTAACGCACTTAAAATTTTGTAAAAATATAATTCCAGTTATTATTAACAGGAATTATATTTACCTAACTTAACTTTATAGTTTAATATTAAACTTTAAAAACAAACACTTTAGCAAGCTAAGTCACTGTGCGTTCTCGTGCAGCAGCTCGCGAACCTACAGATCGCCAAGCCTCGTCGCTAAAACTCCTTTTTCAAGACGAGGCGCAGTAAATACGTTTGTTTCGCACCGCAAACGCCTTGAAGATGATTTTGTGGCGCGGCTCCAGCAGCTGCGGCCTCGGCGCATACATTTTCTTTAAATGTGTAGCTTGAAAATGACACCGAATAATTTGGCATGCTTGTTAATTTGTTGACAGTGCTTCTCCCATATCCAAGTCGCGGAACCATGATCCTCAACCCGCATCGGTGCCTTTACAGGCAGGGGCTTCTTAGCGAGAGCAGTTAGGTGCACGGCGATACTAGCAAAATCTCCACGAACATGTTGAAATTTGACGGACATTACAAAAACGGACCATGAGTCTTGCGGTGGCAGGGGGAGGACCCTTAAAATCGGAAGCGGGGCAGGTGCATATGGAGCACACGCTCAGACCCAGCATTCTTCGGGGTCAACGATGAAAAAACTGCTGACGAGAAACTAGCCGCCGATAGATAGAGGTTAGCGACACATGTTGACGTGCGATTCACTCGACGGTGACCCAGATAGCGCTACCGTTTGACGCCACATGTGGAGTTCGTTGCGCAAATTATCTACGGCATTTTCTAATGCATTAAACTTCTGCACATTTACTGGCTTGCCTTTAGAAGAACAACGTCCATCAGTAGATAATAGGCAAGTCCGTAATCACATACGTTGAAACGCCGTTAGGGTCGGTCTTCTTTACCAGCTTGGTAATGTGCTGTATGCATATCTTGGACTGGTACGCCGGCGGAACATCTTGTGGATGCATTGTTTAAGCCACGATGTCTTCCTCACTTAATTTTAAGGCGCAGATCTGACACCTCACCTCTGACACTGAGGATGCCTCCGGCCATCATATGTAACTACTGCTGCAGGAACGCCAATAGGTTGTTCACCACAAGTTACTGACTCATGGCGATTTCAATTACCTACTAAAGGAAAAGAATTCCGTTTGCACCCTTACGTCGTTTTGCGATGATAAATGCCATAAACAATATTTGTGAAACTATATTCCCGGAAAAGTATTCGGCGACTTGGAATTTGATTAACGTTTATAATGAATACCAGATTTTCTTCTCTTCATTGCATCAACACCAAAAGTATTTCTCACGAATGAGTTTACTTCTGCCAAAACGAGCCAATCCACAATCTCTCAATATTTCAATTAATTACGTTAAACTAATTCAATATGCCCGATGTGTTACATTATAATAACACTTGAAATTAACCAGCGTTATATATTCAAAATCATTACAATTACTTCGAAGAATGGGAGAAATTTTGGCGTGGTTTGGTGCGTTATGGCAGACTAAACTCGAACTAAAAAAGTCGTCATACTTAATGCCACCGATGGTAAAATTCACAAAGGTCGATGTTTTGAATCCGCTATAGAAATCTGTCGCTGCTGCAATATTTGAAGCTACGAGAAAAACTTTGATGGAAAACAGTGAAAAACTTATGTTTAATAAAAAAAATAGGTATTTACTAAGAATGGGTCTGACGCTGGGTAGCGGGAGCGGATATAAATCTGTTTCCTCGTTACTTTCTTCGTGGGGACTCGTTCCTACAGACGTTGGGGGAATATCACCCGTCGATGTTTGCGACGAAGTCACCTGAAAGTACGAATTAATTTTTGTTCTTATCCTATAATGTGCTAAGTTGGGCCTCCCTAAAGTCTAGAAGAGCCGGCCTCAAAAATATAAGTGAACAATTTCCATTAAAATGACTACATCCATTGCATCAGAATATATATATTACTGTAACTTCACAATTTTAGCTAAACATTTATTTAAAAGTGGTAAAAAAAACTTTACAAGCGTCATTACCTTTTTGCCACAAGTGCAATGCCACTTTGAAAGAATGTTTAACACATTATCTTGGTTGGAGTCATCCAATAAATTAAGGTCGGTTAGTTGGTTACATTCACATTTTTTTATCTGAAATAAAATATAATGGATTTTGTTGTTTTACGCTAGCACAATAATTTGCACCTGCCATGTCGTTGTTTATGCTTTTTTGTTGCATAAAGTTTAATTAATAAATGTTAGTTATGACTAGGTATGTTGTGTTGGTCACCCGTAGAACGACCTATGTCTGGAGAGCACTGGTGTCAACTGGAAAATAAAAGCGCTGTACTGTCTCTCCAGCTACTCCTATATGACGGCCCTTACCGCTGCTATTGCAGCGTGACCGACGCTCGGTCGAGCAGGTGTCTGCTCCCGTCCCACAAGGACCTGGCGATGATCAGCCCTATGCACACGCTACACGCACAAGGCACCTGGTGCTTGGCCACATCTTCGTGTCCTGCAACACTGACATAGCGACGCGAAGATTTTGCCGTTTAGATCCCCGGACGATTAAGGCTCGAAGAAGAAGGTACAGTATCTCAATTACTTCCTTGCTTTCTGAGGTCAACCCCGTCGCCGGCCGTCAGTAGTCAACACTTGCATCCTGGGCCGCCATGGACCTCACATAGAATCTACTGATACGCTTATACAAAACTAAGTATTTGCCGCCGCGGCCGAAATTCGGTTGGGCGAATGTTATTATATTAATATTATATTTACTAATAATTAAAAGAAGTTTACCGATTTTTCATCTAAGTACCACCACTGAAGTGGTGCCTCATGATTTATCGTGGGAAAAGTTTTAGGCAACAAAACAGTGAATTCTTTTGTAGTCACAGGATTTTTAAGTATATCATACTTTTCATCTTCTTTTAAAGCGTCTCTAACAAGTTGCGAGTGTGAAAACATATATAATAGACCTTCCTTGTAACGCAAACAAGGGCACATTAATAATGTCAATGGGAAGCCTCTGTTCTCAAAGCTGACGTCAGACATCTGTAATAAAAAATGTTTAACAGATATATTCCTTTAGGAAAACACCAAAGCACCTTAATATATTTTAAACAATTGTTTGATGTTTGACGAACCTGAAGATGCAATTCAGATTTCTTCTTATTTTTCTTTTGAACTGAGCCTACTATCTGACCGTTAAAGGTATATAAAGGGTTCCCTACGTCGCAGTCATCAATGATCCAATTATTTGCGATATTTATAAGGTTCTCATACGTCATTTTGTTATATTCGTTGTATTTTGCATTCATGGCAGCAAATTCATTGCTTGGTTTACCTTAAATTTAGAAAATCATTGGGTAGTACACGTTGAAAGTATAAAGTACGTAATTAAAATTCGGTACTCATTAAACATCATGTATGTATCCGTACCTCTAGTTTCTTCCTTTTTTGGTTTTTTCTTTATGTCGGCTGCATCTATTGAGAATTGGCTACGCACATCTACTAAATAAAATATAATAGTTAATCATCCAGTTCCCCGATGGTTTTAATTACGAATCAGATGACTATAGATGTATTTGTATAAAACCTGGGGGGCAGGGGCGGTCAGCTGGTCCCCTAATGAATTAAAATACTCGTTCGCTTCGTTGTGCTATGTGAAAAAAATTACGGCAGTAGTACCTATACAGGGTTAACTGTAAATACACTGAAAACCCAGAAAGGAGTGTTTGTACTCTTCAATGGAAACAACTTTTACTATGGAACAACTGCGAAATCATAAAAAAATAATCAGTTGTTTCCTAACAAAAAAGCTTTACAAAACGATTATAATGTATGGAACAGCTGATAAAGAAGTCAAAAGCAAAATTATCAGAGCTAAGTTGGCTTTACAAGTTCACGGATTATATGATTGGCCAATCATTCTTACAAGTTCCTTTTTATAAACGATTTGCTATATTATCAGCCGAGTGCTGTACCTACCCTTTCCCACCTTTTCTTTCTTGCTGCCGTCTGTTGATGGTGCTCTGAAATCAACACTACGTAAATTTTATAAAGTTATCTTTGAAATGTGCCGTAGGTAATGGGTATTAAACTTAGGATAAGGTGTAAGTCAATCAGTGCATTTATATTAGCGCTAAACCAATTTCAAAAGACTCAACAAGCCCCATTGAATGTGGTCGAAAATGAAGTTTACACAGACAAACGAGTCATATCATCAGCAAAGCTTACCCTCTAAAGTATAAGGTAGATAAAAAAGGTAGATAGATAAACTACAATAACATGGCGCGCCCCTCCACAATTCAAAAGTTTTAAACTATTTACAAGACTCATAACGCATGTGTGCGTTCTGAGACGGCTCTCGAAAAAAAAACAAATTACCGATTTATTGCTCGACTAGAGGCGTTATTAATTGTTTATTACTATTAGTATGGCGCTGCACTGACATACTCTATGAAAATGACAAAATAATTGCGTTGTCTTGCGCGGTCGGCTAGTTATGATTAGTTGCCCAACGAATCTGCCTGCTACTGACGACGATAACTTACAACTACATTCAAACTCTTTCATAAGCATGTGACTACACATATTGAAATAGTAATATGGAGGGGCGCGCCTTGTTATAGTAGTTTCATCCCTATATTTAACTGAATGCCTTAACAAAAACACTTACATTCCAAGATTTTCTAAATATTTATGCCTTCTTTCATGTAATCCGTAAGTAATATATATTGCTTTTAATTCTGGAGAAACATTATCATACTCCTCAGCATCCATTTCTTCAATTGAGGCTACGATATCCTCTATTTCATCGTCGTCAAACACTTTTGATTGGGGTCTGTAGATATTTACAAGATTTATGGAGCTAGATGAGTCTAATTTGGCGCAAACTATACAAGTAACTGAAGGATAAAGAGCTAATATAAATAAATGTAGGTACATACATACATATAAACATATATTACTTTATAATGCGCGTAAGCTGACTGTTGGTTTTGAATAAACTTAGTCGTTC
The DNA here is from genome assembly GCA_949774945.1 of Hoplodrina ambigua. NCBI lineage: Eukaryota > Metazoa > Arthropoda > Insecta > Lepidoptera > Noctuidae > Hoplodrina > Hoplodrina ambigua. The sequence continues at coordinate 5,260,651 of OX458969.1, read as the reverse complement.
TACATCTGCAGATACACGCTACGCAACAGCTCATTGAAAAGTATATATTAAAAAGACAGATATTAGGTATTAGCAGGGTGACTGCAGTTGACACGCACCATAAAACGCTTCGACCACCACTCGTAATCGCACTACGGCCGAGATGTGGCTTAAGCCAGACGAATAGTGTTCAACTGTATAAATAGTGTCAAAGCTGCAATGATCAAAAGTACTTACTCGGTTAGTAGGATCTCGGCTTCTCGTTGAGCTTCGTCTTGTGCTTGGACCCATTTAGAGAAATCCGATTGACAGAGTATGAGATGTAGATTTCGAATACTGCGTTTACATTTAATCATTGTGACCAGAACTAAGGGAGGGTTCTTTAGTACGATACTTGTCAGTGAGTCTACCACAAAACCGTGGTGATATTTGGGCTGAAGGAATAACTCAGTAAGAAGTTGTTCAACTAAATCCTGAAAAAAAGTAAAAATATAATTGTATTTGCTGGTGATATTTTATTCTACTAACGTTCAAATTATTATAATGTAGCTGACTGTCGTTATGACCTGTAATAATAATATACAAAGTTCGTGAATATAACCATTTGAAATAATGTCGTCGACCCCATAGCCTCTAACGCTGAGTGAGATACGATGGACGAAGAGGGAGACTTCTTTTTCTTCTTATCACTGCCTTTTGAACGCGGAGTAGGGACGTTTCTTGTCATGGCTAAATATTGAATTTTCATTAAAAGAATTTCAAATTCATCTTTATCTTGGTTGAACTCATCTGTCAAAAGACAATAAATTAATAATTAATTTTCTTTTCTAGTAACGAATTAAGGCAGGTCCAAAACAAAATTTGTTTTCACCTTCTTCTTGTTCAGGTTTGGGATCGGTATCGATTTTCGAAGTTCTCTTCAACATTTCGTAATTCTCGTTAATGGCGGTAACAACCAATTCTTTTGCCGGGATATCAGTGTCACATAACGCGTGAACTATGCAGTGATCCACATTGACTACGGGTATTTTTAGATGTTTAGCTACTGAATAAGCCATTTCTTGACAATTCATTTCTAAAACAAACAGACATTTTAAATGAATGATGAAAATGAAGGTAGCGAAAGCGGCAGCGTGAGACAATCAATTTTTTTATAGGTACGTGATAAATCAGTTGGTGACGGATCGGGTCAGGTCGGCATTTCAGTTCGAATAAAAATATAACATTTGTTCACCAAACGAAATAACTACTATCATCAAAATGAGTAACTCTGAGCAACATCACTATGGAACGACTTTTCTTATTAGTTTAAAAATCTCTGTTTATGGTAGGGAACGATGTAAGACATGTGAACAAGTATTGTGCTTACGTGTGTGCGTGCTACAGTACAGGGTTCGTGACTTCGTGAGGGTATTTAAAGTTTAGTCATAAGTTTAAACCTTTTTTCGTACAAAAAAAAAACATAAGTAATAAAAGGTAACAAGAAGGTTAGTCTCGATGTGGTCCGAAACAAAACCACTATCGTACCTTATGGTGCGAAAAACATGTAACTTTTGGCTTCGTCAATTGTTTTTTACCACCCGCTATAGGTACTTATAACTAATACAATATGTGCTCTCTTTACCTTCACAAGGAGAGCCATGAAAAAATATGAGAATGCCTTTTGATTGTTTCTCGCCAAACGATTCCGATTTAACTACATCATCGTGTAAACAATCTCTTAACGGGTCCACATCGTTAGCCTTCATATCTTTCATTTCATCTGGAAGAATAACCTTTAATTAGAACCGTATAACGGATTTAGAAAAAACAGTCATTCAGGATTCTAGATACCTCCTTCGTAAGGAAAAATACACAAAAAACATGACCCGTTGGCACAATAAATAAATTGATAAAATCAAATTGTTTTAAATAACATACGTAGTTCGTCTAAAAAATCCGTTCCGTGTCCTGTATTATGATTATATAATGAAAAAGTATGCGTGCATAATACGCTACATTATGATCCTAAAAGCGGTACAATGAGAGCCACTTTACGAGCAAGTGTGTTGAAAATATGATAACCTGTAGGTTTAGTAGAACCAAGAGCAATGTCAATCGACCCTCTCAATCACATCATCATATCATATCAGCCGGACGACGTCCACTGCTGGACATAGGCAAATCAGATAAAACTCCTTAATAGAAATAAAATATTTTGGCGGTTTACAAACATCAAATTCAATGTATTTTCACGTTTTGACCGTTCGTCGTGTGCGTCGGTGCAGGGGTCTTATTTACAAGAGAATGTTCAAATTCAGCTATTCGTAACCGTGCCCTGCTGGTTAATTGAAGGGGTTCTAAATGAAAAGACAAGCATAACGGTAAGGCACGTGCACACTCAGCTTTTTCCTAGGGGGGCAAATTAACCCAAGTCATAATCTTGTTTGATAACCAAAAGATTTTCTAGGTTTTACTGCAGTTTTTTCTTAAGTTTAGCTGGGTATTTATCAGCTATCTGTATGAGCTAAGAGTTGGCAGCTGGCTCACCTGAACTAAATCTATGTGCCCCACTCAGTAGACCTACGACAATGGAAGGGATAACATACCTGCCATTATTTCAGCATCAGTACGTATCCTTGTAGGTGCGAGAGCATTCGCTTTGGCTTGTGCGGGCGATTTCGGGCCTTTGGGGCTTTTTAATTTTCTAAAATCAATTAATCAAAATTTGATGTAAAAAATCAATAATAGTGATCCGATTTCCGAACTAAAATTTTTATCAAATAATAAAATAACGTTGCAATCGTCGTAAAAGCCTGGTGGTTAAGATGCCCGCTTCTTTTACAAGAGTTTGTGGGATCCAATCCGGACATGTAGTAATGTGACATTTTCAATTCATATGTACTTTCTAAGTTTATCTTAGACATCACTGAGATTAAAGAAGGAAATATTGTGGACTAATAATGTAGTTAGTATAAGTCTAAAATCGCCAATCCGCCTTGCACAAATTTGGTGATCAATGCTTTGTCTTCTCTATATGACAAAATATATTAAATGACAAAATACATACTTTGCTGAAGGTACGGCCTTTGCGAGCATTTTGTTACCGGTGGCAATTTTTACATCTTTAGCCCTGAAAACAAAATAAGTAGAATTGTAGATGTATGTCTTTAGACGGGTCATTTCTAAAGAAATGAAAATCATGAGAACCTTACAATTCTAATTAGGAGTGTAAACTGTTTTAGTTCTAAAGTTATATTGACATAATGGTAGTAGGTGTGTGCATTTCAGTATACTGAATGCTACGAGGTTTCGCCGTTACGAAAAGAAGAAGATTGGGGCCATAAGAGTACCGCAGACCGCTCATAGGGAATGTATGGGCATAGTGTAGCGCACGGCACAAAACGCCGTCTCTGAATAGGCAACAATAACTTGCAAACAAATTGCTTACTTCTTGACTCGTTCCTGAAAATTGTCATAAAACTTCACAACTTCTTGTGGCAGTCCATCTCCTGGTTTAATAGCAGGAACTAACATTTCTTCTGGCCTATTATAGTATTTATATAGTAATTGAAATATTTCCTCCTCTTTTTTCCATTTTCTAAAAGAGAAGCGACACATTATTATTTATGGGTATCTTTATGAAGACAGGAGTAGGTGTTCATGTAATAGCTTTAATAGGTAAACTCCTAAATATAGTATGAAGGCTTGTAGCATTGGCTGCCAGCACACCGTGCACCGTTCAGGCCCGCGCGGCCTCAATTGATTGTTTTGTCAAATTAAAATTTATTAAAATTTTAAATATTAAATCACACGTTTTCAAGCCCTAACTTGAATGCATATTATTTGTTGCGTCGGATCGGTGGTGTATGAGCTAATGTGTGCGATAAATTGTGAAGAATGCAGAACAGCTCGAGTTGACTTGATACCGATGCGATACAGAGCTAAAGTCAAACTAAGACTTCGATTGTTATAATGAAGAGGGTTCCTTGTAAAAATATAATAGTATAGTAGTAGTATATATGTAGTTTACTTACTCATCAGTATGAGCAATTATGAGCTCTATAGGAAATGGACAAGGATTCGTTAGTCCGAAGTAAATGTCAGTTGTTTCTGCCCATGGCAATGTTGGCACGAAGCATACGTTAGGACCGATTATATGCACGTGAGGGACTATGCCTTGACCCGTCACTGGAATCGTCATTTTATTGGGGTTCATGTGAAATCTGAATATCAGTACGCCTTCATATACCATCTGTTTCAAAAAACAGGTTTACTAGTTTCAAAAAGTAATTCGAATTAAAATTTTAAAGATTTATAAAGACAATTAATTAAAATATAAAAACGGGAATGTTCTTGATTACTGAAGTACCTAATAGATCGACTATTTCAAATAAACCATTGTTGATATATAATTATAATAAAGCACTTTTGATATGTCAAGGAGTCAGTCAGTCAGAAAGAAGATGCTCGTCCCAAACAATAGGTTTCTATGGAGAATAACAAGCGAGAAATTTTAAAGTATTGATAGTTATCTCAACTTAAGTTGCTCCATTTGCACCAAGGTAGCCGCAAATAGTACTCGCACATGAATTAAGGCACCCCAACCTGATCGGTGAAAGTTAGACATGAGACCAATAGACAAGTTTTTGGTGCTGTAAAATAAGTTGTATTGGACATTGTCTGAAAACTAATCAAAATTTCCGTAGTAATAAAAACAAGTGCTATGCGATTTCCGTTTCAGTAAGTGATTGAAATTTTCACTATAAAGCAATAAAGTTACGGTAGGTACATGCTTTGATACATAAAAATTGCATGCCGTATGGTGCCATCAGTGGGTAACTCGGGGTAAATAAAAAAATAACGTACCTCCGTTGTTGGCTTAAAAGCGACGCTGAGCCACCCTCCTTCCCCAGGTTCATATTTTCCTGAACTGTCGAGAACTACCATAGGATTATGTCCTGGCGCCTTCAGTCTCAAAGTGACATACCAAATACACGTAGGCTTACCCCTAAAAAAGCAGTTTATATGTACCTACGTATCTAATACTCCGATGTTAACATGATGGTGGGGATATTTAATGTAATACCGGGATTATCATTATAGTCGCAGTAACCTCTCCACTCCTCAAGCATCTTAGAGTAGGTTGTGCTAGCGGTCATTTTTAGAGGCATATATCTTATTATGTGTGCAATTAGTGCCTTCCATTTTATCCGCGTAGATATTGTAACATTGCTCAGGCAAGAAGCATAGTCCTTTTATAGTTCCAGGTCACTATCTATCTCAAAGGTATATAAAAACATAAATAACAATTAAAAACTTACACGTTTTTTAATGGAATTGAACAAATAATTTTATCTCCACACCTCACAGATCCAAAATCAATAGATGCAACGTTTGATGCTAAATAAGGCACGGCGCAGAGAGCTTTAATCTGGATTGGAATCGTCACCCCATATGGCACCTAATCAATAAAAATAAAATCATTAGAAACTTTATTCAAATGTTGGATTTAATAAGTAGGTACCTACTATTAAGGATTGCCCAAGTCGCGATATCCAAAGAAAATTTTGCAAGCCTTTTCCCAAAACATCCTCATGTAAGTATGCATTGCGATGCACGCAAAACCTCATACACCCTAATTAGTATCTATGTATATTCAAAAAAAAAAAAAACTATAAAAAATTGTATAATAAATAATAAGACGAAAATAACATCTATAATATTATTTAATTAAACGATGCCAAGTACTTTAAAAAAAAAAACAGTTTTCTTGATTAAACGTTTGGGCATACTACTCTACACGCACACATAAATATCGCACATAAAAACACGTGTAGCTGCCAGTTAGCTAGCCACGGCATATGTACATACCTACACACCTAGACACAGATCAGACACATGTAGTTATTTCATGTAACACATGTAGTTTATTGTTATTATCATTTAATAAGCGATGTCAGATGTATACCTAAAAATAGTGGAAATTAATAAAGTCTGAAGTGAGATAATAGTTTCTTATTTTTTTTCAACCTTAGGTACCTACGCTCTTAAACTACAAACATTGCAGAACATACGTGGAGGTATCTTGAAAAGTCTAGTAAGAGGCTTTTAACATTTTCTTGTGGGCGTCGCGACTGGGCCACCTTGCATAAGACCAATATAAGTATACCGTTTAAGTTACCTCTAGGTTGAAAGATGTTTCCACATTTTGTTCCAGTTCGGTAAAGTCGACAGAAGTAGGCATGAATGTTACTTCTATTTTACCGGTCTCACCAGGACATAGTTTTCCACATAATTTCATACCGAGCCATACGGGAACATGTGTGCCTTTAGCAAAATGTAATTTCGTCGCAATAGGTCCATAATTAATCACTTCAGCGATGCATTGCACCTGTTGATAGGTATTATTAATTTGAAATACACGTGCGAATATTTCAAAGCCGCATAGCAGCTAATAACGTAGTACTTCACTTACCGTGCTTCCAGTAATTACTACTCCATAGTCTATGATGTACGGCACAGTGTGAAATCCGGGTATTGGTCCACTTTTGGGCGACGTATAGTAAGCGGTCAATAATTCTGGACGGCTCTTTATATGTTCTATAACCATTATTCTTTCTATTGCTAATTCAATATCGATTAAAGAAGGATATGCATCCTGAAAAAAATAAAAATATTTTTATTTTTATCGTTAACTAAAGAAGCTACATATGGCAACATATCAATATTAATACCCAAGATGAGCAAATGTGCCAATCGTCTGCAAACTCAGGATCTTCAAAACATTTATCGGTCAAAGGTGAGTTTAAATGTTCTTCTTTGCCATTACTAAACATTTCGCTGATGGCTGCCAAATATTGCTGCGTCAAATATGGAATAGCCATGTATCCTATTTCCGGATTTAACTGAAAGTATTTTATACATTAGTGCAATCATAATAAGTAAATATACAAAATAGCAAACCGTAACTGAACATATTACACAATCATGATATGACAGTCTTTTGGCATAGTCATGATATTTTCATAGCCAAATCACAGTTGTAATAATAGTCTTAAATTATTTATTGTTATGATGAAGATATCAAAGGATACCTTCACGTCTAAACACTAACCAATTTCAATCTGATTACAAAACCAGCTCTAACTTTAATCTAAGCTTAAACGCAGATTGAAAACTTTTTTTTTTAGTTTGAAGCGATGATTCCATGTGGCGTGAGTTCGAGCAGGCGTCGGGAGTGTCACGGCAGATTCAACATTTTTTTAAATTGTCCCTAAATGCGTGAAAAAACTTTTACTGAATATTTTTTGCTTTCATTTGAGTGAATTGTGCATTCACTAAACACATAACACTAAAATCTGCCGTATCATGTATACAAAGATTGTTTGCAACTTCAGTAGTTTCTACCTCCTAAATAATAGTATGGAAGTATATAGGTAGAATTAGTAAAAAGTAAGGTTAGGTTGAGTCTTAGGTTTAAGTATATAGGTAGATAATTAATTGTAAATATAATTATAACAACTTACTTTTTCCGCCTCCGGTTTAAGCAACGTTAAATATATTTGAGGTATAACACCCCAACCAAAAACTTCTATAGGAATATGAGGAAGATGTCCAATTTCTAACAAAAATACTCTATGGAAATAGCCCACCACGCCGGGGCGCATTACGATCTTCATTTCGATTTCTTCGTCAGGTTCCAGTGATTTCTCAGGAGGCAATAATTCAAGAATAGTTCCTTCTAGTTCATTTTCAAATATTGGCTCATTTAAATACGTTTTATATGCAAAATTTAGTATAGCAGTATTACATATTTTTAACCCTTCAATGGCATGTTCATGAAATGATCTAATTTTGAAATTTATACTTTCAGCGCTTATTTTATACCTTAGATCGCAGCTTTGGCCGGTTACAATGACCGTCTCAGGTGGCCCACCCAAAACTTCACATTCCAGGGTGGCGCGGACACTAATATTACATTTGGGTCTGAATATGACGTGCACATATTGAATCTCGCCAGGTTTCAGCAGTCCTCGATGTAATACCAATTGCAAAACGTCGTTGATGTCTATTTTGTTTGAAGGCTTATAAGGCCTGGCAAACTTGTGCATCCATTCAAATTCTGTGTCATAATCACCGTCTATCATAGGTATTATTTTTCTTATCAATTGATATCTCATCGGTTCAGTATCACTGAGCATAGAATCGAGTGGTCTGTCATTACTAACACTATCTTTCTCATGCATTGATTCGTTTAGTGTATTATTATTAGCCACAATCGCATGCGGAGAGCTTTCTAGAATATAAGATTGGTGCCTAATGTAAAAGATCAAATTCGTAAATCAACGAAACTTATACTACGTTCAATTCTAACTAATTTATTTATCAAACATATAAATACTCACCGGTATCTTCTGCGTATTCAGAAAGGACCCTCTCTTGACTAACTGCATTACATACGTAGCCTACTGGGATCTCAGGCTGTGGCTAAAACAAGACCACTACTAGTTGATGTATATACCATAATATGTACTAATCTTAGAATAAGTTAGATTGCCTTTTAGTGAAACTTTCTTGATAAAACTACTGAATTAAACAAAGACATTGACAAAATTATCAACTAAAATAACTGGTTCAACGTTTGTTTTTTTTTTTTTTTTTTTTACCGATGGGAAATCATCAAATGACTTCCCCCGCCCTGGGCGGGGCGGGAGGGAGTGTCAGACTTTTACTGACCAAAACCCATCCATGCTCCTTCCTGTGCCCTTTGCGTTCCGGGGGCGCGGCATCTCCTTCGAACAACCCGCAGCCCCGGCAGGCATCGGCCCTTAGTGGCCCCTTCAATTGTTTGCTGACATCTCTTTGAGGCGCGCGTGGAACACGAACGCGCCGTCGACACGGTTGGTTCAACGTTTAAGGTAACATGTTAGTCGAAGTCAAATAATTTATTTTAATTAGACGATTCAAAGGCACTTTTGGACATCATACAAGAAAAAGGAATTTCATCTAAAACCTTCCAAAAAGTATTTTCGTATTAAATAAGAATGGGCGTAAATCTCCATACTTACGTCTTTCTAATTAAATGTTTTGTAATATTTTAAATACGATGTGCCTCGCATGGTAGTTAAGTAAGTAATAGTAGGTATGTACTTACTACGGGAAGATTTGTAATCAAACATTTTTTCCATTGAAATCTATAACAAACCAAGACTGGGGTTGGATTTTGTATTTTTATGGTTTTGCTGGATATAGTCCCATTTAAAATACATTGAAAATCTAGTTTCGGTGATACAATAAATACATTTGGGAAGTTGATTTTTCCGATTAGTTTTATGGCATCCTAAAACCGAAATTAATAAACATATTATTATATTAATCGTTCTAAAGCGTTTTAAGAACATTTAGTTTTAACGTTTTACTAATGATTTATGTAAATGTAATTACTTTATTTTTGTGCCCTTTAAATTTAATCCTCATTAAATCACAATAAACTCTTGACTTGAGGTTTAAATGTTTCGTAGTATCAAAGAGTACTTGCAGTTTCATAACCTCTTGGTCATCTAGTCGCTCCTCCACCATATGTGTGAGATTGAAAGCAATTTTAATTTTGCGAATATCTTGAAAAAAATCTAATGATCCGTGGCGTAACGGTGCAACCGGCTTCAAAGTTAGGTAGTCAATAAACGTTCGTGATTGATGCGGACCGATTTTCTTCAGCATATTTTGAAGATTTAAATCTGACTTCCTGTATTGTATACAACCACACGTCATACTTTCTTCGTCATGTGGTATTCTATAAGTATGTTGCTTCTGAATTATTGCAAATGGTGGTTTAACACTAATGTCTAAATCCAGTGGCAGTTTAGAAACATTTTTAATAGTGATAATATCTGAAAAAAATTAATTGTATTAGAAGTAGGTACTCTTTTGATTTTTGCAACAGTACAGCTTAACAGCTTTCGGTTTTTGCCAGGCAATAAAATTAACCCAAAGACACTTTTTTAAGATCAAATTAGCGCCAGTGTATATTTATATAATGATCACGCATATAAAAATGATTAAGAGCCTATAGGTACATTAAGTGAACATCTTTTCAAACAATCCATAACTGAGAAGATGCTACTACAAAATTTGATTGATTTTACTTACAAATAAACCTTTAATAACAAAGCTTCGCACCTGTTAACTTATAAAATTCACTGTACGGACCGTAGTCATATTGTAATTCTACAATTGAAGAAGACACCTCTATTTTCGGATCGACGAACTCCGCTATAATTGGACACTCCATTAACAACTCTTTTTTATTGATGCCTTCTACACTTCCAATTAAATACCACGTTTCCTTGCATGTTGTCACTTTATGAGAACATCCCGTTACTGTCAATTCAATTTTTTCCCCTGCAGAAATTTTAAATGATCGTGGTTCCAAACTGAAGAATCCTCTAAAAAATGAAACATAATTTAAAAATTAATTAGTAGTGTTTTAATTCGTATTTACTTTACTCAGCCATACATACACGATTGGTTGTTTCGTTTTGGGTGGCTTGTAATATTCACTCCACTCTAGCGCATGCAATCGCGTCCCACAGTTTTCCACAATAACTTTGCATTCCAGAGGTATTTTAGTAAAATGCCGCCCGAGGACTATTTGATCACGTAGCTCACCAACCGTTATGCTTGTCCCAAAACCAGTTGCAGATAAAGGTACTAACTAGATTGTAAAAACAAATTATTTTATCATAGCGCTCCTAAACGGACCATAGTTTCTGTATTCGTATTGCAGTACACAAATTCGATTTTACACAAAATGTACTATCAATCAAATTGATACATACATATTTTATATTCGTGCACCACGTACGTAGGTATATAAAATAATATTGGTATACTACATTCATTCATTCGAATGTGAGTGTCGTTGTTCAGTATGTTGGATGTTTTTGTTTTTATATAATTTTTATATATTAGAAAATATAAATACAAAGTTTTATTAAAAGGAACTTTAACTCACAATGTCCTTCACTTTTTCTAAATGTAACACTACTTTATTAGTATAGGTGGCGGCGTCGATCAAATACAAACTTAATGTTAAATCTTTTTCTGATTCAGGCTCTACGAAGTCTTCCGCTGGTGATATCTGCCATCTACCATCTTTGTTCAACTAGAAAATAATAGAGTCTAGGTATGTATAACGTTTATATGAAAAATGTTAACTAAAATAACAACCACTACGTTAGAAAAACTTAGCTACTGCTACTGATACAGAACGGGTTGCTCTATTGTCAAATAGTACACATACGAGCTTACCAACGATGCGGTGAAGTAAACATTCACTGGAGAATCGTTGAATAACGTTAGAATTTTCTCCGATTTCATTAATAACTTGGTTTGACCCCAATGTAGTGCCATGGGAGTGCATGTGACGATGGGTCGGACACCACAGCCCGTGATGTGACATATCTCAATAGGCTTGGACAATCCAAACAAATTCAACCTATTGAAACAATCAGAAGATTTAAAATACCTGCCTATATTCTATAACGGATAATGTGTACAGTTGTTTTTGTTTTTTGTTATATCTCTTCACCAAATTGGAGTGTAATAAGGAAAGACTAGCTTAATATGTAGTATATTTACTAGCATACCTCACACTACATTCCTGAACGCCAAGCACACTTGTTTTTATAGTGACTGGGAAGCATATCGTACTGTTCGGTTCGATAAAACCTTCTTTTATTCCAACATTGACTTCTAAAGTAGATTCTTCCTAAAAAAATATGAAAAATACCATCAAAATATCTTATTATAATATGCATAATATAATATGATTTTTTATTCAAACATGTTTTTACCTTTCTAACTGACATACACATTGTTTAATTAAATAGTATGAAGTATAATAATATTTATGTAGTATGTATTATTAATTATGTTTATCATTATCAGATAAATAGGTAATAAAGAGTTACAGACAGATATCGAAAGATGTGAAACTACATGCATCAAAAAACATATTGCTTTTTGACAATGGTGAACTGAATTGCGTAAAAATAAAAACATTCAGAAGTAAAAACTCGCTACGAATAAAGCAGACATTTGACATTAAATCTCATAAAACTTCTACACCATAACACACTCTTAATAAACACTAAGATCTTTGCTTTTGCAAAATAATGTTTTGAAAGATTTCATTCTTTGTCTTTTGTTTGTTTTATACTATAAATTCATAACATGTAAGTAATAAGTCATTACAATACATTGGTGCCAATTCCCTTGTTCACAAACTAGACTAAATTTAGAAAATTGACATCTCTTACTAACATACAGCGAAAGAAAAGGACGGTGACATTAAAGAACTAAGTTAGAGATGTCAAATTAGTTTTGCCTTGATTTTCTCCATATTTTTAATCTATACGTTTCAAGATGTCAACTATAAATGTATGAATGTGTCAGATTGACTTAATTTGACAGCTCTTATTTACATAAGTCTCTTTCTTGTTTTATTGGACAGAAAAAGATGAAAATAGTCTAATTTTAGTTTAGTTTGTGACCAAGGGAATCGGCACCAGTATCGACCCCGGAATTACAAACTGCTTAGAACTCGCAATAATTCCACGAGACAGGCTCGACTTAGCGCAGAGTTCACAAAATAAATATTAAAACGATTAAATATTAAAGGTTCCGCTTACCTCTAGTTCTTCCAGTGTGAAATAGCACTGAAATTCGTTTGAGGTAATAACCATTTCACTTTCATAAGTGAAGTCTATGAAACAGGCTCGCAGTTTTATATCCGGCGCCGGCGTTATCTCGGGTACCATGGCGTTGTACATCACCGGGACGACTATCGGAGGACTGTCGGACTTCTCTAGTTCCAACTCAAGTGAGGTTTGATTGGCTCTCACTAAGTTCGCCGTTAATGTAACCTGTGATATTGATAACGATTATTTTTAAATATCAAGATAACTTTATCTAGAAGTAAGTTAAGTGTAACGTATCTCCTTTTTAATCTTAAATAACAGGAACCTAAGGTATAAAAGAATTGAAACGTAGATTTAAAACTAAAACAAAATTTGGCAATTGCATTAAATGCGGAGTATAACCGCGGAATAAGTAGGGCGATCGGGTCTGTAGCGCAGTTACCTGGCGCGTTGGGGGCGGTGCACAAAAAGTTACAGAACTCGCCAGTATTGATAGTGGTTTCGTTAGTTCTACTTTCAACAACTAGGACAGGCAAGTTTGTGGCACTATAAATAGTACGTACATATTACGGGAAAACAGTGACGACCTGTACTGTAAGTTTTCCGATGTGACTTGCAACTGTGTGTTACAACCTCAAATAATCGAATGTCAAATTACCTTGATTACTATCCTCGACTCAGGTTCTATGTCAATTTTACTAGGTTCTATATTGAATTCTCTTGGCCATTGAGGCACTTTCGGTTTCGGATAATCAGTGACTGCATAGTCAATTAGTGTTATGCTGCTGATTTCTGGACCGTCAGACGAGATTTTCAAAGATCCGCTGACATGCACAATTGACTCATTGATAACATCCAACTCCATAGTTTTAGGAACACCTATACCGGTATAAATTAAAATGTATTTAATGACTTGCCACCAGCTAAAAATGCGTAATTAGACGAAATAGAAAAAAAAATATATCTCAATTATATTATATTACACGATTCTCATACTTTGCACGGTACACGAAGATAATGTGTCGTGAGACTGTTTATCATAAACACATTGAAATTGGATACTTTTTACAATGCACATTCAATAGTATTTCGATTATTCTTATAGAAATTGAGCGCCATTAAACGCCTACTATAAGTCTTTCACGACTAATGTGCTGAGCCGTTTGTCATAAAATTTGATATGGACAGTCTAAAACTGGGAAAGGATATAATATACTTTTTATCAACAAACCACGAGGGCAAAGCCGCGGGCGAAAGCTAGTAGGTATATATAGTAATTTGGAAAATTATTTTTATGACAACTCCTGAATAAAGTCGAAGTCGAATCATTTATTTCAAGTAGTTCATTAAAAGGCACTTTTGAACGTCGTATACAAGAAAAACAAGGGCTCGAATCTAGTCGCCCCTTCCAAAAGGTAGTTTAGTATGGAGAAGAATGAGCAAAAAACTCCATTAAGTAAAACTCTCTTTTAAATTCAATGTTTTACAATATATATTTACGGGATATTGTAGTTGACTAGTAATCTGTCGGCATCTTGTCCCACGTCAAAGGAGTTGACCCACTATATGTAGGTAATTACACTATGGTAGTTACGCTACGACCGTAGCAATTACTAGTGTAGTTATATACATTAGTAATTGCTACGATCGTGGCGTAGCATTTGCTACGAACGTAGGCCAAGCAAGTGTAGACCTTGCTACGATCGTAGCACACGTAGCAAAATTTGACATTGCTACAATGATCTTAGAATTCTCTTTTCAAAGTTGTCGTACTCGCTTCGACCGTAGTTTGTAGCAGGGTCTACAATGTAATAAACCCTCTGCTACTGGTGTATCAATCTACACCGTGTAATCACATAATATGTTATTTTGAAATCTTCTGATGTTGCATGCCATTTTATTTTATCAGTATACCTACTATTAATTACTTAATTATTTCACTATCATTTATCTTACCAAGACTAAGCATTCCAAAATCTAAACACGGAATGCTAAAAGTAAGTGACGGATATATTACTTCGCCTCTGAAAATTACAAAAGGAATAGTTTAATTTAAAGTAATTTCGAAAAATTACAAGTTTATTAAATGTAAGTTAACTTACTTCAAATAAAGCTTTAAAACAACATCGGTTTCACGAATCGTAAAGTTTATTTCTTCAAAATACGGGCCCTGATTAGGATTGCAGAATGACACTACAAAAATTTCTTTATCTCCAGGTTTTAAGCAGTGCATTTCTGGACTACATGATATTATGCTACCAAACAACGGAGGTAACTCATTATATAATACAACCCCGTTTATATGTCCTAAAATAAGTTTAAATTATTTTTTTAAATTTATTGTATAAGTTATAAATTTCTCACTTGCTTTCTATTACCTTTATTGATGGCAACAATCTCATAATTATAAGTCTTGTTTATATAAACGCGGTCCATATCTAGCGTCTCGACGTTGAGGCAGATGGACGGCGGCAACGAGATGCCGACCAGCTGCAGGGGAACACGGTTCACGAACCCATCTATGTCCAAGTAAGCAGTTGTCTGAAATTCTCCTATTTCTTTCGGACAAAATGTGATTGTCAACTCTGTCACTTTATTAGGCCACAACTTTCCTTTCTGTAGAACAAAATGTAACAAATATTATATTTAAGACTAAGCTCCTATAATGACTTGCATTTCGAAACCATTGTGATAAGTTCAGCAGTTCCTGCGTGCTGCAAGCGTACACTTTTTAACCCTCTATCCGTCGTTGGACGTCGTGCCACGTTTTAATTTACACTTTTGGTCATACTAAAGTTTCACCTGTCTACTTAACGATTGATTGATGTTATGATGTAAGATGTGGATTTCCGTGTACATTCCTACTAATAATTTTAGCAGAGGGAAGTCATTTGTGTGTGTCGTGGAAACATGGAATATTTCGTAGGATTACTCTTTTTCTCTTTCGGTTTGTGATGGTCACCGCAGGCATAGTAGCTAATTACGCGTTGTTCATTTTCCTGCATATCTACACTGACCTATAATGTTTGACCAGTTGGTCTAATATGCAAAAATCACCCTCGGTGAATAAGTATATGTAAAGTGAGTATAGAATTAATGAGGTGAACTGTCATCCGAAATTATGCAAAATTCGTCGAAAGAAATTTTTACAAAATAATCTACCAGGTAATTGGTTCAGAGTTTGTACAACGGAACTCTGAAGTGAATTATAAGGATTCGATTTGAATCGACTCAAAACTTAAATTTCAAAGGCGGTGCGCGGCGGCTCAGCGGCGGGAGGAGCATGAGCAGGATGGTTTCGGGAGCTTAGGATTATATTTTTGGTATGTGTAACGGTTTTCACTCACAATTGGTTCTATAGAGAAATGTGTATTTTGGTAATGTAACGATTCGTCCGCCACGAGTGCCTGGATTTCATCATAAAATATCCGAGTATAGACTCTTTCATGCTCGTCACTGCTCAATACATCGTATTGCACCAACTTCATATACTTCGCAGATTCACTATCTTTCATATTGTAAAATATGTTTGCTAATTTCAATTTCTCTTCAAAATCTGCGAGTAAAAACTGATATCAGATTTAAGTTCGTTAACGACTACGAGTGAAATAAAAAAGTTAGTAGGTACCTCAAAAAATACGAACCATAATATACACAGCTGTTCTTCATACACATGTATGTGAGTACATGATCAGATTTATTGATAACTTTGTAAGTCTGCTGCCGCATCATGGTGTTGTAAGTGTCAAAGAACCTCACCACTTGTTTCTCAAGTTCCACGCTGACAGTGTGCGTACTTCCCGATAGAATTATTCTAAAGTTTTCCCCTGTCAATAATAATCACACGTGTTACAAGTTGCTTAATAGTAAAGTATTACTTAAAGAAACGCACTCGCACAAAGCAGATCTAATTACCAGTTTCAAAAATTGCATTTAAAATCCCACTGGAATCGCCTAAATGCATGGTTTTAAATGCTATAGTGATATCTATTTTCTGATTTTTATTTAAATAAGCTGACTTTGGTTGAGCTGAAAATGGGCTGCAAAAAAGTATTTGTACGTTTTTAATTGCATAATATGGAAAAATTCACTGATAATAATAATAATAAGTAATTGTAAAGTAGGTACAGTTAGTACCATTTACAACTGAGTGTAAATCCAGCAGGCACCTGGCCAATGTTGTGGATTGTCACCAAAACACTGTTTTCGACTTTCAGGGGTGTCCTCGGAATCTCCACTTTATCAGGTAAATCAAAAATGGGTCTCGGGCCCATGGCTGAAAACAAACTTTTTTTGTAAATTTTCAATTTTAATAACTACCTACCTACGCAATTTACATACTTGAAAAAAAACTGAAATCAAGCTTACCAATCAGTGGCATAATATATTGATCCACATCGGTATAAAACACTACTTTGTGAATATAATCTTCATACTGGATAGGCAAGAAGGTGATGGCAAATGTTACGCTAATCCCTGGAGCTAGTCTGGACAGTAGCTGTCCGCCACAAGGCTTGATGAAGAAGTACGAAGACTCTTTGTATACCATGTTAAGATATGTAGGACCCTGTTAAAAATATGTTTATGGAACAGAATTTAAGCATCACAATCAATGATTTAAATCGTTAAGTCCTTGACAAAAATAACTAGTTTGTTACCTTGCTTATATTTTTAACAGAGAATTTAGCGACTATTTTATCATTCGGCTTAAAGTTTTGAAACACAAGGAGCTTTGGCGTAAAAGATAACACAATCTTGTTGGGTTTCTTGCCGGCAGTGGATATTATATTGGCTGTTTCTATATTATTCAAATTCTGCAGTCGCTGCTGCGTAGTCATTTTCATTTCTCTCTCATATTCCGACGGAGTAATCTATCAACGAAAGTAATTAGCTAGAGACAAAATAAAGGATATGAAGCTTTTTACAATTTGCAATTATGTGATTTGTATTTTACGAATACTGACTGTCTACCTAGATCCGAAGATTCTAGATAATAGAAAGTACGGTACCTCACTCGAGGTATGAACCAGCTTCTTTTGAGCAAGTAAATGGTACAAATCCGAAGTAAAATAACCATTTTGTTTAAATTTATGCAATATTTCCATACTGCTAATTCAAGCTACACATAGAAATGACACAACATTGTTTACATAGAAACGGTGGCATTTGATATTATTTGAAAAAGTTCGAACACTGTAGCCTCACACACTGAAATAAATAGGTTCCTACACATCATACCTAACAGAAGACTTTCACAAAATAAATAGGTAGTTTGAGTTATGAGATTTCAACCGATATATTCGTTGAAACCTTGTGAAAACCTTTTAATTTCTTCTTTTATCAATATAAATGTTAAATATTAAGAATCAATTTCGCAAGGTATTTGACTCCGGCTAGAGGGGGCAATGGGATGAGTGCGGAAATAGCAGCGCGTCGTAATTTTAGTAGAATCGGGGCAACGGCGCCGCGGACAGAAATAGAGGCGGCGGCACACGCGTCTTCCCGCTGTCAATTTCGTCCGCATAGGGAGCACGATTAGCAGCCACCGGCCACTCGAGCTGCGAGGAAAGTGTAGTGCGGAGTATCCGACCTGCGGGCCAGGCCGTCGCGAGTGCAGTGATGAGGAACAGTGCGCAGTTGCATAATTATGTAAAAATATACCTGTGGAACCTAATTTAGTGAATAATAAAGTGCTGTAGTTTCAAACTTAGTTTCAATATTTATTGAAGCGAGACACCGGGTGAGGTAAGAAATAAAAGTTATTTATGAGTTCACATAGGAAGTGTATACGCAGATAATGTTCGCGAATATAGGTACACTTACTAATTGTTATTTACATAGAGTGAACACACATTCGATATTTTGGGATATGAGTGGCGGAATATAGGTCGGCAAGGCGTCGACGACGCGGCAACGCCCGCTCTATCCCGGTCACAGCTGCCGTTTGCAAATGTTAGGCATGTTGGCATATCGGTATTATAATATCTTAAACCCATTTACTAAATATCATATTGTTGTAGGAAATTAAGTAATTCTTGAAGCAATTACTGGAACAAATATATTTTGGTGTAGCTAGCCAAGATTTACATAAGTGGATAGGTATGTTGCTGTGAACCATTTATAAAGCTAGAATACTAATTTAGCCGCAAACGAGGTAGGTTTTTAGCTGCTATTGATTTCTGGCGTACTATAATAAGTCACTGATTCAGTGACAATTACTAGTAAAAATACAGTTGCTCCATCCATTAACTTGTCAATTCCATACAAAGCTTTGAAACAAATGATAGCACCTACCTAACGCAAAACGTAAACAGTGTTGACTACTAATATTTATAATGTGATTTACAGAGATGCTAAAGGGTCGCGGTCGCGATCCGCGCAGCGTGACTTCGCCGGCGCCGGCGCACCTCGCGAACGTCGTGCGATCTCCGTCGGCTTTCATGCGCCCGCCCGCACAAAAGCCCGGCGTGCTGCGCCCCTCCACGCCGTCCATGCACCGGACACAGCACACTAAGCCTGAACCTGATTACGAGGTCGTGGAGTTCCCAAGTGACCAATATGTCAATGCTAAGATACAGCCGCCACCACCGCCGCCGCCGCGGCCTCCAACAGGTTAGCTTTAGCATGACTTACCGATTATTGGAATGCTCACCCAGCATAGGGAGTATCTAATATAATGCAGATACTGTATTCATACTCGCTGCCGCATTTACCTCAAGATGTAAATACATAACTACATTTAAATATATAATATATATAATGTAGCAGCCTATATTCCTCGAAGGGTTGAGGAGAAGTGTAGGTATGCATCGACGTTTTAACAGAGGTTATTATGATAAATCCTATGTACAAAAAGCGCTAAGTATATTGCCATCCACCGGGCACAAATCCAGGCACAGGGCAGCGGCGATTCTCAAAAGCATCTGAGCAATTCATAGAGGACAGGTACCTAATGACATATTCCTTGACCAAAGAATCGAACCTAGGACCTCAGGCAGTCCCTCCATTTTATATTCAATAAATATTGATTTTATTGTGGATGCAAGCCACTTTCAACCAGTAGGCGGTACCTACTATTAGAAATCTACATGGGATGCCAATGTTCGGCAGTGGACGTCCTACGTGATAATCAAATATTGATTATTATTAGATTTTTACTAAAATTGCTACATATTTAATTATGATATGAGATACCTATATATCTCATTTAAAATGGAATCGATTCTAATTTATGAAAAGTCTCTGGAGTTTCAAGATATCACGCGATTTTGAGACTGCCGATGCGTCACAAACCCTGAATATCGTATAAATGTATAAGCATTATTGACTATTCCCAAGATAGTTTATGGTAGTTGCTGAAATAACCAACACACACACAGGGGACACTCCCTTTATTGTTGTTTACAGATCACTCATCTATTGATTTTAAAACTCATTATCATTTTGCAAAGAATTGTCACAGAATTGCAACTACCTTTTTCAATGCCCTTGGGTCAGACACATTTTTAAGGGATGTTTTTGGAAATATGAAGATCAATGCCAAATAAGTATGATATACTTGCAAAAATAACTATAATATACCATACCAACTTGCAATCATTATATGCCTTATTATAAAACATATTCTTCGTTTAAACCAGGTTTAAACTATTGAGCTAATCAGTTGTACCACACTTCACTTATTGTCTAATCGAATTGATTGCTATTATAAGAGTATGATGCCCCATAAGGTCACCCGGTGGATGCAGGCGCATCATGCGGGCTGTGCGGTGGAGGCGGTGCGCGCGTGCGCTGTACTGAGTGCGACCGGCGAGCCCTCTGCGCCTCCTGTGACGACATGTACCACCGACACCCCAAACGGAGACACCACCAGCGACAGGTTAGTGGCAACTCGTCAAAAAAATAATATCAAATACATAATTTAAACGTGATCGCGTGATTGACTAAGATTTTTGCTTTCTGGCAATAAGATCACTAAAAATGGATACAAAATATTGTAAAATATTTATTTTAAATAAAAAGGGTACAAGAATGGAGTTTCTTGCCCTTTCGTCTCCATGCGAAACTACCTTTTGGAAGGGGCAACTGTACCCATTCAATTATTTTTCTTGTAAATGTCGTTCAAAAGTCTGCCTGTTATTGGTATTTTTTAAATAAATTTAATTTTGACTTTGAAGATTAATGAGGTGTTTACTTAGGTAGATAAACAAACGTTCCTAAGTATGTTAATTTGTTCCTTAAATTCCCGAGACTACAGCAGTATTGATAAATACGAGTATATACCTTGTTTAACAGTCAGTTAAAAATCCATGCGTTCACAAGCTATATGCAAGTAAAAAAAAATGCACATTTGCAGCTGACCCAGCAGTGTGATTACACATGGCAATGAAATTAAACTGAACGATTACACAACAGTTCACTGCAGTAAATGCTGTACTTGGAGATTTAAGATTCACATACACGTACACGTCGGTATCTCCTTAATAATGTTGCACATTGTGCTTACGCATCTATTACGAGAAGGCCCTTCTATAGACGAAACAGTAAAGTAATATAGCCAAGACATAATAACTCAGTATAGTAAATATATCTTTATATTTCAGGCATTATCGCAATCACAGTTACGCGAAGAAAGGCCGCCACTTCCGCCAAAGGCTACGCCACCTGTGCCGCCGCCGCGAAAACACAAAGTAAGATAAATAGGTATTTGTGTATTTTCTTAACTTAGATATTTTTATATCTATATTAAATACGTTAATTATCGTGTTATAGATGAGCGGTGACAGAATGAGCGCTAGTCCAAAGCCGCCCGTAATGGACCAACGTCGAGCTACAATCAGCTCTCCACATCACGCAGCTATGATGATGATGGGCACACACGGCCAGGCTCCCACTCGCCAACCCGCCAATCACATACCACCTCAACATGCCCAACATGCCATGCATCAACAGATGCCCCTACATCTTCAAACTAAAATGACTACAACACCCACACCAAACCACGTCGGAAGTATGCCATATTTACCAACAAACATGCATGTTACCTCGGCTCAGCCTGCACCTGCCCAGGGACAGTCCAATACTCTGACCCACATGAATGCAGCTTGGAATCGCCCTCGGGGATCACTACAAGGTTTTGGAATACATCCGAACATGGTAAATACCATATTTTGTGAACTTATACCTAATTATGTTATTACTTCTTAACAATTCGACTGCCTCGTTGTCCTAGTGGTTGCAAAGCGCGGCTACTGAGCGTGAGGTCTTAGGTTCGATTCTCAGATCGGGCAAAGTGATATTGGGTTTTTCCATCAGGTATTTCTCAGTAGCAGCGTCGGAGTCTGGATTTGTACCCGGTTGATGACAATAGGGGCGCTCCCTATAACATGGGAATTAAACATGAATGGCGAAATGTGGGTGTACTAATGGGTACACCTCTGCCTTACCGTTCTTTACGTTACTTTATAACAAATACATGATAATTACCTATAAAATTACACGCTAAATTTTAGGCTATGCCAGCCGATCAATGGGAAAATTCAGACATGATAGCTCCCACGATGCAAAATTGGGGCCGACCCATACGTCGGGGAGCATCAGTACTCGAACTAAGCGGTGGTGCAGCCACTAGTTGCGCCGGCTGTGCGCACTGCGCCCCCATGCCGTGGCGCTACGGTAGCTGCGTCAGCCTCGACCACCCCTGGGCCAACAACAACCCAGGATGGGCGCCCACGTGTTGTACACCCGGGCATCCATCTCACATGCAACCGCATCAACATATGCATCCACCATATACACCACAGCCTTACAGGAGAGGTAAGTACTATTTTATTAAAAGTAACAAACAATAGGCATTAGAAATAGATACCTACAATTTACGAATTAAGTCAGACACTGAATTAACATTTTCAGCCGAAAGCCGTGCAGTTTCTCGTGCTGCATCGCGCGCTGGCTCACGGGCAGCATCCCCAGCTATGAGCGTACGGTCTCGTACGTCTCGCCGAATCAAGCACCGCACGCCTTCACCGCCGCCACTTCCATCAAGTGATGCCGATTCGGAAAGCGAAAGCGAGAGTGATCATGGTCCTCCTACTAAACCACAAGAAAAAAAGGAAGATTCTCTTGGACCTGCCCCTCCGCCACCGAGTTCTACATGGCAGTGCGAACACTGCACCTATGTGAATGAGGCCGGGGTTCGAGTGTGTGCCATCTGCTGCCGTACACCTGTTACTGTTCCTAAACCGGTAATGAAGGAAATTAGCGAGCATGTTGAAAGACTGAAAATCACTCATAAGCAATCTCCGTCACCTGCACGTGTTACAGAGGAGCCCCGTTTTGAACGAGGTTAGTGATTTATTTTATTAATGGTTTTTCTTGCAGGTATACCAAAAGAAAACGAGATATAGGTATACCTAGGATACCTAGGGGTATCATGCAACATTTTTAAAAACTGTTTAAAACTATATTAATTTTCAGAAGTTGAAAAACCGAAAAAGAATGTAAAAAAAGAGCGCACTTCAACTGGATGCCAACCATCACCACCTCGAGAAGAAAATACTCATAAGAAAACAATAAGCCGACTAGTTACGCCGACAAGAGAATCAAATACCAATAACCATAACGATAAGTTGCAAGGAAGGCATGATATGGCAGTTGGCCCTTCACCACCTCGAGAGGTCCGAAATGGCACAAGAACAGACATGAGTACAGAGATATCTCCATCACGAGATAATAATAAAACAATGCGAGTTTCCCCCTTTCACAATAGCAGAGAATCGCCACGGTCTGAAGTTCCGAAGCGACACAGTATATCTGTAGGGCCTTCACCGCCCCGAGACAACGCTTATGTTAACGCGCCGTTGAAAAGCCTTTTAACCAATGTCCAAAAAAAGTCCGCTGGAACATCTCCGCCCCGAGAAGCCGTCACTGAGCGGCACTCCTTACCTTTAACAAACAATAAGAGTAATGTGTCCAATACCGGTACATCGCCACCGCCTCAAAGTATATCTACGCAGGTAATCTAAATAACATTGAACCTTCATTTTATCACACTCTATTATTATTAAGTCCATAATTACATCATAAATCAAAGCGCTTTGTAGCAGAAACTAAAATCATTTAACATCAGTCAGTTTTTGGTTGTGTGCCTTACTAATTAAAGATGTTGTTAAATTCAAATTAAAAGTAAAAATTCGACGATGGTAGTTATGGCGAAGCGGTAACGCGGTAACGATTTCAGACGAGAATACGTACTTTACAACATACTGCAATTACTGCTTTTGTTAGGAAGGTGAAGTGACGTGCAAATAGAATAATAATAACAAAATAATTGAAATATTTATTTGTGGTAGTGCTGGTGGATGAGCCTGTAATTAATCCACATAAAGACTGTTACAAGTCAAAATGGAT
This sequence comes from Hoplodrina ambigua, assembly GCA_949774945.1. Classification (NCBI taxonomy): domain Eukaryota; kingdom Metazoa; phylum Arthropoda; class Insecta; order Lepidoptera; family Noctuidae; genus Hoplodrina; species Hoplodrina ambigua. Next base: position 5,236,580 of record OX458969.1, on the reverse strand, counting down.
TGCTAAAGCTAAGCGGCGGGTGGAACTCTCGCAAAATACATTAATTTCACAAACTGAATACAATCATATATTATAGCTTATTATACGTTTGCAGACCTATGAAGTTCCGAACTCGATCGCATGGGAACGTGCGCCATCCACTTCAAGATCTCGGCCGCGGAGACGTTTTCAAGACGATAGCAGAAGAGAAAGATCTCAAAGCAGACATTCGATGTCCAGTGATACTCGTGTGCGTCCCTCGTAATACTACTGTCGCATAATACACTCAACGACAAAAAAATCCACCTCCCAGAAATTTTGCTTAGTCTTAGACTATACATTTAATTCACTTGAAGTAGGAATATTGATTGAAACCATTTCATTTTAGAAAAAATCACCGTCTCTCGTAAAAATAAACTTTAAAAAAAAATGTGAGTAATAATTGTCAAATGTAGATTTTGAGGCAGGCAAAATCATTTTGTTTATGCCTTTTTGAGAAAATTGGGGTTAATAATAAAATTAATTAATTACATTAGGATTCTAGTATTATGTTTATTTTTCCTTTCGCAGTAAATCTGTATTTTCTTTTTTACACTAGGGTATATTAATGATTAAAACTATTAGAAAGTTATTAATTAACTACTTACTTGTTATTAAGTAAAATATTTAAACTAAGAAAAATTAACAGTCAATCATCCATACAGGAAAGCGATCGAAGCGTCCGTACTGCTGGTACAGGAGGGCCCAACAGGTGGGAGTGGCGCGAACGTGACAGCAGCCCCGGAGGTGAATGGGGAGATCATTACAGTCGCCTGTCCCGTCGCGCATCTCATTTAGACCTACGTCGTACTCGCCCTAATCGCCGATCTACATATTATGGCTCCGAGGTAATAATCCTTTTTCATATTCACTTTATATCTAAAACGTTCTTAAACAATTATCTGAAGAACGGCACTACTAGGTACTTTATGGAACTCGCCGGATTAATCTATTTCTTCCCAGGCGGCATCTCCGGAACGACAGTCCACTCGAGCGATTTCACTTGAAGCTCTAACTGGAGCTGGCGCTATGCGAGAAGCAGAGAGGGGTATTGAATTAGCTCAATTAATGGGTGAAGCTGAAAGGCTTGGCTTTAGCGCTGCCGAAGTACAAGCAGCACTAATACAAAGTCCCGCATCACCATTAGCTTGGTTGCGAGAACGCTGGCCAAGTCTCTGCGCCGGGGTGCGAGCTGCCGCCGCACGCCTCGCACCTGACGCCGCTATTACAGAGTTGGAAGCGAGAGCTGCTCTCGCTAGACATAGAGGAGCTATGTGGCCGGCTGTAACAGAATGTGTGGAAAGACACAAACGGCAGGTAGGTACACCAGAAATCTATATTTTAAATGTTTTAATGATCTACACTTTCGATACAGCATTTTAACTTTTCAGACGGAGGTTATAGGCGTCGGCGAGGAAGGCAGGCTACGCGGGCATGTTTGGGGCTCACCTGTTGGTGCAGATGATGACGCAGCTCCTCCTCGCTCCTCATCCCGCCACTCTCACCGCATGCGCGGTAATCTCAAACGAACAACAAACCAATAAAAATATCGTTGCATTACAAGATCACACCATCATCGTACCACGTCATAACCTTCACTTTACATTTCAGCAGAAGATAGTTCAGATGAGTTTGAAGCACCGACACCACCTAGATTCCAAGACGACGACTGGATGTATTTACCACTAAGCATAAATGTGAATGATTACGCAAGAGAAGCAAACGTTTTAGAAAATAAACTCACCGATCGGAGAATTGTCGAGAATACAGGTGATGTAGCAAGGAAACTAAAAATGCTTCTCCAAGAGGCCGGAGTCCCTTCAATTCACGAAAACTTGCTTTTACAAGGCCTGCTATCTGGCAATACTTCATTCGAACCAGAAGCAAACTTTAATATTAGTACAAAGACGCAATCAATTGATTTAATTCAATCTGAGAATGATTTTATAGATGCCTACAATGCCTTGACGAGGTCAAGCCCTTTACCTAATATTAATGAAAAAATCAACAACACTGTAAATTTTAATGGTAATAAATTAGTGACGCAAATTGACTTAAAAGAAAAACGAATTCCAAATACGAATAAACCAACACGAAATAATCTTAGGCCAGAATTCCCAAACGAAATTCCGCAGACCGTGAAAATAGAACAATCACCGGAAATTAAGGAAACAAATAATTTACAGATTAAAAACGAACATAAAGATAATAAATTATACTCAAGCAATGAACTTGATCAACCACAAAATACACAAACTGGCAGCCCCAATTTAAATTTAGAAAATAAAAGAGAATCTAGTGAAAGTCAATTAGAAAACAATGGTAAACACCTTCCCAAAAATATGAATAAATTTGAAGAAAATATTTCAGACAGTAGAACTCGCAGACAAATAGAGGAAAAATCTAACAATTTAACAGATATCGTGGATAACACGCAAAGGCTTATTCAACAGATGAAAGAAGAAATTAATTCTGATATAAATTCTATTGACGGCAGAACTGTATCACAGAGTGACGCTGAATCTAGCACCGATGAAACAAATGATGAACAAGAATCGAGCTATAGCGGAACTGAAGAAAGAACGGAAAACCTTACATCAGATGAAAAGGAAGTTACAAGTTCTGAAGATGAAGAACCTTCTGAAAAACGGCAGGCATTACATTATATAACAAGTTCTGAGGAAAATGAGAATTTTGAAGAAGCTTTAGACCATGTAGAAAACCAGCTAGAAGATTTTAAGCTCGCAAATATTGAAATGCTCGATTCGATAGCACGTACATTACAAGAAGAACATACTTTTTCAGTTGAAGTAAATGAACCACAAAAACAGGACGTTTTAAGGCCCTCAAGGAAAGAGGATCTAAACAATAATGTATTTATTAGCGTTAACAGTTTCGAAGAAATTTATGAAGAGCTTAATACTCAAAACAATGTCGATAAAGTTGTTAGTAATGAACAAACTGTAAAACAAACCCCAGAAAACAATCTTACTCCTCACCTGCAACTATTTGCAAGAGAGGCAATAATTTTATCCGCAATCAAAACTATAACCCCGTCTAAATTAGTGATTTCTGAAACTAAACATCCTGTTTTAAATGCTGTACTTGAAACTGTAGAGCTAAATAATAATGATAATGATGTTGATACCCAAGATGTTGATTTACAACAAGAGGTCATACCTGAAGCCGTTTCTGAAGAAATAAATACACTACCAGGTTTAGAAAAAATTGATGACAAAAGTCCTTCTGATAACCACGATTCTGATCAAATATTACTTGCTGTTGCTAAAGAACCTCCACAATTACCTCTAGCTGATAGTCAAGACGCTCCGACTGTATCATTAAACATTGAAGAAAATGACAGAAACAACGTAAACTCTTTAGAAGATACCGATTTAGAACAAGCAGATAGTACTAATAATGGTGAAAAAATTATACCTGAACCAGAACCAGTTAATACACAAAGTGATAACAGTATTAAAAACTCTATAGCCAATAAGTCTAACATACCTAAACTGATAAGAATCATACCTAATAATAAGTCAAAAAATGATAAAAATGCTCCAAAACTAATTGTTTCAAAGGTTCCAGTACGTCGAACATCAATTAAACAATATCCTGCCCCTGCTCCTCCTAAATCTCACTTTGGTAACATTCAAAGTGGTCATGTAAAGCAATTACAAACTAGACTTTTTAATAATAAGGCAATTCCCTCCCAACCCATTCCTACAACATCTGAGATTCCAGAGGCGATAGCAACCACTTCGACGTTAAATAAGAAAAAACCAGCTCCCCCGCCACCTTTAAAACAAAAAGAGGAAAAACAGCTCTCACCCCCTAAAACAACCACGCCACCTAAAGAAAAGAAGCCATTTTTCCGCGAAACTTGTCATACAGAAGATGACTGGACCGATAGTGATTCGGAAGACGCTCCGTCACTAATTATAAAGCCTACTGAAGAATCAATACATTCACAACCACCACCACCATCGCCACCTCCACCAATTACTTTGAGAAGGGTGTCTGGTCAAATTATAGATTTGGCTAAAATAAGGCTTCCAGAAGGTTCACCAGAGGTAATTTTAGCTGACACAAGTCACTATTGTACTTCCAAACACAATTATCGATTACAAATATTTATTAACAAAATTACCTTTCAGAGGCAAGCGCGAATGTTACTTGCAGAGGGTGCAACAGAAACATGGGAGCAAGCTCAGCTCGCAGTCGAGTTGATAACACAAGGTGCTGATCCGCCGGTTGCGCTGCTAGCTGCACTTGAATGCGTTGATTTATCATCTGCACTAGCTTATTTATATCAAGACTGCGAACTCTGTGCATCTCGACTACCGGAGCATGAGGTAAAAAAGTAAAATAATATTTTAAACTTTATCAAAATTCAATCACATAAAGTATGGCTTTGATTATTTTGCAGATGGTGTCAATGTTGCGTTGCACTCATCGATGCTGTCGGGAATGCGCACAACATTATTTCACTGTACAAATAACCGAGAGAAGTATCGCTGACTGCGTATGTCCCTATTGTAAACTTCCAGAGTTGGAAAGTCTACCTGAAGATGCCTGGCTAGAATATTTTGCTCATTTGGACATACTTTTAAAAACTCTGCTTGAAATAGATGTGCACGAGTTGTTTCAAAGAAAGGTACTTTCATATTTTTTATTAGATGTAATAAAGTATAGTAACCACCACTTTTCGTAAATTAATCTTTTCGTTATTATTCTTTAGGAATAATTATAAATTTCATCAGACGACTTGAAAGTTTTAAATATGTAGGTACATAATTATGAAATAGATATCGTTGTCTGTTGACTTTGATTGTTTTAAGTGATGAGCCGTGTGCCCGATGAGATTTCCCATCGGTAATGAAGAACCTTCTTCCCCTATTTGACCTCTTCAGGGGTTAATTAAGTTTATTTCCAACAAACCTTACTTAGTGCTATTCTGTGAAATTCTTCTGTAAAAATTTTTTAGAGTTCGGTGGTATTACATTGTCTAGCAAAAGTTGGTGCTCAGCATTATATTAAATAATACCTATTTACAGTTACGAGACCGAACGTTAGCTCGAGATCCAAACTTTAGATGGTGTGTGGAATGTTCTTCAGGATTTTTTGTTCATCCTAAACAAAAGAAAATACGCTGCCCAGAATGTCGATCTATAAGTTGCGCATCATGTAGAAAACCGGTAAGCGTCAGTAAAATCTGTTTAAACAATTTTACTAAATATTTGTGATTGTTTTATAGAGTATTTAAACATATTAAACATTTTAACAGTGGAATACTAACCACGAAGGACTGAGTTGTGAACAATATACTGCGTGGCTAGAGGACAATGATCCTGAGCGGTCGGTCACTGCAATTCAGCAGCATTTACGAGACAACGGCCTCGAGTGTCCACGGTGTCATTTTAAGTACTCCCTGTCCAGGTACTGATGAATTAATTAAATTATTTAGACATTTATGTTTCCTTGAATAAGTAGATACCTATTTTTTTACGGCTAGCAGAGGCGTATCTTGGGTGGTGCAAGTGGGGTACGAGCCCCGAGCACCTATCGAAGGTGGCGCAAAAATTGCCAAATATTAAAATGTATTAGCAGAATACACTACAATAGACCATGTCATCCTACTTTATTAATCTAAATGCAAATGTTTGTGAAAATATTTGCTACTCAATCACGCGTTAACTGTTGAACAGATTTGGATGAAAAGCAACCAATTCCTGGATACGATACCTACTTTTTATCCCGGTAATGTGTTCTCTTGGGATAATAGTTCAACTTAATTTACAGAAAGTTACTTTTAACGCGGGCGAAACCGCGGGGCGATGCTAGTATTGTTATATTTAATTCGTAATTTTATGAAAATATACGACTAGGTACTATTTTATTTAGTGTAGGTATCTCTTTTTTATAAAAGTCAAATTTAAAGTCAAAACATTTATTTCAATTAGACCATTTACAGGCACTTTTAAATTGTCAAAGAGTCGGTCAGTTAGTCCGAAAGTTGAAGCTAGTTGCTCGTTCCAAAACGGAGGTAGGCCTCTATGGAGAAGAACGAGCAAGAAACTCCACGGCACTCTTTTAAATTAGGTTTTTACAAAATCCTGGTTACATTATTCTTGTCGATTCTATATGTGATCACAATGAAGATGAATATAAAATAGTAGTAAAAAATTATAAAGAAATTAAAGCCATAGCAGTTAAGAGATGACCAATCCCAACTGACAGCTAAAGCTAATTTACGTAAGTGCGCAAGTATGAGACGAGCCCTAAGCGCCATTTTTTCATTCATAAAAATGGCGCCACGGCTAGTATTTAATAATAATATTAATAAATCTTCCTTTTTTTTTATTTGCAAAAAAAACCTAATCCTTACCAAACTACTGATTGCACAGCAAAATAGTTACCTCAAAATATGTATAATAGCTTTACCAACATTTTGAGTTCGTGACGCATCGCTATCAAATGTAAAATAACTTTTATGTAAAATAATGAACGCTATGAACACTTTAAAGTTGCATTTAACTGATGTGAATAAATTAGATGTGAAAAGATGTTTGACGTGCTTTTAAAATTAAGTCTATTTTTTACGAAAAGGTAAAAAAATAAATTGAAGTCAAAGTCAAAGCACAGACCGTTTGTTTGACAGTTATATTCAGAAAGTTGTAGCTTGACCACTTTAGGGTGTTAAAAAATGTTAACTGTATGTGGGGATGTCAGTATCGAAAAAAACACCATACCAACGGTTTTGGTATTTGAGGTCATTTCCACCCTTCTTCAATATAATATAAGATAATTTTAATGACTGAATTATCTGCAACAAATTTAGCCAAACAACATTTCTCCCTTTGAACTAAGTTTTGATAATTTCGAGTTACGATAACACAGATAGTTGTTGCTGTTGCAAAAAGACAAAATCAACAAAATCTGATTCAAGGAAGAATATCCCATTAAAATATTGAAAATTGTCTAACTCCTAAACTACGTCGAATCCAATATTGAAAATCGTCTAGCTCCTAAACCACGTCGAATCCAATATTGAAAATCTTAAAACGAACATAGTTTCAAACAAACATACATAGGTTCGGATAGGCCAAGAAGAGAAGGTTCCAAAATGTTCTTTGGACATCGACTAACCTAACTCTCTGGAATCTCTTTTCAATGTTTGAAATTAAAATTATTTTTAGGGGAGGCTGCATGCATTTCACATGTACTCAATGCAAATACGAGTTCTGCTATGGCTGCGGAAAACCATTCACAATGGGCGCACGGTGTGGGCTGAGTGACTACTGTGCAAAATTAGGCCTTCACGCCCATCATCCCCGAAACTGTCTGTTTTATTTAAGGGACAAAGAACCACATGATTTACAAACTCTACTTCAGGTAAATACGAAATAAATTGTCTTTTTGCAGTCAGGTTATAGCTTTTTTTTTATTTTTTTTTATTTTTTTTAAGATGAACCACGTTGAATTTGAAACAAAGACCGCGGAAGGAAGTACGGGGCGCTGTCTTGTACAGTTGCAACGAGAAACACCGGCAGGACTAGTGGACGGCACGTGTGGTAATGAAGCACCCAACAATTATGCAGGGCTCTGCAAGTGAGTATAAAGAAAAGGGATGATACCTACTACGACGAGGTAGCAATATACCTATCATTGGCATAAGGGGAAACGAACTTCCTTTTAAGGAGACTGCAAAACATCGTTGAAGATATTTTGCAACAAAATTGATTTACAAGTGCGTGGTGTGTAACATGTAGGTCTACAACCAATCAATTTGTTGCTCTAGTCCAGCTTTAACTTCATTTTGTAAGCCAAGACAACTCTTCGAAATTGGGTGGATTTTCAGTTATGGCAACACAGTATACAGGATGTTTAGATTCAATGGTATAAAATATCCCAGGAAGTCTAATTCCGTATCTAATCGTATCTACTATCTAATTTCATCGCCCACATGACAGCTAGCATCGTGTCGTGTGCGAATGAAATATACTCTCGGAAAAAATATGGGTGCGCATTGCAATACTGCAGCTCGAGCGAGTGACACTATTCCTAAAAAAAAGATTGTCTCTTTCAAAACCATTTATGTTACAACCACTGGTATAGCAATAGCAACGGATTTTTACTATTTGAAACGTAGTTATCAGTTCTACCTGTCTATTGTGTCAAACCTGTGTTAGGTTTGAGAGCTCACCTCAAGCTCACACCAAATTCACCAAGATTTTTACGGAATGCAGCACTGCTGCTCTATTTTCTCTATCCTTCTTATCTCTATCCTTGAGACACCTATCAAAGCAAGCAAGGGGTTAAAGGGAGCCTAATACAGACATAATATTATTATAAATGTGATGATGACAGACACCTAGGTTGAGCTAGGGTGATTTTAATGCCTGAGATGGTCGAGGCGAGCGAAGCGGTGAGTGACGCATGTGCTTGCAGGAACCATTACCTGGAATACCTGAGTCGGTTGGTTCGTCGTTCCAGCATCGACCCGCTTCCGATCCTGGGGGTGGACGACCTCGAGACGCTGGTGATGCGCGCTGCACTCCGGCCGCCACCTCGGCCCTACGGCACGCTAGAGGGCATCTACAAGCGGGGCCTCGTCGAGGTGTGTTGACCACCGCTGTACTTGCAGGACGCACTACGTGGAGTACCTGGCGGGGCTGGCGCGCGGGCTCGACCCCATCCCCATCATGGACGTGAGCGAGCTCGTAGCCGAGCTGCGGCGCCGCGCGCTACCGCTGCCCGAGCGTGGACCCTGGGACACAGACCCCATCTATGCAGGGATGTGCGCGGAGGTACAGGCACCAGGGTTTGATACTTTACTTCGAATGATGCTCGAAAGTCGTTACCTCAAAGTCTTTTCCCCAAAGATTCAGTTTATCAATAGGTACCTTGAATGGTCGATTCATCGAACACTTACCTCTTACTTCAAGGGTACGTGCCCGTTAAAGCGTAGCGTAGTAAGATTTAATTATGAATTCATATAAATCATAATTCTGTACCTGTCCTACATTCCATTTTTTTGTCTTTGTTCGTTTCTGGTTGTATGTAGATATTCTGTATGAATCGACCACTCGAGGTCACCCATCGATGAAGTGTCTAAACCTTCGTGGAAAAGACCTTGAGGTAACGACCTTCGATACAACGTCACTTGAAGTATCAAACACCAGGCACCGAGTGACTCAGGTTTTGGGCCCAATCCCTGGGTTTGTAAGATGCGATTCATTTAACGATTCAGTTTGCTGTCGTATGTTTGATGAGACCTGTGCTTGAGCCGATTACTATGTGGTGATAAATCATCTTATTACAAAAATGCGTTAAACCTGAGTTCAATTCTAGGAGTCTTAAACCTAAATTGTAGAATTATATTTTAAAATGTCCCTGTGGGTTTAGGAATCAGCAACAATTTTTTTTTAAGTTTCTGGCTCGAGCCTTGTTCTCTAGCTCCTGAATAAAAAAACATTTCATCACACACACACACACGTAATTAAAAAAAATATGTAAAAAATGAGCCATCAGAGACTATTTTTGTATTTCTTAATAATTGTACTAAAAAGTTTTTTGTCTACAAGGTTCAAAAAACCAAACTTAGGTAACTGGTGGCGTGACTATAAAGCACATAGTTTTTTTAGTAGTTGCTCCGATGCAAATTGCGACTGCACAAAAGGTGCCACCACAAGAGATTTTCAAAATTACATTTACTTTATAGTCAATAGGGACCCCAATTTGTACATGATAATCGAAGGCTCGTCCCTGCATCCTGGGTTCCTTTAGCAAAATCACTGCCGCCGACAGAGGCATATACCTATTTTTTCAACCACGTCCAAATTGGCGGCCTATATCAAAACCTTTTTATCAAACCTTTTTTTATAAACATACGTTAAAAGGATAGGATTCATAAAATCATTTATTAAAAAAACTAAACAATTCGATCAAAACCCCTGCATTGTATGAGGGTGCAAACAAGAGAGAGGTTAAGTATCTCATAAAAAGGCACTGAATTGAAATCTCAATTGAGATAAGGATGCACTAACAGCCAACACAACATTACAAGTTTTATTTAAATTCTTTCTCACGTAATGAAGTAGGTTTAACGCATCTTTCGTAATAGGACTATAGAGTTCAGAATATATTCTATTTCATGATGTACACAAAGTCAGTCACACTGGACTCTGAACTGACATAGGTGGCGCGAGGCTGGACTGACTCGCGAGCGCGAGGTCTGCCCTGGACTGGCTTGAACCAATGTGGCTAGTGTCGAGTTCTACTTACATTATATTTCTCAGTATCTTTCTTTGTCCCAACGTAAACAAAACAACACTGGCTTGCTACTGACCTCGATATCGCCTCATGCAAAGCAACTCATAAATGGATGAGTTGCTTTGCATCAGGCGATATCGAGGTCAGGCGCAATCCAATTGACGAATAAGAGGGAACGCCCTGGGGGCCTACCCCATCTCTTAAAACAATCTTATTTTAATATTATTTTACCTTCGGCACAGTTGGAATTTCAACGCTCGGTTAAGCGCCGAGAGTTGAAAATCCAACAGCAGAAATTACAAAGTAATATTAAAATAAGATTGTTTTAAGAAGTGGTGGTAGCCCCCCCCCCCCCCCTTTACTAAATACTATTGACATTTATTACTTTTTTTAAACACGTATTATTTAACTAAGTTTTTAAATTTCTCATAAATTGTTACAGATTGTTAAAGAGAAGATTCCACTGGATTGACAAGATTTAAAACGAAGAAGTGTCGGTTGCTTCAAAGTATAATGGATTAACATTACTGAGCCCATAAAAAATGTAATATATTAACATTAAATTAAATACTTACAATAATATGATTTTATTGAAAGGTTTTCCTTAACTACAAAAATAGTCATCGTCGAGCGAAATGTTCATTCATGTGGCGCTTGTCACGTTGTATGTAATGTCTGGTGGAGTGTATACGGCTCTCGAGAGAGTCGGGCAAGGCGCGCGCGCCGGGCTGTGCGGAGCGAGGCGCATGCGCGCTGCGCTCGGCGGCGGCGGCGTCAGCGGCACGCTGCGAGGCCACGCGGCGCCCCCGCTGCACCTCCCGCTCAGCTCCCGCAGCTGCCATCTCCGCTAATTTTGCAGCTCTTTCGTCCTCAGTCATGCCGCCGCGTTTTCTACTTTCACTTTTATCTAAACCTTTACTTCGCCTTTCTTCATCTCTAGTGTATTGTTTTCCAGAATAATGTCCACGTCCATAATTTTTATTATCATTGTAACGCGACTTTTGATAAACTTCATTCCTAAGAACGTTCTGATCTGGGGTATCTGCTTTATATTTTTTAGGCGTAACTTCACCTTCTGAATATTTTTCATTATCATAACTTTTTCTTTTTTGGGGTTCCTTCTTGTCACCTCTATATTCGGACGATCTTTTACTGCTTTTTGGACCTTCAATTGCACCCTCTTTCTTTTTATATTTTGAAGGTTTTTCATGACCACTATCACTATCTGAAGAATATTTACGATCCCTCTTCTTCTTTTTTTGTTTTGATTTCTTTTTCTTCTTCTTACTTTGTTTTTTATCTTCTGGAGAAGAATCTGGTGAGGAATCGTCGGAGTTTAGAAGAGTTGCCAAATTTATACTTTTCTGTCCCCCCAGGGCATTTAGTTTGGCTGCGAGTAGATCATCAAGATTTTTGTCTTTCTTTTTGGGTGATTTTTTGGATTTGCTGTCTTTCCGTAAATCCTTAAAACAACATAAATGTAATATAACTAAGTAATAGTTTATACATATACACATAAAAATTTGGAACACAATAACTTTCTCTAATTCTAAAGAAAGTTATTGTGTACTTATAAAAAACAAATATTCTAGAGCAGTTATGTAACCATAACTACTCTAGAATATTTGTGCCACCACTGGCATGCGACAAAGTAGTTTAGCCAATAATTGACAAATCTATGATAGGTACCTATTTGATTGAATCTAATTGGAAACAAAGAATTGGTAGCATCTAGTTTTATATTTATCCATTATCATTACCTAAGTTGAGATTCTTTGATGGCACTTTATAGTCACATTATTATTATTTCATAATAAATTACACATTCCAGTCACAGTCAGACACACATACAGTCTAGAATATAACATATTTTAGCCGCTTCACAATTTATGTAGTTGTAAAAAGAAAACTATTTTGAGTCAACCTTATTAAATGTATTGTTTGGTTGTTTTTTATCAACACAATAAAAGAAAGTCAAAGAAAAGTCTTTTTTTAACGAAAAAGTCTTTCAAACTTCTACCTACACTTCTGAACTTTTACATCTTTTTCTTTTATTATTTATGTTCCAAAAACTAGTTAAGTACCTACTGCCTAAGCATACCTAATATGCATTACCATAGTCTCTCATACAATATTGAGTTCGGCATTTCCTAAATAGAAACCATGAATATCAAGGAAGCAAACTATAGTGTCACCTTGTAAGTACTGGAAAGACTGGTACAGAAAATACAGTGGTTCATCAGCCATACACTCAACAGGAAAGACATTACAGAAATTTCTTTATTTTGCAATATCTTTACCTATTGCAGCAAGGCACCTTCCAACTATTTGCAAAGTTATCTACTTTCCAACTATTTGAAAAATAGCCTAGTAAAACCACTATAGAAATAGTTTCCTTCTGTGGTAAATATTGTAGAGATTTAAAAGAACTCATTTAATAAGTGTAGTGAACAAACCACAAAAATAATAAGCAATTATAGAATGTATACCTGTTCTTTTCTGAGTAACTCAGCTAGTTTGCGGCGTTGTAAGGGATTGTTTAATAAGGCAGCACGAGCTGCCCTCTCTCGCTCTTTAATCAAAAGTAATGGATCTTCACGAAGCTTCCGAGACATATCCACTTGCGCATCGCCAGCTGAAGTTATCATACTAGAGCCAACTACTCTTCTTGATACAGCTGGGATCACATCCTGTTCTAATTTATCTGATTGCTCTGCATTTTTATCAATTGATTTACCAAGCAAATATGCTTCTTGATCAACTTTCTTATCAGGTTTCTGAAAAAATAAAAATATTTAATTGCAAACAGCACAAAAATGTTTATTGTGATACCAGAGCACTATTTAAAAAGTCTATGGATCATGAAAATGTAATAATATGTTTTGCATTTTTATTTTGGATAATTGAAAAGAAAAACACCATAAATAAGATCAGACATGACTTGGTACATGCACAAGCAGTGCATTGGAATATCAAGTTATTTTTGTCTAAGACAAACACAATAATAGCATAATAATATGTAGCGATTAATTACAAAAAAAAAATCAAATTAAAATAATTCCTCAACAATAAAAAAAATTAAAAGAAGAATGAAATTGCGTACATCATACATCCAAGATAAACGGTTATCATTAGCAGGAGAATTACTGCTGTGTTTCATCAGACTGTTCAATTCGGAACGATCCCTTTCTTCTGCACGTTCACGTTGCAACTCCACCATTCGCTTTTTCTCTTCAGCAGCAGCCTGTTCTGCCTTCCATACACGTTCCTGATTCTTCATTGTATTTGGATGCCATGACTTCTTAGAATTCTGGACGACAAATACAGAAATTTTAGCTACATATTTTTTGGTTAGAAAGTACTTAGGCTAAGATTCCGAAATTAAACTAACAGATACAACTTTAGGTTCAGTCTGTCAAAATCATGCGAATGCATGATTTTAATACAAAATCTAAATTAATATAGTAACACTTTGAACCCGAAGATAACTTAATACCTAAATAAACCTTTCTTACCAAATCTCCACCTCCCATTTTGAAATTGTTTATGTTGTATTATATATAAAATTCAATAGTTTAATAATTAAAAACTTCGATTTGTATTGTGTTGTTGCTTCCCCTTCTTACGCAGGAAATATCTATCATCTAATTACACAATTGTTATTGTTTCTGTTTCTTGAATCTCGACTTATCGACATGACAGTCATGACAAATGCCATGACATTCCAAAGAGTATATTTTTTGTTTTTTTTTTTTTAATTTTATGACCTGGTAACTTGACTTTTAGGTCAATCCAAAGAGTAAGATACTAAGATGTGATATTTATTGAATTATATCTGTGGATAAACTAAAGTACCAAACTATTAAAACCAAAAACTCTGTGGACCATTATTTATGAGCACACGCACATTGAAACGAATTATGGGGACGGTTGGACATGGACATAGATATCACCAAGAAAAAGAGGTCTAATTTTGAAAAATGAATAATGCCATCGTATTTAGCTAACAAATACCTACAAAACTTGTTTTGTAAAATTTTCTAACTATCGTATTTCGGGAGCTAATTGAGAAAATGTGAAATTTTACTATGAAAATGACTGTATTGAGCTCTCGGTCGTCCGATTCCGGCCTCGTCTCAAGTTGAGGTCTTCACGATGGTATTAAGCATAGCAAAAGCTACATTTACTGCTTAGACAAATGGTGCGCCAAACGTGCACCTTCTGGATATAGGGTGATGTACATTTTTCTGTCTCTGCCACCTGATTTTGGTCCTGTTTCAAGTTGTGCACTTTACTATCATATTACACGTGCACCTTCTGAGATATAGGTGATGTTAATTTTCTCGGCTTTTACGAATACCTAAAGTATGGATGTTATAATCATCAAGTAGCATTTTGTTCTCTCTAATAGTTCACATTTAGTTCACAGGTGATCTCTAAGCATTAACATTGGCCACACGTGGTTTATTGGCTGTATCAAAGTGAACAAATCCACTTATTCCTGTTTAAGGCCTGTACAGGAGTGTAAAAGTGACTTATTAAGTAACTATTAGAGTTATAATGGGCCAACATTATTCTTTTAGTCAGCTTTCACTTTAAAGCTGGACAAGAGCATTAGAAGAAAGGAAAAATACGACACGGGCTGTTTAAAAGTTCACATGTACACTGTTGTATTGCTTGCATTTTATTACAACACATGTGAACATTAATGCAGCCGTAAGCTGTAGTATAGAACCTTTGTGAACCGCTATTCCGCTTGGAACTGTAAGGAGGTGAGTTTGTGATATATTAATCAGCTTTTATATTATCCTAATGCCCACCATTTTGTTCACTCATAAACTATAATATTTCTAAATTAATTATGATTTTATCACATACTTACTACACAGTTTTTGTGATTCATTTTGTATTTAATGTTCACATATATAATTATATAGACTCATTTTGATGTCAAAAAACCACAAGTATAAAAAATTACTTTGTTCGTCTCTGCTTTTCTTTCTCTGCATTAGTCCGGAAGCGCGTGTTAAATGTTAATATGTATATACTTTACAATAAATTGATATTACCCATTATATATATGCAATAGAACAGAATAAACACAGAGTACAACTTACCAGTCACGAGCAATAAAGTTTTGCGCGTATTCCAATTGATAAATATATTTATTATAAAATGTGGTACTCAATTGATAATTTGGAGAACAAAACGGCCTCTAAGAGTTTTTAAGGTTCACTCGTGAACCTTAATCACTACAAGGCTGTATGTCATATCACTCTTATAACTCTCGAGCCTTTATGAAGAACCACACGGAATCTTATTTAAGACCACATGTGCTCTCTTAAACTGCCGATATACTGCTGATATACTGCTACTGTGAACCTTTTGTGAACCTAAGGCTGAATAATTTTTGCCCAAACAAGCGATATAAATAGGCTGTACAGCTTACTTAAACAGTTTAAAGAGTTAATGTGTATTATTAGACAGCCGATATCCCCCCAGTGCTACTTGGTAGTATGTAGTTTTAAAGCGTTGTAGATCTTGTTGGATCAAAAAACCTACGGAACTGAAATAAACAAAAAATAAAG
Source organism: Hoplodrina ambigua (assembly GCA_949774945.1). Classification (NCBI taxonomy): domain Eukaryota; kingdom Metazoa; phylum Arthropoda; class Insecta; order Lepidoptera; family Noctuidae; genus Hoplodrina; species Hoplodrina ambigua. The sequence goes on along the minus strand of OX458969.1, from coordinate 5,220,696 downwards.
ATTCATAAATATACGTTAGTGATTCCGTAGCTGAAGCCCCGCGCCGCCGCCCGCTCCAGTTCGCTCCACCGCCATCGCCACCGCGCCGCTTCTCGAATAACACGCGTTTGAAGACCGTCAACAACAATTTGGGTGTTTAGGTCTCTAGCATTTTGGTCATGATACGCACCCTGAACTCCGTGTCCTGAACTTTTAAAAGGTAAACTTCAACTTCTTCATTTTTGAAATAATGTATGTATTTTAATAATAGGTAGGTATAGGCTATAATATTAAAATATTTTTTTCAAAAATGTGTTGTTAATAAAAAATATAGATTATTAATTTACGAATTAGAAGCTTTAACCAATCTTCATTTATTTTGCGTAATTATACCTATAGGTACCTAGTAGTAAGCACTTACCTACCTAATTAGTTTTTTGATCATCTCGAAGGAGACCCGTTTCGCGGGAGCAGGTTACCGCCTAATAATAGTGAATAGGTACCTACAACACACTTAAGCAAGGCTGCTCAACCGCAGGCCCGCCGCGGGCCAAAATAAGGCCCGCGCAGCCGCGGAAGAATTTTGAGTGGCCCGCGTATGCAAGTTTGCGCTCCTTTTTTTGAGGTGGTAAATAATTATCATCAAATGACTCCTTAGGTACGAAAGCAGTATGTGAGTTCGACAAATGGTTGTGCGATTCACGCTACTGCGACCTGTGCGACAGATCTGTACCTCGACATAGGTACCTACCTACTTACTAATCTTTAAAAAGTCCTAAATGTATCTACCATATAAAAGGTGAACTGTTTTATAAACTCCAAATACTAATGCTAATGCAATCAAGATGGTTAATCAATCAATGACACAGGTAGATACCTACTTATCTACCTAGAACCATCATATTCCACGAGGAGTAATGATTTAAAAAAAAATGTTAAAATAGCTAGCTGGTCTCGTAGGTACCTATCTGTCTATTATTATTAGGTATGAATAATCATTGACTGCTTGCAAGTTGCAGGTGTATCGTGACAATCTGAACTTCAGACGATAAATTCGTAATTCATCTGTAGGTAGGTTCATAATTATAGGTAGGTAGTGAACCTGATACTGAGGGCTGCAAATTGAATATAACGTAGGTACCTACCTATCTACCTAAGCAAAATTTAATTTGCGGGTTATCTTAGTGCTTTTCGATTACGAAATCATCATCGATACCTACCTAATCCAACGCTAGAAAGCGGATATTCTATAACAAAACAATTTAATATATACCTATTTACCTAGGGACCTACGAAAGAATCGGGCTTGCTTCGAACGAGGTTCCACGGGCGGCAGCAGGGCGGCGGCGGTGGTGGTTGCGGGGCAGGGGCGGGGCGGCTCGTGGCGCGGGTCAGTTGCGGTCGCGTTGAGGAAGGTTGAATCGGGCGCACGAGCCGTGTGGCCTCAGTACCGCGGTTTCAACCGTTCGGTGACCGTGCAGCGCGTGTCGGTACTCCGCCCCGCGCGCCCGCCTCACTAACCTCTTGCTTGCGCCCGCCTCACTGTTCACTTTGTGAATACGAACAAACCAACCTTTCCTCTGACATATATGACATGATATACAAGGTGGAAAGATTTAAAGCGCTTTAGAGAGAATGTACCCTAAATATATGAATATAATGAAAATAATCATTCAAGTTAAAGAACTTGAATGATTATATTATGATTTTCTTATTAATTCTTCTTCTCGATTGCCTAAACTAGGAATCAGACCGACTCAAATGTAAGAAATACACTCATTTCAATCAATCATGCCTTAAATAATTCGGTGTTCATAAGGGAGACCATGAAATCTTTTAAAATCATCTCATAAAATCTTTACACAATTCTAAAGGCCAAAGGGCATCATTTTTTAAAATATTGATCTTGCTAAAAGGCGACCGGCAGGGGCCCATAGTAAGATATTCGAATGTAAAAAATATTTTTGGATAAATGTGGTGTTGTAGGTATTATTGTAGGCACTAGAGACAATAGAGCTATAGTAGTAGTTGAGAATGCAATGATTGTAATCACTTCCTATTATTATATGGGCCATCTCTAAATCAATATTATTTTAAAATTACTTTCTTTTGCCCACTGTTTCATCACTCAGCCTATCACCGAGAGTTTAACATAAGTAACATCCAAAATGTTAAGTAAAGTTACATTAAATAAAATAATAAGTACCTACTGCTATAGTCTCCATGGAGGTTGTTTATTATATTTTATGCAGAAGGCTTCTATTGCTACGATTAGCGGCAGTCATGACGCCGAAATTCAAACATCACAACTTATCCATAATGCAATTCAGTTTACATTATTGAAATTTAAATCAAAATAAGCGCTTGTACTTTTACACGTGTTTAAAAAAAACCGAACGAAGCTTACAACAGATAACAGTCCAATTAAACCAATTGATATTCGAGCCGTATACAAAATGCCATGACAAATTAAAATAACTAGTTCTATATTCTACCATTGGTGGCACGGCTAACCAAAAAAATAATGGTGTAAAGACAGTAAACAGCTATAAAGTCTGGCACACGGAATTTAACCCTGGTATTCAATCGAAACTTTTGATATTATTATGATAATAATATAAAGTATAAAAGATACGACAATTATCTAACATAATGATGAATGCATTTTAAGTAATATAATAGCTATAAAACAAGATGCTTAGGACAAGTCGCCATGCGTTTGAAAGCTATCGGTTTCATATGAGTCGGTTGCTCCACCTCACGAGACGGCGGGACAAATGTGATAAATCATAGAGTTCTAGGCTCCTAGGCACCTAGGCTCCTTTACACCCTCGCCTTAAGGTAGGGCTGCAAGCCTACAATACAGCCTCAAGTTTAATGACAAACTTGCCTCACCTATGTCATATACATACATAAACTCACGCCTTTTCCCATGGGGATAGGCAGAAACCACAGAACGTCACCATACAGATAGCGTGCTGTTTCATTTCAAGTTCAACACACTTGCACGTCAAGTAACTCTTATTGCACCGATTTTAGGTTTATTAATTATAACGCACACACGTTAATTAATAGCACTTTTTTTTTAATCTCTGCGAGGAGGAGTTAATGTTTACGCCTAAACATTATATGTGAATATAAACTAGGTATGTTAATTCATGAGTAAACCATAAGTATATTTCATTGAATTAGTTATTTTGTTAGTAAATTGACATTAATATTTGTTCTATAAATAAATATTATACCTATTTTCAACCTCAGTTTGAAGCGCTTATTACTTCTCACCTCAGGTTTTGCTGGCCGAATATAAAAGTTTGTCGTTTTCACCTTGATAGAGAAGAATTTGTTTACAAGTCATTTTTTATACAAGACCTGTAAATCGTCGTTTTTAACGCGTAAGCATTTATCATCAATTCATTAAACCCTCTGAGTGTAATGTAAAAGCACGCGCGCGTAATACACCGCATCGTGACCCTAAAAGCGTTGCCATAAGAGCCACTTTACAAGCAAGTGTGTTGAAAGAGTATTTGTTTATAAAGTGTATTGAGTAATTACGAAAACTATTTTCCGATTTATTTTAATTTCTACCAAAAGCAACTATACATCAGCGTGCCATTAAATAATTACAATTCATCTAATACAATTGCTTTAAAGAAAGATGGTTCATGGTGCCTACCTAATTATTAATATAAATCGGAAAGAACCCGGTTGTGGTAATTACTCAATGCACTATACATTAAATGTTGTTTTACTATCTGTAAGCAATGATCTGTTAAACATAATTAATTACTATGCTAGGTAGTTGCTAATATTAGCTAGGCAGGTAGCTATTTAAGCTAGTTATAAATAGCATAAAAATACCTACTGCTTTTAGAGATTAGGTAATTCACGGGTCACCAGACCCACCTAACATAGTTCGCGTTATGTTGTTGTCCTAGCTAGACAGACAGCGAGAGGGAGAGTGCGGAAGGCAGAGAGGACAGGGGGGTAAGGGAATTACGCACGCGCACTGTTGTCGAGAGTTCACACGCGCGCTTCGAAACCGCGGTGGGCCTCCACGTGTACGCTAGCGTTGCCCTCCTTCACCCGCACACCGCGTCCCGCGCGCAGTTCGTTCGTTCGGACATTCCAACCAACCTTCAACAAACGCGCACAGTCTATCGCGTGGTAGGTATAATAGCGTTATGCTTGTGTAACAATTACAAATACCCATAGGTAGGTACATAATAAAATGAGGTACTCATACTTACTTATGTATGAAAACAATTTACTCGCTTATCCAAAATACCTATTGAATTCTAATTTTAATTCTGGTGTTCTACTGCCGCATATCTGCGTATACCTACGTAGATTTAGAAATGTAGTGAACCTATGAAATATCTAAGACACGTAGGTACCTACTAGGCACTTAATTATGTTGTAGGTACCTATAGATTTGTGCACACTGTCTACTTTACATTGTAAGGGTAGATAAGGATAGGTAAGCACTACATGTATCTATCCTTACAGCATCCCAGTACGTAGGTACGGTAGCTGTACACAAGTGCCTACCTAAACCAGCAAAGGTTAAGAACCTTTAAAAAACTGCGTTCGTGAAGTGGAGACCTCAGTTTAGATTGGGTTGCGTGGGTATTCGTACCAAGTAGCACATAGTAGCGGGTACCTACTTATGTTTTCAACCAAATTTAAAGAAATAAGTAGGTACCTAACTGATGCTTACTCATTAAATAGGGAGAAGATTTTCAAGACGAAAGAACTTTGTAAAACATTCCTACTTACTTCATTCTAATTTATTATTTTTATCCATAATCATACACGCACCAGAGAAAAGACATAACAACGAAAATGTGTAGAAAATGCAGAAAGAACCTAAATAAATAGATAGTAATGTATTTTGCCGCTCGCGCTCATGTCTTGCATCGCTACCCAGATCCGGCCCGGCCTGCTCCGCGTCCGCAGCGCGGCAGCGCGGAGGGCGGCATCGGCATTCGGCTGTAGTCGGTCGAGTGAGTGTGTCGTTAAAGTTACTCTCGTTAGTCGTTACTCGCTGTCAGACCTTTGTACACAACCTACGCCAACATTTACAACATTGAACCTCGCTAGAAAAATCATCATCATTGTACCTATAACATGATAGGTAAGGATCTTTATTAATAACATTTTTAATTACTTACGGTATAATTTACATTTTGTCAAGTAAGTACCTGTGCAAGTACATAGTGCAAATTAATTTTGTTTATTAAAAATATTATGTAGAAATATGTTATTAATAATTAAAGGTGTGATACAGTAACGCTTTCAGTTTTCGGTGCAAACTTAATACAAAAAAAAAGGTTCAAATATTTGGTACATAACCTACTTAAACCGAACCTAGTTCAGAATGCATTGAGTAGAACGGAAATATTAATTTTAAGACGTTTTTTTTCATTAGCTTTTAATTTACCAAATTGCTGCATAAAAATATAAGGGGTACCTAGCAACAATGGCTTAAGTATTGTTTTATATAAGTCTTTCCTCAATGTAGGTAAGTAGTTACCTACCTACATAATGTTAACCCATTTCGCTCACTGAGTGGAATTGACGATTGTCAGCCATTTAGTCGCATAAGTGCGAATATGAACCACTTAATGCGTCCTAAAAAAATTCCTGAGTTATCCTTTACCGACTTACTTTTCTTATTATAGGTAATCAAATTGATCTTATTACCTATTTAATTTATCGGGAATATTTTTAACTATAATAACTGTACACTGCGAGGTAGGTACATTGAGGCTCAATGCATTACTGATTGAGGTAGGTATTAATACGTTTGTCTTAATCGTCATCGATTATTCTAATTTTAAACAATTTTTCAACACACTGTTAAGTGGGAAGTTTCTTATCACACTCTCGGCCTTATAATTATGGCAATCCAGCCTCGAATACTGAAAGTACAAACTCATTTGTATCTCAAATAGGCAATTTTTTTCTCAATGTTTCATGGACCTATTATATGTAAAAATATTACTTTCGAATACTTACATATTACTTTGCTTAACTTGAAATGAAAAAACCTCTAAAAGATAGAAAAGAAACCAAGAGATACTTACATATGTATATATATTTTTTACACTTGTAAATGGGGCGGGGTGGGGCGAGCGAGAGAGAGATATCTACTTGAGTGAGTGCGAACTGCGGGGTCGGCGGCCCAAACACGTGGAGGCCTGCACCGCGGTTTCGACGCGATAGTGCCGCGGTGCAGGCCTCCACGTGCTGTCAGAGGACATTCACTCGGCTTATGCTCCGCTCCCCTCATACCGCTCGCACCCCTGTGTGGCCACATTATGTTGGTGCATCCTGATTTTCCTGATCGCTGCATGCCATACACAACAGACACTGTACTGTGAACGGTCGTCGCGTTTGATTCGGGCCGCCAAACAGATTGTGGTCAACATTCGTGCAATAATGGAATCTTTATCGCCTATTAAAATAAAGCAATATCGTTCTACAGGTGAGGAGGAACGGGTCCACCAATGTGGCGAATGTGGGCTAACGCTGTCCACTCGCAGCGCACTAACAGCTCACGCGCGCTCTCATCGTGCCACTGCCGATGCTCATCGTTGCGACGTTTGCCACAAGACTTTCGCGGTGCCCGCAAGACTTGTGCGTCATTATCGGACCCATACTGGTGAACGGCCTTTTGAATGTGAATATTGCCACAAAATGTTTAGTGTGAAGGAGAACCTGCAAGTGCATCGTCGGATCCATACTAAAGAACGACCATACCGATGCAGTGTGTGCAACGCGGCTTTCGAGCACTCGGGAAAATTACACCGCCATGCTCGCATCCATACCGGAGAGCGGCCGCATGCCTGCCCCCACTGCCACAAGACTTTTATACAATCGGGACAGCTGGTCATCCATCTTCGGACCCACACTGGTGAAAAACCATACCGTTGCCCGGCCCCCGGTTGCGGAAAGGGGTTCACCTGCTCGAAACAGCTCAAAGTGCACTCGCGTACACACACCGGTGAACGTCCGTACACCTGTGACATATGTCTTCGCGACTTCGGCTACAATCATGTGTTAAAATTACACCGCTTTCAACATTACGGCGAGCGATGTTACCGTTGTACTGTTTGCGATGGCACCTTTAACACCAAAAAACAAATGGAAGCTCATATTTATAAAGAACATGGCGCAGACACTCCGCGCACTCAACAGATGCCATCTACGGGTTCACTAGTGGTACATGGTAACGTAATGTGTGATTTGGTAGAAGCTGCTTTGCAGCAATTACCTCCGACTCCTCCTAGTTCCCCACCGTCCCCACAGTGTCCTGCGGCCCCTGCTGCCTCCACTGCAGCGGCTGCCCCTCCGTCGCCGTCTGCCTCTCCGTCACCTTCTCTTTCTCCGGCACTCACAACCTCAGTCCAATATACTTTTGCGCCATCCTCATTGCCGCCACGAAAACGCAAACTTATTCCACAACCTGATACTGAGGTGCCTGCTGTCCGGCACACATCAGTAATACAATTCGCTCCAGCTGCCGTATCTGATTCTTAATGGGCAATGTAGTATAATATTGTCATAAACTATAAGATGCTTACAAAATTTATGGTAACTAGATATTACATCCCAAATGTAGTATTTTCTTAGTGTAATTTCCAAGGCTTTTAAATTTTATTCATTGGTTGTTAATTTGTTGTCTCTGAATGAGATTGTAGCGGTAGCTTAAAGTGTATGTGTTGTGTACCTAAGTCCCTAATTCATGTATGTAATTGAGTATGAATAGACTGTAGACAGTAGGTAAATGTTTATTAAAACACGAAAATCTCTATTGAATGAGAAAATGTTGAAGAAAAGACTAAAAGCTACTTAATAAGTAGGTAAGTGCATTTGTGCCGTAAATAAGTTTTTATATTTAATCTTGTAGGTTCATATTTTTAAGATTATTATAATAAGTTACAATAAAGTACAATAATGTATTTAAATATGGAATATTTATTTATCCCCGTCCTTTCTTCTGATTATTTTATAGTAACGTACTCATAGAGTATTTAGGTAGTCAACCAGTCCAACGTTTTGATTTGTTCGTGAAACTGACTGAAGCTCTGAACTTATTAAAGCGTCTGGCAGTCTGGCTGATGTTATTATACCCCATGGAAAGCGTCTGGCAATAACGAAATTTTTTAGGCGCAACGTATCATATAAAAATAATAATAGCTTTGGCATCACGAGCATTTAATTTAAAAAAATCCCTTCATAGCGTTATATTTGTTCGTACGCATAACATAAAATCACGCCTGTAATCCCCGAAGGGTTAGGAAGAGGTGTACCCATTAATACACCTCTGCCCCTCTGCCTCTACTGTGCTCTCTAGTCGTACGCTGAGTTACTAAGAAATAAGTAAATCATTAACAAAGAGGATTTAATTAAAAACTTGCACTTCCCTAAACCAAATATTTCCAAATGTGTACAATCTATATCTATGTCTTAGATATATTATAGGTACTAGCTTCTACCCGCGACTTCGTTCGCATCAAAGTTGATTTCTCCATACAACGTTTACTAACTGGCTGATCCATCACACACACCTCAAACCACTGAACGGATTGCGTTGAAATTTGGCACCTAGATCGTTTGATGACGTAGGCATGCGTTAGGAAAGAATATTCCAAAATTCACTCTCTAACGGGGTAAGACGTTTACGCGGACTAAGTCACGGGCAAAAGCTACTTTTAAAATAAAACATCTCTAACACTGAATCTATGGCAACATGAAGCCAATTCCTGTAGGTACTTAAAAAAGCTTTCAAAATGTAGGTAGTTGCAATCTCATACCAGCGACAATATTGGTGGCAAAAATGTATAAAGGTATTTTTGGGAGATTGAGACATAGATTAAAATGTGAACGATCTTAAAAATACGGGCATTCACAGGAATATAGAATTCACAGGTTGCACGTATATATCCCTTCGGTAGGTATAAACGGCCTCTACGGTATAAACAGTGGCGATTACCAGTCTCAACGACCACCGTTCATGAATATGACGCTTGAATCAGCCCCAAATAAAAGGTAGTGTCACGTTGCCGCTTTCGTCTTGTTCTGTTGAGACGTTTGTCAGCGGAAAGAAGAAAAAATTCTTCTCTCTGAACCGACTTCAAAAAAGAGGAGGTTCTATTTTCAGATATATAATACCTATGTATTTTTTTTTTATGTAAGTATGGTCACTAATGTATCGGTCAATAAAGTAAAGTAGTAGACCGATTTAGAAAAATCTTTTTTTTTGTACGAAAACGTATACTCCCGATTTGGTCCCATAGAAATATAGGTATGCCGTATGATAATGAACTTGGGAGATATGGACCGGAACTCCTCCCAGAATTATAGCGGAACTGACGAAATAAGTAGGAAAAGCTTTGTATATACAGTCGATGGCAAACTTCTACCGCAATCCAATATTATTCGTGTGAAGTATTATTTGAAAGGGATTTTTTGTAAGAATTTCAAATTCATATTAACAACAATATTAATGCAATAAAAAGTAAAATAAAAAATAACAACAAAGACCTTCAAAAACTACTAAGTATAAAATTTCAAAATATCCAAAGGATAATAAATTCAATTTAATTCCATATGTTATGGAATGGAAGTCGGCGGGTTTGGTTTTGTTTGTTATTATACCAACGACTTACAAAATATATATATATATATTTATATTTATTGTAGTGTTTGTACCCAAGGTGTATCCAAGAAGCTTATAGAGTTTCTGCTTGGTAACTATAATAACTTTTACAGAGCCTCGTACAAAAAAAAACTTGAATATCTGAAAAGACTTAGACCCAGATACAATTAAAATAGTAGTCGCCTGTGTTCTTGTTCTATCGGAAGTTTCTCTATGGTCGCCCCATAGATGTATACCTTAGAGAGATGCCTATGTTATATTATTACATCAAAAAGACAACTCCTTCAGGGGATTAACTTTAATACTGTTGTTATCGATAGAAATCCATTTCAATCGAAAACGTATCCAAACGCATACTTGAGACGTATCTGACGGCCATTTTGTTTTTATAGTTTTCATAGGTAGGACTCATCCATATCAGATATATGTCAGTGGACTGCATCTTTAATGTCACTGTCACTGTGAATTTTTTGGTTTGTGTGATTGTGTATTTTGAAAAGGGTTCTTTCAGTTTTCATCAAGGATTATATTTAAAATCAATAGTCCAAAATGGTATGTAAACATTGCTATAAATTTTTTGATTACTTCTGGCCTTTATAAACATGTTATTTTTACGATTTTAAATTGTTTACATGGTTTATTTTTCTATAATTTTACCGGTAAACCCGGCAAAATGGATTGTAAAAAATGACGCGAATTTAATTTTAATAAGTACCACTAAATGATTCAAGTGTTTGTACATAATGGTGTAACAATGGTATCTGATGTTTATTTTCAGACGATCGGGAAGAATAATAAAATGCAACAGCATATAAACTATAGGGTGAGAGTAATACTACAAGATTCAAGAACATTCATTGGGACTTTCAAAGCGTTTGATAAACACATGAATTTAATTTTGGGAGATTGTGAAGAATTCAGAAAAATCAAATCCAAAAATAGCAAAACCGCAGATAGGGAAGAGAAAAGAACACTAGGATTTGTTTTGCTACGCGGTGAAAATATAGTGTCATTAACTATTGAAGGTCCACCTCCACCAGAAGAAGGTTTGCCTCGTGTGCCTATTCCGGGTGCAATCGGAGGACCCGGTGGTGGCCGTGCAGCAGGGCGCGGAGCTGGGCCTGCGGGTGCTCCACCTGGCCTACAAGGACCTGCTAGAGGCGTTGGTGGTCCATCACAGCAACATATGGCCCCTGGCTCTCGAGGGCAGTTGTCTGCTCCTCCTCAAATGCGTGGAGGACCCATGATGGGAGGACCACCTCCTGGCATGATGGGAGCTCCTCCGGGAATGGGCCGGGGTGGGCCTGGCGGCCGTGGCCCACCTGGAATGCGACGCTATTAACATGAGTGCAGTGAAGTGTGTGATACCACATTAAGTGAAATAATCACTTTGATGACAACTTTAAATCCATTGTTTTGTGCAATTGTGAAAACATTTTGCATTAAACTAAAGATATCATACATAATTAGTTGAAACATCAGACCCACCAAACCTGCAATAGTAATCTCAATACCTAGGGCTATATAGTTAGTGGAGCAAACATCAAAATTACTGCATTAAATTATTCTAACTTTATGAGACTGATTTGTAAGTTAATAATAATGTATAGTTAAAAAGTCAATGGGTTAGACTTTGGGAAAACAACTATGGGGCACACACTACCCTGTATTTTTCTACAGCAAACACACCAAGTGTGTTAGTAGCTGCACTTTGGGCTTTGTGTGGCGAATGTTCCCCTGCAGTCAACGATTTAAAAGTGGCTCAACTAACTATGTATGATTATAATCCATTTTTGAAAAAAACTTAAATATTGGCAAGGAAGTAATGTATCTAAGCTTAGGCTTAGCAATAAAATAAGCTGATAAATGTCGAAAATTGTCATTAATCTTTAGAAATGTCATATTTCAAGGAGCTGCATAAGTATTTAAGATGGACTGAGCTAACTAAAAGTTCTTGAACCCTAATTATAGTTTTAAGAAATTATAATTGTCTTTTATTTGAACCTAAAGAGAAGTGGTAGCAGTCATAACTTTAGCTGTAGCTTGGTGTTTCAGGATTGGTAAGTAGAAATCACTGAAGGGGAATATTCCGCCATCCATATAAAAGGACTCCTGGTTGATTTTAAATTTTACTAACCATGTGTTAATTAACAGCTTTACCTATGAACATACTTAAACATATTACAAGCAAAACCCGCAAATGGAAATATATCAAAGGTTTTTTTGCAACTTGTATCTTAAAATTAGCAAGTACCATGTAACCAGTCAGATATAAAACTTAAAAAAACAACTGTTTACTCTTCCCATGCTCTTGATGTTAGATTGCTGGCAGTACTTTGTCTTATACAACATTGTGATGAATTTACCTTGTAAAACTAATTTGATGCACGATGAAAATTATTCCCACAAAGTACCTAATTACCTCTAAAAAAGAACAAAACTGTGTTTCACAGACTTTTCGTCGAGCTCACCTACACCAGGAATCGAACCAGCTAAAAAATAAAAACTTGCAATTTAATTTCTCTAGTTGGTACAGTCAATGTTAAAGATAACATACCTACTTAAGATTTCCCCATGAAACATTAGGTCCTAAACTCTTCTGTCGACAATCATGAAAGTTATTTTTTGAGTGTTTTGAAAAAGTACAAATATTTTCATAAAGGACGATTGGTGCAGAAACTACATCCCAGAGATCGTCAAAGTTAATCTGAATTGGCAAAAAAAGTACGTCACTGTTTACTATTTCCATACAAAATCTATGGGAAATCGAGTTTTTTCAGCTCATAAAAAGTATAGATATCAATTGAATCATAACATAACATCACGCCTGTAATCCCCGAAGGGTTAGGCAGAGGTGTACCCATTAGTACACCCACATTTCGCCAGTTATGTTTTAGTCCCATGTAATAGGGGGCGAGCCTATTGCCATCAACCGGGCACAAATCCTGACTCCGAGGCTGCTACTGAGAAATTCCTGATGGAAAAACCCAATAACACTTTGCCCGACCTGGGAATCGAACCCAAGACCTCATGCACAGAAGTCGCGCTTACGACCACTAGACCAACGAGGCAGTCATGTATTAAGTACATACCTACCAATTTGTTTTTCGCAACATCTATCCAAAGGAGGTCAACAAAATCACATAAGTACAACTTTGACCAATGTACCTCGAGGAACACAGGCCTCAAATCATAGAGGAATTCGAAAATAATTTTTCGTTTATTCATAAATCATTTTTAACTATTTAATAAATTATTCAAATATAACCTAATAACTTGTAATACAATTAAAACATGTGGCAACATTGCACGTACGATTCCGTTTTTATTGATTGTCACGCGGGTTAACATTTCGTAAATGTCATTTTGTTTTGCTTTTGTTGACACTTGACACATGTCATTCCGTTCGTTTCGGGGTAGGTACCTACCTACTCGTCTCTCAACTTGACAGTTTTTTTAGGTGCTTATTTACTAGAGTGCCAATATGGCGTGCTTTTTATTACGATAAAAGTTATTTTATTCTCTTCCCCGGGCAACTATATAAATTATTTAAGAGTGCAATGTTATTCAGTGTAATCTAGTGTATTTTATGCCACTAAGTGTACCTTCTGTACTAAATTGGCCAGATCCTGTTAACATCCATTTATTTCTCTAGAAATAAATTAATACATTTTGACGACTAAATAAAATAGCATTAAATGCATTGTCATCTATTTTATTTTAAATGTAACAAGTAGGTACATACATGAGATAGGTTAGTAAAATAATTAAGACTTGTATTGTTATCAGGAACACATATGAAGGGGAATATATCATTGATATAAAGTTATTCACAGTCGTCGGTCGCAGACTCAGTGTGGTTCGTCAGTTTCGATGTTAGGAGACTTGAATTCTTATGTGCAAAAAAAAGAGAAAATGTTTCATGTTTAGCAACAAAATAGTTGAAAGAAATGAGACTAGAATGCTAAAAGGGGCGTGTGGTGTTACGCAACTGAATAAAATGACTGATGTTGCAGGTCCATTGAGTGTATGGCTTCGACCTGACAGACCTTTAACTACGTCATCTTCTTTTGCACTAATTGGATTTACTTGATTGTAAAGTGCGTGCTGTCGTTTTAAGCATTTATGGCTCTCAGCATGATTAAGGAGGTCTGAAGTATGACGAGTTTCCTTAATGACAATAACCGCAAGATGGATGGCATCGTTTGCCGTCAACGCCGCAACGGCAGCCGCCGCTAGTGTCACCTTTGCCGCCTGGCCCCCAGCGACGTCCGCGTGTCACCCAACATATCTCCGTTTTGCACGCTGAGCACTTCACCCAATCACAGCCCCATTTTTTAGTTATTATCGCACTGCATTCAGGACATTCAAGAGCTTCTCCTTTAGTAATTAAAGAATTGAGTAGTGTTCGCGTACTATCGTCAGTTTCGTTTGAATTTGTGATCTTACTCCCAGCTTGCTTAAGTTTAGTGCGATGCTGCTCACAAGAATCTCCATTGTGAATAGCCTTAAAAAAATAAACAGTATTAGTAGCCAAGGACAAATCTGGGTCTAACTGAATGACTCCTTACCATCAGTACCTAGTTAAATATCAAGCAAAGCTCGGTAGCATGGGACTTCTAGGTCTTAACCTCGGTAGGTTAAGAGTAAGACCTATAAGTCCCATGTAGGTTAAGGCAAGATTATTCCTATAAATCACAATTCTCTTGCTCAGCAATAGCAAAGCAAGTTGCCCGTACCTATTTATTATTATTATTTGCCTGTACGTTTATAAGTAAGAATATTTAAATAGAAAATTCCAAAAACTTTCAGACTTGCTCACTATGGTTTAATAAAAGTAGGTAGCTATTGAATTTTAATACTAGGCTAAAAAAAATATCTAGCTGTGAAGGTAGTAATATTATATGTATTACGTTTATCTGAACTTAGTATAACATAATTTTACCTGGCATGGAACACAATTGATGCATTTGCACACGGGACAAGGAAAACGTGTGACGCCTGGTTCACAAAGGGCCCAACCCTTACAATCTCGAGTACGACAATGAAAAGCATTTCGAGTTCCGCTTTCTGCCGCAGCTAGACCCCGCGCCAGCCAGCGCTCGTAGTCCTGAGCAGGCACGAGAGCGCGGATTTCACGTTCTTGCAGCATTCCCCGACAATCCATAGCAGGACAGGGGACATTTGGTTCTTCACAATGACACACCACATCAGACAAACATTGTTTGCAGAAAATGTGCACGCATTCGCGCAACACTACTCCTTGACCGGGAAGGTACTCGTCCATACAAACTCCACACTCAAAGTTTTCTGAATTTGTAACTAGTGCTTGTTGCTCCAGCTGTACAAGTTCTGTATAAACATCGCCCGCTTTTTCTTGTTGTTCGTTTGTGTCCTCTCTCTTTGTGTTATTGTTCTGTAGTGTGCTGGCTTCCAATTTAGTTTCTGGAATAATCAAAACAATCATATTTACAGGTGCGCGATATTGCCGATATAGTTTGACGAATCGTGGCGGAGACTCAATAGAACTAAGTGCTAGGCCGCACTACAAACAACCGTCAGCGGCTTTGAATCGTACTTTGACATTAGGGCCCTTATCCTATCTACATAATGTAATATATAAGTATCATCTGCAGGCCGCAGGCCAATTCCCTAACTAAAAACGTTCAAAATGTTGTGGCAATCTTATCTCAGCCATATATGAGTAGTTAATCTGGATAAAAATAACTAAAATGTGCATACCTGATTCCACTACACATAAATAAAATGGTGCGCTGAAGTCTTGGCCAGCGAGCGATATTATGGGTATGCTGTCGTTAACACATAGTGCACGTCCAACTATCCAGCGTTGCAGATTTGTTGCAAGGCCCAGTGAGGTCTCGGCTTCTCGGCGAAGGTCTCGTATACAAGCTTGACGTTTTATACGCAGGTGTATAGGACCCCTAGTAGCTTCTCGGTCCTCTACCAATACTGAAATTCTATAATAATAATAATATGTTAGATGTGGCGATAAAAGATCGGGAAAGCAGCAGGAATAGATTGGGCGAATAAAAAATATTTTAGCAATTGAAACTAAAGAAACTCTTATTACAAATACCCATTCTCTCTTTAAGAGTTAGTAGGATATTTCCTGTGAATTTATGTAGGTATTTTTCATGTAACCTTATTCCTCTAGGATTAATTTCTAGCTTCTTGTTTTATGTAGGTTTAATTTTTTTTTTTTTTTTTTGGTTACTTGGTTACCCAGAGATTCAAGAAAAAATACAGTAATTGGTCACTAGCACGGTACACATATTTTTTAGTAAATGGCGTTACATAACGTCTTCTCTTCTCTGTACTTAATTTATAATTGTGTGGCATTCTGTTTCTAAAACGGCAATAGGTACTATTCTTAGTTCGTATTATTTTGATCCTGAAAGCAAATTATAGAAAGTATATATTTATTAGTACTTTTGGCGATACACTTACGTAACTATCTCGTCATCATTCTTGTTAGGAGCTTCTTTCTTAACATCCTTTTCTACATGCTGTATGTCTTCATCTATTTTCTTCCGAACAGGTGTCAATTTAGAAGTTTCTGCATTAGTCACTAATGATGTAGTCACCTGATTTGGTACGATAACAGTATTTGGGTTAAATTTCCTAACAGAAACTTTTGACGGCGATCTTTCTTTCACCGAATTTGACTTTGGGCCTCGTGACTCATTGGATACTGTTTGATTAGAATCTTTATTTGTAGTGGATACACTAATATTACCTTCACCATTGCCTCCCTTTAAATATTCATTATTGGCTGTCGATGTCGATGGTTGAGATAATATTTGAGACGAAAAGGATAGTACTGAACAAGACAAACGTAATTGTGCTAACTTAGCAGCTGCTTCTGCTGCAGCGCGTTCATCTCCTAGAGCTATTGATTTTTCAAGTTGAGTTATTAGATCTCTACGCCTAGAATGCTGATCTTGCGTCTCAGTACTGTGTGTCATATTTTGTTCTTTTAATAACGATGGCAATTTTGATGTTATTTCCTTCGGTTTGTTTGACTCTGTGACTGTTTTAGCTTCTGTTATTATTGATGGTTTGTCTTTTTGTGACGAATTATGACCTCTGTTAGTACATTTTTCCATATTAGTTTGAGGCTTGTTTTCAACGTTGCCAATATTTCCAAAAGATACACTTGTTTGAGATGTAGAAGCAACAGCGAACACATCGGAAGATGGAGTAGGAGCGCTTGTGTTTTGAGACATTCGATGTACTTTATCTGAACTTACTTTACCGGGATTTAATATTTCACTTTTTAAATTTTTCTGCACAATATTTGTTGACGGTTGATCCAGAACAATACTCTTAGGTACATACATTGGATTCAATAGAGATGATATTTTTAATGGCGTATTTAAAGCTTTCATATCTTGAGTTTGTGTTTGCGGCGGATTTTTAGGTTCTTTAATCTTGCCACGATTATCAACTACTTTAACTTGCGCAACTTTTTCGTCCTCAGTTGCTAACTTTACTGCAAGGTTCAAATTATTGTTACCATTTTTCTTATAAGCTGATATAACTTGTGCTACTAATGCAGCTTGTGCAGACGTTGGATATGGCTTTTTTGATGATTCTGGCACTGATTTCGAATCGAAATTTGACGTAGATGGCTGAGTAACTGAATTTATTTTAATTCTATCCTGCGTTATTGATCCAACTCGCAGGGTAGGGGTTTCTGTAGAAAAAGATTTCTTCCCTTCCAAAAAGCTAATTCTTGGTTCTACTGAAGTTTGTTTTACCGATTTGTTGATCAAATCATGTTTCGGTCGTTTAGGAAGTGAATCTTTCATCTCTTTTAACATTTCTTTGAGTTTTTGTTTGTCTTCAGCATCATGATTTCTATTTGTTAACAAGTCGTCTCCGGTTTGTGTATAAGTATTAGAAGCTTTTGCTAGTACTTCCTTGTTTTCTTTGACTATTTCAGAAGACTGCACTTTTTGCTTAGGTACGCAATATATGCAAGTAACTACTGATGAGTTATATTTTCGTAAACAACTAATACAAAACCAAGATTCGGTTTGATTAGAAACATGCGCACCATGCTTTTGAAATGAAGTGTTGTTGTTTTGTTCCGTTGCCTTCAATTTACATGATTCAATTAATTCAGCTGCCTGCTTATCTAATTCACTAATACTTGGAAGTAGCTTCACGGCAGATGTATCTTTATATGAATTTCTTTTCTTACCGTCAAATATTTGTTTCAAAAAACTTTTCTCAGGTTTCGTTTTCGTATCTTTAGTGCTTGCATCTTTCTTACTATACTTTTCTGATTTACAACCCATCGTTACATCGTTATTTCTTGTTTTGGATTTATCCTGATATGCGTTAGAACTCATTTGAGCAGTAGCTGTGTCTACTTCGACGTTGTTTTTCAAAATGTCTTTGTTCTTCTCCGATTGCCTTACAGGTGGTTGTGGAGCAGGTCGTTTTCTTGTATAGCGGTGCGGTAGTGGTGCAGATGGCCCCGCAGCAGATACAGGGGGCAGAGGCGCACGCCGTTTGCCAGGAACGTGTGCTAACCGACGTTGATAACACTCGCTCGTGGCTCTTCGGTCGCGATCCCATCTACTACCAGAATCTGCGTTTATTCTTCGTGCTGGAGGTAAACTAAAAGCGTCGTAACCGCAGGTGCCTTCACTCTTGAATAAACCGTATTTGCGATGAAGCGTGATATCTCGGTCGTGGTGGCGTCGAAGGTTTCTATCATGCACTCTTTTCTTGTAAGAATCTGTGGGAGAACTCGGTGGTGGCACTATTAGTGGTGCTCTCGCAGGTTGGTAACGTGCTGGTGTCAGGAATGCGAAGCTTGCAACCGTTCTATCAGAGCCCGCGCTGGAGAGGCTTTCGCTGGAAACGGAGCGGTCGTCACGACGGAGCCACGAGAATAAAGTCCATAAGCCCGTAGACAGTGGACGAGGGCGGCCCTCTACCTCTACGTCGTTGTTCATCACCCCTGGAATGGAATGTATACGATAATAAACATTTCATCTTGTTTTTTTAGGGCTTTGTAAATTAGTAATAAGTAATGGGGAAGGCCTACCCCAAAGAGGGGACTACAGCCTTAAGGCGTTAGCCACACTTTAATATATTATAATATTAAACATAAACATAGGTAAGTGTAACAGTAATTTAATTAGTACCTACCTAAAACATTGTAATTAAAAATAGTAATTTTATTTTATTTATAATAAATAAGTGCATTATAATAAATATACACACACGACACTAGATTTTTAGGATTACCAAAAAACTAAACGGTTGCATAAGGCCGTTCAGACGGAGCAGAAGAAAATTAACGAATACGTAGATATATATGTTTAAGGTAAAAAAAAAACCTCGTCAAACTTTTCAAACGACAATTTCTTTCATTTTACAGGAGCAGTCCTATTGAAAAAGTTGTGAAATTATTAAGTAGATACAATGACCAGTTAGTTTTACCTGGTTTTTGTATAGACTGTACTTATCTAGGTAGGCAGATAGCGTAAAATAAAAAGCAACAATTTAATTTTTTTCTTTTCGCTATACATCAATAGCGCCGCCGTAAGATGAAAAAAAAAATACTTGATACCAAATATGCGGTTAAACTTTAACAATGGTATGAATAAACTAACTCAGGACACTTTATTTCACAAAAAAAGTAACTTACCATAAATCAAGAAAATCTTTTGTCCACAGGACTTCAAAGCTAGCTCCCGTAACCTACCTACTAAGATTATGTACAGCAGGTCGGTGACTAGCCTGTCTGTATGACGACACTGCTAGATAGGTTAACTATGCTTCAACACCAATTAGATACAGCGGGTACTTACGTAGTGGCGAATCAAATCGGGTTAACAAGTTTCGTGTCTAATACCACAAACTAGAACATATTAACCTCATTTCAGCATTTTATTGAGCTGAACCAGTATAATACACTTGATGCTTTTTCCAAAAATATTCTTAGGTACGTAGAACATTTGGCAGATATCAGTAAGAATCTTTTTTTATGTAGGTATCTACGAAGACTATCAATAAACTCAACCAAAGCAGATTTGTGGACTAAACGGATAAACACAGATAGCAGCACTCAGTTCGTTATTGTGAACAAAGCGAGGTCGCGCTCGGGCACTGGCGATTAGCTGCGACTGCGCCGCACTCCGCCCGCCCAGCTATATTTAGAGGAACTTCGCGACTTCGTTTTTGCTATTTTCATTTCATTCTTACACTGAAGGTGCTCCGACCTCACTTCTTTTAAATGTGAACTTCCGGCGGTATTTGATCATGTGAAACTGTTTTCAATTTAATAGATGCCTATAATTTGCTCATCACATCGACGAGGCTTAATAGGTCAAATCAATAAAGGTCTCTACAAAATAAATTGAATGCATCGTCATCGGTAAGATATTTGTATGTACTATCGAGGCACATACCCATGTCCGACTACATACGTACCTAAAGCAAAAATGTAGGCATCAAAATGCCAAACAATAATGCTCAGAGGTAGGTACACGCACCAATTTCGATAGGTCACTCAAATATCTTATTTACCGAACATTGTAAAATTATATAATTATTGTTGTTATTATAACTAAGGATAATTCTTTAGCTAAAATAAAACAGGTTCTCAAAAAAGTGCTATATGTTATTTATTGACTTATTTCTTCGGGCGCCGCTTTCGCTTTCGCGGAGTGTTTTTCGACAGAGCTATGGATGACTAACAAAGAGGCGGCCACACGTGCAGTTAGATCCGCTTGATTTAACTCGTGAGCCCACTCGACGCGCCCCCACTGCCTTAACTATAACAAAAATAAAAATATCATTTTGTACTTATGTCAATAACGTTCATACTGAGAACAAGAGAGAAAAGAGCCTAGCTAGATCCCGGACCGCCGGGCTAGCCTGGAACTATCCTATTGGATTTATTACATGGCGTGTCACGACACGACGAACTGTTTGGGGCGTTCTTTATTTTTGTGTAACTGCCACTTTAACACAATATTTTATGCGAAAAGATACAAGGTAGCGCAAAATTAGTCACCCTATCGGAAGATAGATGTTATAACTTTTGCAAATCACATTTGTGAACTAGACAGCTGCAGTATATAAACAGACAATAAATGGAGCGGTATACTCCGCAAGAGCGTGGAATAATTGTGTCTACTTCTTACTGCCGGAATTACATGAGCGGGGCTAAATGATCATGTGGCTTCAACAAGACGGTGCAACAGCACATACCTTCGACCGGAATGCGAAAAGTTATGACCCGAAATATTGTGGAAAGTCATGAAAAATTCAATAAAACGGGCGCAAATGTGTATCAACACTGGCGGCGGCCACTTGAAGTATAGGTATACTTAATGATGGTATTTTTAGTGTACGTACCTGGGAAAGAAGAGCCTCATAATGTACGAAATGACGATGATGATATTAGTAACGATATATAGAAATAAAAAAGACTTGGGCAAGTGCGAACCAGACTCGCACACGAAGGGTTTCGTACCAACGTACAATAATTATATAAGTCATAACTAAATTACACTCTACAATAACCCAAAAAAATACATTTGGGTTATTGTAGAGTATAGTAACTTGTAAAAGATTTACCAACCTGATATTCTTCCTCAAGACGCGCCAATAAAACAGCTTGCTTAGGTTCTAGTCGTCGCTCTAAGCAGGCCAACATTAACAGTGGCGATTTCAGAGCTTCTACGCCGAACGACATTGCTGTTTATGGATAAACAAAAACAACAAATTACATTTGAAGTTGACAAAACATACAGACAACCGGAAACGATATTTTGTTATAGTCTTTTCCTAACCACATTCACACATCGCGACTTTTTTCACGTGATGTGTCCAGTGGAATTTTTAAATAACATAGATTCCTTGTCCTACTTATGCCTTAATTAATAAATTATATTCTATATCAGGGACATTATGGAGCTAGCTCCGTAACCGTAACCGAAACTAACGGATATCCGAAATAAAAATCTATCCGAAACCGTAACCGAATTATGAAAGATTCGAATAATTTCGGATAAGGGCGGAGTCTGAATAATCTTAACACATCAAAAACATAACTGTGAAACAGCCAAGTTCAATATTATGATATATATATGCCTTGGATGTAGACTTCAATGACAAAAGAAGTGAGATCTAAATGTGTGACAAGTTCAATGGTCAGTCCTGAAATTTATTTATAACATCATAAAATTTGTATAACAACTCAAAATATAATTTCTTATTATAACTTAGGATAATATATTGAAGCTTAAGGTCTGATTTGGCTAGTTCTCATACGAATTATTATTATTTATTTATTTGTATTTTCCAATAATCGTTAATTGTATTGTTGTTAGATCTAGTCTGCGCGGTCATTAGCCGAGATAGTAGCCGTATAGTCCATGGGATATTATTCGCTTTTGAAAGTATAAATGTTTTAAGATTTTCTTAAATAAGTAGGTACATACCGCTAAGCGCAGGGAAGTCGTACGATAAAAAGTATCTTGCTAAAACTGCCCTAGTGTCGGCAGTTACAGGTGGCGGTTCTAGACCTTTGGCTACCTCTTGAGTTACATTGAACCTCTTCTGGAACCAATCCAATATTGCACCCCATTCCTTTTCCTGTAAGATGCGTAACTCTTCTTCTTCCTAAATATTTTAATTAATATTAAAATTTTGCAAACTCAATAAAAACTTATACTAGGGGGAGGCCTTTGCCCAGGAGTGGGACAGTAACATACTAATACATTCCTCTAGACCTTACGACGCAGTATATACATATTACTATAGGGTGTATGATCTAGGGTAAATTATATTAAGGTATTAAAATAATGCCAATAAAATAAAATAATGGCAATGGACTGCCTCGTTGGTCTAGTGGTCGCAAGCGCGACTGCTGTGCATGAGGTCTTGGGTTTGATTCCCAAGTCAGGCAAAGTGTTATTGGGTTTTTCCATCAGGAATTTCTCAGTAGCAGCCTCGGAGTCTGGATTTGTGCTCGGTTGATGGCAATAGGCTCGCCCCCTATTACATAGACTAAAAAAAAACCGGCCAAAATGTGGGTGTACTTATGGATATACCTCTGCCTAACCCTTCGGGGATTACAGGCGTGATGTTATGTATGTATGTATGTATTAAAATAATAGTTAGAAGAAATACATATTTAAGTTCTCCTTAAAAACATTCATATCACATTAACTAAAATTTAACTTTGCAGTTTCAAAAATGTCTTCTTACCTCTGAATAAAAGAGAAGAGTGTCTGTAGAAAAGCACTCTAAGAAATAAATAGCAATATCGTGTGAAGTCAATTTCCCGGGGTTATCCAAAGCAGTGTTGCATAGTGCAGTCTAAAACAATTTTAAAATTACATTTTCAGCTAGTAGAATCAATTAGCTCTTATATATATATGTATTCCTACATAGAAGAACAGGTTTTAACATAAAAATTTTGCACATCCCAAACCACTGAGATTAGGAAGATGCAGATGTTGAAGAATAATCTTCAGGAGCAGATGTATATGTATATAAACAACACATATTTAACACTTTTAAAGAGATTTTTCAAAAGATAACACAGCCAACTTCAAAAGTGACCTTCTATGTTACAAGCATCAAAATAAATGTTTATAATATTTTAATATCCCTCATACAATCTGCATTTTAAAATGAATACAAATGGTAAAACTAAATAACTGAACCAGCGAATGTAATCCATCTTGCCCACAGTACCAATTTCACTGTATGAGCACTGATCATTGACAAAGAGTTTTATGAGACATCTTCGTTCTTGATCTGTTAGCAGCAGCTAGATAACTGACCAGAAATTTTCTTTAATCTTTAAAATAATGACCAGGGCGCCTACCCATCTTTTAAAACAATATTATTTTAATGTTACTTTGTAAATTCTGTTGTTGCATTTTTAACTCTTGGAGCTGAACAGAGTGTTGAAAATTAAATAGTGGCAAAGTAATATTTAAATAATATTGTTATAAGCGATGGTGGTAGGCCGCTAGATCACAATACCTACGTAACCTACACATATTGTTTATCATTGAGAAGTTCCAATTTTTAATCTGACGAAATGATTAGGAGATCATACTAGTAGTATAACCTTTCAAATAAAACCTATTCAATATTATCAAAAGTAAAACAATAAAAATACAAACCAGGTGCATGGTTGGTTGTGTTATAACTTCGGTTTGTGCATCCCACTCGGCGGCTATAGCACGAGCAAGGGGCTCGCTGTTTACTGCCAATACTTGGCCATTAGGTGTTTTCAGACGACGATGATCTAAAGTTACCTCCCATTTCTTGTCACTTTGGACAATGCCTGTACCACGGTAAAATCTCTTGCGTGTAGCTGCAAAGATGAGAGTTTATCATATTATCTGAGAATTTTCGAACATAATATTTTAAATACGAACTAATTGAGTAAATAAAGAGATGAGACTGGCTAGACTATTAAGTAATATTATTAACAGTGATTATTACAGCTTACCATAATTTTGGTACCTAAAACACCTAGTACAACTAGTTCTTAATAATCCTGTAACAGCAGATGATAAAAGTAACATATTTATTTTTGTTAAGATGAATTTATGTTCAAAGTAAACCGTACTATCGTTATTAGCACGTACCTCTACTATCACACACACAACTTTGTTTGACAGTGACACAACAACAGCACCGACTTCATTTATATAATAATAGTACCTACTCTATGGCACCGACCACCGATCCACCGAGTACAGAGTACCGACACTGTCAAAAGTTACCAGTGTTGCCAGCCCTATTATTAAGAGAAGTAGTAGATGAACTGCAGAAAATTGATGGAAATTCATAGATACGAAAAAGGAAAATCGGAAGCTTTACCTAGCCTATAATTCTAGTTCAGAAGATTGTATGACTATTTGATTGTAGACAATCTTCTTTATCGTGTGGGCAGTAAGGTCTTACGATCCTACACACCCTAGTGTCAGAGTTTCTAAACCGCCTCAAGGGCCTCTGACATGGTTTGAGTGGAACTACTACAATACTAATACTACTCAACAGAGTCTAGGGAAAATGGGTATTTTAGTATTTACTCCTAACCTTCGACTTTCTTTCCGGAATCTCTGATGACTCCTGAAAGAGAATTCAAAAGTTGGACAAGCTTTATAAATAAGTGTTAATAAGTACCTATTTATATTCGCACAAGAAACATGTACATATTTAATAGAAAAAGTTTTTTTTTTACTCTAGACGATTAAAAATTATACAGCATCAAGATTGTTTAATTCATTTTCCTCGGTATTATAAATTTTAATTTCACCATTTGCCATGAGGTTCTGGTGCCCATAATCAAAGAGGTATGGACCTATACGATTATGGGCACCGTGTTGGTTTATTTATGGATGTTGCCATATGGGTCCATTAATGAATGGTAAAATTGACATAGCGCGCCACAGACCATACAGGGTGTCCGGTTTTCAATGGATTATCTTGAAATGGGTCATGGTAGAACTAATGACTAATCTGGAAAAAAATACAAATAAAAAAAAAACCAAGTAGTACCAAAGATATGATTCATTTATAAGATTCGTTGTTTTTTGTGACCTTTTTTTACATTCTTGTACACCACGACCACGAATTAATGAATTCTGTCGGTTTTTTATTGTTAACGTAATTTACGTTAACTAAGCTGATAGATAAGTAATCAAAAATAGGACTGCTATTAAACGGTTTTGCAAAAAAACAACTTGAACTATGTTCTTTTGAAAAAAATCGTGAACAATTTTCTTTTTGAGCAAGTTTAAACGTCCGTATCTTAAAAAAGATGTATCGAAACACAAGTGGCCAATAATTTTATAAGATTATGTGTTTATAGCCGATTTCAAAATGGTATGATTCAGTTTTGTACCTAATATAAATAGTGAATTATTGCTATTCGTTTTCAAAAGGAGCGAAATTTGGGTAAACAACAAAGTTTGAGATATTAGAATATTTATTTACATTAAATGTATCTGGTCATTGGGGTTTAATAAAAAGCAGCATTTGATATTAATGACTCTGTTTTTGACTGCTAAGCATGAGGTTTTGGGTTCGATTACCAGGTCGAGCAGTGTTATTGGGTAAAGTGTTATAACTGGTGAAATGTGGCTACACCTCTGCCCTTCGGGGATTACAGGCGTGATGTTAAGACTGTATTCGTTGTAAATTACATTCGTTGTAAATTGTCTGCCACCCACTCTGATTCAGACCCTACATTTTAGAATAAATGCTCTCCTAAGTAGTCGTATATCACGTCGATTGCTTATTTTTGATGTGGTTGATCGGACACGGCTACCTAAGTCTTTCAAGGATCGACTTCGCGTAATAATTTTTTCTTAAGACAGCCCAAAAAAAAAAAAAACACGGTCACACCATATTTTCATCATATCACATCCCACAAGTCGCATTACAGGTTAACCATGCTTTCCTATTAATTACTAACGTCTACAAATCTTTTTATTTAAACCCTGATGGTCAGGTTCATCTAATGTTCAAATTTGTTACAATATTGCAAACTTTGTTGTTTAACCAAATTCCGCTCCTTTTGAAAACGAATAGCAATAATTCACTATTTACATAAGGTACAAAACTAAATCATACCATTTTGAAATCGGCTATAAACACATAAGTTTTTAAAATTATTGGCCACTTGTGTATCGATACATTTTTTTTAAACTACGGATGCTTAAACTTTTTCAAAAAGATTTTTTTTCACAATTTTTTCCAAAAGAACATACTTTAAGTTGTTTTTTTTCAAAACCGTGTAATAGCAGTCCTACTTTTGATTACTTATCTATTAGCTTAGTTAACGTAAATTACGTTAACAATAAAAAACCGACGGAATTCATTAATTCGTGGTCGTGGTGTACAAGAATGTAAAATAAGGTAACAAAAAACAATGAATATTATTAAATTAATCATATCTTTGGTACTACTTGTTTTTATTTTTTAATGTATTTTTTTTCTGAATCGCCATTAGTTCTACTATCACCCATTTCAAGATAATCCATTCTTTACCGGACACCCGATATATGAGTACCCTAGAGAATATGTCCATCTGCTATACGCGATGTTGCTAATGCTACGTAAATTGCCGTATTCTACGGATTTTAGGCCAAAGCGTTACAAAGGTTTCCTACGGCTGCAACCCCATTGCTCTATTAGATTCTACGGCTTTTAGCAATTATCTTGCCTCTTGGTAGGTAGAGGTAATCATGTGATCGAAAATATTTTACTTCACTGCATGTATCTGTTGCAGTGAAAACTCCTAACCAGTCAGAAGTAGTTTTGTCTGGAAGCCATTGGTCAATAGTGCTTTTGACTGCAAATTTTGGGTCATAATAATTATGTTTTATAACTGACGCTCTTAGTGAAAACTACTTTTAACCGCTAGAGTATAAGTCATTTTTTGCTGGTTAAGCTTAGTTAGGTTATATTTACGCTTATGGGCTTATGGCACAATCTCCTATGAAGCGACCTGTCGAGCTGGGTGAATTCCCGGCCTGGGACCTGGACGATCTTAGACCCAAATCACGGCTTTTTCTCCTATAGATACACAAGCTATAAAAACATGGGTGACTTAACGTAAAAATTTTCATTGGCAACACTCAAGTTAAGCATCATTCCGCCCATATCCATTCCATAACGTTCCGCCATTGACGATTGTTGAAGTATTGTTGTGTACATACGTAATTGGTACCTACCTAATCTTAGTTTTGTTTTTTAGTAACGATAATTTAAACATTTTGTGGTGTTAGGGAAATTGTGACTTCTGGTTTATTGTTATTTGTGACCATGTCTTCTATGGATATTGATCTGTAATTGTACATATAACTTTGGTGCTTATTGCTATACATTTTTGTGGGACTACAAGTGAAGTGACGCGATCTCCTTGTAATAGGGCAAAACAAGCTAAAAATAATTTGCTGCCGTTCAGCAATTTGGTAAATCTATTTTTTCTTCTTATTTGTGATGTTCCCGCATTCCATCAGCGCGGAAGAAGAACAGAAGACGAAACTGATTCCGAGTGTAAACTTGCTACACTCTAAGAGAAAAGGAATATTCATACACCCCTCGGCTATGTACAGAAATAGTGTTCCGTGCAGCACTATTATACAGGCACCGCTTACTACAATACATTTTTGTGGGTAAACTGAGAGAGACATAACATCAGAGAAAATGAAACTTCTAGAGAGCGGCCGCTTAGAGGCATTGAGCAGAGCTCTCTCCATCTTGAATGGAGATAGTGCCGTACAGGGCCGTGTGGAAAGCTACAGCTGCAAAATGGCTGGGGCTGAAAAGTCTTTCTATAAGCGATTCACAGCTATCGGAGAAACAACACTGGAAGCGTTGTCACCACCAGAGAGTGTTATGTATAGGTAAAAGTGATGGTTTTTTCTAAACTTCGTCAGTTATGTAGACATACTATTTAAAATATTCTTTTTAAATCTTCAGCCGAAGCTTGTCTGGTGATGAAGACGGTTTGCTATGTGATACCATATCTCGTAAAACTTTGTTTTACTTGATTGCTACACTGAATGCTGCTTTTCCAGATTATGATTTCTCAATGGCAAAGGTAAATTAAGTTGAACCTACCAGCTTATAATTTTTTATTGAAAAATTAACTACAGAATTATTATGGCTTGTATGAGTATGTAATTACATGTTAAAAATTGTTCCCTAAAAGCTGCTAAACCAAAATTTCAAATAATGCCTTATTATATGCGCAGCTGGCAATAAAAGTTTCATATCACTTACAAAACATCAATCAATAATCTCTTAATTTAGCCCTCTACACTTGGTGAGTTTACCCTGCATATGAAAGAACAATTAACACAAATGAGGATAAGTGTATTATTTGAGATGGACAAATGGATTTGCGATTCACTCATCTTATACAAACACTGCAGCTCGACATCACACTAGTAATGATGCAAAATGTAGTATGCCCATTTAGTAATAGCTGAAAAAAATATCTGTTCTAATTGTACAAAAAGTAAGATTGAATCAGTTTCAATACCAGTCAATATGATTATGAACACAAATTTTGCTTCAGTGTGTTGCACAAACATGCATTCAAAATATGAAAAGTCTCCATACAGTTTAATCACACAAGTGTGAATTGCACAACCATTTGTTGAACTCATGTGGTACTCTTGTTTATTATTGTTGTATTTAAAAATGGATATGTTTTTTTTGCTGTCTTGGAATACAGTAAAAGGGACAACCAATTATTTAGTAAGGGAGGTTTTTGTATCAAAGAAGAGTAAGAATTTGATTGTTGTAATTCATAGTATAGTCATATAGTATAAACTATAAAGAGAAACTCCTTTATAATTTAGATAATAAAGCTACCACTCTTATCTAATTTGGGTTGCTGAGTGAATAGTAGACTACCTGACTGGGTCCTTTGGCACCCTTATTGACATGCTAAGCAAACATCCTGCTCTTTATGCTGTTTTATCTGACCATTTGCGAATATTTCCATATTATGTATTTCCATAATTCTGGCCACTTTCAAAATTGCCTTATACAACAACAACATGCAAGAAAAACAAATAAAATTATAAAGTCAAGCTATTCATTCTTATGTCCCTATGGAGAGAGTGGCTTATCGCTTTGTCTTGTCGCGTCAAAAAACATCGATTTCGTAGACACGTTAAGCCGACTTATGACTTTGTTTGATTTATACAGAGCAGTGAATTCAGTGCTGAGCCATCACTTAGTTGGGTACAAAGCGCTGTTGATGCGGCTTTGTCGGCAGTGGGCGGCGTACGCTGGCGCCAGTTGCGGCCAACGCTGTGGACTGCTGTCGATGAGGAGGTGGTGTTGCCTGAGTGTCGCATATATAGCTACAACCCGGATCTTGCTAGTGATCCTTTTGGAGAACCAGGCTGTCTCTGGGCATTCAACTACTTCTTTTATAACAGAAGATTGAAACGGATTGTCTTCTTCACATGTAGAGCAATGAGGTACCTTAGTAATTTATAGTAAAGTAAGCTTTATATCAATATCATAAAACTGATTCAAACGGCGCTAAAATTGATCCTAATTTGTTTTCCAGCCCTGTGTGTGCTGTCGACTCGGGCGTCGATTTTGCTATGGATGAAGACGACGAATACAACTAAATGAAGAAGAAAATATTTACATCGTAATCGTAAGACATAAGGTTTTAAATCATCTAGCACAGAAAGTCTGAACCAATTAAAATGTATAGTTAATTACTTGTTTAAAATTAACTTAACCTGTCAAAAATAAAATTAAAATAGTATATTGAGTGTAAAAAGACGCATAACGGAGCTGAAAGATACATGTTCTTCGAATCATTGAGATCATTTTTTTTGTTGGGAACCTTATGGTTACGAAGATATTGATGGTTAAATTTCTTAGTCACTTATTTATACGAAAGCAAGTTTTCAATGTTTTGACTAAATTTTAAACACATCCATGACCCCCGTACTGTTTTATACACCTATAAACACAATCCTCTGCGTTTTTTTTTTACATTGTATGGCACCATAATCAGTGATATTCTACATTAAAAAATAAAGTTTCCTAGAAATAATTTTTGTACAATGTTGATTGGTTTTATGGACAGGGCAGTATGCAATGGGCATACCCGTGTTGTGTCTTTTTACACCCCGCATACAGGGTATTGGCAATTCAATGAATTTTTTTGAAAGGAATTTAATAAAAGCTTATTAATTAAACTAGAACTATTTTGCAACAATTCCGACCTCGAAAACTTGTGGTTGATACTGGGTTGAAAATGAACTCAAAACCATTTATTTTGAATAAACCATTTACTGGCACATTGGAATCATCAAGGAATTAGTCAGTCAGAATGTTGAAGCTCATTGATGCTCGTTTCAGATGGTAGTTTCCTATGAAGAACAAGCGAGAAATCAGTAAATTCTATAAATTCAGCTTATTATATCTATAATATAATAATTTATGATGATGATGGGTTCAGAGTCTGACGCTTACGAATCTACGGTTTTAAGTTAAAATACGGTCTAGTAGAGCAAAATGTAATAATAAAAATAAAGTTAACAGAACTAGTTAAGAGATAAGCAGTCCCAAATGATGGCGCCCGTGTATTACGGCAGTGTTTGAAATATTTAGTCGTTTTTGAAATTTCAATTTGATTGAAATTTCAAAAACGACTAATGTATTTTTTAATTCTTGATTTCAGAGAATTCATTAGTTTATGACCTATCAAAAAGTATAAGATTTTCGTCCTGAGTTGAATAGATTTTATATTCAGCCGTCGAAAGGTGAAAAATTAAGTGTTAGATTAGAACTCAAAATCAACCCAGTATTATAATTTTATACCCTTTCAAAAAACGTATCGAATCACCAATAACGCCGTTTATGTACTGGTTTAATGTCAGAGTACCGAACTGACAAACCAGCACTTAATTGAGCGAAAATCTCGCTTTTTTTTTCGGACACATCAGTTCGATAAATATTTTTCTTATTTTCTTTTTTGTATTCTCAATATTGTACGCGCCGTACCACGGCATACTTCAAATATTATAACCACGCCGTAGAATGACAAGAGAAGCCGCAGTTTCCTTAGATACATATTTATACCCTATAGCACAGTGCTCTATCCCTCTTTCTTGTGGTATAGTGATTATAAATGAAAAAGTTAACAATAATAAACTCGCAATGCTGCTAATACACATCAGATGTATTAGCTATGATTATGATGATCTAATTTCGGTTGGTAAAAAAAATCTAAAATTAACGGTTTATATTTTATTGTTCGAATTAATCATAACAATAGGATTACTTGTAATTTGAAGGTAATTTATAATACAGTTTTTATAAACACTCTTAGATATAGACAATTAAGACATTTTTAAATTAAATATTTTTTAAATGCAGGCACCACACGACTTCATGTCGGGTGCTTTTTTTTGGGTTAAGAAAATGCATTTTTTTAATCTTTTAGAATTTTAATCTGGAAACACGTTATTTGACGCTCGCAATGTTGCTGCTTTGTGTAGGATATGACAGTTAATGGTGATATTTTTTTGAGAAACAAACTATTTTGATCTAGCTGCTATGGAATGTCCTACAATGGATAATATGACTCGCCGTTCAACCGAAGGTTTTTACTATGTCCAAATTAAACTTTTCTGAATGTTACCTCATTTGACCTAGTAGGTAAGCACACTAAATAATTTCAACCCTCCCTCTAATTTCGGCTCCTATTAGAATAAGTATAACCAAATATATTTAGTCTTTTATTTGAAATAAGCAACTGTGACAGACAGACGAATCACACCATATGGGTTCTTTTTTACCATTTTGGTGAGGGACAAATAAATACCCGTAAAATATTAATAATACCTCCTCAAAGGCAACATTCAAGAAAGAAAAAGAAAATCAAAAAGAGCATTATTTAGATTTATGAATTGATAATTAAATAATTTTTTATACTTATTTATTTTACTAAGATATAAACACATTTTGAACATGTTTTAAAATTATGTAGGTAACTCACCTGCAGCTATTAACTCTAGTGTTAAATAAATAGGTAATTCTAATTATATTGTTTTATTGCAAAAACCAACATTTACTAATCAACGTCGAGAAATTATAACTTTGGCACATGCCAAACTTCAATGGTAAAAACCCGAAGAAAAATCTCTAATTTTATTAAAATATCAAACCGTACATTTACCAACTCATGTGTCAACCCGCGTGACATGCATTATGTTGTGATCCATGTCCATTGTCCCGTGGTTCATGTTGCTCTATGATCCGACAGAATAGCGCAGTAACTCATGAAAACATTTATATTTGAAACCTTGATGGGCAAGTGTATAAGAACACTGGCTGGTTTATCTATACTAACCAAACGCATACCATAATTCATAAGGTGTCTAAAACTCAATTGTTGTCAAGTGACATGGTCTGTAAAATACCGGAGAAGTTAGATTAAATCTATTAAGGGTCCCGAAATGATGATGAACCTACAATGCCTTTAAGCTACACTAGCCATAGAGAACCCGCGCTGTAACATCTTTTTATGTCCTTATGACAAAAAACATTATTCAGTTTCATTTCGCCAATAGGTTCGCCCCCTATGACATGGGAATTAAAACATAACTGGCGAAATGTGGGTGTACTAGTGTACTAATGGTTACACCTCTGCCTAACCTTTCGAGGATTACAGGCGTTATGTTATGAATGATGAGTTTTATTTTCGAATTTATAGCAATGCTTTTCCTCACTAGTCTAGTGTGTTGAAAAACGTCGTATGAAGCGCGTGACCAATTTATCATTTACTCATGGCTTGTTATACCCTTGCCTTCGGCTCAGCTTTCAATCCAGCTACGGCTGTATTAACAAAGCACTCGTATCATAATAATTATGATATTTCAACACATTTGCTCGTAAAGTAGCTCTTTTTGCACCGTTTTTAGGCTCATATTGCAGTGCACGAGTGTTTTCTACTTTACTATTAGAGCACTAGAGCGGTAATCCCACTTCTTTTTAAAAGCTCAGCATAATTTAATTTGTTATACCTAAATACTTTGTGAATAAATAAACTAAGTAAGTTAATATATTTACAAAATAAACATTGTAATTCTACAAATTATTTATTTTTGTTAATAAATTAACATTCATTACTTTGTGTTCTAATAAAACCTATTCATATGTTTTATAGTTTCAGGTAGCTATTACTTTTCACTTTGATTTCACCGGGCCGCGGCCGCTTGTAGAGTCTGGTCACCAAAAGGTGAAACATGAAACGACGTATTTAAAAAAAAAGACAGCTCTAAACTTCGACTTTTAAACGAATAAATTGAATTGATACTGATTCATTTTCCTAAAATATCAAATCACTTTTTTTTTAGTATCAACTTAATTTTGCAAATGCGTCTGTTTTTTAGCTATGGTTTTTTGCAATTGCCGCCCTTTTATGTAGTCAGCTTTCGTTAGCCATGACTCTAAGTCTCGTGTTAACATAATAGACGGAGATGAACACTATTATTAAAAATAATCTGAATATATAAAAGCGAAAGGTCACTTACTCATCACAAAATATCGAAAACTGCTTGATGTATAAAGATGTTAGGCAGGGAGGTAGTTTATAGCTGGTAGACGTCCGCTAAGAAAGGATTTTCCAAAATAAAATAAAAGGGATCCAAAGTTTGTAAAGTCGCGGTCAGAAGCTAGTACATATTTTATATTAACTGGTCGAGCCCCGGCTGACTTACCTTATTTTCTATTGTTCTATCATACCGATAGAACAATAGAAAATCAATTGTGTCTCATTACGTGAGACTTGAATAATTAACATGGGTTATTATAATCATATCTTTGTATCAATTATTTGTCGTGATGGCCTAGCGGTTAAGGCGTTTTGCACACAGGGCAACTAGCTGTTTACATATTTCAATTAGACTGCGCACACATAGCAACTCGACTTTCGAGTTGCGGCAATCGTCAACAGTTTTCAGTTGCTGCAATCGACGACTTAGTTAGTTGCTAGTTGCCGCAACTGGCAACTGTTAAATATTATACCGGTCTTTAAATATGCCGGTTTCCTCAACCGTCATTCGCAACGCGTCGAGCGATTTCACACCCTCCCCCCCTCTTCGTGTGCAATGCCAGTGTTGCTACGGTAACGGCATACTGCAACTCGGCTGTGAAAGTTACTCACAGATAGCCATAAAGTTGCGGCAACCGTAAAATTTATAGCAACTATCAACTTCTACGGGCAACTTTTAAAGAGTTGATAGTTGCCTCAACTTAAGATGCTCCGTGTGCAAAGCACCTAACCGCCTGCCCGCCTCTCATGCATGAGGTTGTGATTTCGAATCCGGGAAAGTACCAATGTGACTTTTTCAACTCATATGTACTTTCTAAGTTTAACGGTAAAACGGGGTGAATAGAGAGGCAGGGGTGAATCGAGACGAAACTTTAAAAGGAATTATAACGTTAAACTAGTAAAGTTTGTCGCCAACAAGGAGACCAATTTGTTAATTATAATTCAGCAAGAACAGTAGAGTCTTTTTTGCCAACAAACTATATTACAATAACATTAAAATCTCTTTTAAAGTTTCGTTCCGATTCACCCCTGTCTTTCTATTCACCCCTTTTTACGGTATCTTAGACATTACTGACATCATGCCGAGCCTCGAAAAACACGTTAAGCTGTTGGTCCTGGCTGTTATACGTGGATCTTTGACAGTCGTTACGAGTCGTCAGAAGCTTGAAGGTCTGACAACCAGTCTTACCAAGGGGTATCGTATTACCCAGTTACTGGGTTGTGGAGGTCAGATAGGCAGTCGCTCCATATAAAGTACTGGCATTCGGCTGCGTTAGGTTGGACTGGAAGCCGACCCCAAGAGAAGGCTAGGCAGATGATGATGATGAATTAATTGATATCAATATTTTTCCGTACAAATACATGAACATTTTATTATTACACTCTGTTCCGTTAGTCCGTTATGGCCTTACCTTTAGTTTGGGCTGCAATACAGCTTCGACTGTAATGACAAACTTAGTTTACCTACTTGTGTCATGTACTACATATTTCATCACGTGTCAAGTGTGAGGTCAGGTAGAGGTCAAGCGTACTTCAAGAACTGCTCATCCGGTTGTGATGAAACATGTCTCGGTTAGGTCAGCGTAACAGCAGAAGTTACACGAGTTAAAAAAATTGTTCATTAAGTCTCACGTGATGAAGTAAAAAACTCTGATCTTTCTGCTAGAAAAAAAAAGATATAAAATGTAGAAAACGATGATTCAAGTGGAAGAAAAATACATAGGTATCTACCCAGATAGATATCAAGGTGTTCTGAAATATTAAAGCATTCTTTGTTCTGGTGCAAGAAACAAATTGAATTGTACAGAACAGTCTTCCTACTGTGCACAGTAATCCTACGATTTGTTAGACGCGTATCTTGGATAGTAGCGACCTAAAAAAAAAACAAAAGAAATAAAACTGATTCGGGCCGGAAGGTAAACCACATATTTTTTTTTTTTTTCAGAAAATATAATAAACAATCAAAACATAATAAACTTTTATCGAACTATACAACAGAGAAGTGAGATTTAAAAATAAAAAGATACCATATGTATCGTCCATAATATAATAATATATCTAGCTATGTATATCTATGTACACGATATATATTTACAGAGCGGGGGTTAGCGCTTGTCAGCGGCAGGCGGAGGCGCGTGCTCGGGGTCGGGCGGCGCGGGCTGCGCGGGGGCCGCGGGGGCCGCGGCGGGCGCCTCGCGCAGCTTGGCGCGCGGCCGCCACGCGTCCAGCAGCGCCTCCACGCGCTCCTCCGTGGGCCCCCAGCGCGCGTGGCCGGCCGCGTTCTGAAGCCACACCACCACCGTGCCGCCGCCCCATCTGAAGTACACCTCGTTCCTGTGACATGTCACGTGTTACGTGGGCTATGCTAATGTCCTAACCTTTCTTAGGGCCGAATTCACAGACCCACTTTGACTTTTCTTATTTTTAAGCCATTCATACAAAATAAAATGTATTTTTAGAAGAATAATATTGGTATTAAGTGGTTATTGTTTAACCATGTTCATCTGCAATGACAGAGGACCTGAGTTTCGCAGAGTATAAATAACATTGATAAATTGTTATGAATAAAATGACATAAAGTGAGTAAAAGCATCGGCCGCTGATTGGAACGTTCATTGCAACGTCATTTTAGAGCAGCCAATAGCAACCGACTAGTGACATCTAAATATGTTTCCAGGGTTCCGTCCAGAAAGGTACATGTGGGACCCTTTATCTAAGCTTCCGCTGACCGTCCGTCTCTTTGTCAGCGGGCAGTATCTCATAAATAATAATACGTAATAAAAGCTTGTAAAAAGACTTAAAATTTACACAGTGGATTTTTCTATTGCCGCTTTATGAACAAATAATAAAAAATAAAGTTAAAGATTAAAACGTGGCTTCCAAACAAATAACGTTTTATATTGCATTAAATATTGTAAGATGGTACCCTTTGTGTGAGAGTCCAGCTCACACTTGGCT
This sequence comes from Hoplodrina ambigua, assembly GCA_949774945.1. Classification (NCBI taxonomy): domain Eukaryota; kingdom Metazoa; phylum Arthropoda; class Insecta; order Lepidoptera; family Noctuidae; genus Hoplodrina; species Hoplodrina ambigua. Next base: position 5,183,968 of record OX458969.1, on the reverse strand, counting down.
GGATTTATCCATAGATAGTAACAAGTGTTGTACAAAGATGTTGTACATAGATAGTACAGTGTTGCAACACTTAGGTAACAAAGTAGAGTCAAAACTACCTGTGAATCTCGCCCTCAAGGATGCCACAAACGTAACGGGAATGGATCGGATCAAAATATAACTGAACTAAACATAGTAACGTATGTGTGTGTTAACTATTAATCTAGCAGTATCTGATGGCAGAAGTAAATTAAAATTCGATTCATCAACTGCCGATCATTTAATAGCGATTTACGGGAGGTGCGAGCAGCTGCTCGTAACAATGAAAATAGGACGACATTCAAATGAAAGAATTGAACTGCATATTGTAGCGAGTGTGGGCTTTATGGAGCTTTAAATATTTAGTTCAGTTCAGTGTTATGCGAACGCTCTATTTGTTTAGTTTGCAGAAACGTGTGTGGTGTCCTTTCTTATTAGTCTCGAGACTTATGATAACCGTTATCTACACGAACTACATGGTTGCCGCCTATTTTATATCGTATTAGTAATAATAAATTAAATAAGTTTGATTATATAATAGGCTCGCCCCCTATTACATGGCACTAAAACATAACTGGCGAAATGTGGGTGTACTAATGGGTACACCTCTGCCTAACCCTTCGGGGAATTCAGGCGTGATGTTATGTTATGTAAGTTTGATTGTATGTACCAAATACTTAAGTTCCATAGAAATTGTATTTACACTGAATAACAATTTACTAACTTTTTAAAATATTGCTAACACAATAAGATTTAAATGATTGTAAACAACGTTAATTCCAAAAAATAAAGAAGGCATTTTTTATGTTTGATGTAATTTTTTCACACAGTTTGGTTAACACCAATTTTACACTACGAGTTCGGTACCGACAAATGGTGCCTCTATTATTAAAATTTTCAATTAAAATACCGCAAAATTATCTAAATTTGATTTATATTTTTGTGTTGGTCATACTTGCTGTTTTCTATGTAATTATCGCTTATGCAGTTTATAATTATGTCAATTGAACACTGCAATACCCTGCACCCTGTGATTTGGGAAGGTTTTTTAAAAAAACGAAACAGTTGCTAAGCAGGTGTGTCCATGAAATTCGTACATAATACTCTTAAGGATGCGTTTACAAATCTGACGAAATCAAGCTGTTTTTTTTTTTATAGATTTTGAGATACAATGAAACTAAAGCAAACGTAACAAACATTGCCACACATAGATTACTTTTTATGACGAAATCTTAACGGGTGGTATTGAAGGTTATTTAAGCCGTGTCAACGTATTGTTGCGATTCAAACTAATCTATCTTGCAAACGCGTACTTAAAATATACACAAGTAATATGATATTTATGTAAATTTCGCCTGTGTACCTTTTGTTACATAAAGTTTAAATAATAAATAACGTAAAATTACAGCAATTGTCATTTCATTGATGCCGCCTAGTAAATTCTAATATTGTATATTATGTTGTGTGTAAGCAGGTTTGAATGACTCACTTGGTAAGGACATGTTGAAATCCGTGGCGGTACTCGTGCTCAAAAGCTGGAATAACCACCTAAAACCAAAAAGTTATTATAATAATTATTTTTCACCTGAATCTTCAATCTTTCCCGTCATCTTATTACCAGTTACATATTGTTTATGTATGCTGTTTTCTTTTAGCCAACTAAAACATTATAATTATCTGTATGATCCCTTCACTTCAGAATATAGGGCCGTCTAGCGAAGTACTGCCTCGTGCCACGGTTGCTGTTAGCGTTTGGAGCTACATGAACCGTTGGAGCAGCAATTCGCTAGTTGGCCTTATATATTCTGAAGTAAAGGGAGCAGTCATATAAAAAATAACTGATTTTCGTAATACCGTAACATACAATACCTTTTAATCACGGCATTTCGACCTGATGACATTCGTGTGTGGACTGGCGGTCGAAAACTATTTCTATATATAGGTATTACGAAAAAGACCCTAGTCAAATGCACTTTCACACGCGCTGCCAGGAAGTCGAAGGTGTAGTAGTGTGTTGATATAGCTATGATCGCGAAAACTGGTTACCAGGCAGCCTGACGGTGTGGAATGGTGCTGGGCATAAGGAGCTTTCACTTCTTTTATTTGACATGTAGGTGAGAATAAGGCCTGGTTCAAATTAGTTCAGACCGACTGTTTTATCGGACCAACAAAAAACTGCTTTGTAACGACCCCGGGTCGTCATCAAGCAGTTGTGAGTTAGCTGTGGTAAAACGACGGTAACGCCGGTGGTGTTCACATTAGGTCGGATCGGCAGCTGGGATGGGAACCAACTTTTAGAGTTCAAATCTTATAAATAGTCAGTGATAATGAAAAGAAGGGAACCTGTTTTCTTTTGAAGTGGCTAGCTTGGAGTTTGTGTAGAGCGTGCGTCTGTCTGTCGGGCCACTCGGGCAGGATGACGACGAAACTGAGCGGCTCGGCGGAGTCCTGCAGTAGTCGCTCCATATGCCGCAGCGCTGCTTCTAATAACTCTTCGCAATACGGCGGGTGCGCCACCATCGACCCGGACACTGGTCGCAGTTCTAGAAATGGTCTAAACAAATACTTCTCGATTAATGTGATGCAATGATTGGAATATACATAGCTCGAATGAACTAATGCCTAAAACTAATGATGTAATCTAGTCCAGCCGTTTCGGACATTAGCCGGAACAAACATACAGACAGAACTTTTAAAAATGAATAGTTTTTAGTATAAATACTATGTAAACATAAGCATTAAGTAAAAAGCTGTTATTTAGATATTACAAACAGATAATTCAATTTTATTTATTAGTATAGCTATAGATCAAGTTTAAATCGAAACTATCCAAGTTCATTTTCTTCTTTCCTCTTTCTTCCTTTCCACCAGACGTGGAAATACACTATTATTCGATGTGCCCTCACCTATGATTTGCCGTATGAAGGTACTGGAAACTCCTTTAAAAAGTGTGTGTTAAAAAAGCATAAAAACAAACTAAATTGATTATAATTGATTTGATATTACCCTATGGAAATCACTTTTTCTTTTTTCATGCCATCAAATTCTGATAGGCCTATAAAAATGTACGACGACAGACGCAATACACAAAAATAAGTTCATACCCCAAAATTAAAAATTATATTTATACGAAATACATATAGTGCAGTTCTGTTCCCGTGGGAGTTCTATTACGGTAGGTACTGAACAGTCAATCGCACATCACAAAAGTGGTAACAATTTGACATTGATAGCGCCTTTATATCGTAGTAAAAAAGGCTCTTGTTACCAAGGCAAGGAAATCAAATATTCAAATTAGTAGATACATACCCTCGAGATCCAAAGTAGGAGTCAGTATCGGCAAAAGCTGAACAATACTGTCTGAAGTAGCAGTCGAGCGGACTGGCGAAGCACTCAAAGGTGACGCCGAAGCAGCGGTGCAGGCACTCGAGCACCGGCACGGGTAGCGACATCTGCGTGAGCTGCGCCTCCCCCCCCGCGCCCACCCACGCGGCGTAGCGTCGCAGGAGGCACCACACGCGCGACAAGAACTGCTCGAACTTCTTGTCGTCGAAGCAGCTGTAGCGGTACAGACACTCCTGCGAAAAGTGTAATCATTATAACTGTATACTTTGAGGATCCGACTGGCTTACATTATATAAGAGCGCTGCAAGCAACATGGCAATCCTGACTGCGTTATCCTGTTGGCGGCACGAAAATGTAGGTCCACGTGGGGGCCTTCCGCACACTGCGCCTTCCGGTATGTGGTCGCCATTAGACAGCTCTACGGCCCCTTCTATACGACTATACATTTCGGTATTTGGCAAGAGGTAGTTTTCTATGATGAAAATGAAGAAGAAAGTTGTGGCTGTGCAATATTCGCGAGGGGACCGACATCAGCAGCGCCGCTGAACAGTTCCACCACGCGAAGGACAGATTGAAATTTGCCAAACTGACGGTCAAGCTTCAGTTGTTGCAGAGGCACGGCGAAGAAGTTTTCTATGATGTTGCAGACGTTAATGCTTTTAATAAGACGAAAGCCTTGCACCCAAGGGCGATATCCTGTCGCGCGAAATTAAATCACTCGAAAAACAAACGCTGCGTACGCCATCCATGCGGCCCACAGTTGCTTCGAACGGATTCGAACCCATAACGTCATGCATGAGAGGCGGGCGTCTCAACTACTGGCCCATCATCACCAAAAAGCATCGACATAAAAAAATATAACGTTGAACTAAAATAGCACATGACGACAACGTGAGCAGATAACGTTTTATAATGTGCTTTTGTTTGTTTTCAAAAGTATAATAGTAAGTATTCATATTTAACATAAACATACTTAATAGCTATAGGTGTATGCTTTGGCATGTCTCCGCACCAATAAAGTGCACCTGTGCGAAGCAGGTGCGAGTAACAATTTTTTTTTTAACTTACCAGCTTCTGTAGATACACGGCATTGAGGACCTGTGTTTCACCGAGATAGCGCAACAGCGTCTGATCGCGGTCCAGGAAGTGTTCCACAAGTGGAGGTCGAGGCGCTGGCACCGCAAACTGCACTGGGTAACACCACACCTTGCGTAGGGCTGCCTGCTGCAAAGGTGCTTGAAGTTCCTACAGTCATTACATATGAATTAACGTAACGCACGCAAAACATTGGACTTGGGTGTGCACAACAGTACAAGGGTCGTGGAGATATTTAAAGTTTATTAGAAGAACATTTAAAACTCGTCGTAAAAAATACATAACAAAATTGGACCAATATTTTCGTTACAAAAAATCACAATGACGGGAAGAACATAATAATTATATAATTTTCTGTTTCGTTTAATCCAGGCCTTAAAATTAAACCAAGATAAAGGGGTGCCCACCCCTTTATCTTGGTTTAATTTTCATTATTTGTTGTTAAACTTAAAACGTCCTTAGTAATATTCCGATAATTCCGAGTAGTTACCTATTACGGTTAAAAATATACAGTCCCAATAACACACGTATAGGCAGCGGAGACTTGCGAACGTTTTGAAAAGAGATTGCCTTTCTATTTTTTCAAATAGGTCCCGATCTTGCTTGAGCTACGGTAACACAGAAGAAATTATTGATTTCATTGTTTGATAGCATAATATAGACAATAATACTTGATACGCGTTTTTGCTTTCGTTTCTGTCAGGAAAAGCCTTTCCTGACTGAAGCAACTGAACATCATCAGTTTGTAATGCATACATAACATAACATCACACCTGTAATCCCCGAAGGGTTAAGCAGATGTGTACCCATTAGTACAACCACATTTCGCCAGTTACGTTTAAGTCCCATGTCATAAGGAACGAGCCGATTAGCGAAATGAAACGAAATAATGTTTTTAGTCAGTGTCAAAGTCAAAAATAATACTGCTACATGTTATATTATGCCACTGCCATAATATGTTAGGACTGCATGAGAACCGAAGTTTCTTAGAAAAAAAAAAGCAAAATTTCTGAAAATCCTTCAAGCTTCAAAATGCTTGTAATCGGATCTCAATACGAGAACTTTTTAGTTCTTTTTTGGATTCCTTAATTTTTTGAGTAGTTTACCAATTGATAGGTAGAACCAACTTTTTCATTGCTATAACTCAAAAGTGCCTGTAAATGGTCTAATTAAAATAAATGTTTTGACTTTGACTCAAAATTAAGCAGTATCGACCCCAAGTTTTGGGGTCAAAATGCGATTTAGTTATACTTTCAAGGAATGTATAGTAGAATCAGCAATAATTCCATAATATAAATTTATATTTCACTTTTAGAAACAGCCAAAATAAATGGCTTATATTAATGTGCCCATTTTTATCGTCTTACTAAAAGGAATTAAATTGAGTTAAGTAGGCATACAAATTATAAGTATTTTTGTTGTTTTTATTGTGAGTTTAGAGTTATGAGTGGTTTATTTATCATTTTTATTTTTTTATGAAATTAAAAAATAATAATTTAATTCAAATAAATTACATATGTATTTCAATTTATCCAACTCATAATTTACCTGTCTGTGGAGAAGCACAAACAAAATTCATGTGTATACAAAAAAAATTACCTGTATTCCGTTTTCTTTGAGTAGACCGCTATGTTTTTCCCTTATTTTTCGAGCATATTCAGCGGATAAGTGGTAGATTTTGAGGCAGATTCCTTCAACAGATGCCTTTACAGTCTCAGCAAGGTGTGGTTGACACTGTCTCTGAAATTATTTAACAAAAAATTTTAAAACTAAAAAATCGCGCGAGTGGCCATTATAAAAATACACTATAACACTTCGCCCTAAATCACCTAAATGGCATAACAAATATTATGATATGGTTGGCATGCAAATTGCATTTGATCATTACACAGTACATACTGTGTTTTGGTACACAGTATGTACTGTCCCAAACAAAAACACTTTGTGTACAACAGTACAAATAAAACTTAAAACTACTATGTTATTTGATTTGCAAAAACAAAAAACTGATACCAATTACTTTGCCACCTATATCTTAAAGTAATCATAATCTTGTAAAGAAATAATTAATAAACAAATCAGTTGACACTCCAACTGATTTACTCTTCAATTTTCCCTACCAGACACTCACTTCCTTAATAATAAAAATATTTAAAAAATTGTGTTCCTATTCAGATGTCCACGAAGGTCCATATAAAATTTAACAAGTGTAGATACAATTCGACCAAATTAGCAAATTGTAGTGAATATAATGTCTCTGCATCTGGATCTAAGTCAGCATTATGATTGTTGTACATCGCATATAAGCACTTGCATTAACACAATACTATTAAATTTTCTTTAAATATCAGTGGGGTGATAATAATGATAGTTCTAATACTATTAATAATATCACCTGTAATTTTTATAAAACACACTTTAAAAGTAATATAGTATCAATAGTATCAATAGTAATACTTAAAACTGTTGATTGACACAATCAATATTTTTAATAGTATTGTCAAATTTCAATACGATCGATAGATCAACTATTGATAGTTAGGCAACACTACTAGGAATTCGAAAGAAAACAAAATATTGTAGTATTTTAAGGCACCCATTGGAATGGTCAATGATAAGGATCCACTCAATTAACATCTGGTGATAGGGAAAACCATAAAATCTTCATAAAAAAAGTGAGATAACTTATTGTCAGAATCCAATTTTTTAGAAATTAGAATTTTTTCATTATTGTTACTAATAGCCTAAATCAAATACCCTTTGTTGTGTGGTAGCCCCGTACTTATCAAGTAAAATTATAACTTAAACAAATATGAAATGTTAAACTAGGATAATCACTTACCCGCAAGTGTGCCAGTCTGTCTTGAAAATCATCGTAAGTAGCTCCAACAGTTCGCCTTAACCACTGAAATGTATCTTCAGCATTCCATTTTACTACCTTGCGACTTTCTGGTGAGGCATTTCTTGATTCAATCATTTTCTTTGCTGCTTCTGCATACCTTGATAACTGTTTTCTTGCATCGCCAGTAAACTTTGGATGAGTAAGCTTAATTGGAATGTCATTCATAATTTCTTCATACATAGAGTGTGATATTTCTGGAAAACAATGACTAGGAAGTAGCGGGTCGGAACCACCCTGATCATTCACTTTCCTCTCCATCAACCATCTATTAAAAGAGTCTTTAGGAGCATCAATGCTTTCTCTTGTGTGGCATAGCTCTTGGTAGCACTGTCTTAATTTATTAGCCAAAGTAAATCTAAATCCCTCTATTTCTGGATGGGGATGTGGACAAATAGTTGGAGGCCTCTCATATATTACAACATTGGTTGGCACTTCTATATCCCATGGTCCAGCCAGAACAAATTTCTTTGGTGGAGGTCCATTATCCTCAGATGGACGACGCTTGTTTGCTCCAGGAGTCATATTACCTGCATTTGAGGGTCCAGTGTGACAAATGCCTAGTGGGTCAGTTATAGGATCAAAATCTCTCTTAAGAGCTGGTAATTCCCACATAGATTCACCTGAAAGCTTGTTCCAAAAATATGGTCTGTTCTCTCTTTTAGACCAGTACTTTCGCCAACCTTGTTGTAATAGATCTGGATGTAAGTCAGCAGCTAGGTGTGGGGCCAACGGCACTGGTGCGCCTGGTGTTTGGGGCGTCTCACCACTTCCACTAGGCGACGACTGGAGCTCTGGCGAAGAGTCACTCTGAGTCGCATTACTCTCCCAAGTCGAGGTTCCAGCGACTACTTTGTCACGAACATCATTCATGTTGGCTGTTTATTGTCCCACTGCGTTAAAACCGCGAAAATTATGTCCCGTTCAAAACTCAATTGTAATAGATACTTATCAGTTTATTAAAAAAACTAATTAAAGGCCAATAAGGTTCCAATACGTAAGTATTTTTTTATTTGGAAACACGGATTTGATACCACCAAGTAATGAACACAGAAAATTGCTGTTGACTTAAACGACGCACATGATAACACATATTTAAAAATCGCATAAATAAAATAATTCAAAATAAACAAAAATCTTATTATCAAAACTATGAAAACACCGCGACGTATGATTAAAAATCGTAGCGTAACTCCCCAAATGCTCCCCAAGCGCCGCCATCACAAAATGACAACCGTGAACTGAAGTCTGAACTGAATTTATTTGGCGCTAGAGTTGTATCCCCGATATATTACTTTACTCTATGGTTACCACTCACTCACTGCGCACCATGGAAAAAGTATATACTATCCCTACACTACGACTACAAGAATGACAAACGCCGAAAAGTTGATATTGAAACTCACTTAATATGAGTTGTTGCCCTGTGTATGATTTGCTTCAATCGTAGAATCTTGAAATAATTTTCGGCATTATAACATCGTTGAAAACTATGAATACACCCAAATGACAAATCAATTTTGCTTCCTTATTTTTTTTTTGTATTCACCTGCATCCGGTTAGACTGGAAATCGACCCCAACAAAATTGGGAAATTACTAGGCAAATTATAAATGATGTTTTATTTCACTTTCTGGACTTTTGATTTCAAAAGCAAACTTCGTTATCAGCTCCCTAGAAAACCATGGTAGCGACATCCATGTCAAAATATTAGCTAAAACTAATTTTGGTTTCGTTCGTATTTTGGGAATACATGCCCTGAAAAACAATTAAAATGAAAATGACTTATGTTCTGACATATATGTATAATAAACCACAAGTTATGAACATAAATGCTCGTCAAATTCAAACAGACCGCTATGTTTCAGTGTTTTCTGCATATAAACATAAATGGTGACTTCTGTCGGAATGTCTTAGCATTCTATAGGTAGTCTTTGTGTTGGACAGGTTGTAAGTAATTTCTTTTTCCTTATTTTTATTTTAATTTTCAGATTTATTTAGTAGAAAATTATAAAAAGAAAAATTGTGTGAAAGCGATTCGATTCCTAAAAAGTATGTCCCTTTCAAAACCGTTTGTTTGAAAGTTTCGGTAATCCAAAAGAAACCTTAGTCTGAATTGTAATTTTGGTTCCTATTTACAATAAAATTATAAATACAGTAAGCTAAACCGTCCTGTTTCATTGCTGCGGACATTTTCCGAGTTTTATAACAGACGATAGCGGCACGACATGACAATGTTATTGGCTGTATGATGCGGCAGCCCGACGAAATCCATTTACTCCATGAAAATAGTATGTTTTTTTCACGGATGAAGATAATACAAACATTTAAAATAGAATGTTTGTATTATCTATAAAACTGTACCATTACAATTTTTTTTTTCTGGTAAGCCCCTGTTTCCAGCTAAGGATGCCCAAAAAAGTCTGTTGTATCGATGTATTGCATCGTAACGGTATTGAATGCGTTTGTATCGAAATGCGATATTATCGTATCCCTTTGTATCGATATATCGCATTGTAACCGTATTTTAATTTTTACACTATATTGTAAGTTATAAAATAAAAGTATTTATATGTACGAAGGGTTGGAGTATTCATTTAAAAAAATCATAGTTGCCACTTATCAGCACTTAAAGTAATTATTCTTTCGCTGTATGAAATCAGTGTAAGTAATTAAATAACTCTAAATAATTCCGACCTCTGCTTATTACGAGTAAGTAACAATATTTTCTTAAGGTAGTTCGGTTTAATATAAACAGAAAATAAATAAATTTTAAACTAAGTTATGGTTTAATACGATACGTTAATGCAATATGTTTTTGGCATACGATATATCGAGGCGCATCATATGGCCAAAAAATCGTATTAAATATCGATATATCGTATAGCGTTGTATCGATATTTCGATATATCGCATCACATTGGGCATCCCTATTTCCAGCCGGCGAAATCGCGCGCAGAAGCTTAGCTAGTTTTTTATTCGTTCATTCACTACATGTTGTTATTTTGAAACCTTGACGGCTTGACCGACTTGATAGCGGCGTGAATTTGTACCAGACGCCTTTATAGAGTAACTTACTATACATAAATCTTCGTCATCTTCGTGTCTAATGTCTATTATATAAGCTTGTAGTAGTAGAGTACGTCTGTGTACTAGAGCTAGTAGATCGATACGACGAATAACTATATTATCTAAAGTAGATGTAGGCACAGAGTACAATATAATAGATGTAGGTAGTATCCTATCATCATTACAACCACAGAATTTCAATTCTGTGATCACAACAAAATAACAATAATGTCCCAGAGTAAAATTGAAATTCAGTGTCCATTAAATATAGAAATTCCAGAGTATGATTACAGTGACTGGAGTATCGATGGCGCGACTTTTCAGCAGAGTGGTTTGGATTTCATTGACTTTTTTAATAATTTCATGATAAAAAATTTACCTTGTCTGATTAAAAACGTAACTGACAACTGGAAATGTGCCAGTCAATGGGTAAATGGTGAAAAAATCAATTATGATAATTTAATTGAAGAATATGGTGATCTCATTGCTCCTGTTGCTGATTGTAAAAACATACAGTTTAATTCTCAATGCAAATCCAATATGAAGGTACATCAGTACATTGACTATTTACAGAATAAATCAGATCGCAGAATATTATATTTAAAAGACTGGCATCTAAGAAGATGTAGACCAGGTGACAATTTTTATGAGGTTCCACAGTACTTTATTTTGGATTGGCTGAATGAATTTGCAATAGATAATCAAGAAGATGATTTTATGTTTGTGTACATTGGTCCCAAAGAATCCTGGTAAGAAATAAAATAACATTTCATTTTTATTTACATGAAAAATACACAGATAACCTGTGTGATCTTCTTTTTACACTTTCACGTTTTTATAATGAATTAAGGAACTTCCTATGTACCTATTTTAAAAGTCATTTGCCTTGTATCCATAACGATTTACAAACTTTTAAAATATGTTGTAGGTATGTCTCTATTTGAGATCCGTAGGTAGCTTAATGATTATGAATTTAATTGTAAATCATTTATTAAAAATACCATTTTCCCTAAACAGACATCCTCCTATTCAACTGCCTATAACAAAAAATTAGATTCAATCATTTACAGAAAACTAAATACATATTTTAATAAAACACTATCAAAATGACAGATTATTAAACTTAAATCTCCTATTTGCATGAATCTGTAGTGTATGTCTTGTAATATTATATCAAGGCACCTACTCTGGAAATTTGGCCCACCAGAAATCTCTTTAACCAACTAACTATAAGTCAGATGAACAGAGGCTCTCCGATGAGCAATAATGTAAAAAGGGAGTTACAACTCAAATGGTGCCTCCTGTTCTTTGACCTTTGTGAGACCTGCTGTTGACATGTTAAAGTTGTGGTTGAGGCTTAAGCATGAATACTAAGGCCTGGTTCACATTGGGTCAGACCAACAGTTTTATTGGACCAACAAACAACTCACAACTGCTTTGAATGAACCTGGTCAAAGACGTTTAAAATGTTTGCCGGCTATTATACCCCTTGTGGTGCAGGCTATGCTTGTTCGACAATCAGTTTTCCTTAGTCTCCTTTCATATCTCAGATGAGTTTTCTTAGCAGCTGGCAGAAAGCTATAAAACTACCCTAAAAAAATACACTAATGTACTTCCTGTTCACTGATAGTATTGTTGATAAACATCTGTAATACTACAAATTGATATGTGTAAAATCAAAGCAATATCTTTTCAGTTTTTCAAAATTTTCAGGTTTCCCTACCTCAATAGGAAATACGGATACATTTATAATGACACTTTTTGACCTATCTGTCACTAATTACTTTATGGTATATAGCAAGATCTATACAACACAGGAATTTGAATTTTGCCAGTGTTAGATTTTGATAACATGCACACATATTGCCAGTCGAAGAGCAAAAATTGATAACCAAAAAGACTGCGCTAGAATGTATGGGAGTTGGTCCAAGCTTCACCAAGGTTGAATGGTAGGGCTTTTATTATGAGACAAAGCTAAGTTTATTATGATAAAAAACCTATCTATGATAGTACCAAAAATTTTATCAGGAAATAAAATTGTTGTGACGTAGGTATGGACAAAAGCTTAATTAGGTAAACAGCGAAACTAGGTCAACGAAATTATAAGTCTTGAAATCTTATGCAGAGTTCGGTCAGCGTCAGCAGGGCTAGATCTAAGGGGGGCAAGCCGGTTAATATCTAGACCGGGCCCTGCAGACACTACGACGCTGACGATGCGTCACAGTCGTAGTGTGTGCACAACGTGAATTTGTAAGCACGCCCGATGTTAGACCGTGGGAGGAATTCAATCCTTATTCGTTTTGTCCGTCTATACCTTACCAAAATGCTCCGGCACACGGACCACGCGCTGCAGCCGTTACAGGCCGTCACCTGAAGCTGGAAGCGGCTACTAAGTAACGAAAGCGCGCAACAGTCACTTGTGATCGGTGGTCGGCCGTGGTCGACACAAGTAGCTGGTATCCCGCAATGTGAATGTTGTTAGTGTCTCGTAGTATGTAGTGACGACCGGCGTCCTCTGTAGTTTACTGATTCACAGCTCTTTGGTGGCGTTCTGTGGCTGTAGCGCGTGGGCTGTGTGCGGCAAGACAAAGACATTTAACTTATCTAATTATAGTTGAGATACAGCGAATCAAGTCGACAACGACTTTATGTCAGTAGAAGCGAAGTAGTAAACTTAGCTCCTACTGGCATATTGGGATAATGCGAATCTAGTCGTTGTCGATTATAATTATGTCAGTAGAAGCTAAGTAGTAAACTTAGCTCCTACTGGCATATAGTTGGGATACTAATGCGAATCTAGTCGTTGTCGATTTTATGTCAGTAGAAGCGAAGTAGTAAACTTAGCTCCTACTGGCATATAGTTGGGATAGAGCGAATTTAGTCGTTATCGACTTTATTATGTCAGTAGACTGTAGAAGCTGAGTGATAAACTTAGCTCCTACTGGCACAAAATTGCTCAGTGCCCACATAACAAGTCGCATTGTGTTATATAAAAAGATGTTTTTGAAGAAATACGAAAGAACATAACTAGTTAATTTTAGTGAGTTTTAAATATATATATATATTTTTTTTTTTTTCTTTGATGACTTCCTAAATGCCATCTGTAGTTCTATTGACAAAACTACTGGAACTGAATTTTGTACAACTCCTGTTGGCCACACCGTGACGCAATTGTTTTTATAAGATTTCTTAAGATTCTGTCTGTACATCTTTGTCCCTTACCACATCTAAGCGTATGTCCGTACCTACTTCCTTATATTTTTACCATTTAAATACAGTTATTACTGAACCCATAACATCATGAAGTAGCATTTACTGGGTTTTCTATGTCACAAAAAAAAATCAAGTTTAGTGTGTATCTACCTATTCACTTCATAAAACTATATACATATAATAATAGTGCTTAAGATAACTTAAAATGAATAAAATTGTTACAGGACCCCTTTGCACGAAGATGTGTACTGTTCTTATAGTTGGTCAGTTAATGTTGTTGGAAGAAAAAAATGGCTTTTGTTTCCTCCTGGAGAAGAGGAAAAATTAAAAGATCGATTGGGTAACCTCCCTTTACTATTTGAACCAGATAAATATCAAAATATCAAGTACTTCGAAATCACACAAGAAAGTGGAGATGCTCTATTTGTCCCATCTGGTTGGCATCACCAAGTAATAAACGAAGCTCAAACAATTTCTGTAAATCATAATTGGATAAATGCTTGTAATATAGAAATAGTATGGAAGGCATTAGAAAAAGCATTGTTAATAGTAGAACATCAAATAGAAGACTGCAAAGACACGCCTGAATTTCCCACAGAGTGCCAGCTGATATTAAAATCCCACTTTGGCATGGACTTTGAATCATTTGTGACATTTTTGTGTTATATAGCCAAGAAAAGGCTATCACAATTACAAGGGAATACACAAGTAGAATGTACCCAATACTCTCTTGGAATAAACATAATCAAGTTTGATTTAAAAAATATATTAAAAGTTTTGAACTCAATCTACGTACATCCAGTATTCTTAAATACAGACATTTTGTCCTCAAAAGAGGATGAATTTATACTAGTAAGAAAAGAACTAAGAGCTGTTTTCTCTTCTAATTAAAATAGTTGCTATAAATTTGCCTTTAAAATTGCATATACATCCTCATTTTTAATAAGTTTTTCAATGTCAGTCTTGCTATATCCCAATTCATGTAATATTTCTATGGTGTGCTGTCCTGGCACTGGTAATGGATTATGACCACTGGATATTCCTGGAGTGCGGGACATTTTCGGAACCGGTTCAGGTACAATCATATTATTTATATCTCTATGGAAAGCCGAATCAGATACGCGGAATTTATGATTATCAACTACGTCAATATTTATCACGGGAGTAACACATGCGTCAAAGTTTTCAAATATCTGACACCATTCTTCCTGGGTTTTTTTCAAGAAAACTTCTTGAAATTTTTTCTTACAATGTTCATTATTTCCTACTTGAACATACTCATCTTCAGGTAACTGTAATCCTTTTAAAAAATTTGAATAAAATTGTGGTTCTAGTGCTCCAACCGCCATAAACTTGTCATCTTTAGTTTTGTATGTTTGATAGCAGGCAAATCCCCCATCTAAAGGATTTGTTCCGGGCTCGCCTGACCAGATTGGCAATTGTCTTGATTTAAATAACCATTTCGCAATGTATGCTGCTCCTTCAGTCATACTGGTATCTACAATTTGTCCTTTATTTGATTTAGTCCTTTCAAATAACGCTAATAATATACCTAAAGCACATAGTACTCCACCCCCTGCAAAATCGCTCAAAAGGTTAAGTGGTGGTGTTGGTGGTTGTTTATTTTTACTTAACAATGAAAGTACACCAGACATGGCAACATAATTTATATCATGTCCGGCTTTGTTTCTATAAAATCCATTCTGGCCGTATCCAGTTAATCTTGCGTAGATGAGACGAGAGTTTTCTTTCATAAGAGGTTCAGGTCCTAGTCCCAGTTTTTCCATAACGCCAGGCCGAAAAGTATCCAAAAGGACATCTGAATCAGCGCATAGCTTTTTCAACACATTGACTCCTTCTTCTGTTTTTAAATTCACTGATATCATTCTTTTTCCGTTAGACATTGCATCGAATGGACTCGGATTCATCTATAAATAAAAGAAATACAAATTTTCTTAGGTACTTGGTATTCTAAAAGGTAGTATAAGTTGTAAGGTTGTTCATTGATAATTCATGACTTTCAAATTTTAGTTCTATATGAATAGTCAGCGTCAAAAAAAGCTAAGCATGTCAACATGGCACACTATCGTTAAACTATAGTAACCAAATATCGCCGAATAGCTCAAGTTTATAAAAGTGCTAAATAAAACATGATTAGATACATATGTTTGTCATTATGGCCGAGGCTAGATTGCAGCCCAAGCCGAAAGCGAGGTCTTAATATTCCTCAACATATTGTGAGGAAAATTTCATAAATTTCAGAATTTATTTGGACAAAGATAAGGGAAAAATGGCGCGCGGATTTCACAACCCAAACTGAACCCTGACGGTCGCTAACTGCGTGATTGGCGGTTACTGTAAATTGATCGCCAAAAATTAATAATTTGGTAACTTATAATTTTTATTTATCATAATTATTATAAACTAACTAACTTAGGCATTACTTAACCAAAATTATAAATGTCAAAATTGAAAAAGAAATGCGCTGCTTGCTTAAAGCGCTTTATTATAAACCCTAAAAGCAGTACAATAAAAGCTACATAACGAGAGCAAGACTTAAGTGAGATAAATAGAAAAATAATACAAAATCCGGTTAACTTTAAAAAAAAAAATTAATAGTCTAATTTTGGTACAGAGACTTGACATGCAATGGTATCAAACTAGTACAAAGTGCTATCAAATGAACATTTTGAATGTGGTGACTAAAATGAGTGGTGACTAGCTGGTAGTCACCACTCATTTTAGGTACCTAGGTACCTAAGCTGGTATTACAGAACGATACTGCAAGCACACCCCACAGATTACGATCGCCAGATAAAGCTGTGAGTGGTTGAATCGAGTATACTTAGTAAAATTTATAAGTTTAACTCGTCGTCGTTTGTAATACGGGCCAGTACATACAGAATAACTATTACTAACCTTTTGAACAACAGTAACACTGGCCCCGAAGTCCACTAATATGCTTCCACATAATGGGCCTGGTGCTAAGCCCATCATTTCTACGACTCTTACGCCTTTAAGTGCCATAATTATAAAAATGCTTAATCTGGAACAAATCACCGTAGGTACTGAAAAAAAAAAACTGAATCTTAAATAGGTACCTATCTATTTGATATTGTTGTCCATTATGCAGTAGGTAGTTAAATAATTTTAAAAGATAGTGCGAGATAATCCTGCTACCTGAACCTGTTGCTACTTGTGAGCTGGGTTTATTACGTACCTACCTATTTGTATAATTCGAATGCAAAATCGAGTTAGTGTTTAAACAAAAAATATGTACCTAAGGTAGGCATCTGTACGATTACAATAAAAAAAAATTAAAAATATGCAATTTTTATATTTATACCTATTTAAAATCAAAATCTACACAGAGTATTTCACCTTAGTATTCAACTAAAACTATAATAATATCTATAACAATCGTCATTGTCAACATTTCAATACTTTTGGTACAAAACATAGTCGGTAGGTACCTACAAATTCTAGATTTTTTACTGTACTTAGCTTTAACTGTAGGTAGGTACCTAGGTTAAAGTACAGTAGCTAGGTACCTAATTTTAAATGGGCATTTACTTAATTATTGTGAATCGTTCAAGAATGTGGGCCCTAAAGTATGTGTAAATATCTAATGAATTGCAGTAATTAGGTACATACCCAAACTTAACTTATAGGGTGTTGTTCGACACGAAAGGTGTACTTAGTACTGTGGATTTTAAATTGTTAACAATGATAACAACTTTGTACTATGGCGTTTCCAAACTTATTATTACTTCAGGTTAAAGTCGACAAAGTCCGGAACGAACGAAAGAACGTAGGTTTTCCCATTTCGTTAATTCGTTCACATAATTTACTACAGGTATAATAATGAAGTGACACCTCTACAAGTTCTACAACTACGACAACTATCGGCAAAATTTAAAACATCTAATTATTGCAAGGCGTGAGTTTATGTATGTATGATGTAAATCGCACAGATTAGTAATATGTAACAAGCTAGTAGAGATCGAAAAACGCTATCTGTATCGTTAAAAATATAACCCGAATTTACTAATAGAAATAAAAGAAAGCAACACGGAAATGAAGGCTAAGGTATTAGGAAGCTCAATGCACACGATGGTAGCGTACCTAATCGATTCTATTGATATTTTAGAGAGAAAAAAAAAACAATTTAATTAAACATTTCTGGGTTCAAAAAAACATACCTGTTTTTCTCAAATCACACGAATTTTTGAGTAGGTTGTATGGCAAGGGTGTAATCACTTGCCGGAAGGAATATCTTTTTTTTTTGGGTGGTAAAAATCACCAAAATTAAATGACTCCTTCCGCCCTGGGTGGGGCGGAAGGGACTGTCAGACTTTTACTGACTAAAAAACTACCCTGTTCCTTCTGTTGCCCTTTACGTTCCGGGGCCACGGTACCCTGTTAAGACGTCCCACAACTGGAAGGAATACCTACGTCGAAATTGGAAGATACCTACTGTTTAATTAAAATCACTATGAAATGTGACAAGGATTTTTTTGGTTGCCCAAAGCGCCGCCATGTCTGGACGAATGAGCTTGCAAGTCAATGAAAAGTAAGTACTTAAAATTACAATACAATTTAAAGTACTTACTTTTCATTGACTTTCAGAGGAAATCTACGAAAGCAAAAATAAATACAAAATACCTGTACGATGCCAAAAGGCTCTTATTAAAGTAAAGTAAAATAATCGCGCCGGTTCCGTGTAAATTGAAAAAAAAAGACGGGTTGCATTCCGGGAGTGCCGGCAGAAGTGAAAACTTGATTATTAACGTTGAGCATGTTTGATATTTTGGAATGGTTAGGGAATAATTTTGCACCAATTGCTTTATCAGTATAAAAGTACTATCATTTATGTGGTAGAATACAATATTCATTTATTGCGCTATCGTACACAAACATGACAATTTATATTACATTAAAAATTTAACACTTTAAAACTATTACAATTATTTTACATTAAAAAGTTATACACGAACATTCGCGCAAGCGCCCTGCGCTGCCTAAACGAAACAGTAGGCCCAGGCATACATTTTCGCCGCGCCGTAGAGAGGGGATAGCTGTCTACTCTCCATCCGTCTTACGCTTTTTCGATCAGGTCACGTGTCCTGACGCGAGTTTAAGATTTTATACCCATTACAGAAAAAGTGCTCAACGCCGCTAAAGAAGTTTTCACTTCAAAAAAACATTTAATTGGAGTTAAAAAAGTGACTACCTACCTACGATCATTAGACACCAATATATTATTTTCCTTTAGGGTAAACACGAAACTAGGCGATGCGGATTAGAAGTAGAGGGGCGCTTTTCTGCTTCTATTGCTTGCATATTGTTTTAAGTGACGATAAAATAGGCCCAGCCATTTCGGAGATCAGCCAGAACTAACAGACATAACTTTTAGAAATTGTTTTTTTGTGTCCTAAATTTAATTTGCCTGTTAATAATGAATAGTTTCAATGAATTTTATAACAAAACATTCGTTTAAAATTTCGTTAAAACTGAGCGTAGATCTGCGAACTTTCCTGCAAGTTTTACTAATATTCCACGTAACTTTCTAATCTGGCCTACGTCTTTCTTTAAATTCGAGTTGGCAACACTGGCTGCAACGTTGTAAAAAAAGTGGCTAGAGAGTAACGTTTGCGTCAAAGAGACAAAGAGTAATAGAAGTTTGCGTTCTCGCTTCTCGTTCGACGTTCTGTGACAGACAGACAACCGTGACAACGTCGGGAAATTGGGAAAGAAAAGAAGCGTTTCTGTGCTACCAATGTGTTATTCAATCGCACACCACTATTATTGCCGTTTAATCTAGTGGAATTTGGAAAAAGAAATGTGATCTGTTTTGCTTGTGTTTATTTCAATGTTCTGTTGGATTTGAGATAATACTGTTAATGTTTGTACTACACACAGACAAAGTTTCGGAATAATTTCTTTTTTTTATCGTATAAAATATAAATATTTGTGTGAAAACTAGAGCGACATGTCTGTAGCGTTTGCAGCACGCGGAAATCGACCTCCTTTGAGCCCGGCACAAATCCAAAAGATGTTAGATGAAAATGCTCATCTTATTCAAACCATTCAAGAATATCAAGCGAAAGGTCAACTAATGGAGTGTCACCAGTATCAACAAGTATTACACAGAAATTTGGTATATTTGGCATCGGTCGCAGATGTCAACCAAAACATTCAAAGCATACTTCCGGTAAATATGAATCAACACAGCATATTTCTGGTGATAGTGTTAACTTGGAGACTTGTAACCTTCATGATTTTATATTTATTTAGCAGATACAGACAAACAATCTATTTGGTTCAGCTAAAATAGTTTTCGTAATTGTATTTCTTTATTTTACTACTCTATACAATCTACTATTCATCTGTCTTGTCTACTTTTTATGAAATAATCATACAAACATTATTTAGTGCACTCCTTAAATGTTTTTTGTAATTTAGCTGCTTTCATGTTAAATCAATCAGTGCAGGCACATTGGAGACATTCCACACACATTTTTCCAATGGTGGGTCCAGAATAAAATTATCATTTTGAAGGGGCTTGACCCCATTGAGGGTATGTTTGTAGCTAAGTAAAGACTACAAAATGTGCACATTTTATTTGAAAACAGAATACTGATTAAATTCTGCAAAAAAGTTTAATTAGAATAATATCAAGTTCACTTAGAGGTTTATCTTGTTAGAACTTAGATGCTTTTGGGGACAGATTGAACCTCTTCACCCCTGCTCCTGGATCTATTACTGTGTTTGGCATAGGAGTCTCCTTTTTTCAGATTTCATCTATGAAAAGGTTCCATAATATGTGTCAACTGCAGCATTTACTTACTCTCAGGGCAAATTAAAGCTGTTGTGGTGTAAAAAAAAATATTATGTTCACATACATACAGAAACTCATGCTTTTTCCAATGGGGGTAGGAGGAAACCACAGAACACCACCTGTTAAGATACATACTCCTTTCTCCTCATCCACATACATACATATGAGGGGTTACAAAAATATATGTTATTATAATAATAATAAAATATTATGTATAGTTAGTATCAGAAGAGCCCTTTGCAAAGAATCTTGTCATATTACTGCCACCTTCTGCTACCCAAGTAATACTGCTGTGTTTCTGGTTTAGAAGGTATGAGTGCCAGTGCAATTATAAGTAAATACACAAGATATTTCCTGATAGTCTGGGATGCCAACAAATCTGCAAGGCTTCTGATATTGCAATGTCCGTAGGGCCATCAGGGCCGCCTGCTTTTTTTTTACCTTATACCATACAGTGATGGTCAGCCAGCTAGGGCCACTTATTATTACTAAATTGTACAACATTATTAATCTGTTTGTGAGACAGGGTTTTATTATTGCATATTTAAAATATATTTATTTTGCCGATTTCACAATGATTCTGCTAAAGAAGATAAATTCATTAGGTATTTTTCTTAGTTTAACTACTAGTGGAATTAATAGGGTCTGACTGCATTTACTAATTATTACTTACTGCCTATATTAATTTGTTATCTCATTGAAATAAAAATTGCTTTACAGCCACCTCATCAGCTGGCTGCTGGTAACTCACAAGCACCTCCTATCAATTCACCATCTCCTAGTGGTGGTGATGCTTCTGGGGGAGCTCAATCATCATACAGACCACCTGGGGTCTCAACAACACCAACAAGGCCGACACAATCTTATGGTCAACGACCATACCCACAGAATCAGTATCAAGGACAGTATCAAGGTGCACCAAGCGTTTACCCACCTCAACCAGGTTATGGCCCACCCAGTCAAGGATATGGACCTCCTAATCCTCCTCAACAACCACAAGGTTATCCTCCTAACTCAAACTATGGACCCCCAATAACAACTTCTCCAAGTAACTATCCACCATCAACGCACCCAGGTCCAGGTTATCCTCCATCATCGGCACAACAGCCCTACGCTCCACCTCCTGGCAGTCCTGCTGCTGCTGGTACACCTTACCCTGTACGTGGAGCAACACAACCAGCTTATACTGGTAATTCAGCTTATCCCCCTTCACAAACTGGCTCAAATTACCCTAATGTTGGGGTAAGTACTTATAACAATTCTACTGGCTCACAACCACAACCCTACCAATCACAACCTTTCCCCAATACCACACCTACTTCAGCTTATAGTACAACTCCCACATCTCAACCAAATCGTTCTCCTCAACCTCCGCCTACTGGTTATTCATCGCAAAATCCACCTACTTCAGGTTATGGATCTCCATCTGCGCAATCTCCAACTTATAATTCTAGTTCTCATGGAAATAATGCACCTCCTACTTCCGTGGCATCTGGGGCACCTTCATCAAGTGGGCCACCTGGTCAACAATATCCCCCTCCTGGGCAAGCGTCACCTTACCCACCAGCTACACAGCCTCCTTACTCCAACCCATCATCTCAACCTGGAAGCCCAGCGCCATCTGTTTCTACAGCTCCACCTCCACAAGCATCATATCCACAAAATCCACAAAACTATCCACCAGCAGGAGGAGGTTATCCCCCACATGCTTATCAGCAAGGATATCCGCCAGCTCAATATCCTCCGTCACCTTACCCATATGCCCGTGCGCCAACACCTGGAGCCCCTCCGCCTGGTGCTCCGCAACCTTATCCGGGATATGGGTTCCAACCGCCTACTCAACAGTAAAGGATAGGGTATTGTAATGTTAAGTTATGCACGACTATTTTATAATTAACTGATAAAAATAATTTAGTAAAAAATGTTAGATATACATTTGTATCTACATCACGGTGGACGGGCCATCGTAACGAAAACTTTGACCATGGATTGAGTAGTCAGTGTATGTATAATTCTTGAGTTCTAGAAAGTAAAATTAAAGTTTAGATTAAAAATTTTGGACTGTTTAATAATATAATCACGTGTTTTAACATTTAATTCTTCCTCTAAAATATATTTGAATCCTATAAAAAAACTGCAATACTTACCCCATATTGTACTTTTTTGTGGTACAGCTGTATATTTTTCTTTTAAGCTCAGTCATAGTAAAAGTATTTCCATAAAAAGTATTGTATAAACTATACAGGGTTATTTTGTAACCACCATCCAAATTTTCAGAAATGATTTAGAATCTATAACCTGATCAATTAATGATAATTAAAAATAAAATTACATGATTTTCACCATTGTCCGCTACTAAAATCACAACGTGTAGAATAAATACAGTTCAACAATGGGTTGTTGAACATGACTGCACACGCGCTTACCTCAAAATTCGGGAACGCATACAAACAGCACGCACTACGCCCCCCTTGCTGCGCGTGTCTCTACATTCTGATTTTTACGGATATTTTCTTTTGAATGTTTGTTTTTATGTTTATGTTATTTTTTTTTTTGTTAGCCTGTTCTGTCCCACTCCTGGGCAAAGGCCTCCGTCCACTCCTTCCATCTTTCCCGATTCAGTGCCTCATCCTTCCAGTTTTGGAGAAATCCATCCAGTTCTTCCCGCCATGTTATTAATTGATTATAATGTTTCCCATATGAAAATAATTTAATTAAGAGACCTCGATTTTAAAATTTGGATGATGAATGAAAAGGTTCCCTGTATACATTAAATATCCTCTACCACATCTACACGACGATCAGTATCGCTAAGGCAAGGCAAATTCAATAGCCCCCTAGGTTCTGACATTGAGTTCCAAATGTATTTAATGTGGGGTTGTGTTGTATTTAGACAGTAGGAAAATATATCCAATAGGTATTTGAAGTATTGCTGATTCACACAGGCCCGACTTGACTTCACGATACGACTTTGGTTGTACATACCTACATTTTTTAAGGACTTACGCTATGCGAGTCCGTAAGGAATAATTATTGTAGTGCTAAAGACAAAAGCGTTTAAGCCGTACGGCATTTCATACAAACTTTCAAGTCATAATTTTTCCTACGCCTAAGCAGGATGCATAGGTCTAAAATTAAAAAAATTAAAAAGAATATTTTCAAAATATTGTGCTTGCACCGGGTTTGACGCATTTGGTGCACTTCTCAACTTGTACACCATTCTCAAATGGTGAACTTAGAACTGGTGCACTTCTCATATGGTACACTTCGCAACTGATGCACTTCTCAATTGGTGCACTTCGCAAAAGAAGCACTTCACGAAGTGCACAAAATGCGTCAAACCCGAGTGTGAAACGTTTCGCCAACAGTCGGTTGGCCCATGAACTATTGGTCAACAGAATCTTTCAACCACGAACTTTTCACCCAAAGCACTTTTCACCCACGAACGTTTCGCCAACATGATTTTTCGCCAGTGAATGTTTCACCAACAGAATGTTTCGCCCATTCACTTTTCATCCAAAGCACGTTTGGCCCATGCACTGTTCTCCAACAGAACGGTACGTCAGTGATTGTTTAACCAACAGATTTTTTTTTGCCCCCATGAACTTGTTTGAAAAGTTATATTTCAACATTTGCATTTCTTCCCGAATACCTAAAATATCCATTGAATTAGTTTATGTTTACTTATATTATTGCTGTTGTTCGGTACTTAATATAATCGATTGATATTAGTATTCTTTTCTTGATTATTTTCCCTAATACTTTTTTTTATTAATATTATTTTCTTTAGTAAAATGCTTAGTGGCGTTTTTCCCTTGGTGATATTATTGAGACTTTAAATAGAATAGCCCTTACAATATCTTTAGTAGGTACCTATATAAAAAAAAAATGTAATTAATAGATTATATTATTTAACAACAACAATAATAATATAAGTAAACATAAACTAAGCAGCATTATTAAACAAGTCAATGGATATTGTAGGTATTCGGGAAGGAATGAAATGTTGAAATATAACTTTTCAAACAAGTTCATGGGAACAAAAAAAAGATCTGTTGGTTAAACAATCACTGACGTACCGTTCTGTTGGAGAACAGTGCATGGGCCAAACGTGCTTTGGATGAAAAGTGAATGGGCGAAACATTCTGTTGGTGAAACATTCATTGGCGAAAAATCATGTTGGCGAAACGTTCGTGGGTGAAAAGTGCTTTGGGTGAAAAGTTCGTGGTTGAAAGATTCTGTTGACCAATAGTTCATGGGCCAACCGACTGTTAGCGAAACGTTTCACACTCGTCAAACCCCTTGCACCTATAGCTAAATTCGAACGATTTTAAGTTTTCCTTAAATATGATATCTTACTTAATTAAGACATTTCGAAATTGTATGAATGCCGTATGGGATAAACGCTCTTCCGGCGTTCAATGTCAGTGCGGCATGGCAGTTCATTTTTTTTGTTTTGTGTTTAAATATAATAATTATACACCTTAATATTACGACCAGAGGCGGATTAAACGTTAAGAGCACCCTAGGCAAGTTTTTCATCGGCGCCCTTAGATTGAAAATAACTCGCGCCCCTGTATTGAAAATTACTAACTTACTGGCGCAATTAATTTTATGGTATATATGAATTGCAATATATATACATATATATATATATATATATATATATATTTTGCAATTCTGCCCGCGCGCCCCTTAGTACCCTCGCGCCCCTAGGCACATGCCTAGTTTGCCCTAAGGGTAAGCCGCCTCTGATTACATTATAGTTGCAAACGCGTAGGTACGACATAATATAATAAGAATTTGTTTTGTAACTGCGAGCATCATCATTGAAAGTTTAAGTGGTGGACAGGACCTACATAATTATAATAAATTGTGTAGACTACCTACCTCAAAAATCTCCTGCCGTACCGAAACCTTAGCTATCGTTATTTCAATCATTAGGTAAAGATAATTAATAGGAAATAAGATAAATAATAAGGAACATTATATCTCAAAATCGGTGTCGATGAATATTGTACTTACCTTGCACAACCTAATAATTTGTCGGCAGCTTGTCCATGAGAGTCTCTACGACTACTTTTAGTGAGGTGCATCTGCCTCTAGTTTATTACAGATAATATACAGGGTAATTGAATTTTTTTTAATGACCCTGTACAATGTACCTATGTTATGCCCATTAAGTTAGTTGGACAGCAACCTAGACGCCTTAAGTTTTTATTGAAACAGTAATTTAATAAAAAAAATATATAAATTTATCTATGTATTTTCTTTCCGGAAAGTGGGGTTCAAGTACACCTCGCTGCCGGCTCCCATGAGCATGTCGGCACATAGTCGCGCTACTTATAAGTAAAGCGAAAGCACTAGGATAAAATATTCTTCTTTTTTTTCATGCAATTAGCAGCTTAGCATCGGTTTGTAGTGTATGCAATAACTTTTACAAAAAGAACAACCGCCTTCCAAAACTACAAAGTGAAAATTAGTTTTTGATGTCGGCGGCTTTGGTTCTGTTCTGTACGTGGTTTTGTATGGCTTCCAAACCTAAATTTATTTTTTACTTTGTATGTTGTTATAAGTTTGACGTGTCTGTGTGCGTGTGTCTGGCTGCGGCATTGTAGCTCCAGAACGGATGAACCGATTTTGATTTGGTTTTTTTTTTTTGTAAAAAATATTTATATTTTTTTACTTTTTAATAGGTACCTAATTTCTATCATCCAATTCCATGAAGAACACGGTCACCATCAGGATGGCTGGACCGAACGAGATATGTACATGAGACCATCTATCATCAAAGACCATAAAGTGGGTCCCACACAGGAGCGGCCTGCGGTGGCGGCCAGTTGTATCGCTAGCAATGTTAGGCCTGAATTCCTCTGTCGCTGACGTCGGCCGCGAAACGTCAGTCGCGTAGCGCGCTGGCCATCAGCGCCAATGAAAACATCCGTAGTGCGATACCGTCCGCTCCACGGTACAGGCGTCTCCAAGTGGATTTGGGATAATTATGAACCCGTTTATAAATTGTTTAGTTGCTGCAGCAAACTTACGCAAGTGGAGACGGCGCCAATGTAGAAAAAGATAGCCATTCACCCAATTGTGGTACAATATTCATGGCAACTATACGCGGCGCGTAGCAACTCGCGCGCCGCTAATGTCAGCGTCACAGTGTGGTGCTATATAGAACACATTACATAACGTATATTCGTAAGCGCGACCGACGTCAGCGACAGAGGAATTCAGGCCTTAGTAAGACTTCAAACACGGCGGTCACGACGCGGCCTGCGCGCGGTTGGCCGCGGCCGCAAGCCCTGCCCTCTGCGCCGCCGCGCGTGCGTGAGCGGGGTGCGCCCTGGCGGCCAATGCGCGGTCAGTTGTGAATTTTTACAACAGGCCGCGTTTACCGCTTGGAAAAAGAGCGCCAAGTACATAATGTAGTAGGTTGTATCTTTATCAAAATGTAATTCTCAACAGGAACGAATATGTATATACGGAATATAATCGTTATAAAAAACAATACAATATTAATAATACACGCAATACCTAATACTCGACAGTTTCGTGGTATGGGTAACCATTCAGAAATTAAACTAGTAATAATCTTGTCGTTTAAATTAATATACTACGAGCGCGATAAAAATGACTTACATTACAGCTTCAGAGCGTACTATTAGCTTAGTTTAACTTCTGTTCAGAGTAGATTTGTATTTCTATATTTAATTTCAATATTTTAATTTTCTTCGAAAGTAACAGACTGCTCATCGAAGGGTTGGACAGAATCATCATAGTATTCTAACGGTAAATCCTCAATAAATGTTTGAGTAGGAAAAGGAGGTGTTGTCGTGTGCTTCTTCAATGGAAGGACAGTGTCAAATAAATAGCACATTGCACCCGTTTCGCCGGGTATAGCAACACCTAATGTCCAGATCACATTATGTTTAGTGTTTATACGTAGAATTTTCACGCCGCGTAGTATCCGCCATCTAAAAATAAATATTCATTAGATATTTATGACATCAGTTAATTTCGAGTCAATCAGATAACGATAGAATAAGGTTCATCCAGTCGGGGATATGTGAATTTGGATCGAGGGCCCATTTTTTTAATCCTCGTGAAACTAAACAAAACTTATAGAGAACATACATACACAACATCACGCCTGTAATACCCGAAGGGTTAGGCAGAGGTGTACCCATTAGTACACTCACATTTCGCCAATTATGTTTAAGTTCCATGTAATAGGGAGTGAGCCTATTGCCATCTTGCGGGCACAAATCCAGACTGAGGCTGCTACTGAGAATTTTGTGATACAAAAACCCAACAACTCTGCGCGACGTGGGAATTGACCCCAAGACCTCATGATCAGTAGTCGCGTTTTGCGACCACTAGATCAATGAGGCAGTCTAATAGGGCCGCGGCGGCCTGTACGTGTACAACCCGCTCTCGATTCGCTTGGCCGGCGCGTTATCTGCAATTACAGGCGACGGGCGCGGCTTCCTCTGCCGGCGCCGAGTCGCTGCGGGCCTGACACGCGCACGCGTTCAGTATGTGGACATGTTGTACCTAATTCCGTTCCGACACGCGCCCGTCCCGCTCCCGTTGTGTGTGTGTTGGGCTTGTCTTGTTAGTTTGACATTGGTAACCAATGGTTACTAACCATAATAATAGCAAGACAATACCTACTGATCTGACAAATGTCTAATACTAGTCATCATCCCTATTTTGATCAACAAGTATGTCTAGAACTTTTCTGCCTACTCCCATGGGCAAAAGGTGTGAGTTTATGTATGTACCTATGTAACTAGTATGTCCCCGACCCCGACCCATAAGAGTTTAGAAATTCGCAGAGTTCTTTACTGTTCTATATTATTTTTTTGCCACATAAAAGTACCTCCTACCTGTTTCCCATGTGCCCAGGCATCTTGGTACCAGGCCATACTCGTGCTTTTTCACCTCCAGCGCCAATATTTCCTGGCCTCCTATGAGTTTTGGTGACACCATGTGATGCTGGCATTCCTTTAAATCCCCAACGCTTCATTACTCCTTGAAAACCTCGATCCATTCTGAAATATTTATTTTTTTATTTCTTGAAAATAACGTTTTTACTAATTATCACTAATTACGAACTGTGATATAATCACAATAAAATTGGGTAGTTGACACTATTAACCAATAAATACCAGACATAACTTCTTTAAATAACCACATTTTTTTAGCCCGATTAATTTTTGATTAACTGTAAGAATTGATTTTTATTTGCTTTCTAATTAATAAATAGTCAATTGAGTGGGCACAAAAGTGACGTCACAGTTATCTTTTGCCATACAAAATCTACGGTCGATTGCGTTGACTGGTCACAAAACGTTCGTCAAATTGATTGAGTGTAAGTTAACTTAGTGGAATCTATGTTCAGCTACAATCTGCTATAGATTATACAACTGACAGACGGTAACGGATGCTGGCTTGATACAAGGTGATCTGGACCGGGTTTTCATGGTATTACGTCAACAATATGAAGTTTAGGCCTCAAAATGCCCACATATTTGTTTTACACGAAAAAGAAAGGTGTTTGACAGGCGTTCATTTGAATAACGAGAAAATCTTTGTTTGATATGAATACAGACAGTTTTGTCAGAATTTAGGGACCTAGGTCTGCCCAAATAAATGTTAAAAAAGGTGCTAAAATGTTATTTTATAAACGCAACACTAAAGAATTCAGGCGTACTTCCACTCAAGATAAATATTATTTTATGCTTAAGTACCTACGCATTAAAGTCTAATATGCTTGAGTTTTGTAGTGTTGCCTGGAAGTGCCTAGAACCCACATTATTCTGTGCACTCTGACCGTATTGAGTCCCTTCAAAGATCATTCACAAGACACCTTGCATTTGTTACCCCTGGCATTGGCACTAGATGATTAGAAGAGAGAAGACTATCTCACGTTAGGCTATGAACCCTATAGCACTGCAGACAGACGCATGAAGAGTGCGAATAAAATGCATACACGGTGTTATTTTAATCGTCTTACAAAGGTGGCCCACATAATATTTCCGACAGGAAATAACACTAGGTGAAATAATACTTAAAAAGAAAATAGGAGTTATTAGGTAAAATTTTAAATGTGAAGTATTAAAATTTTAGAAAGAAGACATCGCAGGTATTCAGGGCATTAGAATGTAGAATATAAATATTTTACTTACGTCTTCGCTCTTACATCAATGTAGTCACCAACTCTAAAGTGAGTTGCAAGCAATGGTGTTCCTGGAGATATATATGATTCTGGTGAAACCATAAATCTGCACAAGTGTCTCTTAGGCAGCATGCCTGCATTATTAAATAAACCACAGTACTCTTTTGTGACAGTGCTAGGATCTATAGTCTCAGACCCAACTAAAATACATCCTAATTTTTTTTTTTCTTTCCACACTTCTCTTGCTGTTTTCATTGGGCTAAATTCTTCTGGTGGGATATATTTTATAACATGGTTATCCACAACCTTAAATAAATACAAAGAATCATTGTAGATACATATCAAACATGTTTAAAAAAAAATTAAAGATCCTCCTACACCCGGGGTCGGCAGGCAAGGGCCACAAGGTGGCAAATTAAACTAAAGGCGGGTCGCATTTGTGATTGACCCTAGAAGCCCAATATATGCCACAGAAAAAATAAATATGTTTTTGAAAAATTTGCCCGTTGCCGATCGCTGCTTTACACAATAACAAAAGGACCCTGTAAATATCTTATTCACTAAAAATATAATTATGTGACAATCTACCTGTAATAATGTAGTTTGCATTTTTTTTCCATCCTTAGACCAAAGAGGATAGTTGCCTATTTTACGGGCAATAAGCCCTACCCTGCGGGTTCGTGGTGTCCATTCTGCTGCACGATTTGAATCAATATTAACCAGAGGTGAATGCAATGAGGTTTGATGTTGCATTTTATCTTGCATTACTTCTTCAATAAATTGTTTATTTTCCTGAGTGATGTATTCCTCTGACACCTAAGTAGTTAAATTTTTTTAATTATAAAAAAGTTACTAGACTAAAAGAACAAAAACACTTTTGTTTGTTTTAACACACTTCTTTTAGTCATCTTTAAATATGATCAGTTGTTAGATATGACTTTAGTTAATATGATTTTGGTTGACTGTTAGAGAATGCCTAAGGCATTAATTCCGCCTTTGTACTTTTGTTGCATAAAGTTTAAATAAATAAACAAATATGTAGGTACTCATCAGAAATAAATATTTAAGAATTCATTTAAATACATACCATACTTTCTTTAGATGCATACCAATAGGGAGGTCGAAATCTAGGCTTTTGCAAAGCCCGAGTGAAAATGTGATCTATTCTGTAATAAAACATATAAAGGTGTTCGTTACATAAATTTTATTATATTGTTGATGCAACATTATAGTAAAGTTTAATTTCATAACCTTAATTTGCTTAAACTATTGCGTAAAAGGTTCAAATTTGCAGAAGCCATTATTGATACTCGTACATGTAAAGATAAATAAAATTATGTTTCAACTCATGAAACTATTTAGTTCCCTGTGTAGTATGGTTTTGTTTATTTAAAATCAGTATTCGTGATGCATGGAACCAACGCAACGCACGCAGCATAACACTGACAATTTGACAGCAATAACAGGTCAACCAGTGTAGCCAACTAAATTTATGAAATAGAGAGCCTTTGAAAAAAAGCTATATTAGAGCTATTTTTTTGGAAAAACAGCTAAAATAAAAGAAAGTGTAAAAATCTAATTATTGATAAAGAAAAACGTAACTTGATATTATATCTTGTTAGATTAATAAAAGAGATATTTAAAAATACGATTATTCGTCGTCAAAACTATCATCTATCGTCTTCACTAATTCTAATACACTTGTGTTTGGGTCTAAGTTTTCCACATCATAAGTTGCCATGGTGGTTAATACTAACTTCTTTAGTAGTTTTGGATTCTGCTCGGAACTTGTGTGTGTATGGCCTTGATGACTCGATGACATTTTGCATGTTGCACTATCACTAATTTATTGTAATTCGCACTACAGCTACACAAATAATCAACACAGTACTCCAGAACGAAGAGGAATGAATGCTCGAACTAAACGAAGTATGTACGAAATAAAACAATACGGGGATTCCCCGTGGTTAAGTCATGAACTATTTATGGCCTTATTGATTTAGTTGTTGGTCTGCATGAAATTTGGATACAACCTATTTTGAAAGCCATAACCCAAAAGTTTTTAATTCGTGTATTGGAATGGAGCTAAAATTTTAAAATAAAAGAGCTAAAGAGCTAAACTGGTTTTGTTGGAGTTAATTGATTGAAACTAGAGCTAAATATAGCTCTAAAAGAGCTAAATTGGCAACACTGAGGTCAGCCGAGCACACTGACAGCATTCATCTCAGTGTTGCCAACTCTCGAAAATATTAGCCTCTAAATTGTAGTAAAAATACCCATAATATCCCAAAAATAAAATAATACATAATATTTTTTGGCAGGCAAATGAATTTTGAACAACATTTATTAAAAAAAAATTATGTAACTAATATTTTTGTCCTAATATCAACCAGTTAAAACTATTCATTTCGAAACTAAGACAAAAATTTTGGCGCTATTTATTATTTATAATTTTTTGAATATTATTATTTTATTTGAGGGATTTTGGGGGTTTTTTTGCTACGCTTTTGGGGCAATTATTTTAGAGAGTTGGCCACACTAAAAATATGTGCCGGTCTGTCATCTGACATATCTTAAGCACTGCTGGCTATGATACAAACTTAACAAAATGGATCTGATTTTATTTTTAAATTTGTTAATTTTATGTGTTCTTACACAATCGCAGGACAATGACGTAATTATATCAGGACCAGGACTCAAACCAGTAGAAATTATAATGCCAGCAAGATACTTTTTTATTAATTTTACTCATATTAATGCCCAATCGTGAGTAAAAAACAAATTTATTTCATAATACAACATTATAACAAATAATAATATAAGTGTCGTACTGGTAACGAGGACTAAAATGTATTAATTATAAATTAAATAAGTAACAGGTATGCAATACTTAATATTTTTTATGTCATCGATACTAATAATATTTATCTTGCCGTAAATTATTAAAATGATACCTATAGCTAAACCATTTCTTTCATGCGGGATGATTATTTTGATACATATACATGGACAGTCCTCCTTATCATTACATTCAAAGAGTCCAAGACATCACTATACTTTGAATGATGCCTGCCAGTTTTACTAACAATATTATGCTACTTAATTGATTGATTTTCTCTATAAAGGTAGCATTGCCAGGCGTCTGGATAAACCAATGTAAGGTACTTAGGCCCAAAAAAAAATTGGTTAGGCTCTTTGATTGAGGGTCCGGCCAAAATAAATGGTGCCCGGCTATTGTTAGGTTTTTAATTAAAAATGTTTATGTTTATCTAGAATTTAATTTTGGCAAATGCCTGAATAATGAAATACATAGACTGATTCTGCATTCGATTTTATTTCTATTAGATTAAAATTTAACAATAGTTATGGTAATAAAAAAAAGCTTGATTTTACATTAAAAAAGAAATTGTCTTACCTATTAATACTGAGACACAAAATCCTCATCAATGTAGGGTGTCCGGCCTTATTACCCAAATGTCCGGCCAAACATACTGGTCTCTCCAGCTATGATGTTTGACGACCTGGCAACCCTATATAGCCATATTACTGACATACCTGCTGTTGTTTATACCCTACGGTCCCAAGATACCAATTTTAATACTGATTCAATCGTCAGATAACTCCTAACGGAGGTATAAATATGGTGGTTTGATCGGAGGGTAGCTATTGTATAAAAAGTATGTCAATAATACATCATCATAAGCAAGCAGAGCAAGCTCAAGACTTGGGGCACCCCAACTCAGACTGGTTAGGTTAGAAGGGGATGACGGAGTCTGAAAGACCATCCCCTACGTGGTTATTTTTTTTAAATTGCCTATAAATAAGAACAAGTCACACTGTTGTGTGAGTGTGTTGTGAAATAAGTATTTTCTTAAGCACTCACATAATAGTTCAAATTATTAGACCGATATCTTTACAAAGATGTAAGTTGGCTTGTAGTTAATTGATGTACCTCGGGCACATGGTCTCTGTAACACTGTGTACTAGCACTTGAACTACTTTGAAAAAGAAAGTTCTTAACTATGTGTGTAATTAAAAAACAATATTATCCAATTTCTTTTTATATTTTCAAGGTACACTCAGGAAATAAATAAAAAATTGGTTGTTGAAATCAATGGTAAATCTGGTGCAAGCAAACATTGTCGGGTCTGGGTTAACAAGTTAGACAGGAAAGATGGTACTTTCATTGTGCGCTATAAGATATATGAAACATGCATAGATTTGTCTATTCATGTGCACTATGATAGAAAAGATTTGGGAAAATCACCATATAAGTTTAAAGGTTTGTATTTTTGCAACTCACACAAAAACAAAATAGCTTTCTTTTTAAAAATATTTAATTATTAATTAAATGAAATTTCATAAATTAATTATTAATTAATTAATTTAATTATGAAAATAAAGCAAAACAGAACTTTTATTGTTACAATATTTTATTCTTTCAATAAATTTTAACTTTGTCAAACATCCCGAATTAAGATTTAGTAAAAATATCTGATTAACTAATTATCTAGTCAATTCCAGTCCAATCTTATACCAGGTAAAAATAAATACGGAAATAACACAACGTTTTTTACAGGGCCAATATATGCGGATCAGTGTGATTGTCCAGAAAAAGATTTTGAAAAGTGGTTCAATAATTATGGCTGCTCACATACAAATGAGCAGATTATAAAAGATCTTAAGCCATTTCATAATTTAGATATAAAACAGCAAGTACAAAAGATTATACAAAAGTATCATCAACCAGAAAGTACTAGTTTTTGCCACTATGTCATAAAACAAAATGAAATGTATCGTAATTGCTATGGTAAACATGTTGGTTTTAATATGTTTTCTGATAATATTCTATTATCTTTAATGAGGAAGGTAAAACTACCCGATATGGAACTGATAATTAATCTTGGTGATTGGCCTTTGGTTCACAAGCGTGACAAACCATTGCCTGTTTTTTCATGGTGTGGCAGTGATGAAACTTATGATATTGTAATGCCAACATATGATTTGACTGAGTCTACTTTAGAAAATATGGGAAGGTAAAGTAGTGTGTTATCACTTAATCGTTTTGACATTCTACTATATTAGTAGAAAATAATTAATTTTAGGTCAATATTAGAACAGATACCTATCTACAGGGAGATTTATTTTAATATTATTATGCCCAACCTATACTATACTAGCCACTGTCCTACTGCTGGGCAAAAGCCTCCCTCCATTTCTTCCATCTTTCGCGACTTTGCGCTACGTCTTGCCAATTCTCGAAGAAGTCCACCAAGTCGTCCCGCCATCTCCTTCTTGGTCTGCCGCGTTCCTGTCTGGCCATTTCGGGACAACAATCTTGGGCTCTACGGGCCCACAGATTGTTCGACATGCGGCAGACGTGTCCAGCCCAGTTCCATTTTAGCTGGGCGGATTTATTTACCTTATTAAATTTATATAACTGCTCAAAGTAAGTTGTAAGTAATGTTTTCAGGGTTTATGTACTTACTAGCTTTTGCCTGCGACTTCATCCGCGTAGAAGTCGAAAATGTTTCTAATAGGAGATGAGAAGACCAAGGAATCACGTTGTCCTATATAAACTTTGTCCCCCCTTTTTTAGACCCCCTAAGGGGTGGAATTTCGGAAAATCCTTTCTTATTGGATGCCTGCATCATACAAAGAATATACTCTCCAAGTTTCAGGTCGCTACATTCAGCGGTTTAGGCTGTGCGTTGATCCGTCAGTCAGTCAATTAGGACAAAGCATTTTAAACGTTTTATGAAGCATAGAACCATAGGGTGGCATGGATACACAAATCGATTTCCTGGGCTGTATACGACCTTTATCGCAGGGGTATCAAAATAACAATATCATACCTCAAATATTATTAAATAAAAATGTCGATAGGTACTTGTATAAAAAAAAATTATAGCAGATGTCAGAAATATAACTCTAGAATCCTATTGACAGGAGAAATACTCATAAAAAACTTCACAATTTTATGTAGGTAGCTTTATAGTTTTCGGAATGTTTTGATTAAATGGCGCATTGATTAAAAAGTATAGCCTTGGTCCCATTCGCGTTTAGCGTATTTATTAATTACTAGCTTACGGCCACGACTTCGTCCGCTGAATGATTTTTACCACAGGTTTTATTTCTCTTTGGTTGGAACCCTAATTCTCTAAAAAAGTAAAAGCTTTGCCAGTTAAAGTCACATCAAAATCGACATAGACGTTTAGGAGATTCACCGGAATAAACTGACAAAAAATGTTTTTTTTTTTTTGTGTTGGTTCCGCGTAAACATTCATTTAGATAAAATCTGTCATTTTTATATTACAAACGGATATTTCAATTTTATTTATTTGTATAGATTTGTTTTTGTTTTTTGTGTAGAATGTCAATCAAATATATGACGAATGATGATAGATGTGCGTCCGGCTGACCCGGCCTTTTAGTTTAGGTAACGACAGAGAGGTGCATCAAATGCACCTCGAATCTTTTCCCCGAAGATTTACTTCATCGATAGGTCACCTCGAATAGTCGATTCATCGACCGTTTCTCAACCTCGAAATAGTATCGGTTAAATCGCAGCCTGAACTTTCTTTAGGTACCTGTACCTACTATTTTATTTAGAAGGGTCTCTTTGATTTTTAAGTACTTACATATTAATAATGTCTAGAATACTTCCTAACAATATTTTAGTTGATATTTTATCATATTTTTTTTTCGTGGTTACAGGGTTACTTTAGATACATTATCAGTCCAAAGTGGTGCAGAAATAGTATGGGAAGAACGCGAACCGCGAGCTGTTTGGCGTGGTCGGGATTCGCGTGCCGAACGTTTGAAACTTGTTGATATCGCTCGCGCCAATCCAGACTTATTTAATGTTTCTCTTACGAATTTCTTTTTCTTTAGAGATAAAGAGGCTCAATATGGACCAAAGCAACCGCATATATCATTCTTTAAATTTTTCGATGTAAGTATTTTCATTAAATAATTAAATATGTACTTTCTAATATAGTTTTTTTACCGTGTGCTGGATTTGAATCTCTCGACGGTGCGGAGAGCCGAACGTTAAAAAATCTAGTGTGCGATAAAAAAACCGTTCGTGCGAAATTGCTCTAAGTAATTGATTACATTATATCATACGAGTTAGATACCATAACATGTGTTTTACCTTTCAGTTTAAATATCAAATCAATGTTGATGGTACGGTAGCGGCGTATCGTATGCCGTACCTGTTAGCTGGCGGAGGTTTGGTTCTCAAACAGAATTCTCCGTACTATGAACATTTTTACAAGCAACTTGTCGCATGGAAACATTTTGTACCCGTAACACGAGATTTGTCCGATTTAGTTGACCGGGTGAAATGGGCGCGGGAAAACGACGAGAAAGCACAACAAATTGCTATTAATGCAAGGAATTTCGCAAATGAACATCTTTTGCCGCAGCATATTATTTGTTATCATGCAGCTTTATTTTGGGTATGTTATTACGAGAGTGGAGTGTCTTAGCAGCCGGCACGCGAATGGGAACCGATAACAACAGCTGTCTTCATTTGTTAATTACCTACACTGGTTTTTAATAATTATGTTTTATCGGGACTCGATGCCGGCAGCAGAGGCAGTCCAGCTTTAAAGTACATGTAGGATTGGTTGATTGGTCTGTATGAGATTGGAATATTGTTAAACTAATTTGGTTTTTTTTTTTAGGAGTGGAGTAAAGTTATAAATAGCGAAGTAAGTATAGAAGAAAGCATGATCAATGTCCCGCAACCTACTAATAGTTGCGATTGTAAATACCAAAAGCCAAACCGAGACGATCTGTGATATTTAATGTGTGTATTCTGTGATATATCATACTAATTAATAACAAGCGATCAAAGTCCTGCCTTATAAAAATAAGTAATAAAATAGAAGTACATAAGATAAGTAGATACAACTAGAATATAATATTACCTACTAGCCTAATAGCCTATGTGCTATTCCAATCCTATTTAAATCTATCTCTGTGCCAAATTTCATCAAGATCAGTTTAGTTTTGATATTAAATAATTTACCTTCATCCATCCAAATTTTCCCATTTATAATAGTACATAGTCAGAATTACGACAAACGTTATTTTTTACTACACAAACATTTTTTAACCATTTGGTTAAAAAATGTCAATACATAGATTTCTATGTATTGAGTTGTAGCAGCGGAAAAAAAATATGTGAAAACCTTTTTCTGTCAACTTTATTGTTTACAAACTACATTTAAAAAATGTATGTTGGTTTTACCCAACTACGAAGGGTCACATCAATTTAATTTGTACAGATGAGGTATCGTTGGAAGCATCGTCTTACCGCGGATACAAAATAATTATGTTTATCATTTTTAGTGAAATATTATGTGATATCCCAAAATAATTTAAATAAAATTAACTATAAAAGAAAAAGTGTTGTAAGGAGATAAATAATAATTAACAGATAAATATTTTGTTTAAATGAAAATGTTATTAACACCAACTTGAACGGTACAGATAGTTGTTTTATAAAAGCAAACATTATTAAAAGTCGAAACTATTTTATAGTATCCATTCATTATATTTGCTTCCATTAAATATTGTCCTTTTAATTTGGTATTGCTAAATGTAAATTATTATTAGTTACATATCTGCATATTTGCCTACAATAAATACCTTGATTCTCTGGTAAAACCTGAGATTTGCAGTGTTAGAATTTTAGAAATAAATGATTATCACAGAACATTACTGACTTTACCACTAAGAATATAATAACAATCATAGATTTTAGTGGAAATCTTGGGTTTTACCGGAGTTCAAAGTTTAAATTTAAAATATATTTTATACAATTCCATTTTTAAATAATAAAAACGTGCTCAGGTTGCCGCATCAAATCCCGGCACAGCTATATATTTTTTGTCTTTTTTATATTTACGCCAATTAATTTTCCTTATAAATTATATTTACATAAAAGGTGTTACAAAATTAAATCGTAAGAATTATGTGAGGATGCTCCGGCACGGTCGCCGTGCCGTGTAGAGTAGAGTATGTATGAGCTACAATGAGATTTTTCACTTGGCATGGCCACCATGCCGTAACCGTGCGCATGGCCTGTCTCCCAAAATCAATCGCGCGGGAAGAATGTATCGCGCTGTGTCATTCCGAAACTTTCGGGTCCTCTCATTGTCAACAAAGCAATTCACTTACAATAATGGCGAATACTAAGAAATTATAGTGTGTTACATCATGAGTGGTCAAAATGTAGGTATAGTTTTGTTCTGGGAACTATATGGTGTGTGACCAACGACGAGTCATGATCGAAAACAATGTGAAACGTCATACTTACTTGTGCATTGAATGAGATGGTATTGTAAATACTTCAAATCCATATCTTTAGAAAGCTAGTTTTTTCGCCTTTGATTATTTATTAAATATAATTTTAAACAACTCATTAAATATCTTAGAATTAATTATGTAACACCTTATATAATGTCGAAGATTGAAGATTAAAATCGTTTTGCTTCGATATCAGTTACTGAAAATGCTACGAGGTTGCATTCCATCTGTGGATTGGTTTTGGATTCCCTCAATGTGAACAAGAGTACTAATGAAATTGGGTGGGAGTCTGTGTGAAGTGGAGCCATCACAATGCGGGTAAACCAGTGCTGGACATGCCAGTTCACTCTAAGTTTTGTTAATTTAATATTGAAAAGCTGTTGTGCTTGTCAGAGTTATAAGTTACCCAAAGACTGAAGAATCGCCCACACTGCGACATATAAGTATGCATGTTTAAAGATGGTTATATTGCGACACGATGATATTGGATTGGATTGGGAGATCTTAGGGTAACAATTTTTTTTTCTAGAAAAGTTGCTAGTCATGTTACGAGTTAGGAAAATCTGCATCCTTTGGATGTCAATCACTAATAAACAGTCATTTAACAAACTGCTTATATAAACGAGCTATCGGTACATGGCAACGTCGGGGCTGCGATAGAAGCACATGTATGCGTCGGACAGTAGTCGCTTGGCGTGCGCGGGAAGCGTGCGGTCAGGCGCGCCCGCGTGCAGACCGCGCGAGCCCTCCTCGCTCAGCCATGCGCCCAGCTCCGAGATGCATACGATCTCCGGGATGTTGTACCCGTTGCGTTCACC
The DNA here is from genome assembly GCA_949774945.1 of Hoplodrina ambigua. Classification (NCBI taxonomy): domain Eukaryota; kingdom Metazoa; phylum Arthropoda; class Insecta; order Lepidoptera; family Noctuidae; genus Hoplodrina; species Hoplodrina ambigua. Next base: position 5,144,166 of record OX458969.1, on the reverse strand, counting down.
TGAAATGACCACCATCACGGATCTAATTTCTCACGTTTGCAATATTTATAGCTAATACACATCAATTAACATGGGAGTTTACATTGGTGAACTCGAATTATGTGACTTTCGCTAAAGATCAAAGACGGATATAATAATATATATCATTTACTTCAACAGAATGCTAAAAAATTTAAGTCTTACTAAAAAGACATTGAAACTAAAAGCACGAATATCAGTCTTTATTTTGCAGTCAGAAGAACGGGGAAATATATTTTTAGTGTTCTCTTATTATGCCTCACCTATCAACGTTTCGTGTTGTTTATGCTTGGTCAAAAACAGCCTAGTTTCCTAAAATTATGGAGATTTTGAAGGAGTATTTTTTTGTAGTTAACCAGTTTAAAATAATATAACTAAATTTTAAGCCCCTGTAGGGTTGTGGGGGGTAGGTATTTTGTTGCGTGAACCCATAAGTACAACGTTTGACGTAAATACGCTATTTCCCACAGTGGCCTTGGTGGTAAAAATTATCAAATGACTCCTTTAGCCCTGGGTAGGGCGGAAGGGACTGTCAGACTTTTACTGACTAAAAAACCACCCTTGTTTCTTCTGTTGCCCTTTACGTTCCGGAGCCACGGTATCCTGTTAAGACGTCCCGCAACCCCGGCCCCACAATGGCCTAACGAAAACTGCGGGTTTTACAATCCTTTCTATTCACAATAAAATTAGAAGTCGTTTCCCAGCTTATTATTTTTGCCCAATGTGAATTTATCGCTCCCAATTAGACAGCAGAAAGCTGATAGGTATTTTTACATCCTGTATCTTGTTTAATCGAAAGTATCGTTAAAAAGGAATGCATCATACCTTTTCTGTCAGCCATAGAATCAAAGAAACACCAGGGTGCGTCATGGCCGACCCCTGCCTTTACAAAAGCCACATAATGACTAGTCTCGATACATAGAACAGCAAACAATTCCATGTACACTCGTGGAACTGGACAGGATTCCAGGATGTTAGCAAACTCCTCGCACACAGTGAGCGGTGTAGCCTAAAAAAATTTTAAGCACTAGTCATTTCATATTCATTGAAAACCTAGTTTCAACATCAAATTATTGCGCAACATTTGATCGTAAGAATATGTAGCCGAACATAAGAGTGTCGTTGTCGGCAACAACATTTTTATTATTAGGTATCAGAGACTGCTAAAATTCACAAATGGACCTACTTACGTAAAATGGAATCAACAAACAATGTTTTTATTTTTTATTTTTCTTTAAAGTATGCAATAAAAACATTTTCACAATTAATTGCTGTGAAAACTACTGTATAGTTATAGTTACTTATTAAAACTTTCTTTCAGTTTCTTGAACGAAAAACGAATGTGACAAATTGACAAATGCGAGTAAGCTGTTGTGATTGGTTGACTGAATTATGAACAACCAATTAATACAACAGCGTTTGACAATTTATCACATTATTTCACTTTTGTTATTTTTACGTTTATGTGAGACGGCTGTTCCTTATACAGGTGTATTATGCAGAATGTTGTTATGGCCAGACTCTTTCCTTGGGCTATCATAACTGCAGCCAGACGTTTCTGGGTACCTTATGGTGCGGGCGCGTGGCGTGCGCGATGCGGCGACAGTTGTCGCACAGCGCGCCCGCCTCCAGCGCCGCGCCCGCACACGCGCTGCACTCCCAGCGCGCCAGCGACCCGCACACCGTGCACTGGCGAGGCACTACGATCAAATATAAAAAAAACATACTACTAAGTCAACATAGTAAAAAATAGTGCCGCATATTTTGACACTCGTTTAACTCGTTCGTTTAACATCAACCTTAATTACTATCTAAAAGATCATTGCCAGTATTTTGTATTCAGTATTCTGAAAAACAATGTAATATAAAGCCGTGGTCTTATGCTGCTATGATCTGTACGCACAGATCTTAGCGATATACCAAAATATCTAATAATAGCTCTCATTGTATTACATAATTATGTTATATAATATAATCATGTAATAGAATATTTAAAATAATATTAATATATATTTAATTTCAATGAATCGTATTATTAAGAAAATACTTACAACCCTCTATCAAATCAGTGACGTCTAAAAGCGGAGATGGTAATACTCTTTGGTATAATTTGTATTGCTTGCCAAATCGCGGCATTTGAATGATAAAAGCTGCTGGAACCTGTAAAAATAATGTATTGCGCTATTATTAAGATTAACATGTGCGAGAATGACCCTGGTAAATTAAAGGATGCTCATAACCATACCTCAACAACTAACGCACAACTAGAGTCGTCACAAAGCAGTTGTGAGTTGGCTGTAGTAAAACGACGGTAACGACCGACGGTGGCGTTCACATTAGGTCGGATCGGCAGCTTCTAGTGTACAACAGCAACACCCGACATTCGGTCAACGGTAAAACTGTCTGTCCGACCTAATGTGAACCAGCTCTTACTCTGACTTACTTACTGATTCGTCTGTGTATCGGTAAAATCATTGAAGACATTGATATCTTGCTAGGGGCGAAGCTACGAACACCCATGAAACTATCAGCATATCCTGATAAGCTGTTTTTATTTATATTAATGTTAGTATTAAGAATTCCAGCATTCTACTCTAAATACTAATTCTGAGACAGAATGTATGTGGCCTATCTTTAGTACAACTTTTCTTTTTTTGTAGGTATATTTTCTTTGCGCATTTATTCCTTTGTTGTTTCATCCGTTTCATTTCATCAACCATACTAAAACAAAAAACTTTAAGTTTGTGGTCGAACATTTTGTGGTCAAAATCGAAAGTGTCGGAAAGGTACTGTTTTCTTATGGAGAAACGACCTCCTGAACATTTTTTACTTAACATAACATAACATCACGCCTGTAATCCCCAAGGGGTTAGGCAGAGGTGTATCCATTAGTACAGCCACATTTCGCCAGTTATGTTTTTAGTCACATTTTTTACTTCTACAACGAAAGTCTGCTAGTTTCACCGTGTCTGTTACATGACAAATTAAATACATTTATTTTAACATGTTTTTCATTTGTTTTTGCAGCATTGGCATGTTTAGATACCGCGGTATTTGATAATTTTTATCGACTGCTAAGAAGTGTTATGTTTTTAACAGACTTATAAAAAAGAGGTTTCGACCGGATTCGACCTTTATGCTTTATGTTTTTTAATATTGTTCGAACTCGCACAGTAGTTTATTTGGATGTGGACACAATGTATGTTTAGAGTCTATCAGATACTGGACATCACCCTTAAATATGACCACCATCCACGTCTTTGGCACGTTGTATAGACGTCGTCAAGTCAATAATCTTGTCGTAATTCTAGCTAAATAAAGTATTACCTCGCTTAGTTTCACGCTTGAAGTGGTAAACGACTGCTCCAAAAGCTGCTGTACGGTGGGTAACGAAACATGTTCATCTTTCTCTACGAACAGTTGATAACAGTAAGCTTCTTGTCCCGAAGACAACTTCAGGAACGGCTCAGCACGAAGTAACTGCGCTACTAAACCATTTAAAAATTCTTCTGGATCCTAAAATAATAGGTAATACCATAATAATATAATAATTAAGAAATTGTACGTGGTACTTTCACGGTACCATCTAAAAATGAAATATTGATCACGTACGACGAGGATATTAGAAATGAAAAATTTGCAAGAAGGAGTTGTACCTTTTCTTCGGATGTCAGACCAGGCACGTCGGATAGTCTTTCGAGCAAAGTACGTAACTTCATGACTCGGTCGGCACGCACATAGCCGTGCCTCCTTAGTGGGTTTACAATTTCTTCTCGAAGAACCCGTTGAACTTCAGAGTAATGCGGAGAGTCCTGTAAAATATATTTCTATTTATCTGAACTGCTAAGGACTCGTTATCTTACGCAGCGCAAGTACTAACATCACGTAAAAACTTACACACATTTTTTTTTATCAAGAAAGAAAGAGAGATATGTACTTTTAATTTACATCAAATCTTCCTATCTATGTATAATGCGCGAAATTTCGCACTAGAAAGTTAATAATGTTTTACCTCAGGTTCAGGCGGACGATACAATAGGGTATCAAAGACGCTTGTGAAGGTGAACATAGCAAAAAGTGTGGCATCAAGATAACATGAGTTGTGGTGCCCTTGGATGCCGCGGTTTTTGCCTGCCAGCTCTCCGAGCGAACTTAGCGGTGCCACCATACCAGGCACCACGGGACAGTCCGGCTGAAATATTATAATTGGGTTATTCTCGTATTCATGTAGAAAGCTGATCGACGCCAGCGCCGATAAACATTAAGAAACTATGGGTATAATTTAACTATTTTTATTTTTATTAGGATTTCTAAAGATATAAAAGGATGAAGCGATTGATAGACTGGCCATTGTTTCAGTTGTAAAATGGTGCTAAAATATTCAGATGGCACTTCACAAGGAAATACTTTGTACAAAGATTAATCAAGCAAATAACCAATACTTTCATTATTATATTTACGAATGAACAAGTATTTGGTAATGTTTCAAGAACTGTATTTTGTCATATTAACTTACTAAATATTTGTGTTTAAAATTTTGGCTATACAGTTTTTTTTAAGGTTGGAATATAAAAGGATTTGTTGTACTGTGCAACAAAAACTTGGTCATTTTACGATGTTTCGCTTGGCGTATAGCCCTCGGTATTTTTTTTTTAGGTTGGTTGGTTGTGATATTTATCGGTCATACAAGGATAGGAGTACCAAAAGAGATGATTCAGTGAATGCAGTGTGTCACAGCGACATCATAATACATTTATACTATACCATACCTGGTCAAAGTGATCGGCGTCATGCAGGTCATTTCTGTCGGGTGGCGGTGTGTCACGGAAGCGCGCGTCCCGTCGGCACAGCGGCAGCGGCACGAACAGCGCGCGCCCCGCCGCGCACGAGAAAAGTCGTGCGCCGCCGCGCGTTCCGTCGCCAAGCCCGCACACGCTCTGCTCGAGCTCGACGCCTGCTGTCGCTGTGTCTGGAGGACATATACATATTTATTTTATTATTTGATCAATGTTATGTGGCACGATGGCACGTGGAGACGAGACTGATAGTTTGAATTAGAGAAGTTGCGAATATTCGCATCAGCAATTGCGGAACGTCGGTTGAATCCGCAATAATCAATGTGGATGTTCATGCGGATGCAGTTGTAGCACAGGTCGCGACAACAAAGGAATTGAGCGGGATCGGCGATTCTATTATCACCTTATATATGGATTTTTATCGACACTACCTATCTGCCAGTGTTTTTCGCGAAAAATTGTTCAGTAGTGCGGTTTTAATGTACAAACCAGTGATTTAATTACAAATCAACGAATTTCGTATTTTTCTTTCCCCTTAACTTGAGCTGTGAGACCTTGCTTCTAACTAAATATCATGATCCCAGGATAATATTTTTGCGAATATGTGGCATGAAAGGCTGTTTTTATTCCTTTATTGTGTTGACTGCTGTTGACTTAGAATAGCTTGATTTTTTTTAAGGCTCCGAGGGACTAATAGACACAGGTTAACTAATAGTGCCTACGGCCGTAGACTTATGCACATTTGATATGAATTTCAACTTGATAGGTACCTTGACGCGTTCCTGTGTAAAAGACTCATAACAGAGAGACAGATATAAAGGGGTTCACAAAAATCGAAAAACGAAGTAATCAGGCAGGCACAATTTCAAGCTTTTCAGTTTCATTTTTGTCATTATCGAGTTAAGTATAGTGTTTAACTTTGCTTTTTATTATTTTACCTGATACTATTTCAAAACGTTTTCAAACTTTTTGATCTATACGATTATCGTAGAAAATAAGATATAAACATAAAAAAATTACCATCAATTACGCCTATCCATCTGACTACGCCGTAATAATGTTGGTCGACATCAGTAGCGACTTCCACCAGTGAACCGACTCCGATGTCTTCAGCCACATGTACCGTTGAGGGTCTGGACGACGGTGGAGCCGCTCGAGGCGACCCCAACGCAGGCGAATCATACAGCTCCTCTGGCACGGCTTCAGCGTTACATATGTCTATAAACCAAACAACCTAAATGTACTTTGTAATAAACATAAATAGGGACGAAAAGATTAAATTGTAATCAATTAGAAACTAGCTGCAAGATGCAAGGACTAGTTGATGTTGATATCGACGCTTGGGGGAGACCTATGTTCAGCAGTAGACTTCTTTCGGATGAAATTATGAATTAAAAATCGAAATTGCATATTGAACAATATATCGGTCCAGTTTAAAACTAGGACACAAATTCACTACCGGTACGTATACTTTCCCAAAGTAACTATTTCGAAAAGAAAATAATTAGTAAAATTAATTAGTTTTATAAACTTTAACAGAATTTTGAAATAGTTGTGGCCATACACTGTTCACATTCAAGTACACAAAGCGGTATTTCATCAATAGATAAGTCACGTAAATACGACATGTTGGTGGACGATGCACTGCGCGAGCGTGCCAGCCGGCTGGCCGCCCCCTGCCACACTAATGCCTAAAATTAGATCCAGAAAAGCTACTAGCTATAATCGGACGATAGATAGAGTGACGCAGAGTTCTACGCTCAGTGCTCGAACATAATATTGTGGTGTTTGATAATATAATAAAGAAGTAGTCAGTGGCACAATTAACATTCTCTAAGACCATGAATAAACCGGTAAAGTATAGTGCTGTATATCTTATTATCTTAACAATATTATTAAACAATAAGAGTAGGTATCTACTTAGTAATCAGCTTTAGCCCGCGACTTCGTCCGTATTCAAGTACTTACCTACCAACTTTTTAAGTGCAACGAAAAATGGACCCATATAGACTTATTTTCTCTTTCATATTCTAAATACAGGCGCCCTGTATCTTTCTTCTACATTTAACAGAGGGATAAAAAGTATCACTCTTCGTAGTACCCTCCACTGGTTATAACTAGGGTGGCCATACAGTCTTATCTTTTCCTGGACATGCCAGAGGTTACAATACTTACAATCGATGTTGAGAGAGAGAGAGACATAATATTATAAAACTACTTTCTTTGTAAATGCAAATTATTCCAAATTCTATTCTAATTCAATGTATTTTAGGTTTTTTAAGTCACCAAAAAAAAAATCCAGAGTAACTTCTTTTATACCGAAAAATTTAAAGGAACTGTTACCTACAATCAAAATTAGATTTTTAAACTCGTAGGGAAAACTTTGACTAACGTTTATCAGTCTACTTTGGACAGTCATTTATGAATTCACCAATTCTACTACTTTTTTAAATATAAAATTGTTATCTCAGTAACAGCCTTGGGGTCTTTTTTTTTTTTTACCGATGGGAAATCATCAAATGACTTCCCCCGCCCTGGGCGGGGCGGGAGGGAGTGTCAGACTTTTACTGACTAAAACCCATCCATGTTCCTTCTTGTGCCCTTTGCGTTCCGGGGGCGCGGTATCTCTTTCGAACAACCCGCAGCCCCGGCAGGCATCGGCCCTTAGTGGCCCCTCCAATTGTTTGCTGTCATCTCTTTGAGGCGCGCGTGGAACACGAACGCGCCGTCGACACGGTCTGTCGTTAAGCCTTGGAGTCTGGATTTGTGCCTGGTTGATGGCAATAGGCTCGCCCCCTATTACATGGGATTAAAAACATAACTGGCGAAATGTGGGTGAGGGTACACCTCTGCCTAACCCTTCGGGGATTACAAGCGTGATGTTATGTTATGTATGTTATGTTAAAATGGATGCCAATACAGTGTAGATAATTAACACTGATGTACATAATTATACAGAAAAATCAGAGTTAAAAAAATCGGGACCATTGTGTAACCTAACTACATATAAGTTATCTTACTGTCTTGTTGACGTGAATAAAAGTGCATAAGACAAATCAACAATTGGCACACAATTATAAACGTTGCATACTATTAATTATAATTTAATTTGGGTATATACACGGTTACTTTTAAGTCGTCCTCGAACCAAAAGCCATAAACTCGATCGTCGAACTCGAAACGATTGGGACTATGGCTTTCGGTTCGAGGACGACTTAAAAGTAATCGTGTATAACTAGCTCTTGCGGGCAACTTTGCTAGCATCAATTTTCTAAGTAAGAAAACACAAGAAAACAGTAAAAGCATTTAACATTAAATTATTAGTTATTTATAGTTAATTCTTTTACTGTAGCTTTTTTTTACTTGGTTACAAGTTTATTCTTATTCTCTTATTGACAACATTTGATAAGCACACTATGTTTGTCAAATGTGATTAATTGTGTGGCCTGCTCTGGATTAATCTGCATAATGTACCATATATTCCATATATCATTATTATTTGTACCATATATACTTGCATATTCTAGTGTAGGCAACTTACAAAAAGTTAAATGTCTGTGTTCCTTTACTTATAGTTGAAGACCATACTTCAATAAGAATTGCTAGTTTTATGGTTTTATTGTGATAAAATAACAAAACACCCACCAACTAAAATTCCAGTCTCAATCTTCTTAGGTTCATGAACCATTTTGTGTTGTGCGTCTTCACTAATTGTTGAAGATGGAGGATTGCTATTTGTTTTGTTGCGTCGCCGCTCTGGTGCTAAATGAGCCAGTAAATTTACAGATTTAACTCGCTCATTATGTGAAGTTCGCTGCATAGTGTGTTTGTAGTTATGCAGCAACGTTCCATACTCAGTGTGCACAGGCTCACGTGGTGCTGGTGGCCAGCTACCACCAATTAAACTAAATAAGTCCACCTAAAACCAAGAAAAACATAAAAGGTACATAATTATTATTTTATCTTGTACTTACCTATGCTTTGAAAATTGATCATGCAGTCATTGTTATTCACCATTATGAAACAAATTAAAAAGAGGTTTTCTGCAAATTTAGACAAGGTACCTAGTCACATGCATTTATATTCTAAAAAATTCATAACATAAAAAAGTTAGTTTTAAATTTTATTAATTTGTTACTGTGTTATAAACTTTGCTGAATTATTTATTATTCTCAAAATATTATAATAAATACTTAGCTACACAAATAAAAAAAAAAATGACCAAAGTAAAGTTAAGAGGCCAAATTAATTAATTTTTATATTTTCCCAAAACAATTATTTAAAAATATAATATAAACTAATAAATTAATTAGCGTAGCATATCCTAGAATACCAAGTTAAATAAACTAAACATTTATATGCAAATGTTAGTTATATATAGTTATAGTTGTTGCTTATATATGATATATACAATATACATTAGACCACAACAGAAGCTGTAATTATGCTTTTGGTTTATTGGTGCCCTTATCATAAATAATTATTGTGACATTAGTGTGATACATAAAATTATCTTATTGTTGATCAAAACCTGTTGGGTGTCTCTGCTGTGACTGTTATCATTTTCTGATGATATTTCACTCGTGTCATTACTCATTCTCCTTGACCAAACGTTGACGAAGTATATTCACCTAATAATGGTATTCACGAACTATAATAAAGGATCATGGACTTTTAATAAGATAAGGTAGCTTCTACCCATTTATTAAGAGTAAAATGTAAAGAACGTTAACTTTTTATTGATGATTGCTTGTTTATTTCGTACCTGGGTACAAGCAGAAAACAACCAACCTGATTTTATAATGAGACCAAGACAGTGAGATATTAACATAAACGTCCTGTACTACAATAGTACAAATACTAAAAACAATTATAAAATAATCACATTCACATCCACTGACGTATTATTAAAAAACAACTTTTGAAGTTCTATTCAAATGTTGAGTCTCTCATTCAGAGTATTTGAGGCAATTTGAGGGCACAGATTATATATTTTAGTAATATCTGGAACAATAACTGAACTGACAAGTTGCACTGAAAAGTCGATCTGAAAGAGACAACTTTTTACGGGTTGAGTCTGTTTTGGGAAATCGGCTTCAGCCAGCTTCCCTCGAAAACACTCATGATGAATAAATAAAAATGTTTTTAATTATATTATAATTAGATATTAGGGTGACTAGCGAAATTATTTATTTTTATATAATCTGCAATAAAATTACGGATGCGTATGCAAATATTCGCTACATCTCTAGTTATAATACCACTTACAATTAAATAGTACCCCACAAATTATGAAAATAAATTATGGTCACACGAAATAAAACTTACCTGAGGCAGTCATGCATGACAGAAACAAACACCATTTTGTCTCTTTTCGATGGTTATTATAATATTTAAACGCTATCAATGAATTAATAAACAGTACTAGATAATAAATTATTGTATGTATGAGAGGGACATGATTTTTAAAAAGTCAGTTCCTTTTAAACCTTTCTATGCTTACATCTATTGGCAATGCAAAAGAAACTTTATAATGTGGATTGTGAAGTCGGTTTCTATTTCACACCACGAAACCGAGTCCTGCTCTATTTATGATCTTTCGTGTTATCACATCACCAATGTCAAATAGTGGTCAAACTACTGAATTAACAACATTGTCGTTGATTGTCGTGAATTCGTGATGTCGTCTGCTCTTGCTTCAAAGCTAAACATTTAAGAGCCGAAGTTGAACTGAAGTGAATAGTGATATTGGCAAAATTGTGAACATTGTGGTATTTCTTTCACAAAAGCCACTAATGAAGTTAAATTGAATTAAATAATCGTAAATACCTATTTTAATAGGTATTCTTATACATTTAATTCATGCCTACATAATTAATATTGGAATTAAAAATAATTTTGATATTGTAAGCAAATGTTAAAAGTATAGATAAAGTAAGTTTATAATTAAAATTTCTAAGGTCTAAAACTCTAGAAATCAAAGTTGACGAAATCATGACGAATCTGAATGTCGTTCCTGATGAACTCTAGCAAAATATTTGATAGAATTGTAAAAAATCAATTAATTTTTGTCTAAAAGTGGGATCGGAGGTATTGTTTTCGACGAGGTTCTAGATTCTCAATTGGTTTTCTACGCGGTTAGTTTAAAATCCAGTGAGCAGTTACTTTAATAATGATTATATTAAGATGTACCTACTTCGTCTGAATGCACATTTTCAAAAATGCTTTCTTTTAGATAAATTTACATACACATTATTTCTAGTATAAATTAATATTAAAATACATATTTTGTAAGTTTCCTATTTAAAACCAAATATTATCTTCAAATTTTGCAGCCTATCCCAGAAATAATGATCCGTCAAGGAAGTATTGATGACATTAATTCTCAACAATTTTTGAAGATATCTAATTATGAAGACACAGTCCGCCAACTGGATATTTACTATGCCATAGGTATGTTTCATAAAAAAAAAAAATATTTCCTAAATACCAACATACCTGTTCATTCTCAGACAATAGATATATTGTATTTTAGTAGTATCTAACACCTCTTTCCATTCAAAGAACACACAAGTATTGCGATTTTATACTTATGTTAATGATTATAAGTCCAGGTTTGGTCAGAATATTTTTCTTCACCAATGTCTGTGATATCTAAAATAAACTAAGTACATATGAAATGGGAGTAGTCACTGTGATATTTGCCTCTCATACTTGAGAGGTGCCTTAACCACTGGGCCATCACAACTATTTTAGTAGTAGAAGTTGCTTAATCATATTGATTTTAATATTTAACAAATTCTTTGTCTTATTTTACAGTTAAAAGACAATTACTGAGGTTTCAAAGTCCTATTACGGGACTATTTCCAGTTTTGTCATCAGACCTCCACATAGGAAGTGTGAGAGATAGTATTTACTGTGCATCAGCAGTATGGGGCTTATACCAGGCATACAGGTAATTAGTATTTCATTTTTAATAAGTTGTTCTATTTCATGTAGTGTGTCTTATATGTGATTTGTTACATGTTTTTGCAATTTAAAATTTACTTTTATCTATTTCATCTTCTTGACTTGTTTTTATTCTTTTAAATAAAGACCTTTTTTACCTTAATATTAAAGTATTTATAGACTAAATACATTTTAATTATTAAAAACCTAAAACAATATATTTTGAGAAATAAATGCTTAACATTTGAGCAAAATATTTCAGACGCATAGATGATGACCGAGGGAAATCTTACGAGCTGGGTCAAAGCACTGTAAAGTGCATGCGTGGCATCCTGGAGTGTTGGGTAAAGCAGTCAGCCCGGGTCGAGGCCTTCAAGACGCGCCAGAGTACCGCCCACGCGTTACACGTCAAGTTTCACCTCACTACTGGGGAACCTGTCCTGACTGATGAACAGTATCATCACCTACAGATAGATGTTGTGTCCCTTTATTTACTTTTCCTTGTACAAATGATCACATCTGGACTACAGATTATTTATACCCAGGTAATAAACAGTGTACTCTTTCATTGAGGATAATAATGAAAAAGTTATATCCTAATTTTCATGTTTTTCTACAGGATGAGGTGGCGTTTGTCCAAAATTTAGTATATTACGTAGAGCGTGCATATAGAACCCCTGACTATGGTATGTGGGAAAGAGGGTCCAAATATAATGATGGAAAGCCTGAAATTCATGCATCTTCAATTGGTATGTAATATGAAGTACTTGGCTGTTATTAAGCCATATAAAAAAAAAACATCAAAATCATTTATTTATGTTATTTCAGGCATGGCTAAAGCAGCTCTTGAAGCTATTAATGGATGCAATCTTTTCGGAGATAAAGGAGCATCGTGGAGTGTAGTCTATGTAGATATTGATGCTCACAACCGCAACAGAAGTATTTTTGAGACAATGCTGCCGCGCGAATCTAGTTCCAAGGTAAATAATGAAGGTTCAACTTCTAAAAGACACCATGTTTGGTAAACACAGGTATTTATGATATTTGGATAGAGCCTTCAAGAAATCTGTACACCACTTGCATGCATAAATCTGCATAATCTTTTTATCATCGGTGCAACAAGCAAAATAATGCACCAATTTTTCCAGGGCAGGGGATTATGATTAAAACCGCGGCAATAAAAAATGAAATCTAATAAAAAAGCAAAAGACTGACATGGCTTCGTACACACATTATACAGAACAAACTCATGGAGTATTTCTCCTACCCCCTAATGTTTCATCTAGTAAAGCTGCTTATATGAAAATTATGGAATTTGCTGCTTACCATAGTCGGACGACCTTCGGAGAATTTGTCATCGTTACGACCACTCTTTTCAAAGATACAGCCGCGAAGATCGGTGATTTTCATCTCTTTTTTTTTAATCTGATGTTTCCTATATTTATTTATTTATTTAAACTTTATGCACATGTAAAAAAAATACAATGTACAAAGGCGGACTTAATGCCTTGGGCATTTTCTACCAGTCTACCTTAGGGTGATGCAGAGACAAAACATAGTAGGTGCACAGATAAAGAAAATTTTCGAGAATAAAATATATTAATAAATACATATATACATACATACAACAAAATATAAAAAGTAGAGAGAGATACAAATATAATTATAGGTGGTGAAGTACGACAAATTAATTGTGGGACGAGTCTGCCAACTTCTTTTGTAAGTGCTCGCGAGCTTACGCTATATACCAGTATATCAATCCTGTGTAACTCTGATTTTGGTATCTTTGGTAGTTACGGCTCAGCAATGATGAATCAGTCAGTCACTAATTCGCTTCCTTTTTCTTTATTAATAGTATACAATTATAGATATAGAGAAATCATAACTATTATAGCAAAGAGGGTGTTATTAATTAATTTATTCATATTCTTCTTTATTTGCATTCCATAATGTATACAAAAGATGTTATTTATATTGACACATCAAGACTGCACCGGCCACCCCACAATACACATTTATTTCGATACTATAGATTTTAATATGATCTTGTGGCAAAAACAACTGGGCTGGCCTTTCAACTGACTGCAAAATGACTCAAAAAGTTTTAAAATTTGCATTGCCTTTTATCATTTGCCTAGCCTTTACCCAAATACCTATAATTCGACTTCTAGTCTAACCGAATGCAGCTGAAACCCTATAATTTTATTTTTTCATTAACTTTAGTTGAATGGATTTATTATATTTCAGGGCGTTGACGCTGCATTACTACCAACAGTATCATTCCCTGCTTTTGCCACACATGAGGAGCACCTAGTTCAGTTAACAAAAAATAATATTTTGAGACGTTTGCAAGGCAAATGTGGATTCAAAAGATTCAGCCGTGATGGGTACAAGTGCGTGCTAGAAGATCCGCACAGGCGGTATTACCACGAAGGAGAACTCAAAGAGTTCGATGGTATTGAGTCAGAGTGGCCACTCTTCTATGTAATGATGATTATTGACGGCGTGTTCCGCACTCTACCTGATCAAGTTGAAGAGTACCAGAAACTACTGAAGGCTAGGATATACATGGACGAATTTGGAGGTGTGTAACACAAACTTATATATGATTGTAGTTCAGATAATATTTTCACCCTCTATTACTTCTAAATGAGAATGTGTATATTATTTTAGATCCAGTTATTCCTTGGTATTATTACGTTCCTCGCGAGGGTATAGAAAATGAGCGCAGTGAACCAAATTCAGTGCGAAGATTGCCTGCAAGTAAGTCCTAATGAAAAAATTCAATCCTTCTGATCATTATCTCCGGAACGATTGGTTAATTACAAAAACAAAATTAGTATAGAAAGCTTTGGAGACCTAAATTGATTAATAAAAAATGTGTATACCAATTGTTATTTAAAAATCAATTAAACAATTCCAGATCACCCCAGTGACAGTAATGAAAAAGGTAAAAAATGTAACTACATTGAGAATGACTGTTTTCTTCTTGTTTAACACTTTTTTCGTGTTTTATGTTGTATTTAACAAAATCTACTTTTTATTCTAGAGGATTTGGTGATCTTTTTAAGCTTGACTGTAATTTTTCATGAATACCATTATGAAATAATTATATACCTACATATTTCATAACGCTGTACTTCGCTTTTTCTGACTAGATTACTTATGTATAACACTAAACTTTGCTCATAACTAACTTTTTCTATTTTTGGACATACTTACCTACGTAGTGTCAATAAAGACAGTAGGTGTAGTAGCTAATGCGCTTTTTACTGCGATTAACACTTCACATAGATAAAATAAATCTTTGCATAGCAGCTTATTTAAGCCAAAAATTACATGCTTTTCTGAACATATTCTGAGAATTATAAGTCTTTAGATTTATAAAGAGGTTAGTGTTCAAGCGTATGCCTTACCTCTATATGAATTAATATTTGATAGCAGGACAAGATACATTATAAATATTTGGAATAATAAAGCAATTTTAACGCTAAGGTATTCTTAAATACTTGGATAATTCTTGCTACGTGAATTTCTAAAATCAATATATTTTATCTCGAACGGTTGGAATTGGAACATGAAGATACAATAGGGGTCCTTAGTCACGTCCGTCGCCTCCCATTCAACCGAACCTAAGGCGGCGGCGCGTAGTTTTTCACGCTCAACCGTCGTTTGACATTACGGGGCGAGTCTAAACTCCTCGCTCCCCCTCTCTGACCTGAGAAGGCCAGCAGAGGCGGAGCTCGCGGAAGGCACATACATTCCCGTATGAAGGAAACACTCCATGGTTTTTATTTAGTAAAGGTCTCAGGGGTGTACCTAGATGACGCCTCTGACTGAACACTTCCATGTTCAGTCAGATCATATGTCATATGGGATGTATTATGTTATATGTCATATGGGATTGAGCTGCTCCCATTAAAGCTACATAAACAATTTTGCAATTTTTTTTTTTCTTAGTTTTACTCCGAAATTATGAATAATATTCAGATTTCATTTCTTTTGTACACAATACAATTTTTTAGGGTCAGTATTCTTCTTTCTAACGTATTTTGCTGCGATACAACAATGGACTTAGAGACTGTACTAACTGGACTGTGGACAGGCCTACTCAAACAAACATTTAGGTTCCATGTCCATTTTGTATGGAGTTTTCTTTTTCTGTAAAGAGATTTAGACATTTGTGTTTGTTTCGATGTTTCTCCTCAGAGTTGTCGGATAGAAAACATCGACTTCATTTGGCTTATAAAAAAATGACATAAAATAGTGTTATTTTCAGTTTGCTAATTAAATATAATTTATGTGTATTTTCTTTATATATTAGACACAGGTGGTTTGTTCCTCTGGGCGCAGTCGTTGTTCGTGTTGGCTCAATTGCTGACCGGTGGACTACTGCATGTCAATGAGTTGGACCCCATCAGAAGATACATGCCGTCGTACAATCGGCCTCGACGGGCCGGGCGGTATTCTGCTTTTCAGGTAGGTTAAGCTTATTAAAATAATATTTATTTTGCGCTGCAAGCATCACCGAGTCAGCGTAAGGCGACAAGAACCAATTTGGTCATTACGTGATGTTTTTCTCCCATAATTACCCGCTCATCTTTGTATTTTTTTTTATTATGTCCTAGGTACAGTAAACAAAACAGATAGGTTGAAGTTTTGTAAGAAAGACGACCCTGCAGACCTATCTGTTTTATTACTGTACATCTTAGAGTCGCTAATACCCCTACGTCATATTGTCATGACTGAATTTTTTAATATATAGAGGTAAACGTACTTGATAGCTTGAATCATGGGCCATTTTCAGGATCCCCTATCTATACTTAAAATTGCATCCTATCATACTCTATCTAACTAACCTATATATAAAATCCTTATTATAATAAAATTACTTAAGTTTGGCAATCCCAGAATGTAGCACCAATAAGGTGCGTTGGAGTAAGACCGGACGGATTTTCGAATAGTTGCAAGGATGTTGCAAAAACTTTTTTTTCTCAATTTTGGTAAACACCACATTCTTGGGAAATGGTGGAAATTGATAATTATTAATCAGAGTATCATTTTCATATTATTTTATTTATTAAAACACAATAGTTTTTGTTTGGGAAGCCTGTAAAATCAGGAAAAAAAAATTCAGAGTTTAATGACGATCTGGCCGTCTTGGGGTAAGTTCGGACGACAATTTAATACTATTTCTATTGCTAGGAGCACAAAATATAAGAAAAGAATGTATGCAATCTTCCCTCTTCTTTTAAATGACATTAACAAAATCTTCATAATACTAAAAACAAAGATGTTCCAAATGATTCCCTTTTTTTTGGTTTAAACTGTCCAATCTTACCCCACATACCAAATTTAGGAGATAATAAGGTTCTCAAAGTTTGTTTTATCCACAAGCATACTACCAAATAAATTTAGCGTGTGATAAAGCGTCTTATGAAATCGGAATACCTACTGTACGTTTTGTAGAGGGATGAAGTAGCAAAAAAGCAGTAGAAAAAAATATAGTGTAATAATAATAAATTAGGTATAGAAAAGTCACAAACACGGAATGATATAATTTAAAAATTTAACAAATGTCACATACAGTTCAGTATAATTAGGATAAGAATCCTAATAAAACTGTCTACGACAACGGTATTGAAAAAAAAATATAATTATAATTTTAATATTCATCAACATTTATTAAACAATTACCTATACAAATATAATTATATTATTCATCAACATTTTACCACCTTAAAGTATAAAAATCAAAACATGGAATGAAATAATATTAATACAAATTATATCAAAGAATTGACCGCTATCATGGTCGTTGTTCAGGTGCGGGCGCCGCCGGCCATTCGGCAACCTTTGGCTGCTGTTATGAGACTTCTGAACGCGGCGGGCGACGGCGATGTGCGGAATGCGGGTCATGGAACTAAATAATAAAAGTTTGACAATCACTACCAATTTTGAAACAGGTTAAGTCCGGATATTTTTGTCCGATCTTCACTCGGGAGGGGTAACACCGGATTTCAGCCTATAGAGATAGTAGACATTTATGGATTAGTTTTATCGGGTTATCACTACTTAAAACTTAGTATTTGGGCAAAATAATACCAAAATAAGCAATACTTTAGCTAATATATGCAAATACAAATGACGGTGAAAGACCGGACGGACGTAAATTTTATAAAACTTACCTTGTTTCCTTTAACGGCGCGTAGTACACGTCCCAGTTGCCGGAGGGACTGGCGGTCACTGCAGGGCGGGGCGGAACAAAATGAAGTAGTACGCAATGTGACTATCATTAAAAAATATAGCCAAATAAATGAAATATTTGATTCCTACGTTCTTACCCCAGCGCCGATCTTACCCCAACGCACCTTATCATTGGATTAAAATAAAATAAAATATTTCACTTTCATGTACTTTACATGCAGGGCAAACCCACGTTTGTAAGTATGTATTAGGAATAGAAGTTATATTAGTATGAGCTACAGAGTCGGCTGCAATTTATTCTGTGGAATGTTATTATTTTTGTGCGTGACCTATACTTGCATGTAGCAGCTATGCCAAGTAGTAACCTTACTAGTAGAAAGTATGTGAAACTGTTGCTTATCTGAGATTATATAGCACGCATAATAGCTGTTGCGATGGCGTGCCGCCATTACCGCGCATGCGCTCTAGCCATATAGTGCGACATACACAGACAATCAAGAACTAGCGGTTGGACGAATTTGGTATGCGCGCTACACAAATTTTTGACTCGCGTTGATTATTGTTTTAATTGATGTAATCATTTGTAGGGTTCCATACTTCTAAATGAAAAACGGTTTCCTTATGAGCCCACTTTTTCACCGTCTGTCAAAAAAAAGTTTTTTTTTAATCCTGGAACACGTCATAATTTTTTTTGGTAAAGGATTTAAATTATTCCATACAAAATTTAACACCCCTACATTTCCGATGCGAGGGTAGTTTTCTTTTACAGTCAAAAATAAAATTAATATTAACAGGATTTTTCATACATTCGAAACTTTCCCTTTGAGGAGGTAAATCAAAAATGCTTACTAAATTAACGTCTTCTGTAACAGATGACTGTGTAAGTCTGATTGTTGTACCTTCAGTTAGTTACGATGTGTCACTTAGTCACCAATTCACCTCTTACCTTTTAATGTAATAATATATTGCGCTTTTTATGCACACACAATGTACTTAGAAGAAATATAATAGTAACGTTTATTTATACTTATTTCACGGTTATTTTATTCCGGCAGGGCATAGCAACAGATTTGGTGGTCCAAGTAGTGTTGATAGCAGAATCCATGCGGCTCCAGGCCATGATGGGCACGTACGGCATACAGACGCAAACGCCACACGAAGTTGAACCTGTTCAGGTAAGATTTATTAGTAAATCAGTGATGATTTTGTATAGTATACTTGTCTTGTATAGACACACGACATAGTTTGTCGTCAATTTTTAGTTGGGTAAAAGTTTTTTCATACAGATAATTTCAACGAAACACCCGGTGAATTTAGCATGTCGATTGTAAAAAAAAATAATCTCAGTGTAAATAATAATGATTTATTTGCTAGTTAGGAACACAAAGAAACACAATATTTGTGATGAAGTAAACATAAACTCAATTAAATCAGTATAGAAATACAACATACTATTAACTTATTCCTGAAGGTATGCAGTTCAACGCAACTGGTGCACGTGTACCGAGAGCTTGGGGTCTGCCCGAAGTTGAAGCTCACTGGACGTCCCATAAGACCTGTAGGCTCTCTCGGCACGAGCAAGGTAAGGCTGGTTATAAAATATTTACCCTATTATTTTATGTAATGTAGCTACATTGCATTCTCTTGCTTATAGGTACTATTCTTTAGCGTACGTCTTCAGTGTGGACAAAATATGGGGATATATTGCTGTTAATTTTGCAAATCAATAAACTTAAATACAGTACAGTACGATTCAAACTTAATGGCGGCTCGGAACTTCGTACGTTCCGATGCGGAGAACACAATAATATAATTAAATAGAGACTAAACTATTATTGACTTGACTCTACCTGCGCAGACTGTACTCGCAGCTAACTTCAGAGCCGCCATTAAGTTTGAATCGTACTGTAAATAGCAACCACCAGACCGCAAAAAAAAATTACTCGCAGAAGGTACAAATATTATAAGTTAACATGCAACCCAATTCGATACTCTATTGTCTCTATTTTTTAACCTCCGATGTATACAGATTATAGCAATAAGTTCGACGGGTATGGCATTCTGTGTGTCTGGTGGCATCAACTCCTAAACAGATGCTCCTATTTCGATGCAGTTTTATTTATTAGAAATCTGGTTTAAACGGGGTGGTTCATGAAATTCTGTTCAGCTATTGTAAAGATAAACAGCCTTTTTTCTGATTGGTGTTGGGATCTCAGCCACACAGTGGTAATTGATTTCATGTTGACTCATCTAGGGATCTTTTAAATTTACAATTTATAATTTATTAAAGCAGCCTAAAGTTCTATCGCCAACTAATCCTGTGTCATGCATTCGTCCATCAGTGAACGATGTTCATTAAAATACAGAGTCAGTTATGCACGATGAACGAACTTATAGACGCTGATTTACTTGTAGTTAAGTTCTAGACTGAACCATGGCCATCGAAACGCTAAGAAGAAGAACATTGTTTCCAGATATACAGGGTGTGCGGCATGACTGTGCTGTGCTACCCGCTCATATTCGAGGTGTCGGAGTTCTACCTGTACAGAGACATGGCCTTGCTCATCGACGACATTAAGACTGAGCTGCAGTTCGTTGGCAAGTAAGAAAACAGACTTAATACTACTCCTAGGTACTACTACTATATTATTGCAGCTATACACTCATCCGGTCCACAAATAAAAACCTGACCCTTGGGCCTTGTCCCACCTGACTCACGGCTAGGCCCTCTAGTGACCTGAAAACTTCATTCAAGTTGACTATATTGTACTGCCATCATACTTTTGTCTGACGAGTATTTATCTAGAATTCTAAATAAATACTCTTAATGGCCCTGAGGCGGTTCAGAAACTCGGACACTAGGATGTGTAGGGTCGTAAGACCTTACTGCCCACACGATAAAGAAGAAGATCTAGAATTCTAGACCAATCCAACAAGCCCAAACTCGATTGAAATAGAGTTAGTAAGGCTGAGTTCCTGTAACCACCTCCTGCTCTATAGTTGGGCTATGTTCACAATCTATGTAAACTAATAATTGAGTTTAAAAAAACCAAACACGATATATCGGCCGTAATGAGTTGAGGAGTTGGTTACTCCGCAGATTTTTGTTTTTCCTGGTTGCAGCACAAATCAACCACATATCAAAATTACAGTGTCAATAACATATATCTAGTATAATCGTTCTATCGACTTGAAAGTGAAATAAATTCCTATCGTGTGGCCGAGATCCCTACGTCAATCAGAAAAGAGATGATTATGTTTAAAATGGCAACATGCTCATAACATGTATTATGTTCCCAGATACTGGCGTCTATCAGGTCGGCCTACAGTGTGCCTGCTCGTGCGAGAGGAGCACATGCGCGACCCACACTTCAAGCACATGCTCGACCTGTTCGCGATGCTCAAGAAGGGCCACTGCGACGGTGTTAAAGTGCGTCTCGGAAGGCTTCAGAACCTGATCTCTAGCTCTTGTATGGGCAAGTACTCCTATTTTTTTTTACCCTTTATCAGTTATATAGTTTCAGACGCCAGCTTTACTTAGCAGAAGGTCGTGTACTTGTAAAATAATATATTATTATTTAATATTTCGTTGGCTTCATTACTGTATTTTTAACAAACAAAATATTAAAACTAAGTGATGGAACATCAACTAAATTATCCACAGAACATCTGGACTTTATGAGCCAAGGCGAGTTCCCATCGGAGATGTTCACTCAGTTCCGTCAGTTGGAGCACGAGTACATCGGCTACCAATCCTTAACGGACGTACCACGCACGCTCACGTACCGCGAAGAGAACATTTCCTACGAAGCTTTCAAGCACCGGTCCACACCAGACGTGGTCGCCGCTCTGAGGTCACTCGACAATATCTTTGCTCAGTGCCAGCTTTGGGGAATTTTGATAGAAAGGGAGGGACCTATGTATGAGGTGTGTATATTATCAGAACCTCATTCATTTGTAAAGCCCAGAGAGTAGTTATTTATAGTTTATTTGCCCGGCGTCTATAAAGAAAGTAAAAATGTAATTTAATAAAATCTCAATAGACTGCTTTCAACAGTATTCATTTCTTATTGAAACTTATTGAAATATGAAAAATCGTAATGTTCTTATTTTTATAAATTCAGCACAAAAAGTGAATAAACTCTAATTCAAATAAACGGCTTCTTAACCCCTACCTCTTTCTTACAAAGATTAATTATTTAATAATACGTTCATACATAACTAAACCTGGCCGCACATGGGCCACCGACCACAACTACAAAACGCACCACCGACGTTTTTCTCGAATTTCCATCCATTTTATATGGACTCGTCGCACACGGTTGACGTCGGTAGTCGCCACAAAGCCGCTTCTAGCTTCATGTGGCGGCGTTTGTGGCTGTCGTGTGTGGCCCATGTGTGGTCATGTTGCGAAATGTCTTAATTTTCGTATCGTATTTATTTAAAAAATAAGACATTGTATAAAATATACTATAGTAAGCAGATGTCTCGCTTTAGTAGTGTTATTAATGTTGATTTACCATAATACAGGTAAATGGTACAAACGCCCTGGAGTCTTTAAAGAGTCTGTACCACAGTGCAGGCGTGTTGCGACACTGGCGCGCCGTGCGGTACTGCTCGTCGCTACTCAATCACACCGTTGACTCTATCAGCCCCTTCATCACCACAGTACTAGTTAACGGGAAACAGGTGACTATACCGGCCACGTATTATTACGTGGACAATATATTATATTGAAAACAATTGGATTGAGTAATGCTACGAAATGCAACAACTTGACCATAATATCTTAAATCTGAATGATTTAATAAATTTTGCAAAAAATTAAAAACGGTAACTGTTGAACGCCTATGGATGAACTCAATGTGAACTACATCGGCCTACTCGTCACCATAGTTTGAGATCGAGACAATGGTTCAATGGGTGTGTATTTGTTGATATAGTAAATTAAATGTGACTGATAAACTGATCATAAATTGTAGTTTGTATTGCAATGCTTGACAAGCGCTCATGATATTCAATAACTATATATCATTGCACATATTTTTAAGCTAA
Source organism: Hoplodrina ambigua (assembly GCA_949774945.1). NCBI lineage: Eukaryota > Metazoa > Arthropoda > Insecta > Lepidoptera > Noctuidae > Hoplodrina > Hoplodrina ambigua. Next base: position 5,121,142 of record OX458969.1, on the reverse strand, counting down.
TAATAATATTCTTTTTATGAACAGCTAACAGTGGGTGTTATTGGTCAGAAGGAGACCGTATTTGATAAACCCATGACGCCCGGCGAAATACAGTCTGTCATGTACTCTACCATACAACCATACGATGTTATTGGTGCAGTATTACAACAGGTCAGTTGAATATTTACATATTTTATGTATAATGGGTGTAAAAGTACATATTTTGACGAGAGTTAAACAGCTTCCCATAAGATTATTTTTAGTATGCTTAGCTAGTTGGTAAATGTTTCAACACTTATAAAATGTCATACTGTAATACTGTATTCGTATCGTGAAGTCAGAATTAAAATTAAAGTAATAAATAAGAATACCAATAAATATGATATTCTAATATCGTTTTCCCATACCCACTATGGTGAATACGACAATTCTATGAATATTATACACTAGCTTAAGCCCGCGACTTCGTCCGCGCAAAAATAAAATAAAATATATCTTATGTTACTCACAGATAATGTAGCATTCTAATGGTGAGAAAATTTTTAAAATAGGTCCAGTAACTTTTGAGTTTTAAACAAACAAAAATATATTTTTTTCTTCTTTATAATATTAGTGTAGATTCATGTACTTACCGCCTATGGATGACTGTGTACATAATTAAATCCATCTAACATCATCAGGAAATCGTGCTGTACTCGGGGCGACTGATCGCCACGAACCCGGACATGTTCCGCGGCATTCTGAAGATCCGTGTGGGCTGGGTCCTGCAGGCCATCCGCATCTACCTCGAGCTGTTCCCAGACGAGAAGCGCGCGGACGGCACGCTGGAGTCTCTCTCACCGTACAAACTGCGGACGTTGCTGCAGAGAGTGCTTACAGTCTCCGACTGGGCTGAAGAGAGAGGGTATGTTTTACTTTGGTTTGTTCTATTTCATCGCTGATTTTTTACTTTAGCTTTTACCCTCGATTTATTTCCGTTTGTCATCCACAAGGAAACCATGCATTTTTCCAGCCTAGTTTTCAACTAAACTATAAGATTCAAACATACAAAACTTAAACATACAAAACTTACTCTGCCTGTCTGTTACCTCGACCTTATAAACTACTGGACCGATCGTAATTCATTTTGAAATGGTTGCTCGGGCCTCGGGATCTGGATCTGGCTATATGTTAATTGACTTCGTCTGCGTCAGCGATAACTGACATTCATGCGGACACTCGTGGACAACAGTTAGTGTTCAATAAATTACCTACCTTTATTCCCTTTTTTTTATAGGTTGACACCGTTCCAAAGGCGACAATTAGAAGGCTGTCTGTGTCGCGTGCCTAAACACTTCTACATACAAGTCTGGGATATATTGCTACGAACACCGAAAGGAATCATTATTCAGGTATTATAGTTAAACGTTTAGCAGATTAAATTGATTTGTTGATGCGAGCGCGCGATGGCGGGTGAACTTTACATCCTGACGATTATTCTAAATTGAGTCTTAAAGACGTTGAGCTTTATTTGTACTTTGATCACAGCAAACATTCATGAGCTTTTTTAGAACTGAAAATGCATTTCGTAACATATTTATAATTTTTTGAAATATAACATATTGTGAGATGTATCGTCTATTATATCATGTTTTCATTTTTATTTATTATTAATTTAAACTTTATGCAACAAAAGTACAAAGGCAATAACATGTGTAGCGACGTGTTTTCCAACGATCGAGTGATAGGTACGTGATTTACTTGTACAGGGCCACTCGATCCCGGCGGAGCCGACGCTGGTGAACATGTCGCGCTCGGAGCTGGCGTTCGCGCTGCTGGTGGAGGAGGCGCTGGTGCGTGTGGCGGCCCCGGCGCGGCGCCAGCTGTGCGTGGAGCTGCTGTGCGTGCTGGCCACCATCCTGCGCCGCAACCCCGAGCTCTACCTGCAGCAGCCGCTGCACATCGACCGCCTCGTCGACGACGCGCAGCTCACCTTCGCTAAGGTCAGACTCTATCAAACAATAAGTCTGTGGGGCCTGTAATTCTTAAGTTATTCCTGATTTTTATAAAGCTAGGATCGAAGCTGCTTCTTTTTTTTTTCAAGGTGTTAAAAATCATTAAATGACTTCTTCCGCCCTGGGTGCGGCGGAAGGGAGTGTCAGACTTTTACTGACTAAAAAACCACCCTGTTCCTTCTGTTGCCCTTTATGTTCCGGGGCCACGGTATCCTGTTAAGACGTCCCGCATCCCCGGCAGGATCGAAGCTGCTAAAGTTAAAATTTTAGACGTTGCATTTTTGATATTTAGAACTTATAGTTTGGGCTACATATGTGAGCATGGGAGGGCGAAATCAGATAAACGAGATATTTCTCATTACAAAATGCGTTATACCTTTAGTAGCTTTACCAATTAGTTCACACTTTTTAAGTAGTTATTACATTTTGATGTTAAATATAGCCTCTGTCCTACGTGGCTGACGTGTCTTAAAAGATGAAGTCCCTAAAAAATAAAAGGAAAAATTAAAGCCCTGTTCATAGACTGAGTGAAGCAATGTGTCTCGTCTAATTCAATTATTTATGGTATATAGGACGGAGGGCCATCGGACAGCAACGCGCTGAGCTCGGCGGCGCCGGGCGTGTCGGTGGGCTACCTGGCGCGCGCCGTGGTCAACAGCGTGCTGCAGGGCGCCGCCGCGCACCTGGAGCCCGCCGCGCACGCCTCCTGCCTCGTCTCGTGACCTGCCGACCTGCTTCCTCCCGGCACTCGAGAAGCCCGACCGCTCCTTTTCAAAATCGAGGCAAACGTTACGTATGCCCGGTTTAAAGACACACGCAACCTTGCTCATTTCTTGGCGACCTGTTCCAAAGCATAGAGGCCGAGTGAGAATAAAATAATACAATGTTTTTGTCAGTACGCTCAAGTCACTATGGTTTTATATTAAATGAGTTCTATCAAGCCACACTAAAATAATAAAATCGTAGAGATCAAAAAGTCTGAAACGTGAGAATTTTTTAGCGAAAATCAGATAGAAAAGCTAGAAAAAATAATAGGAATCTCATGTTCCAGTTGTTAGTTCATCACGTGAGAACGGATGAACGTATTTTAATAGAATAGAAGATAATTGTCCACATTTTATACGAATTTTGGCCTAGAGTGAACAGTCACTGAGAATAAAAGCGATAGAATTAGTAGCGTTACCCAGTAGAAAATAAAAAATAATGAAATTTTGTGTCCAGGTGTTTCTAATAGTATTTTTCCATCCGAGATCAATTTTTTTTTTATTTTGATCAGGATCAGTAGGAATACCAAGATCATTGTGAATAGCGTCATCGGTATCCATTGTAAATTAGCAAAAGACGAGGTAGATAAACGGAACCAAACAATGATAACAAATAGGTATACTAGATAAAAATAGGGAATTTAAATCTTCATTCGGAACTAGAAAATGATTCCAAAAACTCCACTTGCATTTCATTTTCTTCATCAAATGAAGAGGATGATAAAGATTTAGAGATTTATTTATCATAAATCGCACTTCCAGCATTGTAATTATTCTGTTTTGGGCATTCTTTTACAATATTTTTGATCATTCTAAATCGAAACTAGCAAGTTAATTTTCCTCTTCTCTCCTGTTTTTACTAGGCGTGGAAAATACAGCATCGTTCGTTATGTCCTCACAGTGGTACTACAAATTTATAAAAAGATTGTGTTTGATGTATACCTTCTTCGCATATTTTACGATGCACATTAAAAACAATATCTTCGATTGAGATGGAAGTGGCGCGTTGTTTTTTTTTTTATGAAATCACGAAGTTGATTGATAGTTGATTTGTCGAGTGAAAATTGATATTGAATTGAATTACCATATGAAATATGAATATTACAACTTTACTGTTAATTTTTATGCCATCGAAACTTTGGTAGGTCTAAAACAAGAAAATTATTAAAAATTAAAAAAAATATATACCTACATAATTTACTTGTTATTTGTTATATTTTTTTGGTTGCTCTCTTTTATTAATTCGTTTTAGTGTTTCTTACTATAAAAAAATAAATTGTAGGTACCTACCTACCATTTTCATGCATGTAATCATGATATAAAAAGTCGTAATATAAAAATCGTAGACTTGCCATAAAAATCATTTCGTTATAATTAAATCAATTATATTGATGCTAGAATTAAATGCAATCATTTATACCTTAATTTTATGTATTAATAATAATGAAGTACTTATAATGTGATTCCATTATTCTTGCGCCTATGTTAAATGATTTCATCAATAATTATTTTTATACAGGTAAATAGAATATAATGTTATTAAAACTGATGAAAAATATTATAAACATCATTTAAGTTATAAACTTTTTAGAACACTGGCGTGTATTCCTTAAAGGGTTAGACAGAGAGATGTATATAGGTCGTACCTACCAATTTTGTTTAGATCCCATGTAATAGGGGGCGACTCTATTGCCGTCCACCGGGCACAAATCCAGACTCTGGGCTGGACCAATAGAGTAGTCTAATGAAAAATAATAAGGTTAGCTGCTACCCTGACCCTATAAAACTGAGGCATGTTGCGCCTCCATCCGTTGAGACTTTCTTGACTCAAGATACAGATTGACTTTGTCCCCACTGCCAATTCCAGGCTTTCAGAAAGGAATATTTTCGTGTTCAATTTTTGTTGTACTCAGGGTTTAGGTTTTAACTTTAAATTATATTTTAAATATTTTCAGGCCAGAAGTAGCCAGGATTCGGTCCCGATGAAGGCAATAGCCCCATGTACCTACAGTTGACTTAAATTGAAATAGTAATGAAATGTTCGTGTATTAAACGCACTGCATGCATGGAAAGTATTAATATTTCTTCTTAAGATGCGGCTAACCATTAAAATCAGTATAGTAACTCCATAAGTCGGTATAATCCTAAAAAACGTAAGAAAATTTGAATTTCGAGGGCTACCGTGGATTAACGATATTGTTCCATTTGATTTTTTTTTGTGACGTCGTATAACTTAGCGTAAAATACTAAGATTAGCTTAGGAGATACGAGGGAACACCTGAACATAGCCCTGCTAATATTATAACGCCCTTTTTTGCTGTAGTCAGGTAAAAATAAACAATCAATTTCAAAAAGTAAAAATAATTTTAGTTCCGGTGAATTCAAAACAAACCCACTAACTTCCGAAACTAGAACTATTTTTCACTTTTATAAGTTGGTTGTGTTTTACTAAATGTTTTGTTAACTAGTTTTCGATCGGTTCATAGGTTTCGTTTTTCATTTACGGTTACAACTAATGCGCCGAAGGTGATTTCGCTAGTGAAGGCTAAAGTGCAGACAGTGAAACAATTTTCAGCTTTGTGTTGGATTTAGGTTCATTATAAATAAATAAATGAAAACTACTCTAGCATATTGCTGGTCTGTTTGCCCAGAAAGCGTGTGGACAGCGGCTAGTCGCGCACGACGCGCCAACGGCGAACAATATTAAACTACATATATTTTTTTGTAATTATGAAGCAGCATATAGGAAATTGCTTGTACTAAGATGTATTTTTAGACAACCTTTTCAAGATAAATATTACTTGAGTGGAACGATATGAATAATCTCTTCACACTATTGGAAGTACGGGAATTTGTTCCGGAGAAACTGCATTAACATTTTATTGACGCCATGATTCTTAAAAACAAAATGTGCCCATACCAACCAGTCTCAACGAAAAATCTGTATATTTTATTTTAATAATGTATTATACTGTGAAAACCTTATCAAGATTAAATATATTTTTATGAAAATCAGGGAATTTCTTTTTATTTTAATCTGGCATAGCATGTAAACATGTGGCAGAGTATGACATACCCAGGATGGCGCAAAAGTATAGATATTTCTTAAAGTATTCAAGTGTCTGTACTGGCGCACTGACTTCCGTGTGGAGTGGAAATTGGGGTGAAGAAAGTGCAGAATGGGATTGTTACGCCGAGCGCAATTATGGTACAGCGCCACGCGCAAAACGAGATATAGGTACGTAGAAGATATACCCTGACACTTCGTTATACCGACCGGGTTGTCACAAAGATTACATATTGTGTTAAAAGTTTTCACCTAACTTGTATATTTCGAAAACTACCTGTAATTTCGTTGACTTATTTCTATCCTGTTTTTCGGAACTTGATTTAAAGATTTTAGTTTAATAATCCTTACCTTGAAAATAAATTAAAAAGGTGCATTACAGTATGGGCATGGCATGCCATGCTACATACCTATCGAATGTTATTTTTTCACCACCACGTGGTGTCAGTATAGGTAGTACATACTCGCTTCTGTACACACGTAATACACTCACACTAAGTATAATTCACCATTCAAACAAAAAAAAATGAAAATCAGTTCATCCATTCGGGGCTACAATATCACAGACAGACACACATATAGACACGTCAAACTTTAACACCCCGTCGTTTTTTGACGGGGGTTAAAAAGATGCTGTGTGAAAATAAATCAATGTTGGATCAGTCCTCTATTTCGTGCAAGCATAATTTTCTTAGTGGAAGAGGATCTCCCTCTAGAGACTGAAAACTTTGGTATTCGCAACTTCTTATGATAGATGCTCGGCAAGATACAGATTTTCTACCAAAAGGGATTATTTAGTATATTTTATACATTTATGATGCAATATCGTAATGAATAATTAAACTGAGTAGATCATTTTAGAGTGGTATCTCGTTTTAGTGCACAAAATTTTTGAAATTACAAATTTGATTCCTGTCTGTTACAAATTACAAAACAATTAAAATACACACAGACAGTCAGTTTAAAAATAAAATGTAAACTTTTCTACAATTAGGATGTTTTATTATATAAAAACAATCACATGTATTCACAGGTAACGAAAAATCCTTCGCACAAAACAGACTTTGTTCATACCGTAGCACTCATTTCACTACTTAAATAAATTAAATTGGCAGTATGGCTACTATAGTCCATTGTAAACTTTATTATTTGGTGTTTGTTTAAGTATTTTCCGTAGTGCTGAAACAAAAAAAAATATGGATTAATAATAAAATAAAGATATGAGGTTGTCTTTCGTTCAAATAGGTAATTAAAAAATACCTTCTTTCTCTTCATCAGTAAAGTCCTGTTTTGGGAAATCAATATCGAAGGTGATGTAGAGATTTCCATGAAGGTTATTGTTTTCAAAGTTAGGCATGCCTTCGCCCTTCTTGCGGACGCGGGCGCCAGCCCAAGTCACCTTGTCACGGGATATAGACACTTTGTGACCATCTAAATGTACTAGTTCCATTGTGAATCCAGTTAATGCATCCTGTAAAATATATATGGGGATTAACTTTATTGAATAAAGAAATAAAAGAAAATAAATTCCTGCCATATTGTCACATGTCTATAGATGGCCCGGCTCAACTTGTGTAGTAGGTACTTTATTATAATAGGCGACTGGTGTAATATACAAATGAAGTAATTTTTCTAGTAGGGACGTAATTACGCGCGACAATACGCGGACGTAACCAATGTTTTATTGCTATCCGTGCAATTAAACATTAAATATTTTTAAGTGCACTGATAGCAATTTTTGTACAAAAATCTTGATAAAAATTAGATGTTCAGTTTAAATTGCATATGTACAAAGTCAAGGCAGGTTGCTAGTTGAAAATAAAACTACCTCATATTTTCAGTCATATCAGGCTCATGGTTGTTATATTGTATAACAACCATACCATGAAAGTGTGGAACCAGGTAATGACTGGCGACTATTCAAGATAAGAATTTAATCTACACATGATTAAAAAATGAAACTAAAAAGAACATTTAAATATAAGAAAATAGAATCCATAAAATTTTTCCACTCCAGTATCCAGTGAATAAAAAAATAACTGTAAAGCATTATTTTTTTTCTATTTCAATGTGTTACTTTGATTCATTATGTTTTTATAACATTGAATTCTTTAAGTCTAGAATACGCCGGAATACGATTTTGTTCCATGCTTTTTAGTTGGTTTTTCTACTGAGTTAAGTTTTCGTTTTTAATAAAAACAATCTTTTGCGAGCGAAATGACTGTGAATATCAGGTGCCATGAGCCTTGAGAAGTTAAAATTCACATAGAAGCACATACATATAGTAAAAACATTGATCCTTGATTATACCTAAAAAAATATGCATAATTCTTGTCACAGATGTCTCTATTATACATATAGCGAGACATATTATAATAATTATATTTTCCATAGTAATCCACTAGCAAGCACTGATGCAGCTAGAATATAATCAATTCTAGTAGATATAGCAAGGTATACTATTACATGTATTATTGCTACAACCGTGACAGGGTTAAATATCATCTAAAATAACTGTTTTGATGACTCATAAAAGTAAAAATAACTATCAATAAGTGTTATGTATTATCATAAGAACCATAATTACGGAGACACATAGCTGAGGTTAATAAACCCACCTGTAGAGTTATGGTGACATTGGTGTAGAGGTCATCACCTTTCCGTGTGTACTGTGGATGTCTCTCAGTAGTAAATACAAAAATAAGATCACCAGGCTCTCCATCCATATGTGGTTCTCCCTCTCCTCTTAACCTGGACTTATGACCATCTGGTGCACCAACTTCTACCTGAAAAATGGATATAGACCTTTTTAGTTTTATTGTTTTGAGTAGCAAGTATAGTTTTTAAAGTTACTGTTTTTATAAGCTATTAATATGTTTGAATTAGTTTATTACTACCAGTTGTAAAAAGGACAACAAATAAGCCTGCATCCTCTATAGCTAGTGCCTACCCTATCATAAAAGCCATTTGGTATGTAATAGCAGCAGTGAAGGTCATAAAATAAACCAATATATTACTGCAATCACTGGGTGGCTTTGGACTTTAAACTCTTTAACTCTAATAAAAAAAAAGTAAAGTTCAAAAGTAGTTAACAGATAACATAAGCCTATGTGCAGAATATAGTCATCAAACTTACCTCAATCTCCAGCAGCCTCTCTTCATTGACAAACTTAACATTAGGACATTCATCACACACAGTCTGTTGTGTCATTTGGAACCGGCCCGGTCCAAGGTTCCTGGTCACCATCTCCTGTCTGCAGTTACATTTGCGTGTACCTGAAGCTGGTTTGATGACAGGCTTGTTTCTAGTTATCTACAAATAAAAATAACTTAGTTGCCTTTTGAGTAAAACATTCCTAAAATAAAATTACAAGTAATGCACTTTTGATGATTTGTGACAGTGTAGTTTTATATTTGATTGCTGATACGAACCTCGATGAAATTTCCGTTATAGAGCTCTTCAAGGGTGACGGTGAGATCCATAACAATATCCGCCCCTCGTGGTGTTTCGTGCTGTTGTGGCTCGCCACCGAAGTGAAAACCGAAATCCCCAAAAAAACTCGAAAAAGGATCATTGTTATTCATCATACCGTCTTTCTTAAGACAGTCCTCACCGCAACGATCATACAGCTCCCGCTTTTCAGGATCCGAAAGGGCTTCATATGCTGCACCAAGGTCTTGGAACTTCTGGGACGCGTCAGGATCATCTTGATTTTTATCTGGATGCAGAGCTTTTGCTAATTTTCTGTAAGCTTTTTTGATTTCATTTGTGGTTGCAGAACGAGTTATACCAAGAATTTGATAGAAATCCCGACCGGCCAAAGTCAGCACTAACGCAGACGTAAGATAAATTAAACATATATAGGCAGTGTTACTATGCATTTTGTTAACTTTACACCTAGGAACTAATTTAGCAGCTAAAATAGCTATAATTTAAGTAAAAATCTGGAATGGTATCTATTCCTCAACACATTTCATCGTCTTTTGACAACAGCAAGCAGTTGTAATAGTTTGACAAATGGCATACGAAGTACGAAGACAATTCGTCCACTCGCGATTGGTCTAAGCCTTCACAGAACCAAAAAGTCTAAAGTACGTTGACATGTTAATAACCTAGCGCCTAAAGCCTTTTCATAAAGTTTTTAATTGTAGGAAAAAAATAAGATTATTCAAATAACATCCAATCAACTATAGACTCGTAGGCTCAATGTTACTAGAATAGAATATGAAAATAATGGTGAATAAATAAATTGTTGCTGTTCTCCAATCATATAGCAACTTTATAGAATTAAAAATTTGTAGGGTGTAATTTAAAACACCGAGAAAATGAATACACGATACATCCATCAATAGTGTATTACTTTACGTAATAATTTATTATATTAGCTTAGGCGACAGTCTGCGACTTTATCCGGTCGGTTATCTATTATAGTGTTTTTGAAGTGAAAACTTCTTTAGCGGCGTTAAGCACTTTTTCTGTAATGGGTATAAAATCTTAAACTCGCGTCAGGACACGTGACCTGATCGAAAAAGCGTAAGACGGATGGAGAGTAGACAGCTATCCCCTCTCTACGGCGCGGCGAAAATGTATGCCTGGGCCTACTGTTTCGTTTAGGCAGCGCAGGGCGCTTGCGCGAATGTTCGTGTATAACATTTTAATGTAAAATAATTGTAATAGTTTTAAAGTGTTAAATTTTTAATGTAATATAAATTGTCATGTTTGTGTACGATAGCGCAATAAATGAATATTGTATTCTACCACATAAATGATAGTACTTTTATACTGATAAAGCAATTGGTGCAAAATGATTCCCTAACCATTCCAAAATATCAAACATGCTCAACGTTAATAATCAAGTTTTCACTTCTGCCGGCACTCCCGGAGTGCAACCCGTCTTTTTTTTTTAGCTCGGGTCTTCAATTCTTCTTCTGGAACAAGCGTAGCTCGTAGGTCCTAATAACATCAGCTATCTGCTCGAGAGAGTCCCGTCAAAATAGGTAAATCTGTTTACGAGATTAGCCGGAACCAACTAAAAACCGAAATTAAAATTAAATAATTAATAATTAATTAATATCAATAAAAAAATAAAAAAAGGAAAAAGGAGTAAGTTTAAGTAGTTTTAGTAGTTTTCTGTATAATTTTTTACATACATACAGTATATAAAAAATTATACAGGAAACTTAAAACCTCATTCGGAATTTTAAAATGATTCCAAAATCTCCATTAATTATCACAATACGGTCAATTATATGTGAAAGCAGCAGTATAACAATGTGATACTGCAAACTACTAGCAAGTTACAAAATTATTATGCACATAGAGCTACACGGGCCACCATGTTTAACTATCTCACTCGAACTTACCGGACAGTTGACGGTAAGTTCCAGATATTTTTATTTTAGTTTTTTTTCAATCTTTAATTTAGGTACACCTTTTACTTGGCATATTTTACGATACGAATTGAAAACAATATTTCTAATTTGAGATCAAAGTGCCCTTTTTTAACATTTTTTCAAAACAAGTAAATTAAGAAAAATACTAATTATTAGCAGCATTAGACAAATCTATAATTTTTTTGTTTGATTTGTCAGATGTCTGCTTTTACTTTTAAGCGCATTGTTTAAAATGTTAATAACTCTGTCTTTGAGTAAAACGGTAAAACTAGGTAATAAATAGGACAGCCTCATTTTGGAGATCTTTTTAATTTGTAACCCTAGTCATTGCGGCCTGATGTGACCAGAGTGACAGTGACAAGACGACTGACGTTTAGTTAAAAAAGCTTTGTCCACACAGTACTTTGCATTGTCATTGCTTGCAAAAATTCAATTCGGCTTCTAAGTTTTCAAATACTAAACAATCAACAACTGAATCGTGTAATTGAATAAAAATGGCTTCTATTCTTGTACCAGAAGTGCCAACCCCGGGATTTTCGTTCGAGAACTGCCAGCGGTAAGCGATGACTGTGTACAAATGAACCTATAATTACTATTTATTCATACCTAGGCCTAAAATAATCTAATAACCTTTTTTTTCCCTTACAGCAATGCCTTCTTAGCCCAGAAAGGATTTCCGGCACCTAACGCTACTAAAACCGGTACCACTATCGTGGGCATAATATACGCTGATGGTGTAATCCTCGGAGCCGATACTAGAGCGACTGAAAATACGGTGGTGTCTGATAAAAACTGTCAAAAAATTCACTACTTAGCTGGCAACATGTACTGTTGCGGAGCCGGCACTGCCGCTGATACTGAAATGACTACGCAAACAGTAGCTTCGCAGTTGGAGTTGCAGAGACTGCACACAGGGCGCACGGTGCCCGTTGAGACTGCCGCCACCCTATTGAAGCGTATGCTTTTCCGTTACCAGGGGTACATTGGTGCTGCTCTGGTACTTGGTGGCGTTGATAGAACCGGGCCTCACATTTATTGCATTTACCCTCATGGGTCTGTAGACAAACTACCCTATGCAACAATGGGTAAGATTTTTCTTCATCAATATTGTCCTTAATAAGACCGGATTTTCTCAAGAACATCTAATGACAATTGTTTTTTAAACTAGGTTCTGGCTCTTTAGCCGCTATGGCAGTGTTTGAATCTGGCTGGAAGCGAAACATGAATGAGGAGGAAGGAAAGAAGCTTGTTCGCGATGCTATTGCAGCTGGTATCTTCAATGACTTGGGATCAGGTTCCAATGTTGACCTGTGCGTCATTCGCAACACAGGACCTGCTCAGTATCTCAGAACATATGAAGAAGCTAACGTTAAGGTAATTATATCCCGCAATAAGCAGTTTATCACTGCTCAAATTGTAAAACTATCTAAACTAAATTAATAACATGACAAATGATTAATTTCTTTTAGGGCAAGAAACAAGGGTCTTACAGATATGCTCTGGGCACCACAGCTGTGCTAAAACAGCGCGTCATTCCCCTGGAGGTTACATCTGTTAACATCAGCAGCCCCCAGCCAATGGAAGTGGAACCTACCCACAGTCGTCGTTAACTTCATTAAATTTTACATTACATTGCTTATAAAATAAATGATTTTTTTCATACAGAATTTTATTAGTAATTATTTTAAGTCAAATAAAACAACCTGATATATTATAAAATAATAATTTAATAAATTCTCAGTACAAAAATACTTATGGATGGAATGACTTCAGCAAGTGGCCTAACCTAAGGCCTAACTAAATCTCTAAATCTAATCTTCTCCAAGTCCTTTAGTAGCGCCACTATTTTTTTATAGATCGATATCATTTATAAAATATTTTTTAATGAAAATAAAACAACCTAATATATTATAAAAAAAATAATAATTTAATAAATTCTCAGTACAAAAGTACTTATGGATGGAATTACTTATACAAGTGGCCTGGCCTAACTAAATATTATCTACTCCATGTCTTTGTAGTACCACTATTTTTTTTATCTGAGTATCTCCTTTCGATGTCTATAATATTATGCTGCATAAATTACTATGATAAATTATTATGTTTACATGTTGTAATGGAATAAAGAAATTATATAAATATAGATGACATTACACTCCTTTTTTTGGGCAGCTGTGTAAAAATGTACCTCTATATATGCTAAGTTTATAGTGTAAGTAAATCTAGAGGTTACATATTTATGTCTACTGCTATGTCCACGTATGCCTAACAGGTCAATTGATAATAGGCCAATATTGTACCACCAAAACTTCATAGTTTCATTATCTATTTATGGTGTAATATCATTACATGTATTATAATTTGTAAAGGAGGTACATAGGTAGTACATTTACATATAAATGTTATTCACATAAAAAACTGCTTGAGCTTATAATTTCATGTTAATAGCTTAAAAACTAAGGAAAAAAGAAATATTCGAATTCTTTAGCTTTTTTCTAGAGATTACCAAGTTCAAATAAAAAACAAACTCTTCAGCTTAATAATATGAATATTTTACCACTATTTTCCGACTTATAAAAAAGAGGTGCTGTTAAAAGTTCAAACGGTTATTCGCGACTTACGCCGAATATGCCGAATTTTTACAACGATCCTGGAAAATATTTAAGCGATAACTAAAATCTGTATTGGATTTCAAAAAACATCACCTTTGCAATCATTCTTGGATTCTCGCAGAGCCGATTTTGCGAGTAGCCTAAGACACATATCTTTTAATATTTATTTTATAATAAGGTAAATAATACAATTATTAATGTTATATACAAAATAATAAAAAATATAGATTAAGTGACAAGATCTTTGAAATGGCATGGCACGTTTCTCATCCTTTTTTATGGATTATAAAGTCCCAAGTATCTTTCCACCTGAGATTCAAAAGGTCATGTTCAGTCAGGTTAATGTTCCCATAGTTGAGAACACTAAATTTTTTGAAAGTAATTACAACATATCCTAACCATACTGCAATACATAAAGTAAATATGTTCGTCAGTGGGCGAGCTTTTTCTCGCGTTTGAAGAATATAGTATATGTGATCCATTACAAACGATAGCAGTAAGATTTTGAACGTATACGCAGGCAAGTAGTGATGGAGAAAAAGCGTACGGTCCATAAAGAAATAAGGTAAATAGTGGATCCAGTAGCCCAAGAAGAGAATATAGCCTGCGTCATAAAACTTTTGCAGCGCCACCGGAGATAAGTCTGTACAGGCACGGCGCTGTCGAATGGCATACAGTGCGAGGAAGGCACTGTACAGAAGAACGCAAATTGTTCCGGTGTACCAAGTAATTAGATTTCCAATTAAATGTACTTGAGCCTGGAAATAAACATTTGGTTATCATTAAGTCAAAATAAAAAAATATTTCCAAATATAAGAAAAAAAAAAACAAATTTCATAAAGTACGCACGTTTGAATTGGGTGATAGCCAATATGCTATGGATCGGACGAGCAATGGCCACTCAGTAGGCTCACTCGCGAACATATGGCCATGAGGCGCGTCGGGAGCGTGTGCTATCATTTTGTATTGCAACTCCGCAAACTTCTCCCAAAATGTCAACTGAGTCACAGCAGTCGGTATCATTTCCGCAGATACAAGTTCGCGTTCTCTTTCTTTTCTGTCTTCAGCTAAAATAATACAATTGGGTTAGCTGTCGTTAAGCAAAAAAATAATTCGTATGATGTACGGACGGACCACACACCAAACTTTAGCATTCTAGTGCCGGACTTATGTAGGTACTCTAGAATCACACGACATTTGACCTAGACCATACTATATGGTTTGTGACGGTCGGTATTATTAAATCAACTAATAAGTTACCTTTCGTATATCGATGTTCTTCAACATTCCATACTGTGTCTTGATGTGTCAGTACTTTATCAGCAACCACTTCGTGTTGATGGAAACCCCACGAAGGTAATTGGCGACCACTGAAACGTAGCGCAGAGCCAGACTCCACATGCACTAAGCGAACCATAGACCGGATGCTGTCCCACGTGGCGTCTTCGCCATCACGATTTACAATATCAACTCGCCAGAGATTCTGTGCTGACATCGACACGTTGTAGTCAATGTAGCAAGAAACTTCCTGTAAATTAATGTAGTGTATATAAGTTTAGAATTAAAACAGAAATAAAGGGCGTCGTAATTTTCGCTATTCTTCTGGTACCTGAGACTGTGGTGATACAGGGGCAGCCACATCATGAGAGTTCAAAGCGCGACTAGTAATGCCGTGAAGCAACTGTACAACATCTCCGTGTCGTATAGCGTCCGGCGGCCGCGACACGGACAGCGATGCCTGATCAGGACGCTTCACTATCCACCAGTTGTTGACGTCCTTGAAGCTGTAGCAAGTGACCTGCTGCTGGTGAGACGAGCCGCGCCCGTCCGTGTACCGCACCGGGTACACATGAGCGTGGGAGTGGAGCCAACATGTGCGACCATGAGTATGTCTAAAACGAATAAAAAATCATACCTAGTCCAGATCATATGTATCTAGATTTATATCATTACCTACGTATTAATAACATACAGAAAACAATCATTTATTACCTAAGAGTTATTTGAGAGCCGTGTGCCACATGTAATGGTTGTCCTCGGGTTATGCTTGCGAGTCCACCTTGTAGCGACGCTTGAAAAGCACTTGTCATGACACTATCGTGTGGGCCAGCTTTAGGCAGCATCGTCAAGTGAGCATAAAATACCCCCACATACACAGCAAATGGGATAACGGTAAGTATAAGCAGTCTCCATAATACCGACAAAGCAAGGCGAAGTCCAGATTCCATTCGACCAACTCGTTGCCAAATCTGTCTTCCAACTAGGAAAACTGCTAGCAAGTACGAGTAGACGCCTGAGTATTTAACTCTGTAACGATAAAAAAATCTCGTCAATCATTAGGAAATGCAACATTCTATTCATGAGAATCTCTAGCTGCGTTTGTGTAGGTTCGTTTTCGATTACGGCTGCCTTGTAGGTTTAGTGGTCTCAAAGCGCGACTGCTAAAGTCTTGGATTCGATTCCCAGGTCGGGCAAAGTGTTATTGGGTTTTTTCTAACAGGGATTTCTCAGTAATAGCCTCGGACTCTATTTTGCGGCTGCAATAGGCTCGCCCCCTATTACATGGGACTTAAACATAACTAGCGAAACTGTACTAATGGGTTCACGTCTGGCTAACCCTTCGCGGATTACAGGCATGATGATATGTTATTTTCGATTACATCCGTGGCATACGAGTAGATGCAAAAAAAAATAGAGATTTGAATGAATGTTGCTAAGCATACTCGAATTTAGTATTGGTAGGTAAGGTAGGCGTTCACTGAACGATGAGTAGTATCAAGTTCTTATGCGAAGTTTTTTCGATACAAACGCGTTTGTTAAAATAAGATACGGTAAGCTGTTACTCTATTCCAGAACTATTGTACAATCAATGTAGGTACCTACATAGGTATAAAAATAAATCTAATTAATATTGTTTTGTTCTTTTTGTTTGTTTATTGGGTTGCTAGCATAATTAGATTGCCAGGTTTATAAAATTATACTCACGAGAAGCAACAACCAAGTGAAAGTGCAGCCATGGAAAGCCAAATTACGCTTGCAGGGCCTGTTCGGCGCGTACTTTTAATAGCACATAGAACTCCACACAGTCCAAACAATATCTGTATACTTTCTAGTAACATAAATCTTGACTGTGCTAAAAAACAATTTTCTGAAAGCATACAAGAAATACTTATGTTACTTATTAGCATTGTACGAAAACAAGAAATTCTATTTTTTTTGTCATAATTAAAAACACCAGGGTTTCAAGTAAATTGGACCGCACATTAGGATTCTTTCATAAAAGTATAAATGGTGTTCATAAAAACTTATAATGTGAAACTGTATTATTTACTTAAATACATGCTCTTGCCAAGTTTCAAGTTTATAACACAATTAGGAATAAAGTTCACATCAACTGTTTCATATAGTTTAACATAATATGTCAATGAGAGTAGTCCTTTTGTCAGATTTTGATTTTGTATAGCTGTGTAGTACATAAGTTATTCAGTAATTTCTTTCTTTTGTTGTTTTGTAACTGCAGTGTCCACATAACATAGTATTATTCTGTATCTTATAAGTGAAGACCTGTAATTGGCTGTCTGTCTAATTTTCTGTCACTAGTCTGTTTTCTTCTAGCTGTCGGTCTTCCATGTTACTTAAATAAATAAATAAATAAACAACTTCCCCCTTTTAATCCTTTTATGATTTTTCAAAATCCCTTCTTAGGTGTCTAGGTTTTGTGTGCCAAAATTCAAGTTCCTTGGGGCTTTGGGCTGTGCCAGAGTCAGATGACAAGACATGTAGTAATTTGGAATGTACTGAATGCTGGCTTTGCATAACACCAACTAAGATTTTTAAATGTAACATGTAAAAAAAAATTGCATACTACTTTACAGAATGGTATTTATTACTCACCAAATAGGATGAGAAGACCAGCCAGAATAGCAGTCCAGTGATAAAAAGATATCTCTAACATTAATTGATATGTAACTGCTACTAACATACTGCCTGCTAGTGCCGGAATTAACCGCAGAGCTTTCACTGGCACATTCTCTGTATAAGGTGTGCCTATTCGGTCAAAAGTAAAGTTTCCATCATAGCCCGCAGCGCGGCCAGCTAAGTATAACAACTGTTTCCCAAGAGGTGGATGAGCATCAAAAAAGAAAACTCCTTTTGTATATAAAGACACATAACGGCCATAGTGTAATTCATCAAATCTATAAAAAAAAAATTGCTTATTAAATTACATGAATTGAGTCTTATTAAACTAAAACTCTTACAAATATACAACACTGATCAACACTCACTATGAGACTTGAGTCTAAAATGTTCAAGTGGTGCTGTAAAAGTAATAAATAAATAATATGATTTATTTATTTATTTCTTTATCTGGCAGTATACAGCACATCATTATCATAATGATATTGATGTGCTGTATTGTACATTAAAACAAGAAATGTAAAATGTATGTTATTGTTATGTTATTATTATTACAATAAATGATATTGATTTTAAATTAAGGATAAATACTGTCCAGTTTCTGTGGGTTTTGACCTAATTTGATAACTCTGAATGATTTTGTGTTTGAACCTTCTGGACTGTGTTTATTGTAGAAACAATTAACTTTTATGTGGTTTTTTGTGTGGTAGGCATTTACATGAAAATTAAGAAAATGTGTTATGTTTTTAGTTCTTTGTCTTTAAAAATGATACCTACCTACTTGTACCTAATAGTTTTTCATAAATATATTCAGTGTTAGATCTGAATCCAAGTTTGTAATATACCTACTTATTTGTTGTAACATAACTTTGTAACATACCTACTTATTTCTTGACTATCACTATTCTCAAGTTTTTTAAAATTATGGTATGAATTTACTTACACAATATAGTGGGGTTCATCAAGGTTGGGTAGTCTAGTACATAGTGCTAAGGCCAGTAGCCCAAGAAATACCAGATTTATTTCCAAATGTAAGTACACACCTAATGGTGACTGGTCTATATTTTTAGATAGTGCTGTGTCCCTTATTTCATCTTCAACTGTTGCACCATCTTCTGGCTGGAATAATTATGTCTGGTGATATTATAGGAAGTCTTTATGAAATGTGTATACACACTTAGTCTACATCTTACTCTTAGCAGCATACAAATATTAGGTGTTTAATTAATATAAAAATGCCCACTGTGCCCAGCGGTGGATACGCGCAACGGTGGATACTCGCTTGACACCACCGTAAAAAGTGATTTTTCACACCTTTATTAAAAGTTGTTTCCCAGCAATTTTTTGTGCTTAGCGTCACCAAGTTTGATATACAGTATGATGGCTATGTGATGTGTCTTTCTACATCCAGCATTTTTGATAGGATACTTAGTGTACTTACGACTTCTCTTTCGGTATTTATGGGCTCTTCTAAGTAACTGTCTGCCTGAAGTTCGCTGACCTCCTTATTTTTCTTTTTAATTAATCGTCTTTTGACACTTGTAGGTAATATATCCATGTTTAAGTTTAATTATTACCAATCCTTTCGGCGGAGTTTCATTCATTTAACCTATTAAACAAAGTCTACAATAAAATTTCAATACTTATATGGAAAAGAAGTCAAACTTATTTTCGCATTCACATCATTGCGCGACGTTTCCTTTCCTTCTACTGACAATTAAAGATGGGTAACTCAGGAATGATAGATAAAAAAGATATGTATCAATCCGTTCTGATCACTCACTCTTCATATCAGTTCGAATCCGAATGTATCAGTGTATCTTTTACAACTCGTTCATTTCGTTCAATCGTCGTCCTTTTGTATCCTTTTGTATGTTAATCATGGGCGTTTTTGGTTTTGAACGCAAACTGATATAAATTATTCGATTTCAGATTTGCGCGATTTTCTTTCATGATAAAATCTAGATTTTAGCATGAAGGAAAATCGCGTATATCGCTTAGGACTAGCTGACAAGTTTTTCGAAAACTTATTAGATAAGTAGATACCTAATTGTAATTTATATATGTAGGTCCCGACACTTTATTACTAGAAATAAATAAAAACAATACCTAACGTACCTAATCTACCAATGTTGTATTCGTTAGTCATTAATTTCATTGTAATAATAATATAATTATAATAAACTAAAATTTAAGGTTAATTTTTTTTCGGGTATCTATTGCTCTTACTGATTCGTTGGATTAAATTGATCAATTGAGTGAAGCGAAC
This sequence comes from Hoplodrina ambigua, assembly GCA_949774945.1. Taxonomy (NCBI): domain Eukaryota; kingdom Metazoa; phylum Arthropoda; class Insecta; order Lepidoptera; family Noctuidae; genus Hoplodrina; species Hoplodrina ambigua. The sequence goes on along the minus strand of OX458969.1, from coordinate 5,101,145 downwards.
CACGCTGAGCAGCGCATCAGTGCAACGTCGTCGCTTCGTGTCTTGCGCGGATTCAAAAGGATATAAAGATATAAATGAGTGATACATATCCCAGTGATCGAAAGATTCATATCAATCTTTTCTTTTTAGTGATACATATTGCCCATGTCTACTGACAATTTGACGCTATCATCAGACACTGACACTGACAGTGACTACAACTAGAGCAGAACACTAACCAGACTAGTGACTAGCTTGCTTGTAGAGATGGGTCGTCGACGTCAACGAAACTAGACCGTTGAATTTCGTTTATCGACTAGTCGATTAACTATTTAAATTCGTCGACTAGTTAACTTGGTAAACGTTGTGACGAAGTCTACGGCGGCGGCACGACGGACCGGTGGGTGACGTATGCTGTAGACTAGTCTCCCGCGTGCTGTAGGAACCTATTAATAATATTAATAGGTTTCGCATTGCGAAACTACGATATGTGTCCTTTTCTTCACGTAACACAACAATATTTTTTTTAGACTAGTACAAATATGAACTCCCTCGAGCAAACAAATTTGAACTTTAATAAGGCTAATGCTTAAAGTTCAAATTGGTTTGCTCAATTATTTTATTTCATTGGACGAATGTATCGACTACGTTCTCGTGTTGTCGGTCGTCGCGTTCCGAGTTTCAGTTTAAGCGTCTGAGCCGTCTACGGATTCGACTAGTCTATCCAAAATCGGTGCCGACAAGCGCGACAGGCAGCCTACAAAAAAGTTGTGAATTAATTGAGACAAAAAATCTTGGAATTTATAACTATGGTAAATAATTGCAACTTCCAGTTTTCACCCTTTGTTAGTGACTTTCGTCCTGTTTAATAAAGAAACACAATAATCTAACTTAGTTAGTACTTATTTTAACACGCAGATTATTCAATTTTATTAATAAATCCCATCGATTACTAATAAAAAAATATTGATCGATTTCTATTATTTAGTATCTAGTCTTCTATTTAATCTGTGTCTGTGATGATGTGATTTTCGCTCGCAAATTGTGAATTTGTATTAGTGATAAAAACTTTGATCTTGTTCGTACTTGTTGTATGTCATGTATTGTAATAAAATTAATAACTCGTTATTTTGTAGTAGTTAGTTTTTACTAGTTTACAATGGCTTCCATTTCGTTGAAATTAGATGAAAATGATCCAGATTCCCCAAAAATGATTTCATGTCCTATTTGTAATAAGGTTTTTATGAAAACTGTGATAGAAGAGCACGCTAACAAATGTTTATTTTTGAACACATCAGAAGAAATAAAAATAAAACAAAATAAGGTAGATCAATCGAATAATAAAAGAAGTAGTTCACACTTTAACAATAGTTTACATGAAAAACGTCCACGAATAAGCACAAGTCCAAGTCAAAGTTCTGCCAAGATTGTGGTGAGTATACAAGCAATCGGTTTAGGAAGGTATTTCACACCTAAGACGACCCACAGACCATGAATTTATAAAAAGTAAATTTTTTTTAGAAACCACAATCGGCTGAAAGTAGCTCAAAAGCTCAATTAAAAGAAACCAAAAGTATACCTTTGGCAGAACGCATGAGACCACTTCATCTGGAAGACATTGTTGGTCAGATGCAAGCATTTGGTCCTGGGTCAATGTTAAGATCATCAATAGAACGGAAAATAATACCCAATATGATTCTTTGGGGACCACCTGGTTGTGGGAAGGTATCCCTATACTTAGTTACAAACTGTTGATATAAACATCTGACTTAACCTGTTGACTGTGGGAAACACAAGTAACACAAGTCCTATGCACACACAACCATATGTATTTTCTATAGCGAACACACCAACTGTGTAGCCAGCCGCACTACAGGCATGGCATGGCGAATATTTGCCCACAGTCAACAGGTTAATTGTTATGAGTGGAACCTATTAGCACATGCAGCTTAACTCATTGACTGCGGGAAAACACACACATTGTGTTTCGACTAAAAAACGCGAGTGCGGCGCACACACACCGTATGTGTTTTTCTATGGCGAACCCGCGTACATTGGTAGCTAGCCGCACTGGCGTTTGGCACAGCGAATGTTCGCCCGCAGTCAAAGGGTTAATATACTAATTAATCTCAAGTGTGGCGTGCCACTGCATAGGTACATAAGCACATAGGTATAGGTAAATAATCTGTAAACTATTATTATATCCAAAAAATATTTCAGACATCCTTGGCTAATGTTATAGCTAATATTTGTAAAGAACAACATAACATGAGATTCGTGAAGTTGTCTGCTACAATGGCAGGAATAAATGATGTAAAAGAAGTGGTAAAAGTTGCCAAAAATGAAGCCCAGTTCAAAAGACAGACTGTACTGTTCATGGATGAAATTCATAGGTATGATCATATGATAATAAATATTTTTTATTACTAAATTTAATATTGGATGATTGTATATCAAGAGAGTTTGATTGAGGGGATTGATGCCAGATGATTAATGCAGGGATTCCCAAACTTTATTTGTCTACTGCCCACTTTGAGAATATTTTTTTTACCAGAGCCCCTATTTTTTCACCTTCTTAAAAACCACCTAGTATTATAAATTGCTCCCTCTAGCCTCTTCACAACGCCTCAATTTTTTTTCTGTATCTTGGGAAAAGCAGAGAGACAGACAAAGTGAGGGCACCATGGAGTTACCTTGATATGTGAAGCTAAAGTTCATATACATACTCATATTATCTAGGAAAACGGCGTCCTCAGTGTTAAGTCTCATCAGTGTTTCACTCTAATCTAGTACCTTTCTAGAAACATACTTGCCGCATAAAACAAATAAACTAACATACATATAAATAAATAACAAAGTTAATAGGAGGTCGGAAAATTATCACAGCTGAGTAAATGCTCTTATTCGTCATCATTATTGTTTGAGCTGTGTTTAATATTGTGCAGTGATACGAAACCCTTCATGCGCTAGTCCGACTCCTACATGGCCTGTTTTTAATTATTTATTTAATTTACAAGTAAAGTAAACACGTTTTTGTCGTAAACTGCTCATTTCTAAGTATTCTCGAGCAAAATGGCCACTCTACCTATACTGTAGGTATAAAGCAAACAAAATACGAAACATAACTATATTAAATAATCCAGTAGTTCCCAATATTTTTTATACCGTCACTCGTTTTACAGGTTGTATTTTTTTTTTGCTCTCCTTTCCTTCTTTTTTATGTTGGTAAAAATCATCAATTGTCCTTCCGCCCTGGGTGGGGCGGAAGGGACTATCAGACTTTTACTGACTAAAAAACCACCCTGTTCCTTCTGTTGCCCTTTACGTTTCGGGGCCACGGTTTCCTGTTAAGACGTTCCGCAACCTCGGAGACGTCGCGCAACCCCGGTGCTCTCCTTTCCTTAGAAGATATTTGTGCACCCAGCTGTGGCTTCATCTTAGTAAATTGTATGCGTCATGAGCGGAAGTGAACAATCAGAAAGAGAGAAAATCATGTGGGCTAGATTTCATTGCAGTCATTTATCGTTTTAGGTTCAACAAACTACAGCAAGACACATTTTTACCCCATGTAGAAAATGGTACAATTATACTTGTTGGTGCTACTACTGAAAACCCTTCATTTAGTTTGAACAATGCGCTACTAAGCCGATGTAGGGTGGTTGTAATGGAGAAGTTATGTGCAGACGACGTATTAATAATTTTAAAGCAAGCTCTTATAAAGAGTGGCAAAGCTATTATCGGAAACCCCACACAAGATTTTGAAGAATCCTCTGAACGTCCAGAGTAAGTTTTGTTAAAAATAATGTTCTATTTCACTTTGATACTGTAATGTTTATCTTTAGCAATATTTTAGAATTTTTAGATGGTACTTACCTATCCAGTTGTATACTACATATTTTGTTAAGATACTATTGTCATCCTTTTTATCTATCTCATTTTTTTTGGAGTTGATGCTATATGTCTTACACCCCACGCGAGCGAAACCACAGGCAGTGTTTTATTAAAAAAAAAAAACCAACAACTTTTTTAAGATGCATTATAGAAGAAGGATCACTGCAGTGGTTAGCAGAAGTGTGTGATGGAGATGCAAGAGTCGCGCTTGGTGCCCTGGAACTGGCACTTGCAGCAAGAGCTCCTGGGATTGATCTGGTGGGCACAGAGCCAGGAATAATTAGTCTTGAAGATATTAAAGATGGTATAAAGGTGTGATATAATGTTAAATTAAAAAAATTACTATTTTATGAGCAGTTGCTTTTACTTTATAAAGGCATTAAATATATTTACGTTATTACCTACGTTATACGTATAACGTTACGTCGTTGATAATAACGATAGACGGGACAAAGCTAAGAAAATCTTGAACGACTACTATCTTGCTTCTACGGTCACGAAGTAATGTAATTCGCACAAATTAGGTCGCATTCCGTGCTGAAAGCAAGACATTTCTTCTGATAGCTTCTCTTTAATATCTTATTGCTATTACAGAGATCGCACATGCTTTATGATCGAAAAGGTGAGGAGCACTATAATACAGTGTCGGCGATCCACAAGTCAATTCGAGCAAGTGACGATAACGCCGCTTTGTACTGGACTACGCGAGCATTGCACGGTGGCGAGGACCCTTTATATATCGCACGGCGCCTAGTGCGGGCCGCTTGTGAAGATATAGGTAACTAAGATGAAGCATGTTTTTTCAAAATTGATAAGTGAAATATTTCTGTCCATGGGAACGACCATTAATTTCGTGAGGCTCGAGAGGAGGGGTGCAAAGCAAAAAGCAAAAATCACGATGTTTAAGGTGGGGCGTGGTTTGCTCTAAAACCTCACTACGTATCTATCGCCGGGGGAGGTGGGTTAAGTTGAATCACGTAATTAATGGATGACCCTCCATGTATGGGCCCTGCCATAGTGGTCATTTATTAACGTTCAATCCGGCGGGAATGTACAATGTAGAAAACATTTGGTCTGGTGAAGGCGACGCGAAAATTGCGACAACTGGGTGTCGTGATTATTAATGTCTTGTCAGTACCTACGATCTGAAATAATTTTACTGCATAAAATTGTTTCGTTACCTAAAAGACCCTTGCTACCTACTGGGCGCATGGGCTTCAGAAGACTTCTCACACTCACGAATCTTGCCTGCAAGACATTCTGCAAGAGATTCTTTTTTTTCGCTATTTAAAAGGTTGGGTTTGTTAGTTTATTGATTGATGATTTTCTGATTTTGTTACATATTCGTTATAATAAAGTCTAGGAAACATCTGAGATTTTAGAGTTAAAGTCCTTTCGTTTAGGTGTTGTAGGCCTACCAGAATCCGATGTCACGAAATAAAATCATCACATCAATACGTCTAGTAAACTCATATTTTCTTTTCCCGTAAACTAACAAATTTTCGTATTTTGACAAATAGGTTTAGCAGACCAGACTGCTCTAGTTGAAGCGATTGCATGTTTACAAGGCTGTCAGCACATTGGGATGCCGGAATGTGACGTTTTACTTGCACAATGTGCTGTTAGACTTGCAAGAGCACCTAAAAGCAGAGAAGTATACTGTGCTATGAACAGATGCCGAAGGTCACTGGTGGAAACAAAAGGTCCTCTGCCACCAGTTCCACTCCATTTGCGTAATGCGCCTACGAAGCTTATGAAACAACTAGGTAAAATCAATAAATATTGGTGTTTTAAGTTGCTCTTTTGTCCACTGGAGAGGCGAGAATTACTTAATAAAAAAATATTTCATATTGATAAGTTAGTGGCGTAAATATGGCAAATTTATTGATTAAAATCGATTTCTTCGGGCCCCATGGCCTGATGAAATCGTCAAGTTGTACCTAATTTATTTTTATAAATCACTGATAAAGATTCCCAGCAGTATTACATACTGTGTCCATTTTATTTAAATATATAATAAATTAATTTTTCAAAAGCATTAGTATTACATATATTTATAATAAAACTAGCTTCTGCCTGCTACTTTGTGTTCGTCAAAGCTGATCCCTATAGCGGTAAGAAAATATACTTCTTCTTTTCTTTATCGTGTGGTCAGTAAGGTCTTACGACCCCACATACCCTAGTGTCAGAGTTCCTAGACCGCCTCTGACATGGTTTACCACCAGGTAACTCCCAGGTTTCCTCACGATGTTTTCCATCACCGATACCAATGATGTCCAAGATAAGCTTTAGAAAGTACATAAATGAATTGAAAAAATCATATTGGTACTTGCCCGGATTTTAACCCACAACCACATGCATGAGAGATAGGCGCCTTAACCACTACCTAGTCTTATTTATACCTACCAAATAATGCCAAATATACATAAAATCGGTCGAGCAGTTTCTGAGGAGCGCGATCACAAACACCGTGACGCGAGATTTTATAAAGGTTTATAATGTTGTACCCAATTCTAGTTAAGATAATAAAAATACGAACGTCATTCATTTCAGTGAAATTAAATATGTAATGGAAAAACAATATTACTACTGTTTCAGGTTATGGAAGTGGTTATAACATGTCACATAAAGATCAGTCTGGACTAAGCTACATGCCAGAGGGAATGGAGGATAATGATTTCTTCCACGACTATGATGATTAGGTTTTAGGGAAACAAATGTTACAAATAAAATAAAATCACTGAATTTCTAGTGTCAATGTTTTATTTATTTGGGATAATCTCATTTCACAATTGTTTGACATGGTAAAAATTTACTATATACAAGACGCACACATAAATGTATGTAATATTACAAATTTACCTAGAGCATTGTACCTTTCGTAACATGAACTGGCGCTTGCCACGATTTTCGATCCTAATTTTATAAAAATAAAATAACATTATTTCTTACTTTACAACATTTGCTACTGCACACATTGTGCACAATTTACATTACATTTGATGCGGCTTTATTCTTTTGGATTCTCAAGTTTGCCATTTTAAATACTTATCAAGTATATCAGAATTATCTAATGATCATAACTAAATCATAGGTTGTATAAGTAGGTGGCGCTTTAGAGTGAAATCACTTTTACACACACATATCAGGGTTACCTTTTATTTTTATACACAGAAATGCAAGTAAGTTTACTAGAGAGAAAGGTGCAATTGCATGTTAAAGACGCAGACAACAGCTAAAACGCGGACACTCAGCGCGATGAAACAATGCTTGAAATTTAATAGAAAAAAAAATCTAGAAAAATTAACACAAAGTTCTTTATTTAATTATGTTACGTTATCGTTATTAGAAGAGTTTTTATTTTATCTAGTGCCACTGACTCGATTAATTTGACTAAGTTAATATAATGTTTGTAAATAAATACACCTAATTGGAGAATTTGGGTCTTGTCGGAGTATAGGGCGCATTTTCACTAAAACTGAGTGACACCTGTATTAAATGCCTAAATGTAAGCGCATTGTTGGATTTTCAACGCTCGGCTCAGCGTCGAGAGTTGAAACTCTAACAGTACTATTAGAGATTTAGGTTTCACCTCCAATGTTAGTGAAAATGCGGTTCACACTAGCAAATGACAAGAGATGGTGATACAGGAATATGCTGACTTATGCGGTAAAGTGATTTCGCCCTAACTGTTTAAGATGTAAACAAAAGAGCCTCATTATTATATACAAATCACTTGAACTTTTACACTACCTTGTTCTTCAATAGGTGCTGGAAACCATTAAATAAGTCATTGTTTTTAAATACAAAATAAAGTTCAAAGGAACTTTCACTGCTTCTGCGTAAATTTTGATACAATTGAATGAATACTCAATTGTTAAAGGCTGCAATAGTAATTAACAAAAAAAAAAAAAAACTACTTATAACATCAAAATGTTCGCAAATCTATACAAGAAACTCTTAAACTCCCTTTTAACACTAGTCTTAGCCTACAACTAATTAAGCTAAAGAGAACATTGTAACTAAATAAAATAAATTAGAATCAGACTTCTAATTTGGATCCTAATCTTGGGAGGAACACTATTCCGTATGGGTCCAAATGTATTTTATTATATCAATACTTAATCACTGAATAAAAATTTTACGTCAGAAATCCATAAAATAAATTCCGTATAAACAACATGTAAGAAGTGGAACGTTTTCAGATTTAACGAAAATTATAAAATAGTTATAGCTAATGCTAATATTGACCTTAGAAGATATATTCCGGACCGGCCATGTCGATCGCCCAACGGAATTTATCACGCTGAGTTTTGTTGTAGATTTTTTCAATTGGTACACCATGTTTTTTGCACCTGCAAAGAACAAAAATATATTGAAAATTGATAACAAGTTTATACTAACATAGGTATCCATTTTTATCCAATTGTTATCCACTTACCAAGCTACTGAGATACGTGGATCGAGATAATTCAGTTTGGAAGTGCCGAGCGCAATTGTTTTATTTTCGTCGCGATCTGTTTCCTGGAGTTCTAGTTTTTTCAGTTGGTCTCTCAGACGTTCTAATGCTTTCTTTTTCTTATCACAAGCAAGCTTCTCTTTGACAGACCCTCGTTTGGCTGCCTTTGTAGCTTGTCGCAGGTCTTCCTCAGCTTCGTCAACTTGATCACGTTTAGCTTGGATTTTCTCCTTTAAAGCTTCCATAGATTTTGAATGACCTGAAAACAATGGTTTTATGGAATGTAAGATGTAAAGTACAAAATTTGAGCATGAGAAACTGATGCCCACGTAAAAATAGAGCTGTTATGGAGTGGTTGTTTAAACTATAAAAAAATAAGACACGAAAAAGTAGACTTATCAGTATTAACAAATGATTGAACTTAGTATGCCCTAAACAACAGATATGGTTTGCTCTATAAAAAGATTACTATTAGCAGCCTGCCAACAAACTGGCCGATCCCATACAAAGTTCGTCTCTTTAGACTTTTAGCTTGGGATAGACCACATTCATTGTCTGGCCCATAATGTCTTAATACTAAAAATAACATAAAATACCTTTGGGGACAGCGCGTTGATGGTTACAGAGGACAGCAACTGCACGGTTTGCTCGGTTGTAAGCCAATATTTTTTCTGGTATTGATGTATCAGGATCTGTGAGCTCATCTAATTGTCTTTGCAGTGTAATAGATGCATTGTATGTACGGAAAACCTTTGCAGTAAGTCCAGGCATTAAATCTTTTAAGTGTTCATTCAGAGTTTGTGTATTGAGTCTGTCAAAGAGATCATCACTATCTTTTTTATTTTCCATGAACAACTCTAGATTCTTGAATACACGTTTTTCAACTGGTACTTCATTGTAGTATCTGATAGAATCTTTACCAAGAAAATCAAACACCACAACATATTCTTTTCCATCTTTTTCTTTATGCAAAGCAATGTGTTCAACACGCAATGAGCAGCAGCCCACTGTGTCTGCTTGATCATCATCCTTTTCATTACCTGCTCTCAATGCTAGTTTATCAATAAAGTATAGTGCGACTGCACGTTGACGAACACGCATTTCTTTAGCCTTCCAATCTTCTTTATAGTTTGCTCTGATAACATCAATACACTTGTGAAGTTTTCTGGCAGTTTCATACTTTTGCCAATCTTTCTCGCCTTTTAATTTAGAACTAGGATTTAACATAACATACTTAGCTTGCCCTTGGACATTTTCTGTCCATGACGCTAGCCATGTGACTGTGTTGTCATGTCGAACTTCTTTCCATTTATGTCCTGGGGGTGGTTTAGGTATTTTACTATCTTTCGAGCAGTTAATAAGTACATCCTCAGGCATTACACGTCTTTTCAACATCCCCATTTTCGGGTGTTCACCACGCCCTCTGAATAAACCAGGAGGTTCTATTCTAAAGTTTCCAATTTTCTCTTTATGACCATCTATAGTACAAAAACCATATTCCTTTTGAATTTCCTCATTCTTGGTTTTAAGTGATGCTTTTTCTTCTTTCGTTCGGTTTCTGTTTTTTTCTGAAACACTTTGGAAATAAGCATGCATTTCCTTAAAATTACATTTCGAGAGATCCTTTATTTGTTTTGTTTCTTCATGCGTCATTACTTTGCGCCAGTCAGCAAAGAAATTAGAGTTAAATGTGGATTTGGTTGTATAATCATGGTCTAACATTCGAGCGTAAAATCCCGCTACTTCTTCAGCATCCTGGGAAAGTCTCATCTCTTTACCATCATAAAAGAATCTAACATTTTCTGGCAAAGGTTCATAATCTGGCGCAAATACAGGTCCTTTGTGCTCCAAAAATTTCCATTTAGTTCCATCGTCTTTCTTTTCTTCCTCCCACCTTAAGAAATAAGTTTAAAATTAAAGCATTAAGGGTTTTTGGTCTTGGTTTATAATTTTATTTTTATTTACTACTAGCTGACCTGTGACAAAAATTGAGATAGTTTGGCTAATACACATGATATTTTTATTATTTATAGCCTATAGCACTCACAAATAATGTCTTTCTAACCGTGAAACCATTTTTAAAATTGGTTCATTACTTCCAGATATTACCCCTACATACAAACTTACAAACAAAAGTCACTTCTTTATATATTAGTATAGATAGCACTCACGAATAATGTAGCTATCTACCAGTGAAACAATTTTTAAAATTGGTTCATAACTTCTGGACCATACCTCCTACATACAAACTTACAAACAAATGTTACCTCTTTATAATATTAGTATAGAAGTATAGATGAGATACCTACCTACATGTCTGTAGGTTAGGTTATTAGTTTTATGAATCTTATATTAAAATCTTCACGCACCTGCAATAATGCACCTTCCTCACAATGACTTTATTTATAGGTGTTATTTTGAAAAATGACTTAATTTTTACAAAATTTATTGACACATTTCTATAGAACATTTTTAAGTGACATAACCTCAAAACTGTCATGTCACATTGATGTAGAACAACGCCATCTATTATTTCCTAGGCAACTGAGGTGATAAGCTATTTTGCTTGATTATGGTGCATATCAACTGTAGTTCTTAATTTAAACTTACCATTTCCAGACTTCTTGTTCATCTTCTTGTTTCTTCTTGCGTTTGTTAGGACTGGGACCATCATTTGGCTCATGTTTCACTTTGCTTGGTTTTGTTGTTGCTAGTTTTGATTTCTTCTTTTTTGGCTTTTCATCTTCTTCCTCATCCATATCATCGTCGTAAGTTGGTTCTGAATTGATATTAATAATGCTGATTTATCTAGGACACTAATTAGAAGATGGTAAAAACATAATTTACACACAATAACAACATAAATATTACCAACCTTTTTTCATTTTCTTTTTAGATTTCTTTCGCTGAAGTAATGGAATGCTGTTTTCACTGTCACTACGCGCACGGCGTTTAATGCCGATGGGCTCAGACTGTTCAAAGAAGATCAAAATTAATTGCTTGTCAGTAGTCAACATTTCTAGGATATAAATGGTATAATAATATCAAATTATTACCGATGGTGAATCTTCATCACTTTCATCCTCAGGTGGGAGTTCTGACAATGGCTCATCCTTGAACTGTGATAGAGAATAATCACAAGATGAAGCTGTTGTGTTGAGTCCTCCAAAGTCATTGCTTTCATCATTCATTTCTCGCTTGACATCAACTTGATCTATCTATTACAAATAATCAAAATTTTTATTTAAAAAAAGCTTACTTTGAAACACTTAATAAAATTAAATATCTTATATTGGTCTGGCAAATCTAAAGGTAGTAATTTAGTATGGTAGTAATTGTCTATTTTTACCTGCATTGGCTCATCCTTGATATGGGAATCTTGATAATCTGGTTCAGGTTTGACTTTGTCATGTTTTTTATTACTGCTTTTCTCTTTGCTTTTACTGGAGCTATTAAAAAATATCATTAAAATTTTATCATGTTTACACATTTTTCTATTGTATATTACTAGGTATAATTGGCTCAAAAAGCTTCTTTCAGTAAATCAAGCTATGAATAGTAAACTTAATTACTTTCCTGTAAATAGCAGTATTGTTATGTGTGCAAGTAAGTAAATAAAGCTTAACTTCTTGGTAATAATGCACACATAAAGAATCTACATTTGTGATAAGATATTAACTTGTACTTTCTAGAGCAAGTCATTCTTAGGACAACACAAAGAAACTTCTACTTCTAACTCTTCATTAGTGGCTGTAATGTGAGAGACACCACAATTTTGCCAATAACATATAAACAATACTGAATCACAAAGAACAATTTTGACAAAATTGACATTAAAAGTGACATGCCATTTTTTTAATAATTCCATTTGAACTTTTTTAGATATAATCTTAGTCAATAAAAAGGCTGATATATCATAAACTAATGAACTTACTGTAAAGGATACACACTTATAATTGCAAACAGGACAAATTGATTGTTTCATAACAAACTTGAACTAAATATTGTAACATGTCTTTTTAACTGTAAAACTGACAGATGTTTTGGAGCTAAAGTTAAAAAAGTCCTAGGTATATAATCATACTTTTACTTATTACAAGAACATGTTTTGATTGTTCTGAATGTTTGATGGAAACTTTGTAGCTGGAAAGATGTACATTGAAAGTATTGAACAGTCATTGAACTGAAAGGATACTGCATTTCATAAAAGTCTGGGCTCTATGAGCAACTTTTGTTTTATCTAACCTATATTCTGTTTGCAGCTACATGTGGGCTGTCTATTAAAGACGGATTATTTGCTTAGGAAATTGTGCCATATGACCCATGTTGAACACTACTTATTTATAAATGTTTATCCTGCTGTGTATATGTACCTATGTGTTGCAAATTTAACAAAATGATAAATGAAATATCTAAGACATTCTATTTAACACATAACATAACATCACGCCTGTAATCCCCAAATGGTTAGGCAGAGGTGTATCTATTAGTACACCCACATTACACCAGTTTGGTTTAGTCCCATGTAATAGGGGGCAAGCCTATTGCCATCAACCGGGCACATTCTATTTATTATGAGAGTAATAGAAAGTAAGAATTAAATAAACATTATTTGCAACCAACCTGTGTTTATCTTTAGAGCTTGAATGTTTGTCTTTATCACTGCCATGTTTGTCACTCTTGTGACGATCTTTTTCACGTTCTTTGTCCTTGTCCTTTGACTTGTGGTCTTTAGATGAACTCTTGTGATCTCTGTCTTTATCCTTAGAAGAGGATGAGGATGATTTTTTATCATTGCTGCTGCTCTTGTGTTTTTCCCTGTCACGGTCACTTCGCTCCTTGTCCCTGTGCTTGTCCCTTTCGCTGCGGTGCTTGTCCTTGTCGCGATCTTTATCTTTGCTGCTGTGCTCTCGATCACTGCGCTCTTTATCTTTTTCGCTACGGTCTTTGTCTTTACTGGATGACTTGTGTGAGCTGCTGTGATTTTTGCTAGTTGAGTGCTTGTCTTTATCGCTATAAATTAAACACTTAAATAACAAAACTCATTGATGAACAATGCAGAAGGCATGTTCACGCAGAACCTTCTGGAAAAACTAACCTGCTGTGTTTGGACGAGCTCTTGTGGTTCCGATCTTTGTCTCGGTGCTTGTCCATACTTGACGACTTGTGACTGGATCTGTGCTTCTCGGAGCTACTGTATCCATTGAGAACACCGTTCACGTGTTCATTTCTGTTACCATTTACCTTTCCCTGAGAACAATATTATTTACGACATTTTAACATTATCAAAATACTTGACATTAATTTGTCATCATGTAACAAGCGTAACGCTATGAAACAGCTATAATAGCGTAGATTTTATATTATTAACTTTCCAAACCGACGCTTAGCTTCGGTTTGCTCGAACACTGTAGTTGACGCCATATTGGGACTTAGAAAATTTTCGCTTCGTGGAGACTTGAGTTCACCAATAAACAGCACATTTCAAATTATTGTATGGCATAAATGTAATATTATTCGATAGATATTGAATTTTTAAATCTATTTAAACACTTACTGATTCACAATCATTGTCGCTAGCGGGATTTTCGACACTCATTTTGCCTACGTATTACCGACCGACGTTAGTACAAAAAGTACGATTACATGAGGCAGGCCGGTCAAGCGAACGCAAATTCTAAGTGCTAAGAAGTGACGAATGCGCATGCGCCGTTCCTCCCAAGATTGTTGATAGCTTCAGGTGAATCGGTCAGTTCACCCGTTCAATGTGCCCTATGTGACGTTGTTCAGACAACTAAATACATAACAGGACTACTTAGTATGTTAACCATTGTAGATAGAAACCAAATTTAAAAGTAAGCTGTAAAGTTTATTTTACAATATCAAGTACAAAAAACGATTTTGAAAGGAATAATACTTTTTAGGAATCGTGTCCCTCTCGCACAATGTGGCACTGAACCGTACTACTTTGCCTTGCCTTGGATTCGATACCTATTTTAAATAATACGAGCGTAGTGAAGTATTTTTAAAATCCTTAATTTATCGAAAATAATCCAATATTTAAATAATTGGTTGTTAACGGGCTTACATTATTGTCTAAATTGAATCCGTCGAAACAAAAAAATATTTAAAGATTATATTATGTTTTTTTTTTTTATAAAATTAAAACAGTTGTTGCATTGCAACTTTAATGGGATTAAAAATTAGAGTAAAAAAAGTTCTATGAAAATCAGTATTCATCTTAAACTACTGCACTCGGTTAGCTAAATAATAGCCCAACAGCAACATGTCATTTATGAATTTTGTGTGCAGCTGACACTGAAACATTGGCTGTTTGGGGAAGACTAAGCGCTCTTACGCACTAGCGGTTATTCGTGGGGGCGGCTAACCGCGCGGCTAGCCGCTTTTCGAGTTTATTAGGCAACCGCTTTTGATTTTGTGGTGGTTTAGTACATACAATCTTATGCGGTTGCATATTAAACTGGAAAAGTGGTTAGCCGCACCCGCGGTTAACCGCTAGTGCGTAAGAGCGATAAATCAAGATGGCGGCAATAAAATCTAAAATATTGTCATGTGTATTCTTCAAAACCGACGTTTCGGTGCTTGTCATCATTGGTCTTGGTCGGACAAAATTTGAGTCAATCGACACGAGAAGAAGATCATTCCAGTTTTGCTGTAGGTGTAGTAAATACTATTTCCAAATGCTGCTGTACAATTAATTCGGAACTTTGGCAGTGTTGCAGTGTTCAAAATAGACTCATAATAAAAAAATAAAATAGTGCGGTGCACAGCCATTTAGCGAGGCGGTAAATATCCATAGTGGTGATTTAACTCGGCCAAACCCTTGATCAATATAAAATCATCTACTTATGTACAAAATGGCGACGCTAATTATTATTCCCTCACATTGTGCGAATTATAGAGAATTATAAATAAAATGCTTTTTTTGAGACCGCCCTTGTCTAAATAGTGCCTATATTCCTCACGCTCTGGGATGGTGCCGGTGACATTGGTCAAACTGTTGCTTTTCACTCTTGAACATTACGGCGATTTACAATTTGTCATAGTTTTTGATCATAGTCGTAAAATACGGAATCAGTAATAAGTGAGTAAATAACGAGTAAATTAATAATGTGAATTAGTTATGCGATTCTGACATCCATAGCTGAATTGCTGACATGTGTCACCCGCACCATCATAGAGCGTATGGAATATAATTACGTAACGGGCATTTAGACTTTAAAAAAATAAATAATAATAATAATACTCGTTCTCGAACTCGACTACCCCGTTGGACTAGTGGTCGCAAGCGCGACTGCTGTGAATGAGGTCTTGGGTTCGATTCCCAGGTCGGGCAAAGTGTTATTGGGTTTCTCCATCAGGAATTTCTCAGTGACAGCCTCGGAGTCTGGATTTGTGCCCGGTTGATGGCAATAGGCTCGCCCCCTATTACATGGGACTAAAAACATAACTGGCGAAATGTGGGTGTACTAATGGGTACACCTCTGCCTAACCCTTCGGGGATTACAGGCGTGATGTTATGTTATGTTAATAATAATAATAATACGCATGGTACGATTAGTACGTGAAATACATTCCTCGCCACACCAGACTGTCACAGCTGTGAATGAGAGTGAGTGAGTTTATAACAGTGTTGGGCAAAATTTAGTTTGATTGATGATTGATGATTAAGATTAAATTATTTATTCATGACTAATGAATAATGACTAAAATAATTCAATCATGTGTCGTGATTGAAGATTAATTAGTGTTAGTGTTAGTTATTTAATCATCACTAAAATTTTAATGACTAACTAAAAATAATAAATAAAATTACGCTTTTCTAGCCAACACTCCATGAATGTTGATTTGTTAATCACAGGTTTTAATTAAAGCGGTCATAAAAAATGACAAGTTTTACAACAGAATCAGTTTAACTTTTAATTTACATGCTGGTAGAAAGTGAATAGGTACACATTTTCAATTATTAAGTTTGGGCTTATTAAGTTTAAAATAATTTAAATTGCTTTTCAAAACCAGGCAGTTTTCAAATTGTTCATCAGACAATCTATGTGATTTAGGTAGGCTGGTCATTGTTGCATGTGAAAACATCCTTTCTACAGGACCAGAAGATGGCATTGGTTATACTTCAAAAATATTTTCTTTATTAATAGTCACCGGTGTAAAAGATCTATATGTGTACTCTCTTCCGAACACAGATTTTATAAATAATGGACTTATTCTCTATCAGTCAACTTAAGGTGGTGATCAGTTATAGTTTTATAGATGTGTTCAATTGAACTAAAATAGAGTCACCTAACTTAGATTTTTTAGTTTAATCATCAAACAAAAATAATGATTGAATGACTGATGACTAATTTATTTATTCGTGATTATGATTATTTTTATTATTCATGATTAAATCAATCATGACTAAATAAGTCATCACTAAATTAGTCATGAATAATCAATTGATTGAAAAAATTAGTTGATTGACCCAACACTGGTTTATAATGATGATTAGGGTTGCCAATGGCTGCCATTAGTCCGGGTTTCCCTGGATTTGTTCTAATTTAGAGGGCGTCCAGGGGACGACCCGTAAAGGTGGTCAAGAAGTGTCCTATAATATTAAAATCAAATTAAAAACTCAATTTCACCCAAATGTCCGGGGTTTTTAAAGGGGTCCTCAAATTTCTATCTTCATTTTGTTATTTTTTGTTTAACTATTATTATGTAGTTTCTGCATATTACGGTTTAAACGGCCAGCCGCTAGTGGGTAAGTGCACTAAACCACCACAAAATCAAAAGCGGTTGCATATTAAACTGGAAAAGCGGCTAGCCGCCCCCGCGGTTAACCGCTAGTGCGTAAAAGCGCTTATTCTCATGACGTTGGTACCTTTTTGTTTTGGTATGAAATACAAAAAATCACGTGTTTGGGAATTTGCAACAGGATTTTTTGGTTTTGTTTTTTGCTTCTAAAAGGCAGACTTCAAAACCAATTGTACAAACCTATATATTTTACTAGATGATCTACTAAAATACATACTCATGGCCCAGTAGTTAAGTCGCCCGCCTCTCATGCATGAAGTTGTGGGTTCAAATCTGGGCAAGTACCAATGTGACTTTCAATATTAATATGTTTAACTTGGACTCTTGGACATCACTGGCATCAGTGAAGGAAAACATCGTGAGGAAACCTGGGATATACTATTCCATTCAAACCATGTCACAGGCCCTTGAGGCGGTTTAGAAACTCTGACGCTAGGGTGTGTGGCCACAATATGACAAAGAAGAAGGCACATCCTAATTCTTATGTTTTCGTTACCTTTAGCATAGCTTGATATATTATAATTAAAAAAAAAATGTGGCTTGTTAAATTATTATAATTCAAAAAATGTATATAACAAACTAGAAGAATTATGCTTAGCTTTTATTAAAATTCCGAGAATCGCTTAAGTTTAATTTCATTACAAATTATGTTTTCTTTTTATAAATAAATTCATGAAACAGAAAGTGAGATCGGGATATTATTGGGAGTTACAAAAAAAAAAGAAAAGATAAACAACTAATTATGGTTGGTTGTATCTACTAAGGGATTGAAGAAATATATTATTGTGTAAAATATACACATAAATATGCTCCTAAGCCAAACAGTATCATCTTAACATATAAATTACACAAAAGTTATTATATTGTGGGACACTCCATCATATTATGTGCATTGGCAAAACAAAAAGGAAATAGCGTACCTAAGTTTACTTCCTACATTTCTTTATTTATTTTAACATCATGAGTGACTAACATACAATTTTATTATATTGCTAATTTTTGTTTGCTGATTGACTTTCTTCTTTTGGTTTTGAATACACAGGCTTTCCATTTGAATCCCAGGTGCTTTTCAGTTTTTTAAAGGCAAAAGCCATGTATACAGCTAAAAAAATAAAAAACGGTATGTATTATATGAAGTTAATTTAATAAATTCACATTATTAATTAAATACTCACTGGCAACTTCCCATTCGCATGAACTCATTGTGCCAACTCGATCTCTCTCAGTCTTGTTATCTTTGTTCTCCCAGAACTGTTTAGCATGTTCGTACTCCACTTCATCAGCAATAAGCTCTTTTCCCGGAGGTGGAGGATAACTTTCAAAGCATATAATTCTCTGCAATAGTTGTCTGTACTTTTCCGAGTGATCTTTAAAAAAATCTGCAAATCCTGCTTTATATACTAATTCCAAACCAAAGTCAGAAGCAAGTTTAGTAAATAATTTAAAATTTACTAAGAATTCAGGACAATCAACAACTCCTTCCAAATGAAAGTCATACTTTCCACCAAAGAGTGGATAGCCTTTCTCAACATCAAACAGTAATTTAATGTTGTAAATTCTATTACCAAATGAACCGTTAGGTGATTTTTGTCCACGGGACACAATTTCATAAGCATTGGGTATAGTTCCAAAAAAATAACCACCTGGTTTTAAACACTCAGATATGTTAGTAAGCATCCTCTTTGCTTGAGGTAGGCTTTCAAAGCTATAATGCAGGCCAAATTGGCAGCTTACAATGTCAAAACTAATAGAGGGGTCCCTATATTTATCTCTCAGTGTGTCTTTGGAGCAGTCAGCTGCTATGAATTCAGCAGAATAAAGTCGACCACCCCGTGAACGAGAACGCAGATCGTCATATCTTGTCTGACACTGCTGCACTGATACCTCAGCAATATCAGCAAAAACAACATGTTCTACTCTGGCCTTTTGCCATTTACTTAAGTCACCACCTTTGCCGCAGCATATATCCAATATTCTCAAAGATCTACCATAATCTTTTTCACGAATTTTGTCTGTGTACTCTTGTATAAGTACACTTTTGACCCAATTATTAAAATTTCTGAGGTAATATATGGGCGAATTAAATCTTTCGTTCAAGCCTTTTTCTTCCAAATGATTGTAGTGAGCTGCCACTACAGAGCTGTGTTCTTCAATTTTTGCCTTCTTTTGTAGTGGCCCATTGCTATCGTCATCTTGATCAGCGTGATGTTCTTTAGTTTCCAGTTCGTCAACTTTAGGAACACCGTTCTTTTCTTCTGAAATTTTGGAAGTACACGACATATTCTTTGATTTAATCAGTTACTTGTATTGTCCATTACTTTTCAAATTAGTCTGATTTACTTTATCCTTATACTAGATTACGATTCGTAATTTATTACAAAATAATATAATAATACTACAATTCACACCAAACGCACGCACGTCACTTTTCTTAAACTGAGTCTGACACACAGAACATTAATACCCCTAAAGGGGTATGGTCTGACATTACTGACATTATTTCATATAGATTTACCCAGTGTTGCCAGCTGATAACTCAAGCAAAGTGTTGCCAACCACAACTAAGATTAAAATTGCAAAGAAACTTTCATAGGGCTGTTAAATAAATTATAGTGCCTTTAGTGGTGGTGGTTAATTGCGGTGGCTAATTTTGGAAGTTTTCATGACATTTTTACTTGAAAACAAACATTCTAATACTGTGTTTCTACGGTTGCTGTACTGTGCGAACACATAAACTTTTTATTTAATTTTGATGGCAGGCGAAATCTTGAATTTGGAGACATGTTAGTATTGTGCAATCAACTGATTATTACGTATTACCGTAGCTTAAAGTTTGCTAAAATCGAGCCGGTATGGTTTAGGCAGCGAATAAAATAGATGGCGCTAGAATCATAAACTGTGAGGTCTGCACTAAAAACTGTGGAGATATCGAAAAAACTGTTATTCTACAGTTAAAACTATAGAGTTGGCTACGCTTCTCAAGCAGTAGCTTTAAAGTTGTACCGTACTGTATAGTGCAGCAGGCTTATTTTGCCCGGCAGCGGTGTCGGTAATGGTGAAAAAAAAACCTTACTTTTCATTATTTCATAGAGACTTCGATAGTTCCAATTATAGCCACCGTTCCGGATAAGTTTACTATGCTATGCACGTCGATAATATATTTGCCTGAAAAGGTTTATATCAATACAATACAATAGGTACCTCACACGATAGATACATTTAATTTTGGAAAGTGATAAGTAGGGTGCTTAGCTTCTCCCCCTCTCCCTTCAGTCAGTAATCAACTATGCGTTTATACAAAGCAATTTTACTTGTTAAAACAGTTCTACTATATCCTATCAGGAGTTTCGGTCCATATTTCCGAAATTCATAATCAGATCATGGCAATATTTCTATGAAGTCACCCTTCCAAACAAATAAAGATTTTTCCAAATTGGTTCAGGCATCTTCGAGTAAACCTGAAGGTAGCGTTTTAAATATTTCGTCTACAATGGGTACCATTTTGTTTGGATTGTATAACTTTTTTTTCCGTGGGCCAATTTTATGGTGCCCGTAGTAAAAAAATATCCTACACTCACGAACTATATGGACTAGGTTTCATCAGCCGACGCCATTTAGACCAAGGTCCATACACAAAGGTCCGATTTCCTTTGTATGGCAATAGCAACCTGTTTTTTTTTTTTAGTTTGTAAATATCATCAAATGAGTCCTTCCGGCTCCTGGGTGGGGCGGAAGGGACTGTCAGACTTTTACTGACTAAAAAACCACCCTTTATTATTCCTTCTCTTGCCCTTTGCGTTCCGGGGCCACGGTATCCTCATAAGACGTCCCGCAAGCCCGGCAATAAGTGTAGGTTCTATCTCCTCGTCTGGAGATTGACTGCAGATGTATTAGGTACATCTGTTAATAAGTAGTTCAGCTATAAGCTGTTTGTTGATACTATACACTGTTTACTATCACATTATCCACCATTTAGCATAGCTAGCCGATCTGACCGAACACTAGATCACTTTGGTTAAGACAAACTTAACTCACTTGTATCTCTCAAAAATATTACATTGAAATCCATAATGATACGGTTATCCTGGCTTCATAGACCTTCACTTATTAGCCTTATTGCAGTTTGTCCTACCTACCTGAGGTAGGACAAACTGCAATCATAAACATTTTAAGTAGGTACTATGTTTTCAACCGACTTCAAAAAGGAGGAGGTTCTCAATTCGACGCGTATGTTTTTTTTTTTTTTTTGTATATTTGTTCTACGATTACTCCGCCAATTATGAATCGATTTGGATGATTCTTGTTTTGTTTGAAAGAGTATAGCTCCGAATAGGTCCCATAGGAATATTGTTATGATCTGATGATGAACTTTGGAGATATGGAACGGAACTCCTTATAAAATCACAGCAGAACCGCCGTAACAAGAAAAATTGCTTTGTTTATAGGTGTAGTCGATGACTGACTGAAGGAAGTGGGGAGGGGGTACGTCAACCCCCCTCCTACCATTTTCCAAAATTAAATATATCATGTGAGGTATTGTTTGAAAGGTCTTTATGTAAGGATTTCAAACATTAACACACAAACACTAAAAAGTGAAAAATAAAAAGCTTTTTTACAAAAAAATATGACCGCCTTCAAAAACTACAAAATAAAAAATAACTTTAGCTTGGAAGTCGGTGGCAATATCTACATAACAAGAAACAAAACCAAAGCCGCCGACTTTCAAGCTAAAGTTATTTTTTATTTTGTAGTTTTTGAAGGCGGTCATATTTTAGAAAATAAGTTTGTGTTTTTGTGTTAGATTTGCTTCACTATTGCACTGGGTTGTACCTGTAGTAATAGTTGTAAGTGATGATAAATAAATTTCGAACTTCTAGCTAGTTTCATCAATTTTAAGGATTCTGATAGTTTGCTGTGATAACGGCTGCATACGGGAGACCAAAAAAAATCGACACGATACGCTAACGCATAGGCAGGAACTAACGCATAGGTGTAAGAAATAATATTGTGGTGATTATGAAAACTGCTATGCAGGCGATAGTGAGACAGGGCAGGTCCGAAGGAGCCAGCCCGAGGGGAGGCGTGCGCGGCGGCGGCGGCGCGGCGGGGCTCTGTGCCGTTACGTGGTGCGCGCGCGACGGCAGCGGTGCCACGACGCGGACGTGCTTCACTCAGTTCGTGCGCGAAAGTCGTTACCTGCGTCACACGATAGCACTTGCCCACACGCGAACATTATTTCTATAGCACGCCAAACCGAAACGAATCAATTCATCAGCCAAGAGTATCATTGTTTGAATTTTAGTGATTGAGTGCACAGGGCCTACAGGCACCTAATGCGCTGTAACAACCTTGTGAAGTAGTGAGAAAGCGCGTGACGTCAGAGACACCGGCCACCGCGATCATATGTTGGACGCGGATGCAGTGATGGAATGTGGCGTGTTGTTATGGTGACGTGCGATGGTGCAGTGTCTTGGATTACCTGGGTTCTAGCCGAAACGCCGCCACAGCGCGGTTCCTCCACGGGAACCATGCGTAGAAAAAGATGAGCCAGGATGCTGAGAGCTTGGTAATATCATTTTTGTAGTTCCACTAACACAGGCACACCATGGGCCAACGTTTCGTCGAGCCTCTTCTATAAGAGCGAACCGCGCGATGAGCTGTCTTACCAGATCACGAGTAGATAGGTACTGACAACAGTCCTATTAGATCACTATCGAGAAAACTGCAGAGTCGATTTCAGTTTGGCTATTTATAATGATGATATTATAGACTGTAATATTTACCTACTTCAACGACGGTGGCGACATTCAAGACTAGCTTCATGCATTCTGCTTAGTTGATTGATTATTAGTTAGGTACTTATAAATGCATGCTAAAACTTCTGTTACACAGATAGTGAAGTACCTAGACGGATATTTTCCTGTTAAACAAAAATAGTTTTGGTGTGTTGGTTAGACACAACAGGAAAACTGAAAACAGTACGTAACTACCTATCCGTATCAAACAACATCTAGTCGAATGAAAATGAAGTCTTCTTCCCTTTCAATCAGTACCCGTGAAACAGTTAGATCTGTCTGCATGGTCGACAGTTCGATACGCTCTTAATTGGAAATATTGTTTAGTTGGGCGATGATTCTGTGCGTGGGTGCTATTTCTCGCCCACTGAAGTGTAGACATTTCGATTTGTTATTGGAAAGGTTAGATACTCTGACTTTTGTCCATTGCAAGATTTGTCGTCTTAGAAAATTCAGAAGGAATTAATGATACAAATAATCTTGTATTGTACGTCATCCTAAACGCTCTACAGCTTTCACTAGAGTTGTTTGGGCTACATGAACAGCTTCAATACATTTTTATAAATCATGAACATTGAAACATTCTCAATTGCATAAAAAGTACGGCACAGATGTTGATTGCGATATTTGTTTTGTTATTCTAGTAATAACGCAAAATGTTGAAAGTGTTCGTGGGACTGGTGGCAATGGCTTGCCACACGCGCGCTTGCTCCAGTTTCTGCACCATTGTTAACTTTCAGATTTCCTTCTGTTCTATGACAAATGGGAGGTATGGAAGGTGAAACGAGAAATTATGATAGCATTTTATTTTACCCTGGTACCACCTAGGTATGCTGAGACGAACGATAATGTACGCTTGTACAAGCAACCAGTTCACAGTTCACTCTACTAACTCTAAGGTTTTCTGGTAAAGCGCTATCGGGGATCATATACTCTGTCAAGGAGGTATCTAACTGTCGTTACGCAAATATACGGTGTATAGGTGACATAAAAAAAGAATCTCCACCTTGGCACCTATGTTGGTAGGACCTGTGTTGGCAATGGTCGTCAGACTATTAAAAAAGTCTTGAATAATGCAACCAAATTTTCCAGTTCCAGCGAACCCTTTCCCAAAACGCATTCGATTTGCCACCGATAGGCTAGCTATTCTACGACGATGTTAATGTTTCAGAAGGCTCGCCTTGTCTTGCCTATGCGTTGCTGTTGTTAATCAATATCTTTAGAAAGTTTTTCTTTATAACAGCACAGAAAGACTAGGATCAATTAAGTAGGTAATAAGTTTCGAATATATAATCTGAGTTAAGATGCCAGAAGCGTTATGTGGTTTGTCTAAGACTTTCTTAAGGCGCTACCACCAAAACCAACCCTTGGCCGACCAAAACCTTGTTTTTGGTAGTTATTATCTCATTAATTAAGGGAAATAAACGACATCTAAAAGCACTATAATAATGTTTGATATCTTATCATAACATTGCAAGATCATTTTTTTTTAATGTGTTAAACATACATTTAAAACCTCCTTGCAAAATGATGACTAAAATTTTCGATTATTTGCTTCTTTTGCTTAATGCAACGTGCTATTAATTTGTGAATTGCAATAATCATTAGATAATTAAAAAATCTAAATAATGCCAGATTAATTTTATTTCAAAAGCTCTCCTTGTATTTTATATTTAAATAATTCCGAAAAATTGAGTGAAAACGAGAAAGGTGGGAAAGAGATGAGAAGAGAAAGTGTCGTGCGGCAAAGACGGAACGAATGCTCAAGGTCATTTGGTCAGGGAAACGCCTTAAACTTGGCTTTTAGTAAATACTCGCTTGGCAAAGAATGCATAGCTAGATTTGGTTTTACACTAGACGGTAAGGCTAAAATTCAAAACGAAACTAAGTGTTAACTAACGCTTCGATCTGTAAAAAATATGCCAAAGCGATTTTGATGAATCGAAGCGTAACTTCACCTGCAAATACCTAATTATTGTCAATATTGTCATATCTAAGTAGGAATGTACCTATGCTACTTGTTCATTTGCTGTAGACATTGAAATTGTTCAAAAGTTATTGACTCAAAATATCATCCCATGTAAATGCTAAAAAGATAAAGATTGTTGTTTTATAATTTGGATAGTTGGCGCGCGAACATTCGCATTTTTCTGTAGAAAGTGAACCGGCTCGAGCCCCGGACCTTCGACTAACACTTTCACGTTACATTGCGTCCATAAAACTTAAAAAATCATAAGTTCTGCAAGCTAATTTGAACATTGCTTAGTACCTTTATTATTATTTTTTAGGCGCTTCAGTCTAATATATGTATCGACACATTATAAACAATGAGACAGTGCAACAATGCACAACAAAACAATGTCTGTTTAGTGTCGCGCGTTGAGATCTTTTGAGCTATGGTTAAGTAGGTACGTAATTTCTAGTCCATTGACTAATTATCTTCATGAATTTCATATAGATTTAATCATTACGATCAACTTTTTATGTACCTACTTACTTACTTACTATTTTTGCTTATTACACAGCAGGTAACTCCTAACTCTGTTGGCTTAATATCATAGGTATACAGTATAGCACGTTGTCCGCCAGTTCGTCCGCGTAAATGTAGTATTTTTCTTATAAATTTAAAAACGACTTCAAGCTCCTTCAAAGCTTAGTTTTGGAAAAATAATATGAATAGTAACGTTCTTTGTTCCAAACTAAACCGCAGGATTAAGGTATGCATATAAACCATATCGTCCCTCTTTTTATCACTTATAGCTGACCAATGATTAATATCATTGTAGTAGACGACTTTTGTTCATTATTTGACAAAGATTATTTTAATTAGCAATCTTAGGTTAATTGAAGAAGCAGTAAAATTAAATTTAAATAAATACATTTTGTGAAAATTATTGATTGAGTTTCAACTTCAAGTTGATCGGACCGTGCATTAAGATTTTCTATACAAGCTTTGACGTACATATTTTTCACATATTTTTTTTGAAAAATGTATAATTTCAAAACTACCTATTTTTATATCCTTACCTACCAAGTATCAAGCTACGCCCTTTTTAAGCCCTTTATAAGTTGAATATCGTAAATACCCCGCCTCAGTAACTCTGCTTTCCTTCATTCAAGCACTATTATGGAATTGTACTGTTTTTCTCATTTTCTTATGATTTATTAGGTATTGTGTTTGTTAGTTTTTAAACTATCTGTATTTTATAATTTAGTCGTATCATAGGTATGGCTATATCGTTGTTGTCAACCTTTGACAAGATTATTTACTAGCCCCAGGTCCTCGTCATGATGTAAAGCCAACTACGCATTTTTTTGTGATGCGTGTACCGCATCGCGTGTGGAGCGTACGTCTCACAACGTGCGCATCTTTGTATTAGTGGCGAAGCATGATGTAGCGTTTGTCGGTAAACAAAACGAGCGTCTCCTTAGAGCAAGGAGTGCGTTACGGGTAGATAATTATGTCTGAATTGTTGCATATTTTCGAACGCAAAATGAATGACGATTGATTTTTACCAAAAGCATCGGTATTGCTGCTGCAAAAACTTTTTAACGTACGAACGCGGAAGGCGTATACATTTTTTTATTATTTTTCTTGACTGGATAATGAAATGTATCATATCACACATATCTTCTACGAGCGTCCGGGGTTAGCATTTTTTACTACGCACGCCGTAAGTCGAGGCGCGCAAGGGATACATAACGTGCGCAGCGCACGACTCGAGAAAAAAGGAACTCTGCATCTTTAAAGCGCTCTTACCCATTACTAATGAATGGCCGAGTTTCTACAGGACGAATCACAAGCACTCGACTGCCTCGTTGATTTAGTGGTCGTAAAGCGTGACTACTGAGTATGAGGTCTTAGGTTCGATTCCCAGGTCGGGCAAAGTGATAACACCTGGGATTAATGTTTTCTATCAGGTATTTCTCAGTAGCAGCCTCAAAGTCTGGATTTGTGCCCGGTTGATGACAATAGGCACGCTCCCTATTACATGGGAATTAAATATAACTGGCGAAATGTGGGTGTACACCTCTGCTTAACCCTTCGGGAATGACAGGCGTGATGTTTTGTTATGTTATGAATAACAAGCAGCAGTCCAGGATCGCGGAACAAGATTAGAAATTGAGATAGTTTTATTAAAATCAAGAGTAAGTCGGTGTTTCGACTTAGTGAATCATCTGAGGCTAAACTAATTGGTAGAGGATGCCGCTTGCAGGTCAAGTATTGCGTTAAAAAATTCAGGTCTTGGAACGCTACCTTGAGGGACGCCAAAAATTGTTTTGTCCAACGAAAAGATGTAGCTGTTTAAAAGCTACGTAGCTATTCATAAATCAGTAAATTGGGTATGGATGGACAGTTTAGAAAACTTATATGCAAATCTAGTTCTCGTCTTTTAAAACAAAAGACGACTTTTCAAGCCTTCCACAACATGCACATTCCGATATCAACCATAAACATTACGGTCCTTTATTCCGCCACAGTTGCGTAAAAAGCCTGATTTCTCATCCAAAAGCAAACTATGCATAAGTTCGATTGGACAAAGTCAGAGAGATACCCACAAAAACGCAGGAATAAAAAGAAAAAACCTAAATCATTGAAAATACACTTCTTTTAAAATCATCAAAATGAATAATTACTGATGTAAATTATTACTCCTTCTACTAAGACTAATCTCTCGATAAAGAGAAGTGGATGGAGAATATCGTGGCTTTTCGCTATTGTGTTAAACTTCAGACTAGTTGTTAGGCTAGTCTAACAACAATGTTAATTGTTTTCCATGTTTACCTGTTATGGTATTAAAATCCTTATTTGAAATGTCTGAAGGTCTGCTTTTATTTCAATACGTAATCGTATGTATTTATAAAGGTTTATGATCTAGTGACGTTGTCGTTATGCGACGTCATGATTGTAGCGTGTTGGAAAACTCGGGAGAATCCTGCACATGCGTGGTTTCCTTGTCGCGTCAGTCCTCGGTGTAGTGCGATAGAGCTCGTCGCGGGCTCAGACGACGCGCGCCCCGCGTCGAGTGCGGAAGGCCATTACTTGTCAACGTCGATGCCTTTACTTTACATTCAGTGACACCAAACACTTCCGAAATAACTCGATTAAATAATTTTAGTGAAGTGTCTATCAGTGAACCCAAAAGTTTTTAATCATCAATCTTGTTAAGTTCTCCTTTGTGATATAGTTTTCTGTGACTGTGAATAGTGAGATAGCATTTTTGTCTTTTTATACGTGTTTTGAGTTCAAGTGTAATTTGCATGGTAATTAGTCTATACACATTAGTTGGTTATCGGGTATGTAGTTAATGCCAAGAGTTAAGAGGCCTTGCTTTATTGTGAGTAATTCATTCTAAAGTAGATGTTTTGTGTCAACAACAAACTTGTTTCATTTGTCAGCTGAGAGTTTTGCACAACTCTACATCACTCAATGTTAGTTACCATGAGTCTTGAGAAGGTACGGAAGATGTTCATTAAACTGGGTATGACTAACACAGATTCATGTGTGTAGGTACCCATGATAAGTCATAAGTTTTTAGTTTCGCTTAAATCGTCGCTACGAGAATTTGCTAAGGTTGATGACATTTTTAAAGAGTTTTTTTGTACATGTCGTTGTTAATTACGATGTGGTATTTATTTAAAAGGTAGGTTGCTTCAACGATTTATCCACTATTAAAACAAAGCTCATTAAGATGAATATTCGTACGGGATTATGGTTAATTAGTACAGCATTAAATTGTTGTTACAAATTTTAAAATTTACTTTACAGATTCATAGATGCATGTAGTGACAGTGAAATAACTAAAGAAACAAAAATATATAAAAAACACATAAGAGAGTAAACGTAAAAAAGGGTAAAAATTAAAATAATTCGGACAGGTGGCTTATTTATTTTATTTAAAAATACAACATCTAAAAAACAAACACGATCATCAAGATGCAAACATAAACCCGAAATATCAAAGAATGCACATATACCATCACAGATTCCGTACCTTAATAAATGCAAATGTTATTTCCATTAAACCATTTGGTGCTTACCTTCATGTAATCTATCAAGACAGACTTATCTAATCATGTCTAAATAATCAAAATGTAAAATAAGAAACTCACACAAGAAAAACATTCAAGTGAAAGACTACACGTATTAAAGTAAATAAACAAACTGCATTTTATAATTTTGTACTATTATTTATAATTCAGTAATTATTGTAACATAATTCTCTCATCCACTGATAATAAGCTAGCCTACTGACTAGATAATGAGAAAACGTATGAACACTGAACACAAAGCCGTACTGTATAAGGCGCACACGCAAAAAGTCGCGGTTTATAAATACCTATGAGTAGTAGATGCGATAATAAGGACGTTTGGAATTCAGGTAGGATTTTAAAAACCTTTTCGGTTCTTTGTACGATGTGCACCTGACGCCTGTTGTCGGCCACCTGTCGTTTTCACTCGAATTCGGTGTTCTTGTTGTATACAAGCGTTGAGTTTAAAATTGCCCGTGTACAAATATCACAACAATAACATAATTTGTAAAATAAGTAGGTAAATTAAAAGTTTTACTTTTTGTTTTTCTCCTTTGTTATCTCTTCACCACCTTTGATTGACTGGTAGAGAATGCCTAAGGCATTAAGTCCGCCTTTGTACTTTTTTGTTGCATAAAGTTTAAATAAATAAATTATGTTCAAGTGCCCCAATTACCCGTCCACCATTTTAGCTCTATGGTATCGCAAGGACTACGCAGCGTCCACGTGGCTTTAACGTATTCATATAAAACGTATGTCGGATGACCTACAATTTTTATTTATTGTAAGTCGATTCTGGGAAATTGAAAATTCTATTTCCGAGAATCGACTTTCCTGTGAAAAACTGATGTTAAAATCTCCGCGGAATTACTGAAAGTATGAGGATTATATTTTCTCTGAACTGGAGAGTACCTACCTAGAGTTTCCAATAAGGCAAAACCATTTTTTTTAAAATTGGTCTTACAATTAATTGGTCTTTTAATTAAATAATAATAATAATTCTTTATGCTTTATACCTTGACACTTAAGGGTAGGGATAATAAGATACTAATAGGATTAAGTAAAACAAGATTTTGTTAAGTTTTAAACCTTAGTACGTGGGTATATATAGAGACATTGATTTAAATTGTGCATTTAATAAACACGAGTGCCGTTATCAGTCGTCATGTCGAGTCAATCGATTGTTTTTGTCGTTAAAGGTAAGTACTGTAATTGCAATCTTGATAAACTTTGTATTCAAATGATATTTATCTTATAGGTAAAAGTAATATTAAACGTACAAAATCGTTGTAGGTACGTTCGTATCGTTGTAATTGTTGTTGTTGATTTTTTGCGAAGGTCCTGTTGCAGAGTAGGTACCACCTACTGTGCATTTTCGTCCTGGGTTCAATTATGTCACAATATTTTGTAAATATTATAATGTTACATAGTCCTTTGGAGTAATGCGCTAAGGGCACTGAAGGAAAAATAGCCGAATTGAAATTATATTTACAGTTAGCAAATATTTAGTCAGTCACTTGCAAACAAGCAACAAAGAAAGTATTAGGAAACGCAATTTTTAAACAAATCAAGAATCTTTTATGTTACTGGCGTATAACTAAGTACTTATCGATATAAGTACCTAACCAAATAGTGACAGTGAATGTCGGTCACAACATATCACCGGTGGGTGGCAGGGCAAGCGTGATAATGAGGATGTCTCATAATCCCATATCTGTCTCCGAACGTTTATGTCGCACCTTTCCTACAATAAGAGCTAATCTAAACTGTTTAATCAGTTGTATAATGCACACAGTTATGTTTGGCTTTCCTTCAAACTACATGACTCATTCCGATCAACAGAACATTACTTATGATGTGCAGTTTATCTTTTTTTTACTCCACGTCATGTATACAACGAGTACAATTTAATCCCCGCGAGTAACGGGATTTTACTCTAATCATTCAATGAAAATATACAATGACACATGCTTGTGATCACAAAGTCGGCAGAATGCGTGTTGATTGCGCGACCTTATCTTCCGACCTAGACCTTTGTGATTGTCCTTGATGTTCATCTAATCTAAAATAGTGACAATCAATTTATTTTTAGTTACAGAATGTAATTGTTGTGTGCGACAGTTTTCATGAACTTTGTAAACATTGATGACTCTAGTTGATACCATATCTTGGCATTAATTACATAACCGTTTAGTTGAATGGGTTTTAATTGATGAATCCCGAGTTTTCTACAGCACTCATCTCTTTGTGTTAGGCACCACTGCAGCACAAACTGGCAGGATCCGTAGTGTGAAGGAGTCGCGATGAGTGATATCGTAGATGACGACAGTATTTCGGTGGAGCACGTGGAGGTCGGTTGAGATGTTGGTGCGGGGGTGTGTGGGGGGCGAGCTGCGGCACTCGCTGGCCGAGCGCACCAAAGCGCTGGCGGCGCAGTGCCACGCGCTGCGCTCGCCGGCGCGCGCTGACCGCAGCTGCGAACGCCGTCGGACCAGACACCGAAAATCACAAACGCGGTGGTATGTCAAAGTAAGTTTAGTTCCAGGATTTCAATCTGGGACATGCAATGGAGTTACGGACCTTATGACATGGTACACATCCATCAGAACATGATGAACCATTACGGTGATAAAATAACACAATGATGTTTCTGAAAACACTAGTAATTCACTGAAAACGGAATACGCACATCACACATTTCACTGAAAATGCAGAGATTTCATTTGCAATCTCTTGTTTGGTGTGTTTTTTCAACCGACTTCAAAAAGGAGGAGGTTCTCAATTCGACGCGTATGTTTTTTTTTTTTTTTTTAATTTTTGTATATTTGTTCTACGATTATATATGTTGCTAATTGATAATACATAGGTACCTACATAGTTTAAGTTATATGTATTAGGTACTTAAAGTGTGTCTAAAATTATATTATTGCTATTATAAAGAAGTAAGTAAAACTGTTTTATTGTAATAGAAGTACTAATCTTCAAATATATTTTTTTACTGATTGAAAGATACATATTTGATCACAATTGATTTTATTTGATTATGACCTTTTTAATGAGGTCTTTGTATATAATATATTTAAAAAAAAATCCTTACCTTGGGAAAGTAGTTTGTTACCATGAGTACAATTATGAGTATAAGTATCGATCACTAATTATCACTAGTCACCCTACAAGTACCCATTATATGTTATAATTTTCCAATTTCCACGCAGACGGAGTCGCGGTAAAAGCTAGTGATGAATGAAGCAGGTTTTTTGGGTTTATAATATATATTGTAAACAAACAAGTCAAATTAAAAAACCAAATG
This sequence comes from Hoplodrina ambigua, assembly GCA_949774945.1. NCBI lineage: Eukaryota > Metazoa > Arthropoda > Insecta > Lepidoptera > Noctuidae > Hoplodrina > Hoplodrina ambigua. The sequence continues at coordinate 5,068,849 of OX458969.1, read as the reverse complement.
CAAAAGGAGTGGCGCACTGCAAAGTCATATTCTCAGAACTCGAGTCACTCCTTCTAAATCAACTTCATCAACACTTTTCGTTTTATTGATAAGTCACAAAGATAATGTAAGTACCTCAGGACGTATTACACACCGGATACTGATGATTGTTACAAATCATCTCAATGGATGAATCAATGTATTCTATGATATTTACATGACAAAATGATCTTCGGCCATTCGTTGACTCATTCATTCTCATCGTGAATACATAAATGTACATAACTATAGCGTATTGATTGAAAATATTAATAAGGCATAGTAAGGTACTTATTCTTTTTGTGTAAAAACAATTTAAATTTTCAAGGTTATAGAAATATAAGTATCATAATATAGTATGTACTTATATAGTCGTTTTATAATCAAAGCCAAATTTTTTTCTCTCTTTGTTTCAACTTAATTGGATACATTGCTGATGTCATTCTTTCTTCTTATCACTTCGCCAGTTTTGAATAAATTCTAACCGGATATATCCCATCATAATTTGCAAAAAAATCATATAAAAGTGTTTGTAAACTACCGAATTGAAGATGATGATATTTACATAGGGGTTCGAGTGCTACTTTATTTCTAAAATAGGTATGATGGGCCTTGATACCTAACGTTTTTCGCGTATCCAACTTTTAACCTAGATGCCATGAACTAATAAACCGGTTTATGTGGCAGAATTCGTAGATGAATGATTTAATAATGTACCTATTGATTCTGTATGCGTTACAATGTTTTGACGTCATTGGTGTTTAGGTTCTTGATTCATGCTGTTACAAATCTGAACGCTTCTCAGTAAATTCTTGCTACTTTAGGAAGTCGGTCGAAAACTGGTGTTTACGGTTCAAGTTTTAAGGTTTTTTTTTGTTTGCTTGTATTTACAGTATTACAAATATTTTCATTCCATGGGAGAAAAAATCGCACAAGTTCCTATGATAGGTAATATAAAATAGCAACAGTGTTTAAATATTTAGTTAATTTTGCAATGAGTGTCAGTGAATCGTCTTATCGGGTACGTCTGCAGGCTTCGTTAACAATGCAGGTCAAGGCTTGAGATATGTGAGCGTCAGTGACGGCGGCGGCTCACGCGCATAGGAATGCACGCGGATTGCGCTCGAGAATGCGGCTGGCTGTTATGCGGGCCCTGGATACAAGTACTCAGTTATTTGGTAAATATTTACTATCTGGAAACTATCTACATAAGAATAGGTATTCATATCATTTGTTATCAATTGCCTAGTAACTGATACATTTTAAGTAAAAGGTACATATCTCACTTTTTCAGTTCACTATCACCCTGTTTAGATAAAAAACGAGACGACTTTTGGAAACGTTGTTTGAGGACTATTTAGAAGTAAATAGAAACACATTGGGTACCTATATGTTCGTATGGGGGCTATAATCTGTTATTAAATGGAGAATCAGGACGAGGGGTGAAATAGGTCATGGGGTGGGCTTTGGGCTCACAAATGAAGCGACTTGAAGGACGTCCTTGAGATAAGGGCACCTTTATCACTTCGTGGCCCCGAAAGATTTAAATAATAGATAACAGATGTTATTTTATGATATGAATTATTTAAGAGTATGAGTAGGTTACCTGTTGGTTCCAAAACTCGTATTTAGTGTGGTGATAATTATTATCTAAACAAAAGCGTATTTGTGACTGACTCGTTTGTAGCTTGTGGCACAAGTACTTTAGCTGTGAGTTCGTATGAATCATAACTTCGTTAGTGACGAATCGCTTGTGGACGTACAAAGGTGATCGAATTATAATAGGTACACAGTGTTTCTAGACCGATTTTCCCAGAATTTTGTGGCCAAATGTAAGCAATGTTGTCTTTCTTTGAATTATACAAAATAATTGTATTTTAAAACCGTGATGTAACCAAGCCAGTAGGCCTATCTACTTTGCTAAGATGTTTTTATTTACGTAGTAACACTTAACAGTGGTCGGTACCTACTTAGTTTAAGTATTACTACAACAGGAAAATATTTTTTAAAATTACAGACATTGAAGAAGTGCTCATTAGTTTTTGCCAAAAGGCTCAAACAATATCTACTTACTATACTTACTTCACTAAGGCTAGGGCCAGAGTTATGTCATTAACTTCGAGTTAGTTCCTAACTCGACCTTTAACATTTAATTGTAATTCAATAACTCTGAATTAAGCTTTTTGCAAAAAAATCCGATAGATATTTCAAAAGGATACATAGTACATACATACATTAGTTGTCTGTTAGACATTTTAGGTAACCAACGTATCCTAATCATTATAAGTGCCCTAATAAGCGTTTTTCCGGAAAATTGATCATCCATGTTTTTCATGATTCTTTGTCTAAACATTTAATTTGGATAATACCTTCATAATAAATTCTACGAATAATATGATGGTAAACTAATATTTTTTATAACCATCATGTCGAATGCTATTTGCCGAGTGCTATTTTCTGGCGTAGCAGTAAGAGTCGACATACGAAAATAGGTCAGCATGGTGCTTCAAGCATGAAGGATTCTTGAGTTCTAACTAACAGCCACCTGGCTTCTAATTGTGTGCTATTGTCATTTTTATACATTACAAAATAACATAGTCATTCTTGTTTGGTTTGTTTTGAAATGGGTAAGGGTTCTTTAAGAATTTGTTTAAGATTCAGTGATCTTTCTGTGAGCTCTTCTTATCGGTTTCGTTATTCAGCAAGTTGGTCAGTTAATTAGCTCGATGTTAATTACAGCACATCGTATTGCATGGCTATTGTAAGTAGTGGGTCACCCAGTGTCTGAGGTGGCCTGAGGTCGTCGTCACCGTGACTATTCGGTCCGATGCTCGATACGTATCGATTGCAGAGGTGCCGACGAACTCAGACTTGCTTATTTTATGACTAGAAACGAGTATTTTGAACTTAGTTAATTCTTTCCCCTTTCATACGAATCATGCGGAGTTAATTAGCAGCCGTGATAAGTTTACACTCGTGAAATATCTTGAAGTGATTGATGTGCCATTTTATTTGTATTATGATTGTGATGGAAGCACGATTATAACATTGTTGCATACGCGTCCAGTATGATTAGATAGGTATCTATGAATCAGTAGGTAAACGACCGAAGAACCTTACACCACTAACAAATAGGACAACAATTAGTAGTAAAAAATTATTCACTCACCAAATTTTTCGGGATTCTTTCTATAAGATTAAGCATTTTCATATATGTTCTTTGAATAAAATTGTTATAAACATTTGAGAGAGAGTCTGTTATAAAGTATGCAAGATTTCACCATAAAAGTAGTCGCTTACTGCTTAGTATGTAAACTGTGATGTTTACGTCGAAACGAGCGAGGAAAGTAAGAAAATGTGTGCAGTGTTGTTTTTCAAATAAGGAATGGTGCGAGACACTCCTTTATGAGCTGCCTGTAGCCGTGGTGAACGTTACAAAAGGAATGACCGACATTTCTTAACATCGGTGTCAGCTTTTGCTTGCAGAATGTAAAGGGATGTTTCTTATGGAATCCAAATGAATGGGCATGTAACGTCGAGCATTCGGTGCCATGTTCGAAAGCTTAGTGTGATGTGGAGTATTTGAAGTTAGTATAAGGTTGCTAACGATGGCAATGTCTTGCCCAATAGTTGGTGGGTGTTTGTTTGTTCCGGGTAGCATCAGTCGCGGCGAGGGCGCGCCACCGGCCAAGCGCGTCCGTCACGCCACACGCCTGCCCCGCGTCGCACAATGCCCTCCGACTTCACCGCCGTCCTTTGTTTAACAACAGTTTTCTAATAACCACCGACCACTTTTTGCTCGTAGACACGGTTCAACAAGTTATAAGTAGAACATTGTCTATACTTACGTACTTTTATTTATAAATATGGGTGGGTGGATATCTACCTTAGGACTAAGTTCAATCTACTACGTATTTTCCGACAACGCGCGGCTGTCGGTAAATGAATAAAGAAAAGTTATAGGAAAAATCAAAGTTGATCAAGCCGAAAAGCAGTTGTTGGTATTGAATTAGAGTCAGTATACTCTTTGGGTTTATTGAGAGGTGGCGAGAGGGCGCGTACGTGTCAAAGTGTTGTACTCGAAACGAACAATTTTGTTTTAGCGCTTTTTGTAGTAAGGTAATTGTGTTAGTGTTCACAATTAAATTAATAAACCAAAATCGTTTTGCTGGGCTGTCATATACGCGCTTGGGGGTTGCAGACGTCACTTCATTATACAGGCGCGAAGGGATGGTATGGGACAGTAGGAGTGCGTCACTCGGGAGAGTCACTCGCCCGTCACGTCTGCCGTTCTATTTCAAGCACCGACACCTATTACCATCCCAGCCTCTTCACGTTTTATTGCCTTCACATAACAACCTACGTCATAAACGTATTAGAGATACGAATATCTTCAGCTTGTTAGTACTTTCTCGAGGTCAATAATCTTATCAAACTGATACAGGTGAGTGTGGAATGCCAATGTTGTGAGATAAATAAAAACCTTCATAATTCTCAGAATGATTGATTTTGTTCTTTTATTTCGTAGCAGGCCTACGAAATTCGTAGCAATTATTGAAATACTGTTTAGAAATCTATAATGCCCCACTGTCTGCGGGGCAAAGTCCTCGTATCATAGCATGCATTCTTTTCTTGCGCCTCCTCGTACCACTACGCGTCGTACCATTCCGGTGCGCGTCTAGGTCATCTCATAATTTCTTTCTCGTCCGTACTCGGCGGTGCCGTCTTCTTCAATCTTCAGGCACCCATTGCCTATAAACCTTTACACAGCCGACAATGTACTCGCGCCTTACGGGACCTGTCCAGTTCCATTCAGGTCTGGCAGCAGTGCCACCTTGAGGCTTGTTTGTCATGCCCAGCCTGGTCTGCTTTTCCAGATGTGGGGACAAAAAAGACATATCGGAGGATTGTCAGAATCTCTTCTCTCTTAATTTCCCAGATTTATTTTTTTGCCAAACTTAGTTTGATGGGCAGTGTGTGTGTGTGTGTGTGTCTTTCAGGCTAGGTAGACAACAGAAAAAGTTGCTTTTTTCCGTTATTACTTATTAAAACAAAGTCCATTATAAACATTAATAAAACAATGTCTAGCTGTCAGTCAGGACTTCAGACTTAAGCCTCTACAAAGTTCTTTTAAAAATAATTGCGGGCCAAAGTAGGTACATATTTCAGTCCCTATAGAAAAAAATCCAATATTCATTTTGATATGGCCAATTATTTCGATACGACGGCGCTGACTGACAGGAGTGACAGGTGCTGTCGGTAATTGGACTAACATGTTGTTAGGGCCTAGGGAGATAGATGGGGTGGTGAGGAAGTCCCCTATATTTACTCATCTACTATATGTATATAGACTACCTTGCTTTAAATTGCATGCCTGATCGATATATCCACTTACTGCTAACTTTCTAACAGTACTACAGGTTAAACTAGAATAAAATCGACGTCTGCCCTGCGACCTATATTCGTAAACACGATTCACAATTTACATGGTAGTGTTGATACATCGAATACCGACTATTCATCACGATGACTATGCAGTGAATAAAATGCCTTGACGTCCCGCAGTGGATAGCGTGCTAGTTCTTTACTGTAATTTGAACTTTGTAATTACACTTTTACCTTGAATTCTTCGATGAAATCCGTCTTACTACTCTGTTTTGACATGTTTAGTTATAGTAAAACCCAAAGATTTATTTTGTTTTCTAGGGTTTCGTGAGTTTAGATATACTACTTTACAAAGTAGTAATAAAATAATTGGATTGAAGGACGCAAATCAGCTTAAGACTGAAAATTTTCGTCGTATCCTTAGGTTGTCGTGTTCGTAGAAAGGTTCAATGTTTAGTCATGAGAGATTTTTCAAACGGTTGCGCATTTGTGAAGGGCTTCCAGATGGTTAATGCGTAGGACGTCAATCTATGACATCAATTGAAAAGAGCGTTGTTACTTGTCCCATCGATCGCTAGAACGTTCTACATACAGGTACCTACATAATGATAAAGAACAGTGCAAGTTACTTAAATAAAAGCTTGTAAAAATACACGGTGCTTGATTCTAGCCTTAATTACAATTAGTATTTGTACAACTTGGGTATTTCCTTGGATTTAACGAGATTCATTTTATAGGTTGAGTAAATCGTCAGAATCTGTGCTATAAAATAATGTTTATAATTTGGTTATCGACTTGGGTACTTACTTTCAAGAAGAGGTTCTTGACTTTAATGTCATTTTCATGAGACTGCATTATAATGAAATTCGCTAGGGTAAAAAACGCTTGCGTTCGAAAGCATAGTACGAAGGAAATTTGTGACAAATTAATGCGTTATTATCTTATAAGTGCGTTATTTTCTGATGTAACAATACTATACGTAGTACATTAGAAAATAGAGGTCAGGCGAGGTCACGCGGCGCCGGCTGGGCTGCTGGCGCGTTGTCAACTTGCGTAAAGCCTTACAATTCGACGTATCATGTAAATATATTTGTGGATTACATTTCATAGTTGAGGTTGTAATTACTTTTCACACCTGATTTTATATTCTTCACTTACTTACTAGAGCTCAGCTTCATAAAAATGTCCTTGGAGTAGAATCACAATAAACGATGCGAGCTATAATCCATGAAGCTGACTCTACGCTACGTAGAGTGTTAGATTGGTAAAGCTTATTCCTACTCTCCATGGAGGACTGAAGAAAGTTATTGTAGCACTGTAACAATAGTCATTTTGTTTAGTATAAAAAAATCCGGAAATTTAGGTTGTGGCGACCAAACAATGGAGACTGGCCAAGTAAGCAGGATGTCTTATAGAGCACAAGTGTAAGCACAAATACGGGTGCACTCCCTTTTCCCTCAGTCACATAATAATCCGATAGGACAGCAAATCGACTCGATCGAAGAGAGATCAGGCGCAGGACCAACGGCTTTACGTGCTTTCCGATGCAGGCGGTTGTGACAACCAACTCCCAAACTACGAGTTGCTGCTGAGAAATCCTTAATGGAAAAACCTTATAACTCTTCTTGCCCGATCTAGGAATCGATCCCAAGTAGTTCGCGGAAAGTGATATGTAGGTACTACATGTTCTACATAATCCGTAGTGAGGTGTTCATTTCAGTTTTCAATTGATTGCAACAACTTCGTAGTTGAGCGGGCAAGTTATTAATCGCTTCATTGAGTGCGCGCGAGTATAATATCGCTTCACGGCTACGATTCATTTTGACCAATACATAAGTACGATAAAACTTATTTACTTTTCCCCACGCTAATGTTTGCTCGTTAACAGTTTAAAAGAAATGTTATCGATAGGCAAATGTTGATTTTAGAATTAGGTTTGGCGGCATCAAACTTGTTATATGCTTGCTTAACGATAAACTACTCACTTTATTTGTAGGTTCTTTGCTCGCCTCGACGTCTAATGCCTCTCAGCATTCGTCCAAAGCAAATGCTTTTTCCTGAAATACCTACTGTTTTTGAACGATGAATGTTTCTGTTGTCAAAGCTTGTTTGTTTTTTTTTGTCTGTAAGAGATAATCTCCGGAAGTAAACATTCGTTAACTGATAGAAAGTTACACCACAGCCGGTCGCCATCGGTTGTTTTATGGTATCCATAATGGTTTTCTGAAGCTAGTAAATAATATTATACAACTTGCGTAATGCCGCCAAACAAACATGTAACCACCGTATTTTATTAATTTGTCTAATTTTATTTGAATATCTCGACAGTTTACATAACAACGATGCAACCAATGCAAAATTATCATTTTATGTTTAGTAAAGCAAGTTAGATGAAGTAAAATAATAAGACAAACAGCGACAGCACAGTGCCTTATTAAAACTTTTATAAGTACAGTACCTAGGTACCCATATGCTCGCTGTTCATTGAAAGGTAGGTATGTCATCTCTCTACTTGTTCTTGTTGGTCTATTATTTTGTCCTCTAATATGCACTTCTTATGCGTGCGTGTGAGGTGTGAACTTGTTCAGCACTATTGCTGATGACACTGCAAAGGTTGAGTCTATTTAGTTGAAACATAACAGAGAATATTAATGTATTCGCGTTTGCCTAGGTATTAAAAGTTATTTGTAGGTAAATCTGCTAATCCTACCTACTTACGCTAATAGGATTATAATAAGAAGTGGTCCCGTTGCGTACCTACATTTAAGCTTGTTTGATTCGACTCACACATACATAATATGTGGTGGCACGTGTTGTCGTGTTATGAAGCTAACACCTGGGTACAGGGGCGGCGCGGGCGCGTCATTGATGTACTCTATCGGAGTTTTTCACGCGATCTCTCCACGAAGAGAGCAGTCGCCGTGCGCCCGCGCTGCAGCGCCAGCGTTTCTGTATTGCCTACATTATACATATTTTGTAAACTTTTTATTATTATTTCTATAATTGATTGTGATTGTTACGTTACGTGTATCGTACAGTTATGCAATTCATTTTTAAAATTCATTGGAAGTCAGTTGGTAACATTCTCAATATTAAATGTGTGAAAGTTTTTGATAGACTGTGATAGTTATGCGATGTCCATGTAATATGCAAATTTACGATTTCGTAATATCCACGTAGGAAAATGTGACGGTAATTACACAGTTTATTAGACTGTAGCGCAGTACTTCATAGTAGAAAACTTGTTGTTATCGAGGGAGAGTTCGTTTTGGATCATTTAACGAGTGCCAGTGATTAAGAGGTGATAGTGGAGCTTAATTGCCTGAATCGATTAAAAGTTGCGTAGTGTCGGCTCTGGAGCCGGATGGAGCCGGATGCCGCCGAGGTGGACAAGTGTGCCGCTGCCGGCGTCCGTTGCGATTTCTCCCGCGTCACGCACGTCCGCGCTGCTCGCATACTCGCTCGCCTCTCGCCGTTGATTGATCCAATTATTGAATTACTAGATTTACATGTGGACGTATTGTGGCGGCCGCCGGCACTGTGCGCAGTAGGTAGTGAAAGTGAGCGTGATGCGGGAAGCGCTCAGCTGAGGTGACGTCGCGTGGCGTCGCGGACATGGGCCATGTGGAGGATCTGCGGCGTCAGTAAGGCCGAACCCGCGCTGTTCGCTCGTAACCTAGACGATGATTATGTAAGCACACGCTGTTACAAACAACACATACCTAGCTGCAATCAACAAGACTATTATGACATATGTTCCTTATCTTTACAACTAAACACGTTGTGGCAATGTCCCTATAAATAGGTACAAACGATGACTAAACTATAACTTGAAGCTGTATGCACTTGAAAGAGTGCACACGTTCAATAGGTGTCATATGCATTTAACACGATAAAGAAATAATGTCTTCTACCTGTAAATACTCGGTTATGAAGTTCTCTATGTTATCCCTTGTGCTGGATACCTTCGGCGACGCAGACAATATAAGTGGAATTAGTTATCTTCCTAATTTGAACCGTCATGATGATGTAGGATGAACTGAGCTGGAATATATTGTATATGTTATTCATGAGAAAATGTTGGTGTTGAACTATTATGTTGACCTGTTGATGGTGTGTTCCAGCAGCCGACATGGCGGTTGTGGGGCGAGGAGCGCGTCGACGGCGCCATCTACACCGTCTACCTGAAGAAAGTTCGCTACCACCGACCGACGCGGAGTGCTTCTAGTGTGAGTATACTTAAACATGATGTTTGTTCAGGTGCTCTAGTGGTTCCATGCATGACTGCTGAATGTAGACCCTAGGTTCCAGTTACATTTTTCCAAACCGTTAATCGAATACGATTTTTTTTGTAGCCGCCCGGAGTCTGAATTTAAAACCGGTTAATGGGAACAGACTCGCCTCTATTACCTACAATAACTTAGAAAATACCTTCTACTAATACTTACAGCCTACACTTTGGGCGATAACAGGTGCAACATGTCAGTATTAGATTCCATCATCCCATAATCCTGTACACAGTAGGCGAAAGGATCTAGGTATTACATTAGTAGATAGTTTTTATTTCACGCGAATCGTTATTCAAATGATTGAATTAAAAAGGTTTTAAATATTAGTTAGGAACGCGTGTTATAATGAACATTTACACAATATACGCAAGTAAGACAATGTAATTATAATTATGTATGCTTATTTCATAGTCATCACACTACCGTGACTTGATGACCTATGAGGGATCGCTTAGGTGGGCAACGCAAACAGTTTACTTGTATTTAAAATAGTAGTATAATTGAACACTACTGTTGTCGAATCAATAATCGAATATGTTGAAACGATATTATTTTTATTTGATGTTATTTTTGCAATTCAAAATTATTAAGTATTGTTATTTGTAACTTTTTAGCATTATCGGTAATTATTTCTGTTTTTACAGTGTGAAAACAGTGTAACAAATTACATTAGGCATACTTAGCTCCAGTTTACTTACAACATAACTGCAATGTTTTCTTACATAATAATGAGACGGTAAACTACATAATTATAAACGTTTAACTCATTTTAATAAGCATTAAAGTTAATAATAATCTATAGTTTAGTTTTAGTTTTTTAGTCAATAAAAATCAGCTGATCCACACACTGTCGAGCAATGAGATGCAAATGTATGGATGAACTGATTTTATTTCGCAATTTCAGGTTGGGTCCCGTTGTAAAAGTTGGTCATAATGATGAGTACAATGACCCCTTTTCAGGTTTCTGGTAAACAAAATACTAAACCTGTACATTATAGATCATCCTTTTCAATATAAAATTCTGCATGTTTTGATTATTTATCTACACAATATAAGCCTAAAATAGCCAATTCGTCTTGAGCAGGCGTATTGATGCCTCGTGATGGCGCTCGTGCCTTCTCTAGATGTGAAGATGCGTTTGCCCAACAGTGGGACAGTAATGGGCTGGTATTATTTTAATTTATTCATTTCACCAGTATAATCCAGTTAGGTGTTCAGTAATTACTTTGATAGTGATGTAATTAACAGATAGGTAAAATGATGCTACTACTCAGCAGTTTTACACAATAAAGGTACTTTCATATTCCACCGTAGCATTTATAGCACTTGTATGTCTCCCAACAAACACATTTGTGATAGCATTATTGGTTCATTGTTATGTATTGTATTCGTTTATGCAAAATGTAGCTACGTAACAGTCTCGATTTGCGGCATGCGATAACATTTTGTAGAATAAAAAGTCGCTATAAAACATCGCGGTTTAGTCACAATCTGACAGAGCTATTTTCATGTTCATATATTTACTGGTACTGTTAACTTCCCGGATGACCGACAATGGTGTACAAGGTTGTACATGACAATTACTGAACATAATTTTGGTGCGGCATACAATTTTAATTCTTTATTACCGTGTAGCTTTTAATTAGTGGGTTCTGTAATGTGTGGTTTATCTCAATCAGCAGAAATATACATCACTGTGGGTACGATTTTAAGTGAGCGCGCATTGCGATTCAATTCCGAATGGTAATTTTATTGCAGAAGTGCGACATTTGAATTTATTTTAAAATGCGCGATAAAATAATTACTACCACGAAGTAGGTACCAAAAGCGTCGTTAAAATGGTGCTGTAAAAATTGCTTCGCTGTGCTCGCTTGCTCTTAAATGCATGAGCAACTATGAAGCAAATTAACAAACTATAGGAATGTTTTACCTACATGAGCTCCAAGCCCGTACTTGTTTATTGGAAGGTTGTACATAGCTGTTGCCTTGAAAGTTGAAACCATTATTAGCCATGATCAGGTAATGCGAACAGTTTCTCAGCAAAATGTTCTTTGTGTTTTTTATTGGTTCAATTTTCAGAAAATGATTTTTGATTACGGTAAACATACAACAGTACAGCAATAAAGGGCCCCCGAGACATAGTTGAACACTTTTGTTTGTGTCCAAACTGTAAATTCCATTATTCATTCATAATTTTGTTTCACTGTAATTAAACTTACGTCTTTAAAACGGGTGCCTATAGTATTAGTGATGACACGTTCAATGACGTCAGTAATAAGAGCGTATTTTCCTACAGATTTGAGTTGTATAAGTCAATAAATTATTACGAGCATTTAAAGAGCTCATGTTATAAAACATTAACAATATTTTAAATGATAAAGAGAATACTAAACACGCACTACCTACCTACGAAACAATTTAACAATACCTACATTCTGTTAAAAATTCACATCGATGTTTGTTAAATTTTGCGCTTTGCAATAATATTGATTTTCAGCACTGCGAGGCCATCAGCTACGTGTACCTGCACTGATAGCAACAGAGCACAACACTCAGCTGTTGACAAAGACACTGGCATAATATGCGGTATAAATATGAATCATACCTATTCAGTCACATTGTTGCCATTCGTTACTTATCCTCCTGACATTCCCATGAGGTTTGCGGAATCCGGTATTACAGAATTATTTGTAATCTTAAAAAAATTGATGCGAATACACGTAAAATATTAAGAGAACAATGGTTGAATGAATGTACAACAAAGTGTTTTCCTTTCATTATAATTATTCCATTCTTCATTTTGCTTTCTTACGTAAAGAATTCTGGGAAAAAAAAATACTTGATTCAAAGACTGACCTAAGTAAAAGCATTATCGAAAATCTGGTTGATGTAAAAATTTGTTTACTCCAATGAGTACACTGAAATCCCACTTTAATCTTTTTGTATAAATATTAGACCATAATAACTTTTAAGTACAGTTCGCTTAAAAGATTATTGGTGTAGTAGGTATATTTAAGGTATTTTACCTATTATCTCCTAACTAGTTATCTAGTGCTATTGGTTTTATAAAGACTCTGAACCGAATTAAAATGCTGTGGTTACTTACATGTTATGGATTTATCACTTCCAAAACTACATGATCTTATAAACTAAATGCTACTATAGGATCAACATTTATCATCATGTATTTAAAAGAGTGCCGTGGAGTTTCTTGCTCGTTCTTCTCCATAGAGGCCTACCTCCGTTTTGGAACGAGCAACTAGCTTCAATTTTCGGACTAACTGACAGACTCCTTGACAATTCAAAAGTGCCTGTAATCGGTCTAATTGAAATAAATGTTTTTGACTTTGACTTTGACTTATCTTAAGACTATTAATTTAAGCTTCATACTCGTTGTTCAAATAGCACTTATCAGACACTTGGTCCTATAAATGTTAACATAGTATAAAACAAAGTCGCTTCTTTCACGTCTTTTTTATCAAAAGATATAATGATTCAAGAGGAAGGTTCATATGGTAATTAAGTAATTTATAGTTAGTATCTACATTGCAAAATTACGCAAAGCCGAGTCGGGTCCTTAGTGTATTATGATTTAGTGCAGTATAATGCCTACTTAGTTATTAAAATAAATGCTCCCAAGTCTACTAATGCCTGTGAAACGTCATTATAAGAATGAGAGTCTAAACAATGCTTATTGAAACAGGATTACTTTGCTGGTTGCGTAGGATAATAATTAAAATATAATCAGTGTTGAAATATGAATGAGATATTCATCCAAATGGTGTATTAATATCATTTCTTCAGTACAAAACGTGTATAAAGACAGTAAAGGTATTAGGTACACATTATTCGTAAACAATGAGCGAAACACACGAGAGTATAAATAGTGACATGTGATGAGACTGGGAACCTGTAGTCATTAGGTAGTATCTTTAGTTTTGTTGGCTGATCTCACAATAGCTTGACGTCTAAATTGCATAAAATTACGTTTCTACATGTACATTGTACATAAAATTACTTGAATACAGTGTGGTATTATGTCTGAAGCTGGCTTTGTTCTGTGCTCGTTTAATTAGCTTTTTATCTATTCAGTGGGGTTCACTTAAAATAGTTGAATAATTAAATTACATTTACAATTTGGTTTTATCACTGTTAGAAGATTCATTTCATTTAAAATACTTGACACCTCATAGCGAAATACAAGTTTACCGAATTATCACTTTAAGACGCAAATTACTCTAGGTATCCTTCTATTCAATAGTTATATACTACCTACCTATATAGGAGTAGGACTTATTGCCTCATTGCATTGCACATACTTTACCTGTTTACTTTTTCAAAAGCTATTAAATGATTGACACAGGTCATTCATTACAATTGGTTAAACGGTGTGGAGATGACAATAACTAGGATACTAAGTAAGTTGTTTTCATTGAACTAACTACTATACTTTACCACGTAACAAGTACCTAAAGTTCGTCACCTAGTTATCAAAGTATGTCAATTCCTTTAGGAATCCCCATTTCAAGAATAATTTTCGGTTGATATGACACATAAAGCCACAAGGCTTTATGTGTCGTTGAATGGCATTAATTAAAATATTCATTTTCTAATTCATGAAACTTACACAAATATTCTTGCTACTAGTAGTAGGTACCGTGGGATCGTTGTGAATGACGCAAAATTGTGCGCATACACATATAGGTAGGTACTTTCCTTCGCTTAGGTATTAGACTATGTAGTTGGTGATTTTCCTCATTTTTGTTATAAATTCACAACATATCATAATTGAGTCATGTTGACTTGCAAACTGGAGGTTTATTACTCATCGGGATAATAGTATTAAAGAGATGTTTTCAAATAAAAGTAACATGAAAAGAATTTGTGTAAAAGGATAATCCGTTCCTATGTTTCTATACCTAATACACACAAAACATACATGACACATGGTACAAAAGGTACGAGGTAAGGTAAGGTCTGAAGGCACGACTAAATATATAACATAACATAAATAGATAAATACTACTCACAATTAGTGCGAAAGTAAGCTTGAACGACTACCCATTTTTTTGTGAGAATAGTAAAACGCAAAACGTTAAAACGTAAAATGGGCACTATAATTATGCTACGCATCGTAACCACGAATTCGTTTTCCAATATCATTGCAACAGTTTCTTAGGAAGGCCATGTAAACTACGGACCAATATGATGGTGGCACTAATGTTATTTTCGATTATTTGTTTCCAGGAGTCAGATGACGAGATATCCCATCTGGAATGGGAGACGGTGCGCGTTCGCTTCGTGAAGGCGGGCACCGTCGAGCGACTGGTGGAGGCGCTCGCCACCGATGATGGTGAACTCGAGTCCACATACGTTAACGTATTCCTGGCTACTTATCGGTGAGTATTATAGTTATACCTATATAGAACATTGATATCTCTTTTGCACCGAACCGTTTCCAAATTTATCTTAGTGATATCTCGCATTCATATTACTTTATGATTGATATGCAAAGACCGTGAACTGAATGAAAAATATTATGGTGATGTGTTCACCCTACTTAGTGATGTTTTGCAATATGCAGAAAAAGTTCTTGTTGTCTCTTCTTGTCAATTGGTAGCAAACTATTGAAATCATAAAGGCGGATTGACGGTCTCATCATGATTGGTGATCTCTGTCAGACATGCAACTATTGTTTACATTTTGTTTCTTTTTAATTTCAACATATCGTTAACCCTTCCAGTTCGTTTGCGGAGTGCAGCCGTGTGCTCGACCTTCTCTTGCGACGTTATGAAGCGTTGGCCGCAGAGGAGGTACATCCAACAGCCGTGGACACATCGCTGCAACACCGAAAGTGAGTCTTAAATCGTTTTATATGCATTGAGTGTGCTTAATTTGTTACGCTTTTTCTCTTAACAATGTTTCGAAGCTAATCATTGTGTTACATCGATTTTATTCTACGTTGTAATGTTTTCTTCTAAGTGTCTTATATAAATAAATCAAAATCAAAAGCGTGAAAACGATCACTGCTGAAAATATGAGACAACTTATTTTTTAAAATTTAATTATAAATGTGATGCACATCTTCGCAGGTGTATGTATCAAATATGTTGTGACGTAAATGTTTCAGGACTCTGGTCGCGTGTCTCCATGTGTGGCTTGACACGTACCCGGAAGACTTCCGCCAATCCCCGCACCACCCCGCACTGCAGCAGCTACTCGCCTTCACACAGGTTCATCTACCTGGGACGGAACTACATACGAAGGTATGCATTTAAAGCTTTTGCAATACCGTATACCAATTAACTACAAAAGTTGGTAGGTAGATAGTAATTACCAGCTCAATCTTAAGAAATTGAGCGGCTGGTAACATCTGAATAAAATAAAATATTGTTTGAAGCCAATATGGGTGTGATTTTTCAGGTATTACAGAAGTTAGCAGTATTCAGTGCAGAACGCAATGGTGGGTGCGGCGTGGGCGGGCTGTGCCTGGCCGCCGGCATGCGCGTGCCGGCGCACCACACGAGCGCGTACCGCCTGCCGCACGTGCCGCACCGACACTTCGCAGAGCAGCTCACCCGCATGGACATGGAGCTATTCAAGAAGCTCGTGCCACACCAGTGCCTCGGCGCTGTCTGGTCCCGCAGGGATAAGGACCGTAATCATGACGCAGCTACAGTGTTAGCAACAGTTAACCAATTCAATGCTGTATCTTTTCGAGTCATTTCGACAGTCCTGGTAGAACCTAACCTTAGGCCGCTCGAGCGCGCCGAAATCTTAGCGGCCTGGCTCGATATTGCCCGGGAACTGAGGGTGCTTAAAAACTTTTCTTCATTAAAAGCTATCATTTCCGGACTACAGAGCAACCCTGTGTACAGACTGAGAAAGACGTGGGCGTTACTAGCCAAAGAGAAAGCCGAGTTGTTTGACGAACTTGCGCGTATTTTTAGTGAAGACAATAATCGGTGGGCTCAGCGAGAGTTACTGATGCGCGAAGGGACGGCAAAATTTGCAGACACTGTAGGCGAAAACGATCGTCAGCTACAAAAATTACTACACGAACGGGGTTCCCCTGGGGTTAGTCACGGGACCATCCCTTACCTTGGAACTTTTTTAACTGATCTTACTATGATTGATACCGCCATTCCTGACACGGTAGCTGATGGATTAATTAATTTCGATAAGCGACGGAAAGAATTCGAGGTTCTCGCGCAGATTAAATTATTACAGGGTGCTGCCAACGCCTACCACTTGCCCCAAGACTCAATGTTCGATAGGTGGTTTGACTCGGTCATTGTGCTGGATGACCGGGAGTCTTACCAGCTATCTTGCCAGATCGAACCACCGACCAATCCACCCAAAGAGAGGCGACCGAAGAAAATAAACGATTCAAATAACCACGGTCACAGAAAGAACGACTCGATCGCCAGCACGAGTTCGAGTAATAGCTCACAGTTCTATTGTGAGACGGATGGCACGGGTACAGCTTGGAAGCGAGACAGTCTAGAGAGGCGGGTGTCGCCGACGAGACTGTCGCACGGGTCGTCATCATCGTCTCTGCCATCGTTGGATGTCTCACTGTCGAGTGCGAACAGTGGGCAGAAGCCCGCCAACGGCAAGGCGGGAGGTGTTAGCCCGGCCGCCCCAGGCGTGCGCTCGGGCCCGGACTTCTACATCATCCGCGTGACGTACGAGTCTGACTGCGCGGAGACCGAGGGCGTGGTGCTGTACAAGTCCATCATGCTGTGTAACAACGAGCGCACGCCGCAGGTCATTCGCAACGCGATGCTCAAACTCAACCTCGATGGCGATCCTGATGGATACACCTTGGCGCAAGTTCTGCCCGAGAAAGGTAAATATATTATTTATACCATTTTCTTTTATTTTTAGAATTATCTAGATTTTTATTGTCCAGTCAAAACTACACCACCATCCATTTTATCAAACATAGTAAATATCATACAATAAACAAAGATATTGTTACAGAAATGCTGCTCCCTGCTAACGCAAACGTGTACTACGCAGTAAATACTGCGTACAACCTGAACTTTATACTGCGCCCGCGCAAGACACAGCAACAAGAACCGATAGTTAATGGAAAATCGCGCGGTAAGCGCCCTTGATCGCACAGTGACGTTTCGATAGACAGTTATACTCAAAGGACTCCTACAGGTATAAATTTATACTATAGCGAGAGACGACAGTTCCGTGCTACGACGGACTCTATACACAGGGAATAAAATAGACTTCAAGAATTTCGCATTTATTGTTTAAAGACAATGTATATATCTCACGTTTTCGATAAATCTACAAAGTGCATTTCTGTTAACGAGATAGAGATAGACTACTGCTTTATAGATTTGTCTTTTTGAGCCGGTTCATTCACCCGCAGTCCCACACATGACGCAAATTACTTCGTAGTTTCACCTAGCCCTTTGTTTTGGAAGTTACTTTGGTAATTTTGCGGCTGCTGTACATTATTGCGGTCTGGTGCACTACTTACTGACTGTGTTCCCATGTATTCCTAACGTGCATTTCACGGTGTCTACGATGTATTATATTTGTATTGTATACTCATGTAAATAACTAAATGTAATGCCACCTCTAGCATAGTATTGTGAATTTAATTGTTTATGTATAATGTTTATGAATTGTTGTTTGTATATAATGTTTTGTAAATAAGAATCTCATAATATTGTAGTATAATACTGAGCCAAAGGCAATATACGTCTAATAGCAAGGTGCTGTACCACTTTTGTATAACGTTTTAGAAGCTTTAATATGAACTTCTATACCTAGGTACAAAGGTATATAAAGAGGTAGGTGAATTAGTGCCTGACTGACTCATCATCGCTGAACTGAAACTACTGAAGTTACAAAAACCAAAACACAGTAGTTTTTTGTATACGGAAAAAAGAGATAAAAAGGATTTTTGAAAATTCATCCTCTGGGTGAAAAAGAGAAATTTTAATTGTATAAAAAAATATTTCTTAGCATAATAAACTTATAATAAACTTCATATTTTTCTTATAAACTACGCTCTCAACGGAATTAAGGGGTATTATAGTTTGCAATGAAGATTATTAAACGCGCGGTTCGATTAATTTGTTTTGTTGTATTTTATTTATATTTTTTATAGTAAATAAAGATACCTGTTTTTGGGTTCTTCAAAAATCAACCCCTAACTGGGTAAACCTAATCAGTTTATATTTTACTATTGGTTTCAATTAATATAATCTGTTTACTAAGTCAAACTTTCGAAATGTTACAAACATCTTCTTGTTGATTAAAAAACCTATATCTGTCGGGGTGAAAAGGAAAAAGGGAAACATACTTATTGAAAGTATGCTTGTCGAAAATACTCAGCTAAGTTAATAATAAAGATTTTCCAAAATTATACTTGTTAAATTTCGAAAGGGAACGAACAAAAATATGAAAGGTTCGATGTTGGAAACTTGAGGTTTTAGTTTTAGGTTTTTTGGTGAATTGAATTAATTAATTAATTAAAAGATGGTGTTACGTATCAGAATTATTACCCCAATGTCAAAGTATGTTTCAGTTACCTTGTTATTATTATATATAAATTCTAGGGTCTAACAGGTCAAACACAAATATAAATAAAATTAGGGTTGAATTGTGCGAACAATATTTTTAAGGGGCAGGTTTGTCAGGGAATAGAGAAAATCAATTATTTTAAATCAGTTGAAAAATAAAAGTAAACATAAATTGATTATACAAAAATATTAACGTAATAAAAAGGGTTTTCTTTAATTAATTGGCGAATCTTCACGTCAACGTCATGGGCATCGGTACCTTGTGAAAGCTATAAAACTTAAAAATCGATTGCCTTAAAACAAAATTTTAATAACTTAGGTACGACGTTGTTTCAACGTCCTCATGCTATCCTCATATTATATTTAGATCAGACCTAAATGTCTGTGAAGATTCGCTAGTCAATTAAAAAGGCCTTGCATTATTGGAAATATTATTTCAGTTACACATTCCACGTTATAAAACACTAGCGTCCCAACCCCGATTCTCTCGGGTAGTATTTTTTATCATAGAATACTACTAGAGTGAAGCCGACCTAGGCCACTAGTGTTGCATAATTAAAATTTCGTGCTTATTGTATTTCATGCCCATAGAGTGTATCTAAATGTGTTTAAGTAAAGAAGGGTAAAAATCGGGAACAAAACAATTCAAAAGATGCTTACTAAGCCAATCGTTATAGGTCATGTTTTTGATAAATATACATTTAATGATGGCTAGGAAAATTTCAAATAAGGATCAATTCTATAAATTACTGATTTTATGACTAATCTATAATAAGTTTTACCTGATATAATGCTGTATTGTATATACTTAACTGTTCCATCCCTGAAAATAAATAAGTAGTTATTTCACCTTGAAGGGTCTTGTAGTTTCAGTAGAAGTTTGTGCGAAATGTAGCTTTAGGTATGTGTAAATTGTTGCAAATGGCATCAAAACAGAGGCCATTTTATTAAAACCATTCTTTGCACACAACACAAGTAATGTTATATGTAGATCTTAAGCTCTACGTACTTACAGCCGTACTTACATCAAATGTATATTCCAGAGTATCGTTTAAGACAATGTAACATTATCCATCTACTATGCCTATTATTACGCCGTTGTATTTAAATATTAGATAATTCTTTTGACGTGACCATACGCATACAATAAAAATAAGATTCACGGTGTGCCTAATATATATAATTATTATTTAAATAGTATCGTTCATAATGTATTTAACTCATTGAAATATCTACTTACTCTGCATATTATATAGTAACTGTATGTAAGTTACCTACCCCTATCTATTAAGTTCCATTCGTACCTAATTTAATATTTTTTTGTAAATATCTGTATCTAATTAAAGTGTAATTTTGTAGTTTTCCACCAGTGTCGCTGTAACATGTTTATATTCGTATAATAAAAGTTAACGAAATCTTTTATGTATAGTTTTGATTACCGTTTTTGGCCCCCTTTTTGGCGTATGCAGGTAGAGTGCGATGGCGAATGAACAGGTGGTGAATAGTAAATTTTCTAAAATTACTACCAAAAGTTAAGCTTCTCGATTTTGTGACTGGTTTTTCTCCATACAGTCCTACCTAGGTTTTTAAACGAGCAATTTAACTTCAACCTTCTAACTGACCGGCTCCTTAACGATTCTAAAGGTTGAATTGAAATTAATGACGTCGACTTTACTTATACATCTTTGAAGAGCATACTTACTGCTGAACATCGATAGAATTTGGGAACTTATTTAATTTTTAGTGGTGCCACCTATGAGCTGAGTGCACAAATTCTCACAAACATGACTGTGTGATATTCTTATGTATGTGCTTCGCTTCTCTAAGGTTTGTTGTAATTTTACCAGATAGCGTGATCTTCGTTTCCTCTCTTCCTTCTTTGAACTTAGACCTTTTTATTTGAAGAAATATTGCTATTACAATCGCACTTGGCAAATATTGTCAGCGTAAAGAAGTCGGTTGCCGGCAAACCTATTTAATTTCTCATTACAATGACCAATTTTACCTTTATTGTATATACGTTTGTTTTTTTTTTTTCAATACAATCCGAAATGGATATTTTCTGTCATTGTTATAGGTACTTAGGCTTAAATAGGAGACACTACACTTTTACCATTTGGGTTTGTAAATGTGTAAAACAGAACAGTTAATGCTCATAGGTCATGGAGAGTATTAACAATGAAACGTCTATGCTTTTGAGAGGGAAAATATAAGTTGGAGGACATCCAAGCCTGTGCAGTACAGGATCTGGGCATGGTGGTGGTGGCGCACCTGCGTGCCGCCACCGGTTGACAGCGGCTCGGCTGAAAATTTCATGGCCAGCGTATCGAGCGGGACACGCGTGCTCCGGCCGCGCAGTCGCGCCGCGCCGCCCGCCCGAGCGCCTCGCACGCTGCTCCTCGCCGACACTCGCTCTGTGACAACCTTGCCGTGCCGACCCCGGCTCACAACAATAACACGCGCGACCTCCATACTACCGTCTTTACACGAGCGCCGATACCTCCAGTGCCGGGTGTGCAGTGGTCGTGCCACGTGACCAGGTCCCGGGCCCTCGCGGCCGACATGTGAAAAACAAAGCCTTTGTGACAGCGCCGGCCAGCGGCATGTGGTGTGCCAGAGTTACGCACAAAATGAAATAATAAGGTGAGCTGGACCTGCGCTTTTTGACTGAGATCTTTATTCAATGAAGTCAGTTTAATTCAAACATTTGTGACTGAAAACATTGCAAGAAGAATTATATTAAATTAAACACATCATCTTATTTTTTTGATGTAACTTTCTATAAAAGACAAAAGTATTTTTAGGTCAAAGACGTAAGTAACCTATGTGTATGTACTAAGTTGCATGATCAAGGTCAGAGTTCATTTATGTAAAAATATATTGTACAGAATAGGATGTACCTCAAAACTGATAGTACTGAGCTGTTATGTGGTGGGAGCGGCCGAGGTCCGTCCGTAGAGCGAAGCTCTACGACTGCCGCAATCTGATTATGGCACACCCACTAAGCTACAAGATATTTATACAACGATATTTTTAGTTATACCCTAGATGTTAAAGACCGACACACAGAGATGTTTATGACCTTATACATAGACTTTGGAGAAGTATTTTCAGGAATCATGTGATTTCGTAGCACTTTCGTAGCAGTTCGTAGCGGTGTTTTGTTTATTAAATGAGCTGGATATTTTTAGTTATTTTACTGTTCATTATTTACAGGTTTTTGTTAATAGCATTTTATCAATCATTTTTGTGTTATGTTTTTATAATATAATGCTATATTGGAGGGCAATTATGATTAACAACAATATATCTTCTAAAATAGAGGCAATAGGTCAACCTAAAATTTTGGATGATAAAATGTGTGTCAATATAATTTAAGGTAACTAAATCCTAATTATTCACTTATAACTAGCTTATTATTTTACCAGCATTAGATATAGTTCGTCGTGCCGCAGGCTCGCGTGTCGGGGGCGCGGCGTGCACGCAAGTCGCACAAAACCATACAATAACTCAGTCCCCCTCACGTTTTATTCTCATCGATCCTCGCAATCAGGGTTTGGACATGGAATAGAACTGCTAATTAGTAAATTTACGAATTAATTGACGGCTTTATTACTGTTTCGTCTGGTTGCTGTTATAGAAAAGGCCCTTTCGTTGTATAGTGAACAGCGTTTTATAGATTTTCAAGTGTGGCAGTAATAGTTTATCACTCTATTTGACTATTTATTGTAGTTGTCTTTGATAGGTCCATTTTCTGCAGGTGATTCTAGGCCTTAGTTAAAATAAAATCAGATTTTGTAAAATCTATAGCTTGATAGAAACAATAATTAATACCTACCTATCCTGCATCATTCTTACGAAACTCTAAGCAGTTCAAATTATCAGGTAATTGTGCAATTATCACATTAACGCAGACTGTTATTATGCTATTTGGAGCGTCGAGCACCTTACAATGTGCTTATACTTACCTGCGGATTCAAGTTTACGCGGACCAAGTAAGTAGATTAACCGAATCTTTGAAACTTGTGTAGGTAATTTAGTTGCGACTCAGTTCCTGCTCTTTGAATTATAAAATAATCTTGTAGTTGTACATTTTGTGATTAAGTTTAAGGCAGATTTGGACTTTGTAACAAACAAACGAGAAATAATATGATGCTTGTAATGAGCTAAGCTATCTAAAATAGTTCAAATTTTCTCATACATATAAAATATACAAAAACGGTGGGATGAGCTTATGGGTCATTAAAAATTCTTCCGCATCGCTGTGAATGGAAAAAATGTCCAATTTATTTTTATTTTATTTAAAAGAAAGTGAATGATGGAATGGATGGACGAAAGTACCCTAAAATTTTTCTGAAAGGAAACGTTCGACTTCTTTCTTTATATAGAATTGTATAAGTTTTTGCTACATTTCATGATATTTGTAGATCATGTTAATGAAGATTGTAGATCGTATCAATTAAAAGTAAATATTTCGAATTAAATAACTTAAGCAACAGTCAGAAGGTCCGTGATGGCACTAGCTTTGTAAGCATAGCATGAAACTGGAAAATCTTTGTAAAGCAATCCTAAAGCTATATTTTGCGACTCCCCTGGGATGTTAGTAGTCGAGAATTCAGGGTTATTTATTTAGGTAGCAGTGAACATTCAGTATGTTTATCTAAATATTAGGGAAAATATAGGATTATTCAACTTATTAACAGCAGGTACGAAAAGTTATGTTTAAATATTTGTTACTAGGTACATAGGTATTTGTAATTTGCAAATTAAAAGTTAAACATACAGTATATGCTTTCTAAGTTTCGGACATAACTGACATCGGTGAAGGAAAACATATTGAGCAAACCTGGAAATATAAAATCTGAGATCACTAATCTGATCTTTGAGCAATTGTGGTGATTGTGATGATTGTGGTGATCGTGCCTGCTCTCTTTGAGAAGGAATGGTCCTGCATTGGGACAACAATAGGCTGGTATTATCATGTTTATCATTCGTACAGAAGTACTCTTCTTTATAAGTAGAATTATGAAAAGTTAGGAATACAACACGTAAAATGCGAAATTTCATTCAGATTCGTATAATTTCACCCAACGTTCTCTATATCCGGTTATATCAGCCCATGAAAAGGTAGAGGGGTCACACCTTTTATTAGTGAAGAAATAGCGTGGAAATGAGATTGCAAGAGCAAGAATTTTGCAATTGTACCCTCGGTAATAACAGACCGAATGCTCATCGCTTACGAGCGTGCATTCATACGAAATGCATTTTCTCCGAGACTATTCCAACGAGTTACACCGGAAGGTACGGGCTATATACTCTATAATTTTCCTACATTCTCAGAACACAGTGTGTATAGCTGCGGAAGGAATAGTTAGAGAGATAGTAAGTACTTACAAATAAAAATGGTGTAACCGTTTTTTGTATCTTTCTTTAAAATATCTTCTACTAATATTAAAAGCGAAGGTTGTTTGTTTTTTTTTATAAGAGGTAATCTCTGGAAGTACTATTATTAGTTACTAAAAAAATATAATAATAGAAAGTTTTTATTGGTTTACGGTATAGGTACTTGACTACGACGTGGAAAAATTGCGGGCAAAAGGGCAATCTTGATTATGTGCTGATAGTTTAAGCTAAAGCTTAAACTATCAGCACATAATCAACGATACAGCAATTTCAACGATACTTTACTAGAAAATGAGAAAGCGCTTTACGCTTTACTACGTTTTTACACAGAAATACGGTAGCAATAAAATATCGTGTGGATTTATTTAATTTCATCATCGTAACTCTGTGAGCTTCGTTAATTAAACAGGATATAAATTATCCTCTGTTTTGACTCACAGCTACGTGTGTGAAATCCCGGGTTCATACCCGGGATTTGAAGCTCATGCTTGAACGTTTTAATTAAGTATTGTTTATTAAATTAGGTAAATGTGATAAATAGATGGAGATAGATCCGCTTCCTGAAAGGATTACGTCTTGCATGATTGAACATTCTTTCATTTATGATACGAAGTGTACATTTTTTGAGTTACAAGCATCCATACTTATATTATAAATCCGAAAGTAACTTTGTCCGTCTGTGACGCTTTCAAGACTAAACCACTAAACCGATTTTGTTGAAATTTGGTACTGGGTAAGTTTAAACCCCAAGAAAAGATATCAAAGGCTACTGTTTAGGATTAGACAAATAGTGGTATAGATAGTTTGCCGAATTAAGTTTTATTATTTATTATTTCGAAATAAAATCTTTTTCGTATTAATTTGACGACATTATGGTAGTATTAATTAGGAGCATTTTGCTATTGAATTTAATATGTTTAATTAAATATTCACTTTTTGCAAGGAGTAATAAGATGAAATTCTTTATTCTATTCAACTTTTATTCATATTTGTATGTTTATTTTATTCCAGAGTGCCTTTGAAATCATATAAAATAAATGATTTGGCTCCTAATTCACCGTATCTAATGTTTTATAATATATTAGGACTTTATACCTTGAAAGGTTTTAAGGTATAAGGGAGTCCAATTTACAAATTTCTTACATATATAGATACTATTGCTAACCTACCTTTATGAGATACATACTCAAAGCAAAAAAGATTATAAAAATAAGTAATACTTAATATTTTTTCTTTTATTAGGGTTCCGTACATCAAAAAGAAAAAAACTAAACTTTTATTTAGTAAAAGGAACGCTAAAATAATTTCATTTTATTTCATTTGCCGTGTCTTTCCTGGCAAAGAAAGGCTCCCGTGGGTGTCGTAAAAGGTGACTAAGGGATAATGGTGAGACGATGGGTAGCAGCTTTCCCCTAAACACTAATAACAGTATATTGCGCACACAATGTTTGTCAAGCGCGCTGGTTATGGCAATATTACTTGTAACGACCATTCATTGTTATGGTGTATTAGGAAACCTTGTTTGGTAGTAAAATGTTCCCGTATTGTTACGATTTACCCACATTATATTTCTGATCGTGTGTACGTGGCATATTGTTACTTTTATTGCAGAATAATACTTGGATTGATCGAAATAATTTGTTTTGTATGAAAAAGTTTTCTTTTACTGTTGCTGCAGTGAGGTTAAAAACAATGTTTTAAAGGTACTACTTATAATAGAGTAGCTTCTGCAATGTTATACGTATAACCTATACTTTTCCTAATGATCTAGCTATCATATATTATAGGATTTTTTTTCCGATACGATTGGTACCAGAGATTAGCGCGTTCAAACAAACAAGCAAACAAAAAAACTGTTCTGCTTCATTATACTTATTAGTATAGACATGGATATGACAAACATACAACATAACATCACGCCTGTAATCCCCGAAGGGTTAGGCAGAGGTGTACAAATCAGTACACCCACATTTCGCCAGTTATGTTTTTAGTCCCATGTAATAGGGGGCGAGCCTATTGCCATCAACCGGGCACGAATCCAGACTCCGAGGCTGCTACTGAGAAATTCCTGTTGGAAAAACCCAATAACACTTTGTCCGACCTGGGAATCGAACCCAAGACCTCATGCACAGCAGTCGCGCTTGCGACCACTAGACCAACGAGGCAGTAAATTTTTATATAATATTTAATTAAAAATAAATATATACAGTAATTTTACACAGATAAATTGGGTGTTTATTTAGTATAAGTACCGTTATGAACCTCGAAATACAGAAATACAACAGAATAACAGTAGAACCGCATAAATGGGATTGGGATAACAAAATGAAAAACAATAAAAAGAATGCTGTAATTGTTTAATCGAAATTAAATTATGTTACTAGTATCGTTTCTTACGCCATAAACTCTCTAGACAGGCTTATTTGACTTTTTTATGGGATTTGTGTTCGAGTTGTAAAAATTTACTGGCCATTACCCTCAGGCTCCTTTACGATGCCCGTAGAATGTGCACCCGTTGTAAACCGGGACACATTCGCCGGCTGAGCGAGCCAAAGAGGATTTTCATGTTTGCACAAGGGCTCTCTACATACCACTAAAAATACTATATTACTTCGAATTTTTGAATACGTACTTAAATTATAAGTCGACGAGTAAAATTGAATATTATAGAAATTAAAATGACTCAAACGTTAAAGTGGAAATGGGAGAAGTTTGTAAAATAGCTATCGGGTGGTCGCGAAATGAGCGTTGAACTAAACTTGATTTCAAGATATATTTATCTTAGCGCATAATAGTTTCTTGAGTATTATGTCGTGAGCGATTTTGCATTTACTTAATATTTAAGTATACACCCAAGCAATAAAAACATAACTTTAAACGGAAATATTTAAAGGTCTTTTGACACGCGAACTCGTTTCGTATTCAGGTTCACGTCGGTTCTAAATCTTATGTATATGTAAAATTATAACCTTTCCTTGGGTCTTCAAGTCATTATATACCTAAAATTGAATCAAAATGTTACATAAACTATTTGGAATATTTTTATTTTATTTTAAGACTGTAGGTATACTAGGCTTAATTTTGTAGGTATAGTTTATCTCCTTATAAGAACCCTCTTATTCATTGGAATACTTAATATATCTCTAATTACTATTTATTATTTCTGCCTCGTTGGCCTAGTGGTCGCAAGCGCGACTGCTGTGCATGAGGTCTTGGGTTCGATTCCCAGGTCGGGCAAAGTGTTATTGGGTTTTTCTATCAGGAATTTCTCAGTAACAGCCTCGGAGTCTGGATTTGTGCCCGGTTGATGGCAATAGGCTCGCCCCCTATTACATGGGACTAAAAACATAACTGGCGAAATGTGGGTGTACTAATGGGTACACCTCTGCCTAACCCTTCGGGGATTACAGGCGTGATGTTATGTTTATGTATGTTATGTCATAAATTCTAATAGAAATGTTTGTTGCAAATCTGCAAGATAGATGATGCAAGATGCACAAAAAAGTGTAAAAAATCATTTGAGTCTGACAAGCACAAAATCTTCTGCCATAAATTTTATTACAAAAGCCGCAAAGACTCTGCCAAGTGTTCATGACACGATATGGTAGGCAACTTCAGGCAATTCGGCCCATATTACGAACGAATACTTAATTATATTCTAGGAATTTCTTCGTCATTCAACTGTCTCATCGATTTTTCGTGAACCTGCAGCTAAGTGTGGAAGGCATTTGGCATTCCTCTGTGTTCTTAGGTGCCTGTAAGTGAATTCAGCGCGTAGATGGAATATTTGATTGTGAAAGGAATACCAATGAGTTTCCTCGAACAAGATAATGTGAGTTCAATAGGAAATAAAAGCTTTATTTTCGATCACTCAGTTGTAAATGAGCGTTTTATGTGAGTGTTAATCTATATGATGCTATCATATACAATACCTACTTGGTGTTGTTAAGAATATTTAGATGTACATGTACAATGCACAATTATGTATCTATACATAGATATTACAGCAGAACAGCAGCCGAGTACCATAGTCATGTCTTGTCTGACAATGAATACCGTTAAAACTGTAACGCGCATCTAATTGAATAAACAATAGCTTTTCAGTGGAGGGTTCGGGCTCGTAAATCACGGGAAATAAGCTTATTTGTAATAAAGCCTTTGTGCCTTCCATAAACTAACAATAACCTACATTCAGTTTGCGTCAAAAAGCATTGGAATACCTTTGTACTGCCGTAAGCGACTCACGATACTTTGTAGCAAAATATTGACTGTTCAATCAATAATTCAGGCGGTTCAGTCCTATTTACTTACACCTGAAAGTAAATAAGACTGAAGTAGTTTTGGTGAAAATGCAGCTTTTCTAGTATTATTTGTGTTCTATTTTTAATTTAGTGGTATTTGACGGCCTTGTTGATCTAGTGGTCGCAAAGCGTGACTGCTGAGCATGAAGTCTCGGCTTTGATTCCCAGGTCGGGCATAGTGTTTTTGGGATTTTCCGTCAGGAATTTTTCAGTATAAGCCTTGGATCTGGATTTGTGCCTGGTTGATGGCAATAGGCTCGTGTCCTATTACATGGGACTTAAAACATCACCGGTGAAATGTGGGTGTACTAATAGGTACACCTCTGCCTAGCCCTTCGGAGATTACTGGCGTGATGTTATGACGTAATGTGATTTCAATCAATCAAGAGTTAGTATAGTAATAAATAGTGCTAAGTATCGTTTCGGTTAACACATCGGAGGCTCTTCAATAGCACAGCTTAGCACCGATTTGCGGTGAGAATAACTGGGGAGTTAATGAGTGTATTTCTTCTTTATTATAAGCAACGAACGCTCTCATGATGAGTGTGTTAGGTGACGGGAGCGTTAAGCGCCCACAGACAATGCCTGCACAGCCCGCTTAAAGGAAATTCCCGCTCAACTTCACTCATTTGCTGTCAGTTTCCGCCACTCTCGCTCCAGTTCTCATTGAGAGGTTGTTTTTCCCTTTTTAACTATAAACTAAACTGAAGGACCCAATTGTTTGCGCAAAGCTTTGGAGCTGTTCAAACCATGATGGGTCGTTAAATTCTGTTTATATTACCACTTCTTTTGTATTTATTTTACTTCATACAAACATAATGCAGCTAGACCGTTTGCTAAGCATGCAATACAGCACTTTGTTAAATGTAGCCATAGTATATGCACAAATTATGTGACAGACAGTCATTTTGTTATTTTAGAAAAAGGTAGGAATTAATTCTTTTAAATAGTAGGGAGCGTGATTGAGATTGCAAGCACAAGACGAAGAGAGTGAAGCCGCTGAACAGCCTAAGTGTTATTTAAATATAAAAAAGCTATAGCATGGGTTAAATACACATATATACGAAAATATAACCTATAGCGCGACTGCTGTGCATGAGGTCTTGGGTTCGATTCCCAGGTCGGGCAAAAGTGTTATTGGGTTTTTCCATCAGGAATTTCTCAGTAGCAGCTTCGGAGTCTGGATTTGTGCCCGGTTGATGGCAATAGGCTCGCCCCCTATTACATGGGACTAAAAACAAAACTGGCGAAATGTGGATGTACTGATGGGTACACCTTTGCCTAACCCTTCGGGGATTACAGGCGTGATGTTATGTATGTATTATAATATTGAGTTTCTGCCAGTGTTCGTTTAGTAGCTTTAGTTTTGAATGATGAAGTTTAAGTTGCGACGGTTTGTGAGTTAAGCAAACATTCCGAATACGGTAAATGCATGAATAAATCACACATTTACTTTATACGTAGGTAAGAGTTTGCTAATAAATACGTCAAAGTTTTAATTTCTCCCCAGCTCCAGTAGCTAGCAATAACTTGCGCGGAATTCGTATTCAGCATTGCTATTTACGTTGTGCAACTAGTTTTGCCTATTACGTTCTCTATTTAAAATGTAGATGAAAGTAGCTGGAGTCTTAAGGAAATATTAATCGCGGAAAAGGAAAAATCGGAAAAAGTAATCGAGGAATGGAAACCGACCATGATTTTAGACCACTATAACATTTAGTTCAACTGTTTGGTCAAAAATTCAACCGTTTTATACATTTGAACATGCATTTTTTTTTTAGCATGGAATAGCTGGTTTTCGTTAAATATGCGAAAAAGTACATTGCTGAATCATTTACTGAATTCATGGTAACAGCTGGTTAGGTATGCGTTCGATCCTTATGTCTTCCACCCTAAAACCTTGAAACTATAAATAACCGAACGCTATCCGTAATAAAAGGCTTCTCACAGCCGGTCACAAGGCTGAATATACTTCTTATAAAAAATGGTGCTATCCACAGCTAACTACTAAAATATAAGGGCAAGGTACAATGGTAGAACAAATACGATACGCAATTTTTAAATAAAGTTGTATAATTTAAAACTGGGTTTTAACGTACATTTCAGTATTTTATCTTTTTATTTTGTATTAGAGTACTTAAGTAAAGCAATTATGACAAGAAATAATGACTGATCAGAGGTATGTTCTGTCGTCTAAATAGATTTTTAACTGCAATACAATTACAATAATTCTAAAAACAATCAGTGCAGGTAATGTAGTACCTAGCAGCTACTTTTCCTATCTTCTTCTATCGGGTCAGTTAATAAAGGGCATTGACTAAACATTACAAAGTTCGTGTTTTCATCAGCTTTATTGTGACTGGTGAAAATGCATGAAAATGGTAAGTCGCCACGATTTCCCTCAAATAATAACATGCTTTGTATTAAATAACGGACACGCTAGCGAAAGATCACGCGTCGATTAGCCACATAACAATGGCTCCAAGTTAAAGTTTACTTGCTTTCAGAGACTAATGTTTTGATTTCCTTGCCTCGGTTTTTGCTGGTTCATTCGCTCATATTCTATAATCAGTTCATGATTATTTCTGTAATTCTTATTTTTTTGTCTCATATTATTTCGCATCACTGTCGATTTCTTATTTCTTTTTAGAGCATTGGACGCTTTGTTCTTCGGGACCTCCTTTTGCTTTTATCTTTTGCTTTTCTAAGATTTGCTTCATCACTGGATTATTCATGTTAAATTAAAGGTAAATTCTTTTTTAAAGCCTTCTTGATCTAATTGAATGAATCTTTTGATGTATCGGGTTTCGGCCGACGCGAACGGCCAGTTATCGGCCAGGTGGAAAATATTCACAGATTGTGCTTTGAACCGAATAATTTCTATAGACGCCGCTGGGCCGCAAATTATAGGCTTCTTTATTTAACCCTGGATACGTACATAGGCACCTGATTTTCTGAAAAGATATAAGACGCCAAGTTTTGATAAATAGCACTTACCTACGCGAGTTTACCAGTGGTACATAGATATTGACAAATAGTTTATTAGCTTTGACGTAATAGTTAGTCAATATCTTCGACAAATAGATGCGATAGCATATAGACATGCAATAGTATGACAGAACCAATCAGGAAGTAAGCCATCCGTGAGCCAGTGTTCGTAGTAAATCCGGTAGCCCAACTTCGTCCCTGTCCCAGTGACCTAGATTTGCGCCCTTGAACCCCGACCCCCCGACCCCGCCCCTACCGCACGCTCCCGTGACGTCATAAATGCCCTCCGCAAGCATTGTCTTTTAAGTATATTGTCTTGTTCTAAAAAAAGATGGCTCTACTGTGTGTCAACAAATCTATTTAATTGTACTTATGTAGTGGAACATGGAGATGGAGCAACAATGCGCTATACGATACCGTCAGCTTGTTGTTCGAGCAGAAGCGAGCGCTGCTTATTGATTTAGAGCTAGAGATTCTCTTTAGCCGGAACTCCGGGTTTCCGGACAATAGCTGATATAGGATGATAAGATTCATCCTTATGGAGTTTTCTGTATAACCATTTAACTATACCATAAATTAAAAATATACAAATGTGTGTGTATTTCTTCCGACCGTATTTCGGCCACCGCGGGCAATCCCAATTGAGACTAGCTATACGGAGAGCAGAGGAATTGCACTGTGTTTGCGAACATACTTTGTGTGCGCAAATACAGTGCAATTCCTCTTCACTGATTCTCTAAGTCCGACGGGATTGCAATCCGACACAGCCTACTATCATCGGTAGGTTGTTATGCAATATGATGATATGAACGATCCGACAAGTTCTGAAAATTGCGGCTTTTCCAAAGACAGACATTTAGGTACATATCGCGTGTTGAAGAACAGAGAGGCAATTCCCGTATACCTATTAAATTAACAACGATCGTTTGATCTCATTCCAATCCTAGTCTCAATTTGTCAAAAATATCTACAATTGACTGCCTGCTGACTGCCTCGTTGGTCTAGTGGTCGCAAGCGCGACTGCTGTGCATGAGGTCTTGGGTTCGATTCCCAGGTCAGGCAAAATGTTATTGGGTTTTTCCATCAGGAATTTCTCAGTAGCAGCCTCGGAGTCTGGATTTGTGCCCGGTGCCTCGCCCCCTATTACAAGGGACTAAAAACATAACTGGCGAAATGTGGGTGTACTAATGGGTACACCTCTGCCTAACCCTTCGGGGATTACAGGCGTGATGTTATGTTATGTTATCTCTAATTGATTTACTTTTTTGGCAAGTTGTTGAGATTTTGCACGTTTTTAGTTACAATAATTGGCCTTCATTATTCATCAATTTTACTTGATTTAATGTAGTCTAATGATCTTCAAATTCACATCACAATCAGTAGATTGTAATGTGAATTTTAAGGTCATTTAGTTTGTTGAATTGCCCTTCTGATTGGCTGATGGAAAAGTGAAGTTAAAAAATTGAACAGCGGTGTTGTCGCAATAAAACTATAGGTAAAAGTGAAATAAATCAGAAAAAATAAAAAAATATTATTTACAGAATGCTGCAGTACCTTTCTGCAGTAGTAATGAATGCTTGTTTATTTTGCCTAGGTAAACATGTTCAGCAATGCCAATCAACGAATAAAGTTTAAAGCCAAGTAAATTGCATGTTTGATCTTTGCACTTCAACGAATGGCCGTAATTTATTGAATGCAGGTTCACGCTTTACAGCAGCGTTCAGTGTTATACTTACGTAAGTATTATATTTAATAATGATTACTTCTTTAAACAATACCACTTATAAATATTTAACTTACTTATTGATCATTAATAATTCATAATGTGTTCAGGTTAATTATTATAAAGTAATGTAAAGTTTTGATCATAAGGAAATATCTTTTGGGTAATAGAAGATACGTAAGTAATAAGTAAATCTTATTTATTTTATCAATATTAAAAATACCACAGATAGCTTGGACCCTGTATTCGGTACAGGTGGGTTACTATTTTCGATATCAAAAATGTTAATATTTAATATAATTTAAAAAAATTGCTTCTATGTATACCAATGACAAAACGAAATAAAAATTAAAACTAAACAAGGACGCAAATAATATTAACTATAATGGCGAGGGTATTAGTGTTAGCTCAATAATAGTATAAGTAGGATATATGTAGAGATACGTAATTTATGATACCGAGACGCGTACCCTTTTGTTACATTGTCACGTCTCTGAAAAACAACTTACGCAAATTTAACCGCTCTTTTATTGGCTATAATAACCGGTCCATTAGGAAATGGCTTTTTTAATGTTTTGTCAGGTATAAATGGGACAATGGATGTTACATATCCTCTTTGTGTTTGCCAAAAAATATATTGTCAAATGAAAGCAGAATATCCATTCGATATATTTTTTGTTTGTAGGTACTATAAATCTCTGTAGTTTGAAAACAACGGAATAATTTAGTGGCAAATACCGGCTAGTGGCTCAGTTCAGTTCACTGGCGCTTCGTGGAGGCTGTAGGCAAATTTTCCATTTGGTTGTCTGTGGTTCCAGCTTATTTTCCAAGCCAGTGGCCCGTTCAAATCTAAAGCTGTAAAGACATTATGTATTAAAAAATATTTAAGAAAATAATTTTTAATATGCAGTTAACATAGCGCAAAGATTTCGTGCAAAGTTTTGTATAAATAATCTGTAGATGCTTTTAGGATTTTTTGTTCCCCCCATTATTATTGACTAGCTTTTGCCCGGGACTTCGTCTGCGCAAAAATAAAGTAAATGTTACTCGCAGATAATGCAGCTTTGTAATGGTGAAAGAATTTTTAAAATCGTTCCAGTAGTTTTTGAGTTTATCCATTACAAACAAACAAACAAAAATACAAATTTTTCCTCTTTATAAGATTAGTGTAGATGTAGATTAGTCAAGTTAAAAAAATATACAAATGAATTGAACAACCAATACGCTGGTGTTGAAATCTTACTTTAGCTAGTTACATTTCAAGAACAACGTATTATTTTCGCTTAGCGGTGCGGGTTGTGCCTTTATTAGGATACTTCCAGCGGTCCCATTTTTAGAATTATTTCGGAACCATTCGC
Source organism: Hoplodrina ambigua (assembly GCA_949774945.1). Lineage (NCBI taxonomy): Eukaryota > Metazoa > Arthropoda > Insecta > Lepidoptera > Noctuidae > Hoplodrina > Hoplodrina ambigua. The sequence continues at coordinate 5,033,830 of OX458969.1, read as the reverse complement.
TGTTCATTTCTGTTATCAGCGATAGGACTGGAAATTGGCTCGTTTCGTACTAAACGTCTTCAAAATTCAATTACAAGGTTTAGGTTGATTTAAAATTAGAGAGATGAACTATACATTATGGAGCTACAGTATCATTTTAACATCCTTTAATAGAGTGAAAATACTATACTTTTAAATTTTGTTCTCATAATAATATTTCTGCCATAAGTCTTTCCCCGGGAGACCTACTTATTGTCATAATCACTTGCTCGGGTCGTTCATTGTAGTATGGTCTTATTATTTTACATCTGGACAGTGCTCTCTATCCCTTCGGTACAATCCGTTAGTTGTCATTTACGACTCCCACGAGCATCTTTGGGTTTGTAACTAGGACACGCTTAGCATTGTTTAGGAGACTAAAACCTGGACGAAATAAGCTAAACACTAGCTAATATCTTCTTTTTAAAGACTTTAGAGTGCCTCGTTGGTGTAGTGGTCGCATAGCACAACTACTGAGCATGAGGTCTTAGGTTCGATTTCCAGGTCGGGCATAGTGTTATTGGGTTTTTTCATCAGGAATTTCTCAGAAGCAGTGTCGGATTTGTGCCCTGTTGATGGCAATGGGCTCGCCCCCCATTACATGGGACTTGAACATAACTGGCGAAATGCGGGTACACCTCTGTGGAATCTATGGCGATAACGTGCGTGCTGTAATTGTGTTATGTAATTAAAACCGGTGTAAAAAGACACTTAAGCAGAAGTGATATGTTGTTTTCATTATTGCTGCGTTCAGCAGTGAACGGCTATAGGCTGATATGATGATGATGATGCGTATTGAACGATTATGTGTCTTTGTTACACGACGTAGATTTAAACGAAAGAAAAAGTTAACTCTAAGAGTAGTAACCAGTACAAGTAAAGGAATATTTAAGTATGCAAGTACTCATCAAAAGGAAAAAATATTCAGACTTTTATACATAACTTGAAGATAAAAAAATCTGGGATAATATTCTTTGCATTTTCTGCAAAAGTTTCAGGGTCCCTCTCATAAGGCTTCACGAATATAATCATTAAGACGGATGGACAGGGCAAGTATATACCCTACTTCAAAAAAGTAAATATTTTAATTCTAGGCTTGTAAAATTATGGGTACCTACAGAACTGAAGTTTATTTTATTAGGATTTAGTAGCTTATTATAATGGATAATGATAGTTAAAACAATAGATTTAAATAAAACACATGTCGCTTAGAGCCTGGGTGAATTTATTTACCTGAAACAATGTATGCAGCTGACAAGACGCATTCATCTTATTCTCATACACTGCATTAGGTATACTAAACTAGCTTTGGCCCGCGACTTCGTCTGTGTAAATGTCGTACCGCCCTTAGGTGGTTAATTTTGGTAAATCGTCGTCGACGTCTACATACTAACTATAATCTACCTCCATGCCTTTTTATGTTTATACGTCAAGCGGTTATCGATATTTCGTGATAAGTGAGTGACTGTCGTATGACTAACCACTCTCGAAGGATGAACAGTATCAAATTTTATTAATAAGGTAACTTCTTATTCGCAAAAGGTTTGTAAGTACATATTCCGTGTTCCTAAAGTAACTGAAATATGAACTTATTTAACCGTATTCTACCTATTACGCAAGTTAAAAAATCAGGGAGGTTATTTTCGGGTAAACGACTGCAGAATTACATTTGGTAAGAGCAGACCGTGCGTGTGCGTACATCCCGACAGAGCGGCGAAGTTCGTTCCTAAAAAATAAATTTTACGGTAGTAGGTACCTACTTTCGACAGGTCTAAAAGGTTTTTTATTAAGTTACGGCGCATAGGCGCATTTAGGGTGTGATGTTGAACAGTAATGTTTATGGGGCTGAACGAACGTGTGGGTACCCATATTTATGCTTTTAGCCTAACAAAAAATACCATTGGTGGCTGTAATTTAAATGAACGAGTTTTCCACATGAAGATTTTTTTACGTAAGTTTGTCAAATAAAAAATACCTTCATGTGAAAAACCAGATTAGCACTAGGTGATTAGAATATTTTAACAAATCAATCGTAGGTAACCTAGTTTGCGTATTATTACTCAACTAACTTTATAAAACAAAAAACAGAAAAAAACAATATATTAGAAAAACAATATTGGCTGAAAGTAGGTATAAAGAAAATTCGAATACTTATTTAGTATTCTTTCGAAAAGATAACGAATTCTGTTGTATAGGTATATTGAAATGTTCCACCGGCAGTAAAAATGTATGAGACATGAAGTGGTACTATGTAAAAGTGATATAAAGTTGTAGGATGCGAGTCAGTTGGCGGTCGCGCGGGGCTTGGCCCTGAGCCAGGGACTCATTCGTCTATCCTTGGAACTTGCTGAGATAAATTATCGCAACAAATTGCATGCATTTGGCCAATTTTTTCAATAATATTTAAGGTTTGTCGTCAACTGTTGCATTTATTTGTATGTTGTTCGTTTCGGATACTAACATGGACGGAATTTCATTATTTAAACTTTGATGTTGCTTCTACAAGTACGCTAATTTACCAACTTACTTATTTTATAACATAGATCAAGCACCCTCTATACGCACATAGGTGTTCTTGTTTGAGTTCACTACAAGTTCAATGAGGTTTGAACCTACAACCTTTGTATAGGGTAGGCAGTCAAAGCCTTAGCCGTAGCCTCGATTATTCGTAGGTAACTCGGCTATTTACGGTCATTCTTAGTTTCTTCAAGGTTCTTTTTTATAATGTGGTGGATACAGCGTGATAAAGGCGGTCACATACTTAAACGGGGCTCGTTTTTATGTATTTGACTCATAGGGAATAGCAAAGAACCCAATTCCCTCTCATATATTATTTTAGTTATTTGTTTAAATCCAAATAAAAGGCGTGTTCAAAAGCTTTGTCCATCGTAAAGGTACCTCCTGCATTTTATATTATTCATTTGTTTGGTGATGTGACCGCAGTGCAGACGTTATGCAACGGACAAGCGTTTGGTTACTGTTCCATCAACTGACGACGTCATTGTCATCTGTGCCACTGCAATGCACATATTAGCCAACCAGGAGAGACACAATGATTATAAAAATAATAAAAGATACTCCACCAAACTATACATTATTTAATGAAAAAAATAAAATAACTACTTACTAAAATTAGAAACTAACTTAACATTGAGAGTTTTGCAACCCCAAATATAAGGAGATGACTTTGTTAGATTTTCTATTTAGAACTAGCCATTTTGCTGCTGGGTTTAGGCAGGCAAGACGATGAACCCGCCGAATGGTATTCTGAAATAATGTCAAACATAAACAACTCAACAATAGTCTCGCCCCCTATTACATGGTACTTAAACATAACTGGCGAAATGTCGGTATACTAATGGGTACGCTTCTGCCTTACCCTTCGGGGGTAACAAGCGTGATGTTATGTTGTTGTAGTATAATCTATTAATAAAAAAAAAGTATTTATTAATAATTGACATGGCGTTGTAATTGTATTTATATATGTATTTTCTGAAATTCGATGAGGTTGCGAAACTGCATCTCGTACACCTATTGCTGTTCAAATCATCCAGATGCGTTATTACAGAAACGAACATAAATACCTACCTAAACATTTTCAAATGTACGGAAGAAACAATTGTTACTTAGCTGATATGCTATTGAAAAAGTGCTAATGTGAGCAATTGTGAATAGGTAATAGGAGCCGTGTACTTGGCTAGCACTCATTCTATGATTAAAGGTGCAGCAAGTTTATCTGGCCCGGTGGATTTGCAAATTGTCTAAATATTTTAATTTTTTGCTAGCACCGTCGTTATCTTGCCAGATGAGCTTGTTAAGCTATACGTATATTAACTCATATGAGTTTAAAAAAAAAAACTAGTATATCAGCTTATTTCCCATTAACCGTCCTATTCACTATATGTACGCAAGCTGCCTTTCGGCAACGTAATGGCAGAGAGCATTGTGCTGGGAACAATAAAAAACCCCAACATTTTCCTAATTAGTTCCGCAACTACACGACTGGAATATTTACTTTCTTCATCTACGTACTTACGAGAGAAACATTTTTTTCCTAGTCTGGCATTCAATGCTGTGAAGGATAATGAAAACTCTCATCCCAAGCTATAAACATTCAGTTCAGTCTTGTTCTTATCTTAGGTTTACACATTCTCCTTTTGAAGGGAACCTACTTTGTTAACGAATATTGACTCGCGCCAGCTACCTACGATTAAGTTCCATTACCATGAGCCGGGTGTAGATACGGACATCGTGCTGTTCCTGAGAAATTCCTGACGGCGAACCACAATAACACATTCCCCAACCACGACTTGCCTCAATCAACGGGGTAGAAAGAAATAAGAATGATATAATGGAAGGTTATGTACCTATACAATGAAAGCGGTTTCTCGCGTTACATGTAATTTGGGGGATATTTACATAGATTTGGTGTATAAATGGCGAATAAACAAGCGTGCGTTCAAAGGGCCGAGGTGCCGGAAGTGGACCGCCACGCCACCGGACATCGCACCCAATGGTCGGAAGCTTATTTTGTACTTAAGCGCTCATTACGAGCTTCATGACAGTTTACGATATAGTTGTGCTCTACTCCGCACTCTTCTGTTATGGTGGCTAATCACGTTACGAAATACTTGCGCATGTTATACTTGCACAAGTCAGCGTGGCGCTGTTTTGGCCACAAATGGCTCAAATATCGCTAATTCATCCGACACACGTTAATGCATACTTGTGCAAGTCGTCCAAATTAGTTGCGTGTGTGGCCTGCTTTAATATTTGATCTCAAGACAAATTCGATGAATAATAAAGCGTATGTAGATTGTATTTTCTTTGCTATATTTTTATGTGTAGGTTCTATAATGTTACCTAGGTTAAGCTACATATTCATGAATGTTTTAATTATCTTTACACCTTAAACGGTAAGGTTAATTTAGATTTTCCGGTATTTGCAATGGTATAGAGGAATTTATACGTAAAAAGTACCTACGTAGTGGTAATCTTCTCCATGAACTCACAGTAATTAAACGCTATCCATGCCGCTACCACCGAGCGAGTCTTTCAAAAGTATGTAGCCCCATCCGCTTTTAAGTAAAAAGTGGCGCCGCATCTCGTTATGGTGAGGCAAAGTTTAAGAGCCACATAAAGCTTTATGATTTTGACTTTTCGCTCCCTTGATGGTTAAAGAAAACGTCCTGAAAATGAGAATGTAATGGCGGTTCTGAAATTTAACTGAAATAGCTTTCTAAATCAATGCCTACACTCTACAGGTGCAAAGTTCTACGTGATCGTAAAAAAAGAACCTATAAAGTTTCTTAGATTCCTACCCACGCCAAAAGAAATCCCTCGGCCATTGTTTTTATTCTGTTAAGACATTTGTGACTCTAAAATGCAAAACTACTCTTGGCAACGGCTTGTAAATAATTGAAAGCAATGAATGAACCAGTGTCCATGAAAAATGGATGTCGTGGTTCACGATCGAAGCTTGGTCTCATAAATTGGACCACGCCCAGGTGTTACGCTTACTACTTCCTTCGCTAAATTGCCTAGTGCCGCTTAACGGCGAATTATGCTCTCTGCCTGCTACTTTTTACACCTTCCGAGAGACTACTTCTAAATCTAGCAACTCTTTATAATAACTTAAGTACTGTTTCTGCCCCGAAGTAAGCAGTAACCTTTTATAACGTAGCACTGTGACTACGAGCTTTATAGTCTTAAGTTACATAGGTACTCTGTTGTCGTTTACATAGGAAATGTTTTAATATAAGTACTTACGTAGCAACTACTTCAGAAACAAGAGATTGTGAACAAAGTTTAATTATACAAACATTTTAAATAATTTCTATAATTCTAGAAAAATGAATTGGAGAGTTTTGTGTTTTGTAATTTGTATATTATTGTGTTGTTAGTTGTTAGTATGTAGTTATTGTAGTGAAAAATTAAATGATCTGTAACAAAGTTTTGATCTTTAATTTTCCGTGTCTTTTGTTTCAGAAAGCATCGTGACCCCCGGCATGAGGTCGGGGGAGGCGGGCGAGGGCTCAGAGCTGGCCGAGTTCGGCGCGCGCTGGCCCCCGCCCTACAACCAGGGCTACGGCTGGACGCGCTCCGCCACGCCGCAGCACCCGCCCGCGCATCACCTCGCCCGGCACTCCAGGAGTCACCAGGTACTACTGCAGAAAACTGTTTATCTAGGACAGGCTCAAAAATAATAATCAGTAATTTAAATTTAAAAAACCTGGTGCGAGTTCATAACGGTTCCTAACTAACCTATGTGACCCGTAACTTAATTTCATCTTCACTATGAATGGAATAGTATTTTTGATTCACCCAACATTGTGGTTGTTTCTACATGGAAGAAAGAAAAATAGTAAAATGTAGCTCAACTAACATATCTCTAATGTCACTTTCATTCTGTTTATTTTTTTCCTGTCCGTTTGGTTGGGTTTCGGCATAATACTCGTACTTTATAATTATTTATACGTTCTGCTACTGAAGGCACGGAGAACTCTATGTAGGTCGTATGTGGTTGTCCTCTTTGTCAGAAACTTTTCAATACGGTTAGACACTGTTTTACCTGTTAGAACTTTTAAAACTGGTACATTATAGACAATCCAGCATTTGGTCTTGTAAGTTAAGACCACGAATTTTAGCAGCAGACTGTAATGAAAATATTGAATATTACTTATTCAATATTTTCATTGCAGTCTGCTACTACAGATACAAGAATAATACAGATACTAATATGTATTACTCGTAAGCTGTAAAAAAATTGCCGTTGCTTACGATGGGTATTTATAATGCCATCACGACCAGAAACTCATATCTTCGTGAACGTTTTGCCCAACTTTACTTCTGAGGAAGCCTTTTGGCTCATTGCCATCATTTTATATTTAAATACCTATCACTCTAACATGCAGTCCGATGTTGAATTGGATAACAATAATTCAACTTTAAAACTGCATAGTTAAAAGAACAATGTCTCAAGGAATTTAACAATTTCTTGGAATTTTTGATTTGGATTATTTACTTAGTTACAACTTATATTAGTTGACGTTTGTAATATTCTTTAACGTGTTTAAAAATAGTCCATGGTTGTTTCACGTTGATTAAAAGTGCAACTGGATTCAGATCGTGTATGAGCCTCACATCAGCCACTAGGCACATGAGCTGCTAATACAGCTATGTATTACATTCTCTATAAATAATGTAGAGGCCCTTTTCACATGCTTACGTCACGGCACAGCGACCATGCCGTGACCGTATTCATGTGAAAAAGGTCTTTAGCAAGCTGTGGTTACAGGATAACCGGCATACGAGCTACGAAGCGGAGGACGCGCGAGGCAGGGCGCGGGGCGGGGTGTATTATTCGCCGCCGGGTACCTCGTACACCATCGTGGAGCGCCCGGCTTCGTCGCACGGCCACCACACCTCTTACTCGCATCACTACGCGGGGAAGCTGTCCCGAGCGCCCTACCTCGGCTCCACTACCATTGCGAATAGTGCAGGTAATTATGATGGTATTGACAGACGCTGGCCTAGTTGTTCTTCAAAGCGAAACCTGGGATATAAAATTTGGACGCCCCAATCTCATACTGCACTGTTACAGTTTCTGTGGAGGGTTTCTGATAGTTCTAGTCTTACTTTCGCTAATTCTTTACGCATAGGTACGTAGAATACCATAGACTGTCTAAATTGTATTTTTTTCGTATGTAGCTGGAGCGACGAGCTTGAGGAACAGTACGAATCACCTGAGCACGGCGAACGGTAAGAAGCGGCCAATCTCGCCGGAGCAGGTGCTGCGGCTGTTCGGCCAGGGCGGGGCCGCAGCGCTGGGCAAGGCGCTGCCCCCGTCGCACCCTCCCGCGCCCCTGCCCGCGCCCTTGCCCGCGCGCAGGCACTCGCCTGCCAGCAGCCCCAGCAGCACTACGCACCATGTAAGTGCTCTTAATGCAACACTAATTGCATTATTTATATGCTGCCACGACTCTACAATGACCTATCTGGAGCACTACTAAATTAGGCCACAACAGCGAGCGCCAGCTAAATTCAGGTTAATTCCGAGAATGTTCGTGATTAATTAGAGTATCAATCGTTGTACAACTCACTGCTTTGTTATTCATAACTTGCACCTGTTTACTTCAGATGAAAACAATTAGCATAGTTACATAGTTAATATTAGGTACCAAGCGAAGGTCGACGCGGCGACGGCACAGTTAAACTACAATACCTGAACTAATAACCCATATTTCATTTTCTTGGTAATGGAACCTTGAATTCCAACAGCTGTTGAAGTGCAATTATTGGATCAGAACTACTATAGTCAAGGATGTCAGTAGGTGAATTAAGATCCAAAAATAGCTAAATATGAGGTACGGCGGGGGCAGGGGGTGTCATGTGTGTAAATTATTCTAGGGTGAGGCCGCGCTCGCCCAGTCGATACCACTACTTTATTCATGACTACAGCGGCGACCGTTTAGGTGCCGACAGTATGGACATGACCACACAGAATTGAATGGGTTTTGCTTTATCCGCATATGTACATAGGATGCTTGTACAACAAATTACTAGAGACCAGGTAAAATATTTGAACTCTGAATACGCTTGACCCACCGTCTGAATATCCGAAAATAATTTACGTATACCTACGATGACAAATATTGTAATTGGTTTGAGTGGGAGTGTCCATACAAAGCTTATGGTGTCATGGTCACCGGCGGCGCGGCTGTCATCGTCACGTTCAGTCGCTGTCAGGAGCCAGGCCAGACGGCCCAGTTATTTATTGTGCAAGTAAAACACAACAAATTTTGATTTTACGCGAACTTTTCCCAACTTTATCGTAAAATCGTTAGGGCGGTGTCGTGCCATTTGACCCAATTACACTGCTTTTTTTCCGAGCGGGAACGATAAATATTTCAATTTGTGAACGACGGACGACTCGCCGACTACGGCGAAGGTCTCATTTCCTCGTAACTGATGTGGTTAGTCGGGAGACATCAAATGTAATAACAATAAATAGATGGAAGCGCTTAAAGAGTAGCGCTGAACGTAAATTGTGTTGTCTTTCAGTCGTGCCAAGTTTAAAGAGAAGTGTTCATAAGTGCAGTCACGAACATAAAGTAACAAATTTCTCTTAAAGTATTGAAAAAAAATATATTGTTTTTTTATGATTTTCTGTTACGAAATAAGCCTTTTCTCAAAGTTCATTATTTCACGAGAAAAAAGTATTCGAATTCTGGCTGGGTCGAGGCTGGCTTTTTTTAAATAGAATTTATCCACGGGTTTTAAATTCGTGGTACATACCTTAAAATGAGTTCTTAAAGTCTTCAAACTGTGCGTGATGTTTGTCGGTGTATCCTGGTTCAGTGACAACGTATTACACTTAGCAGACATTCCAAATTGGATTCCACCGAGAATAATGAGGTAATAAGATTTTATTCCCTTCTAATGAACTGTGTATTGTGCTAAATAACAAAGATTTCAATATACATTAAAAATACTTTGCTCAAACTTACAAGTTAAAGCTGGAAACTTGTGTGCAATAATAGCTGTTTTTGAACTTTCGGTTTCAATCAATTAAAGTGTACTTAGGGGCTATTAACATCGCAAACTGAAAGCGAGCAGTTAATCACTGTTGGAAAGTGTAAGGTATCTTTAGTAAAGTTGTATGAGCGACGGTATTCCCTGCAGAGCTCGTGAGCGATTACAGCTGGGATACACTTGTTGATGTAATTCTGCTATTTATGTGCGGTTGAAAATACTGGTAATTTATATTACACTTGCAAAAAATATCTAAACTTTATTTAGGCATTATTAACTTGTGGATTCTACTTTTCGACACCTGCCCACCGCTATAGAAGTGGTTTTAATGAATTATTCTATGTTACGCATATAATTTACCACTACTACGTAAATATTGACGATATTCTTGAAGATGTTTGCTAAAAAAATACATGAAATTGTTACTACAAAACAAGAATTATAGAATGCGTATAAAATACCAAGTTATATAATCACAGCCAGACCCTTTTGCAATTTATGTACTGTCACTAAAATAGATGTGGAATAAAATATGCATGAATATTGTACAATGCAAGCGAAAGTAAAGCTTTCAAGTGAATCTCGGGCGAGATCGGATGAAAATATTCGCGGCTCGGATCGCTTGCAACGGGCTTTGGGCGGGCGGGCGCGAGACTTGGGGCGGCGCCCAGCGCGCGAGGGCGGCCGGCAAATACAACTTCTTTGAGATGTTAAACGTTCGCCTCGAGAAACATTGTTTACGTAAAAGAGGGGCGCGGGTTTTATTGCTTATGAACGCCGCGTCGAGCACAATATTGAGGGAAACAAATCTTTGAGCAGTGACTCGCGTTTCTAGAAATCATTTCCTTTCCTTTTGCATTGCACCTTATTGAAGCATAAAGGATTAGAATTTTATTACTTGGCGGCACGCAGAAAGTGGGTCTCTATGTGTTTGTACCTATTATTATTTTGGAAAACACCGCCGAACATGCCAGGTCACGATGTTATGTAAAGGAAACACGTCACTTAATGAAAAATTAATAAATGCGGAAGGCGACTATACCCACTACAGTTCGCTATGTAGGTACATTTATGTATTTTTAAAACCGAGCGTTAGCGAATATTATGAGGTTAATGCCTCGTGGAACGGATTCAGCAATCGCTTTATAGGTTTTTGTTGGTTTCTATCTTAAGTAGTTGACGTTTGCCCTGTTTAAATTTCAATAATGAAAAGTGTGATTTCATCAACAGGGAAACATGTCAAGTGTAGATTAAACCTTAAAATTCACTGATCCGATATTTGATTGCTTTCTTACTAAATCTGATGTTATTTACTTTCGATCAGCTCGGAAAGACCATCATAATTTAACGAGAGATTTTAGACAGAGTCTCTAAACCTTCAGCATAAAAAGTTTACAAGACAAACAATGAGGAGCACAACGATATTTCAACGACCATAATTTGACAAGCCTCTGTCTAACAACAAAGGGGACGCGCCATTCATTTTTTAGACAAACACAATTTTGTGTTAAGGAGCTAACAGGCACATCGCTCACGCTTTTCATCGTTTAATATAGACAGAGCTTTTAACGTAACAAAATTAAGCGAGTTAAAACCCCATAATAATAGATATTTATGAGTTGTTTGTTCTAAAGTACGACGCCAAAAGTAGGACTTCTATAATGAGTTATAATTATAACTGAATAATTTCAGTTGTAATACCTACTTTGATTTAGCAGCGATAACGTTCAAAGAGTCTTTAGCTTAAACATTACAACAGTATTAGCTAAAATCTCTACACACTTGCCACCCTAGTATGAACTACTAAACTTATAGATTAGTTTTATAATAAAGTGTATCCTAAGCTATTTGCTAGCACATTGCTCGTGCTCTACAGCCACTAAAACAATAAGTTTATGAACAGTGATAAATTTACAAAATTATGACTTTTGATCTATAAAGACATGCTTTGTTATAATGACTAGGTATATCTATTTTTTTGGAAGTGACAAATGTTTGAAACGTTCACCCTAGAATATAATTAATGGTTTTCTTACTCTATTAACTATATTATTTGTCGGCAGGCAATATACCGTGGGGGTGAGCGGGAGCGGCCGTACTCGTCGGGCGGGGCGCCGCCGCCGCCGGCGGAGCCCGCCACACGGACCGTCACCATGAGCCGGGACCCCGCCGACTCGCATGGCTTTGGCATCTGTGTCAAAGGCGGGAAGGAGGCAGGTGGGAACCTTCCTTGTATAAGTAACAACATCTTAGCGTAGATACCCTTGTCACACAGACAGCGAACACGTGAAAAACCATTTTTAAATAACACGTGAACAGAATGGTGATAGCAGTGAAGTGTGCTCCCTGTAGAAAATAACTTGTACAATACAGACCGGCCAAAAAATAACATGGCTCATTTAGTTTTAGAAAAAGTTAAGTTGTAGACCGTCGTTTCTGTTAGTCATACCATTGTGACAGTCTTTTTGTGATGCTTGATATTATATCATTTTGAAGCCGTATAGGAGTTGGTTTTGATAACTAACACTAACAAAGTTCTGATCATGAGGTTCCATTGTAGTTTTTTGATCGTTCTATTTAGTAAAGTCAGAGTGAAGAAACAAACACACAATAATCCTAAGACATTAATATGTTGTTACCTAAAAAAGTTTTTGCCAAGGTTCGCTGTCTGTTCATTTATTTATAAAATACATCATAGACTACGTGGTAACATTACCATCTTCATCTTGTATAACTCATTGTAGAGCTTTTTTATGATTGAGACGGCGCATTAGACAAATCTAGATGGTCTAGAAATACTATTCGTATTATTAATATTACTAAAAAGTAGGTACTACTATTATTATCTCGCAGTAACTGTCTGTAGTGAGAAATAAGTATGTATTATCATTAGCCGATATCCGTAAGCTATACACAGCCGACGAGGCTGTCGTATCGATTATATGAGCAATATAGCGTGGGAGGCATTCAAATAGCGTTGAGAGCGGTCAGTACCTAAACAAAGAGCCGATGCTATTTTGTGCCAAACTGTTCTATTTGTATCATAACAATTTCTTGATTGGCAACCCTTTGTGTGTCGAATACAAATCATGTGTTAACTATCGAAACGAATAGGAGGGTATTTTCATAACTATTAATCTGTAATTAATAACTGGTCTAGAATATTAATAAGGGGTTTGGATTTCGTAAGTCACTTTTAAAACAACAACGTAATCAGGACACCGAGGTCTGTCACGCTTGTGAAACTTGTTGGCCTAATTAACCTTTTCTCATTAGGTAGGCACTACAAACATACATACTTCTGAAATGATAAAAATAAAGAAGGTTTTTAACAACAGTCCTTGACACATATATAAAAACTAGCTGTCAAACTTAAACATAGTGAGTAAAGTGTCTTTTGTACCTGATACATGAAAAAAAGCCCAGCTTTCGAGCTAGTATCAGCTAAAAGCAGTAAGTATAATTTCTTAATTAACTACAAATTTCATTATTTCCCCATCTGTTCTCAAAAATTTCCAATCTAAATTGACTGAGGTCTGACGACCCAGGGACCTTGGATCACAAGCATTAGAAACTTTTTAAAAGTTTTAAAAGAACATAAAATATTCTGCCTTCTTCAGTCGGATAGGCGGTCGCATGTACCAACTTTAAATGGTAATCCTGCTCGAGTGAACTCGGCAGACGGCGCGGCGCGGTGGGTTATTTAAATTGCATAAAATCTCTTACGAGGAAGTATATGCATGAGCCGCATAGGAAAAGACGGTGCAATACACAAAGTAAAAAAAAAAAAATATTTTTCTTTTGTGTTTCCATTAAACACAATAATACGCCCTAGGTACGACGATAGCCTGTTATTATTCTAATTTATTGCGACTAACTTCTATGTAACTATTCAGATTGTATTATAACAGTATATTTAAACATTTCTACTAATGTAGGTATTACGTGAATGAAGCGGCATTAAGTGTACATCTTCGTATAAAAAATCTAAAGTAAGTCTGGTAAAGTTTAATATTCAGCCACAAAGACAAGATAAGACACTCTTCCTATTGCGAACCCCTATTGTGAAGGTACATTGTAGCCGCGTTTTCAAATTACGCGGGATTCATGTCTTAGTTAGTTCATCACAGGCTAAATAGGTATGCTGTAATTTTTTTGTCAAACAACACCCTCTGATTAAGTATTGCAGGGCTGCATTGTATGTTTGACTAGCCCCGTGGTTTCACCCGCGTTCAGTTAGGTCTTTGGTTACTGCTCTGCTCTCTTGATGTTATGTAGCCTATACTTATTTCTAATTTATTATATTTAAAGATAAATCTGGCTATATAACATATACAAAAATATGTATTCAGATCCGACTGGTAGTTCCATAGATTAGACGCGTTTAAACAAAGAAACAAGATACTCTTTAGACTTATTACAGTATCTATAGATTAGGGCAAGAGCAAAGTTTGGAGGAATGCCAAAGTACACCTAAGCATTGTTTACAAATTATTGATCGGAACAAATAAACTAACTTTTATTTATGTCAAATTAATATAACATTTACTACTTTTTTCAGTAACTTTAATCTCATACATAACACGGTAAGCGAGAAGATGTGAAAAATCCAATGAGTGTCTATGGATTTTGTATGGCGCCAAAATTGAAGAAAGAACCTCAAAATGCTTTTTATTATTTTATTTTTTTTGCAGTTTGTTACATTGGCTAGTTGTAATGTAGGTGTATAAATTTTAGTTAATGTAATAATATTTAGGCGTAGGTGTGTACATATCGAGAGTGGAGGAGGGATCGGTGGCGGAGCGCGCAGGACTTCGCCCTGGGGACTCCATTCTGCAAGTCAATGGCACTCCGTTCTCCGGGATCTCTCACGAAGATGCTCTTAAGGTAAGATATTCCCGTCTCGTAATATGCCCTGATATTCTTTTAGAATATTTTATGTTCGTAATGTATATGTAGTTTCGACAAGGTCTTAGTTTAACTATAATATTGGTAGGCACTGCGTACATAAGAATTGTATTGTAAGTAGTAATATCTACTGTGTGTGTGTGTGTAAGTGACACTTATTTTTAGTAAAGGAGGAGGCATTTTCACCATTCCTTTTTATTGATAATTTAAGCACAGGAATACTTGGTAATTAAGCTTGACAGTTTAGATACTTACTATAAATCAGCCTAAAATCCTCAATCTGGCTCCCGGTTCGTTTAGAGTAAACATTTGGGTATTCAAAACTTCTCGTAAGGTAGGTATCTCGATTAACATAATGATGACGGGACGTTGATATCTGTGAATTACACGGTGATTACATATGACGAGGGCTCATTCGCTCAAGTCAGACCTGTTGCCGCTGGCAGCCTGTCCTGACGGTAAGCCAAATGTCCCTAAGTGACGCGCGCCAAATGCCTTCACTACCGAACAGTGTCGCTGTTAAGAATATTAACAGTTAACTTCGGTATACCTGCCAAAAAACAAAAGAAGCTGTTTTTGATGGGTTTTACTTTTCAGGCCTGACTAGTTAATTGAAACAGACATTCTGATTAAGGTTTGTTCATACACGTACGCGATGGGAGGGTCGTGACAAGAACTTTTACCATGGATTCAGTACATGTTTCTTGATCTCTAAAAGGATTTTTTTAGTTATTTATTAAAAAAACAGCATGTTTAAAAAATAATCTACGAAAAAGTTTACCATTGAGGAAGAAATGTTACCATTTAGCTGGAGCTCTTCATGTGCTTTGGCTGTTGTTTTTTTGCATAATATCTAATATCATTGGAGATGGCTTAAACATAAGAGATTTTTTTTTTCACATAATAAAGTCTTCAAAAACGATCTTACGACGACTACAACAATTACTGCAAGTGTTAGAAGAGGAAAGAGTTTTGACTTCATAATTGTAAAGGTGCTTAATTCTGAGGAAAAAACAATTATCATACTGTGATGGCAAAGGCTGGAAAACTCATGTGACGCTATAAAACGCTCGTCGGCTCGTGCTCGCTGGTAACACTTAGCGGATGATAATCATGTGATTTATGTGGCAGGCTGGTCTAGGAAGCTAACATTATGTATAATTCATGTAGTAAGGTGTGGAGCGTTAAAAGCTTTTTAATAACTTAATCTTTCAGAGCTTAGCTTTTAAACTTTGTTAACAGTTTAAAGTGTTGACTAAACTTTATGATTATAAGCCTAGCTTTAAAGCTAGGCTGACATTATCTGTTATCATCTGGGAAAGAAATGTCTCCCATGAGATAAACATCGTAGGCTGTATGTTATCTAACTGTCACAGCCAACTCGGGGCGGACGTGTTCAATATCGACTGTGCAGCGTGCGGCATCGGAAAGTAGAAAGAGACCGCGTTTCTATCAAAAGTTGATATGTAGTGAAAATAATTGCAAGATCTAATCCATTTAAGGGGGATTCGTTAAGGTCAAGAATTCAAAATCTCTTTACGTTTTTAAACTCAAGCGCTGTTTTACTTTAAATATTGCTCAAAACCCATTACATCACGGTCCTCAAATTAAATTGGCGGAAAATAGGACTGTTTCGTGAAAATACCTATAGGATATTTTAAATGAAATAAACCAACCAAAGTCTACTATTTAATATTGTGGCTTATTATCTATTATTTTTTAATGTAGCCGGAATATGGGAGATACAGCAAAATGTGTTGTGGCCAAAATGGCCTCACCGAGCTACCGACAAGTTTGTACGTAAAGAGCTTATCGCCCTATTGGGAGCAACATGAATTCGCAACAAGAGTTTTAAAAGTGTCTGAATAAAAAATTACGTTTCAAGCCTATTCGCGTCGATACTCAACTCATTGTGGTTTAATTTAATACGGCAAGTACTATTAGTATCATCTATTGATATGATAAAGCCTTTAAACTAAAACGTAATAGACAATACGGCTATTTCGAATCAAATATCGAGTCGTTGAAACTGCGATCAAATGAAATAAAAATTAAGTTTTAACGTTATATTTTTGTATAAAAATAACATCGTGTATCCCGTTTACAAGTACTTAAAACCTACTTACAGCAATTTAAAAAGTAGTAAGTTATTTTGTTTATGTTAACAAGAAGTAGTTACTAGTTCTCATACCTTAAAGTAAAAAAAAAACAAGGTTTAAAAAATTAAAATGATTGTAATTTTTTTACAAAAATCTGGTTTTATTCAAGCACAGTAAGTAGGTATATTTTACTTTAACCTGGATATTCGACATGCAAACGGCATTACCGTGGGTTTGAAAATGACAGGCGGACACGATAGGGAGACGTTTTCTATTTCCGTAATGTCGACCGCAGGCAGGCACCTACGCAACAAATGTAATTCTGTCCCTTAACTTCGTGAAATTTTATATCTGAACAGAAATTTATTGACGCGGCGAAGCTGTGTTTCATGTTTGGAAAATCATATTTCTTAGGTTTTATGGCTTGACCAATATATCGATATTTAACACTTGAATAATATTATATTAAAAGAGAAAAGATAAAGATTAAAACCTAAAGATATAAACCTAAAGATTTCGGTTTTGGAAAATGTTACTAAATTTTAATCGATGTGCTATTTGCCTTTAGAAAAGGAAATACATATTTACTCGATAATTTTGCATTCATTATATCGTGACTGAAAAGCGTTAAGGCTAACAAGAATCGGAAGGCGATTTTCCGTTATATATTTTCTTTTTATTGTAAGGCTAATGGCAGCTGGCACT
Source organism: Hoplodrina ambigua (assembly GCA_949774945.1). Classification (NCBI taxonomy): domain Eukaryota; kingdom Metazoa; phylum Arthropoda; class Insecta; order Lepidoptera; family Noctuidae; genus Hoplodrina; species Hoplodrina ambigua. The sequence goes on along the minus strand of OX458969.1, from coordinate 5,016,566 downwards.
CCTTGTGCATTTGATACGCGTGTTTAATTGTTTAGTAACAATTTTGTTTAATTCTAGAATAACTTTCACCTTTCGCGATTTAAATTGCCTGTGTATACATGGTGTAATTAAAAAACAGGTAATTGTAATATACTTATAAACAACTTTTTCTACGGTGCCAAGAATGAAATCATGAAAATAAAATCAGCTGATCCATTCATTTGCGTTCATGTAGCTCATAAAAATATATAGAGAAGGCATTTTTTTCCATAATTCCAGGGTTGGCCCCTTGGTAAAAGTTGTTCATAATGATGAGCTCAAATACTCCTTTTCAGGTTTCAGTTTATTCAATTACGCGTTGTACAACTTTTACATGCTAACAATATTGTCTGTGTTGATGTATTCAACTGATATACATTTCTAAGAAAAACGAGGTGAAAGTTCCTAAGTCTACATGAAGTTTTCTTTTCTTTTCGGGAAAGTTTGTTTTCCTTTTGTTTTCTCGGAAGGTACCTACAAGTCGGTATTAGGCTTGGAATGATATCGGTTATGGCAGTTATATTTCAGTTGTTCCCAAGTTTATATGGTCCTCATTTAGGAAATAAGTACCAATATTCTATACCTACTTATTATTTACGTAACTATGTGTTAGGATCAGAAGCCTCGAAGAAAAGTTCTATTATTTACCTTCGTTTTCAATACCTACTTGGATAAATGTTGCAAACATTGCCTATAAAGTATGTTAGTTCTGCATATAAAAAGTAACTAAGGAGCAAATATTTTTGGACTATATCGGTTAGGTAGTACGTATATAGTGCGCGGGTCAGGTAAGCGGTACTATTTTTGCAGACGTTGTTGGGCTTTTCCTTCCGCACTTGACGATATCGCTTGATTTACGATGTCGCTTCCTGACATTTACTGAGACCTTTTTGTAAAACGCGACTTTAGTTGTTCCGCTACAAAGACATTGTGTTATATTATTAACTTTTATCTTTACGAAGTTTTCCGCCGGTGCAATATACCTGCATACATTTTAAACTTGTAACAGAAACTTTGTACGAGATAGCTTTTATTTAATCAACTAAAATGGTTTACTTAATCTGAAAAAATATATAGTTCTCCCAGATATCTAATTTGTTACATTGTTATTACGTAAAAGCATGTGGCAGTTATAGCTATAAATGTCGGATAGGGAGTGGGCAGCAGCGCCGCGCCGGCTGGCCGCGTGTCGCCGGAGTGTCCCGACCGTCCTCCCTGCCCATCAGCTGACGTGATTTTATCACACACAAATAAAAGTAGACGCGCAGATTTTCCTTCCTTTTATAAAATAAATTCCTTTCAAACTGGCTATTTACCTACTTTGTAACTTTAAATTGTATGCAGAAGAAATAGTTCCAAGTATTTCTAGGGTTTAGTGTCTTTACGAATAACTTTTATCGTAAAACATGTATCTAAACTTCATTTGTACTTAACTCACAAATCAGCAAGAAAATGTAGAGCAAAGTCGTCGGTACCTTTATTCCAGGCACGGATTTGGGGAAGACAGCCGATATTCCACCTCGATGTGTTTTCATCCCCTTCATTTCTATAGCCCTGTCGTCCTTTCTTTAAGGGACCTTTGATTAAGTTCCGCCATTTTTGCTTAGCCAAGCGTCCAACGGTCCCGCACAACTCTCACCTTTTCAAAGTAAACTTAAGCCGTACAAGTAGGTACTACTAAATTATGTATACTTTCCGAACATATACTTGCTGTTGATAAGTCGAGTCGCTAATTTCACAGCGCGCATAAGGATATACATAATTAATGTGATTCCACATTATATTCCACCGAGTTTTTAGTAGAAGTTTCAATATCACGTGTATTGCCAGCACAGGTAAATGAATTTGCTTTATAACAAATACTTCCGGACCGAATTTAGAACCCGACTACAAAATTATGTTTCTAATGTGTGCGCTGTTACGATTTATGTCACATTAAGTTAGTTTTACGAGTATTGGATAGCATATTATACATTTATGTGAAACATAAACTTTTATGCAGTAGAAAATAAAATTTCTCTTATTGTGCACGAAGGAAAGCCAATATGTTTGTATATTGAATTTTATTTAGGTTACGAACGCCTAATATTATACATATCTTTGATCATTTAAAACAGTCGACGGATAGCAAAATTGAATTTCCTATGTTTAGTAATGTAATGTTTACATTTCTCATGCATATCATTTTCTTCACTTTTTGTAAAGCTATAATTTTTCTGTGTTAGATGTTGAAGTCGTGTCGTCAGCTGACGATGACGGTGCGGACCGCGGGCGCGCTGGTGGGCCGCGCGTCTTGCTCCTGGATGGACCGCTACGGCCGGCCGGCCTCGCCGCCGCCTCAGCGATCGTCTAGATCCAACAGCAAAGACCGCTCCGTGCGGAGGGTGAGAACTACATTTGTTGAATGTTTGCCAATTACATATGCTAAGCTACGGTCTACGCAGACATCATTTATGCCGAAAGTATTTACCAAAGATGACGACAGTTACTTATAAACACGTAAATTAATTTATGGCACCATAAATTTTTATGGTCAATTCCGTACTCATTACTCGTAAATATTTTATGTCACTGCATATTGGGGTTAAAGGTCGGAGAGCTTTGTGGTATGCTAATCGCAGTCAACTAGCCACAGAATTCTGTCGTTAGTGGTTGTAATGACGTCGGGCCGCAACCCGCGCATCGATCTCTATGACATCACACGCGCGATGAGCCCGATCATAATAAAGTACATTTTGGTAAATGAAGCCATTCTTAAGCCGTTGTGAGCACAGATTAAGTGTTTATGGGCCTCTATGTATTGTAATCACGTAACGTGCCAAGCTTTCCCTAATAGCAATTTTCGTAATGTGCTTTCCGGAATATCATAAATTTTCGTATATGTACAACGCATTTTCATTTAATGTTGTGAAGCACTAATGTACCGTAATAAATAGCTAATCGTATGAATTTGTGTGCAGGTCGACCTTTGTATAGAGCCGGGACAGTCGTTAGGACTAATGATAAGAGGAGGGCTCGAGTACAACCTCGGCATCTATATCACAGGGGTCGACAAGGATTCCGTTGCAGATAGAGCAGGACTTATGGTAATTATGCTTTCATGTTCAACTTACTTGATAAGTTCACTCATTTGGGTCATAAATATCGTTCAGAATAGAATGGAAGACCATATTAGAAATTCTCTCAAAGTTTTTGCTTTTTCCTTGGTACTCTTTTAGTAGGTATTGAAAAAATATCCATTAACAATAGCCATTAAATAAAAGTTTGGTATCAGGTGCTCTTATTGGCAGCGCTATGTATAGGATGTCTCGTCGCTTTTTTATTACATAAAAAGTTTAGGAGGCAATTTAGTCGATATAATTGGTTTGTATTACGTGTTATTGAATAAATGCACTAACTTGAATATGCTGTGGGATACCTACTACAGACACTATTTATATAACTAGCTTTTGCTCGCGACTTCGTCCGCGCAAATGTCGATTATCGCGGACGCAGACGAAGTCGAAGTCGCAGACGAAGTAATAACAAGTAGCCTATGTCCTTCTATGTGTTCTAGCAAACGTTCGAGGAGGTATTTTTCTACTACCTGATTTATATATAAACGAGAACATAGTTTTATATTCAATAAAATCCACCTAGAATGGTACCAACTTAAAATAATTTTCATACTATGTAAAAGGAATGCGGAGTAAGTTTACTGTGAATATAAATCTTAATTTAGTGCGCTTAGTTTGCAATTCGTTGTAAATTAACGCGACACCCAACTCTGGGAAACTTGCGGAGGCGCCAGGCAAGAGGCCGTCGAGACGGAATTGCATCGAAGTTTGTGCCAGCCGAGGGCGCTTCATAGTCACAGTAGTTTAGTCGGAATTACTGGTTTGTTTCCCATTAAACTTGCAGCGCTATGGAAATGACATTTTGCATAGCTGCTATTACATGAAGTTCTAGTTTTGGAATTATTCAGAACTTATTTTACTCAGGTAGACGTTACAGTTTACCGAATTGAACAAATATTATTTAATTTTCGTGTTGCGGGTAGCGGTGCGAGGTGTTGGTAAATTTATAGCATTTGAGTTTGAGACTCGCTCCTGCAACGCTTTCGGCACGCTACTAACATCCGAGCCTCGTAACTCACATTTGAGACTTCTACCACTAACAATTTTCCAAGAATTTTAATTAAACAAACCGCACTTGAAAATTATTAGGCACTTGATCACACCTACCACCACTAACCTCTATTAGCATTATGAATGGTGTCCATTAATTATATAGATGAAAGGAGGAAATCTTAATTAAAACTACGTAATTTTGAATACTTTTACCTTATAAGTAGTCTATTATGTTCTACATAAACGACGAGCTAAGTTAACACGATCTGGCTTAGTATTATACGATTGTCCTCACCATATTGTTCAATTTGTGTGTTAGGTTGGCGATCAGATCCTGGAGGTAAACAACCAGTCGTTTATCGACGTAACGCACGACGAGGCGGTAGCACAGCTCAAGTACCACAAACGAATGTCTTTGGTTGTGCGCGACGTCGGGAAGGTTCCTCACGCGTGTACCGCGTATGGCGAACGAGATGCGACACCCAGGTACGTTGATCTGGATCATCTCCAGTATCACAAATGGCCTCGTATGTAAAATGTCAAGAAAATTAATTACGTTTGACCACAAATTAGCATACTGTCTCAGCGGCAGACCGATAATATAAGGAAAACCATCGTTCCAGACTAACTACGTAGGTACAGTAGGTGGGCACTTAATATTTTCTATGGATGGCTTATTATATGTAGCTCAACAAATTTACGTAATGTCAACTCGAGAAGAAAAACAAAACCATTCAATTCGCTTGAAATAATTTTCATTTAACTTGTTTAGGGAACAATGTAGTTTCTTCACAGTACTAAATGGAATTGGTTACATGACTTGTAACTCGTAAAATATACGGTAAAAAACGAATCTAATAGATTGAATCTGACTGCTTTCCCGAAAACCATTAGGTACCAAAAATAACCTACCAAAAATTGTTTTTCGCATGACCACGAAAGGAGAACACGCTGTCGGCCATTGTCAGCCTAAGGCATTAGATTAATTATAAGACATTAGATTAATCGAACTCCTATGATTTCCTGATTTCCCGATTTCCCGATTTCCTTTTCAGGATTTTCAACAATCAGGGATTTTTGATAAAATCGAATGTTTTTCATTGTAATGGTAGAAGATATTCAGTAGAACTTATGCCAAATAACATTAACTAAACTATGGTTACCGAATTTTGGCTTGATGAACGTCCCATCAAGACAAGGGTCAGTTTTGGGCATGTCTAAGCAAATACGTGCCATAAATAGTTGTTTAAAAGCCATAGGTCATTAGACCCGACACCCGACCAGCACCAGGCAAAGTAGGGATTTTTATATTTAAATCATCAAAGTTAAAGACGTCAAGTAAAAGTCATAATACGCAAATTGCAAAGTGGTTTGGATAGGGTTTCAGTGCCGCAAGTGCCTAGCCACTTTGGCCTTAGGTCTTGATTCACCATCAGACTTTACAAAATACTTGGCCTTTGGTCACGTAGAAGACTGAAAGTTGGACTAGCTATAATTTGCGTTACCGAGTAGTATGCTACAAAAAAAGGCTACGCAGTTTATTAGTCAAGACGCTGCCTGGATGCCTCTTATGCACCTCTCATATCAAGGTGATTATGATGACACGTATTGATCAATAAATCTATGCTTTAGAATAAGCGGCTGGGGTAAGCGTCGCGGAGCGGCTTCGACGGCTGTGGAGCAGAAGGCACGCTCGCTGCTCCCGCAGTGCGACCTGCCCGCCATCGCGTACTACATGGAGGAGTATGCTGCGAGAAGACTCACGCCCGACTCCTTCCTTACAGTCGTCAGGGACCTGCTCGACACGCCGCAGAAGGTTTGTTACAATATTATATATACTCGTATCATTGGTACCTTGTTAAACTAAAATGTGCCAACCTAATATACATCAAATCTCCCATTTTCGTGGTTTTTAAAGGTTTTAAATCTTTTGTTATCATAATTTTCGTTGTAGGTTTAATTACTTTGCCAGAATTTTTTTTTTAGGTTTTTAACATAACATAAACTACTTAATAATTTGAAAGAAGTTCACTACGTCACAAGTATCGAAACAGATCAAAAATATCGATGATTGATGAAAAGAACTCATGTTTGCCAGACAGTTTGATTGTATTAGAACTATGAATGAACTAACGATTTATATGTTCAACATGATGTCGTAAGTTAAAATGGGCTACGTTTTCTAAGAGTAGATATAACTATGTACATACATTAGAATTATTTTGTAGCATATAGTTATGTACACACTACAGATTACGTACCACTCAAGATTGTAAACTAATCTCTAGCACAAACTTGTGTCATTGCAAGAATCGATCCCAATCCCTGGTGCAGGCGGCGGCTCCGCCATCCGCCGTATTTAGGTCAACACACAAATAAATATGCCACATGACAGCTTATAATAGTGTACACGTAGGTACCTACAGATAATTTGATAATAGCCTAGCTCTAAAACTACAATATGTCCGAAAACAAATTTTACTAAGAAACAATTCTCTTTGCTCGCAATATGAATCCATCTGCACTCTGCTTTCATACTTAGCATTATCAATTCGACGCTTATGGTATTTAAAAATATCAAGACATGAGGGTTCCCTGTAGATTTAGAAATAACACAAAGAAACACACTAAATAATACCATTTAAAGAACCTCATACAAGTGTAATGTATGTTAACCGATTTCGGATACTTTCAAAGACTTCTGTCTTCTTTTGCGGAATTCCAGATTGTGCTCTATTCACCCTATTATCTTGGCCCCTTTGATCCCTATCTTGGGACATTCTGCACTAATACCTACTAACATAATATATCTACTAATGAAAGTGTTTGTGTGTCTCCTGTAGGCTTTTCTCCTGTGCGCAATAAGGAAAATTGTGTGTTCTACATAGAGATAATATATCGGATTACAACCATTTAATTTATGTGCAAACATTGTTTGCTTCTGCAGACTATATTATGTACTTTGTTTTTATTCTTCGTTTGATTCTAAATGGAATAGTGTAGTGAACTGTAGTGTATATTTTGAATCATTGAATAATTCTATTCCTAACGTTTTATGTTCTTATTCTGCGGTATAACTCAAATTTTACTCTCCTTGAAATTCTATTCAATTTAATCATGGTAGTTTAGTTTTCCTGTTAACTTCAGCTCTACATAAAAGTAGTTTTTATTGATAAATAGAAATCCAATTTATTTCGATTCCAATCTCTCCCGATGGTGGATAAGAAACGGCGATTCGAAAATAGGCTACTTGGTTGATTAGAAAAGCCTACTGAATAAATATGATTAGCTCGAAGTTACATTATTATAATTATCTATCATGAAATAAACATTTTCTTAATAAGGTTTTTGTTCACTCAGACCTTCACTATTTTCAAAACTATTTCAGAGATCCAGCTTATATTTCATGATAAAAGATAGTAACATAATACTTATACACTGATCCTGCGGGTAATCGGTTTTGAGCAGGCACGTAGGAAACGTCTTTAATTCGATGTCTCGTATTGCATTATTCAATACATCCCAAATTTTGTTCACGGAGACACCGTTTTTTTTTCGTATTTACGCCTCGTCGCGTGGTTTTTTAATATTATGTAATTTGTGGGGTGTCATGAAGTGCGCGTGTACCCCTTATTTTCAATACATAATCATCAATCATTTGCGGTATAACTTATGTCTTGTGCAGACACGCTCCTCACATAACCAAACAACAATTTATCTTCTGGCGCAGCCAGGGAGCACGGGGCCTGTTTGCGTTCAATTAATGATGGGGTGTAGCATAACGAGTATTGTAAAGTTAGTGTGTGACTTTTTCCATCTTCAATGTATTTTCATTGAACTGTGGCATTAACGTAAAATGTATGCATGATGCCGTCTTATTTTCACCAAATAGCACAATATCTTCTACAAAAAAGCGTACCTTTTGTTTCCTTATACCTGTTTAACCTACATTCTCTCGCTCGTAACCTCGACAATTTCGGTCCAGTGCTAGTATTCCAGTGTTATTTTTCTATATAAATAGTAAATGAGTGTTTCGTTTGCAGTATACTCTTCTGACGGAGATACGGGAGTTCATGGTGCCGGAGGACAGGGCGAGGTTCGACGAGCTCGTGTACAGGAGAGGGGAGGAGCCAGTCGACCATCACATTAAGGTAATTAACGTTTACCCAATCAAAATAACAGACTAATCTTAGTAAAAGTTTATATACAATTTAGACAACAAAATAAGGTAATTTTCTAATCCATCCCACGATTTTCGATGGTTTGATTATTTGTTTCGTTATTGGATTAAATGGAGATGGGGCGTAGAATTTTCATATTCAACATGCATTCTCGTGGTGTGGATTAGTTTAATAGAGCTGTTGATATAATAGCACCTATAGGCAAAAATTAAAAGAACATTCGAAATACATATCTGCGCACAGACACTGCAACAAATGCTTTGCAAATTGTAGAGTAAAATAATCAAGGTAATACAAATTCGCAACATTTCACTAATTAATCTCTTCTTCAGCGAAAAATAGAGGTAAAAGGTGTATTTTCTCCAAGTTTATTAGGCAGGCTTTCGACTTGCTATGTTGTAATCTGTGCTCCACCTGCAGCACCTAATTAGGATTCCGCCCTCTTTGCAAAATTGCTCCGACTAACTTAATTTAAACGACGTTTTCTACCTACTAGAAGATTTACTTAATTTACAAAGCCTTTCGTTTATTTTATCAATCATATAAAACTAGTTGGGAATACTTCAATTTAAAAATAAACTTTTAGATTATTAATTATATAGCTCGTAGGTACCTATTCACATACGTCCAGGTACAACATGCACAAAATAGTACATCCACATCACTAAAGTACTTTTTACACAACAGCTCTGCGAAAACTGAAAAATACGTAACATAGATGATTGTATAAATCGTCATAGATATTATAGAACACTCGAAAGTTTGTACACTTCAGTGCAAAACCATTTGCACAAAACTTAGTTGATGCTTACGATTTGTTGGTAGCGGGGTCCCGAGCGACACATGCTACCCTCCTCGACGATGCATGAGTTGCACGACCCGGTAAGTGCACACGCTTTACTTATTCACTTGACTGTACACAAGGACGTACACAGCTGCTCCACAATAGTCCCCATTTCTTAAATGTTACAACATACAATTAAGTAGATACTTCAAAGGATTAAGGATCGCCGAGTACGCCCCTGTATCTGCATGTTCCATCGATGTCATAGTTTGATTGCTTTCTAGTAGATTGAGCTTGTTATAAATGGTTCATAAATGTATTATTTTAATAACACGTAGGCATCATAAAACATCAATGAAACACTCGTAAGGTCAGGCCTGACAAAATTAAGGCTTCCATAGTGGCAAATTGAATGAGGCCCTTGAATTTTCGCGTACTTTTCTGAACACTATGCCAACCACAACGACTTCAATGTCTTTCGTAGATCTGTTTGCCTAAGTTAATGGACTTTATAGAGTAGAACATGTGATACTATTGTTGCGATGTTGATACTACAACACTTTAGAGTTCAAGTCCCTAATCGTCTTAAAGTTAGTAGGCAACTCTTCCACGTAAATAAAGTTACGTGAGAAGTGGTTGAAAGTGTTGGGGCTTTCGGGTCAGGTTGCGGGTTATTGTTATAGGAGGGACCGGCGGAGGCACCTCTCGTAGCCGACCATCGCTCGCCCTCCGAGGACTCCGGCCTGGGCCTGCCACCGCATGACCATGCTTACAGGTGACCTCATTATATGACTGACCACACTTACATTAACTTGTAGCTCTTTACACTAGGATTAAATAACATGTAGTGATCTTCATGAAAAGCGGAAGGATATATAAAAAATTTTCATTCAGCTGAGGCCGTGCGAGATCAGAGAGCCGCAATCGCTAGAGACCGCACCTCTCTAATATGCGAGGCGTAAATCCCTCATCGCCGGCGGGGTCACTTATAAAGGCGCTTAGATGCTAAAGTACCATTAAAGTGCGAAAGCAAAGGCTGAGTCCTCGTCGAGCGTTCGCTTTCGGCCGCTCTTTTACGTCTCACAGCAAAAATAACCCACAGTTTTCCACTAGCCCTTGTCAGCGCTCACTCTCGCGAACCGAGCATCTCATTGGCTGATCGCCAAACACTTCCACTTTTATTCAGTATAGGAATCGATTGTTTTATGACGGCATAAACGTTCCCATTTATTGGCACCGGCGGTTTAGTGCCATTGTCCTGCATCCGTAAGTAAGGGTTACTTTAAATTTATTGCCAATAAAATCGAAGCGAAAGCGACTTTAAACTTTTATAGAAGATACATTTTTTCAAATTGTTTCAACAATTCAGATTTAATGTCGCAGTCCATATTAACTTAGAAAAATATTTAACGGTTTGTTGCATGGAGTTATTTTTAAAATGATAGGTATGCCTTATATTGAGAAGTATAAATATTGTTGAACTTGATTAATTTTTTCGTTACACTTGCACAAGTGTCTAAGTACTAAGTAAACGATACATTTTCTCTATTCAGAGCTATGTGAAACTCGAAAACACTATTTATGAATAAACAATAGTGTCTGTTCATTATTCAAAATTTAATAACGATTATTATTTATTGTAAGGTTGTAAATGAGACAAAAACAGATACAGGACTAGGAAAAATATTGAAATTAGGCACTCCAAACTCGCCAATGCGTCCCAGTAAAAGTGTTGAACGTTCAAATCGGTTGATGGTTGAGTTTGCGTGTTATCGTATGGTGTAATGTGTGAACTAGTTGGTGTAGCTATGTGTTGGTGTTGATGTGACGGTGGTGTTGTCTGGGGCAGGAGCGGGCGCGCGTGGCGGCCCAGCGACGCGCCGCCCCCGGACGACGACCTGGAGCCCCCGCACGAGGTGATTTTGCCAGAATTACCTTCTACACTTATCTTGTCGACCACATTCACTTCTCTGCGCCTTGTCTATAGCAGTGTCCTGGGTGTCACTCGCGTTCTCATCACCGACCATTCACACTTCTATAGATATTTCTATACTACTGATCTTTACCAACAGCTGTTCTAGATCATACTCAAGTTCTATTTTAAGCTTAATCTGTTAATCATAATAAATAAAACACTGAACAAATACGGAAGCAGGTGATGCTGCATCGCTTTCATTGCATCCGTTCTTTTAATCGCAATAACAAAAATCATTTTTGCATTTCTTTGGAATTGGCTAATTAATTCAGTAGCTTAGCTGGAGTGGCACCTCGGCACTACCACTGCATAACTATGTATCTCACATTTTCTTGCATGAGTCGATAACGGCTAGCGAGTAGAACTACAACAGCTCACAATTATGGCCGTTATTTCCTGTATATTGCATTCCATGGGTAAATCTGGCAAAATTCGGTTACCTTATTATTTTTGACCTCGAGAAGAGGTCTGTGGGGAACATTGGCAATTTAACTGTGTGAAAATACCTATTCGGCAATAGCGGCCAGTAACAGTGTTTTATTTCGACTCTATTAGTATAGAATAGAATCAAGTAGCATTCTTCTTTTGGAAAATGTTTTCGTTTATCTGCCGATGTGTGTGCGATGCTTAAGTAACTTAAAATACCCCAGAAACCTCACAATATGTGACATGAAATAAGCGTAACATCTGGAAAATCTAGATGACTAATGTAATTTAAAACAATTATGACGTCATTGATAACACTGCTATATATAGAGCGTTTGTTTAGAGTACTATTTTAGCTCGAAGAAGTATCGGCTCGTTGGTCTAGGGGTATGATTCTCGCTTCGGGTGCGAGAGGTCCCGGGTTCAAATCCCGGACGAGCCCTAAGTGTTGTCTTTTTGCTATTATTTTTATTCATTTTGATATTTTTTGTTTTATTATCGGTGTCTATTCACATAATAAAAATGTTATAAAACCTAAAATTAAAGAGACGAAAAAATGCATTACGATAAAATTTTGAAACAACAATGTTTTATGAACAATGTACCTATTTAAGGCCTTCTTATTATGCAACATGTGTTTTTTTTTATTAATTTGGTAATAACCCAGAAAACAAAATACTCCTAGAATTAGGCAGTCGCGTAAAAAAAGTTGTAGCTGTCTGATTAGTTTTGTTTTTTCATGTCTGTACCTGTGTCATTTTCAGACAAATAATATTTGGAATTTATCGATACCTGTGAGCCTCTTTAGCTCCTTTGTGCCTTTTCTAATAAAAGCGAAAATATTGCTTAGAATTTAGTTTACATAAAGAAAAGATAAAAAAGCAAAGTAAATTGTGGCTCCGTGCCAATACAGTCGGTACCTTTCGTTGTGACACCTTTGTTCGCTCGTCTATCTGTCTGTAGGAGGATGTAACCCTCATATAGCAAAATACCTTCAAAAAGGCACCCAATATTTGCAGAAAGTTATTTAAAGTTACGGAAACCTTATAGCTTCGTTATGTCGGTGGGCCTGTTAGGTTTTCTGTTAAAGTTTATCAACATGTCACAGCGCTATGATGCAGCAAATGCATCTTATGGTGACGTATAGTCTACACCTATATAAAATCATTTTACGTAAGTAGTAATCGCGAAATAGAATTTTATAAACATGAATTTATAGAAAAGTAAAGTGTTTTTTTTTTAATTAACTCATTTAACTTTATGTCAATAAAAAAACCCGATCATGTATAAATCGGACTCGCACATGAAAGGTCCATAGTGCAATATTAGGACAGATAAAAAAAGGACAAAAAAAAATACGTTTCTTGTAACCCCCGTTAATTTTTAACTTTATTTTATTTATACTTATTATTTGTATTTTTAGAGGTACACTGTGAAAATGTTAAGTGTTTACCTATTACGGTCCAAAGGTCTGCATAAGTGCATACTTATCTCTATTGCTGACTGTACCTACGACGAAAGTCCTACATTATACGTTACATTAACAAATCGCTCCTATTTTCAAATTCTATTTTCAGTGTCATTTTCATATCTCTTGGGATGCTGATTGTATGTATGAAATTCAGATGAAGTATCGCATCACATAAATATACGGCATGTTGAGAGTGGTTTATAAATACGAGCCAAGATCTTTTCCGGTTCGGAAAAATAATAAAAGTCATATCCTTCATTGTTGGGAAATTGTGCTTTGTTATAGAAATGTTTTTATTTTATTCCAATCTCTTTCTTTCCTTGAATAGATGACGTTGAATTGTTAGACAATTAAGAACCAAGGTAGTGTATTTTATCACTTTTCGAGTCTACTTAACAATCGTTATTTAATTAAGAGTAAGTAATTAGGAATAACGCCAAGAGCCGACTCTAAGTAAAATTCTTATCAAAAGAATTGCTGCTTCTATAACCTTAATTAACCTTCGGTGAGGTTAGTATCGATTTCATTAAAGGCGTTCAGTTCAACACGGCTTCTCTTGTTAAAATTAATGAGTGATAAAGGTTAAACGCTAAACCATCTAATATTATGACGTCAGTATCGCGGCAAGCGCCATTTTGATACGTCATAAAGATAGGGCGAGCTTTTTCTTAGGATAACGAATTTTCCTGTAATCACTTCTCTTCGTTAAAACTTATCTTTTAAAGACATCAAAGCATGCTGACTACAAAGAAAAAAAATATACGTGTAGCTGGATCAACGGTTTACCGCAGAATGCTCGAGAAATCTAATTACAAGTTATCGCATTAATCAAGAAAGCATTCATTAATAAATAGGACACCTTTTATAAATGTAGCTCAATAAGAGCCAGCCAAAGAAGGTCTTTTTGTCGGCAGTGTGCATTATCTTCCTTTAGTATAATTAATTAGCTAATATAAGTATCTTGAACATATAGTATTATATACTTCCTACACGAAATTAGTCCAAAAGGAACTTGACAAGTGAGCTTATCTTGTTTGTCATCTTTCAGTCGCAGGTTATATTTACCTTTGCATCCGAAATAGACAAAGACAAATGAAACCAGGCTTACTTCTTCACAAGAAAATGTATATTTTATGTTTAAGCAAAAGTTGTTTAGGGTTACGGTTTTGTGTTCTTTATTGATGTAACCATTTATGTACACACATAAATTCGAGCAAGAAGAAGGACCAGAAAAAATATGTACAAAGGTGGTGGTGGTCTAGTTTTAGTGAGTAACAACTATCTAACTAATCTTCTAGAAGGGATCTACAAACTAAGGGCTAATCCTTTTTATTACTTATTAAACGTTTTAACACGTACAATTGTTAAAATTAATTACATTTCGCGAATTAAAAGCGACAGTTATTGACCGCAACAGCATTTTACTGAGAGGGTAGACAATTAAAAATATTTCCGGTGCGTACTTACCGCGGGTGTGCTATAAAATGTAAAGTTACAGGGAGGCTCTTAAGCAAACCGTAGGGCGGGCGCGTCCCAAGGGCGCTAAGGGTGGCAAGGGCGGTTTCAGGCGGGTAGCTTTATCAGTGCGCGGCGCGCCGGCCGCTCGGCATGACGTCGCGCCGGCGGCGCCGCGTCGCCTTCCGCGACTACGTACCTATGGACGTGCGCGCCATGGCCAAGGTACTATCTGCTTTCATGTCTTTCATACACTGTTCGGCAAATTTCTCACCCTGCTCGTGAATATTCGTGATATAACACTCAGTAGACATGTAAAGAGATTGGTTTCTATTTTCGATTTTCAGTTTCAGGATACAGTTTACAGATTCGTCTATAGTTTACGTTACGGTTTTGTTCTTGTAGTAGTTAGAAACGTTTGAAATATCTAAAAATTAATTGAAAAAAATGGCTGTTCAGGCTTAACATTATGTTAATTCAATTATTGTTCTTTCAATGTGATTCATTGTCTGTAGACTGTAGGTACCCACTCTTATGGAAACGTGTAATGTAATTATAAATTAGCTGGAATATTAAAAGAACAAAAAGTTAATGAATGTTAATATCTAATTAGAGAGTCCATTAAAACAGTAATTAATATTTAATTAGTCCCTGGGTGAGGACAGTTTTACTTTTCTGATTTAATAATACCAACAATTGTTAAGCGCCTGCTTCTTTTTTAGCTGCAACAATACCTCATTCTAAACTTGTCAATAACTTCAAAAATGGAACGTGAAAAGCAGTTTTGTGTTGTTATTATTATACTTTTAACACGACGTTTACGTTTTAAACTTTGCAACACAAAGAGGTTCCATATGTTCTTAAAATTAATAATTTAAACATTACGTATACATGCTCGTATAGCTGTTAGTTTAAAAGGTGTGAGCAAAGTGTACGCAGACCACAGATTGTCGTGCATAATTAACTGGGTTGTTGGTAACAACCCTTTTGCTAACCGGTACTGCGGTGAATAAAGATAAGAAAATCGACGATATTTAACATTTTAGATTGTGAAGTTCAAGCTTACGGCAACTCTTATATGTTTTTATCCCTTCTGTACTTTGATAATAAAACATGATAAGGCCAACTACATAAAACTGATCAATAAAGTTAATTACATTAGCACTATGCTAATCAGGTCGTTGATGTCTTCTCTTTGGGGAGTCGTTGGTGCAATACATTCACCCGCTGTCATGCATTTTATAGCTACCTATAACGTTTTAATTGTATGATGCAAACGTAACAAGATAACCTAAACTTTACAAATGATAAATGTTTTTTTTAACGTCCAGTAGTTGTTCGTAGCCGTAGTACGCGTAGCATTTCGTAGACTCGTAGTCAATCTTTCGTAGTGTCAAAGATCTCTTTTTGTAAACGATCTAACATAACCCCTCGGGTATCTGCGATCTGTAGCAGCCAGGTGCTACGTTAAAGTCGTCTTTAAAAAGTACCAGCTAAGTCAGTGGGCTACGAGAACCGGAATGACCTATTTTCCTCTGTTGACACTTAGGATTTACGCGGGAACATGACGCTGATAGGTGGCATACACACTAAGTACTATGATTTATGAATAGATATTGGATATTATGTCTGTGAAGTCTGTACTTTTTTATATTTGCGGGAGTTTCTTAGGAGGTGCAATATGTTACGTGTTTGAAGTCATTCTAGTACAGTTGATTTAATGTGAATCAGCGTTGGACATGCAAAATCACTACAATTATATCGAAAAATAGAAGAATTTTTACGTGTTTCGTTCGTTTCGGCAGTATTAAATCTATTTACAAGTGTGGAAAAAAGATTTTTAAAAATTCGATTCTTTGAAGTAGTGTTGTGTACCTATTATAAATTGAAAACGACAAAAGAACAAAAAGGTTGTTTACTTCTTAAAATGAGCTAGGATTTGGGTCGACTTTATTTCATATTACAGGTTCTTTAGCCTTTACAAGTTGCGTGACTATTTATTGTAGTTACACATAAAACTATTTCGTTCAATGGCTCCGGTTAAGCGATAATGGGGAATGAGTTCGATTCGATATTAAACACGCAAGTGTCCGACTGTAAGCTCACACCTGTTTTAGGTTTCGCTAATAATTTAAAAGAATACTAACTAGTTGCATTTTTAATACTTAATGTACCTACAATCCGTACAGACACAGTCTCAGTGTATCCATTCAACCAAGACATTCAAGAATGGCCGCACAAGTCTTGATGTGACATCCCACAAAATTTATATAATCGGGTTTATGTGGAAGCACTAATAAGAAACTAAAGCATACCTAAAACAATATAATTATACAAGGATATGTTAAATGTCAAAAATATTAAACAAGAAACATAAAAAACCTTACCAAGTTCTACCTAGTTAGTTACTTATACAGTCCGTCGTTCGTACATGCATTGTTTTGTGTAGTAAGTATATCGTTTTCATCAAGAGAATGCAATCGAAAGTACCCAAGTTGCTTTTCTTCAGATATTCATCTTAAAACTACACGGAAGTGAATCCTTCGACAGAACAGCAATTACCTATGTTAAATTTTTGTTACGCAACAGAAATGAAAAGTAAACAATAGAGACATAATATGTTTCGTGGGAATGTTTTATTATAAAATGAGCGTTTAGTTTGATTAAAAACGAAACCAGCCTATAAATTAGACTTTGAACACTTTGTCTGTCATGTTATGCAACTCCGATCGGTTAAATCGATTTTAATTGCTTTTGATATTTTAGATATAATCATTTTAAGTATATCGCTCGAAAAAAGCTCGATTGGACTCGATTGAATGTTAGTGATATAATTCTGAACACCGACTTAAGTTCATATGTGCAGGATTACAGGTATATATGTATAAGTAGTAAGAACAAAGCTCTGCCAGTAAAATTACCATGTATTTGCGTTGTGTGACTTTCTGATATTTTACCATAGTTTAGTAGATGCTACTAGAACGATAACAATACTTAACAACCTAGCACTTCCGCGCGTTGGTGCTAGTCGAAACTGTGCCAACATGCAAAAATAGCGTGAAAAATCAATTGAAACGTCGAGACAGTTAGTTGGTCATCCCTCGCCCTGCAGTTTAACCGCGAGTCTTCGCTGTTTCACATCCCTCTAACTTTACTCCTCATGTCTTAGACGTTTTTTATAACTAATAAAACAATTTCTATGTAGGTTGTAGTCTAGACGGAACTTTATTGTGTGCTACATAGAGTTACGTAGTTTTGATGCTTGTATTACATTCTTGCGTGTAAAGTGTGATGCATGTTATGATTTGTGACACGGTGCAGTCTAGTGTTTTGTACATGTAGTTCTACTGACGCGTTTCACATTGGTTGGTCTGTGGACTATGTGGTGTACTAAAATAAGTTTGGATAAGTTTCGGCATGTAAGGATATAACACGCGTACATGTGCAGGAGTACGAGGAGGAGGGGAGGCGCTCTCGGCGACACTCGTCCCCGTGCAACTCGCGAGAGGGCAGCACTACTGCGCTGCACACGCAACACTACGATGACTCCGTAAGTAGTTTATCATTTTACTTTATTCCACAGAATTATCTATGTACAGACAAGTTGTTACGAGCTGCGTTGCGAGTTTAACTTCGCATAATTCTAAATGGTTTTTTATTCATAAGTGGGTCTATCTACCTACCCGACGATAGGTCTATTCATGTTTTAACAAAGTATATAAAGTCGGTCGTAAATTTTACAGATGGTATTCTTGTGAGTGAAAAGGGTATTGAGTAAAAATCCACCTACTTAACAATCAGATGCTCGATAATAAGAAACAAAAACAAATTGCGATTCTAAAGATTGGGGTACGATTAATGTGTATATAAATTTAAACTTTGTTCTATCGAAGTATTTCGTATTTTCCAATCAAACTTTTGAAACTTTAGACAGCATATAACCGAGTTTTCTTGTTACCTACTTCGGAGGAAGATCACTTTATCGTGAAATTATAGATATTTACGAAAAGTTGCAATAATAATGCTTTATCTAAATGATGAGAATACATTGGTTAGGTATATGATGCGAATTATGAATAGGAACAAGGAACACATAGCAGACATTACGATGATATTTACAACAGTTCCTACCCACTTAAATGTTGTGACATTTCATACCAATCACGCTATTAACATTTAAAAATATCTTTTTATGTCAGTACCACTTACTTTTAAAGATCATGTAAGCGCCCAGCACCTCGCATATAACGCGTTGTTTACAAAAATACTTGGTAGGTATAACTAAGTTATCAAACAATTCCGTAGGAATAAGCAGAAGCTCTTGTTTATGTGTATGTTTGTTGGAATACAGTGGATACCCACCAAAACTCATTTGTAACTGAATAGTTTGGCACCGTGCCAACCCTCTGACACGGCCATCTTGATCTCGCAGGTCCATCTAAATCGTTATATGAAATATTACTAGCGTAGTTTACGTTTCTAGATTACATAGACAACTACTCAAATAGATACGAAAGGAGTAAAGGGTGTCTAAGCAATATTGTAGAAATATTCTTATGCTTCTGCTTTATTTTTACAAATGTTGTGAGCCTTTTAGTCTGTGATGTTCTTTCTTGCTTTAAAAATGGAAGAAAATGAGGGAGAGAAAGCAGAACGTAATTACGACCAATTTTCTCAACCTCGTTTTTTACTAGATAAAAAAACTGTTCTAAATTAATACCTACATGTCACATCTTTCTTATGTGTACTAAGTACTATTCAACCTTCATAACACTGCAGATAAAACAACAATAAACGATACAACAATATTTGTTTATAAGTATTTATTTTTATTATTGAGATTCAATAAACTATTCTAAAATAATGTCAGTCTAAATATCTATATCTAATCGTAGTTAAAAATATTACTGGTTTTGCAGCTAAATAAGCCATATTTTGCTTTATGGCATGTAAAGCAAATTGTTTTGAATTGATTTTAGTTAAATAAAAGAATTAATCAATGCCAATAAATACTGACAACCTTTATACGTAAGAATACTTTTCGATCATTGAAACTTGTAACACAAAAATTAAATATTATTCGATCCTACCACAGATAATATGTTCCTACCATTGCCATTTTTGCTAAATAGTTGTATTAGAGAAACTTGACGCTCAAACATCCGCTCACTTTTTTAATCTTGTATTACGTATACCAGTATGATTCGAGTTTTCAATTCAAATATTTTACCATCACGATTGTATGAAATAATTTTCTTGTTTTTCAATATTTGCATTCGGTTTTATCCTACCGTTAATTAAGTACATTCATTAATATCGATCACTTAATTGAATATGTTTGACAAAATAGTAACACTATTACTAGTAGCTATGATAACAATAACCCGGGCGATTAACACGCGTAACACGTGTCCGGTAACACTTCGTAAATTTAGCAAATCGCGTTAATTTGTATCGAACCACGTCCGTCAAAGTGCTTGTGTAATCGCTTAAACGGGTTCGTATAGGGTCATTATGCCATTGGCTACCGTTAAAGCTAAATTAGTCCTAATGCTCTATTGGGAGGTCATAGTTTCTCTTGCAGTGATCGACGTAGCTCTTCTGTCGCTTTAGTCAGGTCTTTGTCATGGCGGCGTTGCTTGCCAAGATCCCCTCCGCAATCTTCTAAGTAATCCTTCGGCGGTTCTACGGGATATTTGCTCCCGAATTTCGGCCGTGGGATTCTGACACGTTTGACATCGCCCAACCAGCTCTCCATTTTGATAGTTGAATGCTTGATACTGAAAAAAATAAATATTATCTTTAGAGAAATTATCTAATCTGCCAATGACAGAATATTAACAGTGTAAATAAACGCTCTATTTTAAGATCTACCAAATTCGATACAATTAACATAACATTGTAGACACCAAAACAGTTCATGAATAACGGAACAGTTTAGTTTGCCTGATACAAGATCTATTGCACCAATCAGGAAACTGTTGGCAGTCATTAATTGAAACAGATTCAATCATATCTGATCGAGTAAGTACTGGCCGCGCAAAAAGTGGCAACACGTACTTTGGCGCAGCACCGTTGGTCAATAGTTGTGTAAGTAACGATGGTCATTGGGGAGTGGTGAAATCCTAAATATGCTCGGTTTCATCTCGGCGCCAGGCGTGGGTGCCACCGCCGCCGTAAGGTAGTGCCGAGACATTTATGGTAAAGCAACAGAGAGCCATTTTGAAATTATTACACAAGTAATCTTAGTTGATCCAAGAGAAAACGGCGCCTGTTATAAGCGTGAAGTAAGTATTTATTATTGGTACAGGAGTTCTTGCAGAATGATTAAGGCCAAATGTATCTCAATATCCATTGATTTCGTTAATCACAATTCAGGAGTCTCTCTAAGATCAAGGTTGTTCCCGGAAGAAAGGCCTATTGACATAGAAGCCGAGATTTATAAGCTGATGTAACTACATTTTTAGGCTATCATTTGTCACACGCGTCACATTAGCCTCTATCTCTATTTCGTACATGTTTGGAGTCATTCGATAAGACGAATAAAATGTTAATTTCATTACATATGAACACAACATCATGCGCAATATAAACATATTAAGTATAAGAAGGCCTCGTTAACTGATATTGTATTGTATGGTAATCACATCTAAATCGTGCTCGCTCGCTGGGTAGCTCGTAGAAAAAGTGATTAATAACTAATTAGTCGTTCCGCGCATCTTAAGCGCAAAGACAAAGATATTTTATTGCACGAATAGCTTTCTCTAGCGAAAGTGTTGCTAAACGTGGTGGCATTATTTCTCTGTGACGCTTTCAAATACAATTTGCTTCGTAATGCTTAAAATTGTCAACCCAAAACAATCTGGTAAAGGGGTAGTGATTATTTAATCTGAACAAACATCAAAACAGTCACGAATATTGTTTTGAGAAAATGTATATAAGAAGTAATTTATCGAAAAGCATTTTTATAAAGGATATTGAGTACGTTTAACAACATTTTAGCCATGTGAAACTTAATGCGACAGTGTCGTAATACGCGTAATATCCGAGAAAGCGGGCCGACATCGACAGATTCAAATGCATTTACGGGTCCGGTAGTTGGTACAAATCGTGACTCACTACCGTGGGTGAGATCCGACACGACAAGCGGACACCTTATGAAGCACTGAGAACAGTTTCTCAGTAACTCGTGACTCAGCAACGATAGTGATATTGGAAAAAATAAGATAAGATACAACAAAATATAAGCAGTAAAACCAAGCACCTTTTTCTAAAAGTAAGTATGATTATCTTTAGTTTGCTGGGTAAAAAACATAGAAGCGTTGCTGATCATTGCTTTTTGGTAATAAGCAAGTTAAAATATAATACATTGTACTTGTAAAAATAAACAAATGACTGTATAACAATACAAAAACATGTTGCGCTTGAGAGGAGCACAGACTTGCCGGAAGTGGGACGTCGTCGTCGCGTGCGTGCGCATCGCCCACACATTTTGTCATTTGTCCGTATTAATTTGTGTATGTAATTATAAGAAACCAGGGTTCGCATGATTAGAAATACTTGCTTTAAAACATGTGTTTAGTACATTAAGAAAAAGTAAAAGTTAAAAGCAACTTTTAATTGCTGAATGAACTGGAAATAAAATGAAAATAAATAAATATTAAGGACCGCAAATAAATTAAAATAAATAAAAAAGTTGGTCATATGTTGTGTTTGTCTTTTAAATTAGAAAGTATAAAGAAACTATACTTATTTTGAAAATAAATTTATTGTGACGTATATAATTATGATAAGAATTTTGTTCTTAATGTTGTGTGAATTAAACCTCAAGGTCCAAAAAGTGGTATCAAAAAGACTTTTTTATTTAATTATAAAGACGGTAGCCCCATCGCGTCGTCACCCCCAAAATGCTTCCGAGGAAGTAATTCTTCGCAATTATTAAGGGTACCTATTCTTCCAATTTAAATATACTTTTAGGTATTTTCTCTTTTAAGAACAAACATCGGTACCTACACACAGACAGTAATATTTATGACTTATTACACAAGAGGAAAAAAAAAATTCTGTTGTTAAAAAATATTTTGAATTGTTCCTTTTATAAAATAGAAAAGAAACCGATCAGTCATAAGCATGACTATGGATATGAGTCTTCAGCTGACTTGGTAACATCAGCTACACTCATTTCTATTTTGTCATTTTTATCACTCATTAGGAAAATAAGTCTATCTACAAGGAATGTTAAGTTAACCATGATGTACCTTATGGTGAGATAGTGGCACTTATACGATGCTCTAAATTGCTTTGGTACGTGACATCGTAAGTAACTCATGGGGTCCATAAGTATATGGCACTTTCTCTTTCGAGTGCTGGTAATAGGCAAGGATAAGGTTGGAATTGGATTTCAATATGGTGCACAATTAAAATTAAAATCAATCGGATCAAAATAATTCATTTGCAATATGCAACCTAAAACTGACTTTACAGTCGAAAAAAGTTAAGTCGAAGCGAAACCTAAATAATTCTTGTCCAATTAAAATATTCAACAAGTCAATAAATACTCGATTAAGATTTTTAGATTCTCACTTAGTTGAGGCCAGTAGACCAGCAAATCGTAAGGTGCCAACAAGTAGGATACTTTCGCTACGAAAACAAGATTACTGTATAGTGTCGCACATTTAGGTGAGTGTGTTGGATATATCTATGGCAATTGTAAGTGACGTACTTGTCATGACAATTTGATACCGTTACCGTGGTGATATTAGTGATAATATACTGACGTTCCACTTAGCAATTCCTTCACGACTCCGTATGGCAAGTGGGCTTTGGTATGTCCGTGTCAAACGCTTGTTTCGATTAGGAAGACAGAATTTCTGTGTTTATGAAACATTATTTGTGGAGTTTTTCTCTTCCTTAGATCATTTCATATCAATTCATGTCGATTTTTTGATTATCTTATCAAGAATGCATACCTAATCTAAATCTGGTATTTGTTTTATTTATTTAAACTTTATGCAACAAAAAAGTAGGTACAAAGGCGGACACTTAGGCTTTCTATACCAGTCAACCAAAGGCGGTGAAGAGATAATAAGGCAATAATCATTGTACAAAATCATATAAAACGAAATTATTGTTCGAAATTATTGTATTTGTGTGGATTATCAGATGCCAATATCAGCTTGTGGATAATAATAATATGCAGTTTGCTAAAAGAAAATTGATTAAATGACTGAAACGAAGCGCCTTCGTAATTATAATAAATTGAAATGAACCAATACAACAGGTGATAGGTACAAAAAAAAATCGTTAACGTTTACATTATGTTGACCAATTAAAAACAGGAAACTGAAAAGATTGAGCGTCTAAACAGGAAGAGCAGGGGGGTACTTGTATGGTCTGACCCAATATTTCCTGCAATTACCTGCCGTTTCCCATAAACTCGTCGTGCCACTTTCTACTTTGTGTTTCTGGAAATGTTTTAAGCTGTCGGATTATATTTAAATGTTTATTTTTACTCAACTTGAGCCAAACAAGTTGTATAAAGACACTGAGCATAAAAGGTTGTTATTTTATTCACTTTGGTTAACTTTTTTTGTAAAAAGGAGATTAACTGGTTTTCAGTCGTGCTGCCAGCTTCTTGTGAACATGCGATTATAACTTCCGATTATTTTTTTCCAGAGTATAGCTTTAACAAGAGCATAGTTCTGATCTTTACAAGAGTAAAGAAACATAACATTAACTTTAGCCTCTTTTTCCGAAAATATTTATTTATGCAATGTTGCATGACTATTGGAAACTTTTCATTTTCAGATAAGACTGATCTTTACGGATTAGATATATTTCGTGCAAGAATTTGATGGATAGATAAATTACTCTAAATTCCACCATTTAAAAGAAACTGTTTCTGTTTTACTCATCAAAACACTATATTTAAAAGAAATAAAGATGATCCGATATATCACGTCAAATATAAAAGTCTAGTTATGAATGATATAGTGGATCTGTCGTTCATAAAATTAGACACGAGACTGACGTATTACATAATGCTGTAATATCAAAACGTCCAGCAAAATGTAGTCGAATTTTCAACATATTTGTACAAACATGAATGGTTATCGTTTTACAACATAAAACATATTTAAATTAAAAGTGTATTTTAAAAAGGAGCTATTGTGGCTTATGTACCGGGTTCACGAAGACGTATTTGCATAAGTATGTTAGTGTAGGAGAAAGGCGCTATTGAAAATCATATGTTAATTTGCCGTTCGATGATAAAATAGTGCAAGGGTTGTAAGACGGACCCATCAGTCGGTTAACGTCCGCTTTGTTTGGCTAGCGGGACTGCGACGTTATGCTAGCACGAGCGCTCTCCCACGCCACCTCGCTAATTGCCAGTCTTGTTTGTCCATACGAACCTGCTCAAATCCTCACAAACCTCAGCGATGCATGCTCATTTGTCTATATTTACTATCGTCCGACTCTTTATTTCTGTCCACCGAAATACAATGCAAATACCCTTTGTTTTTTCTGCTTGTCAAATCTAGTAAAACGATATGATTTCTAGGTAGGAATCAATTTCTCACTATATATTATTTTAGAAATGAAATACTTTCTTCTGAAGCTCTTTGAACACAAAATAAGTGGTAAGTGTATTAAATAATCGACTTGTAGTGTTCCGTGTAGTTTCTAGGGCTCGCTGCAATCTCACCATGTTGGTCGTGCGCTATTGTGACCTGAGGGTCGACATTAATCTCTACCTACACAGCTTTCGCGTACCGTAAACCTAATATATTAGCCCAATCAATGCCTCTCTCCCCATTCATACACAGCATTATTAATGGGGCCGTACTTTGCTAGGTAAAATAACAACGCTTTAACGTAAACGACCTCAACAATAATACGCTAATATAAATCAAGAAAACGAGAGAACGGTTCTTTTTCAAAGGGCCAGAGCTATCGGTTCCTCGGCCGCGTCGCGTGGTCTCAACAAACTGTATAAGGAAGGAGTACTGTAAGTACTGTAACATTAACCCCTTTGCACGGCACGGCTCCGGTTCGTGATCTCAACAATATTTCTCGTGTTGGGTTATCTCGAGAGTGTCGTGGCGCGAGCGACGGCGACTCAATAGAAAATAAAGACTTGCCGATTCAGAACGATAACATACAATTATGTAAAAACATGTCGTTAGGTACTTTATCCTATCACTGACAAGTAACGTCATAACTCGATCAAAAGCGACAAGTCGATTTCAATTCAATAACACCATACAAATGGAAATAAAGCAATGCACTTTTATTAGGTACCTAGTTAGGCAGGTATTATCGTTAGCTTTAAAAGGATTGATCTAAATCCAATGCATGATTCATATTGTTAAAAGCATTACTTTCAGATATAGAAATGTTTTGCTCAAACATAGCAGCCTTGATATTTTTGATAGTCTAATGCACTTAACCCAATCTCAGTAGTGCTCGCCAGCTCTCAGATACCTCTATCACAATTCTGAATCTCTCCTAGCAAATGGTGTATGTCTACCATTCCATTCCAATCGTAGAAAGCGTGTCATGGAGCTTCGCCGGCTGTGTTGTGGATAGATAAAAAAGTGCATAATTTACGATAACACAATAGCAATACAGAGTTACAGACATCTCTTGAAGGCCTTCTGTCGAGCTGTCTTTGTTGCATACAACAACAATTCAGTCACGCGTGGCGCCATAAAAATCAGGAAAATAAATATATTACGAAATACTAATGCTGACCTGAGCTAATTTTTAGCAAACTTTTCATATTAGTTACCTTTAAGTAATGTCACATTAAAAACTGGAGGTCTTTTACGTAATACAACAATTAATACGAGTATTAAGTTACTTAATAAGTTAATTTTAATTATATGAAAAGCGTGTTCAATATCCTTATATTCAGCGCAAAAAACTAAAGAAGTCGGATTAGTTATATTGCTTTATTATATTGCATAGTAGGAATGAGACAAAAATAAATTATAAAGTCCACTTTCTCTTCTAATGGAATATCCCAATGAAATCAAGTAGTAATCAAAAACATTCAAATGTCATGTTTTCGTAAATTCGTCAAGTAGGAAATGTAAGTTTCTCACTTCATTGTATAGTAATAATTATTACATGTTATGTTATGTAAACTTGACCTTTGCTAACATTAATATTTCATGAAAATAAGTTACTTGCATTTGTTTTACACTATATGTCAAGGAACTCCAATCGTGACTCGGTAATCAAAATTGTAATAAAAGAAGATAAAAAGTTAATGAACGTAATTAAAACCTACAAATTAGTGATTCTATTTTTATTACAGCGATTATGTTTAAATTTTTAGAAAAAAAAGGTTATGGCGGACTGCGCAGATCATTATACAACAAAGTGAGACAAGAACCATTTTTTCTGTCCCTGGCCCGAAAAGAACCGGCGGCCGAATGCAAGCTAAACTTGCTTTGATGAATGTGTTCTGAATATGGAACTAAGTAAAACCACATGACCGCACCTACGTACAGTTGTACACATGAAATGTAGGTTCTTAGTACTACTTCGTCTTATGACAACTTAAACTTATTTTATATCTTTCATATACGACTACAATCTTTATATTATAAAAGTCAATATTGACCTACTAAACAGTGTTGCGGCTAAAAGTTTAACTTTTATCAAAGTTGTAAAAATGATTTTGAAATACCTAACAACATAAGTAGATACCTACTAGGCCCAAATTCAATCCTCAATCGTTATGTTATTTACACACATTCAATTATAATGCCCAAAAACAAAAGGTACACAATAGTATTGTTTTGTTTACACCCTAATAAACTAACTGCGATGTTGCAAGCGGATCTTTCTCGATTAAGTACTGATGTAAAAACTGTATTTGGCACACTGGCCTCCATTTAATATTTAACTTACCTGTCACGGTTATCCTGTTGACAGCGAGATTGCACTACCTTCTATTTGTAAACAAGCTATTAATTTTCGAGTTGGTTAAACGTGCACATGTGTCGGCGCTTGGAGCGAAACTGAACTGACCGCGAGAGCATAGAAGCGAGCGTCGGGCTCGGCCGGTGTGCGAATCGAGTTCACTTGATACTCAACTGGCTACGCAAGCGTCGCGTCGCTTTGAGGTAGAATTGGTTTGGTTGTATGCCACAGGTAATGGCAACGACCACGGCCACCCACGCACATCATTGTCGATTTGTAGTCAATAACATCCCTGTCCAAGCAACAGAATAATCATCATGTTGGACTGGTTTTTAATTGACCTAATTTTTTTTTGGCTGTCCTACAGCTTGGCAAGGTCTCCCTATACTTTTCTATTTAACTTTGACTGTTTGCATTTTCGGCCAATCAGTCAAGAATAAGTCCAAGTCTTTGCGTCAGCATTTCTTAGGCCTGCATCGGTGACGACTCTCGCCTTCTGGCACCTACTGCATTACGACCCTAGCCCATCTATCCTAATGTATTCGATGTATGACCCATCTAGTCTCTCTTTAAAATCGTAGACTCATCGGCGATACCTGTATAAGCGCGTATTGTAGTGTTACGAATTCGATCCGTCAGTAGTAGGTATGACAGATACCTACCTCAAAAAACACAAATAATAATAATAAGTTTGTGACAGAATTGGTAGTTACTAAACAAGCCACGTCGAAAATTTTCAAGATGGATTTATGAATGACGCGACGAACGTTAGCTGTGAAAGCGAGCGTTACGTAAAGTAGTCACAAAGCAAAATTTGAGTTATCTACTACTGAAGTAAAATAAGGATTAATATTATTATCTTTTCAATCAATAAGTTCAACTATGTCAAAGTAAATCAGCTTTAATAATATGAAAACAATCAATATTGTCCCGCTAAAACATTGTTGTAACAATCATAATATTATTCCAATCCAATAATGTCGGAGCATCAATAAACAATTCATGTTCTTGTGTTAATCAAATACAATGGTTATGAACAAATCGTGTTACCAGCCTACCGTTAGTTCCCACGCGGACATCATCCAAAACTGGACAAACCGGAAATAACCGAGCCAACCACCTGCGATTCCCATGTCTTGTGAACACTATTTTTTTGTTACCACTTCAATCACGCCGCCTGATATAACTTAATTATAGCTAAGATTAACATACATATTCGCTATTGTTGTAATAATTAAAATAAGTGTAGTTCAGAATTCAAGAGTTACCAGATCAGTTTATCATAGCTGATATTCTGAGAATATCTTGATAGAAAAACATACCTATATATGTGTAGTTAAGAAGGTACTTTTGCATAATTGCTAGCTCGGATGCTGGGTCCTTTTCACGGTGTTAAGATCAAAGTTGGTTTACTGACTTTCGTTTTATTCTAGACGTATTCTAAATTATACAAGACTAGCAGTACACATTTTAATTTGTAATCATTTTATTACTTGTATTACATAAATAAAATGACATTATCAATTATTTTTAACAAATTAGCCGGTTTTTATAGTGTTACCATTATATGTTTTCCGGAATATTGTCAAAAACCGTTATTAAATTGTTGCCAGGCACTTTCAGCTGGCCATGATTTCAGCCATTTTACTAGGGTATACCTAGGGAGTAGGTAGGTACACCATTCTGAATTGTCTGTTGAAATCGACCAAATACCTACGCATTGGGCACTAAAACAGGCAGTGTTGGTAGATCCATAATATCGCTTCCTATCCAAGCGCTCTACAAATGCTTTGCCGAATCTAAGATTTCTTATTTTCAATACAATTGTCACGAATTTCTTTCTTTTGTCCATTGTGTATCAAACCAATAATGTACGAACACTATTACGTTTTCAATGAAAGGATTTGCTGTGTAGAACTCCTACAGTTTTGTAACAATCTTAGCAAATAGGCGATAAAAATATATTGTAATTAATTATAACAATTTGCTGTATAGATTGATTATGTAGGTACGGAATCTCGTGGATATGTGACACTTCTCTGCAGACCACACACGCGTGTCCGACACATGCTTATCATATTTCATGCGAAGAAAGTCTGTAATTCAATCAATCGACGTGTTTACACCGATTAGTGAAGCGTACTCAGTGGTTCGTAAAAGTG
The DNA here is from genome assembly GCA_949774945.1 of Hoplodrina ambigua. NCBI lineage: Eukaryota > Metazoa > Arthropoda > Insecta > Lepidoptera > Noctuidae > Hoplodrina > Hoplodrina ambigua. Next base: position 4,987,052 of record OX458969.1, on the reverse strand, counting down.
AAATTATTGGCGACTTTGTTCCGTAGGTCTTACAAAGCGGATTTCACTAACAGGGCGTGGCTTTGTCTCCAGAAGCTTTCACGGGTTCACTATACATAGTTTACCAATAGTTGACTTACGCGTATTACACAAGAGTTAAACCCGACGGCTGGTTCCCACTATATAAATAGAGAATCGAACCAAATAAACTTATCATCTTATATGATGTTGGTAACTAATCTAAATCAATAATGATACTGAAAAGTATTGTTAAAGGTCTGTGTTTTTGTATCTATGTCACATGGACTATGTGAGACATTTTTCTCTGTAAAAAACGTGTAACTGAAAACTGGAATGCCCTTTGACCATAATTGGTGCAGGTAACAGAATAGGAGAAACGCTAACTCTTTACTAGTAAGTAGTAGGTATACTACTTACTAGTAAAGAGTTAGCGTTTTATTTACTGTGTTCCTGTCGATGTTTAGACAATGCAAATGAGTTTTATTTATTAGTATACATAGATAAAGCTCTTATTATAAAGCCAAAGAGTTTGTTTGTTGCATTACACATATTTTATTAACAAAATATATAGGATCCTTAATAGAGTTAGAGTGGACGAAGTCGCAGGCAAAAGCTAAGTTACTTATATTTATAATAACACGAATCTACTAAATCTGTAAGCATTATCGTAATGGTTGGCTCGTCGATATCTGACGCCTACCCACCCTTCTATGAAGAGTCCTTTGAAATTATAAAATATTATGATGCTGCACTAAAGCACACTTTTCTGGGTATCCAATAACATTAGCGATCTGGATGAGATTAAGGCCGAGATAAATAAACATTACTTTGATTATTCTTTTGCTTAGCTATGTTCCCGTCTATATCTTGCACTCGTAGTTTGACAGTTGTGTAACAATGACAGATAATAATATAGTCACAGCACGTGCTAACTAATGTTCATTAATCTCAGCTTCAGTTTTTTGTACAAAAGATGGACATAGCTGTATTCATCATCCTGATAACAGTTCATTCATCAACGATATTATATTGACTTTCTTCTCAATACATAACAATGATTTATAACTTTCTAGTCGGTTACAGCGGAAGCAGGCAGTCGCTAAATAAAAAGTAGCCAATGTCCTTTGGGGTTCAAACTTGCCCTGTTTCAAATTTTATCATAATCAGTTCAGTGGTTTAGTTGCAAAAGCTAACAGACAGACAGAGTTACTTTCGCGTTACAATATTAAGTATGGATAAGCGACTGAGCTCTGTCTCAGAATTTATAGTTTTTATTTTTCTTCTTTAATAGAAAATGAAATTATAAAAACATAGAAAATGATATTGAGATATTCTTTTTTCTAAAATATCAACTGACTGCCTCGTTGGTCTAGTGGTCGCAAGCGCGACTGCAGTGCATGAGGTCTTGGGTTCGATTCCCAGGTCGGGCAAAGTGTTATTGAGTTTTTCCATCAGGATTTTCTCAGTAGCAGCCCCGGAGTCTGGATTTGTGCCCGGTTGATGGCAATAGGCTCGCCCCCTATTACATGGGACTACAAACATAACTGGCGAAATGTGGGTGTACTAATGGGTACACCTCTGCCTAACCCTTCGGGGATTACAGGCGTGATGTTATGTTTATGTATGTAAAATATCAAGGGCATGCCATAATGTTCATAGTGTGAGGGTGTGTTGAGACCTGTTCTTTATCTAACACAGGTTCACCCATATTGTTAAAAGATATTGTGTGTTTGTAATATTTGTGGCAAGTACATGTAACCGCGATGTTAATTGGCAATTACTATTCATGTTAGAAGATAAAAAGTTCAACGAATAGAACTGATAGACTCTGGCACACATCCAACGGTAACATCAAGCCTTCATACATTGCCGTCGTACAATACGTTATCTAATGGCTAAATTAAATTTTGCTGAAATCATAAAGTATCTAACGGATAACGGATATTGAGATTTGGAACATAGATAATGGTAAAGTTTCGTTTGTAATTACGACTGACAATGACTGCGCATCGTTATTCGATGAGACGATACCGGGTTATCTTTTGAATTTATAAACTAACGGTGTTTGAAGCTTATAATAACACGTTAATAATCCTCTATTGTCACGGAAGTGGTTAAAACGCTTAGCTGGTTTTGCTTGAGGTTATTAATGTCTACGCCGCGTCAAGTTCCCATATATGTGTATAACTTGAGGATGAAAACTCTAAACTTATTGTAAGAGTAGTCAGGTTACTTGCGGCATGCTTTGATTGGTTGAGGCCAGGGATCGATCTACAGATCGCATTATAGAAAGCGGTCATTATTAATTCCAAAAGAGCCGTAAACGTCACGTCCTAAAAACTTTCAACTCGTAATGTGTGTAGCCTCCATTGTAACGGACTCCATACACTTGCTCCGAATGTAAGTATGTTACGTATGATTACGAATAAAGATTGTACGTAAAGCGTGCACTTACGATAAAACTATGGGAAAGGTCAACGCGAACAAAAACTATAAAAATATTTAAAAAATATTCGTTCATGCGTGCAGTCACGACATCTGAAACAAGCGCTAGTCATTATACATAATATACAACTTATACAAGGTGAGCGTATTATGTGAAGCCAGGCAAGCTTTAACGAGGTAGTTTACATCTGATTCTTAGCACCTCTGTAGGGCCGGTAAACTCGATCAAGTCTCTTAAGTGATGCCGGGTAAAGCAAGGAGAATAAAATTTTGTAATTGCATTTTTTTTAGATCTCAAGTAAAAACTTCTACAAAAGTGTTCCAAATATTAAGTGCAAGTGATTTATATTGCTTAACCTTTTAATTCCTTAACTATCACAAAATCAAATGCAAGCTCATTTATTTTTTGATTTTCAATGTTTCCATAAAGTGTATATAACAAGTAGGTACATTATTTTACGGCAAAGATTTTAATACCTATGTGAAATGGGATAGCGAGTTGCCGATAGTATAAGATAGCTGTGGTTCGGGTGCTTATATCGGCGGCCGGCGCGCGTCATCGTACATCGCATCGGATCGGCGCGTGTCGGACGACATCGGCCGATGTTATCTCATTATTTATAGAAGACGCTAACGAGACGCACCATGTCGCGCTTGCTTCTAGATACGGTCCCTAGATACACGTGAGATTTGTAAGAAATAATCTCGTCGTGACAAACTACATGACCTAAAGATTGTGCATGTGATAAATATAATATTAAAGCCAACACATTCATACACATAGAAACATTAAATTCAGTGGATTAGGTATCTGAAAAACGTTATTTTGACAAGAAGTCCTAATTTCAATTGCGTTTTTCAATGTTGATTTTGGTTACCTACTTAACTCATTTCGCATTTAGGTAAAACCTATGTGAAAATGTCTACGTAAAATAAAATTATTATCTTTCAAACCGCTGCCAGAAAACCATCAGACGCTGAATTTGTTGACAGATCCGAAACAACACAAATTGATGGAAAGTTAACGCCACGACAAGGCACGCAATTTAAACACAATAGGACAAAAATTGTTGCATGACTTGAAAGTTGCCAACTAAGTTATTGCTTGGCTGGGCGCTAGAGGAACAGTGATAAAAATCTTACCATTTTTGTTTCATGCTATCTGACAAATCTCAACTGTAGGATCAGGTATGTATTTTTATTACAATTTCCATAATTGTCAAGATTATTTTCTATTATGACAGCGTCCGGTGTAAAAGACTATATAACCGTCCAAAACAGAGTAAAGGGTTAGTAAGTACCTAATGTTAATTAAGGCTTGGCAAATAATTTCACCTTTACATAATTATCTAAGTAGGTAATGTTTTGTAGATAGCTAGCAATTGTAGTATTTGCTAATTTTTTTAGCATCTTATGAAATGTTTGATAGAAAACCTACTTACTCAATATACCTAGATGTTATGATGTTGTGATGACCTTACACTATGTACAAGTATACAGATTACGTGTTTTGTGAACCTACTTTGTAGCATAATCGCATCGGACTGAATTTTAAATCTATTTTAAGTAGGATAATTGTGTCCTATTGAATCCTATAGTGTACCTGTCTTCAGCTAGATTTATGCTAGATGCTTAACAGTCACTTGAACATTGAACATGACAAAGAACACAAGCGGGTCGCTGTGTGGCAAAACTCAGGGTGATAGGAGTCGCGAGGTAGATTGAGTATCGGAGGGAGAACGATCTGGTCCTGAGTGAGTGTGATGTTTCAGTGCGGCTATCTCGAGGGGCTGCGCTCATCACTCGGTGGCTGGACGCAGAAAGTAAAATCATGGTACTGGGGACGACCTCTAGTAAGTGGCCCGGCCTCTCGCCGCCGGAATGACCAGCGAACTGTCCTAGCACATTAACGATTCTTACATTTGCACGAAATTAAAAAAAAAACTTGTTTTTTTTTTATTGGAAGTTCTTGCTTCGAATTCAAATCGATTGCTTGGTGTTAGTGAATTACTCAATTATTGTATGTTTTCACTTCTCTTATCGTTGCACTTCATTTCGGTGTTAATTTTGTTAGTAGGTAAAACATTTTATTTGACCCATGAATTAATTTCGAAGTAGTGACGCACATCTCAGTGATTTAATTTATCATTCCGATTCTTTCATTAGCCTGTAGAGGTACTGTCTTGAATGGATCGAGCTAATGTGCTGCATGAAAATTTAGTATAAACTGATGATCATGTCACAAATCCTTAATATAACAAACTTCAGTACCTGAATAGCGATTTTTTTATTTTGTATTGAAATCAAGTTTTATTTATTTAGAGCATGGTGGCGTAAAAGCATAACAGGACAAAAATGCGTTAAAAGGATTTTATTTTGTTTTTAGATTTTCTTCATTTATTTGTTGCATTTTCGTTATTTTTATTAAGTTCGAGTCTGCTACATTTCTTGCTGTTACTAAATTCGCCTACTCAGGTAGGTAAACGGGATAAGAACTCTCTCCATAATACATTGTAACACTTGTAAAATATACCCACTTTGAACCACGCCACCGAGTGATTGAAACGCATGAATCCAAGCCTCTAGCACACATCTCACTTACAGCTTCTCAATACATTCGACGTATAATACTCACTGTACATTTTGTAACTGAGAGGCACAAGGTCGTAAATCAAGCCTACCTGTATCTGTACCCACTAGTCGCCGCCGCGGCTGTAGCACGTCGCTGAGTTACTGCCCTCTGCCGCCCAGCTACACGTCTCCTCAATATTCTTAGAGCACTAACTTGTACTTAGAGGCTGAATTGAATTTGCTATTTATTAGCATCGTAGAGTAACAATTTTAGTGTGGATGTGTTTAATTAGTTATTAGGACATAGGTATTGGAGGCATAACAGTAATTTGAACCCGTATTTATGATGTAAACTTTATACACAAGAATCGAAAGTGACTAATTGTCTAGCTAGCAATAATAAAATTAAAGCAAACATTATGGAAAAGTGGTAACTTTTTATAGGAGTTAGCACACAATTTGTCACGAAGTTTCGACATGAAAGAGGATAGTGGTGCGTTGTTGGAGGAGCGGGGCGGCATCCGGCGGCACCAGTCCATGCAGCGGCTGCAGCACGGCGACGCGCCCGACGAGGCCCGCGCCGCGCGCGTCGTGCCCGACCACCACGGCAACCTGCACATCACCGTCAAGAAGACCAAGCCCATCCTCGGCATCGCCATCGAGGGCGGCGCCAACACCAAGCACCCGCTGCCCAGGATTATTAATATACATGTGAGTTGCTATAACTCATCATTTCATCTACATACGCCCTGCCGCGATTTATTGGTCGTCACCTGCTTCTATGAAAGTCAACGTAACGTAAATTGCCGCCATACTTGGTTCACTACATACCGTACCTTTGGCAAATTATACAGTTGGTGGTTATTATTAATACTTAATTTCAGACTTTTATACATAAACTCATAACCTTTGGACCAAGGACATGAAATCAAATGTGTCTCATTATTCGGGTTTTGACGAATTAAATCATTATTTCAGGAGCACGGGGCTGCTTATGAAGCTGGCGGGTTGGAAGTGGGTCAGTTGATCCTCGCGGTGGACGGACACCGCGTGGAGGGCCTGCAACACCAAGACGTGGCGCGGTTGATAGCCGAGTCCTTCGCGCAGAGGGACAAACCGGTGAGTCGACCACTTATTAACACGAATTCAATTATTAAAGATTTCTAAACACCGCACCGGTGATAAATATAAAATGTTACTTGTGAAATGTATTGATTTCAATTGAGTAGCAACAAATGAACCAACATCGACACAGATATTAATAACGTATATACCATTAGGTAATCATATAATGTATGAGTCCGTATAACAACACTCAACGTCCGCAGGAGATCGAGTTCCTAGTTGTGGAAGCAAAGAAGTCCAACTTGGAGCCAAAGCCAACCGCGCTGATTTTTTTGGAGGCCTAACATCTACTGTCCCTCCCCGCCAGCGACCCGCCGGCCGCGCAGGGCAGCGCGGCGCGGCGGGCCGACCTCACCGCGCGCACCACGGAATAGCCAACTCCAACCTGCGCTGCCACATGCTCTTCTGAGCGCGGCGCGGCTATACTGACATGGCACAGGGAGGCGATCTAACACGAGCCGTCCGGAGCGACGGAACAACACTACGAACCTAACTTGCACCGCCCGACGGGTTTTGGATGAAATCTCTCGAGACCGTGACGCGACCGTCCGACGATGGTCGCTTCGGGAGTGCTGAAATTTTTTAAAAAGTTTTCTAGGAGAGTAGCTATTAATCCGATTTTAACAGTAGGCGGCGACTGAATTTTATAAAAAGAATCTCCTACTTTTATCGTTTACTATAAGTTCATCTTAAAAATCACAAAATTTTAAAATCACAATTTTTAAAAATTAGAGAGATCGATCAATTCCGCGAATAATTTAATAGACCTAGAGTTGTAAAGATGACGATAACATAGATCTTTCGAATTTCATTTTGAATCGTGCTAAAATTCAATGGATCGGCAACGGTGCTACGAGAAGATATCATGTTTCAAGTAAAGTATCGTACTCGAGTTCAGAGTCATGTTCCCATCAGTAGTTGTCACTAGTGTTCGTGTAGAGTGCTTCCGGTCGGCACATCGCAAGTATCGCAAGTTCGGCCCGCGGCGCGGCCAGCAGGCCCGAGCACTCCTAAGCAAGCTCATTTTATGATTTGGTCGGTTCCGTCATTGCTTATACTACATTATGTCAGCTTTATACTATTCATACATTTTCTATTAGAAATGAGACCGACAATTTAGTTCTAGTCAAAAACCATTCGTTTCAAATCAAAATTAAGTATCAAGTATGTCCATTTCGTGAAAACCCATGTTCCGATTACGTTCAGCTATCTCTTGATTGAAACGCGTACTGTTGTACATCGGTTCGTCCTCGGTATCGCTTCGTTTAGTTTGCTTAGAGAGTGTCACATAGAAGGTGCGTCAAACATGTCATTCCATCAGGTAGTTAAGCGGTGAGTTTACGAAATTATGGCGGAGAGGGATTTTAGCCCACTCTTTTATGGATATTTATGTAGTAATAAGTGAATGTGTGCAATATAGTCAAATGTTAGATGTTAGAGCCAATAAACAGTGTTTGGCGTCGATGTAATAGGCCATCACGCGGCGGGAGTCGCGCGGTGCCGCGCTCCCGGCTCCGGGACTCGATGTGAGTGTTGCTAGAGCTTTTACTATAACGTACAGCTACAGCTGTAGATATTGTACACGTTCTCACAATAATAACTTGTATTTGTATAAATGTAACATGCTATTGAACCTCATTACCCCTTTATTATCTCAACAAGCGACCGTTGTAAATATATATCTGTATCTACTCATAAGCTGTAAATATCAAATTTGAATGTATTGTAATATAAATTATTATTATAAATATTTATTGAAGTTAGTGCCAAAAGCATTTTACATTCCCCACTAGGCGTGTACAGTATAAGGTATCGCAGAGCCATCGGCGGTGGCAGGCCTCTGCTGACATCAACTTAATAATATCTATTACTTACTCCAGTTTATCGATTGCTAATCTCACTCAATACGCTTCTAATATTAGAATTGATCATGATTGACATATACTTTGATTGTATCATTACAATACATTGCGTATCTATTAAAATTGTATACTTTCACGTTGTACACAATATGGCGGCATGGGTACTTCGCCCCCCCTTTGGGAACACTTGTGAATAGTTCAAATTGTGTCACAATAATATATAGACATCCGCCTTTCCTGATTACTTACTGTTTTATCCACAAAAATAATAATGAGCAGAAGTGCACTGAAACAAATATATTTTGTACGAGGTAATTATAGTTAATTTTAAACTTATACCTAATTGTATTTAATGTACTTATAAGTTTTTATGATTACACTTAAGCGGTCATGTGCGTAAAGGCAGGCTCGTCTGACCAGCCAGCCTTCTATTTGAGTCAATTCATCATTTACGTCGTATTAAACACGTCAAACCAAAAGCAATGTAAGTAGGAATAATTAAGAGATTATTTTAACAACAAACTATATTAGGTTACCTTATGTGTTTATACTGTGGTAACGATTTCACAAACCTGCTGATTGTTTTGTTAGTAGACTTGTTTACCAACAGCTTGCAGTCGTTTATTTAGATCGCGTCTACAGCACTGTACGCCTTTGAATCCCGCAGTGCCTCTCATGGTAACCTATTTATATCCTAAATATTGTAAGCCGTCCATTTATTTTGCATTTATTTCGTCCTCGGATGCTGTGAGGTGAAGGGGATTTATATCTGTGTAATGGACCCTAGCTAGTCTCAATGTGTTGGTAAACATTTCACAAGTATTTAGGTGATGTTTAAACTTCGCGCAGGTGTTTCGTTAAGAAGATCTATGTTGTAGTCTGTTGTTAAGTTTGTCGTTGATGACAAAAATATATTGTTATCTAGATAATTACATATTGTTTTATTTGGATCCTGATTGCTTCTACCTGAATCTTACACTCCGAGCCACACGTCCTCCGCTGCGCTTAGTGCTGCGCCTGCGTCTACACACAACGATGTTGAGGAGCTGTTGACGCAATCCGTATCCGTCACTTCAGATTGATGATCGAACAAGTCTGTCATTCCCTCTTAGTATGATCCTACTTTGTATAACATGAATGAGGACACAGTGTTTTTGTATTAATAACATAATATAATTATGATGACGATGTCTATTGACCATCTATGTAGTTCATACCATTTTATTTATATGCCATATATAAACAAGGATATTATTCAATTCCAGATTAATGTATCCTGATAAATAAGAAGGTGTAAACAAGAAATATAAACCATAGCCAACTTTTTTAAACGCCATCATCGACCTACATTGTGCTGCTACGCCGTAGTGCTACGCCGTAGCAGGCTAAAGGACTATTGGAATCCAATTAAATTTTTACACAATACAATATTTATTTTCCTGCCCTGGACTGCCTCGTTGGTTTAGTGGTCGCAAAGCGCGACTGCTAAGCATGAGGTCTTGGGTTCGATTTCCAGGTCGGGCAAAGTGTTATTGAGTTTTTCTATCAGGAATTTCTTAGTAGCAGCGTCAGAGTCTGGATTTGTGCCCAGTTGATAGCAATAGGCTCGCTTCGTATTACATGGAACTTAAACATAACTGGTAAAATGTGGATGTGCTAATGGGTATACTTCTGCCTAACCCTTCGGGGATGATGTTATGTTATTACAGCAAAGGGGTCGTGAGGATTGGGTACCAACAACATCTAAAGAAAGTTTTGTAAAAAGTTGTCACTTTAACCTTTTATATCTCCGTAACTAGAAGGTTCCTAGATGCGATCCAGAACAAAATAAAATATCGCAATGATTGAAGAACATGTCACTTTGGGCGCCGTTAAGTGTCTTTTTACATACTAAATGTATTATCAGAGTGACGTGTGTATGTGTAGTGTATGGATGCATACAAATATAATAAATGCGAAAGTAACTCTTTCTATATGTTACGCTCGACTAAACCACTGAACCGATTTTGATGAAATTTGGTACAGGGTAGGTTTGAATCCCAACAAAGGACATAGGCTACTTTTTATTCCGCAACTTCGCCTGCGACCGCGATAACCGACATTTACGCGGACGAAGTCGCAGGCAAAAGCTAGTATAACATGTTTGATTAAACCCGTACGCCTGACGTCGAGAGCTGAGCAAACACTTGCGTCGCTCACTATTATTAGCCGATAAAACGGCACCAAACCACGTATTAATAATAAATTACCCAGATAAGTTGTTATTGTAATGTCAAGTAAATATAGTCATGCCTATATTTAAATAGTTTTAATGTTGTTTCTGGGTTGGGTCCATGTTCTTTGTGCTGGCTTTGTTAGGGCTGGCATTTATAACCAATCTCTACTTAGGCATTTAAAAATATCACATGATCAAATATTTATTTACTTTTTCCTTTAGGCGTCTTAAATACCATGTATCTAATATGAATTAGATGCATAGTAATATTACACGTATTTGTAATATAAGTTCATTCATACTAATATTACAAATGCGAGAGTAACTATGTCTGTCTGTCTATTACGCTTTCAAGACTAAACTACTGAACCGATTTTGAAGAATTTGGCACAGGTTAGGTTTGAACCCTAAGAAAAGACATGGGTTACTTTTTATACCGCGACTTCATGTGCGTTCGCGATAACCGATATTTACGCGGAGGAAAAACTAGATACCTAGATTAACAATCTTGGGTTCCAAAAGCTTGCAAAAATGGCGGGTTCATGAAATGTAATCAACTAAATATGTTAAAAGCAACGAAAATTGAAACTTCTTCAATTTCGTTATCACGTTTTTAAGATACCTTCGCCAAGATAAAAGTACTAAGAGACAAAAGTAGGTGATATAACATTGTTTTTTACTTTTGTGAAAATAAGATAACAACAGAAAAATAAGATTCAGTTACTATAGTGATTACAGAATAAAAACTTTTATCTTTTTATTATCTATAAAAAATAAGTAATCGTCAAGCAATAACTTAGGTTAGGCCCGATTGTACTAGTCAGAGTTGTCTTTTAACTCATAAGTTACTAACGCAGGTCCATTATGGAACATTTGGAAATTAAACCTCGCGTTAGCATCGAACTTCGAGTTAAGTATTTGGCGCAAATGGACCTTTGATATCTAATCGCTGCTACCTGTTATTATGATTGGGATAGGTTCAGCTGCAATGCTTAAATCTGATTTCTTCTTTACAAAGTGTGCTATGTAGATACAGTCTTGTTTACGATTTGCAAATCTTATTGACTCCGCCGGGAGTTATTACTATCCGATAAGGGTACAGATCGTGACGATATAGCATTTGTTAGTAAATACTCGCTGTCATGGACAGCCACGCTGGAGCAAGTGGGGCATCTATCTCCCAGAATAGATTCCGAATGATAGAGCACTGGCGTCCAGTAATAAAGGATGTCCAGTAATAAACGTGCAAAAGAGTTTTCAAGTAGTGTCTTTATTTAATTAAATAGGTACTTATGGGAAACAATTGTACGGATGTATGATAAACACTGGAAGAATGTTATTGGTATAATACTAAAACATTGCATTGAACACTTATTTACAAGTATTTTGGTAACAAAGAAGTTTTAAGGTATATTATTAATATGGGTTGCGCAGTAAATTAAAAGATAACAAGCATATTATGCAGGCTAAATCCTTGCTATACCTAACTACTTCATACTCTGAAGGAGTCAACGTGTTATAAAAGTATTTTTTCTTTTTTAACCCAGCTATTTAAAAGGCATACCAAAAAAATACTGAAAAAAAATGTGTCCTAAATTTTTGAGACTTTTATCACAATTAATATTTAATTATCTAATCACGACACGAGCCCAAGTGACCCCACAATTTAAGTATTTCCAGAAAATTCTATAATATGTATTATTATATATGGTATATACATTTTATTTTATGTTTGTACAATAATAATTATTTTGATTATAAACATTTTTCGCAAATATTTTTTTTTAAATTGACGTATTGTTTTATCGAATACAGTGATAGTACAAGTTCAAGGCAATGAACTTTAAATAATGTTTATCAAGATCGATCTCCAAATTATTCCAGTTTTGATTTCCTGTAATTGTGACGTACTTGGATGTAGCGCTTCTATGCAGATACCTAGATTATGTGCTCTATTGCACATAAGACTTAGAAAAATATTTGTTTAGTAACATAACACTACGTCTGTTCCCCCGAAGAGTTACGCTGTTCCATTGTATTAAGTAGTTTCTTCTTGATCTCGCCCTTATTCCCACATTTTTTTTTCTAACAGATATGCCTTATTCTTTTCCTATTATACTAGCTTTTGCCCGCGACTTCGTCCGCGTAAATGTCGGACCCCCGTTTTATCCCCCTAAGGAGTGAATTTTCGAAAATCCTTTCTTAACACATGCCACGTCATAATAAATATCTGCGTGCCAAACAGCACCATACGTTTAGTGGTTTGAGCTGTGTGTGCATCAAACAGTCTGTAACGGTTGCCTTTTATATATACATATAGATTTTTGTAGTAATGAAATATTTAATTCGTTTTAATTTGTTCCTTTTTGATATCGCTCCTATTTCCACATTAATTTGTATATTTCTTACAGGTACCTATGCCTTACTAGAGTACACAATTTATTAGCATAGCCTCGGGCTGCCTTGTTGGTCTAGTGGTAGCAAAGGGCGGCTGCTGAGTATGAGGTCTTGGGTTCGATTCCTTAGGCCGGGCAGTGTTACTGAGTTTTTCCATGAGGAATTTCTCAGCAGTAACATCGAAATCTGGATTTGTGCCCTGTTGATTTAGCCCGGTTGGCATGGGACTACTTAAAAATATAACTGGCAAAATGTGGGTGTACTAATGCCTAACGCCTAACCCTTCGAGGATTACAGGCGTGATGTTATGTATGTATGTTTATAAGCATAGGCAGTCAATAAATGACGCCAGTAACAAATCGCAAGACCCCTACACTCTCAAATAAAGAAAATACAACCTCGAGTTCATCTAATAAAAACAACACTTATCTGTTGTTGCTATAACAAAGTTAATGTTGAGCGTCATAACGGAATACGAAATTATCTATAAAATGTATGAATGCCTAACTTTTATATCAGATGCTGTGCTGCATGACTCATCGGCCGTTAAATCTCAAATCTCTAATTCTTATTGCAATCCATGTGAAGTATGCAAGTGGTACATAGATAAGCCTGTTGCGAGATGTGAATGTGGCCATTACGCATTACGGGTGAATAAAGTAAGGAAGAATATGAATTACATGTAAAGAAAACTAACTTCTTAAAGAAAGCTTAATCAAAAGATACAGAAAACAACAGAGAAAAATACAGTCGCCGCAGCTCCTAGTGAAAAGACTCTCCAGTATTAATACCCACATTTTCATGTAGGAAAGTTAGTTTACAGGACTTTACTGTAATCTTAGGAAGTACATACCTATTTGTAAACACTGCAGATAAGTTCCTTGTAATCTTATTAGTAAATACTGGATATTAGTCTCCTTGAAACTTATTTGTAAATACTTCCTAAGAATGAAAATAAAGATAATATTACATAAGTTAGTCCAGTTGAAGAAATGTGCGGCGAGCACCAGTTCGGCTGTCCAAAAGCTAATTTATAATTTTTCACATAGCTCATACACACCTACTAAAGACATTGGGTTTCAGGAACCTGATGATTCAACAGTTCCTTTATGTTCTTCGGCTGCGTTAATATGAGTATAAACGCGGTAACTTAACACTAGCATTGTCTTATTGAAACCGATACAACCGAAATCTGAATTTATATGTAAAGAAAAAAATCACCTACCCGCCGAAACGTCGTGTTTCATTCAATCGCTACATTATCACATAGTAGGTATACCTATCTATGAAGTAACTGAAAAAATCAGTGTACAATAAAAATTTCATAGAACTTTAGTAGTAGTAGCTAAAATGCATACGTAATTAGATACGACCCAGTACAATGGTTTTAGAACCATTTTACTGGGTAGATATTAGATATAACTAGATAAAATAAAATGGTTTTAGAACCATTTTACTGGGTCGTATTCATCACACAGTCGTTAGCGACTGTGTGATGAATGACGAAAGGTTCTGATAAAATCATCAATTTATCTACCGTTATGTGGATATAATTATCAATCAATATAATCGTCAACTTATAAGCGGAAATAACCGACCATATTATATTCTCTTATCGTTTTCATTAGAAATGTAGATAAACGTTTATCTATCTTTACAGTAATTTTAACAACGTTAACCGTGCCTGGAAGGTCTGGTAGCCGACCCCAACACGTTTTCAGATAGTTAAAATATGGACTTTGATTAATAGGATAGTTAGGTACGGTTAGGTAGCCAAGGAATAGGGACCCAAAGTGAACACCGTAAGAGAATATTAAAGTAATATTAGAGCAAAATATTAAAATCCGAAAGACTTTCAGGTGTATAGGATACAACATATTGACTGCAGTTTAATATTGTATTCTAATTAGAATACAGCCATTTTTAGTCTGATTTGCAGCCATAATTATGGCTGCAAATCAGGCGATTTCAAAACCGATGAATACGGGCACGGTTTGTGAATTTTGAGATGTCGCAGTAAACTTCAACGAGAGACGAACAGCCGGGGGTCTGCGAACATAAATTATGTTTCAACAGATTTCTTTTTCGCGATTTCAAGTTTAGTCTCATAGTAAAAGGTATTCATTTTTATGAGTAGGTACTTCTCGTCCCTACTTTAAGATACTCCTTAAAGTACGTCCTTTGTTCAACCTAACATACTGTACCTACAATAACCGTTTTATAATTTTTTTCAAAATTTATTCTAGATATTGGAGATAATTAATTCTTATCTCCAATATCTAGAATAAATTCTGGTACATTGCTTTAATTCAGAGTGCTGTAATTAAAGCAATGTACCTAGGTACCTACAAACTGATATGTGACTGATTTTAAAAGAGCAGACTCTTATCATGTGGTACCCAACAACACAATAAACTCGAACAGATTAAAACCGGATGATACTGCTCTGTTTCTAATTAATCCAAACGAAGACTTCAGTATTATTAATACTGATGCGTGTTTAATTTAAATTCACATTTTCTCTGCTTTTACGTTAAGAGATTCAACTTACGTTACTAACCTATAACTAGATAATAGATATTAGATATAACTAGATAACTAGATAATAGATATTATAAGATGGGTGTATTATAAGATTTTATAAATAAGCATATAATATATTAATAGAACTATGTTAAGTTTAAATTAAATAGGGGCGTTTTTATCGATCTCATTCTGATTATCAAAACCTAGGGATAGGCAAAAACCACAGAACGCCACCTGCTACAATCAAAACCTATTAAAAAAAATCAAATAGAAACAAATATTATAAAATCACATTTTATGATATACTTACATACGCTGTACTTTATTAATTCTTAACACCAACCAGGCCCTGATACCTTTTGAATACCTATTTAAATAAAATCTATAGGTAAAATTTGTATCTGCCATAGTATATGTAGGTAAGTCTGGCTTGCCGTGAAAAATTCTAAGTACGTATATTTCTGATGCAACAATTTGTAGACGGATATCATAACAATGCGCGTGGTGTTTTAAAACGTCAGACTGGCTAGCCCCCCGCGAGTTTGTCGCGTCAGGGCATTAGCTACGGTCGGTCTGTGCCGGCCGCGCGGCATGCGGCACCGCCTGACGCACACGCAGGTACGCGCATGGCCGCGTGCCATGTCTCCATGTCTAAAGCTCACGATACAACCGTAGTAACTTGCATCAGCCGGCCACACGTGTTTATTGCATTAGTTATACAATCACTAGCTGTTGGCAGTTGTATACTTATCGCTTTCTTCAGTATGCAGTTTGACTTACTTATAAAAATGTTTCCGTAAACATTTCATTATTTAAAACAATTCGGAAAGTACACATTTTTCAATTATTCCTAATAGGTAGGTCAGCAATATAGAAATCGAATGTTGATGAAAGTCTGACTGTGCAAAAATGTGAGTAAGAGTGGATGACGTATGCTTGGAATGACGTAAAGATGATTTTAAAATGACGGATGGAAGCACAGACGTATACAAGTACCTATGGATGGAAGACTAATTAGGACAAAATGTAAAACTGAAATATGAGACTTAGATATTTACTAAGCTGAGGAATTAAACAACAAGCCTTTTGTTTCGTTCTCATTCGTTTCCTTGATCTCAGCCCCTATTCCTACATACACGATAACAAACTACCGATCCACTTCTTAATAAGCTTAAGGCTGGATTTAAATGATGATGAAGGATAAAAACTTAGGTATTGATAACAGTAATAACATCCCTCGAAATATCTCCGTCTTTAAACCACTCTCTGGTAAATCTTTTGCATTGATTCATAATCTCTTTCTATACTTGAGTTCTAATTCAGAGATACCTATCTACCTCCCTTATGTGCTCTTGATCTCTCAATGAAGTACCCAATTAGTCAGTCACGCAAATGCCTTTTAAAACTAAGAATATATGTGTAGGTGCAAAGGTTTTGCTCCGGTATCCTCTAATCTCAATAATTCCTATAATACTATTATCACGCCTATTATTATAATTCACGCATGGACAGAGGTCGCCCGAGGTGTATCGTGCAATTTATAATTGTAAGCATAATGACGGAACAGATTACAATGTGTCGGTGTGTAGATGGACACTATCACTAATTAGGATTTGTAATTCATAATTCTATATAGATTAGAATGATAAATTACAAATCTCAATTAACACACAAATATTGCTGAGTAATAGGGTCGTAAGTCTAAAAAGGTTCCATGAGACATTGTGTACTAGGTAGGTTACCTCGTCTGCTTGCCTACTGGTTCTATGATGGCCCTTTCTTTCATGGATCCCAGAAAAACCAACAAACCCAGTGTCAAGACCCAGTCAGAAAGTCTTCTTACAATAAAAAAGCATCTTTATCTGTATCATGCATGGCATCAGTGATATAGTGCTGAATACATTTTAATAACAGTTCATTTCCACGTGCAATGAGAGTGTTCAATATACATCAATTGATATGTTTGGTATTTTAAGGCGATCTCTGAACGCTCCAAATCTACTCTAACGAACTATGACAAACATACCGTATAATATTTTTGCTACGACCGGCCTATCGGAGGGTCACTATTTTGATAGCAACAGAATGTTAGAGACTACGCTATTCGGCTTATCATCTCAGATAGACATGGCCCTCTCTAGGAATAACTTAAAATCTCCCGTATTTATCTGAGCATTGTTTGCTGCTAAATAAAACTAAAATGTAGGTTGGCAAAAGGGAAAAATGTTTCAGTGTGAGGAGCTTTGGTTTTTGCTCGATCAAGCTTAGTTTTAACTGCTGTACCAGTAGCTTAAAGCCTTTATCTCCCCGGTAGAAGCTTTCTCCGTTGCATCCAGGCCATCCAGGACCAACCACCAACGGTAGGTAACACTTAAGTACCCGCCACTCACACCTTTTTTCAAGAATAAGCCTCTTATATTCATGTAGCGAAATTAGGTAACAGTTTTAAACTTCTCAAACATACAGTCACAGTTATAGGTACTTAATGCTTACCTATTTTAAATAGCATGGTCTAAATGGTTGGCTAATTCTGCTGACATTTTAGATAACCGCAATCGATTTGTTTGTTGTCATCAGATCGGAAACAGAAGCCGCGAGTCCACGACATTGAATGAAAACATTACATCAGCCGCCACATGGGGCGCGCGGGGTCACGGTTCACACCTTTGAAATTTTGACCAGTTGTAACTTTTTTGAACTATTGCTAAGCCAAACAAGTGTCTACGCAGCATGTGAAGACCGGTTTTAGAAATTTTAAAATAAGTTTTTTTACTAAACACAAGAAATGGATTTTTCCTGCTGCTTAAAATTGGTACAAAGATAGTTGTTTAAATATGTAACTATGTACAAACTGAAAACTGAACAAAAAAACTCTACGTAACCTATTTTGTGGTATTTTAGTTAAAGTAAACCCTTATAGAGTTTAATTACAATGAAATTCAAATGATCAGCTAAAAATAAAACAGAAACTTATTTTCTCTTAGAACTCGTTTGTTACACTCAGGCTAAGTAAGACAGACGATTTCCAAAATTGTAAAAAAGACTAGAGTTGTCCACTAATGTGATAAATATGTATATCTATTCATTCGTTAATTATTATGAAACCAGTAAAAATCATCTACTATTAGGTATCCGTTTAGTATTACTAATTGTCTAATGATCAATACGTAATTATTTTAGTGTTCATAAGACGCATAAAAATGACGATATCTCTCGCATTGTCACGGCCTCAGTATATGGTCATCATCTGACTCCTGACCTGAGATCACTCGGTTATATTTGCTCCAATTTCATCCGGATCGTTCCTGATATTTGTATTGGGACAGAACGAACCAGACGGCGTGTATGTGCAATATAAGCACGTTATGTAATATGAAAACAGTATAACAAAACCTAAAGCATAAAACCTGCAGGTTTAAAGGTGAAATTAATACATTGATTTATGTTGCAATAATAAGCACTTTTCACGACTCTTTGGAAACGCTGTATATCACCCACTTACTATTGAAAGTCATTAACAGGCCGTTTCATTTAAATCAGGGGGTGCATCTAAATCATTATTTCGTTGCGCAAAAGGGATAGTCTTATGTTCATATATGTATCTTGGTTCCTCTTTGACACTGGAAACATTCATAATATTAATACCAATGATTAGTAAAAAAAAAATTTAACACTTTCTCAAAATATATTTTACAAAAGCATTCTTATAATTATATTATTATTATTAAAATGTCACCTCAGAGAAGACTACAATTGTAAAAACCTTCACTACCTATACCTACCTGCCTATTTTTTAAAAAAGTAACTAGACGTAAGACATGAAGACCAATTGTTTGTTTTCTATGATAAAAAAACAAAATATGGCTCGAGGCATGCCCTTTTAATTGTTTATCGCGGCGTCTGCCAATAATTGATCTAAATTGGCGCAGCCTCGATCAATGCTACAATAATTGTATGTAGGTTAACATTATCTTTGCCTAGGTATGGTGGCAATAAATATCGAATGTTTTACTTTTATTTTACTTAAATTAGTTTGAACCAGCAGTTACAAAAGGACAATCGACAAAATGTAGGTTTTAGTCTAAGAATCAATAATACAACGATATATTTTGTCGTTGAATAGATATTTTAATATAATGCAGTAACTACTTTGTCGTCTCATTTCGAAGATGTTTTAGTTAATGATAGGTAAGGTTAGGTGAATAAATAAATAGCCTAACAAAAAAAATTAGGTGCGGGAGCGCGGACTTCCTCAAGCTCACAGCCCGCAGAGCACTGTATGAGGGACAGAAGAAGGCAACCCTCCAGGGAACCTACTTTAGAACTTTGTTACGTCCTTTGCCTTCAGGCAGGCGGAGGGGTCTGTCAGATTAGTACTGAATAAGATACGATATTTCTTCTTGTCATCTAACATAACATTGCAATATATACGATCTTACGTCATTTGATTTCACGTAGGGAACCCACATACAAATACCTATCTAATGACATATATCGACATATTATATCCTCCAGATTTAAAGGTTGTAAAGGATTATGTGTAGTGTTATCGGTCTTGTAGATCATTCTGACCGGTTCTCTTCAAAACTTAACCATTTTTGAAGCATTCTGAAGCGAGAACGGAACCGATCTGAGATGGGATACCACCACTTGCATCACACTGCTTGTAAAGTATCTACAAAGTAAATTTCCTATAACCTTGCTCCTATAGAGAAAACAAAGTAGGTAAGTACCTGACACACTCATTCAATTCAAAAAAATATTTTATTATGACTTTGTTATCATTGTGTACATATTTGAGGAAAATTTTGAAATCAACCGTTTACGTAAAAAACATAAAATATGTAACCCGTAACAATATTTGGGTAAACAATAAGATAAAGAGTCATTGAGAAATAATAAATCAACCGGGGAAATTACTTGCACGTCATGCATAAGCCTACACTATAAACATGTCCACTGTAGTCAATACAAGGTAAAAGGGATATCGCAAGGGGTCTACAATCATGTAGGTACTGCATCCATGGCAAAAGTTCGCCGTTTATAATTTTATATGTTTTAGGTAATCATAATTAGGTACTTAAATTATTGGTACCTACGCATACTATGATAATAAATATAACGCTGTGGTTAACTGCAACACTGGGAGTGACTAGTGAGGTTAATCGCTCACAACGGGTGCCGATCTAATTATCAAATGCGTTTATTAATTTGATACAATATTTAGTCTATTTTAAATCGTATCATGCTATTAAAGAATAATATTAAAATACAAAGGTATGTATTAGATTTCGAAATAGCAACAGACACAATATTTACTAATATTAGTGGATATAAAACGCTGAAGACGTTGAATTGTGGGGGACAATATTTTCTTGACATTCGTACGTACGTAAGATCAAGGCTAGTATGAATGTTTATAGTTTTGAGATCGTTCATAACATTCCTTTGCGTGTGCTATCTCCTGATAGAAACGTAGCGTAAACATAACGATAGCTAGTTTTAATTTTAACTTAGATTTCATAGGTTGCCTCTTACTGAAAGGTATGGTTTAAACAGAGCGCGCCTTTAGGACCTGATAGAACATCAGAAAAGATCCACATGTTTCTCCTTATTATATAGAGAATGTGCTCTTTAAATCAGGGTGTCATTGTTCATTGCACCGACATACCTAATTTGCGCAAATTTGTATTATTTGCTAGGACCTTAGTTTTCAGGCAGTCGCCTACCGTTTAAACACCCCGGGGCACTAGTTCCCTTAATCTTTCTATAATGTTAATTATTTAAGCACCGTGGGAACCGACATACCTTTAATAATAAAATTCTAAGTATGTCATCCATATTTAAGATTCATGAATATTTTAACATACCAAGAATCGCGCTCCGCTCGTCCGACAGAATTATCACAAGATCTAAAGATCACACAAACAAAACCGAGGAAAATAGGAAAATATAAAAACATTGTGACGTCAGTATACTCAGTATTGCTTGCCTAATTACACGT
The DNA here is from genome assembly GCA_949774945.1 of Hoplodrina ambigua. Lineage (NCBI taxonomy): Eukaryota > Metazoa > Arthropoda > Insecta > Lepidoptera > Noctuidae > Hoplodrina > Hoplodrina ambigua. Next base: position 4,965,907 of record OX458969.1, on the reverse strand, counting down.
CAGATAATATTTTGATGTAGATTAAATACAACATATTATCATGTTATTCAACCGAATGGATGACGTTTCGGCGTACGCAAAAGGCATCATCATTTCAAGAACTAAAATGTATTATTATTCGCTAGAGATAATGTAAACATATCTTTATTGCTGTCTTCAAAGCTATAGCCAGTGAGCTTCCAATACTGATCAGTATTGTCCCATGCCAATGATGAATTAATAAAATCTATACATACAAAATGCTTTGTCCTAAATGACTGACTGAGGGATCAACGCACATTCCAAATCACTGATCGCAGACACCTGAAACTTAGAGGGTGTGTTCTTTGTATGACGTAGGCATCCGATAAGTAAGGATTTTTCGAAATTCTACCCCTTAGGGGCAGAAAAACGGGGGCAAAGTTTGTATGGATTACAACATTAGATCGCCAACTACCTACCGACATTTACGCGGACGAAGTCGCGGGCAGAAGCTAGTGTGTCATAAAATAATGGTAGGTAGTTAGGTACTTAGGTACATTCCTATTATATATGTGCTTATAACATATTGCTTGTCATGCTATTTATTTGATATACTTGTGTCGATACCCTGTTCAAAACAAAATGATAGCCGTGATTGTTTTAAAATTGAACGAAAACAGACAAGAGGCTACATCATCCCATATGCCTATGTACCTAAAGTATGTAAAGATATCATAACAAGCTTAAGTGTTGAAGATCTTAGAACGCACTATCGGCACACATTTTAGAATAGCAGTAGCCCGGAGTCCTATCCACCCCTACCTATCTGATAATATTATTTCCTTTATCAAATACCGTAGGCCTACATAATTTACGACACCACAAAAATTCACAACGACCCCACATTGCTTCCGTAATTTGCATCCAACCAACCCTAAAATGTAGCAATTTATTGTAAACTTACAAGCAAGTCGAATCTCGTAAGAAATTATGTTTTTGTATGAATATATCTCTATGAAAACAGTATTTGTGATAAAAACAAGTTATTATAATCCATTCTAATACTTATTATAAATGTGAAAGTAAATCTGTCTGTCTGTCACGCTTTCACGACTAAACCACTGAACCGATTTTGACGAAATTTGACACGGGGTAGTCTGAAGTTGAAGCTCTAAAAAAGGGCATAGGCTACTTCTTATTCCGCAGCTTCGTCTGCATCCGCAGTATCCGACATTTACGCGGACAAAGTCGTGAGCAAAAGCTAGTTTTTCACAAAGAAAATACTAAGCACCAAATAAGGTTTCTGCCTAACACCCCAACGCACTAATACGTAAATTAATATACATATGTAAAACTATGGTAAGCTTCATTCGTATTACTTGACTAGCTTTTGCACGCGACTTCGTCCGCGCAAAAATAAAATAAAACATAGCCTATGTTAATCACAGATAATGTAGCTTTCTAATGGTGAAAGAATTTTTAAAATCGGTCCAGTAGTTTTTGAGTTTATCCGTTACAAACAAACAAACAAAAATACAATTTTTTCCTCTTTATAATATTAGTGTAGATGACGCATACCTATAGGTACATTTAAGTTGCAGTGTATAGTTAGGCACCTATTATTTAAATCTTTTCACCTAATTAAGACTCAGGTAAAAATATTTGAATACCAATAATATGCTGAATTAGCGTAAAGAAGCAACCAGTTACAAATATTGCATCATTGTTTTTAAAGACCTTACGTTTTACTTATTATAATGTTAAGGTGATGTTTTTGTCAACGCAGGCGCAGACGCAATCGCGAAAATTATTTTCATCAGATGATAATTATTATTCAACTAATATGTAATTCAAGGACTGGTATATTTATTCCTTTTAGGTTGTTTATAATATCCATAGGTACTAATATTATAAATGCGAAAGTAACTGTGTCTGTCTGTCTGTTCCGCTTTCACGACTAAACCACTGAATCTATTTCGATGAAATTTAGTACGGGGTAGTTTGAACCTTAATAAAGGACATAGGCGACTTCAACTTTGTCTGCGTCCGCGATAACTGACATTGACGCGGACGAAGTCAGGGGTAAAAGTTAGTAGTACTTTATAATAAGCACCTGTCATACATTAGTGTTACATAGTTTTTTATTGTTACAGAGATACCTAATCGATTATATCATAGTACAAGCGCAAAAGCACTAGGATTAGAATAGGTAACGCATGTCACTACAGATAATATAACACTAACTGAATTAAGTAAAGGTTTATAGAATGTGGCATAAAACAACGATAAGGAATTGTGAATATTTTCAATTTTCTGTTATTTTGCTGGTGGTCTAAAAAATAAATTTGATACAGCAATAAAGTTTATGACCTACATTAAAAGAATAGGACACGATTGTACTCGGTGGAAGAGACATCGCCGCGCAAACTATAACTAAATCTGCTGTTACATTTTATTTGCGCATTGATGTTTTTCCACCCTATTTATGAAACATGTCTATGTAACAAATTGTTAACTTATATAACATAACATCACGGCTGTAATCCCCGAAGGGTTAGGCAGAGGTGTACTGTGTACCCTTGAGTACACCCACATTTCGCCAGTTATGTTTAAGTCCCATGTAAGGCTCGCCCTCTAGCGAGCCTAATGACATCAACCGGGCTCAAATCCAGACACCGAGGCTGCTACTGAGAAATTCTTGATGGATAAACCCACTTTGCCCGACCTGGGAATCAATCAATCAATTGTCATAAGCAGACAGAAGGAGAGAAAATCTAGCTCATAATCCTAAAGTCAGAATCTTGCGCTCTGACACGTTTGGAGTTATCATTTTATCTTAGAATAAGTATGATAAATATAAAGAGGACCGACGCAAGAGGGCGGGAGGCGCACGCGTCATGAACAATTACGAATATAATTCAAAATAATAACATTTCATGGAAATTGGGTCACACGTTTGTTTAATATAACAGATACGCTGCAATATCTAATGATTGATACCTAACCTTATGACGCGAATTCGGTTGTTTGTGGGTGTCGTACGATTGGTGACGAAGGTTCGTTCACTTCGCAGCCAATATCATGTGCGTCCCAGAACCGAAATGAAAAGCAATTATATAAAACTACTTCGCAAATAGAGCGTGAAAATGAAGAAATTAAAAATACCATTCCAATTCTTGTTAGAACAAAAAGCACTAAAGTATGTCATCTAAAATGTAATTTGTAGATCAGTCGATGTAGGTTTGCAGTCCTAGTCTAAAAAATAAATTATGTCGCTCTTTGTGTCTGTCTGTGCGGCCGCTTAGTTCTTAAAACCACAAAATATATTTTTATGTGGTTTTTATCATCCAAAGAATTTATACCTGAGGGTTTATCTACAGATAGACCACCGTACATTATTTTTGGATATAGGCAAAATTTTGATAGAGTCCGAGCCAAGCATTTGCGGATCGCTACTATGATAATAAAGATAAAAAAAAACTTATAACGTAACTTAATATTTGTGTACAATTTCAAATATAAATTAAGGTCAGAATAATATCAGAGTAATCCTGACACCGTCTGTTGCTACTGATAACTTCTGCAAAGGTGTTGGCAGCACACGACAACGTTATAGGCGTGCGGAGCGCGGCCCGTGCCGGCGCGCGCGCGCAAGATAGCGCCAAGTTACATCAGACCGAGCGAGCCAGCCGAGGCGCGTGCGCGACCGCTATATAAGTTACTGTGCCGCGACGAGCAACTCATTCACTAATCGCAAGTAATAGATGACAAGACGATATTAGTTTGTGGCAATGTTCTACGCTCTCATGCATTATTCTACTATCGTGATTAATAAACTGAAATACGAACAACTGTGGCATAGTGACAATTGGTGTGACAGTCATTCACCGCGATTCGAGCATCAACAGAGATAACCCAGAGTCCTTCAGATCGAGTGCAGTGATTAAAAGGTAAATATTATTTGTTTTGACAACAATGCAGTTAACGTTCCCAAGAATAAATAAGTAGAGCCAGGAAAATAATTCTGTAACAAAATAAAGTAAATTAAAAAGTTTATTAAATCGAATTTAACTCTGAAATAAAAAGTTTTAATATGTTTCATAAAGTCAAATATTAGGTAGGTATTTTTTAAATTATATAAGTTGTCAGTTAAATTTTTTAAAATAAGTATAAGAGGTCAACGACAGTCAATTCTTTATCAATAACTTTTCGTTTGCGTCAAATGCGAGATAACTTGCCGCTGACGATCGTCGTTGCCAAAACTTCTCTTGATAAAAGCCTTCTTCCTCCTTATCAGCTATTTTAATAATTATTAAGGGTCACCTTAGTGTTGAGATAAACCGTTCAGATACGATGACAATTTAAGCGGTTAACTGCCTCTAGTTTTCCTTATATAGGAAAATGTTGCAAATCTTTTGGTGGTGGGTTGTCTAGACGTGTAAAACGATCCAAGTTAACGGTATCATATTTTAACTATTCAAGCTCTACTGCTTTCGCTCAGGGCTGGCAAGAGTTTAACATTACTTTAGTTCGACATTCACAAAACATGAAAAAAATATATAAATCTTTTTATCAATGTATACAAACACTTGGCACCTTCCTAAACTTAAACAAATTTTTGATAAATATTAAGAACAATCTAGAAATTAAACGCAATGTTTGACAACCCTAACAGTAAGTAAATGAAACGCGGACACTAATATGGTTTCATAATTCCTTCACAGATTGCCAAGCGGTCGATCAATCAATCGAGTCTAGATCACCTGAACGAGCTAACGTGTCTGTGAGACTAGAAGAGACAAGGAGAAGAATTTACTGAGAACAATCAATTTTGAGAAGAATTAAGATGGCAACTGTACAGACCCCTCCTGAGATGAGCCTTTCGGCATCTCTGCCGGTGCAACAGGAGCAATCTGAAATAGATCTGATGGCGCTAACCATGGCGGCGCTGCGCTTCGTGAACCCTTGGTCGGTGGAGACCAAACCGAGCCAATGGGAAGATGAAATAGTCCCGGGAGCACCTGAGGCTAAAGATCGCACGATCACCCTGGCGGAAGTGAGGCTACATGACTCGCCGCAAGATTGTTGGGTGGTCATCTACGATCGAGTATACGACATTACTACTTTCTTTGATGAGGTAAGCTTGAGATCTCAATATTCCCTTATAAGTATACATTTCCAAAGTTAAACCTAAACGCTCCTTCTGAACAATTTCATTTGCCCTCCTATACATCATAATAGTAGTTTTTAAAACAAAAGTCCACCTTTACTTAATTATATTTCCTAATGTTACAGCACCCTGGTGGAGCAGACATTATGTTCGAGTACGCGGGGCACGACGCTAGTACCGCATTCCGAAGCTCCGGCCACTCCCGCATGGCAAACAAAGCCCTGGAACGATTCCTCGTCGGAGAACTACCTCTTCAAGAGCGCATGTACCGACGACCCGGGGGAATCCGCCTGAGTGACATACCAGAATAAGACGTCAGTACGCCAGCACATTGCACTAAGAAAGCAATTATGATTCAACGACATTGAGTTAAGACCCGCCCACAAAACTTGTTTCTTATCCTCCTGTCACTGCCATGTTTCAATGGCCTTTGATAGTGACCGGCCTTGGAGGTGAATTTCTTTTTTTTTAAGTGGATAGTGGGGGGTCCATTAAATATTATAATTTATTTTCACTCTTCAAGCTGTCAATGAATTATTTTGTATTTGCTCTCTATTATTAGAATTTTATTTAGTTTTATCAAACCACCAGCTTTATTTTAGAGATCAGTAAGTAGATTAATAAATTAAGTTTAATTAGTTGTCTTAACCGACATAGCGCAAGAGTTGGCGTTGAATGTGCTAGGTAGGTTCCTACGTACGATAAAATGATAATTTATTTCGCTAACCATGACTTGCTTATCCGAGAATTTGTACTTTATAATAATTATTGTAACTGTTAACCTCAGTTCAGTGATGTCAGAGTCTTGATAAGCGCAGTCTTGTGAAAAGAATCTTGCCAAGTGTACTTTTTCCACTATTCATTATATCTGTTGCGAAATAGTGGATGTGTCTTAGTATTGTATGATATTTGCATTTATTTAGGTATACTATTAAATATTATTATTAAGATTGTACAATGCAGGGCTGATGGCAGCAGTTGAGCGTTCTTTATGTCCATTGTTGTAAGTCTCTGATAACATTATCTTGTTGGCCAAAATTGGACTAGTTATCCCCGAATGAGGACAATCGATATGTTAGAAAGCTAAGCTAAAAGCTATTAGTTGTTTGTATTGTAACTTTAGATATTACTCAGTATTAATCTAAAAATAGATGCATTGTTGTATTGTTCGTTAAACTAGCAATAAGTGCTTCCTCTAATGTTCCTACTATTTTATAATAAGTTATGAAATAAAAAAAAATACAATAATCTATATACCTTCTTTATTTTATTTACCCATACCACATAACATGTTTCATAGGCTGATTTTTGTTTAAAAAATGATAAAGTGGTTCTATCAGCTTAAGAAGTAAGTTTGTAAATAAGATAAATGTATTTCGAATAATTTTAATATTCACATTAATCTTTATGAAAAAGTGAATCAGTGGGTATTGTACAGTTACCACATACATACAGAATTCAATGGAATTGATCAGTAAAGTGTTGGAATAATATATGAAGCTTTGGGGCACAGCAAGTATTATACGATACGATTGTATGAACGATCACCTTTATCGCAAGCCCTGATAATTACCAGGAAACGAGGTCGAGAGCTCAACCTCGCATCCGACAAAGCGGATAAATGAATTGAAATAACGAGTAAATAAAGTATCATTTAATAAGTACCTAATCAATTAATCGTACAGTTTTACATTTAGTTTTACTTAGCCAATTCATAATATCAATATTATCAATACCTACAACAATATTTGATAACCTTTTAAGCAGTCTCACACTTTCTTTCCGGATCTGAAACAAAAATATTTTTTAAGATTATCCTAAAAAGTAACAACACATTACTTATAAAAAACAAATACTTAAAAATAATAATTATTATTATTATTGACGATTAATATAAAAGCGAGGGAGCTCACAGGTCATCAGAAAACTCGTCCGGATCTCTGTTAAACAATTTAAAAGTATTATTAGACGCAACGACTCGTCTGACTATATTGCGAGTGCCACGCACGCGGGTCAATTTCGCGACCGAGAATATATCCGCGTAACTGTAAAAACACCATTTGCACTAACACTAGGCGACACCTAAATATCACGTCACGCCTGTAATCCCCGAAGGGTTAGACAGAGGTGTACTCATTAGTACCTACTCCCACATTTCGCGAGTTTTATGTTTTAAGTCCCATGTAATATAGGGGGCGAGCCTATTGACATCAACCGGATACAAATTCACTAAGAAATTCCTCATAGAATATCTGTATATTAATGCCCGTTTGGGTTTTTTAACTCTCAGCAGCAAGCCGACCGTTAAAAATCTAAAATTAAATGTGGTTTAGGCATTACATTTAGGCGTCGCCTAAGGTTAGTGCAAGCGGGTTTGTGTGCGCTTACGACTGGAGAACCATTTATCAGTTGTTATCGTGATTTGATTTTAATTAGCCGAGATCTTCTCTGGAAATTAATATTCCACGCGAACCATTAAGTCGTTACACAATAATAAAATGGTAGTTCAAGGACGTTTAACGTAAAGTTAGAAAACATGGAGTTGTCAGTCGGGTCATAGGTGGCGATTATAACCGCTCCAACATAACCTTATAATTTATACTGTTACTATAGTGGGATAAAAGAATGTTTTGCTATATAAAATGATGATATAATATGTTATAATTTTGGTATTACAATGAGATATTAATACAGATTATTGCCGAATCCTTTTACGTTCTGCGTATACGGGCGTGCAAAATGTAAGCTTAAATAAATCCTTAACTACAATCAATTATTAGCAAAAAAATCTGTCACGGAATAATAACAATTATCAATTAATAATTTGGTAAAAAGCTTTATAAATATTCTTAAGGGTGGCTCTTTAATACTATTAGGTAGTTTGTTATTTACAGGATAAATCAAGCAATAAGTTTCGATACTCTGTAACCGCTATAAGTGTTCATAATAACGTTAGAGTAGGCAGACCCTTAATAATATCGAGGAGTTCTCAATGATTACTCAATAATTAACCAAAACAGTAATTCCCAAAGTATTGAAACAGGCCCACTGGTGGGTCGAGTGGGTGGGCCCTGAGCAGTACTTCGTTCAATTAGAAATACCTCTTTTTCCTTGATAAAAACCACGAGGCGAATTCGAATTCGGATTTCTTTGAGTCGCGGTCCAATCGACTTTGGAATCCACTAAACTAAAATACAGCTGACTCGAAAATTGCATAATTTCGTGCAATAAATAACTCTAATTATGAAGTATATAGTTCATAAGTTCATTATCAATTACTAAATGACTGGGCGATCTACCAACTGGCCTGACCACTTTAGCGTCAAACATTTTTTTGTTTCATGTTTCATAATATTTAAACTGCACTCGACTGCTTTATTTGTCTAGTAGATGTAGAGCTAGGGTTCAGATTTCTTTAGGATATGCCAGGTAGGAGTCAAGAGGTTGGAATGTACCGGTTTAATGCCAATACACTCGCTCCCTACTAGATGTATTTGCATTTTTGTAATAACTATCAGAATATGGGCGTACAGTTATGTTATTTCTATATAACTAAACCAAGCTAACTACATACAACTGAACTAGTAAATATAGGAACATAAAAGGCAGTTATGGTTAAGACCAGAACAAATGGTGCATATCTCAAATCCTAGGTGTTTGAGAGCTGTCCCCTCTTTCTGACCCTGAGCGAAGCCAACCGAGGGTCTATCTATGACTCGACCAATAGGCGGAGCACTACCCGATGGGTAAAATTACATGTTAAGCGCTTTTTAATAAAAATAATAATGAAACTGAAGATTATTTAAAAAAATAAAATAATGAAAGACCAATAAACTCACAACTTATAGCTGAGCGTATTGACACTGACGTAGTATCTCAAGTAGACCAGCAGCGCGAGGGTCATCAGTATCGCTGTGATCTGCAGCGTCCATTCACGAGGCATGCCGCATTTAGACACTTTCATTTCTTCCGGTGTTATCGTCAACTGAAATACGCAAGAAAAAGATTGTCTTCAGTGTGGAAGACGGAAGGCACACTGGGTTTCTGAGAATTTTATTATAATTATCGACATTACAGTGACATGTCAAAAGAAAGAGACTGTCGTAAGGTAAGAGTAGGTACACAAATGATTACAACGATTCAGTGTTGAAAGCACTTACCAAATAGTACTTGGGGTCCAGACGATTTCGCCACGAGAAGGAAGGTACTGTGTATTCAACGAATTCTATCTTATGATCGGGAGTAGGCACGAAGCTATGTCTTACGACGCAGCTGTGATGCGTGTGCGCACCCAGCGCGGCGCGCGGGCGAAGGCTCTCTACTAAGTACTCTGTGGACTCTTTGGAGAGGCAGTCCCAACGCTCCTCAAACAAGCTGTTTCTTTCAGGCAAAGGGGCCGCGTCAGGCTCTGTGCACACGCTGTCTGATTCTCTATATAGAGGGTAGTGCTGAAAATTAACGTTTTATTACATTTCTGGTGGTTCATTAAAACTTGGAATCGGTCTTTGAATAAAATCATTGACTTTTAGCTATTTGGTTGGTAGAATGAAACACGAATCAATCAAACCAGACTTTTTATATTTGATACATGAACAATACAGTCATTTTGTGTATCCATAAACACCCACCTGCATAATAATTGGTCTGCTATATCGTTCCAATTTCTTATTGCCTTTGCATAAACTTGATCCACTGCTGCATTTTAATATGTCTGTTAAGTTAAATTCAAAATATAATCTAACCTGATGTTAGGAGTAACTTAGGCTATTTTAATTTTTAAACGAAGAATAAGGGTCCGCCATTCATGCGGACGAATTCTTAAGCATAAAAATATTAAGGTAGCCAAACAAAGTTACAGTATGTTTTGGACAAGGTTGCACATACAAAATTCATGCAAATACGAGTATGCAAACAAGCAAGTATGCAAATACAAGTATGCAAGTATGCAAATACTGCAACTTTTTTGCACTAATATTAGTAACAAAACAGTACTGAAATGGTCATAAATAAATTAACTCACTTGATATGTTAGCTATTTGAGCAACAGTGCGGGCACACAATGTGCATCCATCTCCTTCCATCGCCATAGAGTTAATAAGAACGAAATGATTCCCCCTGATGCTGACTAACTGCACTGGGGGCGATTTCAGTCGAGTCTCGAACCTTTTGGCCAGCTGCGGCGTTATCCTATAAATATGCTACATTTAATTCATTTTTCTAAACGGAATTGAAGTCATGCACTTGGTGAAGGCTACACAATACTGCAAAAAGTGAGAGTTTTTGGTCATTGGCATATAATTTAAATTGCAATGATTGATTTGTAATCATCAAATCCAACAACTGTTCATTTTATTGTTGTAATATTGTTCTGAACCTACCTACCTATGACAGACAACACTAAGCTATTGGTCTAGAAATTCTGACTTATCTTACAAGTTTCTTAATTTAAAAACAAGAATAATAAGTTAAATTTTTGTTTCTAGATTTAGTGTGGTAAAAAATTAATAAAAATATTACCTGTAATGGAAGCCAATGTCATGATTGCCAACAACAGAGTACATTGCTATTCCAGAAGGGACTTGGAATAACTTATAAAATCTTTCAACATAATCATTGAATTCTTTTTCGGGGCACCATAGACCCTCATCGAAGAGATCACCTGAAAATATAATAATTTGATATATTAAAACCTTGAAATTATATTGCATAAATTGAGAAAAAGTGTTGAGGTCCTTTTGTCCTTTTTAAGTATGAAACTCAATAAAAGACAAGATCAAACAAAGTAACAAAGGTCAATATGCAAGTTGTTTTGTAATGTCACAAAACCCACCTCCAACTATTTTTGGCATGTAAGTAACGTCAGCAAAAATAATAAAATATCTAAATGATGAGTACCTACCTAAAACAAAGACAACATCAGGACTATGTAGAGTTATAGCCGACTGGAAAGCACGATGCATCTGCCACTCTCTCCGCCATTTATCAAACCAGTGTCCATTCCGGGAGCCAAGGAGATGTGTATCAGCTATAACCATTGCATATACTGGCTCTACACCGTCCGTTGGCTCTTTACTCAATGTGGGCCAGCCGCACTGGAATGAATGTTATACAGACATGTTATTTACTAATTAAACTCTTACTGATTTATTTTAAAAGCCAAAAAGGTACCTGAATTTGTGTCACATAATAAATTAAGTATTCACAATAAACGTATATCAAAACTATACCGATAAATAAACGCGGAATTAAATGACTAAGAAAACTTCGTCGCAATCTTCGTAGTAATAATGCCATAGCGCTATAGATTTCTTTTTCAATTATTTGTTTGTTTTTGTTTCTTTCATATTGACTCACTCTTCTATACTTATTTCCAACAGAATTTCACATTATACAAAATAATTTGGCCGGTTTAGCCAGGTTTGTATTTGTATGCAAACAATTATGCATGACACAATGACACAAACAACCAAAGTATTTTTTTTTGTCAATTTGACAGTTCATCACCGGTGTTGGACATTTAGTTTTATCAATGAAAATAGTACGCATGCATATAAAAAGAAATATTTATACACCGGTGTTGGACATTTAGTTTTATCAATGAAAATAGTACGCATGCATATAAAAATAAATATTTATAAAAATATTACAAGGCTGGTGACATTTGAAATATCTTTTTGCATCATACATAACATAAGCAATTACAATTAACAGTTACTTGCCTGTCTCTTTTAAGATAATTTATTCTACGCCTAATAATAATGCAGAAGATTTATATCTGATTTAGTAGGTTGTGATATACAGTGATACCTATATCACTTTCCTCTATGGTTGGTTGGTTTCTAATAAAATCGGTAGCAATTACTGCTCTAATTAGAATATTTGATATATTGATATAACCTGTATTGTCAAACAAGGAAAAACGTCAACAGTCAAATAAAATTGTCAATATTTTGGATTGGGATCATTGGAGTTGCGGATTTTGGTTCATAGAAATAGTTTAAAAGTAAAAAATGTTTTCGATATTACAATAAAATATTTCTTCGTTATGTCTATTCACTGGAGTTCAGAAATTTTGAAATGGGAGTATCGCGACCTACAAGCTACGGCTATGTCCGTAGATTATTCGGGAAACAACGTGCTATTAGCGGGACGACGATGGCTGGCGATAAAACAACTAACCCAGGACGAAGACTCGGGTGATATTGTGAAGAAGTACCCTCGTCATAGCAAGTACGATGCGGCCGGTGCCGAGTGGTGCCAGTCGTACCACGGACAGAAACTGTGCGCAATTGCGGTATGATGTTCAAAATAATCTATATTAAAATAATTATGTTCTATCATGTCGATGTCGGTTTATATTTATCTTCCCAATATTCTAATAACAATATAATATGGCCTATATAGATATTTTGGCTACATACAATTTATATAAACAAACAAATGTTTCATTGTTTATTATTTTTTGTTAATACATATACCGTGTAAGTCTTATTTCACCAAAAAATTATAAATATCAATGAGTATAGTTTATGTCTTTATCCTCTCTTCATTAAGCACCAAACTGAGAAATTTTGATAACTAAATGAATATTAATAAAGATGTATTCATCTATAGTATCCTTTTTATGAAGCTAAACTTTAATAAGGAAATGATTGTTTAACAAAATTCCAGAGTAACCAAAGGGTTGATGTGTATGAGTGGCGTGGGGGGAACGACTTAACATGTATTGGTTCCCTTCGTGGACACACTAGAGTTGTCAGTGACACTCACTTCCACAGACAAGATCACAATTTGATTGCCACATGCTCTATTGATACATTTACTCATTTATGGGATTTAAGAGATGCAAGAAAACCTGTGGTCTCATTGTGTGCTGTTGGTAAGTTAACTATTTTTGACATGCTTGATGTTATTTAGAATAATAAAACAAATATTTTTTTTTAACAAGCAGGTTTACATTCTTTTTTTCTACTATCGTTGCATGCAGCCAGATATAAAATGATGAACTTTGAAATGATTCCAGCGGGTGCTTCGCAAGTGCAGTGGAACAAAGTAGCAACCCACATAGTGGCCACTGCCCATGATGGTGACATAAAAATTTGGGACTACCGCAAACATTCAGCACCTATTCACTACATTTCTGCACATTTGTGCAAAATCCATGGGGTTGATTGGAGTCCCCATCATGAGTACCAGTTGGTTACTTCAAGCCATGATGGAAGTATCAAATATTTTGACATTAATAATGCAAGAAGACCTGAAAATGTGATAATGACAAACTTCCCTGTGTGGCGAGCAATATACACACCGTTCGGCAGTGGGTTACTTACCATTGGAGTAGGTTGGGGCGGGATGCCAAGAGTAGAACAGGCAGGAGTCATTGGCATCTGGGTAGGAGGAGCGCTAACGCACAGGCTGGTAGGACACACTGACACTGTCCAGACAATGGTTTGGAGACCTAACACCTCACCATCCAACTATCAATTAGTGACGTGGGCACGAGATCAATCCCTAAGAGTTTGGACAATGCATCCATCATTGTTGAAGATGTGCAATCATTATCTTCCTGATGATGGTGAAAATGATGACGACAATAATAGTGACAGTAAGTAATTTGGTTTCTTTATTTCTCACTGTCACAGCAACTTTCCAAAATATGATGTTAAATATTTATAAAGCAATGATGGTTTTATTTCAGATGTTAGCTATGCTTCTACAGCAGGTTCTACAAACGATATCTCCACAGGAGATAACAAAGGTCAAGATATTGCTCTGGTAAGCACTTTATTATAATACATATTATCATGTCTTTTTTTGTCTTCTATTTTAAACATACTATGTGCAATCGCCGCGCAACACGAGACTAATGGCAAGGACGACGTCGTTAATACGTTGCCATTAGACGTGCAAACAAACTTGGCCAAAATCTTGTGTAGAGAGCAATATTATTTATTACTAGCTGACCCGTGCCCACTTCGTTGGGCGGTAACCATTTTCTTGTGAAGATTTTTTTTTTTTTTTTTTAGAATTTTTCTCTCCGTAAGAACCATCCTCGTACTTCAAGGAATATTTAAAAAAAAGGATTAGCGAAATCGGTCCAACCGTTCTCGAGTTTTGCGCTTAGCAACACATTCAGCGACACATTTTTATGTTATAGATTAGTACATACAGCAATATTGTCTATTATTATATCACTGCAGGGCAAAAGCCTCTTGTCATATGGAATATGCTTAATAATTGCGCTTGGCGCAAGTCCAGACTTCGTCACAATAATTTCTGTGATTATCTATCAGATAACTTAACCCAAAACCTCGTACATATAAAAATCATAACTTTGTTACAGAACAAACTCCCGCATAAAACAAACACTTCGATAGACGAGGAGTTCGAATCTATTCGCGAGATGGCCAACATCGAAGTAACGGACATGAATATTGAGACGCGAACGTGCCAGATTCACTCTGAGCGCAACGGCTACGTCGCCAACCTGCAAGTGACATTCCCTAGAAACGTCACTGAACAAACTATACCAAAGTTCTCCTGGCTATCAGGAACAAATGTTGACAGTCCCACCACTATTAAAATTCTACAGTCTATCAATAGAACTGCTTACCGCAAGAAAAAAGAAGGGCACAGATGTCTGCTGCACTGTTTGAAAACATTAGCTACGTCTATCGACGAGGTATTTACTAATAAAAACTTTATTTCTTTGCAAAAAAAATCTTGAGACTTAAATAGAAAAGCTTTGGAAAGAAGAGCATGCCTGAATAATTAACCGTAATTGCTGCATCCTTAAATTATTTTAAATTTATCAATAAAATACACAACATAATATGAAATTTATATAACTTATAGATACCAGTTAAATCCAGTGACGATACAGACTCAATGAAATCCAGTCAAAGAAGTCAATCAGAGAGTGAAAACGCTGGTGACTCGTGCATACCATTCCCTAGAACTTGTGGGGCCAAATGGTGTGGAGTTAGCACATTAGTTGTCTTCAACCGTCCTCCAAACGCGCGCCGGCTGTCCTTGAAACACGAAACCGGGACCCCGCGGTCGATGTCATCGCTGTCACTAACTCCGGGACTATTTGGTACGACTGGGTACAACTCTGTGTCGCCCCACGCGACCACGACGCCGTCACCGACCAACGCGTCCGGTTTTCCGCAGTTGCATCATCGACATCCGTCGAATTCTATTACTACGTTCTATTTTCAGGATAGATGGGTAAGTTTGTAATAGTATTTTGCGTATCTTTTTTTGTCATGTGAAGAAGGGTCCAAAATTTGGCATGATTTGGCTATTTCTCTCGACAGTAAATTATACTCTTCTGTTTTTTTTAACTATCTACTCTTGAATATTTGCTCTTTTACTCGTAAGGTATCTACCTACCTATACAACTAAAATGTTATGATCAATGAATACACTGTGCCGTGTCGTACCTACTAATTCAAAACCAAGTAAAGTGTTCTCGTATTGGCAGAAAGCGCAAGGTCGCCGCGCAGGCAGCATGCGAAGTCGCGGCAGTATATCTGGCTGCGTCGCACCGCGCGTCGTTTTGTACGCCGCCCCTAACCTTTTTCCATTGAGCCGCAACCTCGCTGAGAAATATGTTATCAACGCTGATAATCCAGTCGGTATGTCCACGCTTCCATAACAAATTACATATTAAGCTGCCATAACATTATATGTATGTAATAAGTTTTAGAAAATAAGTTTGTGTTTTTGTTAGATTTGCTTCACTATTGCATTGGGTTGTACCTGTAATAATAGTTGTAAGTGATGATAAATAAATAAATGATTTATAGACAACAACACAGGCGCAGGAAACTAGCTAACTATTTATTCACACATGCACAAGCCAACATTAACAAAAACGATTTGTACATACATCTATTATTTTAATTAGATGTAAGCTTATGCATAAAAAATTACATTGAACAGAAATGTGCGAAAAAAACGCCAAGTTAGCAACGGAGGAAGGCGAGACTGAGATAGCGCACGCGTGGAACCTCGCGGCCCTGACCGCGCGCTCGCTGCGGGCGCGCGTGTCCGACCACCTCGTGTCCAGCGAGGAGAGCATGGGCTGGGTCGGGCACCCGCTGTGCTGTAACCTGCTGCAGTCTTTGTGAGTACTCATTCATTTAACATAGCATATCCCGCAGGACCCGAAGGTATAATTATCAATCCACCGGTCAACCAATCTGTCACGAATGACAGGTGCTGCACGCGCAAAATGCGTCATTCAGTTGATTGTCCAACTACACTATGCCACTACAACAATATGCAAATCGATATCGGTTGAAGTTTATTGTTGATCCCAACCCACAGAAAGCGTGGACATTAATAATAATTAAGTGGTCTGTCCATGTCCCGTGTTCGATTCCCGACCGAAACAAATTTTTGCATAGCCTACAAGTATTTGCTCCGGGTCTGATTGTTTTCGTATGTGTTTCTATGTTTATAAACGCACATTTAAGACGGGAAAAATCATAGTGCTGAGCAACTTTTTTTTATCGCTTAACCTTTGTTTCAGAATATCTCACTACGCCAAAGCGTCCAACCTGCAGATGGCGGCCATGTTAGCATGTGCTTTCTCTGTCTTCAATGACACTAGCAATTCTAGTTCACAGTCCACGATCAGCACATCCAGTTACGTGAGTATACGACTTCGTTTCACAGTAGGTACCTATAGAACAACTCGTTTTTTTATTAGAATAATTTAAACTTACTAAAATCCTATTGAATGAATATGGAATATCCCTGGTTTTTACCAACTGTTGTTGACAAAATTTATATTATTTTAAATAGGGTAACGGCACATCCCCCTACAGTACAGTAAACCAATACAGTGAGATCAGCGCGGACGGCTGGACGCTGCCCATCGTCCGCAGCAACTCATGTTCGGAAGCCGAGAACTTCTATACGGACTCAACCGTCTCCAAGTCTGAACGAGCCTCCTCATGTGTGCTTGATGAAGCCGTCGTACATCTATATCATTGCTTTAAACGAGTTTATGCAGATATTTTGCATCGCTGGCAGTTGATTTATAAGAAGACTGAGGTGAGTGAAGTTGTCAAAATGCTTTGAAAGGTTAACTTTGGACATTTATTTATCGATCCCCTAACCATTTCCATTTTGATGTCCAAACGAACCAAATAATATTTTAATGAACTTAATGTGCGTTTTTTCGTTATCCCAAAATTAGCGTAATAAGTTCAATAACAATCAGTTTGAAAACCGTTGCTCCTTTACGTTCTCCTCTCTATCTTTTGTTTAAATCCGAATCGATCTTTATGAATAAATCAATTAGGTAAACTAAATCAAAGTACTCGTAGTTCAAAAAAGAAGAAAGACACTTCTCGAAAACTATGTTCATTCTGAAATATACCTTTTGTCATTGAGGTGAAGTTTAATTTTATTAAATCGAAACTATCTAAAGGATTCATTTGGATAGTTTGTTTCTTCTGTATCGTGGTCCTAAAGCGGTGACCCTGGCGCAGGTGCTGAAGCTGGTGGTGGGGTGCGGCACGCGGCTGGGCGCGGGCCCCGAGCTGGCGGCGGAGTGCGCGCGCTGCGGCGCGGCGGCGCGCGGCGCGGCGTGCGGCGCGTGCGCGCGCCTGGCGCTGCGCTGCGCCGTGTGCGCGCGCCCCGTGCGCGGCCTGGCCGCCGCCTGCCACTACTGCGCGCACGCGGGCCACGCCCTGCACATGCTGCACTGGTACGTGACGCTCCACATACTGATAACTTTCCGTTTGCGCTTTTTTCAAATATTCCATTTTACAAATTATCTGGTTAAACCCGACTAGAACAGGCAAAAAGTTATATTTTATAGATAATTTTCTATAGTAGCCTCGCACATGATCGACTTCTCATCAGCGTGTAATTGTTTAGGTTCTCACAACACGACATGTGTCCGACCGGGTGCGGCTGCAAGTGCGTCATGGAAGGCAACTCCGTGTGGAAAGGAGTCAAGTATGTGTGAGCCACGAGCGACTTAAGTAAACTAATATTAAGGGTAATGTAAATATCTCATTTAAATTATATATTTCCATCTATATATGTAGAATAGAGTAGATTTTTTAATGTCGTAAGCATTAATTAAGGTGCTTGATTAATAATATTTTTTATATTGCTATTTGAGGTTAACATTCGTGCATATGAGAAGGTGCGGTATACTTACGGCTTAAGACGTCTCTGTGGAAAGGGGGAAACCCTTTACATAGCTGTGTAAATCACCTTATAAACACTACACACTCATAATCTATGTCGAATTACGTAAGAATAATGGTCGTTGTGCATATTTATATATAATATTTATGTAAGTAATGAATTATAAAGACTGGCAATTTTATACAATCCACTGTAATAAATAATAACACAATTTTTATCAAGAATTTTATTTAACAAACGTTTTTATATTACAAAAATTTTAAAACAAAAAACAAATCTGTGCTCTCGATTATTTTAAAATGAGTGTGTTTATAATATTCGAAAGTATAATAATAATAATGCTTTATTTCCATCCCTTTTAAGCATAATTTACTTATGCGAAGTTTAAAAGCGGTTAATATAATACAGGTAGCAAGTTTAAAGTAAGTAAATATAAGTTATTTTAAGATTACCTACATGAAAAATTAAAAAAAGTACAGACGCAGACTGACTAGTGATCGTAAGATCATTTCAATCATTATTACAATAAAATCAGTAATAAATTATTAAATAATACAATAAAATTGATATTGTGGCTAGTAGTAGTAGTCACAAAGAAAATAATTAAATATTAATTAGGTAAGTGGGTACCTACATTGCATGATAAAGGGTAAATAAATAAATATGTACAGTCAACCAAATTGAAAAGTAACCAGAGTCGTCACATTTACTTGAAGTTTTCTTAGAAACCAATGGATGTTTCTAATGTAATTTAATTTATAAATTAAATAGGTAACAAACAGTTCATTAATCGAATTTAGTTTTAATCGAAGGCATCCATCGATTTCTAAGAAAACTTTAACTATATTGGTCGGCCCTGGTTACTTATCTCTTTAATCGACCATACCTATTGAAGTCTTTTATAAATAATTAAGTTAATAATTCTTTCAGATACCAAACTATTTACAGTATAATTTTATATAATGGGACTTATTAGATAATATACAAAAAAAAATATACGTACACATGTAATAATATGTTTCGGGAGCCATCAGGGGATTATAAATGGTTAAAATGCAGTATTTTGACAAAAATATTTCTCTTGATTAGCTGTATTCTATTATTAATAGGTACACGATTAGACGACACGCTCATATGTATCTACAGTTTTATCTTTTTGCAGTAATACTAAGTGAAAAAAATAGACATTGAACAACAAAATCACGCCTCCTCTGAAGGGTTACACAGAGGTGTGCCAATATCAAATACATAAAAGTATGCACAACATAAAAACGGAAAAGTTTAGGCACCAATTGTTTCAAGCGTACTACGTCTAAAGGATACATACTTCCAACCAAATTAAAACAAAATAATATTACAACAATTAAATATCAAACAAGAGATTCTTTCATTACCAATTTCTAATACTTAGGTATCTACCTACTTTGAAAATTCGTGAAAATTTTGTAAAATTCATGTGATTCTGTACCCTATATTATTTAAATTTTCTGAACACCTGTTGGATGAAAACTTCCATACGATCACTAATGTGTCTCAATCAGAATAAAGCAGTGTTCAGAAATACATCGTTGTTTCATTGATATAAGGAACAGACCACGTATGCATTTCTCTATAACAAAAAATCTTAAAGTTGCCACTAAATCTAGGTATTAAATCTACTGTAGTGGTACAAAGTACGCATGCGCGGCGCAATGGCATGGATGCGGATCTCAGAGGCGAGTCGTTCTATTGTAGCAGCTAAAACAATAAACTGTTATTAGTAAAATTAATGTTTATATAAAAAAAAAAACTGCAAACAACTGTGGCAGTTTTAAGTTTTTCTAAAATATAACTGTTTATATACAGTTATATAAATGTAAAAATGTACATAAAATAGCTCACGACTAGAAACATTTTTAATGCTTAAATCCCGAATAAATAACGAGTTATCTCGGTATTTCCAAATATTTAGAACTTTTATTTTGAAAATAGGGTGTCTGGCTATCTGGACTACCTACCTAGTTTACCTACCTATTTGTAGAAATTACTTGAGCGATGCCAATTAGGTTTTGAATCAGTTATTGAATATAATACGATGTATATTATGTACAGTCAAATAACTTAATTGTGTAGCAGATTGACATACTACTCAGAGCCATGTTTATAGATATTACATACGACGGTCAAATATTGACGAGTTATGATTTGAATATGCGGATATTTCAGTAGACCACCAATCAATTGCCATCCCTTTTTATAAGCTGTCAAAAAACAATTACGGCAAAGATTTTTTATGACAATAGCAAGCCGTCATTTATTTGCCAACTCAATTGACTAGCTATTGATTCATTTCAAAACAACTAAACATCTTATATTACAGTTATTTTAAAATTAATCTGATTTTCAGGGCTTTTTTGTGTTGAAAACAGCTACTACCCAACTTAAGTTCCTAGTCAATTTACTGAACAATCAGTTTCTCTGACTGTGCATAGGGCAATTAAAAACTCGAGACTAGCACATAATTCCACCGCTCAATTAATATCAGAAAACTTTATGGCTACTAAAAGTAATATTGTGCAATTAAAAATCTCGCTATGAAAGTGAGATAAAACAGTTCTATATTGTACGTATAACTAATGCATTATCTAACTAGAGCTAATGATAACTGAAGTTAACCAGATAAACGTTTTAATTATTCACGTATCAACAAAATTCTACAAACCCGTTTTTCATAACATTAAGGAAAACTTCATGAATCCATCAAACTGTTATTGGCTTACATTTAGTGATTGCAGGTCCAGTAGAGCTTGAATTCCCGATAAAGATTAGATATTAAGTAGATTTAGTCTAAAAAAGATTAAAGGACACGTCTATTTAGTAGTTTGAATCCAGTAATTAGACTAATGTAAAATGCCTTGTAAAGATGTAACTCGATGCAATCGCTGTGAGACGAAAGAAGTCACGCATCATTTTAAAAACTCAGTTTCGTGAGAACTGAAATACAACATGAACCCTATTAATCTACCCTCGTCTGTCTAATATATGGCGACAGTATAATAAGGGTGACCTTGTTCGCTTCGTACCTCTCGAGCAGCCTGCGCTTGAGTTCCGGCGGGTAGGTGACGTAGATGTAGTGGTCGTCGTGGTCCGGGTCGTCCAGCATGGCTTCCTCGGAAGCCAAGCGCTCGCCGCGCGTCGGCGAGGAATGTGTCGTCATCGACACCGACGCACTGCCCGCTACGCTGCCTTCCTCCGAACTATATAGTTGTGCATAAGTTCATTTTTGGAAAAGAAAGGAGATAGGATAGAAAGTAACGTATGTACCTAGATCTTCGCGGTCTGATGGGCTCGTCGAAGTCTTCGTCTTCGACGTCTTGACGGTAAAGATGTTGGACCATTGAATTAATCAGAAACGTCTGTAAAGAGGGCAACCTTTCCCAAAACAAAAATAGGTCATCTCAGCATTGAGCACAGTTAGCAACGAAATACTAGGTAACATTAAAATTAACAATAAATATTACCTAGTGGCTATTCATGCATTATCTTTGAGTTTGTGTGTGACTTATAGGTACTAGTAATGTTGCATCTGTTTGGTTTATTTATATTTTGTTCAGTTAAGAAAATTAAAAAAACAGAACTGTTACCGACTTTCATTGCTAACTGTACCGCTAGAAACTTGGCATCAATACAGCCAGGACTGCTATACTGTTCTAAAATTATACTTAAGCCTCAATTTTCTCGTATAAAGTTATATTATGTGGCACCAATTATTTGAAAGCAAAAGCTGATGACGAAGGATAAGTTGACGTTAGTTTTCTTATCATAACCATATAACTTCAGCGTCATCATCATGGACCATTGTCCGACTCCGCCCACTGCTGAGCTAGGCCTCTCTTTGCTTATGCCAGTCTCATCCAAGTTCGGCCGCGATGTTGGGAACAATGTCGTCCACCCATTTCGCTGCCGCCGGACAACACTTACTCAAACACGATCCAGATGATGTAATAGCACATGCAGAGTGCAAGCGCGAGGCCGGTGGCGAGGGCCAGCAGGAGGGGCCAGGGGAAGGCGCGCGCCGAAGGCGCCGTGTCCTCCCAGTAACGGTCGCAGCTCAGGTACCAGCAAACGGCGCGCTGCATCTCCTCTGTCAAGTGACAACACATCGCCGAGATAGTGAGACAGACAAATGGAGAAAAACATTAAGGTGCGACAGCATTACGATCGACGAAATCGATATTCTCTCATGTATGGACGCTACTCACAGCTATTGTTTTTTATTCTGCCTACTTACCACGAGTGAATGTTAAAAACATATCAAATGCTCGTGCGACGAATACTTGAAAAACAAATTCGCGAATCGAATGCTCACGGTGAGTTCGATCCATAATAGGTATGAGGCTGAGGTAACATATCTATTTCATAGGTGACTTTGAAATTAACTTCTCATACTGTGTTAATACCAAAAGAATACACTGTCACGTAAGCGAAGCAGTGAGCACAACTAGTTACAAAGAAAAATATAAAACCTTCAAGCTCGGTGAACTGATGTTGAGTAAGGTGTAGCAGAAGTGTCGCTATGCAGGAGTGCACGATCCTTTCGCAGCGAACCTGAAAAACACAAAATAATATACATTTATATGTCAATAGCCTTATATGAAAAAAAAAGCTTGAAGAATAAGTAGTGAAGATGTATATCCATCCACCACACCTCAGAAGAAGCTTACATGAACGACTTAATTTCCCTGAAGAATTTATTAACACATATCACAGGCGAACCTATTGTCAAAGAAGAACCTTGATAATATTATGTTATCAATCCAACTTACTACTATTATAAACGTGAAAGTTTTTGGGGAGAAATGGATGAATGGATTTTTGTTTTTTATTACTCTTCGTGTTGTTCTGTTCTGCTAATTAATCCTCATGCAGAATAACATTTATCCCGTTTTTGTGTTACCGTGGGAAAATTTTGGACTTTGATTTAATTCTGAAGTCTACGATAATAGACAAGAAAACGATAAAGCAAATGACCTTGAGTGTTTGAAGGCGGGTGGGGTCACAGGCCGCTCGCTCGGCCTGCAGATCTGCAAGTCTCTTCTGCCGGCTGTCAGGAGGCAGGGACGACTCTACGGTATCAGCGTCGCATAGCTCCGCCGTCTGATTTGCGTCCCCATCACTATCTCCTGCCCTTTTCTCTTCTGGCTCTGAAAACACAAGCAAAGAATAATTACAGACTTTCCAGGCTTCCTGAGTGTCTTTTGCAGTGTTTAAAAAAACTATTCTTGAGCACATACACAGTGACCCTTCGTTGACACTTGCCGAGAATATAAAAAATTAAATGGTTAGAATTTTTTTCTTCTTTATAAATAAGTACGCACCGGCTTCCTCCTCCCTTGAATCGGCATCTGTTCGGGGACAGTCGGCGATAGGCGGGGGAGGTGCAGTACGCGGACGGTGCCGTCTGCGAGTCGCCACCCGCGCCACGCTCCGCGTTGCCGCCGGTGCCAACGCTTTCTTCACTGCTTCTACGTCTTGCCATACCTACGTTGATTTCAAATGTGACATTTGATTAGGTGCTTCTATGAAAAAGTTCGACTCGCGTCATGCCATAATAACGACCGTACCGTACATTTTTACATTGTCCCGGTAAAATTTTTATATTGATACCAAATCCATCCCGTGATTTTCGAGATTGTGTCGCTCTCATACATACATAAGCATATCAGTAGCTAATGGCGTTAGTGTGTGCCTTTACCTTCAAATATCTCAGAAACGAGACACTTTACGACATTATCTAGCTATTACAGACTTAAAAAACAAAACCACTTGCGAGCCAAGCCATTAGGTAAGCGTTATAGATTTATCTTGGCTTACCTCAATATCAGTGCTCGGGCCGCCAGCACCGCTGAGAAGGCCGTGGGCGACCAGCACCTGGCACCGCATGATATCGCAGTAGTCTGCCAGGCACACTGCGTCCTCTGCCTGTGCATCATCACATGATATCGTTCATTAGCCTCTTAACAAAAATTCACGGCAGCATTTGTCTTCGAAAACCTCACGCAGATTTTGTGCAACATTTGTATAGAGACTTGCCTGAGAAGAATAATGTGAAATTAGAAAATCCTCGTAATATTCTTATGAGAGGTAGGTAGTTCACCTTATTAATCTGGTTCTTGTGTCGGTGGTCGAAGTGCGTGTCTAGGTGTCGTTCCTCGTAAAAGGACTTGCCACAAAAGGCGCACGTCCACTGCGACGGCCGGTGCTGCAATTTTGCCGCATGTTGTGGCGCGAATATGTCGCGCGCTGGGTGGAATGGACACTCTAGTGGTAGTTTCACCTGTAATGTTAAGATAATAACTTTATTTCAGACATTTACAGCCCATATTACCAATAGAATTACACATTTGGTAATTGTAATAATTTAAGATGGATTAGTAGTGGGAATTTGTGACGTCAATAGGTACTTAGTACTAAGACAAAAGTCGTTATACCTATTAGGTAATTGATTTGTCTAACTAATGTTCCCAAGATCCCAGAGTCACCAGACTTACGTCACTTTTACTGGAATCGTGAGAATAGATGGCGCAATATGTAGCTAAGAAGGTATTAAAGTATAGGGTAGGGTAGGGTAAGTTACCTATCTGCTAGCTTTAATGCTGAGCCCCTTTAACTTATCGTGTAGGTACAACAGGTACAGCATTACGTTCAAGAACGGCTGGTATTTATGTATGTTTTACATGATATTTACCATTATTCGTTACTACTCAACATTTTCCGTGGCCATAACATGATCTAGTTGCTTTAGATCGCTTGGCAAGTCGGTAGGTTGGGTGGCTCGTAACTACATATTTAGTCTATTCTCATAAAGTTAAGCCATACCTAAATGACGAAGGTCTGGCGAATCTGGGGCCTTAGTGATCTCAGTCCATAATGAAACAAACATCTGCCAGCCTCTGCCCCTTAGATAATATTTTGTCTGAGTTGCAGACGCAACGAAAGATTAATCCTATATTATCCGTTGTCTATACTATATGCACGTATTTCTGTGACAATTAAACTTTTATACTTATTTATTTCTCTTCTTAAGAATAAAATCTTCAAACTTTCAAATAAAAATTGATCGACTTACGTTAACGTGCTTGTGCAAGTTCTACGGCGGTAGGTATCGTTTTGTTCAGTACCTATGCATGTAGAGGTGAACAGCAAAATGAAAGTAGGATGTTTTATGAAACGTGGCAATGCGTGTTGTGACGTGTCGACCTAGCGGTCTGCCGCCCCTCGCCGTTTGGAAATGCAAAGGCGCATGTTTGCAATGGTGTGTTGTCTTATCTTTTCCATATTATGGCCTCTTGTTGTTAGACTAAATGACATGATTAATAAATTGAGCAGCTTACCTGAAACCTCTCCAATACTGGGAGCCATTTGTTCTCTATGACTTTTCTTACTATTTTTGAGTTGTCACGAGAGCACGTTATTTTGAAGACTGATGGCCCCGGCCAAGGGATCAAAGTGAGGAAGAGTAAGGCCAGGACCTGTGAACAAAACAATTGCTATAGCATCGACTAATGAAACTACCGAGAGTCTAGTATCGCTTTGTAATTAAGACATTGTACAATAAAAAAACAAGCGCAGATCCATCGTTCTGGGCACGGTAGGCAAGCCCATAACCCAAATTCGCAAAAATCGCTACGTTTGAATTTGTTAATTAGGAGCTAATGCTAACATTAGCACCTGAATAAAATCATTCAGAGTAAAATGTATACCAGCATGGAATTAAATCTGAAATACATTCAAGCTTCATTAAAATCGGTTCAGTAGTTTAGAGCCTAGATGCGATAATGGGATACACGTGTTTAAGTTCAACTCGAACTTGCCAATTTCAATTGACCGTGCCGGCGGCGTGACCACATCCTTTTACAAGGCTGGATCTGCGCCGGAATAAGTACTGTACTGCACAAACGATGTCTAAGGTAGACCTACAAAACAGATATTCCTATTAATACAAATCCTATACCCTCAGGACAGTTTCCTTGCAATTACAACTTAAAAAGGGTTTAATTACGCTGCAGTTTTCGCTCGCAATTTCTACGGTTCCGAAAAATTGCGTGCGGCCAAGAAGGGCTTCACGTCATAAAAGTCACCTATATTACCAGAAGATATTCGTATTCTAAACGATCAGTCAAATTAGGTCAGATATAGCTGAATTTAAGAATCATCTTAGAATTGGTACGACTTGTATACCTACCTTTTTGTGAAACACAGTGCTCATAGATCACATACTGGGTTTGTAGGCTGGATTTGTAAAAACGTGTAAATGTAAGTTTTGTTTAACCAAATAAATTCTTACATCCTGACATTCATAGTTTCGCCAATCACTTTTGAAGTATAACACTCATTTCATTTGACACTTAACAAATTAATTCTTCGTTAACGTGAGTGTTGGAAGCACAACACATGACACACAATTTTGCTGAAATATACACGACACTTGCTAAATATTAGAAACCAAAATGAGAATTTAGGTTATGCTTGTGTTATTTAACTATCGATTTTCGAGCATCGGAGCTAACCTTATTTCCAAAGAAACGTGGGCTTACCTCGAGGGAAAACGAAGTGGTCCTCATTCATATCTCTTATACGGCAGATGGTCAAGGAAACTGTTTACATTAATGGTGAAAATATGTGCTAGTTTATTACTTGGAGTACAAGAGCCTCTATGTGCGTTGGCATCACCGGTCCTTCCGCGCATGCGTACTGAACGTCCGGTCTCCCCTTTCGGAAAAACTTGGAATTGTAATTACTGTGACTTTAACAAAGTTTGTGGTTTATTAACGTTTTCAAGAACTTTGTTGTACCTACTTTGTTTCTACTTTTATACTTATCTCGGTCTGTCAGAGAGCATGTCATGAGAGTATAACGTAAGTTTAAGCAGATTTTAAATTGTATATTTATACTTAATTATTTTTTATTATTCCATAATGTCCCACCGCTGGACTAAACCCTCCTCGATTTTAATATTATGATTGATATAATAATGATGTACCTAGAGCAAAATGTCTTCCGGACCCAAACGTAGCAGAAGTCGTAGTCCGCTACGACTCCCTCATGTGTTCGTATTCGTAGACCGTAGCCCACTACGAATCCCGTAGCACTGGTGGACCCGTAGGCCTTTATAAACCAATTACTTTGTGTTTTTATTTTAAAGCAATTTAATTTGGCATTTGCTCTTTTGTTATATAGTGTTAGTGAAAACGGGCTGCGTAACTATAAACTATAATAACTTTAATTTCGTCTCTGTAATCTGTATGAAAAAATTAACAAGTCGTAATAAAAGCCAGTTAGAAAGGTAAGAGAAAAGGACTACCCAGGATGTACCAGTTGCGTTGAAGTATCTGAGACCAATGAAACGACGACGGTTTACATAATGTAAACGACTCTCAAGAGTGAAGCGAGCACCGCGTGACAACTGCAAGATGAGGCTTGTCTCGCATGCATGGATTTTTTGAAGTGCTCTTGTAAATATGTGCTGGTTATCTATAGATATCTCTCACCTACTATCAGGTACGTACTGTATACCAATTTCTATAAGTATTTTTTTATGTGTACTTATTTACTGCCTTTATGTGCAACAGGTTTTGCATAGAAATAGGGTTTTGGTTTACTATATACTTACCCTTTTAAAAGCAGATCATCCACCTAGCGCATTTCCACAGTTGTGCGCGCGGTGGGAATCCCCAGAACCCAAACTCGTGGAAAAAAAATAAGTTTGTTATTTTCAGTAAACACCTAAATACATTTTTTCAGTGTAAAACGTATACCAGCTTTTAATTAAATCTGATATGCAACTATTACAAATGCGTAAGTTTGGATGGATGGTTTGTTACACAATCACGCCAGACCGACTTAACGGATCTGGATGAAAGGGTCAGAAACAGATTATAGTCTGGAATATTATATAGATAGCTGGCTACTATTCTTATAAAAATGAACAGTTTCCGTAGGATAGTATGTATACCTAATATAAAGTAGATTAGATTCTTTTCGGGTTTCCAAAAGACCAAAAAAAATACAACTTCTTCGTATTTTGCAATGCAATCACCATGCGAGAGTATGTTGTGGACTAATAATAAAACGTTCGTAAAAACTCTATCACAGTTGTTATAACAGGTCATTCAAACTGCAATTAACAGTTTTTTGTTTGAAAACAATCGTACAGCCGCCGCCGAGCCCGTTTGTCACTCCTGCGCACGCCGTCACCTCCCATAAAGAGAGTTCTTACAAGAAAAGGTTAGTCAGTGATAAGTGATCATCCACCTGTGTAGTGAAAAGCATGATTTGGTGTTCATATTAGCGTTTTTAATTAGTTCTGTGAAACTCAGTATCGTAAGTGCACTAGGTACTGGCAAGCTTTCGATAGTCTATCTATTTTTTAATCAAATCTAAACATTAATCGTGTATTCTATATGATATCAGATTAATACGTTTACAAGCTATATAAATTTAGTTCTACACTGGTGCCGATTCCCTTGTTCACAAACTAGACTAAATTTAGAGGATTGACATCTCTTACTAACATACAGCGAAAGGAAAAGACGGTGACATTGAAAAACTAAGTTAGCGATGTCAAATTAGTTTTACCTTGAACTTGTCCGTTTTTTTTAATCCATACGTTTTAAGATGTCAACTATAACTGTATGGATGTGTCAGATTGACTAAATTTGACAGGTTTTATTAACATTAGTCTCTTTTTTATTTTATTGGACAGAAAAAGATGGAAATAGTCTAATTTTAATTTAGTTTGTGACCAAAGGAATCGGCACCACTGTCTTACATTTTAAAAAAATCTTTGTGGTCGTGCAGTTAAGTCTGATTCCGTAAAAAATCCCCACCGTTACGTTATTCAACAGTTATGAATGTTTTTCAAACATTGAATAGAATTCCCACCACTTACAATCGGAAAAAAAAGTCTAGCAACTTTGTTTTATAAAAGTTTTCAAACACGGCAAACTTGAAAACCAATATTATTGTCGAGATCACTCTGCATCGGTACACAATCTTTCTTGATCGTGTGGGCAGTAAGGTCTTACGACCCCACACCACCCTAATGTCAGAGCTTATAAACCGCCTTAAAGGCTTCTGACATGGTTTGAGTGGAACAGTAAGTCCAGGTTTCCTCACAATGTTTTCCTTCACCGATGCCAGTGATATCCAAGATAAACTTAAGAAAGTACATATGAAATGAAAAAGTCACATTGGTACTTGCTCGGATATGAACCCAAAACCTCATGCATGAGAGGCGGGCGCCTTAACCACTGAAACAATAGAAACAATAATAGATACACAATAGAAACAATAATAAAACTTTTTGTAGTTTTCATGAAAGTTGTAATATTTGGAAGACTGGCTTGATGCGCCCCGTCACGCAATGAGCTCCTTCCTGTTCCTTGAAGATACCCTAAAAAAACTAGTTTTAATTCGTTTAATGGCTTTGTCTTAGTTTTGGTGCAAATGGGTACATATGAAAATATCGAAAATCAA
This sequence comes from Hoplodrina ambigua, assembly GCA_949774945.1. Lineage (NCBI taxonomy): Eukaryota > Metazoa > Arthropoda > Insecta > Lepidoptera > Noctuidae > Hoplodrina > Hoplodrina ambigua. The sequence goes on along the minus strand of OX458969.1, from coordinate 4,936,083 downwards.
AATGTTGAAATCAAATATCGAAAGTCAAAATATCGAAAATCAAAATGTTGTATCCGGTGCAAATTCAAAGTTATCACGAAAAAAATATAGATGTTTTTTTTATGCTCATGAAAAAGAGATTAATTAATTAATGTTAATTAATAGAACGTGAATCATTAATGTGAATTAAATTAATTATTGTTGAGTAATTTATTATAAACTAGACTTTGCCCGCTACTTCGTCCACGTAACTAAATGTCGGACCGCCGTTTCATCCCCTTAGGCTAGGGGATGAATTTGGAAAAGTCTTTTTTAGTTGTAGGATAAATGAAAAATAGTAAAAATTATAAAATAATGAGCAATATTAAAAATGGACAATTCTCGCTTTACAAACAGGCATGTTTGTTATTTTATCATTATTACTATTGTTCATTGTTGGTGTTGATGGTATTGTTTTACTTTTGTCGAACGTAGAGTTTCATATTTCTTTACTATTTCATAAAACGGGCCGTAAGCTACTATTATTGTATTTTTACTAATTGTTTCAATATTCTGCCTGCCTCGTTGGTCTAGTGGTCGCAAAGCGGTCGCAAAGACTGCTGAGCATGAGGTGTTGGGTTTGATTCCCAGGTCGGGCAAAGTGTTATTGGGTTTTTCCATCAGGAATTTCACAGTAGCAGTGTACTAATGTCGTACACCTCTGCCTAACCCTTCGGGGATTACAGGCCTGATGTTATGGATGTTATGTATGTTTTAATATTTAAATTTTACAGTACCTAACAAAATTGATTTATGTTTATTTTATTTTTCGAGAGATCCGTTTATCACTGCCCCGACTGACTGCCTCGTTGGTCTAGTGGTCGCAAGCGCGACTGCTGTGCATGAGGTCTTGGGTTCGATTCCCAGGTCGGGCAAAGTGTTATTGGGTTTTTCCATCAGGAATTCCTCAGTAGCAGCCTCGGAGTCTGGATTTGTGCCCGGTTGATGGCAATAGGCTCGCCCCCTATTACATGGGACTAAAAACATAACTGGCGAAATGTGGGTGTACTAATCGGTACACCTCTGCCTAACCCTTCGGGGATTACAGGCGTGATGTTATGTTATGTAGATCCGTTTATCACGCCCTCGACCTCATCTCAGGCTGCAATTCAGCCTCTGCTGTAATGGCAAACTTACCTCACTTGTGTTATGTTAGCAAACTATTAGCATTGACTTAACCAATTTTAAGTTTTATATCTTGAGAAATAAAATTATTCATACAATTGAAGTGTCTACTTTCATAAGTCTTTTCAGAACTTCAGAAGTTACGGTTCAGCGATAAAATATAAGTAGTCATAATAGGAATAATCGCATTTTTTTTTCTTTCAGCATGGCCCTCTTGATAAAGAGTAGCACTAGACTGCACTGGGTTCCGGCACGGTTCCTACTCGCAATAGTATTCGGCAGCAGTTTCTTTATTATTTCTATCATCACTAACACAGAGATACTTCTCATTAACAAAGAACAGCCCATATCGTCCTTAGATGATTTTCACTATTACGATATTAAGCCCGAAGCAAGTTACACGATAAAAACAGAAGGTTGTACTATACCCAAGTTGATAGCCTTTGATGAAGTTGTGAAACGGTTTAATCTACCACCAAAAGAGATAAAAAAATGCCCCCATGCCAACCATTCTCTCCTGCAAAGTAATAAAACACACATTTGGGTTGACACTGAACTTTTACAATATTATAATGTTCCTAACGAGGCAAATATCTCCTGTTGTTACAAATCGTTTTTCAGACCGCTGGCGATCAGCAATGTGTTATCGAAAGTAGATGACAGAGTTAGATACAGAAATTGTGTTAATTTCACTAGTATTATCAGAGTAAACCATGAATTTGTGAAGGTCACTTGCGAATATAATAAAAAACAAGTTTACCATCAGTATTATCTATTTGCATTAAAAAAAACACGGCATCGGCGAAAAAAGAAGTCCAACGACACAACTTATAATGTGATTGTGATGGGTATTGACGCCATTTCAAGATTAAATTTTCATAGAACCATGCCAAAAACTGTAGCTTTCCTTAAAGAGAAAGGGGCTATCGAATTACTAGGTTACAACAAAGTGGGTGACAATACATTTCCTAACCTAATTCCTATGCTGCTCGGAATCAAACATACCGAATTGAAGACAACTTGTTTGCCGTATGATAAGGCAAATTTTGATAACTGTCCATTTATCTGGCAGTGGTTTAAAGATGCTGGATTTTATACCGCTCTAGGTGAAGATAGTGCAAGATTGGGTACTTTTAATTATCTTAGATATGGCTTTATGAAAACACCAACTGATTATTACATTAGAACTTTCGTGCATGAAGCAGAAGTTGGTAAAATCTGTATGGGCAACAAATACTCTTATAAGGTACTTCTGGACTATATTCAAGACTTAACGTCAGCTTTACAATCTTCTAAACTGTTTGGGTTTTTTTGGGAGGTGACAATGAGTCATGATCACTTAACGTACCCTATGGTTATGGACGATAGTTACACAGCGTTATTAAAAAGACTTGATAGTAACCATTATTTAGATAAAACTGTTCTAATACTATTAAGTGATCATGGAATTAGGTGGGGTCCAATAAGATTTACCAAACAAGGCCGATTAGAAGAACGTCTGCCTTTCGTTCATGTATTGTTGCCACCATCATTTAAAAATAACTACAATTTAGCTTACGATAATTTGAGAGAAAACAGTAGACGTCTGACTACACCATACGACATATATGCGACACTATCCGATTTGATCGATTTGAAAGCAATAAGTAATAAAAATATTACACAACGAAAAGAATCGCCTTACTCTCAAAGTAGAAGTATAAGTCTTTTTCTGCCGATACCCAGGAATCGAACTTGTAAGATGGCCGATATCGATGACCACTGGTGTACTTGTCACAAAGAAATAGAAATGTCACCAAAGAGCTTTGACGCGCGTAACGCAGCCAAAGAACTAGTAAAGTATTTAAATGAATATTTGAAAGAGTACCGGCAATGTGCAGAGCTAGCACTTGTCGAAGTGTTAGACGTAAGAGAATTGATAGCGGGCACTCCGAGCAAGACAGAAGTGGGGTGGCGCGAGTTCATGGCGGTGGTGCGCACCACGCCTGGCGACGGCGTGTTCGAAGGCACCCTGCGACAGGGTAACAACATCTGGAGCTTAGCTGGCTCTATCAGCCGCCTCAACCTATACGGAGACCAGAGCCGCTGCGTGCATCACCCCCAGCTTAAATTATATTGCTATTGTCGGTAGTTCTATCAAATTTTTTTCACAATTCCGCTGCGCTATATTTGAGAATAGTCATATATTTAAAGGACATATTTTTATAACTAGCTTTGGTCTCAGATCTACCCAAGTGACTGTGCTTTCTATTGGCCAATTATCCTCTGCAGCGTCAGTTCATTTCGTTAATTTAAAGTAAAACTAGTCTTGAGTGTGTACATTATTAGTGTAAATACATAAATGATAGAAAATACCGTATTCTTTTATAGCCAATACCCAACTTTCCATTTCAAGCATCTATGTGAAAAAATGTATAGTTAGTAACTTTTCATCATCTGACTTGCCTTTTCCCAATTTTGTTGAGGTTGGCTTCCAGTCTAACCACATGCAGCTGAATACCAGTATTTTACATTTAGCGACTGCCTATCTGACCTCCACAACCGAGTAACTGGGTAATACGATACTCTTTGGTACGGGTACCTAAGACTGGTTTCTGACTCTCGGGCTACTGATGACCTGTTACGACTGTCAAATATCCACGTATGATATGAACAATGTCAGTGATGGGTAAACTTTTGAAAGAACATAATTTATATGAATTTAAAAAATGACATTGGTACCTACTTGCCCGGATTTATAATTAGTAACTTTACGTTAGCATAATATTGTATTTTAATTATGAAAGACACATTCGTAGATAGTTTACGTTTATCGGACGTTTATTAATTTTAAGTTTTTGATGATACCACAATTATGCGCACCAGGTGCTACCCATGTTAACTACGCCACTGACTGGCCTGGAATGATATTGAAGGGACATCATACACTAGTTTAAGGCTGATGATGTTGTGATGTTATAAGGAGTAACTAAAATTAGGGTAATAAAACCCCTTCAAATAGCCGACATTCACGTGTCGAAGTCGCGGGCTTAAGCTAGTCTAGAATGTTTAGAAATTATGTGTTGGTACTCAGGTAAATATTTTGAAATACGTTACACTTAGGTACCTGAGCGACGAGCTTTCTTTTAGTGGTACATTGTGATAATATTGGGTAACATATTAGTGATTTAGGAAACAGAAATATAGCATTTCAATTGCAATGCATTTTTCAGCAGTACTATGTTGTGTAGTTTTAGTAACTGTCTTAGAAAAAGTACATGCAATTATAAGTAGCGGTCTCTACACAATCCGAACAGAAGGATGTACTATAGCTGGTTTGTTAGAAGTTAGTGAAAGTATAAAACATATAGTGGCTACCCCGCCGCGCATACGTAACTGTTCCTCTAGCAACCCGCTCGTCACAACCAATGCGTCACATATCTGGGTGCAGCATGAAGCTTTCGACTACTACAACATACAAGCAGAAGATTCTTTTTATTGTTGCTATAAATTTTTTTCAGCACCAAATAACCTAGATCGTGTAGTTTATAGTGATTGCAAAGAATTTTTAACAGTGATAAAGTCGGAACATGAATTTGTGCGTATTGAATGCTATTACTTTGACGAAGTAATTTATAGTGATTTCTTTTTATTCAATCACCATGAAGATATTGTGCCCAATACGCCTTCCACCAGAGAACCATACAACATACTCATACTTGGAATTGAAAGTATGTCACGACTTAATTTTCATCGTACTATGCCTCTTACGTCTCTTTTCTTGAAGGAGAGAGGTGTCATTGAGCTGCTTGGCTATAGTAAATTGGGCGATAACTCATATCCGAACTTGTTTCCCGTGTTAACAGGATACTCGTTCAAGTATGTAAAACAAACATGTATTCGTAATAGTATATTTAATATAGATAAATGTGTCAATCCGTTTATCTGGGATAAGTTTAAAGAGAAAGGATACCACACAGCACTGGGCTCCGACAGTGCTGCTGGCCTGCTAGGCAAGTACGAGTACAGCCTGCCCCGGATACCGACCGATTCCTATTTACAGCCATTTATTTTCGAAACTAGAAAATTATTTAAAAACCAATATTACAACTATCACTCATGCATAGGCTCCAAATATTTTTACAAACTTCTTCTAGAATATATTTATGGGTTAACGCAACATTTTAGTGTGAATAGATTGTTTGGTATGTTTTGGGAAGAATCTATAAGTCACGAGGATCTTAATAGCCCACACATCATGGATGAGTCTTATTTTAACTTTTTGACTGATTTACATCAAGACAATTATTTGAGTAAAACCATACTTATACTATTAAGCGATCATGGAATGAGATGGGGAGACATAGCACGTACAGAACAAGGCCGGCTGGAAGGACTTCTACCGTTACTAGGAATACTGTTTCCTGAAGAATTTAAACGCCGTTATAAACTAGCCTTTAACAACATTCAGCATAATGTACATCGGCTAACCACGCCTTATGATATCCATGAGACACTTGTAGACCTACTGAATCTAGATTCACTAGAGGATAATATGATCAGAATTAGGACTGATAGTTCTGTTATACATAAATCAAGTCTTTTTCTGCCTGTATCTACAATGAGGAATTGCACATCAGTTGGTATTGAAGAACATTGGTGTCCGTGCCACCGAGGGAAAAAGATTAAAGTTGGAAGCAAAGTCAAAACTATAGCAGCACACAAACTTGTAGAGCAAATCAACAAATTGATAAAAGATCATCCACAATGTCGTTCACTAATCCTTGATCATATATATGATGTTTATTTAATGGAAAATAATAAGCAATGGCGAATTTATACGGTAATGGTGAAAACAAGGCCAGGTGGCGCTATTTTTGATGGCACTCTTATCCATGACAAATCGCACTGGGTGGTCTCTGGAACTGTGAGCCGCCTGAATCTTTATCGAAATCAAAGTGATTGTACGACTAACGATTCAATTAAAATGTATTGTTATTGTAGCTAATATTCATGTTCTTAGGTATTTAAAATCTAAATGGACGTTTTATTAACGTTAAAGCTTTTATATAGTTATGATTAGACCTTACGCTATGGTGCTGCCAGCTTATGGTTCATAACAGAAAACCCTCATTGCGCAAATAGTGACTAGGTAGGTAGGTACTTGTTTATTGGTGACTTGCCAAAAAGGTGATCTGTCAAATTCAGTCCTAATGTCATGTCATTGACAGTCATTGTCAACAATGTTGAACTCTGATGTTAACCCGTTACCCTCCATTTTATCACACTTTTCTTCCGAATTGTTATAAAAAATGTATAGTTCTTAGGATTTTTGTGCAATATAAACAAGATATATAACTAAAAATGGCCCTTACTTATAGAACTTTGATTAAAAACTTGCAAATTATAACCAAAACGGTGAAATGGAGTGTCGGAGAAAAATATCCAATAAAAACTCTGTCATGTGGTATTTGCTATCAAAATCCATACGCTCAAAAGCCCGTGATCGACTCAAAAGTGATAACTTTAGAATCAAAATACTCGAGACTATCATCTTTTCATAGTATCCATGGCTCTTTATATAGCTTGAGACCATATTCTACTCAAAGCAGCTGTCCCCCGGAAGCCGAGCCACCACAAAAGCAAGGGATTATACAAAAGTTTAAACGAATGTACAGGGATTACTGGTATGTGTTGATACCTGTTCATGTGGCTACATCTATTGTTTGGTTTGGAAGTTTCTACTACCTGGTCAGAAGGTTCGTTTCTATAAAAAATTACTTAACATCATTTACGTAAATTATTCTGTATACTAATACTGTTTTATTTTATTGCAGTGGTGTTGATGTTTTAGCTTTATTAAAGGCAATAGGTGTCAGTGATACATTACTTGGTCCTCTGCGAGATTCAAGTGCGGGATATTTTGCCATTGCATTAGCAATATACAAGTTAGCAACGCCTCTACGGTATGCTGTCACAGTAGGTAATACCTGCATGCATATAATATAATTGTATAATAACACTAGCAAACAATTTTTAATAGTGCTAGAAACTTGGCCAGATCTACTAAGTTTAAAGTCCAATTCTTATAATTACTTTGTTAGGCTCTTTATTGGCACATTTAAGAATTTTCATACCTTACTATTTATTAGATGTATTAAAAAGTTTCTATATAAAAATATAGATAATTTGGTAGTCAGGTACCTGCCTGACTAGAGATAAACAACCATATATTTGAATTATTAAAAAAAAGTGTTGCACACATTCATTAATTTTTAATAGTAATGAATAATTGATTGCTAAGGAGCATAATATAGCATATATAGCAATAATAATTATAATATTTAGCATAAAATGTAATAGAGTACTAAGTTAATAACAAAGCAATGACAGACAAACAAGCACACAATGCATAGGAAAGTTACTGCCTTATGGCCCAATTAGAGAATAGTCATGACTAGAAGTTAATTTTAATAAAGGTCAATTTAAAAAGATGTAAAATACTTATTTCTATTTACATAAACAGAATCGAACTTTTTCTATAACCTTTCTGCTAAAGACTGCTGTAATACAGTTGTAACATTAGGACTTTTCTTTCAATTCTTGATTTTAGCATTATAACAATTACAAATTTCACTATCTTTCTAGGAGGGACAACAATTGCAATTAGAAAATTAACAGGAATAGGTTTCATTAAACCAGTTCCTTCCCGGGAGCGAATTAAAGAACTATTCCAAGAAAAGAAAGATAATCTTCAAGATGCCTTCAATGAGAGTAAAACTCACTATCAAGCACAAATGAAAGAAAAACGCACCCAAGTCATGCGGGAAATGAAACGATACAAGTCTGAAATGCGGAATATGAAAAATAAGGTGAAGAAAGTATGATATTTTCTTTAACCCATTGACTGCGGGTAAACACACCAGTTGTTTCTACTAAAAAAGCAAGTACGGCGCACACACAAACGAATGTGTTTTCCCACAGCCAACACACCAAGTGTGTAGCTAGCCGCGCTTCCGACTTGGCGTAGCGAATTCTCGCCGCAGTCAACGTGTTAAAAATTCCCTTATTGCAAAGGTCATAAATACGAACCTAAGGGCGCAGTCTCTTTGATAGCTATTAACTATTAAATAGTTAGCTAATAAACCATTAGCCAATGGCAGTCACATTCATCAGTGAGCTACTAACTAGTATCTAATGGTTGAGGTACATACCTAGAACTAAAAACGCTAAGTTGTACTATACATATAGAGTGCTAGTAAACTATTAGCGAATCCTAATCACACCGGTGCTTCTGGGACTGAAGAATAAGTAGGTACTAATTGATAGCTCTTAATTCACATTAAGAGCTTTAAACTAGTTGTTTGCCACGCTAGACTTGTGGTCTCTGAGATTAAATCAATTTGTGAGTAACTTGAACTTGGTACTTTGCAGTAGGAAAACTTGAATTTTCGTAGTTAATAATGTGACCCGAAAACTAGTAAATTGCCATTTTTGTCCTACTTTGTATATCAAATTGCAGTTTTAGCTGTTCTTGAGCTACAAAATAGCCCTTAGGTACTAGTTAATAGCTTACAATGGGACCACGTCCTAAATTTCATGGTAAATTGCTTACTTACATGGAAACCAAATTGTTAGCTTATGAAATTAATAGGCCTTAGGATGAAATTTAAATTATATACAGTTAAAAATGTTGTAATATTTATTACTTACTTAAACTTAGATATAAAAAGACTACATAACAAAATCATTTTTATTTCATATAAAATAGCTAGTTACATAATAATCACAACATTTTTCATCAAAATGTACATATAAAAACAGCTTAACCTAATTATATTAAGTACAAAACAAGACAGCACATTACTGGAATGTTTTATTGCGCGCCTTTCATCCCAAAATATTTCAAAAATTGTGACCAAAAAATAAAGGTATTAAGATATACACTTGCTAATATCAGGGCACCTGTTAGATATTATTTCATGACTATAAATTATGTAGTATACACACCAACCAGGAGTGCTGTCCAGTGTGTAAAATTAATAAATGCACTTGAAATCAATGGCAAATCAACTAGCAGCCATACATTTGTAATATTTGGGGGTTTTAACATGTGTTATTTTGTGTACCATATATACAATGTGTAAAGAAAAGGATAAATTTGTATGGGGTGATGGTAAAAATCTCCATGCAGTTTCAACTTTAAAGAACCTTATCTGATACACATTGTGTATACATAACATAGAAGTATTGCTATGTACTTCAAATTAATTTATGAAACCAGACATTAGCTTGATAATTTATTAAAATCAATTCCTTAATACAATGTATTTATCACTTTACATAAATCAATTCCTTTGATAGTGTTCTCATAATTATTGAAATATTATCACTTTATGAATAAAGTTACTGGATATCACAAAACATATTAGGCAAACCTGTTCTTGGCTAAAAGTCTAAAACAAATCACATTTTCCATTAATTTCCTAATTATTATTTGTTGCTATAATATAAAGTTTGCTCATAAAATGTAACCTTACTTACATCTTACCTCTAATGAATACCTTTGCAGAAATTTCATTGTCCAATATCATTCTTCCTGTATGTATTGCCTACCAAATTAGTAGATTTTGTAAGTATGACATGATGTTTAATCATATTATCTTGAATTATTCATATTATTTATCGTAATAACACATGTAAAAATGTTTTAATTGAGTTTATCATCATAACTTAGGTTAGGCATATTAAAGCTAATTACAATAAATGCTAATAGATGCAACATTGGCTATAAATAATTACTTTTGAGCACATACTTGGATAACAGAAATATTAGCCTGTCTTGTACACATTCTGATGTAATGTAATTGTTTCAACACTAGACGCCGCCGAAACCGCAATGAAGTTCAGCCCATGTACTGGTAAGAAGCGGGGGAGAGATGTGGTGCCGGCGAGTGGCCCGGCCCCGTCGCCGCTCCGATCGTGGCCAAATGACAAGCGCGACACATTAACTTACCTGAAATATTTTCATATATAGAAACCATTATAAAAATATTGTTTATGTCAAATACAGTGGTGGACAGCTAATTAGGGACACTAGTACTATTATAAAATATGGGATGGTAGTTCCAGGTCGTACGTTTTTTTATGTTTATAAGGATTTGTTTGATTAATTAATTTAAATTAGTAGTCATGTTTCTTAAATGTATGTACTGCTAATAAATTAAATAATTGTTAATTGTAAATATTTATTGCAAGGGAAACTTTAATCATAACCTACTATTTGAATACTGGACAGTTGTCCAATGATGCAATAGTCTGCATGGGGCAAAATTTGCCCTAAATTCATGCTTTATTTGTACATAAGACCATTTATTGGTCTTAAATACTAATGAAACATTTGAATTTGGTTGCAGTTTTTGTTTTAACAACTTTCCATAAACAATTATTATTATCCAGGAGTCAAATAGTACACACGAGAGGTAGAGTTTCTGTAAGTTATATATTTACAAGCAACCATTTGCTCAATTTACTGTACCATGTCTGTATTGGTATTTAAGATTTTAGATTACTATATCAACATAAATACTATCAAAATCCATAAATATAGAAGATTCGAGATAAATAACAAAAACCTACTTATTTAGTACTAGACTAGTGTCCCTAATTAGCTGACCAACAATATATATTTTGTATAACTATAACCTAAGTGTGACAATATATAAAAATACAATATTGAAAATAGGAACTTGAGCATATCATACAAGTTTTTTTTTTTTTTAAAGACGCCTGCCTTCCCCTAACGAAACGTAACGATTTGTTTGTCTGAGGCAAAAGGTTTTAAATAATAATGATGAAATTCAAAGAAAGAATACATCATTATGACTATTTAATAAATTATGTTTCCCTATATGTATAAATCGTGAGCTAATTGAATATTTAAAATAAAATAATTCTATTTTCTGCGCCATATCGTTCCTATTTCAGAAGGTAAAAAACAAAAAGAAAACTTGATACTATTCCACTTTCCAAAAACGTAACTACATTTTTTATTTAAATAAAATGGTTTCTCTTCATTGCTAGTAATATCAAAAGATTCGAGTGCCAGATAGGTGGATTACAAAAAAAGGACAATAGGCATATCATCATCTGGTTTTTAAAAGCACAACTTACCAGCTAAAGGGTAGCAGCGCTTGTCAGGTTCGTCAGTCAGTTGCATCCCACACAGGCAGCACATATAACAGTCAACATGGAAGTCCCGGTCCATTGACACAACCCTCACTGTCTCATCTGTGCCTTCAACTGGTGTAATACCTGGAATCAAAAATTTTGATAGATTCATTATTCGAGTACTAGAATTTGCTCGAGGCTTCACTTACGTAATGTCAATTATGCCTAAATTTTCAAGTCGAACCCATGAGTTATAAAGATATAGGTTACCCATACCTATTATTTTTCTTTAATACTGATGATAGAGACTGGTGATAATAGAGATAATAAATAGTAGATAATAGAGGGATAAATAGTATCCCTCTTAAACTCTGCAATGGTTTCATACTATGCCAAATCTTGATATGAAAGTAGAAACAAAACTACAAATACACTGCATAGTATTGGTTATGAAGTTGAAATTCACTGCTCATTATATCTTCATTAAAATCTCGTCATGTGGATAAGGTCTTCAGCCCTTTATCTGCATGGGCCATAAATCTTCAGCAACTCTTTAAAATAATGTATATTGATAATATATAAAAATAAAGCTGGCTATTTCAAAGAGCCAGCTGTAACACTTCAACCTCAGTATGGTACCTTTTGTAAGTATAAATACCTAAAAAAGGCCCAACATTGAAACTAGCAAGCATTGCATACCTTCATAACTACATAGTTACCAGACCTTGTGCATAGGTCTGGTAACTCTGGGATTAAACTACATTTTTTAAATCAGGGGACTTACCTTTTCCACAGCTAGCACATTTAGGAGCAAACATGCGATGATAATCATTGACACAGTAAATTTTATTGTCAACATCCACAGTGAAGGGTACCCCATCCAGGCACTCATTACACACACAGCAACGGAAACACCCAGGGTGATACGATTTTCCCATTGCTTGCAAAATCTGTAAAAGTGAGTATATAGCGAGTGATAACACAAAAGAAAAATGTAATAAGCTATTATCACTAGTTGTTGATATAGAATATTGCAACAATGTAAATGAATGCTTTACCATTTCCATAATAAGATGTCCACATATAGCGCATTTTTCAGCAGTTTGTTGAAATCCAGAGTACTGTAACATTGAATAACAAACAAGGTTATCTCATTATTTTTAATACATTCACTACTGGGCAAAAATGTTGAAGGTCAAACCTCCACTAGCATCAGGCACTGGTGCAGTGGTGCCTGACATGGCAACTAACGGGTTAACAATACCAATAAAATGTTTTCTGTGTAGATTTATAATAATGACATTGAGCACTCACCAAATAGTCTTCTTCGCAGTAAACCTTGCCATGCACATTGTAGAAAGCTTTACCTCGTAAGGCACGACCACATGAGCAACAGATGAAACAGTTTGTGTGGTAAAGGTTGCCCATTGCTTGGCAAGCTTGGCCTGCCCCTGTGACTCCCGCGCCGCATGTGTGGCAGATGCCTAGGTGACAAGTGTAACTTAGAATTCACTATGAAGTGTCAAGTAATATGGAATAGTTTTTAAGTAATGGGATGTCTTTGATATAGTTAAGAAAATGAAACTGTATTTTCTTACCAAAATATTCACCCTCCTCATCTTGCCTTTCCATTTCCTCTTCAAGTTGTCTAGTAAGTTCTTCTATCTTACGTTGAGCCTCACTCGGGCCAGGTGGACGTGGTGGTGTGATGCTGTATGGCAGCAAACTTTTGCCTCTACCACCAGAGCCTCGAGAACCACCTGACACTTGAGACACAGAGCTTGGAGTCGGACTAGGAGCTGGGGACTGAGCCGGAGAACACAATGATGACAAGCCTGATACTAAATTTCTAGAAGTAATAGATTCAGACGCAAGGGAGACATTGTCTCTGTTAACTGCTACCACCGCTGCAGCAGGAGAGCCACCAGTCATGCACACATAGTCTGAACCGTTAGTATCTTCCACTATCTGCATTCTACTGCCCACTGCGGGCTTTGAATTCAACCCTCCATTCATTAATGGTTTCTCTTTCCCAATATTAGGTTTGGGATGAAAGAATTTAGGACTTGCTGTAGCTATTTGCACTTCAGTAGCAATGTTGGCTTTAGGTCTTTGGGCACTTGGAGCTATAGATGCATAAATTGCTGTAGATGGTATAGTCACAATTTTATCATCAAAACTAATACTGTTATCATTCTTCAGGAGAGCACTTACATCAGTGTACTTGGGAGGGGCAGACTTCATCACTGTGTAGTCACTGCCTGGGTTCTCATGCGATGTATTGTATGGAGGTGGAGGTGGAGCTTTGTCTATTTTCACTTTTTCACTTGTTATCATTTGTGCCAAATTCCTAGTAACACCTGTGTTTGGCACTTGTGGACCAGGAACTGACCCCTGTTGTATAAATCGCTGATCATGGTTTTGTTGAGGCTTAAATTCACTTTGTTTTTCGTTATCGGCACGCAACATGTTTTCATACACTATTGGATTAACTTTAGTCTTGGAGTTAACTGGCACTTGAGGTTGGGCTTTACTATAACGTGTGTCGTAATACCCGTCGGACACTGGCGGCGGCGGCGCCTGCTGGTACAGCTGGTGGTAGTAGGGAGGCTGCGGCGAGCGCTGCTCTCCGTAGTAATCTATATTTTCATAAACTGGTGGCGGATATTGGGCATTCGGAATGGCTGGAATTTCGTATAGGTCGTCAGTTTGATAACTGAGTGACCTTTGCGATATAGAATCGATGGAACGTGTAGGACTCGAAGGCAGCGCTGCAGTGTTTATATCGCGTTTATTGATCGACGCAATAGTTTCAACTCGTTTAGGCGTAGCAAACTTTGAAGCGGCTATGACATTCGATCGCTCATAAAAGCTGTAATCTTGACGATTGTTTTGGCTATTATCCAGTACAAAGCTCTCTATTGCGCCCACAGGTCGGGTTTTGGCGAGAGAACTTGTGTTCGATGTTACGGCGCCGTGCGCTTGCTCAGTAACATCCTCAACTTTAATCGATAGTTTTAAATCTTGAAGACCAATAATACACCGTTGTTCGTCTGAGTTATTTCTGCGTGATGAATCCATGTTCCAAAAATGTAACTTGTAAAAATTAAAGTAAACTTTACTTCAGCACTTTAGTTACGAGCACTTCAATTCGAGTTTGAATGAATCATCTCAAAAATCGCCAAAATTAACTCTCAAATCTCACTAAAAAATGTACTCTGTGCTCTCAAACCTTAGATTCAAGTCTCAAACTGTTTCTGGTGGGTGTTCTCAACGTAGATTACTATTTAAAGTAGATATAGGTATTAGTTCTCAATCAAACAAAACATCCATCTACCACTGACTTCTGCTGGTAAGTTGGTACGAAAGTACCTACACTAGGTAGGAACCTACTACCTACTACTCTAACCACTAGGGGTGATCTAACGATTCAGAATACAGATCGTTATTTTTAATCAATAGCATAGCAAAAATGGTACATACTATTTCCATATGTGAAAATCACTTTATAAGGGTCATCGCAGACAGACCAGTAAATTAATGTTTGTTTTGAGATAATAAACTCAAAACAACAATTATAGGTTTGAAAATTTTATTGTAACAACATAAGTAGTAAATCATAAAGTACCTGTCCAAACAGGTAAATGAACAGTTATCTCAAATATTAATTTATGTCAACAAAAAAAAATTGTGACAAAAATCCTCACTGCGGTATATATAATAAAGTTAAAAGTAATGCATCATGCTTTTCTGGCCTGGTCTTGTCAAATAAAGCCTAGCTGTAATTTGAATCACAGATTTACTAGAAAGTCGCCGACGTGACGTGCCGTTAACGTGCGATTTTAGACTTCATACTTGCTTTTGCTTATTGTTCGGTTGTAGCTAAAACTATGTATGTTGTTCTATATACATTACGTGGGAGTTTTGATGATATTATTGCCGTTTCAATATTTTCAATAAATTATGAATATTATATTTGTTAAACTCTGTGGTAAAAACTAGGCCTACAACCATAGACTTTAGTAAATATTTCAGGAAACTATTTCTTTTATACTCTGTGCTATTTTATACTTCTGTGATTTAAATAGTTTGTGTTCTGTGCTAAAGTTGTCTGTTCTCAGGGTTGGTTTTGGTTCTTTCTCATTCTCATTCATTGATACAAGTTTGGACGTGCACTGCAATAATTTGTTTTGTTTTATCACTTATCACCTAACATAATTGAGGGGAACTCGTAGTTCTCCTCTTTCATTATGTACGATACTGAAGATGATCAATATGAAGAAATTGACGTGGAAGAAATTTCTTCAGAACTCTGGCAGGAAGCTTGTTGGATTGTCATCAACGCTTACTTTGATGAAAAAGGTTTAGTACGCCAACAGTTGGATAGCTTTGATGAATTTATTCAAATGTCTGTTCAGCGTATCGTAGAAGATTCACCACCTATAGAACTGCAAGCTGAAGCTCAACATTCATCGGGAGAAATAGAAACGCCGCCGAGATATCTTCTGAAGTTCGATCAGATCTACTTATCTAAACCTACGCATTGGGAAAAAGATGGTGCCCCGTCACCTATGATGCCTAATGAAGCCCGTCTACGAAACTTGACTTATTCTGCACCACTGTATGTTGATATAACTAAAACAATAGTAAAGGAACATGAAGACCCTGTTGAAACACAGCATCAAAAAACATTTATTGGGAAAATTCCCATTATGCTTAGATCTACTTATTGTCTTTTAAATAATTTAACTGACAGAGATTTGTCTGAATTGAATGAATGCCCGCTAGACCCTGGTGGCTATTTTATCATTAATGGATCAGAAAAAGTATTAATTGCACAGGAAAAGATGGCAACAAATACTGTATATGTATTCAGTATGAAAGATGGTAAATTTGCTTACAAAACAGAGATTCGATCTTGTCTGGAGCATAGTTCTAGGCCTACATCCACTTTATGGGTTAACATGATGGCGCGTGGGGGGCAAAATATAAAGAAATCTGCAATTGGGCAAAGAATTATTGCAATTGTCCCCTACATCAAGCAAGAAATCCCAATAATGATTGTCTTCAGAGCTCTTGGTTTTGTAGCTGACAGAGATATACTGGAACACATTATATACGATTTTGATGATCCAGAAATGATGGAAATGGTAAAACCTTCTCTAGATGAAGCTTTTGTAATTCAAGAACAAAATGTGGCTCTTAATTTCATTGGTGCCCGTGGAGCTCGCCCCGGTGTAACAAAGGAAAAGCGTATCAAATATGCTAGAGAAATTTTACAAAAAGAAATGTTGCCACATGTTGGTGTTTCAGATTTTTGTGAAACTAAAAAAGCTTACTTCTTGGGTTATATGGTACACAGATTGTTACTGGCTGCTTTGGGTCGTCGAGAACTAGATGACAGAGATCACTATGGTAATAAACGGTTGGATTTAGCTGGCCCCCTGCTTGCATTTTTATTTAGAGGTTTATTTAAAAATCTATTGAAAGAAGTAAGAATGTATGCTCAGAAATTCATTGACAGAGGAAAGGACTTTAATTTGGAATTAGCTATTAAGACTAAGATAATAACAGATGGTCTCAGATACTCCCTTGCTACTGGAAATTGGGGTGACCAAAAGAAAGCTCATCAGGCAAGAGCTGGGGTGTCTCAAGTATTAAATCGATTAACTTTTGCTTCAACATTATCTCATTTGAGACGTGTTAACTCTCCAATCGGTCGTGATGGTAAACTAGCCAAACCTCGACAGTTACATAATACTTTGTGGGGTATGATTTGTCCTGCTGAAACACCTGAAGGTGCTGCTGTCGGTTTGGTGAAAAATCTTGCCTTAATGGCCTATATCTCTGTGGGCAGTCAGCCATCTCCAATTCTGGAATTCTTGGAAGAGTGGTCTATGGAAAATTTGGAAGAAATTGCACCTTCAGCCATAGCTGATGCTACAAAAATATTTGTAAACGGTTGTTGGGTTGGTATTCATAGAGATCCAGAACAGTTGATGGCTACCTTGAGAAAACTGAGGCGCCAAATGGACATAATTGTGTCTGAAGTGAGCATGATCCGTGATATAAGAGACAGAGAAATCAGAATTTACACGGATGCTGGTAGAATATGTCGCCCCTTGCTGATTGTAGAAAATGGAGCTTTGCTATTGAAAAAGAAGCATATTGATGACCTTAAAGAACGCGATTTCAATAACTATGGGTGGCAGAATTTGGTAGCAAGTGGGGTTGTTGAATATATTGACACTTTGGAAGAGGAAACTGTAATGATAGCAATGAGCCCAGATGACTTAGCTCAAGTAAAAGAATATGCATACTGTACTACTTACACTCACTGTGAAATTCATCCTGCCATGATACTGGGTGTGTGTGCTTCTATCATCCCATTCCCTGATCACAACCAGAGCCCTAGGAATACTTATCAAAGCGCTATGGGTAAACAAGCTATGGGAGTATATATTACTAACTTCCATGTAAGAATGGACACACTGGCTCATGTGTTGTACTATCCACATAAACCATTGGTTACTACAAGGTCTATGGAATATCTAAGGTTTAGAGAACTACCAGCAGGTATTAATTCAATAGTCGCCATCCTGTGTTATACTGGCTACAATCAAGAAGACAGTGTTATTCTAAATGCTTCTGCAGTAGAAAGAGGTTTTTTCCGATCTGTATTTTATCGATCTTATAAGGATTCAGAGTCCAAAAGAATTGGTGACCAAGAGGAGCAGTTTGAAAAACCAACCAGACAAACATGCCAAGGCATGAGAAATGCTTTATATGATAAATTAGATGATGATGGCATTATTGCACCTGGAATAAGAGTATCTGGTGATGATGTAGTAATTGGAAAAACAATTACATTGCCTGAAAATGATGATGAATTAGAAGGCACAACAAAACGTTACACTAAGCGTGATGCGTCAACATTTTTGCGTAACAGTGAAACTGGTATTGTCGATCAGGTAATGCTAACATTAAACAGCGAAGGATACAAATTTTGCAAAATTCGCGTCAGATCTGTACGCATTCCTCAGATTGGAGACAAGTTTGCGTCACGTCATGGACAAAAAGGAACTTGTGGAATTCAGTATAGGCAAGAAGATATGCCATTTACATGCGAGGGAATTACTCCTGACATTATTATTAATCCTCATGCTATCCCATCTCGTATGACGATTGGTCACTTGATTGAGTGCATTCAAGGCAAAGTATCTTCTAACAAAGGAGAAATTGGTGATGCTACACCATTCAATGATGCAGTAAATGTGCAGAAAATTTCTTCTTTATTGCAAGAGTATGGCTATCATCTGCGCGGAAATGAAGTTATGTATAATGGACACACAGGACGAAAGATAAATGCTCAAGTTTTCTTAGGTCCCACATATTATCAACGTTTGAAACATATGGTGGATGACAAAATTCACTCCAGAGCTCGGGGTCCTGTACAAATTTTAGTAAGACAACCTATGGAAGGCAGAGCTAGAGATGGTGGATTACGTTTTGGAGAAATGGAACGGGATTGCCAAATTGCTCATGGTGCTGCACAATTTTTGCGTGAGCGGCTTTTTGAAGTATCTGATCCATATCGTATACACGTTTGCAATTTCTGTGGCTTGATAGCGATTGCAAACTTACGAAATAATACTTTTGAATGTAAAGGTTGCAAGAACAAGACACAAATTTCTCAAATACGATTGCCATATGCTGCCAAATTACTATTTCAGGAACTGATGTCTATGAATATAGCACCGAGATTAATGGTAGTTAATTAAGAATTCAATCGATTTTTCAGCAAAAATTAAACTAGGTATAAAGGATTTAAACTTCAAGTAATTGGATTTGTTTAATATGTATTCATACAATTAATAATAAAAATACTTACATGCAACATTTCATATGACTTTTATTATCACTAATAGAGACAACATTATATGCAGCTTAAACACAACAACCTTAATACAAAAGTGTACAATATGTATAATTCTCTTAATTACATACTCAAATGATTTAAGTAATATCAAATGCAATAAGGTATTATAAATTGAGGTAGATACCTACCAATAAATAAACTAGTATTTATTAAATAAATAAATTTATGTTTATTTAATAAACAAATAACTAGTGACTATTTGAAAGACTTGCACAGGGTCAAACAAATTTTGCTGGCGTAACTGTAGATGTGATAAGTTCATAAGTTTTCATTTCAAGCCGAGAAAAAAAGCTTGTAATAAGAATAAATTTTATACAATTTGACCTTGTATACAGGTGATTGGCAAATCGATTCGTTCCTCAAAACGCTATAAAGAAGAGGTGATTTCCATCAATTTTGACCCCGAATAATTTCGGGTCGATACAGGGTTATTTTGAGCTAAAGCAGTTTCTAAGTAGGAATTTTTAATAATTTTAGCCTTACAACCAAAAACTGCTCCCGTTAGAATCATCAAGAAATCTATTTAACTTTGGACGTAAATATACTTTTCAAAGAGCTCATGAATGAATAGAACAAATTCATCAAAACCTCGTACCTTTCAAAATAGTGTCGTTGAATTCAATTTTTTTTTTTAACTGCTTGTTTTTCGAGGCATATTTTTCAAAATAAGTCAATTTGCAGCTATCAACGGTCTTCCGCCGACTTCGACGCCCACGCTTATGACAATCCATGCAGACATAGGAGCCTCGCAGAACGTCTTCCTTCTTTAGCCATGAAATTAATATAATTGACAAAAAGTAGGATGCAAGAGCGAGCTAGGGAATTTGAGCACCCCGACTCGTGACTGACCAGTGTTTAGATATATTTTAAACCTTTCAGACAAAAGTAGGAGATATTAGATTATAAAACCGACTTAGTGTAATGAAACAACAAATAAACGAAAGCTGTTACTTATTTTACAAAAATAATATGATAGGAGTTTTGAACCGTGGTTTTACTCCGAATGGAATTAGGTTTTGTGTGTTTTTAAATGTTCGTGCCACGATCCGAATTTCTTCATCTATGGAATCAAGTTTAACAAACAATCGAAATGTCCCCTTTTTGCCGTTTTAGGAGAAAAAGTTCCTAAAATATTTTATCTATCTTGTACCCAGTGTATAAAAAATCTATTGTGTAAATCTGGTATTTATAACTTTTAAGTAGTTACGCCTCAGTAAAGATGATTCAGTCAGTCACCAATTCACCTCTTTATATATTAGTATAGAAGTATAGATTAAATAAGTACTTACTTAACTAAACCATTTGCACATAAAAGATATTTAATTTATCAATAGGTACAAAGTGGAGACCTTGTACTTTTCTGGTAACTTTCATAAATAGACTCTAAATTTAATTTACATAAATATTATCTGGTAATAAGCGAATATCTATAATTTTGAAACAGCAAATAAAATATCAATATGCAGTTACAAACTCGCAATAGGAAGTTATTACTACAGTAACAGTCGCTAAAATTTTAAATAAGAGAGCATTTAACTTTATAATCTAGGAATGCATAAACAAAATACTTAAGTACAACAACAGCCAGTTTGTGCGCTTTATAAGATTTAAATAATAAGTGGTAATAACATGTAATCATGTAGATTACGTTTGTTTACTCTCAGACAAGTTTAAGTAGTAGGTAAGGTAGGAACATCATAGTAAGATTTTGCCAATTTCAGAAACTTCCTGAATTGAGTTAATAAAATACGCACCATGATTATTCTTAAATTATAACTATTTTACTGTACAACTTACGTATCTATGATCGATGTAAAGCGTTACATACTGTATGCAGTCATAATTAAGTTATAAATCATTACAATATATGTTAATATTTAAGACAGTATTAAAAACAACAAAATATTGGCTAAAACCTTGCTCCTGCCTACACATTTTTATATTAGATCAATGATTTTCAAAGAGTTGTATGAATTGTTTATGATACACATGTTTCTATATCATGATTACCTGCATAAAATTAACTTTAGAAATTGGCATACG
The DNA here is from genome assembly GCA_949774945.1 of Hoplodrina ambigua. Classification (NCBI taxonomy): domain Eukaryota; kingdom Metazoa; phylum Arthropoda; class Insecta; order Lepidoptera; family Noctuidae; genus Hoplodrina; species Hoplodrina ambigua. The sequence goes on along the minus strand of OX458969.1, from coordinate 4,914,809 downwards.
TACTAAAGTATAAAAATAAAGTGAGTTACAAAAACAAAACTAAGTATGCCTAATAAATGTTGCGGCTACGTAGAGGGTACGTACATACAATATGACCACTTAGATGGCATGATCGGTATACTTAGCCTTATTTTTGTGTAGAAGAAGACTTCACTTCGTACAATATTTATCTGTAAAGCTACTTGAAATTAATTAACTCAGCGCGACGGTGGCAGCGCGGGTGGTTCCACGTTATCATCATCCTTAGGTCGACTCCACTTTATCATGGTTTCAGGGGATCGGTACAGGAACACTAATTTAGCAAATAGATCCTCTTCTAAGGACAGCTCGAGGGCTTCGCGGACCTATAATATAATAAAAGGTAATATAACATTTTGTCAGCAGACAGAACTACATAAGAATGATGTTTATTAAATATTTACTCTCAAGAATTTTGTGAGGATGTTCGGTAAAGAAAAATAATAATATAAAAAAGATGCGTTATATTTTTATAACGTATCAAAATCAATACGTAGGTATAACAAGTTAAATAAAACCGTTTCAGAGTAAAATAGCATTGGCATGGAGATAATTTGCCTTTACGGCATTTTAGGAAATAATAAGAAATAAGGATAATCATTAACTATGAGTAGTGTTAGTTAATTGCATTACATGGTACCTACTCTTACTAAACATACCATTTTTTACCCCGACTTCTTATTGAATTCATGTTTGAATGGAAGTGGAATAAGAAGTGGAGATTCACCAAGAACGAGAGAGAAGAAAAGATGTATAAAAAACAGAATTACCAGATAAATGTCTAGACAGAGTTGCAGCACTCTGTCAGCATTCGGCAGGTCATCGAACATGATCCTTGTGTAAATCCCAGAGAAGAAACCTCGCAGCACACGAGACGCCAAGAACACGAACGTGGTGTATAATCCGATGATGCTAGCAAACAATCATACAAAATATTTAAATACACGTAATTTACAGGTGATTTCGAATAAGTTGAAGATAGTAGTTAAAATGAAACAGTTTTATCGTTTTGTGTAGGTATATTATTCCCGTCAGACCGACTGACTTCTGACTTCTGTATGTATGCCTGGTAGATTTAATTCTTTTAGACTTTGTGATCTGCTCCTAAGCAGATCACAAAGTCTGCCTAACTAACTATACCCTAGTATAGTATACCTAATTTTGTTCATACTGTAAAGGCGGAAACAGACTTATAACACGCTACGTTATCCCACGCGTGTTTATTAGGCAAAAGACAAAAAGTAGTTTCACGAGATTAAATGTGGCCAATGAGTATGTTTCACTGACGCGACGTGGCGTAGCGTGCCTAGCCTTTACAGATTTTAAAAGTCTGTAATTTTTTTTTGTGATAAGTATTGTTAAAGTGATTGATATATATATATATATGGATTGTTTTGACTTCGTGATCGCGTGTTATATAAAGTTTATCAGATGAATACCTGGAACCATATTATCGTAAGATAAAGGCGACAGAAAGATATTAGCAGAATTAACATAAATCATTAACAACAACAACACAAACGCCTATTTATTATACGCATATTTATTATATAGAGACCGAGAAAAAAGTATAATGAAGGAGGGTTGACACTTACCCACTGCCTGATATAAAGTTAAGTGTTTCTGGGAACAGTTTATCGTTGAAAGTATACATCACAAGCATATCGCAGTTGTTAAGCGGCACCGACAACAATGGATCCTGAAAATGTAACAAAATGTAATATTATATTTTAAATGATTACTAATCAGAAGTAAATAATAATAATAATATCAGTCTATTATTGTCTCACTACAAGATAAAGGCTTCTTCCAATAAAGAGAAGAATCCTAAAAATTAAAGTATTCAACTTGCCCGTAACGAACAAGACTCTCGAACACGCCAGTACATCACGTCTGTAACTTTATCTCTCTCCAAACGAAGTAGTACGTCCCGGAACACAATTGCGTCTTGATCTGAAATAACACAAAGTTTAATATCACGCTGAGCTTGTTGATAACTAAGCAGCTCATGTTTAAGAATAGTGCCGACAGCGCGCTCCACACAAAGGTAGTCTAGTCTATACATATTTTGGTCAATAAGTAATTAAACTCAATAAAATAGGGTACACGATACCACCAATCAATTGACGTACTTTTTATGACTTGTCAAAACGCGATTTTCCCACGGATTTTATATGGCAAAAGACAACTGTGACATTTTCTGCCGGCTAAATTGACTGATTATTAATTTGAATACAATAAAAAATAATAGAAATTACCGTTAATGAAAATTAATCGGGTTTTTAGGTCTAAAGCAAAGAGGTTCTATAAAGAAGTTAAGTCTTGAAAATAATGGTTGAACAATTACTCAATTTTAGTCAAGAATTCGGTGAAATACCGTGTACCCGTTATAGTACCTTATGGACAACAATATCACATGATTACGCCCTTAAAGAGTGACAATGATGCTGTTGAGAATATAATCTTAAGCTAGACACTAAAGAACTGACCTTGTTGCTCGGCGTTGTCGTCTACTGCCGACGTAATTAGTTGATGTACCGGCTTAGTGGTACCCTTGTTGAATACTTTCAAAAATTTCGGGAACAAATTATGCACGTTTACCCTGCAGAAATTATTAATTTAATATGAATAAGGAAATATTACGCCCACTTGATGCGTATCTTTGGGGTAACAAAACTCAGATTTAATAAAATGAAAACAAATCAATTTTAGATATAATATTTCATGGGGGGCCAAATTTTACAAAAAGCTTAATGTTATGCAGAGTCAAGCAATTTTAGGCCATGTACGGTAAACTTATTAACCGTGCTCTGCACTTGAACTGTCAATAAATATGATACGCGTCCTGGTGCTTGAATGATTGACTCACCAAGCATCTGGATCAGATGTACCGTCCAGTAGTTTCCTTAGTATTTCCCTCTGCGGGTTCGGCTGGCCGTTTATGAATGCTTCAATAGGAACCTCTCGATGGTCCTCTATAGTCGGCGGGTTCGGCACCGCGTTCGTCGGATGCGTGATCACGTATGTAAACTTCACCTTCAATGTTGCGTCTGTTTGATGATAAAATGATACAAAGAATAACGTAATTAATTACTTGGCGAATTAAGACGCTGTCGAGCGATATGCGTCCTTCTATACCTATATATATATCTCAGAGATCAATGTCTGACGGTATATTACAAAATACAAAACTACTAAATACTCAATAAAAATAACCCTATTTACTTCTTGTAATCATAATGTTCCATTATGGTTAAATTCCAAGTTTTAATTTTGTGTTTAGTTTTTTTTTGGGTCACGTGGTTGTTCATGTTAGTACTGAAGGCACTCACTAGAGGCCGCCTCTTTCTTGAGCCGGTCCAGCTCGGGCGGCGAAATCTCCCACTTGAGCGTGGAGTTGGGGTTGATGGTGATGACGGCCACGTCGTTGTACATGTAGTTGGACAGGAACGTCTGCGCGGTGCGGTCGCGCGCGTACATGTTGCTGAGCTGAGTGTAGTCTTGTTCAGTGAAACTGGAATGTAATTGTAATTATATGTAATTTAATCCTATAAGGCCCTTTTACGACAAAATGATAACTCCGAGTTGGGCTCTGGCTTGGGCAAGAGGGCCTCGGACAATACGAGACATAAAAAGGGTCCTTAATAGTTTTCGGAACAGCGAGATTAGCGCCACTCTCCAAAACAGGTGAAAAACCATGAAAAATCTTGGTAAAATCAAACGGAGACGCGCTAGAAACAGTGAATAAGTACCCTATTCATTTCCATGAATATATAGGGTCGTCGCCATATAAGCGGGTCGGCCTAACAACGTCCTTATCAAAGGTTGAGATTGCCGAATCACCCGTTCAAGCAAGTCGGCCTATGTTTGCTGAAATGTACGTTTGGCGCAAAATAAACTTACACGTAAATATTATGTGATTGAGCTGACATCTGATATACTGGCAGGAACGGACCGATGCGTATCTTTACCGTCACATCTGTGGGTGGATTTGGTTGTCCAACCTAAAATGAAATAATTATTTAAATATTATGCTTTCAATCCTCTCCGTCTCATTCATATTTCATCCTTTTTAACTGTTTGGTACAAATAAAAAGTTTAATAATGTCAGAATTCTGTCGTGTTATCTCTGTCCAGCATAATATGTTTAATACTTTTTAAGAGGCTGTGTACAAAATCGACTCATGTTGGTACTTTTGTTCGCTGTTTGTGAAAATGGGAAAAAGGGATTTCAACAATATTGTTTCACATTTTAGGAGTACAATCTCTGTTCTTGCTATAAGAAGTTTCTCATCTAGATGTAAAATGACACATAAATAAGGCGTCTCATACGCATTCTGTACTTATAACTAAGAAAAAGGGTCGATTTCGTGTATGGAACTACATATTTTAAAAAGTGCTGTCAAAGCTTGTCTTAACGATTTTTGTAGCTTGTTTATTTTCTAAAAGCTTCGAGTAAATATCCTTAAAAATAATCACCGAATTTCCGAATGCAAAGAAGACAAGCGGGAACCATATAATGGCGATGACAAAGGCGAGCACTCCGCCGCCCAGCAAGTACTTGACCGTGTTGGACTTCTTGCAGCCGCGCGGCTGAGGGAACTCGTCTTCTATGTCCCGAGAACACTGAAAAATTAACACGTCTATATTTTACGGGTGGCAACACGTCACAATAAAAAAAGTTATAAGTACCTAAAAGTGTTTTAGATGTTATAGGTACCTAAAAGTGTTCAAAAGTGTTTTAAATTTTTTTACGCACAAAATTTTATTGACAGCGTAGTAGAAATATTGATATTTATCTGTACACCTACATAAGTAACTGCTGACTGCACGTATGTGATACAGATATATGCAAATATAAAACCAATGTACATTATGTACAGTTCAAACTATATACCTTCAATAGAAAAACACTGGCGAAAATATCCTCCATCTTCAGCCAATCCATCAGGGTCATGGAGGTGTCTGTCCATATCCAGTCCATAAGTGTCCGGAGCTCGAATACGAACGGTACCACCATGAATCTGTAAATTTTAATTACATTAACAGCATATACGTAAAGTCACATTTGTATTCGCCGAAAAGTTAGGCAGTTACGGTTACTGCCTACTGCCATAATGTCACAATTTTAGATTTCAGGCTGCTACTAAGAAATACTTGATGGAAAAACCCAATCGCTGTCCCCGACCTGGTAATATACCGCAAGCTCAGCAGTCGCACTAACGCTGCCAAGTCTACAGCATTTTATTTTTTAAGGTCAAATTAAATTAGCTGGCAAAACTTCAAAGTCGAATAATGGGGAGGCAGAGCCGAATCTCGACATCTCCCAAGGGGAGAGAGGGGGACTTAAAATCACCCAAAATCGCCTCACATAATAAATGGATGCCCCACAATTTGATCCTTTATGGAAACAATATTCAGAACTCTATGTTTAAATAACAATTTAAGCATAGAGTTCTGAATCTTGTTTTTAAGTTTGCCCAAAATACGAGCGTGCCTTACCCTCTAAACAAGATCATGTTCAGGAAACCATAGGACTTGCAAAGGAAGTTGCCGATGATACGTCGCGGATACCCGCAGCGGATCTGGTACGCCGACAGCAGCAGGTAGATGCACTTCAACATGTACCACATTGGAGGTGGTAGCAGCGCGTTGAAAGTCCTACACACAAATTTTATTGGATAAAGTTGAGAGTTATTATGAGAATATAAGAATATATTTATGTACAATCAACAAAGTAGATAAGTATCAGATATAATGGGTTTTTCTTGATGGATGTCTTCGATTGAAACTTAATTAATGATGTGATTATTATCTTCTTTTTGAATAAAATAACATTTGTTAACATCCATCGGTTTCTAAAAAAATTACAATTATATCTGACGACCCTGCATACCTATCTACTTTGTTGACTGTACAACAGTGTACGTTACCTAACTACGAAGTTAGTTATTAGTAAGTTATACGAATAATTAAACTACTAGAACAGTTAAAAATCTTGTCAAACAATTAGGTAGTTGACACCAATAACCAATAATTCAAATTTCCATGACATATCTTTTCTAAAGCAACATTTTAGTTATAGATTATTATTGAAACTAAGAATTAAAAGTATACCTAAATCATATTCTCAATTTAATTAGTATTAAAAGAAGCCCTTACCTTTCAGTAATGAAAGGTAGTACGAAGAACATCCAGATATGCACTCCTATGATAAGTGCATATTGGAACAGAATCTTGCCCAGCATGAACTTGCGCAGGTACAGCGCTCGGTCGATGACGATCAGCGCGAACTGAAGGATCAACATCACGAGGAAGGGGATCGGCACTTTGTTCTCCTCCAAGTACGTTTGGACGCCGCCGTCGCCTTGATGCGTCTGGGCAAAGAATGGGAAGTTTTCAGCAATCAAGAAGTAACTTAAGTTCAAAAGTATATATTTAAGCAATTTATATTTTATACTAAATGTTTTTAGACAAAAAATAAGCGCGAACAAGAATCTGTGAGCATTTTAGTAATCTATCGTTTTGTCTCTGCATCACCCTAAGGTAGACTGGTAGAAAATGCCCAAGACATTTAGTCCGTCTTTGTACATTGTATTTTTTACATGTGCATAAAGTTTAAATAAATAAATAAATAAAACTAGCAAGCTTACCCCAAACGCGGCGAATCCGAAAATAACAACAAGGAAGTTGAAAAAGTCACACAGGAACATATAAGCGTATATGTCAGCGGTGACCCGCGCACCTGGCGCTAACATCCGCTGGAAGAAGCGGTGTATCGGACGCAGGTAGCGCTTTACGCTGCAATAAAATAATACAGTTTATAAATCATATTTATTCTGTGTAGTTTTCCCATAAACATATTCAGACAATATTTTTACGATATGCAGTTCTATAGAATATATCTGTACTTACGACAAAAGCATCACTTCCGGATAATGCATATATGTGTTCTCTAATGTCGTTGAAACAGCAATAATCGGCTCTTGATCATCGTGTACACTAAAAAGAGCAAAGCAAATAAATGAGTTTTAGTTAAATTATAAGTAGATCAGATTTACTCAGCGGGAATAGGTACAGTTGCATTCAAGAGTAGCTGTCACTGCGGTTACTTCAGCGTGAAAGTTGAAAAACAGCACAAATATCAACATTATAATTATACAAACACATATTAGCTTTTGCCGCGACTCCGTCCGCGTAAGTGTCGGTTATCGCGGACGCACACTAAGAAGCGGCAGAAAAAGTAGCCTATGTCCCCAGGTTCAAACTAACCCCGTACCAAATTTTATCAAAATCGGCACCTTGGTTTAGTCTGGAAAGCGTAACAGACAGACAGAATTACTTTCGTATTTATAATATTAGTAAAATTATTCTGACGGAGCCTCATTCTTAAATCTACCTTACAAATAAAGTAATATTCTAAAACGTGGTCAAAATTGAATTTCTCTACCTCTATCCTGCTTCTAACCAATCTTAATAAAGGACACTCACTATGTTATTATGAAATTACATAATTTTGAAAAAATAAAGTCTGTACTATCCAGATACACATACTTGTAGTGATCGTCGTCGGCCCCTTTCGAGGGTCCTGGCTCGTTTTCTTCAAACTGGACTGGAGGCCTGTTGAAACCGCCTTCTTCCCGTCTTTGACCGGACTCAGACGTTTCTTCCGTTCTATAAAATAAGAATATACTATAATTTGAAATTATGATATGAATAGTATCTAAATACATACTATTTTCAAAATACTCATACACAAAAACCATACTTTTATTTGACTTTGTCTTACATAAAATCGAATACAATGATAGTAGTTTTTGATTTTACATAGCTAGGCTCTATAAAGACAATAAGGATCAGGAACTAGGTAGGTTTACCGTTTCAACTAAAATTTAGATAACACTTTACAGGGCAGTCTTTGTTTTCAAATTTCGAGTGACAGTGCAGATGACTGCCGAGTGTTTTAACTTTCTATATCAAATACTTACATAGATACGAGATTCAATTAGCTTACTACTAGAAGGAATTCCTTTACAAACTACCTGTACGAATTGGCTACATCAAATATATTTTACATAGGTACAGTATTTAATTTTGTAATTAATATTACACAGTTATACATTTTAATTACCTAAAACTTACAAAGATACAAGATAGGTACATTTACTTATAGAAGAATATTCTTTACAATATACATGATTACGCTAATGTGTGTTATCGCAAGTGCAAGCTGGCGTACGAGGGCGAGTAGAAGATGGCGGCCTCCCCGCGGCGCGCGCGCAGGAAGTGGCGGTGGCGGAGCGCGCGGCGGCGCGGGCGGGCGGCGCGGTGCAGGCGCTGCCACACGAAGCGCGCCACGCGCGGGTCCGAGCGCGACGTGTGCAGCGCGAGCATGGCCTCCGCGATGGTGGCCTGCACGTGGTACAGCCGGTCCACCAGCCGGTGACGACTGTCTGATCCGCACACCCCGCTATGTACTATCCGAACACCTACTACGTACTGCTACGTGCTCTACCGCCCGATGCCTTCATCACAAATATTTAAACGAAACCATCGAGCCACGCGCTTGTTCAAGAAAACTAAAATTGCAGGGCACTGTTCCTTTTACACGTTTATATTTTGCTGGCAACATACTTCAACATCCAATTAAATGTTTTAATCAATACACAACGATTAACATGAAACTTCAACAATTCTGCGCAACTTTTTTTACATATTTCCAATTACATTTTCAACATTATACTTCCATTAAAAGTTGAACGCAGGTGGCCGTTATTAATCGGTGACCAATTTTCTCTCAGACTTTAGTCGTTGAAAGTTGGCACCAGTTAAAAGCTCCCAGCTGATGTTGTCTGTTCAAGTTAGCGTATGTTTACTCGTATGTTCTATCTCTCTCCGACATACCACCGCCAAAAATTGGATATGTAGCCCAAATTGCGAATACTAGTAATACGCACAATTTTTGACCTTTCGTCTTAAAAAAGCAACTTTAAAAAAAAGTTGGTTTGACTAGCCAAAAAAAATTGAGTGTTTCAGCAAAAAAACCTACAGGACCCGAACAAACTGTCCACCCCGTATATAGATTCAGGGAATATTATTATAAAAGGAAACTCACGGGCCTGACTGGTCGTGCAATTTGACATACTTCCGTCCTACTTCATCGATATGACCTTCCACCACTAACTGAGTATCTTCAGGATTCAGCGGATACTCCATGTCTTCTCTCAACTCGATTTCTGGCGTCGATTCTTTCCACAGCCCCAGCGATTTCAACATAAATCTGAATACAAGAACAAACGGTGTATTTAGAAATTGTATTTATCGCACTGGTAGGTTGTAGTGAGACAGCTGATCTCTTTGTGATTTATCAATTTATAATAAGAAATACTAGAAGGGTAAATGCAGAATGGGTTTGGTCGAGATACTTATTTTTCGTAGAAAAATAAGTAGGTCGAGAGTCGATCGCAGATTTCTATGCGCTTATGTACCTATGCGGTGACATTCGACACTCGATAGTGTGTCACAGCTCGCGTTTGACCGCTATCTCACCTAATAGTAAGTTATGATAATTATTCATCCACAAAGGAATAAAATTCACATCAAAAAGCAGATAGATAAGTACCGATGCAAAAATATGATGAGCAGCAGAAGTAGGTCGTAGAGAGCGTAATTGAATTTTCTCTCTATACCAATGATGCGTGGTGCAGTGAACGGCATATTTGCTGGCACCACCTTTTGATTCCATGGCAGGATCTCGAATTGGAACATACTCTTTATCAGGACGATTACCTGTGAATCGAACATGAAGAAATAAGTTAAAGAGAACACCTTTATATTGTAATAGTATTTAGGTTACTTTCTGACTTCGACGACTGCACGTGGGGTCCTGGATTCAATTCCTAGGTCTGGCTAAGTGTTAATAGGATTTTTCAATGATTTTTTTTAAGTAGCAGCCCCGGCGTCTAAAATTTGGCGATGTGACATCTGCGTGATTTCGTTAAGCCGTTTATTTTACGTCGCATCTTTCGGTCGTGTCGGTTTGCTATCCCATCGAATTTGAGAGTGTGTGAAGAGAAAATACAACTGACACTTGTACACTATAAGATCACTTCGTAAATAGTTAGACTCCGTTAAAATTGACCGCCGTGACTGAAATTCTATCAAGAATATATATTTTTATCAATTAAATAGAACAAACCTCCGTATATGCGATCAGAGTGACCCAAAACGTCTTGGTAGGTCGCGGTATGGTGAGTGTTCCCCACATGAACACCATCAAAGGGAGGGGTATAGACAATATTGTTGCTGATTGAATCTGTAATTAATTGATTCATTAATGTATTTGAATATGAAAACTTACAAATAAGAAAAAAAAATACAAAAAAAAAAGGAAACCTATGTTGACAGTACTTGACATAAAGCCAAATAGACACTTCGTTTATTTATTCAGACAGACATTTATCAATTCGTATAGATTTGTGACGTAAGCACATAAAAAGTAACTTATTAATATTCCAAGAGCAGATTGTTAGCACATAAAAAAATAAGAGGGGTTTTCTTAGTAAAAACCACAATATCTCAACCGCAGAGCAAGAATAGTCGTTTTAAATTATACCTAGTAGAATATTAATTTGCTACAAGAACAACAATATGAAAAAACGAAGGATTTACTTTACAGACATTTGTATATGCGCGTTACCTGATTAATAAAAACCATGATGTAGCACACTATGTCCGTATGCGCCAGCACGGCGTACCACAACGCGTAGCCGACGTGCACGAATGGCGAACGATCCTGTTTGAACATCGAGTCCTCCTGCTCCTCCAATGAAGTCCCGTCGTTACTGCAAATAAACATTTTCTTTGACATAAAGTGATAGGATGAAACTAGAGCACGAAAATAAGTCAATCATCTGTAAGAGGAGAACACCAGTTTGTATAGTGACAGACAAAACAAAGTGTCTTTCAATGGAATTGTGGACAGTAAGAAAAGACCTGGAATATGTTATAAAAATATTATTATTAGGTATCTCCGTGAAATTTATAATAAGTGAATAATAAAATAAAAACCGAAATGGCTAAAAGAAGATTGCCCACCACTGGTATCGCTTTTCTTTTCTTTACAGTGACTTATGTTTATAATAACGACAAATCCTGTTTTTAACATAAATATTTTTATCTAGTAATAATTAATTAATGTGTGTATAAAATAAATAAATGGGATATTAACTTCCCCGCACAATTATTAAAATAAAATAAAATCATAATAACCAATAAATAGTTGACTCTTAACAATTTTTACATGTAACAAGTTTTCGATCGAGAAACCGGGGGTGAGTCGCTAGGAAAATCTCTTTATTTCTATGCATCCACACTTGTGATTATTACAAATATTGGTACAGTATAAAAGTAAAACTTAATTATTTAGGGAACGACATGCGACCGACGACAGATCGAGCCACGAAGTAAATATGAAGTGCAGTTTCAGAATATTATTATAAATGTTACCCATGCAATGTAATAAAGATTGCACGTGATATCCTATTTACATTGAAAAGTACAAATTACAAAATATTTCCACCCGAAGCATAGGTACTTACCGTTCCCTATGAACGAAGCGTAATAAAAATACAGAAAAAGCTGCCACAACTGAATATATTCATAAGTGATAGAGACAACTTGTTACGTCAATAAAATAAATCGATAGGAAGGTATAGCAAAAGCCCATCGCAAGCGACGATAATATTCAACGCAACTTGTACTGTGATTTGGACTCGTTCATCACAATTTAGACTAAATTGCTTGCGCAGGTAGTCATTTTTGTCTTTGCGCAACTGATAGGACATCAGTCCATTCTGTCTGTTATTGTCAATGCGACAAGATTACGCGTGCAATAGACGACAGTACAAGTTAACATTGTTAGCGGGCCACTGCACCTCGACTGCAAGGAAAAGGCGCTCTCATGTTCAGACGTGTCGTCATCGTCGCCGGACTGGCGCGAGGACGCACTGCACAGCGAGAGGCGCGGGCGGCGCGGCGGCGGCGAGTCGTCCAGGCCGCGCTCCATGCTGGGCGCCAATATCCGGATCTCGGGAACGCTTATTTCGCTTAACTTACGGCTGGAAACACCCACCACTGTCTTACGTACGGTACCTTTTGTGTTACAATTCCAGATGACGCTGTCGCTGTATATTGTACTATAGATAGGGTAAGCACTAATAAGAATGATGCAATGGTTTTAACTATATCATGAAATGCTGTTACCAATTTTGAAAATTCAGTTTTTAATTTTAAGATTTTAAAATTATGTTGTATTTTCTAAGAAATTACTAAGATCAAATTACTACAAGGTTACTACATAGTAGTTATTTATAGCAATACAAACCCCATCTCTACTGGTGGTGCGAGTAGATTTTTGTCGATTAATTCCATGTCGCGGGTACTAGGCAGCATGCAAACAAAACACTACTTACTAATGGAACCTAGGTGGCTACATGAGTGTCTAAAAATGTAATATTTGTAACGTTGTTAAAAGCTATTCGAGTTTAAAACATTTAATTATGTACCGCAAAGAGGCAGGAAACAAGAAATGTTAGATACCTAATATTAGAATATTGGGTACACTTACAGTAGGTATGTAATTGGTACAATTAAAACATATCATTGTGCTTTTCTAGCAAATAAATTATATTCTATAAAAGAGATTTCAAGAAATCTTGCTTATTTTTCTTCATAGAAACATACTGTTTAAAACATGACAATTTAAAAGTCCCAGTTAATGGTTCAAATAAAATAAAGGATTTAAGTTTCAAGTTCTTTTTTGACAGATATGATACGTGTTAAGAACTGGAAATTTTCCAAACGATACTTACCTACAACAAAAGTAGTTTTTTTCTCAAAACCACAATACATCGTTTTTATTTTACGAGAAAATTGTAACTGCTCGTGGCTGTATATACTAACATTGATAGCAACATAGCAAAGTAAATAAAGCGGAAGACAACCGCGCCTATCAAAACATGTTTCCTAAAACGTGGTTTTAGATTAAGTTTCAGTGTGAGCACTTAGCTGTTTAAACAACGTTGAAAACTACTAAACATCTACTTATCTTTGAACTAAACATGCAGAAAGCATGGGCGTTCCTCATGCCAATTACTAACGACTACTCATACAAACTATGAGAACATTTGACAAACTCTTGAAGCTCGGAATATTATAAAAGAGTTGGCAAGTGTTCAGTGTAACAAGTAGGCAAGACCGTTACTCACTGTCTCGCTAATGTTTCTGGTAGTGGTTCCCATATCATCTGCGATCCTTCTCTTAAACCGATGCCGAAGCCCTCTTTTTCCTGAATCAAAAAAATAGTTTTAATATTTATTAAGACAGGCCAGTAGCAAGCCTGACAGGTGATCTAAACGTTCATATAAAGAATAGATCTATGGAGGATCTTCTTAAATGTGTCCTTCAGTTAAAATTTTACTTTTAATGATATTTATTTTTAACCTCAGACAATCTCATGGCAACGTATAGAATTAATTGCTTTTATTTTTACTTTTAATCAATCTTTATAAGAGGTCCTAGTAGGTGCATTTTAGCGTGAACTGTATGCCCCATCGATGCAAATACTATACAAATTATTGGTCATTTAACTTGACTAAAACAAATCGTAGCAGCCACTCGCTTGAATTAAATATTCATCAACTTGCTTCATACCTTCAAAATTTTCTTTTCAACGGAAAGCGTCTTCGATACGTATCGATAATCTCGAGAATACTTCATCAAGTGTCGTGTGAGTGACACTAGGAAGCTCGATACAAATGCCCACCCCGTCTCTGCTAATGCCTTTATTTTGTCCACAAAAGTATCTGAAACAAGAAAACTGACTAAAGTCAGGTCCGATGAAAGTCGCACTTGCTCGGCTTCTTCGCATGTTTCACGTGTTGTTGGGAATACAAGAAATTATTGGTTAACGGATTTTTGTTCCTGTAGGCTTACTCTTGAACAAAATCGAGAATGAGATTTGAATCGACTGCATGTATGACTACAGCGATTGACATGAGGTGGCCATACAAATGAAAACGTAAATTACCAAATTTTAAAATATAAAAAAACTCGTTAATTCTATAAATAAATGTCTTCTTATATTTATTGGAATTGAAACTGGATCGGATGTACATGTAATGTCGATTCCAATCTCATTCTCGATTTTGTTCAAGAGTAAGCCTACTGGTCTGACTGTTCGTGAGCGTGTTTATATGTACATAAACACCTATAACGTAGTCACTATGAATCATAGTAAGGGAATGGTAAGTTTTAATAATAATAATAGCATGTTAATAACTGTTAGTAGTTACTATAGAAAATTTATTAATATTTTAAACAGTTTATGATAACTTTGATGTTGAATAAAGATGGATACGGATTCAGTATTTATATGAGATGGTTTTAAATTCACTTCATATAAAAGTGTGTTAGTATTGCAATCAAATTATAAAGATATTTCTTAACTTGACCAACCTGGTTCCGGTGCGAATTCATCCAACTCCGTCATCGGTCCCATATCTTGTTCCGTCGGCAGCGTATCAATGGGACCAGCCATGGGCGGCTGACGGCGAAGCTAAATAACACCAGTTTTTATTGTAATAACAAAATTCTAAACCAAGTTAGGTTGAAGAAAGCAAAAAAATAAATATGCAAAACCATGATCATCTAGTACAAAAAAAAACTAAATAATTATTTTTGAAGTTTTAGCAAAAGGTAAGGTTAGTACGTAAAACAAAACACATACAATCACACATAAAATAAAAACAAAAATAGGTGCATGCAAACTCCCAAACAAAAGTACAAGCAGCATTGAATAAATATGTTATAGATAGTGTATATCATAAAATGAAAAAAAAAAAACAAGAATTCGAGCTAGCGATCAAATGTCAATGTCGTGTACAATCCGTCCAAGGATAATTTTTAGTTTCGTCATTCAAATAATTACATATACACTCGAAATCATTAAGATTGCCAGTGTAATAAATGTATCGTGAGCCCGAATTCAGACCAATCATTCGGATATCCGAATGCGGGCAAATGACCCACTGTAATTGGGTTTAGTTCTGCCTAAACTAACCAACATACATCAATATTTCTCCCATTTTTCGAAGTAATAGTAATGATTATAATAAGGAAAGATACGTTTAGGATATATTATTATTGCCGGATAGTAATATAACACATTTGGCATATTGAAGTTCTGTGGGCTGACTCGCTTCGGCAAAACTAAGCTCAATTGTACCTTATGGGCTTCCGTATAGTCGCACGTGTTTAGCACGCTTAACGTGTGTTCGTAACAGGCAGTGCGCACGATGCGGTACGCTTACATATCTACATTATCTACCTACCAGAAAAGGGATGCGCTGCGAACTCATCATATATATCAATCCATTCATTATCTTTAAAAATTCGAACGCAAGACTACGAAATCTAAATATGGCCGCAACAACCGCGGAAGCAGCACGTACGTATTTTGAATCAAAAACACGAAGATAACTGAAGCGCATAGTTTTCTTGGTATTTATGTGGTACTTACTTATTACGTGTAGGCTTGCAAAATACGTGTGACTTAGCGGAATTCATTATACCTGTATCGTGTTGTTCCATAATGAAAACGCCGTACATACATACCAAGGATATTGGCACCAATGAAAACCTATTGTGGATAACATTGGTGTGCTTTAGGGATTTTTTACCTGCGGGTAGGAGATCGGATCGCTGAGGGAGGCGCGTCTGGTCGACTGAAAGTTGGGCATGGAGGATCGGCGGAGAGACACGGCGTTCTTCAAGTCCGTCTTGAACATCGTGGACAGCAGCTGATCGGCCCACGCGACACAATCGTAAGCTCACAGGCACTCGAATTTAGTACACGTTGCTTTAGCTAAGCCTAACCTACCCATCCCTTACTAATACTTAAAGCAGATAAGTGTCGATTCGGACATATTTTCCGAATCGTTAAGATTGACCGTTACAACTATTATATTACCACAACAGTTACAACGTGTACTAATTCGAGAGCATGATAGTGCAATAATTAATACCGGGCATTATGGTTAGTCACCTTGAAATACAACAAATAATATTCCCTTTACTTCTATACTAAATCGGAGAGCTTGACATTCCGCTTTATCTAAAAGTATCCAGGGTAAGCGAACATGCGGGAACACCCAAGACGTAATGTAAAATAACAATCACCAATAAATACTTCTAATATAGATGCTCAAACATGCTTATTACCAGAACACAGTACGCTATTATAAACAGGCGCGGATACAAGGGGGGCAATGACTACGATTCCCCCCGGCTCCTACCAAACTGTCTCTAAATTAGAAACAGAGCAGGGTTTTTACCAATTTTGTTTATGTCTGACTAGTAAACTAAGCTATAAATCGTCGTCATTATTGATACCTTTGAACTTATTAGAAAAGGACCTCTTCCCAAAAGCAAACTATTGTCGCTGAGTGAAAATGTAGAAACTGCAACCCCCTCCCCCCTCTTAAGCTAAATCCTGGATCTGCGCCTATTTATAAAACATTGCCTTTCTCAGTATCCTATGAAATTTCTCAATTCAGCCTGGTGTTCCCATAATTTTGTGTTATTAATGTGGCTAAAAACGCTACTAAAATGTCCGAAAATTTGATTACAAGCACTTGTTTGTGCATTGTGATAGGCGCAAGCACGAATACTGATGACAATGTTCTATTAGATATAGCATAACCCTGTAACCCATACA
This sequence comes from Hoplodrina ambigua, assembly GCA_949774945.1. NCBI lineage: Eukaryota > Metazoa > Arthropoda > Insecta > Lepidoptera > Noctuidae > Hoplodrina > Hoplodrina ambigua. Next base: position 4,898,014 of record OX458969.1, on the reverse strand, counting down.
TCACAGAGGCGAATACCTTCACCCACAACACTTTATAATTATGGTAACTAGCAGGACTACGGAAACAAACCGATATCTTAATCTTTGCAATAGTGCATGAGACAGACAGTACTTTCAAGTACGAGTTTATCGTTAGACTCGTTTTATAGGCGAGGTTATTTGTCTCATTTAAATAAGGCAGTGCAAGAGAGGCAAAAACCATAGTCCCGCTGATTACCCCAAGTAGAACCTTGATTGTCACAAAATAACTGACCATGCCAATTCCCATTTCTCTGGGTGCGTCCTCGTCTGAACTCGATTCGTCATCTTTAATGTTCTGAATTTCCGTATCGTCGAACTCGTCGAACATGTAATAGTCCCCAGAATGTACAGCTGTGAATAGAAAAATATATGAAAAAACACCATATTTCAACAAAATAGGCGTAACTGTAAGCAATAATTTATTTATTAACAGTTAAATAGACATAAAAAGTTATATTCAACTTTTTATGTCTGTTAAATGACATTCAATTAATTTATAAAAAAGTTAAAGCAAAAATCTTCAGTTACGCCTATTTGGATAAATTGCGTTAAGCCCTGCTACATCGTTATATTGAGCAAAAGCTTTTAATAATAAATGTGATGCTAAAGATATTCTGTTGAATTTCATGCAAAGTAGATAGTAATAAACATAAAAATAATACATCGGAATAGTAAAAAAATATAATACTACATCAGTTGAGCAATAATTTTATAACTAAAAGTATAATTATCGGTACAAAATGAGTAAAACAAAACAGTGTTATTGCAGACACATACATGCAACATGTACATAATGAGGTTAGAGTTATAATTATAGCAGTAGCATGCAGACATTCGACTATGGCATAATCAGGCGCACAAACACAAGTAAAGCCGACAACCGGCGCATTCTGTCTTAGGTTTTTATTTACAACATTCAACTGTTATACAAAATTTACAGGTTTTATACAAAATCTATAAAAAATAAGACAGTTCCCGCCATAACGATGCAATTTGCCTAAATACCATCACCGACAAGCCGAGGAGGGGTTAGTAACGCATTACGATTCTATAGCGAGCCTGGTTCATGAACTTTACCCTTTTGATGGCTTGTGGGCGGCTTATACGATGGTCTGTCCCGCACTACAAGAAAAAAGCATTACTCAACAGCAGCTCGCACACCATCCGAATTTATAATAGAGGGACTTAACACTAACGAGTATTAATAGTAATCACTTTAAACAGTTAACCACCCAAAATCAGGAAATGGTTAATAAAGCTGGATCTGGTAGTTATAGACATGGACAGCTGGTCAAGACATGAAATATGCGGCCTAATATGACTTCCACGAAACTAAGTCAATTTAAAAGTACTTGTCGACTATATCGTTGTAATTCGAAGTTCATGAGGCCTGTAACACAGTTAACATAATTAGCGTCTATTTTACTATAGTCAAATGAAATAAAAAAGAGTATTTTGGCATGTAAATAAATGACTAAGTTGGAGTCATTCATTTACAATAAGAAATGTCATGTCTTCATGTTAAGTTTGATCGACCAGCGCAGTGTGATAGAAACAAAATAACAAACACCTCCCAAGCCCGAGAGAACGCCACGAACATTTACCTTCGTGTCTCTTAGTGTACTCGCGGCGTTTTCTCAGTCCTTCAGAACCTGACTCTATTCCTAGACAGGAGGGAAAAAAAATGTATAAAAAAGTTCACAACAAAAAAAGTATGCTTTACATTTTATACAAAGTGCGGCAGTCGGTGTTATGTTCAACGGGTCGTGATTCAACAACAAAAGCCCGCTGCGACACGCGTCACACGGCACAAAGGCGGCGCGGTGAGGTTACATTCGTGATGCGACTGCGGCTCGGTGCGGCACGACACCACGGACTGGCGCTGCAGCAAGCTGGAGCTGGCAGCCGTCTGGCGGCGCCGGATCGGAGGCGGAGAGAACACCGGGTACGATTCTTCTGGGCTAGGCGCGCGCGGCAGTAGTTCTGATGACGGCGGGGACTCGAACGAGATCCGGCGCGGCTCCAGGTAAGCGTCGAGCGATACGGTCATGAGGGCTGAGGAGGGCGAGGGAGGACCGGCTTGCGAAGTGGGTAGGCTGGGTGCCGATAGGATCGGGAGGGGCGGGAGGGGCGAGTGACGTGAGGGTGAGGGCGGCGCCGAGGGCTCGCTGAGCGGTGTGTGGAAGCCGCGCGGCGACGCGGGGCTGTCGGGCGTGTGGTAGCCGCGCGCCGAGTGCGAGTCGGCGTGCACCAGCGGCACCTGCTCCGACTCGCCCGCCACCGTCTCCTCCTCCTCGTCTGCTCCAGGAGTGCGCGAGGAAAATGGTCACGGAAATATTACCCCATAGAGATCGACAGTCGCTTCTGACTTTCTATTTTTGATGACGTAAACTTGTCCCGAAATTTTTCAAAATAGACACGTTATGAAATTAAAATAAAGTTGCGAGGCGATCATTTTTCATATTGTTTAATTATTTTACCAAAAATAAAAGAAAAATTAGGTTCCTCAAAGTAAATATTCATTCATACAATGGAATAAGTACCAGTTTGACCAACTTAAGATTCGATAAAATATTCAGTCTAGTAACGTGTACCAATAAATAAAATACAACTTTAAAAACATACCTATATCGTGATGGCGCGGTTCCTTGGTCAAGGCGCCTTGAACTTTTTTCTGGTGTGCTTTTATTCTTTCCATTTTTTCCTTGATTTTCTCTAGAATTTTAGACTCTTGATCCTCCTGTAAATTCATTTGTTTCAAACGGAGCTCCTCTATTAATTCTGCGCCTCTGCAAGTGTACAACATATCTCATCAAAAATGTTATTCTCCGTTTGGTTGTCCTTAAAGTTTCAAAAGTAAAAGCATTTACTAAAAATTTAAAAATAGTTAAAATGTGTCTTGCAAAATGTTTTGCTAGACACATTTATAATAAATATAACAATATAATGGCTCCATAGTATTATCCTCCCAAAGTATTATCAATTAAAAAAGTAAGTAAGTCAAGTTTGACAAAAATATATTAAAAACATAGAAATTAGTATCTAGATGTAATGGTAATGCTTTTCCGCATTTAAAAGTCAATAGGAATATTTTGGTAATTCAATTTAATTATTTTGCAATTTTGGCTTCTGCCCGCAACTGTATCTGTGAAGACTTAAACCAAAGTCTTAAATTATTCCATGGGAACACAAAAACGGGATAAATATGTTTAAAATGAATAGATGTAACGGTGAAATTTTTAGAAATTCTTGGCTGTAAGTTATATGTAAGAGGCGCGTCACTGTCTCCTGTTTTTTTAATTAGGTGCTTTTATTTTAAGTTATTAACGAAACTTGATCTTTCATAAATTTCTGCAAAGCTTATTGAAACAACACCATTCAGATCTATCTTAAATACTAGTAATTATTATCAATATCATTGATTAAAATTTATTTTCATACTTCAATTAAAAATACCCTGCCATACAAAGCCAGTGGCTAATGGCATTACCTTGAAGCGAGCACGGTTGTAGCTTTGCTTTCGTCTATGACTCTATAAAAGTAGAAACTGTGAAAGAGCCTTCGCTGCAGGATGAGGAAAGCAAAGCAAACTCCGTCCCACGCTAAGCCTATATCTTCTTGGGGAACAGAACAGGCTGCTTCCTACAAGAAAATAAAAATCGACATCAGGTATTATTACAGCCCGCCTGTATTCCAAATGGGTAGGCAAAGAAACAACTATTTTCTTTTTTTTTGGGCAATTCTTAATTTGAATTGCTGCCTGTGACGACTATATAATGTCGTGCCCACCGAAGTTTACTTCCAATATATTATTCTCTTACCCAAATACGGTTCACTTACTTTAGTATACTGCATCTTAAGAAACCTCGCTATATTTCCACCGGCGAACTTGTCAACACATCCAATACCAAGGAGCTGGACCAGCCAGCACGCATGTTCTTGCATCACCGAGCTAAAGATGCAACCAGGGATCTGTAGCAGGGTCTTCACTACCACCACTACTACGTTGTAACGCACCAGCCACGACCACCTGACATTGTTAATCAAGGTAAAACGTTAATAAAATAGTCGTCAAGCACGTTCGCCGTATTTTCAATTGTCAAAATTTAAATTTCAATTGTCAATTCATCAAAATTTACTATCACAGCGTATGATTTAGTGTCAATCATTAATAACAGTTTAAGTGACAGGCGGTTGACCATACAAGCCATCCATCATGTTTACAAACCACACCACAGAGTAAACATTGGAAAACCAAGTTAACATTTTCAAGCCTTCACTTACCATTTTAATATAGAGCTTTTGGGGCGCAAATAGAAGTCGGTTCCTTGCCACAGGAATATGAATGAGCCGATGAGGTATCCCATAGAGAACAGATTCACTCGATTGGTGCCGGTCATAAACATTATGGCTAGCGTTACCCATAGCATTCCCAAGAACACCATGCGCTTGATAACGTCAAGCCATGACCTGTAATCAACAAAAACAAAAAAAAAGTTGGTAAATTAAAAACGCATATTTAGTCTAGACACTACTCAAGTAAAGAAAAATGAACCAAAACCGCATCCAAATTGGATCGTTCGTCTGTGAGCTAGCTACGATGCCACAGTCACACACACAGAAACGTCGTTAAACTTACAATACCCTTCTGTGTGGTTCGGGGGTTATAAAAGGTCAGTTTTACACACGGTAAATTATTAATTTAAGTGTAATTATTAACATCGTGTAAATTAACGTACCCGACATGACTAAGGAAATCTGGTACAGGGTTAACGAAGTTAGGCGTCTCCCAATTATTGCCAATGTTTTCACTGTTCGATCCTCCGGCATAATTTGCACCCTCAGTTTTTTCCACACGGAATACTTTGATTTGTCGAGTAGCGAACACCAGTAGGAAGTAGTCGAAGATGAGCTTGTATGCATGCGGTGGCGACGCCGCATACGGAAGGAACATCCATGTACGGATATGTTTCATTTGCTGGAAAATATCGCTTTGTATTTTAACAATCTGATTTAGCCAACAGTAAGGAAGATGCAAATTTTCAACCTAAGTGGTCTTCAAAAGCTAGATATGTATTATCAACTTTATACGGTTTACAACTACATTGTTTACAAAGTGTATGCTTTTTATCACCATCTAGCTCTATAGCAAATTATTCTTTAACAAAAATTATCAAACGATGCCTGTGTGAAAAATCTTTTGCTGGTCTTGCTGGTGAATTAGAGCGTGCAAAATAATTCAAATTACCTTTTCAGTCTTTCATATCAAAGGAAAATTCCTGTAAAGTTACGCTGACCAACAAAGTAGTCATAAAGCTGATGAGCCACCTTTTATGTGATGAATACCAAAAGTTAATCTAATGTACGTGTCAAAAGTTGTCCAGCAATGGACGTCTATCGGTTTATATTGATAATAATGACACGCCAAAACTACATGATCGAACTATTGGATTTTAATGTTGTGATTACAATACAAATCTACATTTATTGTAAATATTCTCACCAAAAAGATTAAATAGGTGTAGCGCAGCTAGGAACGGGAAAAATAAAGGGATATAAATGAAAAAGGAAACGATTCATATTGGTTTCCTATTCTTAATGCAACATGAATCAGTCTTGAGTCACACATTATGTCTCTTTAAGTTTTTCAATCGGTCAATTGAAACATTTGGGGAAAGTGAATTAGGGTTAAGGATTTGGATTAGGGTTCCGTAGATACTAGCCACCATTTTCTATTATCGTATAAACATATCTATAGGAAAAGTTTTTTATATTATTACCTCCTTCTAAAAACAATATGTTTAGAAAATATTTAATAATTCGTTTCGGACGATTAAAAATTTCTGAGGCGCCATTGCCATGACTATTAATCATCATAATATTCTTTTCCAGTCTGAACTAACGACAACAATATGTCTGGTATTAAATCTCTTTAACACACAATGTTTTGGTTTACTATAAATTACTTACTTGATCATCGGCCTCCCAGGGGTATGTAATGCATAATTGTGGCAGGAAGCCCACGGCTATCATATACTGTATTGGCACGAGGACAGTAATGCAAGCAGTAAACGCGCACCACAACCTGGACTGGGTTTTACGACTAATCGATACAAGAGCTAGAAGCCAACCCGCGTACAATACCGCGTATAGGTCCATTCGAGAACCAATTACACCCATCAGACACATCATGGTTATCTGTAATAAATGAAAGATTTTTCTTGTAAGTGTTTGTGCAATAAAAAGCAACAATTGAAATCTCTTACAAGGCCAGACACTCGAAACAGCTTTGTTGCTTTTAATACAAAAATTCCTTACGCTTGTCGATAAATAATATACGAAAATTACAAATAAACAAACTGACCTCGACGCCAAACTTATAAAATCCATAGTTTATCAAATACTTGATACAGTGGACCAAGTCTTTGTCTGCTTCCTTGCGTGTCACCTCAGGAAATATAGTTTTCAACTTTTCTTTTGGTATTACCCCGGATGATCTAAAATGATGATGGAAAATAGGTCATAAAATTAAATAATAGTAAAGGATTGTCTCATATCGGAAGGAGGTAATAAAACAATCACAGTAACAACACGCGGAAGTTGATATGGCACATGGAGTATTGACATCTATCAGACATGTACAAGTATACTATAAGTGACAGAGACAAAGCGTTACCCGATACCCGAACTCTTTCTAAAACTCTGTGTCACCTCAACAACTGCGTACTGTACTTGTTAAATGAAAAATTTCATACCTGAGCGATTCTTGTCTATATGACACCAGAGAAAAGAAAGTGAAAACAGCTAGAAGACCGATGTATCCCTTGAGTATAGTCACTAGTGGTTTTTGTGCTGTAGCCTTTACAAACCCTACCCATTCAGCATTGTTAAATATGGTACTGTTCAAGGTACCGTTTGTATAATCCTGAAATCAAATAATATTATTTATTTGTTTATTTATTAGGATTCCCAACGTAAGATATACACAAATCAAAACATAACAATAATCAACAAAAGGTATAATATAGGTGTACTCCTTCACTTATAGGAGACCACAGCATGCACAATAAGTTAACAACTAGTTAAGTATATAAAATATCAATCGATATTTCACGTATACACAGTACATTCGTCGATTCTGTACTTACGTTGTTCTCCGAACAGCTGACTTCAAAAGTGGAATGTTTGATGTAATCTATCTGGTAGACCATCTTAGCCATGAAATAGACACTTATTAGTGCCGAAATAAGAAGTACACAAACGCGTTGTTTCCCTGAATTAAGCCACAACGCTGGAGCGATCATTATCATGATGGGTACATGCATTGCGCACACCTGTAATAATGCAAATAGTTATAGTATACCAGCCTGCAAATATTCCATTGCGGCCTATTCTCATTCTTGACATGTTCAAGTCCAGCAGTGGACTTTTAGTTCGCATGATGGACTATGATGATTTTTTTCAGTCAAATAAGATAAAAGCATTAATCAACAATGCGTTTTAAAGTAATAAGTTTCAAAATATTATAATTATTACTGCTTTAGCTTTTTATCTGCTATAGCAATGTTGATCATTTAGAACAAAAGTATATTTCATAGGTCAAGTCATAATTTAAATTACAAAGTGTAGTTTACTAACGTTCATAACGCAGAGTAGCATTAAAGAAATGAATACAATCTTGATGAGATGTATGTCGAGATACATGAAGATTCTGTCTATAATCTCTTGCGCAGTCTGCTTAGAGGCGTGGTAGGTACGTTTGACTAGCGACCACAGCACCGTGGACGACCGTGAGCGTGAGTGCTCGTTCACACGAGACATCGATCTGTTGACATTCCTGCAACCAAGGTCGAAGATCAAGGTTAGGAAAAAATATGACGAATTGCAGTAAAAAATTGTAATATACAAATATAGAAACAACGCTGCAAATCGCAAAAACAAGAAAATTTTGCGGGTAGCCTTGACGGGTCCATTTTTACTAACCTTTGAGAATGTGTCGCGGTAGGAGCTGGCATTGAAGACAGCTCGTTGGATTGATCCGCTTCTGTACCGGCTTGTGACCGTGGGTTTGTATCTTCAGAAGGCAGTTGTGGTAACTAAAAATTATTTGTAAAATTTACATATACCTGCTACTACTACTGGTTTGAATAACATCGTAATTATTACATAGAATTCAAACTATTACAGCAAATTTAGTAAAACTTCACGTGCTTTTGGAGAACGGTATTACACTACCAGCTTCCAAACTAAGGGCCTATATTAAGAAATTCCGAAAAAACTAAAAAAAGGTTCTGCCCGCTTAGGCAATCGACTAAACCTTTCGCAGTCGAGCTTGTGAATATTTTAAGATTAAAGAGCACTTACTGTACTCCAGTGTAACACTCTAAGGAAATAGTCGAAAAAACCACGACCACATGTAACATGTTACATTACATTGAAGTGCCACAATGATAATTTTTTCACTTATACTTACGTCATCTCTCATCGTGGATGCTCCATCTTGACTTGGTTTAGCCGACTCTCGTCGAGTAGGAGCTAAGCTATTTGACCTATTAAAGAAAAAACATCAACATTTAAACAAGAACACCATCGTTTTTTTGTAAGCCAGATCTACACCTGCATGCGGATTTATGGGTTATTTATGACGCCTTTAGATACTAACCTCGTTTTTGGGTCCGATAACGCCATAAAATCTTTATGGAAATAATGAACTTGCAATATTGTAATTATAAGAAATGATGTGGGTGTTAACAGTTTCACGAACAGATCCGCTGGGTTATATGGCTCTAATCCCAAATCTTGTTGTCTGAAATCAAAAAGAAAAGTTTTTAGAATATTCAATCTAAAAAATAAGTTTATTGCATTATTATTTCATTTATTTTACTTACAAACTCTCGTTGATTAATAAATACTGCTCAATTATCTTCGAAAAGTTGTCGAATTGATAAATGTATATTAAAATAAGATTTATCATTGAGTATATGATGACTACTATCCAAAACATGTACATCAATTTTCGCCACCAATAAAAACTTATCTGGAAACAAAAGATGAGTTTTATAGCAGATGTTTAATACTATCAGAAAAACTAGTACGAAAAAAGCGTTTATAAAGACGTATAAATGTAAAAGACAGTAAATATCTTTCTATTTACCTGGAACATGAGTATGAACGCGAGGAACAGAAACATGTAAATGATTCGAAAGATGGTCATGCGTTCACCGGTGATGCCGATCACAAACAGCATGATGACCACGACATAGATCCAATAGCGAGCGCACAGTGCTTTCAGCATCTCGCCGAGCACGCGCATAAGGTGAGAACGACGCTCCTCTTCGCGCCTCGCGTCCAGAACTAATCATCACAATAATATTGTTAGAAAAAAGTTTATTGATAAAGCTAAACTCCATGGTTACTGAGGACTAACTTATATTCTTGACAACGACGTCCTTCTACAGTATGAATATTTTCATTTAATAATGTCTAGCTCTACAAGTTCTCTTGTCTCTTCTAGGAACAGTTTACGTAGAAAATATGTTTTTGATAGATTAGATTGAACTTTTCAATGTGCGTAAATATAGGGGAGTGCAGCTACAGTAGGAAAATGAACGTGTTAATAAGAATTAATCTAATAAAAGAAATTGTCGTGATAGTTAGTAAAAATCAGCAGAGGTGTTTTAATATTAATTAATACAAGTGAGGTTTTTCTGATAGGACTTCAAATCACTAAAACATTTTTTTTTTATGGTTAGTTATCAAACCCGTTGATTTATGAAATCTTACGAGCTTCTAACAAAACGACGATTTTTGGAGCACGTAAGTAATGAAAATTTGGTGCTGAAGGAAGACTGCATTTATTGGGAAAAGATTCGTTTTTTTTTTTTAAATAATTTATTGTGAGTTTTATGACTCTTGACTACATTTCGCCCTGAAGTCCTATCTTAAAAACAACTTGTACCTATACCGAATAATAGAAATGTCGCATGTTTTTTATGAGTGAGATTTGAAACGACAGGACGAGATTTAAAGTTTTGATCGGTAACAAAAATTTGAGTAAAGAGGAAGGGAAGAGAAAAGTAAAGAGAGTTTTAACGGAAATAAAGAAGTATAAGAAACATAACCGAATGTGGAAAACAATTATATACAGACAGGGATTAAAAATGGCGGCACACCTACTTTATCATTTGCTTGCTCACCACACGGTGATAGCACTCGCAAGACAATAGCTAAGCCGCCATTTCTAATCCCGTTCTTTAAATCAACGTGTGGAATTTAGAATCATTTGATTACCGTTAATCAGACCTTTCCCATGATAGAGATAAAATAGAAAACAATTTATTATATCTTAAAATTAATAAACAAATAAATTAAATATTCCTGCTGCCATTTTTTAAAATTTCTTCACCAAGAGTATTAACAACTATCATTAAAATTTTAAAACTAGTAGCCCACCGGTATCTAATACAGGCCATTATGCCATTGGCCGTTTCGACTATCGGTGCGAGCCAAGTCAAGATACTTAATTTCTCATCTTTGTCAGGTTCCACAAGGTTCTCGTTATGCGAGTACGTCAACAATCATTTCGCGACGCTCTGATCGATCATTACGGTAGGGTCAGGTTTAGGCAACAATTATAGACCTGTCAGTGGCAATAGAACTGTCAGAACACAACGTGATTTTCGGTAGCCGGAGCACGTTCTACAAGATTATAATTTAGCGTACCCAGGATATAGCCACCAAGAGGTTTACAACGGGCCCAAATAGGTTAAAAGCGTCCGTAGAGTGTTCTCGTTCTGTCAACAATCCGCTATCAATAATATCTATTAATATAGATCCACCAGAACAGGGTGAAGCCCTGGTCCACTAAGACCATATCTTGGTGCATCTCCTCATCGGCTTTATTGAGGTCCCTGAGGCTGCATATGATTTGGCAGTTAATAAGCGACAAATACGTCCGCGGGATTAGATTCTTATTTAAGTCATAAATCCAAGTCAGGTATAAGGTTTATATTCACCACTTGCTGCAGTTGATGCTGTCAGTTGTAAAGGCGCTGCCATGTCCGCGATGACTGCCGACTGTCGTCGCTGGCGCATGTCCTGGACGCGCTGGCGCAGCGTCACCCAGAACATGCATGTGAACAACGACTTGATTAGCAGCGGCACGCAGGACTCGCCATACACGCGGCCCAAACCTATTTGGCGCAGATTCACCTCCTAGAACAGAAACATCATCGTGTCAGTCGAAAGATAACTTCAAAAAAGCCAGCAAAAAAATCGCCATCAAACGCCGTCTTCGAAGTTCTGTTTACTTAGAAGTTTCATAATGATAAATCTCAATATTACTTTGCTCTCTATATTACTATCTCTCTCATCTCTATCTCAAAATTCTATGAGGTCCATTCTGGGACTTGGGCGCTTGCCATCATATATATCGGGGTAAGTCTTCATGCATCAACAACATGTATTTTAATTATCAGACTTACAAAAATCATAGAATATTTACTTAATTATATATTTCTTCTAATTCTTTTTTTAGTTTCTGTCTTATGTAGCTCTAAATTATAACAGTTAAACATGAAAAATAAGCCGCGACGCGTTTTGAGGCCGCCTATTTTTATGCGAATGATATAATAAAATCTTTTGGACGCGCGGTCGCCATTTGCAATGACGTGCACGGCTAAAATTAAATATGGTGTCCATTTTCAAATTAGAACGGCAATTTACTTCAAGTTTTCCTTCTTCAACTAAAGTTGGAGTTATGTATGCACAAGCTGCTGTTAAGATATTATTTATTACCTACACGTTAAAATGAGAATAATTATATTTGGAGTTTCCTCCAATATTTTCCTATTATAATCTCATCAGTTAAATAAAAAATTGGTTAAAACTAGTATACTCGATTTTATAACTGCGATAATAATTATACTAACCGTGATATTACTAGGCAGCTCAGTCTCGAGCAGGTTCATGCCGTATATGTACTGTGCTATGAGCAGCAGCATGGCGTAGACGACGAGCACAGGACTGGTCTTGAGCATGAACCCACGCTGGTCGTGACATAGCCAGACAATATTGGCCCACATCAAGAAAACGAAAGTCAGCCACGAATGGAACATTATACTCCATGCCATCATCGTGATCGTCGTAGCTATATACGATGACCTGCAAATACCAAATTATATCACATAACATCCTCTCCTACATACATCTACTCCATAAAAAAGGGGTGGGCGCAGATAATTATAATACCTACACCCACATTTCGCCGGTGTTTTTATCAATCCCATGTAAGTTAAGGAAAGCCTATTGCCATTAAACATAAATCCAGACTCCGAGCGAGGGAGTTTTCCTGAAAAAAACCAACCTTCGTCGGAGTTGAAGTACTCGCGCATAAGATCATTAGACTAATGGAATATAATTCAATATTAATTTTAACGGAGCACAATGCTCGCTCCATGTTATTTTTTTCTGACTGTTTGGTATACTTGACACACGCATCTAAGAATTAATTTATCCTTAACGCAATTGTAATTATATTCTTTGATGCTGACCTGACTAGAACTTGGAACAATTCGGTGATCGCTGTTATAAAGTCATCCATCAAGGAAGGTTCAGCTACTTCTATTGCAGATTCTGTAATAAATATGTTTTATTGTTTTTAAATAATTAATATTTTTTGTCATATCCCTTAACATAATTATGAATTACTTTCCTAAATCACAAATTACTATTCTACTTAGAATTATTCGTTTGTGAGTTCAACAAAGTTCCCTTAGATGATCCGTATTCTCTATAGGGATATAAAGGTCATAAACAGAAGACGCTTTATTTAAAAATTTGATTGAAAAGCCGGCCGGTTAGTTAAATTAGGCCGGATACCGGCTAACAGCCCGATGTTCATTTCTTTTCTTAGTAACATACAATTGTAACTTGTTTCGTTTGTACTTTAACATATAATAATGGAGGATTACCATCTTCCTGAAGAACGACGGAACCCGTGGAGTCTTGTCGCATTTGTCTCGTTGCAGACCTGATCGGAATATCAGACCATCGTTTTGATGGATTCTCGCGTATTAGCTGTTTAAAAATGTCAGAAACAGTTTATAAACTTACAGGTTTATCTTAATAACAAGCTAATATCAAAGATGGTATGGAATATGGTCAACCCAAATCGAGCATTTTTCATTGATTAGTTGATAATAAACAGAAATTAATGCAACAGAAATTGAGTTGAAAATTGTAGACTTGAGAAGCTTAATTGCGTGCAAGATAATAAATGCAGCGCGGAGTAACATTTTGTTTTCACACAACTTTCAACCCTGTTTGTGTTGTCTTTAAATGAATTATCAATTAATAAAATTATGCTCCTTTTGAGCTGACTCTTATTTGTAAGTTTAACTTTAAAAGCTTTCCAATTTATACTACATATTTATAAGACATTATTATGTAAATCCTAAATCAGTTTAGATAATTTGCTTACCAAAACGCCAGTCTGGCAGCAAAGTAAAAAAAAAAGTATAAGTATAAATCTACTTCCAATAAAATTTAATTCTCATTTTTGTAGTTTTTAAAATTCAGACATAGGTATCTAAAATGGTCTATTTGTAATAAATAATTTGGCTTTAGAAACAAATTGACTGAAAATAAGATATATTTTTAACGGTAGTTATACTATACAACAAACATCGAAAAACACATAAATAAACCATGCAGTAGATACACATAGGCTACGTGATAATTGCCAACACACAACATAGAGTATTAGTGGATGTGCCAAGCCGTACACAAGACGCGTGCTACATCGATGAACTGTTCCGACGTTAAATGTGATAGATAACAAAGCATTGTTTTTAAATTTTCCAGTTATAAATAGGTTTTTTATTTTCCGTCTGAATCCGAACCAAGAAATATGAGAAAGAAATATTATTAACTTGTAATAATAACAGGTAAAAAAAAAAAAAATTGCAATAAGCGCTATCTAAAGAAAGGTATTTCTTGGTTTGAATGCACACGAGGTTTCCCACAAACACATAACAGAAATAAAACAAAAGAAGGTACCTACAGGATCGGTCTCTCTGGCTTCATTGCGGCGTGCTTGTGAATGTGTGTATGGACTACCCTATAAAAGAACGAAAGCTGGTTGCAAAAACAAAAGGACAATCGGCAAAAACGTATGAAAGTTAGTCTAAGAACCAAATTAAACGGGCACCTCACATATGTTGTTAGATAGGTATTGTATTGTATAATGTAATTGCTATATCAGATTATTTCAAATCGCTGTGTGAAAAATGTGCGTGTGTTATGTATGAACCAAAGTACTACTTAAAGTAACTTTTAAAATCTCTGTCTAATGACATAATTATGTGTTGTTGTTACAAGTTATTGTAATAAAATAAGCCTAAGGCATTAAGTCCGCCTTTGTACCTTTTTGTTGCATAAAGTTTAAATAAATAAATATAATACCTTTCTAATGACATATATGTGTGGTTGTTATTGGTTACCTAAACCGTTAAGTCTGGTTCTCTTTTAATTACAACAAACATTTGATGTGCCAAACTAAATCAAAATCCAAATCCAATCCTGTGTTTAGCAGAAGCGCGCGTGTTTTATCTTCAGTGGTTGTGTGAAAACCATTTTTAGGTAGGTATTTATTTACATATTATCTACAGGAACGTGCCATGCAGTTACGAACACTAAGAAGTACTAACCAAACTAAAAAGTGAAGCCAATTTACAATGTAATCAGAATTCTTAGTACTCTACCAAAGTACAATTTCTTAAACTGTTAAGTAGTACTTAACAATTTAATACATCAATAATTAACATATCAAGGAATATTTTCAATATCTACATGAGAGTCTGAACCTAAATACAAGTGATGCAAATAGCTACTGTTTAAATAACAAAATGATTGCGTTAACGCTGACGGATTTAGCAACTATACTGGATTCATTATAGTCTGGAACGGAAAGAAAACTAAAATATTTACACTTGTATTAAGAATCAATGTAAGACCCAATTATTGTTACAAAAAAAAACAACATGTGCAATAATGAATAAGGGACGCGTGATTAATTGTCGCAAGCTTACTCGAACTTTTTTAGTGGCGCTCTTCCACGTGAGGCGACGGTTGCCGCGGCGGAAGGATATGCCGCGCGTCAGGGAACCGTTCAGCTTGCCCTCTTCTAAGCCGGATAGGGCGCTCTTTTTTTTCGCCTATGTTCCCAGTTTGATAGCACAAGAAATATAAGTTGCTCATGACTATTATACGGCTCTAGTTAATAAAAGAGTTCGATGACAGCTGTTCGGATTATTAGTAAAAACAATCTTAAACAGTTGACTTGCTTGGAGTTGAGGTGTATTCCAATACAAAGACATGGTTGTTTTTACTAATATCCCATATCACTGTGTCATTGTTTATTAATAATTAGAAATTATTAGTGTTAATTAGGAGTAAAAGCATATATAGACGCATTTACTACAATTAGTAGGCATATTTTAGCATTTACAAAATTACCTACCAATACCAATCTCATATTATTTTAAGAAGCATAAGGTCAAGATAGAAATCATTGTATCAAAAATCATTAGTTATAATTAGTCACGATAGAAATAATTGTTATTAAATCACAATACTAAACTACTAAGGACATTTTTATTCACAGATACATACCTTGGGTTTAAACAGTTGTCCGGTCTCAAGTGCGAGAATGAAATAAGTGACTAGTATGACAAAAGGGCTCGCTAGCGTTGCCCACATATGGTCATCTACCACTTCGTATGTAAAAAGTAATTGGTTTGTTTCGTTGATAACTACTAATTGTGTTAAGCCAAAGTACCTGGAAATATTATTATTGAATAGTAACAGATAAACAAATCATAATAATTAATGTTTTTGGAACTCATACAATGATAGAGTTTGATATATTTTGTTGATACGATATCGGCGTGAAAAGGGGAGGCCTTTGCCCTGCAGTGCGACTATATAGTCAGATATAGATTAGACAGCATCAGGTCTTGGTCTGTAGTGTAAAAACAGGTAACTTGAGAAAAAGGTACACGATACCTCACTTTCTAAATATTGAATAATTATTGCTGCCCAAAAATGATTACGTTTACTATAAACTAAGGTCTTCCTACAACGTCAATCATTATTGTTATTACCTGGCAAATTCTCTGTCAGGTGGATATAGACTTTCCAATATCGTGCACTGGTATACTAATAGAACAACGACGTGGACGGCCATGATGGCCATGGTACAGCGGCAAACCACTGCGAACCCCCGGTTGAGCGGCCGGCCCAGCGCCCACGCAGTCGCCGCACCCATGAACACTAGGTAGTATATCCCAGAGGTCACGCTTGGCCGCATTATACCGGATAACATTATCAGGATCAAGCATAAATATTTCCCTGGAAAATAAAATTAAGGACAGATTCAAAGCCTGACAATGTTTTATGTTTAACAATGGTATTGTAAGTTGGCCTGTGGTTAGATAAAATGTGCCATTTATGTACTCAGTACGTGCAACTAATAAAAAAAAATACTTCAACAAAAAATGAGCTGTTTGTGGCACAGACAAACTACTTCCTAAAATATAAGGCGTTCATAGACATAGTCGGCACAAAATAATGTAAATTGTAGATGGCGTACGCTATAAAACACAGCTCACAGTTTTTCTATGAGCTTTCTTTGTTAGCCGCTCTATAGAATTTTTAAATCTCTTTTGTTCAACTCGATTATTTTGAACGACCCTACAAATGTGCCGCCATCAGTGGGATCTTTCAGTGCTGTGGTGCATCCTTCAGACCATACCTGGTATGGTATGTCAGTGGCAAAGTGAAGACCGAAAATAAAACGGAGAACGTGTAAATCTTTACCTGCACTGGTCACAAGCGGATACTGCTGATATTTAGAATCAGTTTTCGTGATTATCGCTGTAGACGACGATCCCCGTACCAATCTTTTGACTGCAATGTACACTAGCAGCGATAACGAAGTACTTATAATCTGAAATTGAATGTCAGGATTAATAATTTAAGCAGGTAATTATTACTCGCGGAGCCTTAATATCAAAATGTTTTTATTACATAACTATTCAATTAAATTGTATCTAAAAATAAAATATTTACCTCTGGTAGCATATAATGTACTGCCAAAAGTGGATCTATCTCGTTATAGGACACAAAGCCTAGATTTCGGCCTATGACATTTAGAATAGGGTATTGATCGAGTATGGTGCCGTAAGGAGCCACCGATGCCAGCAGCGCGTGCCATGCAACGTGCAGAAGCAGCAACAGGAATGATACCACCACATTCAATAACAAATACTTGCCGCGCCATCCTGCAAAAGAAACAGTTAGCTTAGCGATTACAGGCACTATCAACATTTGTTTTAAGAATGGAAAATCATCAAACGCCTTTTTCCTCTCTGGGCGAAGCCGTAGGAAGTGTCAGATTCTTATTGACTTTAACCGATCCATGTTCCTCCTGTTCCTCTAGCTCTTCGCGTTACAGGGCTGCGGTGACTCTTTCGAACAAATTCCGCAGCCCTGGAAGCGCTATCTACTTACTGTGCTATTTCAAGCAAGGAGGTTTTTGTTCCTTTACCGATATATTACATCGTGTCTGTTACAATGTCTGTCTGTCAGAGACTTCATTTGTTTTTAAAAATGATGCAATTAAGTACACTAAGTACATTACATACTGTGTTAATTAATGACGGTGTGGCTCTACAAAAACAATATTCTTTGCATTGTCTAATATTATTTTACTTGATAGTTAATGATTTATAACATAACATAACATATAAATGTACCGACTTAAAGTATTGTTCATTTATACTTATATTTTACTGTCTGTGTTGAGTTCAAATCGAAGCAGAGAGACTAACATAGAGATAAGATTTATGTATAATGTCATAACATATAGGCATACTTTCCTACACATTCAGATGTATTTTTTGCTTTTCTAACTAAATGCATACAAGTAAAACAAAAAATACATAATACAAATAAATACTATCTTATTTGTAAAATATTCATGTTACCGTTCCTATTAGAGAATAAAGGTTGTTTTACACAGGTCGGTTAGGCGTAGAATGTATTGAGTATGCGAGAATTGAAATCACGCCGACCCTTTCATATCGAAAGAAGTACCGCACAGACTACCGGCGCGCAGCGGCACGCGCCGGCTCGCGCTTTATTTGTGTATCCATTTTGCAAAGCAATACCAAGACACTCTATTTATGCAGCAATATAGTTCAAAGTTGTATCAACAAATATTTCAATTCCCACACATCCACGTGCATCCAGACCTTTCACACCATAAATTGGCGAAACGTAGATTTAAAATTATTTGTTAGTACAACATTGAACTATACATCATATAATATTATTGTTTCAATAAAGTATTTATTACTTATACATATACATTTTAATCGCGCATCCAAGCCACACTTCGCTTTGCCGGTGTGAAACCACCTTGACACAGCTTCTGTTTTATTATTCTTGCAAATAGTATACTTTATAAATTTTTTAACATTTCAGCTGACCACGTTCGGAATGTTACAGGCTACGTAGAGTTACAGTTAACAGACATCACGCATCCGTGTAATACGACCCCAATATCGATTTTATGATATTTGTTCTAATATAGATAGACCAGACAATTTCATAGGTACCTATTAGGCGCTTATCTGGTACCTGTGCTAATATAAAACTTTTGTAAGGTGTTTTCCGCCGCCTTCATTGGTGATTGTTTTATTTTTGTTTTAAAAAGTCAATCGTTATTTCAAATAAACCATGAAAAGGCACATTTAAACGTCATATACAAGAAAATAAAAATTAAGTCTAGTTGTCCCTTCTAAAAGGTAGTTTCGCAAGGTGGAGTATGTGCATGAATTCCATAAGATCTAGATTTTTTAAAATTAATGGAAATCTGTTGGAGCAAGCTCTGCCACTCGCTATTAGGGTTTAGATATTCATTTTTTTGGCAAGTCCTGATTTCATTATCCAACTTTACCGGACAATCAAGATGAGCTTGAACTTTACTTGAAAAATAGGTAATTAATTGCTATTAAAAATAGAATAATTATATATAGTTATGTGTTATGACCCTACACTAGTACACTAGCTAGATGATAATTCTGAAGTAGATACCTAAATACTTTGCGAAAGTACCAAATACCAACAAACCGCAACCAAATTATTAACTTCTATTCAAATAGCCTGTGTTTGGAAATGGTCAGTCTCCTTTAGTATTATAATTATTAAACTGAGCTTGCATCTTAATATTTCAACTGATGTGTTTTGCTTTGCGTTTTGCACTGATGCACAAATAAAAGTGTCTCACCTTTGAATGTTCTGGTGTCTGGTACGCTTATTAGTGGCGCTATTAGAAACAGCAGTACATATATTATTGAGATGCCGAACGGCCGGAGTGCTATACCTGTAAAAGAAAAATAAAAAATTTAATGGAAAGTTCGGTCAACGAAAAATAAATTCAATTAATTAATAGATTAAATAGATAGATAGATACATAGAGGATTAGAGAATTTACAATACTCATGCCTTCTCTGCATGAGAAGAGGCCTTTGCCCTGCAGTGGGACAGTAATAGGCTGGTATTATAATACAATACTTATGACATCTTGATATTGCGCTAAGTATAAAATAAAAAGTGGTCCTTCTTATAAATATTGAATCATTCTTTGTTAACCTTTATAAATGGTAAATTAATACTATATAATCCACAAGAATGAAACACAGTGAATGAGATGGAAATAACCACAAAAAAGATAACACGAAAATTGCTAAAACACGAAAAGAAAGTCAATAAAGGGAAAGTCGCAGACACTATAAATCACAGGCACAAGGCGCCGCCGGCCGGCAATAGGACGTCCAGAATTGTTTTAGCCTCCTTTACGATCTCTAACTTATAGTTATGTAGCTGTCTTCGTCTCGTAGGTAACTGAGCTTATTTTTTATACGCTTGAGATTGGCCTGAATTGATCATTTGTAGGTGTGAAGTACTTACATAAACATTAATAAAAAAAAATAGCATGGTGATAAACCTATTTACCCGGCTGCGCGACATAGCTGTTTTCAAGCGTATCATGTCTTATGTATTTTTGCATGTGGGTAACTAAGATAATACCATCGAAGCATCCCAACCGACTTGACAGATTTGTCTAAATAATGCGATGGTTATGCTAGGTTTCGTTTTTTATAGTATGTTTTTTACGGTCGAATTATGGGATGTCGACCATAAAACACAAAATAGCTGTAGATACGCAAAAGAAAAATGCATACCTACCATAATTGAGTAGTATTTATCATCGTGTAACCTCTTTCAACATCAAGATGAGGTTATCTACATCATTTCAAGAGACTAAACTACGTTAAAAAAATTAATACCTGCCTGCTTACAAGACATAATGAAACTAGATGATATAAGGGAATTAATGATTGAAGTCGGGGACAAAATTTAAATTTTACTTGCTACGACTTTTGCTACTGTGCTCCGTCTGCAATACGCAGTCGGGTTTTGTGTTATTTTTATTATCATTTCTTGGAAATTTTTTGTACTCACAATAAGTACCTACAAAACGAGTTAACCTTATTATACTGGTTAGAAAAAATAAATGTATAATTGTTGTTTTTTTCTTACATTGTGAAATTGATTTAAAAAGGTAAATATTAAGAAATCGAAAAAGAAAAGCTACTTCACTACAAAACCCTGAAATTAGTTAAAGATAAGAGTATTTCAGTAAGTAGGTACCTAGCTGCCTAGGTAATAGATCTTTTATAAACTGCCTTGGAGTGTGTAAAACCAATAGCTGTATATTTAAAAACTTGCGGTCATTTAAATTTAGATTTCAGTAAACTACCGGTGACCTCGGGCGGTACTTCTAGCTCTTCTTATTTAAAACAAGCAATTGCAAGTTTTCAAATTGTCGAACTGTAGGAATTTGTAGTTAAAAACGCCAATAATTTTAGAGTTAATATTCATTTCGTTTTTCGGTTACGGGAAATTGGAATCGCCAATCTGCTTTGAGCAAGCGTGATGATCAATGCTCATGCCTTTCATTGTATCATAAGAGGCCTTTGTCCTGCAATGAGATAGTATTACCGTCTCATTGCAGGCTGGTAGTATTATTTATTTATTTATTTAACTTTATGCACATGTAAAAAAATACATTGTGCAAAGGCGGACTTAATGCCTTGGGCATTATTATTCATTCTCAACCCCAAAAACCACTTTAATCGGGCAAATTTTACCATTTCCATTCCCAATTAGGTATGCAGTAAAAGTGCGTAAATTCGATTCATTTGTTTTTGTTGGTGATGTGATACCTCCGTGTCTCGAAAGGACAAGAAAGCCGGCCCTGTGCCTCTGCCTCTCCAGTCGTGTTCTAATGTCGTCCTATCGTACTATGAAATTAATTATCTCTTGTGTACTTAATTAGCCTCTGTTGAATGAACTGAATCAGTCTAAAGATATTTTTTTTATAATTCTAACTTCGGCGTATATGCAGCAGGCGCTCTTTTATACATAACTGTATCAGTGTATCTGCACATGTGACTACGGGAAGTAACGTTCCAATCGATATTTCATTGTTTCTCATATAATTATGTCAAGACTTGACAGACAACAAGTTGAATCGTATTTACAAACAGGATAAAAGTGGTGAAAACCTACAACGAATGAAGAAAACACAATACTGTCGGGCTCCGATCGTTATGGCGGCCCCAAATGCCACAGTAACATTTAGAATTTGTTCCACTTCGTTTTATACCCTGCCCTATTTCTTCTCGCGTCCTACTCCTACCACTGTCATAAAAACCATGCATAATGTTTTCTTACATAATACATAGCAAAATGAGTTTGGCTAAAACCGTTTTTCTATAATATAAACAAGCAATCAATAGAGTTCGAATATGATGAGTGAGTGAGTTATCTGGTAGATACAGATAAATCATCACAACACATTAGATAATATAAATAAAAGTCAGTCTTGATTTATACCATACTTAAAATTATTAGCTATACTACAGTTTTCATAGTACATTTATAAGCATAAAATAGTGATCCCCATAAAATATTTCCCGTGTCTATTCACCAAATTCGCGTGTCCATAAACCCCTAAAGTGTGTCCATTTACATGTTTCGCATGTCTAATCACTTAAAAAAGAAAATAAGTCATACGAATGCATTTCAATATGACTATAATAATATATATATATTACATCAAAATGTATCTTGTTTTATTCAGGCATTTACAGAAGATCAAAGTGCCCGGCGTCCACACATGCGCCACTTTATTATTATGAACTTTGACAAACAAAAGATAAAGGTATGTTGCCATTGCAGCATTGCCACGAATAAACCGTTACCAGATTATGAATCAATACCTCAAAATTTTTGAAGAATCTGTTTTTTTATAGGAATGAATGGAATAATATTACTTCGCGAGTTTTATACATTCAGTATGATTCAGTTTTATGACAAATAATTTAATTACCTAATTGATGGGTGCCATCATCGATACAAAAAGAGAACTGTGTCAAGTGTACTTAGTTACTTACGAGTACATGTTAATTAATGAATGTACAACTACACAGTACCGCGGTGTTTAGTGGTTTATTAAAAAAAAAACTTTATTTTCTTTTACTGTGAGACTAAGTTTGCAGCAAAGAGAAGATAGGTATTTTGCCCTGCATAGGGAAAATCCAAACTTCTTATTTATATCAGCCTACTAAATCGTCCCACTGCAAGGCCTGATACATCAGGCCTTGCAGTGGGACGATTTCGTGCCTTTTCAGTATACAGAGAAGGCACGAGCATTGATAACCAAGCTTGCTCAAGGCCGATTGGCGATTTAAAACTTATATAAATTATAAGTCCAGGTTTCCTCATGATGTTTATTCTTCACCGATGGCAGTGATATCCAAGACAAATTTAGCTCGTGGCCGATTGCAAAGCACAGACTCAAGCATGAGACGCGTCTTCACGGCTGTGCCTTTACGGCAAGAATCAGATAATAATAATAAATACGTTTGCTGCAAGTTAAGTGACTTAACTATTATTTTTTATGTGAACTTTTTTCGCTCATCATACGCTTATACTTTTCTGAAATTGGATACATTATACTTATCTAGATATTGCTTTATTGTTATAGTGCAAATAGCATGAAGATATAAAATAAATACCAATATAGGCTAGATAGGTACTCATATTCTTAATAGCCATAGGCAAGGTATGTATTTCATGGTATTTGAGCAAATCTGATAAAGGAGATAAGTATTCGCGAGTTAGTCAAAGGTATCCGTAACACGATGAATTTTAAGATTGTGAAATTTACGACCTCCCTTGACTCCTGACATAATGCATTATTGTTACTACGCGAGAAGAATTTCGCTAAGATGGATGTAATAAAAAATAATAAGCTTACCTATCTACCACAAAAAGATACACCTAAGGGTCTCCGTCCACGTCAGACAATCGGTGTAAGATTATTTGACGGAGAGAAATGGAACATTAGATATTACATACCAATATGCCAACGCTGGTGTCCCACAGAAAGTCGGTCCTATGAAATTATGAAATAATCGTCCGATCCGATAAATCAATCGGCCCTACAAAAAGTTTCTCGTGGGTGGAGGCCCTATCAAAGACATGCAGTAACTAGACAGATTGAAGGCACACCATACAAACTGTCTACATGCAAATGCAATGTTATTATGATATGATTATCAATGAGTTTGTAATGCCAACTGGCTTAATGTGTCACGGATACAACAGTAAATAAACAAATTATAATTATAAGCATCATTAATCACTTCATTATCTATGCAACAATACTGAGATAATAAGGATTTCGTTTTAAAAGAAACTTAAATATTTTTGTCATCTTAATTTATTATTACATGCAATGAAGAAAATATAGAAAAAATAAGACTTAATATGTTAGAAGCGACATAAATGAAATTGTTGTTGCTTTTTGCAGCTCATAACTAATCTAATCTATATTGACACGGTAACCGAAAGATTACAAGTAACATTAATCGCACCTTCCCGTTTCCTAAATAAAGGTCAAAATTATTATTTAACACCTTGTATTTAGAAAGTTTTTATTTTATGTTGATGTGCTACTTTATATACATTCCATGACACCAAGATGAAGACATGTGTAAAATGAAGAGGAAAACCATTTGTGACCAGCACCGTTGATTACTGTTATTTAGAAGAAGAAAAAAAACATAATTTACAATTGACAGGGTTCTACAATAAAATTCAAAATAAAGTTGCTTTCTTTGGGAATTAATCCTACATTTGTATACGTTTTGTAATGGACAGAATTATTACTAAGTGTGGTTAATTATAATATTAAATTACCTTTACAGTCGTTCATAAAATTTGGCACACTCACAGGGATTCCAAACATTTGGTGAAAATTATACGGTTATTGTTTTTCATGGTAACAAATGATAAGTTATTAATTAACATACCTTTCCTCTGGTCATGCTCTAATCTATACCATATCGTGGGACTGTGTTTTCTATCGTTGATAGCAGTTAAATAATTTTACTTTTCGATCAATACATCATGGAATATTATATTTGTGACACGATAATACAGGTAGCATAATATAAATCATCTGATAATTTATAATTTAACCCACTTTCATAATTTTTCTTTTTGATTCTTGGCAAAATTGTTCTGAAAAACTCATAATGGTAAGGATTCCACGAGTGTTCGTGCCTATATAAAATCAAGGTCACGCAGCGCCCTACCGACCGATCTATACTTGAAGAAGTTTCGGTAATCATACGCTACCCCGAATAAAGCTAAAGACATCGTACCTATAGGTTGCAGAGTCAGAAAGCTGAAATGTCGCAGGACAGATAGACGCGAGCAGACGAGGCCATTGACTAGACTAATTGAGTGGAGACCATGAATCGGTAGACACAGGGTGGAAACCCTCCCCAGCTGACACTTAGACAGACTGACGACAGAAAGGCGGCGCGCGGCGGGGACAGACTAAAATTCACTAGATGTGGAAGGCGATACGCTTAATTAATTGAAGTAGGTAACTTAGTTATCTTACTAGTAGCTATGCAGAGTAATAACAAGTCATACTTAGTCTCACGTCTACACAATAGGCGTGCGGTCCATTGCCTCCAAATTATACAAGATAACCTTGAGAACTCCATGTTTACGCGGGTATCAAATTCCAAATACAGATTTTTTTTCTAATCGGCATTCTAACGTATTCGTAGTATTCTAATTAAGATTCTCAATTACCAGGTCATAGAAAAAGGCAAAATGCTACACAACAAGTCTACAAAAGAGTTTATTTGTGTTAGAACAAAATGGTTGTCACTTTGAAGAGTGGATCCACTCTTATCCTAGACTATCCAAGTTGAGTAAGACAGAATAATTGAAGTATTTTTTTATAAAAAAAACCTTTTTATCTTCATCATCCTCTTCAATGATGAAGAACAAGAAATGCAAGTGATGTTTCTGGAATCACTGTCTAGTTCACAGATTGACGTTTTAAGTTTTTGTATGATTTTAACAATTTTTACAAGAAATTAGAATAAGAACAATATTTTTGAAGCAATAAAAATTAAACAGTATCAAGATCGTTAATTCCAATTTTCCTGGTATTGTACAATACAAAGATTTCCCCATTTCCATTAGATTATGGTGTATCTATAAATTAATAGGTACTTTATAGAACTTCCATCAACACAGGACCTATGATTGTGTAGATTATTTAGAGTAGCAGTATATCTTTAATGTGATGTAGAAGCAAAATTTAAAGAGATTATTCCCTTATTGTTTGCCTAAATATGCCTACTACCATGTCTAAAGCCGATATCGATGTAAAAATATGGAGCATTTAAAATAACATTATTTTTTGTTAAAAACCCGTTGGAGATCTTTAGAGAAACGTCACATTATATTTATTTTATAGACACTAAAATTCTAAATCGTTTAAGTAAAAAAACTTAATTATAATCTTCGTGAAACGATCTATAAAACTGGTTTCTAACATCTATCTTAGTAGTCATTTATCCAAAGGCAAATTAAACGATGAATTAAAAATCAAGCTTATTTTCCAGTACTTATAACTTTAAAAACATTATAATGAAACAAACTATTCAATTATTTCCATAGAACAATGGTAAGGAGGAAACGATGTCGTGACTAGTGACGCTATGGGAGAAAAACGTGTTTCTTAATATAACTCAAACTGTGATGACGAAGTTTATTAGGTTTTACGTATAGAGATACAGTTTGTGACTAAGTTTACTACACCCAAATTAATGGTAATACTTCATAAATGAAAAACGTGTATCACTCCGACCATGAAATCATTGTTCTATGAATTCACTGAAATCTGTCAAAATGTGTTTCCATTGAATCATCAAACTACAGCTTCGATATTGTGTTTGTGCAACAGTACGTACAGTTTTGCTGACACAAATACGTACAAGCCAAGTTAAAAATAAGACTGGAAATATAAACACGAAGAACATTCAGATTTCAGATGCAAATACAATTATGTGCGCGATGTAAGTATACAAGTGGCTACCTAGTCTCATTATCAACTGGAATGTGTTAAAACCGCTATGCCGTATGCTATTTGTTAAATACATATACATATTTATACATAATATATTTTTTAATTTATGTGTTGCAGCGGAGTGCTTTTTAATACCTTTATAGTAATTAAGGTCAATTATAGAATTAATTTCATGTATATTGTAGCTACTACTGAGTACTACTTAAATCTCCAATTACAGCTACTGAAAAATACTTAGAATTTTGTTAACCGTCCAAGTGCGAGTCGATCTTACACAGGAAGGGTTTCATAGAACCGTACAATATTTAGCACTCCACACTCTTTGATTTTTAACTTTATTTGTTGTTTAAGCAGTTTTAGTTGTTTTAGATTTTCAGTGTGTATTTTCACACACTGAAAATCTTCAGTGTCTGCCACGGTTCAAAAATACAGTTAATGCCTCAGGTACCAAGTTACTAACGGGCGCCCGACCGGCAATGCGTGAATTTAATAATATAATATATTATTATATATGTAGGCACGTATTACGTAGTTAGGAAAATATCTGGTAAATTACACAGTTGTTAGTATTTCTTTCTGTATGAAAATAACATTGGACCGCAAGCCGGTTCCTGCAATCCACTAAGGCCCGCTTTCACGAGCCAGAATTATCTTTTTACCCATTACATAAGACATTTTGTAATTGGTTAATAAACACGTGGTTAACGTGTTGTAACCAACAACTTAACTCAGTCTTAAATTTTTGACGCAAGTGGGCTTTAATAAAGGTTAAAATTTCGTATTTTGTAATTACTTAAGTAGGTACTGAAAACACGTCGATTGTGTTTATGAGATCACTGTTAATGTAGGTTGGCACTTGCCAGTTAACCAGTTGAACTGTGGCGTGACCTTGTGAATCAGACGTTCCGATATGGCCGTGCTATACCTACTAACGCCGGGCGCCGAATATGTTGCTCAACTACATGACTACTAAACTAACTAACACCGCACAATAAACAAAGGTAGACCTTTACTATGTCTTTACCTTAATGCAATGCGTAAGCGTTAAACCCATAACAAATACAAATGAGTTGAACAAAAAATATTGCTTTGATTTCTGTAAGTTCCGTGCTAACGATAACCTCAAATGACATCACCTAGGCACTAATTTAATACGAACTAGAGTCCTATTTATTTTAATTTAAAGGTTAAATAGCTTAATGTTAAAATAACAACTGCAAGTACTTACATTATGATAGCGTACAAAGTATCATTTAATAATTTAATAAATTAATGAGAGGACCATACGTGTATTATCATCAGTATGAATTATGCAGTGCTGGACCTGGTCCTTCCTTACGACATTATATTCCTTTCGGTCTACAAACGAACGAAGGTCGGTCATCAACAATTTTATATGGGTGCAATTTTACATTCCAATTGCTATGATAATACAGGAAATTTTTGAAGGAAATATTAAAATGACGTAGGTACCCCAAAATAAATGTCATACATTTTTAATTACCTACTTACTGTATTCAGTACACCTATTTTACACAAAATTATTTAATTATAACATTTATAATGACATGACATTTATCAAGACTTAGTAAATTTCAACAGGGTTTAATGTATTTAAGTTTATCCAAAACATTCCTAGAATCTTATGACTCCATTCATGCTAATTAAAGTGTTTCAGGACAGATTTATAGTAAGTTGTTATTAAGTGTTTCTGTTAATTAAAAGAAGCCACCGCCCAATTTATAATAATACGCTGTGGATGTTAGGTTCTGTTTGTTGTGTTTCATGGAATTAGATTTTGTTTTTAATATGGCTAAGTGCTGGTACGAGGTGAGCTTGTATCATGTGTAATTAAAAGACCAACGTATATGACAGGGCGGCGGGTGGCTAGTGCGTGCATTGTAACGTGATTGCCCACCAGGGTGTGTACTGTAAATACTCCTAAAAGCAAGACTAGTAGGTATATTGTTGTATGGCCAATGAAAACTTTGCAACTGACTCTCAAAATTTTCCTTGAAGCATTTGGTTTTGTAGTGACTGCCTGTCGCTTTTTCTTATTAAATAGCACAATATTACATTTATTTTAAAACCATCACATGGTTCGAAAAACAGAAACTCATAAATTCTCTTTTTGATGGGAAACAAACTAGGGACAAGTGCCAGCCGTCAGGTCAAATGCAATATTTCAACAAAAACCAAAAAAACTATAAAAAATATACTTTCTAAGCGCAACACACAGTGCTAGTACCACATCTGGTTATCTTAAAGAAGGCCCAAGTAGCACTTAAAAGGACTCTTAGAACAATTGATGAATCGTACAAAAAAGGGGCAGTAAAACTTTTTCTGCAAGTGTGTGCACATGGGCTGATGTGAGGATTTCGAAGATTTCTGGAGGCGAAGGAACAGTAGGCTTGACACGGCAATAGGAAACGGACTACGTAGGCTGACTGGTGAGATGTCGCGAAGGCTACGTCCATTGTGCGAGTGAGCGTTAAGGCGTGGAAGAAGGTGGTTGAGGTGGAGAGCAGGTCTAATAACCCGGACTGTACAGTAGTACTCTGCAACTGAATAATAATCTTATCCATTCGAGACGCCATTTGGTAAGCAATAACTTTATTTAAAAATAGTTATAAGTGTTCTTAATAATATTCCTAGTGCAGGTTTATTTGTATTGACATTTATGTAGGATGCAGCATGCAGGTAGAAGTCTGGTGGTGTCGCAAATTATCTATTTATTATAATTTATTCTGGTATGGCAAAACTACTAGTGTATATCGTAGTTATATTTAATATTATTGTTATTTACTCGTCTTATATTATTGGGTCCATCTCCCAATCCGCGCCTTGGCAAGGATTAAACGGCGATTTAATGGCGAAGATTTTATCAGCCTAGGCTATTTCAGTAACAGAGAGTCACATAGTCAACATATTGAATTATCAATTTAAAACTACGAATGCGACACAACAGGACAATGATGATTAATTTAATGATAGAGGTCAACGATAAACTGTCTGGCGTGTCTAGCAGGTCAGAGGTGACTCTAAATCATGCTTTTTAAGAACCTTCTTTACTACAACTAAAAAATAAATGTCGAAATATTTTATCGAAAACGGATATTAGGGAAGCGAGTGATGAAAGAACGAATTGTCTATAAATTACAGCATACTACTTAAGTAGGTGGATGATAACCGTGTCGTGCACGATAACGGCAGGTTATCACGACTTGTATTCTTTGCAAAAGGTACCGGGAACCAATTTGATTTACAAAGGGTAGAGCCTAGAGAGGTTTAATTAATGACATTTTGTGAACGCGGGTGTGGCCCATTAGCTGTGCAAACATTGCTGGCTCACGACATTCTCTAATGTGTACACTGTACATTACTCGCTTATAAGCTATGTTCACGTGCAGTTTACCGTAAGTCTATGGGGAATGCGCTAGGGAAGCCCAAATGTCTTTAAAATTACTTTTCATCAGCTAAATATCAGTTTATAAAAAATAATAGATGCACTCGTAACAATTACGTAATGACAGATAATCATAATAACCTAAAAACTTTTTGTTTGGCGCTGAAACTCAAAATTAGTTACTTTAGGAGTTTAGTAATTAAGACTAATACTTTAATTTATCGCTTTTCAGTTTCTTTATTCTACGGTTAAATTTTTTGTTAAAATATTTTTTTCTAATCTCTTTGTGATGTTAACACTTAGAGTAAGAATTACCAAACGATATGTCAAGGCCGCTGCTAAAAAATGCCCATATAAAATATTTACTACGGTGTTACTTAGGCAAGATACACTGGCTTTCGAGTTGTGCTCAACTACAGGCATGTATCACGGGCATTCACGGGTTTACCCAGGCCTCGGACAGGATATAATTACAGGAATAAGGATATATACAAGGTGCTGAGCATATTAACAGCTGACCCACAGTCGTATCTTACTAATGGTGGAAATTAGCTTAGCCTTATTCAGCTAAATAAATTATTTTAATTGGTAATTAATATGGGCTCTAGATACTTAGATATATTTGATGAACAAAGGAAGGGTAACCTGTTTTATGAAGTTTACAAAGGGTTCCCTAATTGCAATTACAAGTTCTACATTACAATAAGTTAATCCATCTAGTAGTACGTTGTAATAGCTAGCAAAAAGGTATTTCTGGACCAAATATATATTATGTTTAGGCCTATTTGGAATACCTAAATTATTGGCATCGGTTTTCAGAAAGAAATTGCAGTCAATTGAATGTTACTATTTCGGTATCTGCAAACTGTGGGTGCTAATGAGAGCAATGCTGCCCTTGCGCAATAATGTTAAACCGACGACCTACTTCATTTACTTTTTTATGTTGATTACTCATTTTAACGGTCACCGTAATGATAAAATCACATTATTTCGAGGAAAAGCGCGTGTTTGGTGCGTGCAAATATGATATAATAGGCGGAGGTGCAAACAGAGGGTCGAGCAGGTAGGTAAATGCTCTACATTGGCGGATTTATAGGCCATGAGGGAATTAGGGTCAGGACTAGTGTCCTTTACGACTATGACACGCATTTACTTTTACACATTTTCATGGACACGTGACTTTTATGTGCGTGCTAAAAAAAAAGCAACCGACGGCAACGTCAAAAATTACTAGACTTTGGTTCTGTTTGTTGCATTTTAATGCTATCGAATTACCGATACCGACTTCCGAAATTAAAGTATTTTTACGTTAAAAATGTTATAATTTTCCCTATTTAGTAAATAAGTATGTACTACTGTATTTCATATCATAATTATTAATACCGCGCGGCTTTTTTCACTTTATGTAAGGTGCGTCGTCTGGGTACGAGTCTTATGGGGTACCTTTGAAGATCCTATCAGTTGACTACGGATAGGACACAATAACATCACAGATATTTACTGACATTTTTTCAAATGAATTAATTAAATCTTAGAATTCATAAAAAGAAAAAGGAATACTTATAATATATTTTGGTTTATTCTTCGTTCGTCCCGAAGTTTTGTCCCACATTCCAAAAAATTCTTAGTTCGTCCCATATGACTATTGAAGTGGTGATTCGTCCCAAATTACAAGTACTTTAAAGGTACGGTCAACAAACAAAAAAGATACGTATTTGAAATTTTTACAAATACGTCAAATACAGATAAGTAGTTGTTTCGGGTCTGGCTGTTTGTGTATGTGAATTAATATGTTTGTTTTCCTTTCTATTGAGATCGTTTAGGGGCCTACCTTCTGTTCATTTCTGTCACCCTGGTACTTTTTAAAACAATAAATAATTCAATTTCAAAACCTGTATTTTAACCATTATCAAGCTAAGTAGTAGGTCGCTTAAGGATCTAGTTCCAGTTAATTTCTGCATTCCTGGTAGTAAAAAGTACTGGTAAAAAGTACTAACGAAAAGTCGAAAAAATTGTGATTATTACTAAGAATCATGCATAAAACAAGCATTTTAAAAAACAGCATTCATAAACTAAAAATTTAAGCAACAGTAAACTAAACTAAGAGAAAACAACTGAACTTTAATTTTATTTTTTTTGCAGACTGTACATAAAAGTAAGTTTAGCTTATACAAAAAAAAATATGGGCCGTAGAAGGAATATAAAATAGGACGAAACAAGAATAAAATATTTAAAATTATAATTTGGGACGAAGGAAGCATATTGCTTAGGACGAACCAGGAATTTTTTATGTGGGACGAAACTCAGTGGGCCGAACGAAGAATAAACCTATATTTTATATGTATATTCTTTAAGTACGTACCTTTGAATGCAAAGGGAGAACAACAGTATTTTTATTAATTACGGTCTGATATAAAATAATAATAAAATAAACTTTACTCATAACATAATAATAGGTACAGAGGTATATATTTTTAGTGAATGTATCATACATCTAGGTAGAAACGTAGTTCAACAAACCCAACCGAGGACAAATCGTTGAAGCGTGATTTTAGGCCTACCAACTAAATAGTCGGTGTTGCATAATGCAAATCTTATTTTGCATAAGACATCCATTAAGGGTTCCATTGACACGGGCCATGGCCACGACTAGTCGGTCAACGGGTCATAGTATGAATCGTGAGGACGCACCCAGAACTAGCCGCGGCGCGCCCAGCGGGAGGGAGGATATGAGGACGTTACTCCTTCCCGCAATGCGACGATGCGTACCTACCTACCTCAATGAGTACCGAATCCAACTACGAAGACGTACTGGCGGCATTGAAATTCAGACTAAAATTCTTAAGTGAAAACATTTCCAGCTATTTCCCTGTTAGTCGTAATGCAATGTTTATAAGCAGACAGCAGGCAGCAAGCGTAGGTATCTGTGGCAGTTATAAAAAGTCCTAATCTTCTAGTTATCGGGCGCAACACTGACGTAAGATTTATTTCGGTGTTAATGCAGAAGTGATGAGAATAAAATACATAAATATTAAAGGCGTGGCTACACGCGGTGCCACCACGCGCCGCGGCGGCGGCGGCGGTGTCCGGCCGACAGGTTCCGGAGTCGCGTCATAAGAATGCTGATTGTTTATTTTTTTATTTGTTTTGTATTCTTCATTAATTATAATCAACTAAAATAGTAAAAACCTGTAGGTAGAGAATTAATATTTTCTCTAATCGAAATGTTCTAGTATTTTAGAATTCCTTACTAAAAGCTAGACATATAATAATCTAGTTACATTTTCACGATAAAGTTGCTAACGGCATTTTGGAATAACTATTGATGATATTGACTAAAAATACCAATCATTATTATATTACGGTAAAGTTTATAACAACTGTCTATGATACGACGACCAAAAAAATTTGTAAGTGTATCTTTAGGATTAAGGGCTTCTCGAAACATCTCCATGTATACATGTATAGAAGAGATCGCTTGTCATTAAGTACCTAGTTTACTTTTTTAAATGATTTTGAAACAATTTCTCCTTACGTTCCATTAAAAAATAGGAATATCCCACCTAGGGTTACTATCTTTGGAGAAATCTAGGCCTGACCTATGAAGTAAAACTGCCTAATTTTCACGGGAAATGCCTGGAGATGCTTTGTTGTTTCGATATTTCTTTATTACCATTCATTACCACTAGAGCCAAAATGAAAATTCGAGTCACAAATATTGCAGAGTGCTTCTGTTTCTTTTCATCCTTCCTCAAGTAAAGGATATTTGGAAGAATATGCGTCAAGAGAATTTACACAACATATTTTTCTTTTATGACTCCACTTTAACTAAGATTTTGTTTAAAGAGCGTCGCTCGCTACCGTAAACAAACGTGCAACCGGCGCGAAAGTTCAAATGCCTGACTTAGAATAATGCCGGCCAGACGCCTAATCAAGTGGTAAAATGCCTGGGAAATCAGGCGACAGCCTGGCATCTGGTAACCCTAATCCCACCATCGTTTTGTTTTTAGATTGAATTAGGTACTGCGTAATT
This sequence comes from Hoplodrina ambigua, assembly GCA_949774945.1. Taxonomy (NCBI): domain Eukaryota; kingdom Metazoa; phylum Arthropoda; class Insecta; order Lepidoptera; family Noctuidae; genus Hoplodrina; species Hoplodrina ambigua. Next base: position 4,863,961 of record OX458969.1, on the reverse strand, counting down.
TGATGAAACCTGAAGTAATGTTCAAGAAAACAGATAAAAAGAATTGTGTTATCCCACCTGGCGTAATAATAAAGTAGGTTCATATTAGGGTACCGGCAACCTACCCGCGCGCGGTATCGTCACCCAAAAGTGCAACTAGCCAAGTCTAAACTCTTGCTAGCCAGTTTGAGAGATGTTTAACTGGGATTATAGGGCCTTATTAGATTATTAATAGAGAAAGAAAGCAAGATGGACCATGAACAAGAATTTTAAAACACTAGTAAAGAGGACTAGTATGGATAGAAGCAGCCTGGCAAGAAAGATCTGTATTTATTGTACAATACTCTATGCTGTGGTGTCACATTCAAGGAAGCAATTTTTTGATTAGGTACTAATACAAAATGAACTATGAAAGTTTTGTAAACCCTCCTTAGAAAAATTTACTCTGAGCAATTGACAAATTGACTCATTGTAGTGTGACATGAGGAAAGTACACAAACATTAAATTAATCAATTAACTATAAATTAATCTATTATACTTACTTATCAGGAGACTAACAGGCAGCACCACACGCACAAGTGCTGCTGCAATGTAGTACTTGCTCATGTTGGTGACTGCAAACCATAAGATGATCAGTGTTTAATAACATAACATCACACTTGTACCCCTGGACACTGAAGAATCAGGCAGAGGTGTACTCTTAAATTGCTAGTTTTGTTTAAGTCCTATGTAATAGGGAGAGAGCCTATTGCTTTTGGAAAAGTGCCTTTAATGTTTTAATTGGTATAAATGACTTTGAATTCGCTTTAGGGTGAATCTAAACTCTGGGCTGCCTCTGAGAAATTTGGAAAAATCCAATCACTCTTTACCTGGTCTAGAAGGCATGCTTGGCCAAGGCAGTAAAATTTTGAAATAAGTAATAATAGCTTCTGTTCATAATAAAGGCTTAAAAAACAACAACAACATTTTTGTAAACTTATTAAATAAATAATTTTATTGTAAGAAGGGATGCAATAATATAATTAAAATCAAAAGTGTTAGTAGTATTTTTGTACTTATGCATACCTACTTTATTAGACTTTATTTCAGGATATTTAAAAAAATAATTAAGTAATATGAACAACATTTTTTTTTATAAATACAAAGCAAAGATCAATTATCTACAAACAAAATAAAAAATTAGCTTCCACAAGAAATGTGTGTTGTAGTGCATAGACACGAAAAAAAAGTAGTAAATAAATTCGATAGCAGATACACATTTTGTTTATAGAAATGAGTAGAAGACAGATTTATTGCTTTAACAACAAAGAATATTATAGAACTTTATTTTGGAGTAACCGGCTAACGAAATCTTGGAATTTTTATGCTTACCTTTTTATAGGTTCAGTACCAAATTATCATGACATTACAATAACACACCATTACGCTAAACGTAAGTCAAGATTTGTTACTTTTTGTGCAGTAAATTAAATTCGTGCGTTCAAACATTTTACAACGTCGTTTTATTTCTTGAAACAAAAACACGACCACACACTTCACTAACAATTGACTGACACTCGCACGGCGCACGCTCGCAGCTGTCGCTGTCACTGTCGTTCGCTACCATAGACTTGTTATGACGGACCCTAGCCTCTAGCCCATTATGTGTCATACTTCTTACAGTTTATTTTGTAATATTGCCTGAAAAACGATCATGAAAGAGACAAACTTTTTAGAAATCGTGTCCTTCTCGCATTTTTATACTTTGATAATCACTAAAATAATTGATTATAATTTATGATGCATAAAGTGTAATTAAAGAAGTGAATGATTGGACTTGAATCTGAGTTTTCATCCGACTACGGCAAATCCAAAAAGAAGGTGTTGAATTTTTCTTTAACTACCTACGAGCTACAAACATAGCGATAAATAAACGAGTAGTAGTTCAGCTGTATAGATAATGTGATATTTTCTTTTTCTAATAATAATGTGTTTATTTATTTTTGAATCCGATTCCCTGGTCGTGCAAAGTGTTATTGGGTTTACTTTACAATCACGAATTTCTTAGTAGCTGCCTTTGAGTCTGGGTTTGTACCCGATTGATGGCAATAGGTTCGCCCCTATAACATGGCACTTACAAGGTGTGATGAAAAGCGATTTTGAAATCGCGTGTAAAAATTTCGTGTGGCAGTTTGTCAGGACATTGTTTTTTGTTAATTTAAAAGAGTAAGCACAAACTTAATTTGTTTAATTTCTGTGACACTTAACGTTAGTTCGGTCCCGGGTCGCACAAAACACGGGTGAGTTGAACCTTGATATTCAAATGGTCGTGCATTTAGTCTTTACAGTTTTACTTTGTGATCAATCTGTAGTCATTTATGCTTCCAGAATTGGAACACAATGCCTCTTACTTCAGCTCAAGTTGCTCAAACTGTGTTGCTTAGGAATCAAGGGCGAACGCAGCGAGAGATTGCTGTAACTTTAAATGTACCGCATACAACTCTCAGGTACGCCTTAACACGGTACCACCAGACCGGCCTACATACAAGGAGACCAGTAAATGGTGGTATTAGGCGGCTCTCGCAATTTTGAAAAATCGGTTCCTTACTGCGGTTTAAATACGGCAGCGGCTAAAAACGGCCAGAGGGGTCAACGAAAGTGAGCGGACAATAAGAAGGAGGATTAAGGAACGGGATCTGCGCATTCAAAGGCCAGCTCGAGGCCCAGAACTGCTCCGGCACCATCGCGTAGCTCGACTTTGGTTCCCTCGCGAACACGCAAATTGGACTCACGAGTAACGGAGTAAAGTTCTGTGGACTGACGAATGCGGAGTGGCCATAAGAGCTCCAGGTGGCCACAAACATGTGAAGAAGGCATGGGAAGAGGTTTCTGCCATTAACTTTCAGGCAAACCGTCAGTATCCATAGTGGATCAATTTTGTTTTGGGAAGAGATTTGTTCAGACGCATGTACAGAGTTGGCTGTAGCTGCTGGTTGTCTAACGGCAGTGCGATACATTGAAGAGGTCCTCCAGGAACATGTTTAACCGTTCGTGGGATACATCGATAGCGAAGATTTCATCTTAATGCAAGATAATGCCCGACCTCACACAGAATTTTGCGTGAATGATTACCTTTCGGAAGTGAAAATCACAAAATTGGAGTGTCTGGCACAAAACCCTGACATGAATCCCATAGAACATGTGTGGTATATGCTTAAAATACCAATACAATCCAGTCCCAACCTTCCAGAGACCATCAGTCAATTAAAAACTGCTCTGGGAAGAAATACCCCAGATGGACATTAAAAACATGATCCATGGCATGTCTCATCACATGCAGGTACTCATCAGGGCCATAGGTGGAAATACCCACTATTAATTTTAAGTGCCATGGTTTAATTCTGTAAATTTCATTCAAAAACATTTTTTAAAACTTAAAGCTTAATGTCTTTTTTATAATTTTGTAGGATTTTAATGAAGTTTACTCACTTTTTTGATAATTAACCATTCGCATTTAAGATTTGAATAAACATTTAAGTTTTATTTTGAAAATCTCCCAGTTTTATGTTTAAATTTGATAATAAACCACATAACGCGCTTGGGCCACTTTCCGTGCCGCTGAGTGTATAAGTGGTATATTTTTACAATTTCAACCTAACCATACATGCAATGCATACTTATAGATGACATTTATAGACTTTACTTATACCTCTAATTGTATTGTTGTTTTTGTTATTATAAATATCTGTATTTACAGATTTTTTTTTGAACATTGTTACGAATAATAATTGTAATTGTGAGAAATCAAAACAAGAAATATTTTCGTTTTTATAAATTACTGTTCTTACCTTTTTATTGTGCCTTATTTTTCACGTAAATCATTATAAATGTAACTATGTAGTTAAGTTGATAAAGGGACACTACTCCTATAAAGTTTTCTCTTTCGAGACAGACGTTCGGTCCTTGTCATCATTTCAGTAACATCCTGCGTCTTACAATTTCCATGGCATTCCATATTCATAGTGAATGTCTATAGAGTAGTGCACTGTTGAAATTATTTACTGAAAATTATCGGTTTTTAAACATTTTTCTCAAACCATTTACCTACAATATTTTTTTAGATTTTGATAAATAAATAATCAATAATTTTTGTGGGTATAAAAGATTAATTTATTGTCTTCACAAAATATATTTGCAAAGTTCGATTTTGGTCTCTGCCACTCACCAGTTCACCACTAGAGTGAATTTATTTTTATTGCGAATTAATGGCGTAGCCAGGTGAGTTTTCTTGTTTATTTCTTATTTCATAGTGTTCCATGGCTTTCAATTGTTTTGTCTAAATGTTTTTCATCGAGCAAAATATTTAATCTTCTCTAAAGTCAAAATTTTTCCAGCTAATCCGTTTTTATTACACGAAAAACCAATATTACGAGTAATGAACACGTATTGGATTTGTTCCGAATTTATTCGCTAGGATCATTCATTGTCATCACTTTCACTTTTCACGATTTGCTATAATAGTGGTTCTAGTGTGCATCGAGGCGCTGTCGCCATGGATGAGTGAGTTTTTTGATAATTTCCCTTATATTTAGTTGTTTCATTGTGAATAATTATTCTGACAAGGTTACTCATATCCTCAAATCCTTCAACAAAAATGTGACACTCATTGTTCGTGATTGTTCTGAGTCGGTAAACAAGCGGAGCGGCAAAACAATAATAATGTTCTAAATGTAAGTTTTGTTTGTTTCCAGCACCATGTCGACCCTAACGAAAATGACCCGCACGGTTAAAAAACTGGAGGTGCCCAGACCCCTGAAATCGACGACCAGTTCCGCACATAACCGCAACTCTGTGTTGGACGTCAAAATAAACTCTGGTAAGAATCTTATTAGAAAAGTCTGTTTACACATAGGTTCTATTGCTTCCCGTTTACAATGGCCAAGTTCAATTTAATATTACCATAAGATGCAATCCTCTGATCGCTTTACAATAAATTTTCTAATAGGAACCAAACATTTCAGTACTGCAAAATTGTTTGGCAGTTGTTTTCATACTTTGTATTTACACTGGGATGTTCTACTCCACAAACTTTTCTGTTACTGAGTAAACAATTTAATGTTTTATGTTGCCTGCATGTTTTACTAGACACGCTAACAAGTGTGTAAAAACGATTACCCATGTTTTTTATACAATAACTAACTCAAATTGTTTTTATAAGTAAACAAAATTTAATTTTGGTTTCCTATAATTTTGTGACTACAGAGTGAGTTTTTGAGATGGGCTTGCCGGCTGAGGTTGAGTCAAAAACTTATATAAAAAAAAAACATTTTTTGGGCAGAAATCAAATCTTAGCTCTCAAATTATAAATTACTATTTCAACTTATTAGCTGCTTTAATGGAATGGGGTTGCAGAGATTTGTTATTGCTCCTGTTAATTTTACTGTTTCCATTACATGCAACAGATATGATAATATGTAAGTACTCTACTATCAACATCACAGTCATGTGAGTCATTATTCTTTTGGCAATGTAAGTAAAAAGGCAAATATAGCCCAGAGGGCCTAGCATGAGAACACAGTGTCAACATAACATAAATTCCATCAAATTTTTAATTTAATCCTTTTTTGCACATAATATTTATTTACCTAGCTTGAAATCTTAACTTATCAATGGTGATACTTGTCCAACTGAAATGCTATAGAATAGACTTATATCTATTTTAATTGAAACCAACTACTTTTAATCAAATACTTTTCTATTTGTGCACTTATGCTACCTCTACTGGTGACAATAATTGTTTAATTTGGCGAAAACAATCCAACCCACATCCAATTTCTCTCTTGTTTCAAATAATTTTTATGAATAGTTAAATACCTACATAACTTCTTAACTTCGCTTTATTGAGGTACCTTGACTACATTAATTATTGAAAAATAGTGGGTTTGCTAGTTTTAATTGAGCTCAATTATGATAGCGATTGTCGTATTATTTAATTATGTTAGTTGTAATAGCTGCACTCACGGATATGTCACTGCCAAATAATCAATCATTAATTTTAATTGATCAGCATAATATTTTGCCACATGAAATTAATATATATTTTAATCTATTACATTTTCGCCTGACAGCATTCTATTTGTAATGAAAGTTATGATTGATATTGTTTGTAGAACTCTGGAAATGTATTTAGCTGTCTGTAATTAGCTTTTTTTATTGAAACTATGTTTGTAGTGAACCAAGTTCAATAGGACTTTTTTCTTGTGTTCCTTAGAGGCATGAAGTTTAATTTAAAGCTGCAAATAAAATTATTTATACATTTTTGGACTTTTCCGTGGCTCATTAAATTTTTCGTGAAACAGATGTAGTTAGAAAAAATACGAATTTCTTTGAGAAGCTAAAGTATCATATTATTATTGTATTTGAAATTTCAAGGATTTCTATAATGATCAAATGTTTTAAAATATTTAATTGTTAAAAGTAACAATTAAGCACATAGAGAGCTAAACACTCGATGCGCTCATCTATCCATTTTAATGATCCCTCGATATTTAAAATATCTCTTCTTTGTTTCATATAATTTGTTTTTCATTGCAGTTGATGACCTCATAGTGTTAACAGAAGCGGTGGCGTACCAAATGATGCAGGGTAACTATGACCGTGCGCTTCAAAGCAATGTGGCCACCATGTACTCTAATCTGAAGCTGTACGGCGCTCAGCTCGAAGCTCTTTACAAGGACTTCCTTGATAGGTATGTTATTTGTACAAATTAAGCTGTTGCTTAATATTGGCTTACCAATATAACTTATTTCGTGTTAGTTATGATGTGGGTATTCTGTGGGTATTGCTTTCACATACATTTATTTAGGCACTACATTTAGGTTTTATCTAATGTTGGGAAAACTGTAATTAGTAACATTACTTTTAAAAATCCTGATTTTTAGCTTATTGTCAATGTTTTACGACTGTTTTCTATTTTAGACTTAGATTAAAAATATTTTCTCCTTTTATATTGCAGATATTTTGTTGTGTTTCGTAACGGCTCACAGGACGAACGACTGGATAAGAAAACTAGACTACATCTTCTTGAGCTTATTGAGCTGCGCGCCAAACTCTGGCAGGGCTCCGACTACATGAGTCAATATTATAGACACCGCGGCACCCATGCTGAGGTAACGAATTATTTTTTATTTATTCATAATCCAATATCCAAAGCGTGACTTACCCCAAACGATTAGTAAATACGTGCAATACTAAGACTTGCTTCCGGTAAACGTACAGCTGACCTAGTTTAGTAATAATACACATCCGGAATGGAGTGCCTCGTAGCGTATGTTAAGTGTGTACCTAATGCGGCGGCAGCCACTGCTGGTGCCGACGATGGAGGGCTCGGGCTCGGGCGGCTCCGTGTCGCCCACGCTAGCGGCGCCGGCTGAGCCGCCGGCGCTGCTCGGGCCCGGCGAGGTCATCAAGCCCTCGGGCAAGTTCCCAAAGCCCACCAAGATCCCCGGGAAGAACTACTCCAAGGACGAAGTTGTCATCAGGAATGCCGACTCCGGGAAAGGTGACGATGCATTCGTATTATATTATTTTAAGGATATATCTATACGGGGACTTGCATGTTGAATACTTTCCAAGTATTTGTCGATAAAGCGGGAACAAACAGCATGACTGAGGTCGATATTATGCTTATCTGTTCTTATTTATTTAGACCAGCTCTATCTAATGTACTTCGATAGTGCATGATGATAAGAAGGAACCAAAACTGTAAATCGCGTGATGTGCCTGTAGTAAAATAAATCATATGTAATGCTTTATTTCAATTTCTAAAGGCCCTTAGATCTTGCTATCAACATGCATCATTAAGAATCAGCATCCATTTAAGAATGAATTTATTGTGTAGTTGAGTAAGTGATGTTGAAACCAAGGAATATGGGCGGTCGCTCCAGAAGAGCCCTCTGGCGGCGTATCTGAAGTTGTGTTGTGGTGTTACAGTGATGGGTATCAAGGGCAGGAGGGTGCACATGATCGAGGAGCTAAGTGACACGATTATATCGTTTCAGCGAGGTATGAACGCACGGTGCGGGCTGTGAGGCGCTTGCGCATGGTGTGGCGGGCTCTTCCCATCTCTGTTTTTCTACCAAATGATCTTTACTATCCATTATTTTTAACACATCTATAATATTACTAGTATCAGTCTGAAACTGATTTTAACATAATACGAGATCTGACCTAACATCGACTTTTTTTTATCGAATTTCCTAATAAAATATATATGTTTAATACAATTGAATGTCTAAAATTGCAGCCTAATTTAAAAAAATAAAAATGACTTCAGATTTATCCTTGCTGAGACGAAAATCTGTAGTCTTTTTTATAAATTGAAAATACCGGTATAGGGTATGGTGCGGTAACCCTGCTATATTTTATTTTTACGTTAAATTGTATTAAATGTACAGTTTATTAGGAAACTCAATGAGTCGAAGTTCGGGCGTATCTTAGAGTATTTCGGTCAGCGCATACAGTAACAATATGCTTGAGCAGTTTTCATCAATTAATTGATCAAAATTGCAACAGAAATAAAGTTGAAATTTTGTACTTTATTTTTGATGCCTTTTGGTTCATAACTAATTAAACAATGAAAACTGCTCGAGCTGCTTCTGTTTGCGCTGATCCTTTAGGTTCCATATTTACCTTTGAAACTACCTCCTACTAATGTTTACAACATTCATAATTGTTTGGGAATGGTTTACATGAGAGTTATTAATTTTCAAAATGAAGTCATATTTCACCGCCTATTAATCGCAACTAGCTATGAGCTTATCAACTCCTTAATAAAGACTAATATAATAATATCGACTGGTGTGAGCTTGTCAGTCACAGAGATGTTGATGATTTCAGTGAGCCCTGGTGCAAAGGAGCGTCTCGTCCAGATCACTGGGCCCAACGAGGAAAATGTAAAGTGAGTACTTTATATTTATACATTTGTATATTTTGATTACCTACAGTTAATTTTTTTACTTATTTTTTCTCCTTGAGTGATTATACTTAACCCAATTTAAGGGTATAGGCGGAAAATTCTTTCGGCCACGCAAAAAATGCGATTTTGACATGCCACACTCTTATTCCGTCTTGTTAAAGAATTCATAATTGCTAGGTAGATCATTATGTACTTTTGGAACCACAAACTCAATGTAACGAAACCAATGTAACGCGTTGTATCGAAGGTTGATAAGAAGCTTTGTTATAAATCAAAATAAATAATGCTACAGATAATTGAGTAAGCGAAAGTATAAGCATTGTGTGTGTGTGTAGCTACTGGTATAGGATATCGCTTGTATGCCTGCAGCCACGCCAAGCACCTGATCGGCGACACGATCCGGCGCAACGCGTCGCCCGTGCGGCTGGAGGGCGCGCTGGAGGGCCCGCTGGCGGGCTCGCGCGCGTCGCTGGACTCCGCCGGCTCCGACGACGCGCCGCGCGCCCGGGAGGTACGTGCCACACGTCTGCATTATTTTTTAAAACAACCATGTGTAGGGGTGACATGGAACTTTAGGAACAAAGACAAAGAAGTTCTACAATTCATCTAAGACTATGTTGAAATGAAAGATTTTGTTGACATAAATGAACATAAACATAAAAAATATAAAATATAACTTAACATTAAGCTTGTTTAAACCATTTCATTGTAATCGACTCATGTTACAGTATATAAATGCGTCGTTGAATTTGTTATCTGGTTACCTCTAGGTATTGCTGGTCTATAATAAAATTGTAATCATTGTTTTTATAGAAATCCCCGCACAATGCCCGGGCTCTTCTTCATAGCTTCTCTACGAACGACGCCGCACTGGGGGAGTATAAGTACACTGTGACTTTCGGGCAACATTCCATTAAGATCACGGGCCATAATTTGGATCTTGTTAAGGTATTTATTTCTATAATACTCCATAGTAATAAAAAATATTGTGTAGATCGTTTAAATTTGCGTGTTTCTCCACTGCTTGTTACGTTTTCATTTCAAGTAGGGTGCGTGCGCCAGTTCAAAATAAGAGAACTACTATTCATAGTTCCATTCTACTGTCGCTCGCATAGATTGCAGAGAAAAATTGTTAAAAGTAAAATTATTTTGACATTAACTAAAGCTCGTTACTAATGTGCATTGCAGACTGCGAAGTTAGTGTTAGACGAGTACTTCGAGAGCGCGGGCGCGCTGGAGGCGATGGGCGCGGGCTCGGGCGACTTCTTCACGCTGTCGCAGCGCCCCGCCGCCGCGCTGCTGCTGCGCGACGACGCCGCGCTCAACGGCGCCGACGACGACGTGTTCGTCAGCGACGCGGACCACGGTAACACCTCGCCGCGCCGCGCCCGCTGGTGGCACTAGCTGGCGGCACTAGCTAGCGGCGCTGGACGACTTCACTTTGCTCATTTCTGACGAGACAAACCAACGTTTCAAGGATTGCTAGTAGAATTTGTGACCGCTTACTCCTTAGTTCCACTTGATAACCCCTGCCAGCAGTGAGCACAGTGGTCTGCGGACGCTCGGTTGACGAGCCTTAAGTTAATATACTCGATCGCATGAAAAACTTACATAAGTTTTGTTTTTAAAAATTTTGCTACGAATGATTTGGCGCCTTCTATTCTTCCAAAATATAGATATTAAGAGGTGCCAACTATTACTAGTAGGTAATGTTTTACAAGAGCATGAAATAGTAGTTAGTGCAGGAGTTTCAAGTTAATTTGGAAGCATGAACGCACTTACAGTGATGGTGTGCTGTTTCTTAATAACATAAAGTTAGGCAGGTCTACTCTAGGAAGGATTAGACTGACTGAAGCATGCAAACTTTTTACTTAGATAGATATATATTCAACATCCTCATTACATCGAATTTGAAATCATTTATTTCAAGACTCACTCGCAACATGATCACTTATAAATATGTTTAACATATTTAGAACATCACTCCTTCCCTGTCAAATTGATTGAAGTTGACAGAGACCTAATGAGGTTTTAAATATGTTTAGCGCTAAATGCATTTAGTGATTCGTGTTTCAAGTGGGCCTAAGTGTTTAGACTCATTTGTCAAGTATTGTATTGAACAAGAAATATTACATAGGTATATTTATGTCACTGATATTTTGTATGTATATGTATTTCAAACCACCGCGATTCACGGTCGTGGCAGAATATTTTTTAAATCATTTAACATCGAACATTTCGTAACAAATCATTAGTATTCACTACTATCTGCCATAATGCTTAACCTAACATATTCTATACTGTAGCAACTTCACCACATTAAAATTGTACCACCCCCTTGTTTGAAAATAATAACTATCACATTTAATTGTATTTAATAATTACATTGTTTTTAAATTATTTATTTAAAAAAAACTGGATAAATGTTGTGTTGTGCCAAATGAAGCGAATAGTAATAGCGAACAAGGCGTGGTGCGGTGAGGGTGCAGCGGTGTGGTGCGGGTGTGGTTGTTTCGGTATAGAGTAGTTAGGGCGGCCGTGCGTCGTGTGTGACGCGTGTGTGACGCGTGAGTAACGCGTGTGTGACGTGTGGTGTGCAGCGGCAGGGGATTCCGACGCCACGCCGCGCCGCCCGCGCTTCTCGCGCGCTACCAGCATTGACAAGAATCAAGGTAACTCGCACCTCTACAACACACACTTTTGGCCCACCTACCTTAATTGGTACCCCCCCCCCCCCGCAGTTGTTGCGATAATGATCAGTATAATACAAAGCTAAATAAATGGATCAACCTCGGAATAAACTTAGTTTCATTCCGAGGTGAAAACCCTAAGGTGGCTGGCCTAATATGCCATTGTCATAAGTTCAAACAGTCAAAACATAAGGGGAACCTTCGATAATTAAAACACACGATAATTAATTGATCAAAAGCATTATGCGAATATTAATTAATTAATTTAGTACTAAATAAGGGTGACTGATAAGATTAGTGACCGATACTTACACACGACGTACTTTGCTTATTTTGCTATTAGGACCTATCGGTAATCTTCATTCTTTGTGTAAATAACAGAATGGAGAACATGCGGAACTCTAATAAAAAACAACTATGAATATTACCACAAGCTGCATCTCTTATTACTTGGATCGTGTGAATGGGTTCTCCCTACCAATTCAAAAATCCTGTGTCATAATTCCGTATATTTTGTTTCCTTGTGTCATTAATTCTGTCATGTTTTGCATGTCCATACAAGTCACCTAAATATTTTTATAAAACATTTTGTTGTACAACGTCATAAGTCATTTCATATTTTTGTGCTAATATTTTTTCATGCCTATATCGTTCCATAAAAAATTCTTAAATGCAGCAGTCAGTCAAAATGGTAAATACTAACATTGGAAACTAATGCATACCTAATGCGAAAATAATGCATTCGAATGCGCTTTAACTTCATGACGGCTTGCAACAATTAAAAATGATATGCACGTGAATGCGTTTTTATGCTTGCAAATAAATGGTAAGATAAAATCGATGATAGTATTTTGAAGTCGCGTCCTATAACAAACAGGAGAGATCGGCTGGTTGTTACCAACCCTAAACACCAATTTGTTTGCATAGTATAATGAAAATAATACTGTTATCAAATAATGACATGAAAAATAATAGTAAATGCTAAAATCAGCAATACCTACATATTTTGAAATATCAGTAGTAGAAGTGTAAGCCGGCGTGGCAAGGGGGGCAGCCCGCTGACCGTGGTGCGCACGTTACAGGCGGAGCTGGGTCGCGGCAGACCTACACGTACGAGACGCTGGTGCAGTACGCCGACTCGCCGCTCAGCAAGCTGCCGCCCAGCGGCCTGGCCGCCTTCCCGCCCGAGCTGGCGCGCAAGGTAACGCTGAGCGCGGCGCGCCGGCCCTCCGCGCCGCCCGCGCGCCTCCTCACGCCCTTCCGCGTGTGGGCGCCGCTGCACCACCCCAACTACCTGGCCGCGCTGCTGTGCCGCAACTTCTACTGAAGTGTGCGAGCGGGCCGGCGGGCCGCCCCTCCGCCCCTCTCCCCGCCCGAGGCGAGGCCGCGGGACCGACCCAAATATCGGAGAATTTTTTTCTTTTTTTTTGACATTTGTATTGAGTCGGTCCGCGGCGCCGCCCCGACTCGCAGCACGCGCCGCGCGCTCCCCGCGCCGCCCCGCGGACGGGCCGCGCGGACGTGTCGCGCGGAGCGCGCGCGGGTCGCGAGGCGTGCGACCTGCACGCGTCCCGGCTTGCTTTTGTTTCACCTGGCTAACTAATGCTTGTGCATGATGGTGCATTATGGAAGCTATGTTTTAGTAATCTCGAGGTACCTCCTTTTTATAGTCCAGGTTAGTCGAAAATTTCTAGTCCCACGCATTTCTCATCCATCTCCGGGTTCTAGCCCCGGCCCCTTATTAGCCGATTAAGCGTAACGCTAGGTATAAATTATAAGCGATTCTTAAAGTAGGAAAAATGTTGATCTCAGTAGCGTAAGTTGTAAGTTAATAGTAAGACTGACGCTAGTATTATGTGGGGAGTGACCTCTGACAGAGTTCGGGGGTGGCGATGACAAGTTTGCCGCTCACTATTTCGAATGCCACTATTGACAACGTTTCGCTGTAGACTACTCAACCGTCGCGTCGCTCGTGACAAACTGAAGACTGACTTAGGCCAAGAATCTGACCATTATAGCACTGGAAATTCTTTATCGTTTTAGAAAAAAAATATTTTTCATTATTGAATTAATGAAAGAATTTTTTATTACTAATATATAAAGGTGTTTATTGACAGAATAATATTGATAAATCTTTTACGCAACGATATTTACATGAATAAACAGTTTTGAAAGCTTTATTAAGAGTTTATTAACAATACTAATATAAATTTGTGATGTCTCTTTGTTCATGCTGCTCGGACAGAATGGGTATTCGAGAGGGGATCGCTACAGGTAGACTGTTAGCCTATAACTTGAGTGAAGTTCTAAATTGTGTCTGTTGATTAATCTGTTGTGTTCATTTATTGTTATTGTTTTTAATTTGAGTAAGCATTAAAATTACTAGTGTTATTTCCTTACAATTGATTGTCAATGTATGGTTTTAAAATATAAAAATTTCAAAATATCTTCGTCTTTTGCCTGTTCTCACGCTTACCTCCTAACTAATCCACATAAAACTCTTAACACTGCGGTGATCGGGATTTTCTTGTAAATAACCTCGCAAACTCTGTAGAACGCTAACAGAAGAAACTAACACGAACACTCGCCAGCACTAACTCATTAGGTATGCAACGTGGAAGGCGTCTGTCGATAAATGTGCTATCGTGTCCGACAGAGTTGCCTGGAGTTCGACAGCGTCAGCTACTTGAAGAAGGTGCGCGCAGCCGGCGGTACCACGGTGGCGGCCGTAGACGCGCCCGACTCGCCCGAGCCCGAGTAAATGTCGCCGCCGCGGTTCGCTCGCCTCACACGCAACCTTCACATTGCACACCACACTCCAATAGCCTTTCTAACGAAATAGGTAGGTAACATAATGCACGTACTACTGTTACACGGTACGCAATCACGCGAGCGAACCGGTCAATACGCACGTTACGGCAGCTGTGGGACCTGAGGCCGCTACGGACGCGTCGCGGATACTTTCTTGAGGGAGATGCGGCGCTGTGCGAGTCACGTGTCCGTCCTATACGACTTATTTTAGCGAGCTTCACTCTTCAAACTAATTTAGCTGATTTATCTTTAAAGTATTAGCACACCAAAATATTTATTTTTATAGTGGTGGGTATAGTATACCTCGTTTTTGTGAATATTTATTTCATAAATTAGCTGTGGATCTGACTATGAAAAAATGTGATAAAAACTAAAAAATGCATGTAAAATGCAAATTTTATAATTTGCACAAATCCACAGTCTTACGTTGATCTCCCATCTCAATGTTTTTATTTACTTCCAACGTTTTAACAAAACATTCTGAACAGAACATTTTGAAAATGTCCATTTCGTCTTAAAAACAACATTGATATTTTCATTGATTATTTTGTTGTATATATTGACTCTGTTAGTTTCGGATATCATAGAGTGATTCCATTTATTATTATAAGAAGAATGCATGCATTTCTTTCGTGTGTTTGTTTACTCATTTTCAGACTTTCTAGTGTCTAGTCCTGACGAGTAGATGTCGATTCTCACTATATCGTAAGCTTTTATATTTCTGAGGAAGCCTGCCAATCAATATATTATTATTATTAAAAAGGATTAGATATTATGGTTTTCTTTATATTATTTAAAATATTGTTATATTATTTTTGTTGTACTATTAGAGCTTTTAAATAAACTTGCTGTGCACTAAACCAAATAATTGTTGTAGTAGTGAGTCCTAAAATATATTATACACTAACGTAATTTTCGTGATTTGGTGGTTGCCAGGCTTTCTTATCCTTTAAACGGTTTTAGTAAGCTATCTCGAACACCTAGTAAGAGTAATTTCGAAGTATCCTATCCGAGAGGTTACGAATATATCTCCGTGTTGCAAAAATTCGTCGTTATAATATAGTTGGCTCAACGGACGTAAAATAATTAAATCGTCACTCGCTCACCTTATGTAAACCGAAAGTATTATAAAAATTGTTCACGTGCAGGTATTATTGTAAAAGACTATGTTATTTAATTTAATTTACTGTGATGAGGCTAGCGAGTGATGCCTCATAATTAACTTATCTTCAGTTGGAACGTTTAAAGTAATTGGTGCTTGCTCCTTGGGGAAGTATTATCGTTGAATTTGTAATTAAAGATTTATGTTTACACATTTGTTTTTATATCATAGACGTATGGCTATAATTGTGAAAATTGATATACTAAATTTTCTAATATTAGAAGCGTTTTATTTCAAAACCTATACAATTGTAATTAATCGTCACATCGTGTTTATATTTAATTAAAACTAGCTGTGCCCGCGGCTAGGCTATCTGGGGTACCTAATTCTTGGAAAGGGATTACTATCACGTCCATGAAGGAATACGTCAATGTCCCGGTAGATTTCATGTGTTCGTCAGAAAGTTTTAATTAAAAAAAAAAAATTGCTAATCTTGCAAAAGAAAGATTAAATCTCTATTGTTATGTGTTGTCAGTTATCCCAAAAATCCAGTAAATCACAACGGTAGAAAGTAAATGTCATACCTAAAATTCTTAAATAAAACCGTGTCATGTAATCAATTTATTTTCTATATTTACAAAGATAATAATACACTTGATTTAATAACTTATAACAACAACAGCTACCGTCTTCACAAATGCAAAATAATTTATTTAAAATTAATCTTAAAATCCATAATTATTATTATTGCCTATTGGATTCCTATTGAAGCAAGTTTAGTATGGAATTAAAAGCTAGTTAGAAGTGTATGATAATGTGATTTCTATAGTACTTGTAAGTACATACTTCCAAAATGGAATGCATTATAGATAATCATAAGATGGCAAATAGCACGAAATACGAGGATTCGTGTAACTTATTAAAGAATACAGCAAGCAGACAGAGTAAGTTAAGCAATGGGGTTTTTCTGTTGTTTCCTCCAAAATTGGTGTACTAAGGGTAGAGCTTTATACAAATAAGAGACTTTACCGACTTGGGATTGGTTCCGATTAAATGACTTGGCAGATAATTTCTTTAACATTCCAATAGTGGTGACCATTTACTCATATATATATATCTGTTGTCCAATAAAAGCAATCCAATAATGTTGGTGTGTAGGGCCGCGGCCCGCCGGCTTGCTAGCAAGATATCAATTTTTCATTTTTATTTAAAACATGCAAATCCGTTTTAAAAGTTTTGTTTTGAATGCCCCGTTTAACGTTACTATTTAATGCTACCCCTATGAGAAATATTTGCGCTTTACAAGTCACGACTGGCTTTGTGCAGTTTTCTTAGAGGAGTAGTACCTGCGTTGGAAGGTACAATCGAGGTCAATGGCGGTTGATAACTTTTCAACGGCGTATAAGGGTGAAAGTTAGTTCACCGCAATTGTCCACGATCATAAATACGTTGACAATTACAACAATTGCTCAGTAGCTGGATAAATGCTGCAATTGGGTAATATTTCATTTTAATATAGACAGATTAATGAACACTTTTATCTTACGTCTAATATAATAGAAGCATTTATAAACTTATACATAGGTATTGATTTGAACTCTAAAAAATGCGCCATATTTCCATATAAAACAAAACCAAATGACCATCGGAATGTTATATTCCCTGCACCTAATTAATTATCTTCCTACTAATGAATGCGTTTGTTAGTATTAACCAAAACTTAGGCCCTAGTTTTAATATGCAGTGAACATTGCTTAAATTATAAGTAACATTACTAGCTTCTCTTATAATATTATCCATTACTTATACCTCTGTAAACTTTAGAATAAACAATACCTAAAGTTTACAACATGATGAGACTTTAACAACAAATTCCTTTATATGATGAAAATTTGAGGTAAAAGGCAAATACTTAATACATGCAAGTTGCATTAAAAACTGGTTCATAAATACAACATTGATCCAATAATAGCGCGAATTTAAATTCTTTCAGCTAACTTATCAGTAATATTAGCAGAACGTAATCTAGCGTGTTGCATTATGTCAGCGGAGAGATCGTCTACATTAGTGTAACGACTTTTCTGGAAATTAAATAAATCTGCTATAAAGCCTACTATTTCTGACTGGAAGGACTCGCATACATCACGAAGACGTTCGTTTGGTCCAAGGTATCCCCATACAAGAACTGGCAGTAAATGCTCTGATATCGAGTAGAAATGCGCCATGAAACCGTCTGGATACTGCAGGTACCGTCGCTTAGCCTTTATTACAGACCACACTGCCGTTGTTAGTGCCTGAAAAATCGTTTATATTTAAAACCTATGGTTCACACTCAACTTACATTTTTAAATGGGAATCAACATACACTTTCTTTAAATCCATCGGACAACCATCGATTGCGGACTACAGCAAGGACCGAAGAAGGTGGTGATGCCAGGTCTTCAAATGCATCCAACAGAATGTAGTCCAGCACTACATCGTAGAATGTTAAGGCCTGCAAATAATGCAATGCAAATATTTATTTTTCAATAGATTAGTAAATAGCTAAATATTTCTACATATTTGGTGTAATGTCTATGTTTTGGTCATAAGGTTGCCTTTCTACAGTTAGCGTCAGGATGTCTGGTTACCTATGACAAGCAGCTCTGTAAGTATATTCAAGAATTACTATCCTATTGCTAGCTTATATGCCCACATTTCCTTAACAATTGCTACATATGATACATTCTGAGAAATACTAATATTTTGTGACCAGCCATTCAGACGTCAGGATGGATTAATCGCCTCTGTGTTCAGCATGAAGGACGCCGAGTTTACAAAAGTTTGTTGTATCAATAGGTAATTGCTTACTTATTGCTACTTTCATGAATTTAAGCAGCCATCCTGATATCAGAATGGCTGGTTAAAAAATATCCATATTTCTCTGAATGTATTGTTTGTAGCAATTATTAAACAAATGTAGCAAATTATCAATTATCAATTTGATAGCAATTCTAGAATATACTCTCAGAGCCGCCCACCCATCCTGACGCTAACGATAATTTGGCTAAACTTAAGATCCGGTACAATCACATATCAGAAAGTAGGTAGATAAGTAAAACTTATAAAGAAGCAGTTTGTAAAAACATACAAGGCAAAAAAAAAAGTTATCTGTACCTTAACTCCCTTGGTTGTAAGTTCACTTTCTATCGTTGCCCAGTTCGCCCCGTCCGTCGCCCATGACACCATTTCTTCGTACGCTACCAGGAATTCTTTTGGTTCCTAGTGTAACAAGGTTTTATTCGTGTAAAGTTATTAGGTAGATAGCTAAGGGTGGTCTTCAGGTGGATTCATGTCCATGTGCGGTGCTACTGTTAACTGTCATTTTGACATGCCCTGAACATCAACTGTTCTGCAAATGAGGTATTTACATTGTGATGTCGGCATGTATTATCATGTCTATTTTACGAAAATAAAATTTGTATACACGAATAAAAATATTTTTAAAACAGTAGTAGGCTCCTAATGTCGATTTTCGAACAAATAGTCAATCTTGAAATGTCGTGTACCTTATCAGCGAACAGCAGTAGGTCTGTGAGCACCTGTCTCCCCGCGTCTACAAACCACGCCCACACGGCGGCGTCCTTGAAAACTTGCGTAAAGGCCACACGCAGGCAGTGCAGCTTGCACAGGAACTCAGAGTCCGAGCCGCACTGCACCACATCTGTACGCAGTGTTCTGGACAGATGAGACTTTTATTGCACACCAAACAACGTCAAAAAAATACCGCGAATACCCGACTACAATTATCGAACTGAAAAGAATGAAACAAGAAATATTTTACCTATAAGGAATGCCGATTTCAAACTGTTTTAAAGCGGCCTGATATAATTCCAAGTTTTCTAATTCTGGTAATGCTTCTGTTAAATCGTCAAAGTCGTGAAGGTCAGCAACCTGAAATTATAATAAATGTATGAATACGTACAACAAAGAGACGACGACCAGCCAGTGTTGAATTTGTGCCAGAACTCTGAAACGTAGGATCGTACCTGATCCTCAGCCGAAGCGAAGGATTCGGCGCTGGAGTGATGTTCGCGGCGCGTGTGCGAGGAGCCAGTGTGCGTAGACAGGAGGCGTGTGCGCCGCCCGCCCGGAGCGTCGCCCCCCTCCGCCGCGCCCGCAGCGCCGCCGCTTTCCGACCGAAACAGCACCGACCGCTGGTCCAGGAATAACAGCTCGCACCGCTCCTATAACGACGAGACACGTGTCAACAATACGTACTAATTAACAAGTTTAATAGGGTGCGAGCCTATTGCGATCAGTCGGGCACTAGCCCAGACTCCGCGGTAGCTACAGAGATATTCCTAATGGAAAATTTCAATAACACTGACCGGTCCGGAAATCGAACCCAAGCTCATTCGTTCAGTAGTAAAGTCGTAAACTCATACTCCTAATCACATAATTCAGGCTATCTTCATCAGACTGGTGGACTAGTACTCTATATGTATGTAGGTACACTGAACAGAAGGCCTTTTTATATTAGACTAAACTTATAATATAATAGTGGATATGATAGATACCTGTAAAAGGTAGGCGTCTTGAAGTAGGTCCTGAATCTCTCGGCAGAACTCTGCCTCCTCGGGTGACGTCAGTGCCAATGTGCCCGACACTCCGCCGCGCGCGCCTAGAGAGAACGCAGCCAACGCGTCCTCCCAATAGTTGATACTTGTCTCTAACGCCTCCATGCCTGGAACGGAAACAAAACGGAAAAAAGGATTTAGTGAGTAATCAATTTTCTGGAAATTGCTCAACCATGTAGGTATTTCATCATTATTGATGTAACAAGGCAAGACAAAAAATTACTCTAAACGTTATTTAGTGCTTTGGCTAAGCATTATTCCTGTTGCTTGCAAAACTATCAATGTGCTAAAGAGAGTGGTAGAGGTGCCTACGTTATACAGACATTCGTAGTAACTCATCTAAATATCAACTGAATAACAATATTTAATTTAACTTTTAATCCTTTAAAGCTGCACTTTGCTTTTTTTTTACATAATGATTTTGTAACTTTCTTGTATTCTCAAAAACCACCTGCAGCTAGGTACCATCAAAGTTGGGTGTAGTAAGCCATGGCACCTCGACTTGAGAAATAGGGCCTGCGGGCTCTGCGGGGACTCGGGGTCAGTCCGTCGCCCGAATAGAGCCGGAGAGGATGACGGATCTGCCTTGTGGTGATGGTGGCGGGTCAATACCTGACAGCGTGCGGAAGAAGGTAGTTGGAGGAAAAACCGTGGGGTTTTAGTCTGTAGTAGTCCGATACACCCCTCCGTCTTCCCCCGAGGCGGAGACAGTTCATGAGGAATAATCGACGGAAATAAAAGGGCACTCCGAGGTCCTATTAAAGGATCTATTGTTACTGTGACTTCGCAGGTATCGATTAATATATTTAAGAAATTTAAATGGGAATTATTTGGGGATCGATGAAATACATAGAGAGAAGAAAATTTCATTTTATTTATTTTTATGTAGATACAAAAGTCATTTAAAAAATGTGATATAAGTTCATGGATAATTTACCTACAGCTATATACTCGTAATTATAATGCATAATAAATACTTTCTTATTAACAATATTAATACTTAATATTGATTTTTTGCTAAATATATACATTTACTAATCATCATTGATAAAACCTAGCACCTATGTGCCACGTTCAAACAGAAAAACCCTAAAAAAAGTCATTTCATTTTATATGAAACAATTTATGTACCAACATTGGTAAATCCTAAGTTACACCAAAAGTCAGACTTTTACAGTAACATAGTCTTGCATTTCATGGTATAATATAATAATAGGGACCATAAGAAATAAGTAGGTAAGTAGTTTAATTAGTCATTTATGTACTTACTTACTTAGCTTATTTATTATTAACAGCTCTACCAGTAATTGTGACTGAATGCCTGCCAGTGTGTCAAAGCACTGTACCTGCTTACTTAAACTAACTGTCTTTATGTGCTATATATACATGCCAGACTTGAATCACAAATCAAGAGCTAGCTGATGACCTGATGTTTCTATAGATCTTCATTTACTTTTTTTTCTTGTATAATTACTGATGACTCCTACTTTACACAATGTTTACAAACCACTCTCACATTCCCTCAGTAACTCATTATCCCAGATTTATCAATGTGATTACTTAATGCCTATAAAAAACATCTCCTCTCAACTCTGTTCTATTAGCTAGCAGTGGATGTAACTGTTGCAGAGCTTCTTGTACACCACTGTTTAAATCTTGCACTGTTCCTGCAATAGCTGTGAGCGAATCTGCTATCCGTTCCTCCAGTAATCCTCGTCTTTCGTCTTGAGCTCTCATTACGGTTGCTATTGACTCCAGTGCTTCAGCCATTCTTTCCTCTGCTGCCACTCTACGTTCTTCAAAGTCTAACGCCCATTTAGGCGGTGGTGAAACACCAAAGGGTTCATCATCTGTAATATTCAGCAAATTATTTAACAGACTGTTGTAATTATATGTTAATTAGTTGAATTATGTACCTACATAATTAATATAAATCATTAAATTAATTTTAGGAAAGATGACTATTGCCAATACCATACATTTATTATTTTTATAAAGTAGGTACCTACCTACAGGTGATCTTGGAGCACTAGTGACAGAATGCCTGACTTTCTCACTGGCTGGTGCACACCGTACTTTAAGGTTTTCCAAAGGTTCAGAATCTGAGTCATCAGCCAGAAAGTTATCAAGTTGGTTAGATGTCACAGCAGCTGCAACAGAGCCTTTCCCACTTAGTTCCAGAACTCTCACTTCTAAATCATTAAGAGGTATGCATCTGTTTGGCCCTTCTTCAGACCCGGACCGGATTCTTCGGGCATTAGCTGCTTTTTTTCTACACTTGTGTCGCCATTCAAACCAATACTGAAATATTAATTAGGTATTAGTAAGTGCCTATCTACTACTACATAGTCAGTATTTTAAGACGAATGAAAAAGTAAACAATAAAATTAAATAAAACCTTCTTCCACCCATCAGGGGTCTTCAATGCCCCTGACTGTACCGCATTCAGTTGTTTAGCGAGCACTGCCCACTTGTGTCGCGTCTTCTGATGAGATACCGGTGCGCCAGGCAGCAAACCTTTGGACATGTATCTGTTCTCTTCTAGAAAATCCATCAGTATCTCCAACTGCTGCCTTAGAATTCGACGAGGCGGTGCCATCCTAAATATGTAACTTACTGAAATAAAAATTTAAAATGTAAGAACTTAATCAAAAAAAATTTGTCAACTAAATCTTTATATTTAAATATTAATAAATAGTAAGTAACAAAACACATCAAGGAATCTATATTATTATTAGGTTTTTACTTACCTAGATTCGGTACTCAATAATAAATCTAACTGATACTTTCAAAACATTCTCAGGCATATTTTCATTCAAGAAAATTATAATCGCGCGCTGTTTATTTGACATAAGCAATCTCCTTCACAAAAGCAATACTAACATTCAAGATTCAAGCGACATGTAATGGCGACTGTGAGTGATGTCTTAGACGATTTTCACTGTCAGACTCAGAGAGGTGGAGCAATGCCATACAGTGATTATGAGATTTCTTTAAAAAGGCGACATCTTTTAACCGCTTTGTAAATCAATTAGTAACGATTGTAGCTGCAGATGGCGACACTATCAATAAAATTGCGCTCACGCGAGCGAGCATTCGTCACCGTTTTTCAATTTTGTAAAAATAATGGGAAGTTATTTCTTACTCCTATCTACAAATTTTACCGAGGCAGCGGCTTTATTTGATATTGTTACACAAAACACCATTTACAAGATATTTAATAACTAAAATAATATCAGATTAACTAATAGTTATATAACAGTGGATTACCTACCTAACCTAGCATAGATGGCGTTAATTTAAATTCTTATTACGACACTAAACACGATTTAGAATTTATTAAAATTTCGACCAAAAACTATAATAAAAGATCACGATTTACTTTACGTTTGTTTACATCGAATTTCAATTTTTATTTCGTGGTTATTTTGAAATAAAACTTAACAAAGCGCCATCTGGTATACAGTAGCAAAATCTTCTAGCAACTCGCGTGTATTTTCTTTTTGTGAATGTTGGAGTGACTGAACTGACAATTTTAATGAAGGTAAGTAAGGCTATAGAATGAGTAGCTGCCTATTGTATTTCAAATTACTAGTACTACTTAGTACTTACCTGCAGCAATTGATATTTTTGCTGATACCTATTTCAATGTAAGGTCAGTACTTACTTATTCATTATTATGAATGTGTAGTACCTAGGTATATTGTAAAACGGCTGGAAGCTAGACGGGAGGGGCTCGTGGCTAAGTAATAACAGGTGATGAATTAAGGTAAGCAATGCTTGGTGAGGTCGGTCCGTGGATGGGTGACCAACTGGCCATTAATATTACCTATACGAGACTCCTACCTTGGAAAGTACGTTGTTTTTGAGGAAGGATTTTTTTTACTTGCACGACATAATCTTATCTAGGTCTTCAACTTAAACTTATGCATGAAAATCTTAAGCAAGAAACCTAAGTACCTACTTACCCTAAAATAGTTTAGGTAATCTGCAGGCGACAAAATATATTTAGGTGACCGTATTTACTAGGTACCTGTATTATAAAAAAGCATGCTTAAGTAAGCTTTCTATATTTTATTAATTAAACTATTTAATTAACACTCAGCAATCACATAATAGCACTTAATGGTAGCAAGTTATGCGTCATGCAAATCTGTGTATGCGGGATCCGTCCCGCAGCAGTCAAGTGTCAGCTTAGCGGCCTACGACTGCTACGACCGGTACACTAATTAATTTACCCGGCACACCCCCGGAATTTCACATTAAATTCACGAGCAGGTAAGCGTATTAGGTATCAACAAAATCTTATACAATTAAAACCCATCATGTTCATTAACTCGTTCTTTGTTTAACAAGTGATAATTTATATTTTTTTAATAGTAAATGCATAAGCACTCACTAGGTAATCCCTACGCGACAGGTGTAAGGAATTTGAAAATCCTTTCAGTACCAAGTCAGAACTGCCATGTTCTTGAGGAATGAGGGAATTTTATTTGTAATTAGAACTATGTAAGTACCTACCTATAAGTGATAAACCTGGCAATGGAAAAGGTCGCGGGAAACCGCTGGATGCGGGCAGTGCAGGACCGATAATTGTGGCTTTCTTTAGGGGAGGCCTATGTCCAGCAGTAGACGTCATTTTGCTGATATGATGAAGATAAATGCTAAGTTAATTTTTAGTGCTGAGGCGCGGAAGGTAATGAAGATTAATAAAAGTAAGTATAAGTACCCACCTAGTAGGTGCTCGTACAACTTCAATACCAACCTATTTTTTCTCTCTAGATAATTACAGTTACCTACGCTCCACGTTCTTTACAATCTTTTTTACTATTAATTTGCCATGGTCACATGGACTTACAAATCCGGAGACAGACCGGTTTCTAAAAGTTTCATGATCAATAATACCTTACTAACCACTCTCATAGTAGGTATTACTAAAGATAACATCGATTGACAGCATGTAAGATTAATTAGTTTCCTATTTAATTGATTATACTGGTGCGAAATTATTGATAATAATATATTAGCTTTGTATTGGCTGGTATGTTATAGGTAGGTACTGTTTGTAAGTTTTCAAAGATGCAGTAATTAATAATTGCATAAAGTTTACTACAATAAGTGCTAACGTTTTGTGCCTAGTCTAATTCCGTAATAACTTAATGATTGCAGACACTAAACCGTCCGACTCCGACAGCGAAGGTTTTACATGAAAAGGGTAAGCCGCTTTTCTGCGAAACCTTAGCAGGTCAACTTAGTTTTGTTCTTCACAATAATTTAATTGGACAAGTAGATACCTACTTTAAAAAAATATCTCAATAAATTAGGTAAGTAATACGTAGAAACAATACATCCGAAATAAAAATAAACTTTTTATACTCTTAACGGAAATCACCGCCCACTTGTTAAATATTATTACAGCACACCTACCTGCTTATTTAAAATTCTCGGGCGCCAACGTAGGTATCACCTCTACTACGTTTTTATAAGCTGCTATTACCTATAAGGTTTAGGTACCTACATAACCTAGGTATAATTAAAATAAGCAGAAGACTACATTTTCTAACAATCTAAGAATTTGCGCATTATTTTCCATAAATCCAAATTAGGCATTAAAATTGAAGAGAGATGGTAGGGACCTACCTTCGCAAAAAGTCTTTTTTTTTTTTAGGTGGTAAAAATCGTCAAATGACTCCTTCCTCCCTGGGTGGGGTGGAAGGGACTGTCAGACTTTTACTGACTAAAAAGCCACCCTGTTCCTTCTGTTGCCCTTTACGTTCCGGGGCCACGGTATCCTGTTAAGACGTCCCGCAACCCCGGAGACGTCCCGCAAAGTCTTGTCAAAATTTTGTTAAAACTTGAGAAATAGATAATCAGTTAATAAGTAGGTAATGAACTAATGAAATATTCAAATATTATTGTGTTGTTTTCTGCCTGATAAACTTGGTGCAAATATCTGAACTTGCTGGCAGCAGAACCTGTTCAGCAGTAACACGAACTTTTATTTTACCTATTGCCTTTAGAGATTATGCAATGATTATGATTTCACATTGCAGCTCACAATAATATGTTGGTCAATTTAGACATTATGCAAAATATTTTTTGTGGTATAAGTGCGTTAGTGTTGATGCTAAAGAACGGTCGTTGCAGCAGCGCTCGGTTGACGCGGAGCGACGCGGCGCGGTCGCGGGGTTTCGAGCGTCATTCGAGCATGGTCTCTCCGGCCGGCCTCCGCTCGCCAGACCCGCCAGTCTACCCGAGACTCCGCACTGCGGCGGTGTGCCCTATCGCTGAGTTCCGTAATATCACCGTGCTACCATATCCGAAGCGTTCCATTTCTAATAATTGTCAACTACTTATAAAAAACTGGGGATTGATGTCCAAGTATTAACTGCAAGCAAAGTGATTGATACATTGTTAGTGTTGTGTATGAAAATCCGCGATTTCTGTGAGTTTTCTTAGAGGCTTCACTGCTCTTCCTGGCGATATTGACGCCGATTTGTATCGTTTTGGCAGGTAAGACAAACACGGGACTAATTAATTGGATTTTCAATTAAATCTATATTTATTTACAATGCATTTTTCTACATTTTTTAATAGTAAGTAAATGTTACGTTTATTTTTTTTATTTACTTGTTGTTATCTATTAAATACCTATCTGGTTTACGTTTAGTTAATTTTGTTGCTTTTGATAGACGGACCCTATCCTATTTTGGTTCTACCTACTCTATGCTTAGTTTTCTATAAACCGATAACCGATTCAAGTAAAAAGTTTATTTTTTATCTTACTGTTGGTAAGATAGCAGGTTCAAGATACAACGGAATCGACAGTTAACAGTTAGATTATCAACTGAGGAACACTATAGAAGGTTTCAAGCGCTCCGAACATTCTCTGGAACGTGAGCACTCAGAAGAGAAGCTCCTGACACGTTTCTTATAAACCGGTTCACTCGGATACACGACTTATGCAATCGTAACTCTAATCGACTGAACAATGCCCAAAATACTTTTGGAACTTAGGTATTCGGAGTTCGGGGGTACAGATATACCACACAAATAATTTGAATGAATCGAATTTACGTGGCTATGTCAATTGCAGTAGCAGCAAGTGAAATTAAAGTATTAGTTTGGTTAAAACATGCTTTAATACCTAGTGTATTGATTATATAGGTAAGTCATTTCATTACAACGTTAGTTGATCTATGTACACAAATAACATTATAAAAAAATGTACTTAGTAAAGAAATGCCATTCAATTACAAATTACAACGAGTCTCTTTAATGTAGAAATATCATAAGACACCTTTATGTTTAATACAAATAATATTCAGTTTAGTTAGTGTAAACGCATTGTTAGAAATTGATCTCATCGCTATATTCGTACGTTTCATATTGATAACATCACTGCGTTATAAGACGTGGTTTGTTATTGAAGTGCAGAATCGCGCAAACATCTGCTAGGGGCAGAGGACACAGAAGGTGTTCAAATAATAATTATATTGTAGGTAACTGTTGCTATTTTATATCGTAAGCTGCAGCTGCGGTTCCAGTGGTTCCACGTGTACTGTCAATATAAATAATGTGCTGACACAATTGGTGGAATTCACATTGTGTCGAAATCCGAACAGAATTCACAGAAATACTTTACCAACCTTTTGGGACGAGCCGGTAGGCCTAGAGATATTAATTGGGTTTTTTTCATTGTATTCGCGATCATAAAATTCATAGATCGTTTGTTAGATTTCATTCTCGTAGTCAAATTTCCAAGTCATGCGATGCAAACAATTGTAAACATAGCAACAGATTCTAATGTTTCGATTGTTGAACCCTCTGTTGTCGCGAGCCGCAACTCCGACCAATTGGCGTCGTAATATCGATCTGGGAGTTCATTCTGCCAAAGTAGAACTACCTCACTGTGAAACTGTCCACACACTGCAATAAAATGCTTAGGAAATAGGCATTGTTCAAAAAATCTTTACTGTCTTAGGTACCTACATTTTTTTTTGTCAAAATAGAGTATTTAAAAAATATAATAAATAGTAATAGTAATTTGTATCTTTTTTATTCATCGGTTCCTGTATTTAAATAATAAATGTTAGGACTGATGACATCATCACTGGCATAGAATCCTTGGTCGATTCACCACAAAAAAAAAAACACCTTAAAAAGCCAATGAAAAAGAAAATTTAAAAATTACATAATTATAATGTCAGCTTACATTTGGGCACATTATTTTCATATAAGTAAAGGTATTACAATTTATCGATTATCATAATCAATCATAATCAACTATCATCGGTGTCTCATTAGAAGTTATTGAAGGTCAAACAGAAACAACTTAACTGGTTTGTAAACAAAAACTAAGTTTATATTTAAAATATACATAGATGGGATATTTTTCGTTTAAATGATGAGGGACCGTATTCTTCGACTTCTAATGATAGTTATATTTCTTATTGAGATAATCATGAGTTATCTTTGCAAGTTTGTAACCAGCAATAATCGTATGGCGATTGTTAATATGTATAATGCTTCGAGAGAAGTATCGCTAAATTGGCTTCATCGAGTCGCCTCCGCTTCTAGTTGGTCATATCCGTTTGCTCGCTGATGCTGCTGGTTATGCATCGATACTGTACAGTTTATTCGTTTAAGTAGATACTAGAACCTAGATCAATGCAATTATGAAAATATTATGTGTTTCTGTCCCATAATTACTAGTAAGTCCTTCAAGAGAGAATGAAAAATGATAAAATATATCTGACGATTGAAAAATCAGCCCTTGCATGAGAATAAATCCATCCCAAGAGCTTGGCTGCCCTACTTAGCTGGGTGCAAGCGCCACGGAGACATTTTGCGACGCAATAAGTAGGCAAGTTCTTGGCTGGAAAATTGCTCCAATTTTTAGGGTGGAACCCACCCCCGCCCGAATCATAATCAGTTAAATAGCTCAGACAAGGAAGTTTCTAAATTGGAGGCGACGATCATAAAATAACAATGATTTTACAAATGACAAGACGGCAACTATGCATTGATACATACTCGTATTACATTCAGTGTATTCTGTATTCAAAAATAATTCTATTTGTGAAGTTTGGTGTGTTCCTTGTGGTGTTTGAGATTGCAGATAAAACGAAAGAGAGAAAAATGCAAATTGGATCGTTTTACCAGAAGACTTTTTGTTCAGCTTTGGATTCTTTTATAGCACTTGCTAAAGGACAGCGTGTCGTACCTATCTACAATCATTGACTATTCATGATACCAACATCTAATCATCAAAAATGGATTGTGTTTGGAACGATGTTTATAAACAATTAGACGATGTTATCCGAATAAAGGTACATGTATCATGCTTTGTTTTGCTATTACTGTTCTTTCTCCATTAGCTCATAGCTACTTGTTTATAATTTAGAGATAATGGTTATATGAGTTGTATCTGTTACCTCATCGTTACGCCTAGGTGTACCTAAATGTTGTTCGGTTAGTTTGCACGAAACGAGGGCACATTTCTCGCAAAGTCTGTAAACAGTGGAAGCTTTTTGTAATTTAGGGTCATTAGTTCATTACTATGTTTGTCGTTTGGATAAACATTACGCCATCACAACTACACGATACTGCTAATATTTTTAACAACTTCACCTTTATAGCAGATTCCACAGTGGTTATTGGAATTTAGTAGCTAGATACTATGACATGTCCAGTCAGTGCAGAGTGGACGCAACAATCAACGAGGTCATGCATGACACTAACGAAGGGCTTGGGGTCTAGTAGGTGAAAGTGGTTGTTAAGGGGCTGAACGGAGGGCGATTCTGGTATTCGTATGCAGCCCGCGCGGTGGCGATGGCGGCGCGATCGATACGCGCCCGCGCGACGCCTCCCCGCGATACGATTCACAAGTCTGCTACAACAAATATACTTGAACTTATTAAATTTCTCTAAGACATCTCCTAAATATAAGAAACCGACAAGTGAACAAATCTTTCGGCTAAACTGTAACACCAACTTTTCCACGTAGACGTGTTCCTTCTAATGCGATGCAAATTCTTCAATTCTTAAAGGTTACTTTGCGGTTTCTTTATTACTCAAGTTGTATCATATTCACTTAAGTGTGATTCAATAATGGCACGTTTTGGGGAACAAATTGTTTAGAAACGAACAGCGAAAACAAAGTATGGAAATTTATTTATTTGATAGAGTACCTATTTGCAATTGTAATTATACAAACCATCAAAGCGCGACGAACTAAATATTCAAAAGATAAGAAAATGACGTCATCGTCGGGAACGACCAAGGGAGAGAATAAAAAACTGTTGACACGAACTATCCGATCAGTGAACACGCTAGGCCGGTGACCGCGTGGCCCTGATCTTGTCGGAACAATCTTGGACTGCCAACAGATACATGAGCATAAAATTATTACTTTATTACCATTATACAAGTTTTCATGATCGCTTATGTCACAGCCAGTCCACAACTATAATTACGTACGTATTATGACATGTTAACAGGTCGAAATACCTTAATCGTGATTTATTCGTCGCCATAAATGGTGAAGCTAGCTTATTAAATGATTCACATCACACAAGAGCGTGGGTGTTCAGTGCCATGGGGTATGAACGAGGTTGTTTAGTTTAGAATAGCACGTATTTCTTATATAGGTCCGTTACTTCTATACTTACTTGAGTATAATATTAGCTCAGAATCTTTTCCCTGCAAAAAGACTTTTTGCGTGGAATGCACTAACTACTTACTAATAGTTTTAATGTACTTCCAATAGCAGCCCGTCGTATATCGAGGGGAGATATCAACGAAGCCCCCCTGGCGTTTATTATACATAACTTCTGTGTATCGGGAAATATTTTACGCAAGCGTAGATTTTATATCAATTTGTTATTCTGGAGGTTTTTATATAATGTCTAGAATATTTTTTTGCTGTGGGCTTATTATAATTGTCTCCAAAATCTCAGTTAAACCATGCATGTGTCAATGTATGTTATCAATAATAATATTTATCGAGTTAACGTTATTTAGGAATTTAGCTCAATAGGGCGGTAGACATAACTACAGCTGCCAGTATGAATCAATGAATTTCAATTAGCAGATGAACAGGAGTGCGGCTACGTCATCGTCATAACTGAACAAGACCGCAATGCACTAACATTGTACGCATTATGAACTGTTAGTTATAATTGCATGCCCATGCTTTCACCTACTGATGTACTTGTATAGCTGAAATTATGTTGTCCACTATAAAATACAGCAGATATAATTCAAGTTGAAAATGAGAGTAGCATAGGTCATAAAAAGCTATAGGCCCTGGAGGAGGTGCGCACCTTAAATATTGAAGCTGACAAATATTGCTAAAAGAACAAAAAGCTTATTTTATAGGCATAAAGAGTATTGAGCCAATATGCCTAAAATATAAGCTATTTTATTAAATAATAAAGTAACGTTGTCTTTAGTCGATCATCCGCTAAATAGGATAACGTTAATAGATCCCTGCGTACCTGGATGCGTTCTTTTATTATAGTTTTTTTTTGTGACGCGACCATTGCTCCCCATTTCGGACGACCCTTTGGACGAACAATGATTAGAGTAAGGGGAGCGAGATGCAGCTGCTCCTTTTCTTTTAGAACATTTTTTTCAAATATTTGCTGAAGGAAGTACCTAACTGGGTCGCGAAATGAGGCCAATTGTATTTTCTCCGATTAGATTTCACAATGCATTTACTGTTCAGTAGCATATAACACTGCCAATATGCATTTCATAGCTGCATTGCAACGCATAGGAAAGGTACTGACTTGGAGAAGATAAAAATGTTGCTATGAATAGATCTATTTATAAAAGCAAGTTGCATTTATTTACTGGAGTTTCATTGCCTACCTACTTAGTTCGATGAAAGTTGATCGAGACAGTTTCCCAGCAATGAAAAAAGTGGTCGAGATGCGTCTGCTTCCAACATATATGACGCAACGTGAAACGCAATGTAGTCCCCATTCTGCAAGTGCAACTTTTTCCTCAGGCGCCAGACGGTGGCTAGTGTGGCGACACCTTGCTGTCACGACAGTTCCACTAGGTTTCTACTTCATGAATAGTGGTAATTATCCCCGATCGGTTAACTTAATAACTTAAGAAATGTTACACGTTACACCATATCAAAGAATTGCAATTTAATATGCTCGTGAGGTAGGTATTTTAAAAGTGGGTGTTGTTCAATCGGATGAAGGAACGTGATGTTATTTTACTTGTTCCGAGTGCTTTCTGTGAAACACCGGCGTAGTGCAAGACGAGGTTCGAGTTCATGGCCACTGGAACAATCGATTGGCGAGATTTGTGAGCGAGCTGCGAACGTACCAGGCTCCGGTAGCTGGACGTGTTTAGTGGCGGCTGCCAACCTTGACTAAGTCAAATGTTTGCTATACATCTACCTATTGGTGAATTCAAGTGGAGCGTAAATTTAATTTATCCAATTCATTACTTACCATGAAAAATGTTTTAGACAACCTGTGTTGTTAATATAGTATCAATGAAATACCATGCACCATTAATTAAAAACTTCATAACACTGCTTTTAAATTAATGATGCTCGATGAACACTGCACACTCAACATATTACAAACAATATTTTTGACGTGCGTTTTTACCGTTCAAATGGTGTTGTTAGTACGGTAGGAATTATTCACACTTAATATTTATTATAAATGTGATAATACGTAATCTGTCTGCGTTGTTACCTCATCTCGGCAAAACCACTGAACCGATACGAAATTTGACAAAGAGGTAGCTTGGGATTTAGATGAGGACATCGCTTTATTTTAACCCGCAGTTTCCTATGTCTGCGATAGACAATCGACATTCACACAGACATAGCCATTGGCAAAAGCTAAGTAAGATACTATTTCATAATATTTTTTTTACCCTATAGTGTTTAATAACAACATAACGTTTCAAAAAAACCGAATTGCATCGCATTGTTGCTGAATACAATGAAGTACAAATATAAAACACAACTGCAGAACTGCATTCTGCGATGTTATGGACTAATATAATTTCAGAATGTATGATGTGTTTTAGTGCACCACAAATATTCTCGTTGCTATTGCTACAGAGCGGTGTTATTAAGTTGTCCCGACCGCATTAACGAAGCTCGGTAAAATTAATTACTTACATTGAACCAACAAGCAGTTATCGCGGTCACTGCGAGGAAATTAAATGATCACGCGCGGACGCTTCTTAGTGGGCTTTACTTATTAGAATGCACAACGTTAGGTTTGTAAATTAGTATAGTGGGTACTAACATTTACACCATTTATGATGACTTAGAGAAGAGTTGATCGCTCGATTGCTTCCAGAGATTTTTTGTTCATGAGTATTTTATCGATTGATTGGTTGATTGATTCATTCGCTTCTGACCACCTGTATTTGAATTAGAACCGAACACTGACCTGCGTTAGTAATTAGCAGCGTTATGAAGTTTAATTTAGTTTCCAATTTATTATTTCGGAGGCATCTATTTGAAATTCTCCGCATGATCGGAGGCGCAGGTGTCGGCAGTTAGACAATGTCACGCAAGTATCGACTATCCGGAGCTAACGGCGCGTGCGCAACCACGTGTTGTGTCCACGCATAATTACAAATAAATATTATGGGCTTTTTATTGTCATGTTAAATTACTTTGAGACAGCGGAAATGTTAGACCGTTGTTCATTCTCTACAAGGTGTTAGATATAGTGTCTCTAGAATAATTTATAGCCACTTGAACCTTTCCTTTTTAGTGATACCATGATTTATTCTTCGTGATTGATAATTGGGTTGTAAAGTTTCGACAACAATGGCACCCGCACCATGTAATCCGGCTCTCACCGGCTATAATTTAATATCCGCTTGAAAATGATCTCATTTCCTCGGCATAAGGTACCACTAATATTGTATTGTATAAAGTCCTTGATATTGATGAAATAGGTACAGTTTTGTAAGACTTCCTTTCACTTACCTTTGTTATTCAATGTGAGGGATTCTGGATTTACATGGATTTGTTCAGAACCTTTTTACTAATTTTATTTGGCCATTCATGATTCAATTATAATAGATAGGTACATCTAGACGAATGACAGAAGTAAAGACAATAGCATCTTTATCGATAGATTTGAATGCTGAGCTGATTGATAAACTTATTCGTGTTAAGTAACAATAAGACAGTATCCTGTAAGATCAAACAGCATCAGTCAGGGGAAGTAAATGAAATGTTTCCAAGATTGATATAGATTACCATAGGAATCTCATTTATACTAAGGTATCAGAACCTTAATGAATTCCCAGTGAGGCTCAGGGACATGACGCACAGACGCACATTTCCCGTCCAAGGCTAAAAAAGCGAGGTCTCGCCCGGGCGGGAGGCTGGTGACCTTGGCTTTCTATGAAGGCTGATTTAAAGGTTCAATATTGTATGCTCTTATTAAATCTGGGATAATAATAAGTTACACATACTACATATGTATTGGATTTGGAATATGTATCCAAGGAGATATCATTCTGGCGATAACTATAAATTCAAATATAATAATGGTTCTCTGATTCGTACAGGACGTATAGCTTTCTAATTAAAATTTGTTGCGTTTCACGGTCATACATTTCCGGCAGTCGGTGGTCCCTTTTCGAGGGTGCAACGTTTGCTAACGGTCGAACATTATTTCATTATAATGATAAATTAATATGAATAGGAACTACCTACGTTTCGGCGTTGATCGTATTGAGAGATTGTTAATGGCGGAATATAAACAGACCCTTACCAATAAGTATGTTTGCGAGACAGCTTCATAACGTCAAGCGTAACGACATAGTCCATTTTAGCTTGAGCTCAGTTTATTTTAGTATTTTTCATAATACCTATTTTATTTTTTAAAATATTTTTATAAGCATGACTTCATGAGTTTCAGTTTTAACTGCATGGAACAAAGACGTTTATACAGATTCATGTAAATACGCTCGAGTATACATAACATTATTACCTGTACAATAGGCAGTTTGCTAGTAAAATACTAAACGTAAAACAAACAATCTGAAACTTTCCATTGAGAATGCAGAAAGGTATACCTACATGTAACCGGTGGAGTATTATTAAAGCGGACATTACTTTGGTAACGGGACCGGGCTCTAATTGTGAGGCGAGAACTGAAGTCTTCAGTTAATCGCTGCGCCACCGCTGCACAACCGTCTCCTGGCAACAACGTTTGGTTAAACAACCCACGACAAAACTAGACAAAATAAAACGTAAACCGACCAACCATGGACCAGAATAATAAATGGTTTTTTTAACAGAGCTGGGTAAAACCTGAATGTAAAACATTTTTAAAACATGACAAAACCACAAGTCATTCCGCGTAGCCGATGTAAAAAGCGAGCAGTTTAATTTCACAAGTGCTTCAAGTTTTTAGCCAAATGCTTTTCTGGTATTCAACGTCAGCCTCCAGACAGTGAACACTAAATTATAACGGTACATGACTTTGAATTCGCAGCGTCACGACGAGAACGATTGTATGATTGTGATTGATGCTTCAATATAATGAAAATTCCTGTTTGCAGAAGATATTAAATTTTAAGAAAGTAGGTTGTTTTAAAAAACTGGCATACATTCTCCTCGAGTATTAGAGCATATGTAAGACATTATTATGTGGAGAATTAATTTATATAATAAGACGTGTGTAGTTCGCGGTGAACGTGCCGAGACTATCGAAGAAATTGTTTATCATACTCGCTGGTCACGAACTTGGGACTCACGCACGTCCTACGTATTCTACAATAATTTTAGAAGATCCTGCTAATAAGATTGCATGGTACCCCCTTGGTAAAGTAAAAAAAAAAAAATATGGCGACTATATTTTAACAAATAAGTTCAACAATGGATGGATAGTAATAATTGGTCAAATTAGTAAATGAGTTATTCGGTTTCCTAGGGTAGAGTAGGGTTTGGATATCCAAAATTCATATTTTTACGTAGTTAAGCCTCGAACATTTCTTTAATCAAAATTGCTATGATTGTATCCGTGCATTTTATTAAGTCAAGGGTCTAATCGGAGACGGTTGTCAAAAACTAAACACTCATTTTAATGTTGTTTGTTGAATTTAAATAAATATGTTAACTAATATACCACGTCTATGATTGCCTTCATGAAAGGTATCATGAAAAAGACGTTGTTTATTTGACTTGAGAATTAAAGCCCTCTGTAGGAGCACTCAAGCTCTTAACTCTTGACGAATTGATTCCACAGAGCTTTAAGCTAAGCATAAACTTTGACTTTTTCAAACAAATAAACACAGGTGCTTTTGTTGGTTACTATCATAGAACATTTTTAAGTTGTTTGGTTAAAAAATATTATACTGAATACTATTTTAGTGTATGTAAGTATGAGTATACAGTAGTCTAAACAGAAGTGGCAAGCTACAGGCAGCGAGAGCGTTGCGACATCTTCACAGGAGACATGTTGAACAAGCACTCCACTCGACTTGTAGTTGAAGCTACCACACGTAACTTCACTAGAGAGTGCTCCAGACTACGGTAAACTTTGTTCTTTGTTTGTGAACAAAGAATGCCAACGAAATGAATGTTTGTTTACAATGAATCGACCAATCATTAAATCTATTTTTGATATGGAGACAATTTATAATTTTAGCATTCGCAGACGCGTTTAATTTATGGCTATTCGTAATACTGACGACGATATCAATCACTATTGTTATGAAACCCTTGTCAAAGTGGGTAAAATGATTTATTTATTTAAGATTTGATCGTAAAGTCGCTCCACTTGTAGTTCGAGAACCTAATCGCACACTCGCGCAGTGCACCGTTTGTAGCAATAAACTGCACTATTTTATTGCTTTGACTGGTAATAATAAAGCTAGTTATTGTTACGTCAAACCTTTGTGTGTTCCTTTTTAATATTTGCTTTAATTCACTTCAGTTTTTCGTGAGATTTTCAATGCATATCAATTGCATTCCCAATATAAGTAAATGTAGATGTGAATAGGACCTAATAAATTTAATACTGCAAGATTAAAGATATTTCGTTTCGATATATCATATGACCGTTGCACTTGAAGTGTGACTCCCGTTAGTGCACGGTCCACTGATTATCCATCTCTCATTACTACACTTGCTCAAAGAGTACCCAATGCTAAATAGCACTCGATCGTCGTCGACGCGTGGTGTGTCAAGAGATATCTATTTGATCGTCTTTTAAAACTTTAATAATTTTAAATAGATACCTATGTCGCTTTCAAAAAGAAGAAAGAACACAATAATTATAATACTTACGTACTGGTTTTGCATCTTACATATTATAATATTATGATTTATATCTTATCTCCGTTAATTCGAAAAAGGTCAAATTAAACAATGTTTTGAGATAAGTAAATCGTATTTTGAAGCTTTATTAGCATAAATATACATTGGCTCAGTAATAACAAACATGTTATGTTCGTGTCATCTATGTCACGCGTTGTTTGAAACGACCGCGAAAATTAATCGACGACCTTGCCCCGTAATCGTTTACACGTCATTCTCCAAATTAATGTTACTGAAGGTAAAAAACATTATGTAGTAACCCGGTAATAGTCTCCCACGCCTAAATCAAGACATTTAAAGCTGTTAATTTGATTATAAGCAGCAATTTGTCATTGCGGAATTCAACACGTTGTTCTTGTTTGACTGTGGGCGAATATTCTCAATTTGGCAAACAGTGAATTAGTCTCGTAAAATAAATAGAGAATAACGCATTGGTTCTACAAAACATAAAAGTAACAAATTGATTGGATCCAAACAAACAACATGGAACGCTGTTTGGAAACGGAACTTCGAAATGAATTTTCACGCGAGGTTTTCACATCGGGGAAAAAAACATTCTACAGGTCGTGTAGTCGGTATAATTGACGTATTCTCTCTCTCGCTCGCCAGAATTTTCTACTGCTCGCATTGGAAACTGAATGAAGGCCATGCTCTCCTAGTTGCCCAACTGTATCTAGGTCAAGTATAAGAACAGGAAATGTGAATGATTAAAACACCAAGATAGACAGACTTACAAAATAGTTTACAGGGCTTATGCATAACTAGCTTCAACCCGTGACTTTGCCCGCGTAAATGTTCGATATTGGCGATCTAATCTTGTTTCTTCATATTAACTTTGGACCCCAGTTTCATTCCGTCAGGGGTGAATTTTGGAAAACGCTTTCTTAGCGCACGTCATATAACTATCTTAGTGCCATACAGCGCAATCCGTTCAGTGGTTTGACCTGTGTGTTGATGGATCAGTCAGTCAGTAACAGTTGCCTTTTAATAAAGATAGACAAATGGATACCAGATAAAATACATAAGTAAGTTTGTAAGTACTTCATATTTTTTATATCGGTTAGTGGACAAAACAACCAAAAACCAAATGAGCGTGCATGAAATATGTGTAGAGCTCACAGCCTCTCCCATTACACTTCATTTATTAGAGTAAAACTCCGGTAAATTATCGTTCCCTCCCGGTCCATTCTGTCGTCACAGCATTGTTAATGGCTCTCACCGAGCGGAATGCAGGCCTCTCGAATCCTTCCGTTATTATGGCGTTCATTAATGAATATTCAATTCGTACGCTTTGTTCCTTTCCCGTCGAGCTATATTCGAGTACTTAAATAAACTCGTAATTGTCAGATTTGGGAAGTTTTCCGAGGAATGTAATAAGTACCATCACAAAAAATAATCATGCAGCGTTTGCGTGTGAGTGGTACATGCATCAGGAATGTTACCATCTATAATTCCATACGTGACCGAGAAGTAAGCGAGTTCATTTGCGTCTCATCGTCCACTGGAGACGTATTTTTGCAAGTGAATGGCGACTTCGAAAAGTTACGGTGACCGATGACTCATCCTTGCTCTTAGTTCATTGATCTCCTGTAATGTACAGCAGCCATTATCGCTCCTACACACCACTTTTACGAGAATTTGGTTTAACGTTAAAATAATTTTTAGTCCAAATCTTATTACTATTATAGCCTTGAATTCGATTTCATAGTATTCAAATGAGTGTTCTGAATCCAATAAAGACCTCGAATCATTCATCTTAATGCAAGATTAAATGACTCATCGAAAGATTGTAAAGTGACGCATTGAATTTGTGAGTAATTTGTAGTAAGTTACGAGTACAGCCGGACTTGTATCACTATTATGATGACTGATCTCTTTCTGCAACATGTCCCTATAGAAATGTAGTGCAGTCGGCGTTAAACTTATAGTGATGCTGAAGTGCGCTACTCGCTGAACAGTACTTCGCATCTCATTCCTGTTGACACGCGTAATTCTTACTTGCGTCTCGCCTCGTGTTGAGAGCCACCACGAAGTTTGCAAAGGTTTGCAAGTTTGTACAGCGCTGTACCCGATGCCTCCGGTTTTGTCCTTAGGCTGGAATACATAATTAACATAATTTCAAAGTAGAGATTGCTCCATGCGTTCTGTTTATAAAGTGCAAAACTTTTCCGTTAGGGGAGCGAAATTTTGGTCCATTTTAAATAATTTAAGGTTGAATAAAATACATTTCGCGATCAAATTAAAATAGTTCTATATTTTCTATGGTAAAATTATAAAGTACAATTTCTAACTCACAAGACGTAATTAGATAAGTACTTATTTCCAAAAATAGTCAAATAGTCTGTTGGTCAACTATTAGAAAATATTTTAAGGATTCGAAGATAAGAAGAGTAATTTTGTATTTTTTTTTAAATTTAGTTATATGTTTATAAACCGGTACAGGTATTGTAATTGTTAACTTAAACCAATCATTACAATAGATAATAATAATTTACGCGTAAGTGTAAAAATGCGCGCGTTTTGAAGTGTAGAAATGGTTAGCAGTCTAAGCAATAACTTTTTGTCTACTAAATGTGTGTAATTTTTTATTCTGGTTATTGGACGCTAAAAGAACAACACAAATAGCTAAAATACTATCTCACCCTAAATCGAGCCTTGCGAAGCCTCGGCATAAATTTGGACAAGACTTAGTGCATACATCATTCCTGTATCTTACCGAGCTCAATAATATAGTATGAGTAGGGTAACTACTACTACTATCTACATAAATGTCTTTTGTTCAACTTCGTCCGTGTTGCGCTAACTTCAGGACATGGAACTTAATTAGTGAGATATTGCACAATGTTTATTGCCTGAACAGTTTGTTCAGCGGGCAAAGTTGTTCGGGAGTAATTAATGCAGAGTTTGAAAGCTCCCGGCCCATATAAACGAAAAGTTAACTGGCATCGACACATTTTCGACGCCACACTTTGTGCTATATATAATAAGTATAAGGAATAATTTACTTTAATAGGTAACTCGTACTCGGTATTAATTTTAAATACATTGAGATAAGTCTCAAAAAAAAAAAAACATTAATGACGACAAAAAATGTTAATCAGTAAGAATTCATAGAGTTCCCAAGGACGTTGGAATTAACATAACCGGAACTGTTTTGAATATCTATTTAGTTGTAAAGAACTATCGATTTGTTTCCAAGACACGTTTAGTGCGAGCATAAACCTAATTTATTGCACACTGTTTTCATGTCTCATTCAGTAGATTTAAACTGTGCTCGATTAAGGTGGTATTGTTTGTAATCGAAATGAGATAACAAGCATATCAAGTCAACATTTTTTTAATAGTCATGTTAAAACATGTTCGTAAAACGTGAGCATCTTAGAGGTACACGAGAACTCGTAAAAATAAAAGGGTCTAGGTAACTCGACGATCCCAAAAAGTTGACAATGAGACGAGATATCAATATTATCAATGTTGAAAAATTATGATAAAATCTAGAGAGGACTTTTAGCGGTACGGAGGACATTTCCATTTTCCCCAGAAGTCCCGCGACCCTGCTTGCAATAAATATGTAATGGGGGTTCTCGATATCGATTGCAGGACTAGAGGGAGATTTTATTACTGAACAAGCATGACATCAGCAGCAATTTGTTACATGACATACTATTCGTAATATTCTAGAATCAGCACGAATATTAACATGGAGTAATTATTTTATGGAGTTCCCTAGTGAAAACACTTCACGTTTGATTAGTCGTTTTCCAGAAGCATTATTTTGTGGTTTAGTTTACGAAGTAATTAGTTTTAAAAGTATCTACCTATGTTATATACTTTTCTTGTTAGAAATATAATTGCTGTATACGAGTACATCATAATCATTTCAACAAATACATACAAAAATAATCTTTTAACTCCACGGATACAATTTAGGGTAACATCGTTTAATTCGGATTATCTTGAAATTGAATCCAATTAGAATTTTAAATCGAATTGTGTTTTACCGTCTATTACAGTATTTACAGTGGGGAAAACTCGATGCCCATCAAGCGATTAATGAAACCTTTTTTCGGCAAATGATGGCAGATCGCAATCCTCAAAAGTCGAAAGTGTCTAAGAAAAAACAGGGATTAGTCAGGAACTCTGAAGAATTGCTTTAAATCCACTACTTTTACTTCACGAAGCTAATAATTAATAACTCAAGGCCCAAGTCGTGAGACGCAACTAATTATCTTTATTAGCAGCGGGAAATACGAATTCGTTTGACAAACAATCATCGTCTAATATGGTACTAACATGGTATGGTAATATGGTACCACTTCCTTAGCAAAGTTTAAGGAGGACCCTAAGCCTGACAAATTCTGCTGTAAAGATGTTGCTAATAACATAATAAAAAGCATTACTTTAATTACTAAATTATAAGCAAAACCATAAACTAATGAGCAACTAAGGCTGTATTGCAGCCCTGCAACCCCAATGTCGGTTTTATGATCGTTCGAGGGTAAGTGTAAGTACTAGAGTCCTGAATAAATAAAATGAAATTAGATGAGGGTGCTGTGTTGCTTCATAGTAACACGTATCACGTCCCTAAGAGAGAAACCATTTAAAATTTTTTTTTTTTAAATAACTCAATAGCAATAACAAAAAGGGGAGGTGTGATCATCAATTTATATGCTTGTACAATGCTCTTTTCCGGGACAACATAGCAGAGAGCAAATCATTTACGTTGAGGGCTTTAAATTGTCTGATACTTGTATTATACGCGCGATTACATGTGATGGGACATTCTCGGTGTTACCGGCCACAATAATAGGATAACCTATGAGTTGAAAGCTCATTTTCGTCTGCTAATTCGGAAGCAGGTTGCGAAAAGAAAAGGTCGGGCCACGTGCGGGGCGTCGCCATGGCAACCGAGGAAACTACGCAGTTCTACAACCCCCCACCCTACGGGAACGACCTATGGTTCCCGGCATTTCCAAACCAGCCGAGTGGTAAAGGCTTTTATTAATACTCTTGGATTAGGATTACATACATAATGAAAGCTAAAAGTTATGAAAACTGAAAATTAAGTCCTCAATGAAGAACCTTAAAAATAATATAAAAGGTATTGTATCGTAACATAAATATTATACTCCTGAGAGATCCTCATCAAATCAGCGGCCCGTAATAATAACTCTATATCGAAAGGGATGCGAGATTTTGTCGGGCAATTTAGAATGGGAGTGTGGGGGCGGTCTGCATGAACATAAACAGGCATATCGCGCGTCAAAAGACGAACGACATATTGTATAGGCGGGTCTGATGCTAGACAAAGAGATAGATAACACAGCCTGATTGTAGAACATTTTGAGATTTAGAGGACTACGTAATTGAACTAGTATTTATACTAGTTTTTTTTAGTAGTTGTTTGTTTGGTGATAGTCCAAAGGCTCATAGATTTAAAAACAGAAATTGAAATCATACTGATAACTAGGATTCACAGGAAACTCAAATTTAAAATCGTATAAATAAAGTTTATAAAATACAAAGGTTGATCGTATTTTCCAAGTCCCTTTGCCTTTTTGGTTATTTGACCCCTGTCAAGACAATTGCCTGTCCATCGGCTTCCCCTCGTGTTATTGGAAATCCCGGCTTCCTCGTGCGCTCTTGTGGTTAACTGAGCAATCTGCAAAATGGGACTATAAATCACATATACAAGCGGAATTTATTCCTAATATGTTGACATCAATAAACCTAACATAAAATAGGAAACATAGGTAGGTGCTTTACACTACTTTAAACATCTAAATTACGATATTTATGGCAAAACAAAAGTTCCATTACGAAAAAAGGAAAAGAGTAGGTTGAAGTACAAACGAACTCGTATAAATTGGTTCACTTCAGAGCTGTATCAGATAATGGCCCGTTAACTAACGAAGAGCCTGATGCCGCTTCATCCGGATGTCGGCAAAGATCGATCAAAATTGTTTTGGTCACCCTGCACGATACGGAACTAAGTGCAGTCGGGTGATAATTTTCAGCGCTCGCATGAACTAAGCACTTCCCGTGTACACTGTAATTATTAAACCGGAGACACAAGACACAAGACGCGGGTATCTGATTTCCAAGTGTTCATTGTAGCAGTCGCAGACAATGGGACCGTTGCCGTGGCGAAGGCCGACTCAACGCCGTATAACGACTGCATTATAAAACGCAGTTGCATCAACTTTAACACACATTCTTATGGCATGTTGCATAATCAGGGATTTTTCCAGAATTATATTGCTTATTATCTTCATCAATATTAATTGTAATGGAAATATATTCTAACACCATACTCACAGTATCTCTTTATTGTCGTTCCATTGTTATGGTTAACCGCGTGTTTACTGTGGAATACTTTGTGGTTTTGAACATTATCATTTTAACTCTAACTGTTTGTAATCGACAGTAAAGTTTTGCAGAGGTATTAAAATCTATACGTACATTATGTGTATAGAATTCGTTCGAAATCATACACTTTTACTTACGAATTATGAGTAATCTGAGCAGCTGCTTTAACTTGATATTGTCGAACATCTGTTGCATAAACGACTAACAAAACATAATAGACAGCTGCAGCCACTTCACCGCAACTAGTTTTTATTGCAAAGATTCTCCACGTTCGCGACCATTAAATAATTATCTTCCTTGTTAATACTGTTATGTACCTGATACGAAGAACACAGTAATCAAATACATTAGTGTACAGTTGTACACGATTATACACAAGAAATTCTTACTACATCCTGGCCGGTTCATAACATTGCTAGGTTTCATAAAGCTACACAGTTACGTCAGTGGCGTTTGGAAGATATTTTTAATTTACACAACAAATTAAGGACAAGGTCTTCCTCATATGAGAATTGGACCAATATAGTATCTCTATCTATTGAACAAAATAATTGACATTTATCTTTACCTAGCTACCTATGCGAGAGGCCGCGAGAGATATGAGAAAATAAATGTTAACAGTGAAAATTTTGTTGTTTCAGATTCGGTGCACCAGCTAAGATTTGTTACAAACCTGGAAATTTTATAACCTTTCCAAATAAGGTAATTATTATTGTTAAACTGCAAAATAAAACTATTTTGTGTTTTAATAATGTGAGCATTTCTATCCATTGGAATTATTCTTTCTTTACTTTTTTATAATAATCTTATATTTCTGCAATACCCATACCTCATGGTAATCAGTATGAACTTGGCAAAAGTCAATTACAATAAGTGTAACTCTGTCACGGCGCAACTCATAGTAGATATACCAATCCCAAACATACCCAATGGTCA
Source organism: Hoplodrina ambigua (assembly GCA_949774945.1). NCBI lineage: Eukaryota > Metazoa > Arthropoda > Insecta > Lepidoptera > Noctuidae > Hoplodrina > Hoplodrina ambigua. The sequence goes on along the minus strand of OX458969.1, from coordinate 4,819,163 downwards.
ACAACTGAACGACTGAAGCGAGACGCACTCGACGCAAAAAGCACACGAAATTGACAATTCAATGGAATGTTTCGGTGATGCCATCAGAGAACTAAAAATAGTCACGACGAGCACGTTCGAGAGTAGCCCACTATCATCCTGTCAGGAGTCAGGACGGACCACAATTGGCTTCTCAATATCAAACAAGAAACAAGTGCCGGATCTGCATCGCGAGTTACGCAAATGACCATTATCCTAACGACTTAATAGGGAAATACAGAATAAGCCTGGAAAACTTAGAGAGCGATTCTGAAACTTGTGGGTTACTAAATAGGTAACTGTATATTCTTGATTTACATGCAATGTGAAAGTAGTAATTTGCTTATTTGAGAAGCCGTCTATTTGCAGTATAAAAGTGCAGTCAAAATTGGGCCAATGTGTCGTCAGCAAATTGTAAGTGCCACTATTACCGACAATCAGGCGGCGACCTTGCTGCTCGTTGTCGCACAAATCGTGGGGAGCCCCAGATTGTCATCCTCTCCATTCCGGCATCCGCTTTTTGCACTTCATTACATAATACCCTTGATCCAAGTGTTTCATATTCGCGGACCTAGATTTAGGACAAGTTTGCATATTCGATTCACCTCAGAAAGTCGTCTTCTAAAAACTCTATGCTATTGACAACCATAAAATTACCGAAAGTTGTTTATATAGTTGTCCAACTCAAAAGTTCTAAAACAAGTTCGTCAGCCGTGTGCGTATTACATTGTGAACGCTGGAACACGACACGTTCTAAAATGGACAACGACTTGCCTGTGCAGCTCAACAAATTGCCGTAATCAATATGACTTATATTCAGCAATTGAGGTGTTGGTTTTCACCCGATCTTATACACTATACTTTCTAACGATTGCAGTCCATAATGGAACTGTTCTGTTTTATGCATTTGACGTAATTTTTTCATTATCTTCACTAGTAATATTCATCAACCTTTATTTCGTATGTTTGATTTATTTAAATCGATAGCGACCTATTTCATTAAATTTTAACTTCGTTGCTGTTTAGTGTGCAATGTGCAATGGTCTACGTAGCTAACACTGGTCTATATTGTTTTTTTGCTGTTCACGTATCGGCGTTTATGGAATTAAGAAACAGGTTGATTCAGTACTCTAATAATAGCGTTGAAAAAGTTGTCGTTTAACAAAGTTTATTTGGACTGGACAAACAATTGTGTACAGCAGTGTACAATGAAGATTTATCGATATGTTTGCTTTTATGCAGGTTGAAACATCCGGTAACGATACTTTAAATCTATAACATGGATACACTATGAGTTGCTGTCATTAATATACACGGTATACAGATGTAATTCATAAATATAATGCTGATATGCAATATTCAAACTACCACACATATTTATTACTGATGTACATCATGCATGTATTAAATACTTAGTATTCTGAACACCTCTCGCCATGTTTCTAGTGCAAAATTTTTGTGAGCATTTTTTCCCAGGTGTAAATAACATGATCCTATCACTGCTGCCGAGCATTTGTTACCAAAGGGTACACGAGCTATAAGTCGTCGAGCGTCTAATAAGTCAATTCTATGCTAACATATAACTACATAATTTGTAATAAATCTTTCGTTCGCTCATTTAACCGCGTTTGACATGGAAAATTGCTACCTCTAGTATCGGTCCAAGTATCGGCGCGGGCGGCAGGTGCGTTGATACGGACTCTTTCCGAGCTGGTGTTAATTAACCCCCCAGCCGGTTGATTTATAGCCTAACTTTGTCTTAGAATTAACCATGCTTAATTTATCTAAGCGCAGACTCCGGACTGCGGCCGATGACGCACTAAAATTGTGGAAGTCCGAGTAGATACAATAAATTATGCAGCGTTTAAAGAATATCTCTAGGCAATTCACTTCGATTAAGATAAGAATAAAAGGAACTAAGCAGGTTACACTCCCGCGTAATCTGAGTGAATAAACTGGAAACAGGTTACTAGGATAGCACGGTCAGCCAACCAGATTGGTCGCGAAACATTGAAATTTTGAATATGATAATTAACGGAATCGGTGAATAGGAGTAGGTAAGACAAATTAATAACAATTCGCATAACGTATACAAGCCCGATACGAACCCTTTCCAACTTTTCACAGACAGTTCAACAAACTCTAAACGGAAATTACTGCTGGGACCTGAACTGTAATTATGATTAAAACAGCTTTGCCGTTATTATCATGGGACATCTCCCGACACCGTCACGCCTCGCGGATAGCACTGCGAACTCAATGCGAACAATACTGCCCGCCCGATCGGAACTACCTCATTCCTGTTAACAAAACCATACAATAAGCCAAAAATATGCTTTTATTATAGTAACTACCTGTATACATTGCCAATGACCTCAACCTAATAGAAAATGTACCCGAGATACCATGTGGTGCACAAATAGCCCATTGCGTGTGGAATGTGGACGTACCATTCTAAAACGCCACCAGTGTAATTGCAGTCTTACACATCCGTTTTACGAACTATATACAGATTTCATTGAAGAGCATTCGTATGCAAAGAGAAAATAAGACAGTTAACTGAACAACATAACAACGAGATAAGCCCACCCTTCCTGTCGCAAACGATAAGAAGTAATCGTAAGTTCTTATGCAAACTGTTGATGACAATTCTCAACCACACAATGTCTATTAAAAACAAGGTTCAAATTCATTTGATTGGCGCTCATTGAGCACTTAATTGTGTTGTCAGCTACGTCTACAAGCTCGAGGCGACATCGTCAACAAGCCACAAAGCCCGCATCCTATTGTTTTAAAAGCTTTGAAGAGATACACCAGTACGCCCTAGGTAGATAGAGACAGTCGCGACGACACCCCTCGCGGCTCGGTCAATGTAATGGTGCAATAATATTTATTGTACATTGTACAAACCATACGGATATAGGAGTAAGAGAAGGTCGCATCCATAAAGTTACAAAGAGCTTTTCGTTGCTCTATTCGTTTGTTTTTTTTACAATTATAATGGAAAGCACTGAATCAATGAATGTACGGACTATTTACAGTCCATTGCGATCAAGAAAGGAATCTGAGGCGCCATAGTGTTCCAATTTAATATGAAGCAGGCAATGCATGCATGAAGTTGTTCCCACGCTATCAGCTGGTTCACGCACCAGCGCTTACGAGCAACGGCTCGCGATGCTACCAGCGTCACCGTCGGCCTGATAACACACCACACTGTCCAAGCGTAAAAATAAATCAAAGTACTACCATCGTCAATTTGAAAGCTTCGAGGGCAGTACCAGTGAGAACAAAGAGCATGATTTACTGACCGTAAGCAGCGGTACACGAGATACGATGGCGCCCGAGAGAGCAATTCACTACGCCGCAAAAACATATCATCACATTCACTAGACTCGGGTATGTTGCATTGTTCCGTTTGTACCGCTAACTTACTTGTAAAGATTACACGTAAAGAAACTGTAGCATCTGTAGAAAACGCTTCATGAATAAACACTAATGCATTCAATGGTATAACCCTTTAGTTCAATAGACTGTATCTTATTATTTATATCAAGATAAAATGCTTTATTGCACATCGCTACAGAAAAACCACAAAATGTTAACGGTACTTAAAAATCCAATTTTGTGAGTACTTACCTACTCCGTTACAAAGCTTCCGACGATAATCAAGTGGCACTGATTTATAGTGAATGTGGAACATGGCATCTCTCTGAAGAGACATGATTGACAAAAAAAGCAGTTACGGCATAAATGCGACCTTGTCCGTGCTTTCACTGGACTGACAATGAACGGTTATAAACCAACTAAGTAGTTGCAGGTTGAAGAAAGCCGAACTCGTTTCATTAGAGCTGTAGAGATGAAACAGCGTTTGATAACGAAGCCATTACTGCTATAATTGCCTTCCAATGAGGACCGCCCATCTAACACCCGACTGCGATTCTATACTACCCAGAGAACTGCAATGTATTTAACCATGTTGACATGTCAAATGGGGGTTCTAAATATAGAAGGAAACTGCGCAGAGTAATAGTGATCTTTATTGTTCGTATTTAATACGACACTTAATAGTTTTATTCTGTCGTAAGATATGAAGAAAGGTCAATGGGACCCTTCGACAAATGGACATGATCTTAATTGCATGGCAGTGTAAGCTGTGTAATTTAACAAAATCGTTTTTATAAATTCTTCAAGAATGCAAAGACGTCTACACAATAATAGATGAAAGTTGAAAGTGCACTGGATCCAGCCATTAATAGAGTTGTAATAACGATCGGCATACTGTACGGAGGTTCAATTATTGAAAAATGTCTACTAATTTTATCAACCGTACTGGTAAAGACTTCATCACTACTGGCAAATTCCTTTTTAAACCTATAGATAAGGCATGTTTTTAAATAGCACAGTGTCCGACTTACCTCGGAGTCTTTGCGCTAACGTTAACGGAATATTTGCATTGTAAGCAGCAGCACAACTGGGTTAAAAGCTTAGTGTTGTTTTGCAGTCGGATTAGGACAACAAACATGCATAAAACTTGTGTAGAGCTGGATGCGTTAAACTTATTTAATGTTTCAATGTATTAGAATGTTTGCTGAAATTCCTGATCAAACGTTTATGTATTTTGCTATAATTAATCATGAGCCAGGTGCGTTCGGTTCAATGACATTGACATTTATTTACTTCTGGTGACCCTTAACATGCTTCATAAAACAGACGCGCGTGTGTGACATTTTACAGGTTATTTTAATGTTTCGGAGAATACGGTACTTACTTTAAATAGATCATCAAAATGTTAAACTACTGCCAAGAAATCTGTACATTTATACATACTTCTCCAGTTTGTCAGTTGACTACCTTCCCATTTTCGCAACGTTCTAGCTTGCAAGGACTTAAAATCTCTAAATATGTATAATTTCCTATACTTAGTAAACGAGAGCCCCACTATGCTCTAAGTAATTTTTATTACTTTTATTATAATGCCCACAAATGCTAGTACATTGTAGTCGACAGTAATCCTGTCTAGTATTATTGATTGCATGTGGATAATGCGATTAGTGATCGTGCTATTGCTCAGGGAGCTTACATTCTTAAAATAAGTAACTTCAATCAATTGATATCTTTAAGTGCTTTAGTTTAAGTTTTTAAAAGTGATGCCATCTATGTAAATTGTAATCGTTATGATAGATAGCCGTCCATGAATAGAATCTATTTAAAAAAAAAAGTGACTCACAAGAGTTATTGTTATAGCAAGGGTTCATAGTTAACGACAAGATTAATGATCTCTGCCGGGACAATGAAGCGTCGGAACTGAAGATAAACAAGTACCATCTCAAGTACTCGGTGCTGAGTTAAATAATCTTTATCTACCTATACAACTAAGGTCTATGACTTTTAAAAGTTTGACCAGGTATTCAGTTTTAACCTTATATAAATGTTTGCTTGCCCTAAATGCTATGGCTAGGAACTTGACTGCTAGAATGCTAAATATTAATGGAATAGTATCAGAAATCGCGTTGAAAAGTGGGTATACATATAGTGTGCTATGAAGATTTTATTTCTTCAGATTAGAAACTTAGCAAATATACTTATCTTCATTAAATTTCTAAAACCACAAAATGTACGAAATCTGCACGAAGGCGCGGGTAAACTGCGAACCAATTCAATAAATCGCTTTCAAAACTTGATTTCGGTTTACTACTTGAATGAACTTTCTTTAGGTCATTTGATACTCGGTTTTGGTCTGAGAATTAGTAACTGAATTCTAATGAACCATTCTGAAATCATATGAATTGACTGTTGAAGCGATACCGATGCTGCCAATCATGAATTTAATTAACAACTGGCTCATATACGGTGGACGAAGAGAACATTCCGCTAACAAACGTGGCGAGGTCTCCCTCCGTCCGGCAAAATACGAACAGCATTGACATTGATAGGGACATTGAGATATGTACATGGTTGCAATTTAGTTATGGCACTGAGCACCGCACTCTGTTCATAAAGTGTGACCTCGGATGGTGCAGTCACCACAGACCACGTCGCTGAACATCATAAAATTTTATTGGCCATAATATTGTTACAAAATACAAGGTTGCCTTTACCAATATGATGTCATGTTTGAAAAACAACGTTTATGTACAAATAATATTGCCAACAGCGTTTTACTCGGATTTCACCATTTACAATTGTATTATAGACCGGGTAAAATAATGAAGCAGAGTAGATTTTTTTTACAAGCTTCTATTTGTTTTATTTCGTATCTTTTCTCGTGTTCTATGTGTGTGTTTCAAGGCACTTTTTTGACACATCTATGTATCTTTGATGACAATGCAGTAATGTGGTAACATGGAACTAGTCTGATGATACATCTAAAGGTCACTATGACAACTCTTCAACAAACAAGATAGCATCGTTGTGTTTGGATGCATTAATTCGCTTTGACAAGTACTTTAGCACTAACTTTATGATGATGAAGGCTGAAAGTGGTGCCAACGCAACTTTCATTATTTATAGCTGACTGTAAAACCTAACATAAAAAGTTACGCTTAGCTGGTCGTTTTGTTTAACAAGTTCTAGACCTCTAACCGAACATAAAAATAAATGAAACCCCTGTTCGTACTTGGAGAAATGTGAAGTAAAAAAAACATGCACCACCCCTCTTGTGATGATTCAGTGAAGTGAGGTAACTCAGACGAAAGATTTTCTGTTTTGTTTGTAGTTTGTCTCCCCTCGTCCCATCGAGAGTTGCTCTAAAACACGCAGACAGAAGGTATTGTGTTGGAAGGAATGTATGGGGTGTTTAAATCGACTCATTAAAGCCACCGCTGAGTAATTGTCGGAGCTTCCTTTGTACACATTATCATTCTATCATCTAGTTTCATGAGGGAAGACAGCTTTAGTGTAAATTACTTGATCAGATTAGAAACAAACCCTCTTCACGCTCACGGCGTTGCGAAAATCGAAATTTATCAGAATACATCTTCAACATCAAAATGTTGAATGTGTATAGAATTATAAAATGTTGAACATGGGCCGTATCTAACATGTAGGGCGAATACCGACATTGTAGTGAAATCATTTAATCGATTCTGCTAGGTGTCATATTGGCGGGCACACAAAAGCTGTGTTTGGAGTTGGACACGCTATGTGCGCCGACATAAAGGGACTCAGGCTGGCGGAATGTGACGCCAAAGTGAATTCTGCGTACTAGGATAATGCATTCAACATTTTTTAATTTTTCCCATGCTGTATTACACTTTATTTGATTACTCCCAAAATACTTTCGAAATTATTTGATATCTTATTATTATTTTTATTAGATATTATTTATGCCATGTCTACAGTCTAATGTCTCGATACAAGGTGAATATTTTTCGAGCGTTATCGTTTAACCTTTTGACCGAATTTAATTATAGTTTCACATCTGACGATAGGGAATAAAGCCCGTTTGTTCGAAGTTTAATATTAATACATAAAGCTACCGTGACTAATTACAGACACTTTGTGAAGAAAGATCCCTATTTGAAAAGCAATATATCACCAGTTTATTAAATAACAAAGGAACGGAGCGTCGGGATTTTGTGCCACACAAAATGGTCCGTGTCAATCTCCAATTGAACTTATTAAATTGAATTTACTCCATTTGTAGCGGCACTAACGATGATTTATTGGATCCTAATCTCGAGTAGATATATTATTAAAGAGAGTTCAAGTCTAAACCCATTGTAAGAAAACAAAACCGAGTGGATTATTAAAATGTGGGTTTGATATATAGTTTAACTGCAATGTTAAACCCTAAAGCAGTCTTTATAGAATAATAAATATGCAAACCTAATGTCGTTCGCCTTAGCGAAGCGAAATTATGGATTCTTGATTTCTTTGTTTTTAGGCTGGAACTTTGCGTTAGATATTTTAAGACTACTATTAGACTTGATGACTTTTACGATAGTAATAAACATACCTTAAAATGAGGTGATGAACGCGAACTTACCTGAAAAAAAATGCAAACGGGGATAAATAAATAAATCAGTCAATCGAATCGTAATAATACACAATATCCAGCTGCATGCAGTGATAGACAAATCAATAAAGCAGGTTTATTTATTTCTAAACTCAAGTTAAACTTACGATCTTATTGCGTTTATTAACCATTTTAGCCTTCGGTCATAAGTACTTACTGACAATTAAATGAAATGTCTGCATGGTTTGTCTTATAATCACTATGAACGTTGCGAGCAGCAGGTAGTTATAGGAATTGTGAGGAATTAAACGAGTACTTGTGTTATTCTGTTTATCATTATTCTACATTTTCTAATACGTAAAATGTTCATGCTGTTAAAATGCTAGCACCCGTTATGAAGATAGCTTATTTTTAAGTTTTTATAAAATTTTCAACGGTGGTGTCTTCAATCGATTGTCTACCACCTACTTCAGCCGTCTAAGTAGGTACTCCTTACTCGTTCGTTCTCCTATGTTCGTTATTCTAACTTTGCTGTCGTTTGCATAGGGATCAAATAATTGCATGAAATATTGGTTTTAATCTTTAAGCATCTTATAAATCTACTTGCTCATCTTTTTTGATGTTGGTAGGAAAATGTACCTTCTAACCATAAAAATGTATCCTTAAGAAATGAAAAAAATTGTATCAAAGACAAAACCGTATCTCCCGCATCAACACTTTGGCGACATGGATGAGCTCAGCGCGATCTGCTTTCAGGAACGTAACTTTGTTAAGGAAATTGAGTTCTCGAGCGATTGAAGCCCAACATAACCTTTTTAACGGATAAACAGATGTATTTATCTTTATATCTACGTTGCATGGCAACTACTGATTAAGATATATATTTCATTTATTTTTATGTTCATTTCTAACATTTGTACTGCCAATTACAAAACGCAGCCTTTTCCCTGCTTATTGCAGGAAAAAGACTGCTTTTATATCTTATAAATGTACATCTGATAAAATTTGGGGGTCGCAGCAATTTATTACTGGAGGGTCGGACGAATGTAATGCTATTTTCGGAGTTAGCTCACAAAATTCGTAATTTAAACCACGAGGACAATGAAAGGAAAATTTTATAGACATCTTATATCAGACAAAACTCTATTTGTTCTGGGTTTTATGTATAGCTATAGTCATTGAATATTCTTTTCACCCTCGGATTTGTAAGTCTATCAAAAAACAATCGATTGGATAACAAAGACGCGCCACATTCAATTTTCTTTGTTTACCCATGGTGACAAGTTTTAATTTTTCTTTTACGACTCGAATGTTATTTTTACTTTTAAACTTTATCAGAATTATTGAAACTGGTGGTGTGTGCTATAAATAATTGCTTTCACATAAACTTTTTTAAGCCTAGATAATTAAATCCATCAGTGTAAATGTTGCATCGAGGTCAAGTAGGGTATAATCTTTAGTTCATGTAACCGTTGTTTAAAAATAGATCACTGATATTCATTGTATAAAATATTATTACACAATGCTAGTGAGGTAATTTTGTGTATTAAGAATATTTTTTTCCCAGTTAGCTGGTGAAATTAAAATAAAATACTTTTAGCAAAATAAACATTTTATCTAAAAACGACTTTTCTTTGTTACAGTGCTAAGATGAAGAAAAACAGAAATTGTCAAAGTGGGTGGTGGGTGGTATTATTAACTGCCACTCTGGCGGTTCAAGTCGCGGCAGAAGCTGGAGTTGGGCTGTACAACTCGAAGCTAAAACAAGTCACAACCTCAAGCACTTTGAAGTGGACTAATCTCAAGAAAGAATCCATGAGCAATTATGTAGTTGGGGCTGAATCTGACCAAGGTAAAAATAAAAAAAGCTTTGAAAATTTAGATATTTTTAGAGGACAGTTCGGATATATCCTTGTTCTTCTTTTCCAGGTCCGATATATCTCTGCAGGGCACGACACGAAGGCGATATGATTCTAGGACAACTGAGACCAGACTATACTTCCTGCGCTGTATCCGCAAGTAAGAGCTACAATATATTCGAGGTGCTTGAAAATATTGAAAATGCATCTTTGATCAATTGGATACCTTGGTTTAGATTTCATGCGAAACCTAGTGGAGGTGTAGTAGTAGACTCCTCCGTAGATTCTGTTTTTATTGGCAGAATGAAAGCCCAAAGTGGATATTCACATTATATCGGAAGGATTGCGTATGAAAACGTTATCGGGCAGTTAATCACATTTGATGACAAGAATAAGGAAATGGTAGAAAACAGTGGTGAAATCTTAAAAGAAATTGAACCTATTAGTTACAAATTAGAGAATGTTGTATTGGATCGAGCTACGGAACATGTTCGTCAAACAGAACCTGAAGTTTTTGAAGAGCGAATCTTAAAAAATGAGGACGTTGTTGCCGCTACTGTGACTACAGAAATTGAATACGACTTCAACTACACATTATCTTGGGGTCACGGACATGGGATAGCCATTGGTCTTAATACGACGATTGAGTCCGATGATGGTACTTTGTTTCCGCAAATACAGTGGGCTAACCCATTCACAGAGCGGAGGACCAAGTTCTATAAACTCGAACAATATCTAGAACCAGGCACAGCATGTAATGTAACATTCAGGGGGAACGTCACAGACAGTGACGTGCAGTATACAGCTAAATTAGTAACTTTCTATAAAGATAATGACCCGCGGTCGAGACAAATGAGAGGTCAGCGTATTGAAAATACTCTCGAGGTAGAAGCTATTTACGGGGAAATATATTTCCTGGCAAACAATACTTTGGTGCCAACAACCACAACCACTACCACAACTACAACAACAACTACGACGACTCCACCTCCGCCAGAGACTGCGCCCCCAGCACCTGAGGAAAATGATGTAGCTGCCATGAAGAAGGCGGACCAGCCTGCTCAGATGGACAGTAGTGATATGATGAACGAAAGCGGAGAAGGCATGGTTAAAACTTCGGCGCCAAAAGAAGATATAAAAAAATCCGTAGTCGGTGGACTCGGCAGCAACCCCAACGGAGCAACTATAAGGATTGTTACATTCACGTTATTTATCCCAGCGCTTATACTTTTACTTTAATATGGCAAGTTGAATTCTGTGTAAATAGCGAGAAAAATATCATTAAAATTATAGTTGCTTGGTCGTTTATAGATGTATGTCGTTTTGGCAACTGAGCTTGATGCTGTTATTTTTAAGTCGAGGCACGGATATACCTTTTTCCTCGGCCAAATTATGTAAATATAAATATTTTCGTTTTCTTGACATTCCTGTTATGTGATTTCATTCCAATGTGTAAATTGAGGAGCCAAAATTAATCGCATAACTGTAAATAGATATATCTGTAAATAGCTAACTGATATGGAAGTCGCAGAGCGGCGCGAGGAGATTGTCATTAAATGTAATGACAGTGGAGACATCGTAGATAGGGATAATGATACCGAGTGAACTAACACACTGTTACCAATGACAAGCTGTAATAGAATCACACATAGATTATGTATCTTGGACATTCACAGGACAGTAAACTCACATTTGTGATATCACACTGCATTATAAAATTTGAAATTACGTTTTTAAGAGAAAAATAGGTTACCAACAATATTTAAATGTTGCAATGTACAAAACAAAATATTATTTAGATTGTTTTTATCCTTTTAAATTAAATAATGAATTTTCTTTGATATTTTTGCTTGAAGGATATGTTTTTGAGTAATTGTTAAATATAATCATCGTAAAAAAATGTGTAAAGTTTTAATTTATTTTTATCGTATTCCGTTACCTAATATTAATACACTTTACGAAATAATTGATGAAACTTGTCCAACTTTGTTGTTCCCGCTTAATTTTGCTTTGTACAATATGGCAAATTGTTGTGCAGTAGATATGCATTCAATTCATTTATCCTAAAATCATCACTTTCCTAAAATATAATATATACATTACATTTGTGTAGGTTCTGGTTAGAAACAGTTCGCACAGTTCATTTCTTTTCGCGTAATAGTAAGTAAGCACATTGTTTAGTACCTCTTACCAAAGATTTAAATCGTTATATATACGCCCTATTGCGTCAAATGATATTCACGTTTAGTTTCACTTGTTTTGTCATGAAAACGACCTCTTTATTTAACAAGATGCGTGAGCTCGCTGTTCTGAGTATTGCTACTTTTTCGCGTGACATATGTACGGTGAGGGCACATCTAATGATTTAAATCCTTGCCTCTTACCTTTTAGTATTTTGTAATTCCTAATTTTAATTGTTATTTATAATTTTAAGTTACAAGAGTCTAAAAAACCAGAATTAAGAGATATTATTAGTTTAAAGAGTAAAGCGATAGCGTTTATTCACAAATAATTTATTTTGTTTTTATTCTCTGTTTTAATATTTAAAAACATAGCCTAGGTTCAGATTGAATTCAAAAAACTCAGCATACTGAAGATACTGAAGATGACTTTGTTACGTAAGCCAAAGTTGTACTTTGTAAGTTTGCCTACTGTTGTTAGTTTAGGCTTCCATTAAAATTGCATCCCTCCGTTAAATGAACACATCATTCTTGTTAGTGTTTAGAAACAAGTAGACTCTAATAAATTTGACATCGTTTGGTAGTAGTATGCTTAGCGGACCTTTGTCAATGTGTAAAGAAAATGAATGATATTTTTGTATGAATTGAAATCGATTGTAAGTGTTCGCCTTAATTGTAAGTGAACTGTTCAACTCTAGGGCAATGATAAATAAACATTATTTAACACGTGCTTTTGCTACGCAATTTACCTACCTGTCACTGTCGCACAACTGTCAAACTACGAGTGCAAGATAGAGACGGCAACATAGCTAAGACTCAAAGTACCTGCGAGCTGCGTACTCAGTAACGTTTATTTATCTCGGCCTTAGTTTATTATTGATCTATTTTAATTTCTGTAGTTTTGAATGCGTCAGTTTTCCTCCTCGCGGATTATTTTTTTTAGTTCATTAACATAAATGGTGTATCTACCTTTAACCTTGGTTTATAATATTTTAATTAACGTTAAATCAACGTCCCACCTAGCGTACCATTATTGGATAAGACTTGAAATATTATTATGACAAAAATATAATTATATTTATTAGTCACTTTCTCAGCTTCAAAATATTTTTGTATCCGATGTCGTAAATTGATGTTAGATCTTATTAAGAAACATTAAATAATATCTACAAAAGAAAGTCAAGGCCTGTATGTTCAACGTCTAATATTTAAGGAAATTGCTTCTTCCCGTTAGGTAGAAAATCTATTCCATAATATTAAGGCATGTACTATTGTTGTACCGAAATGTAACTGAAATAGACCCTAACTGGGTAGATATTGTAACAATGAATCTCACGACATCAACATTGTTTTGCGAAGCATAATTGTGATGTTCCATGTAAGTTTACTTTGTTTAAATTCATTAAAGTGTAACTAAATAAAAGACATCGTGGTTTTATTTCTATTCGATTCTAACCGGCCGGCGGCATCCTGCCGACGAAAGATACAAATCTCACTGTTTATTACCATTTATGACAAGTACTGATATAAACATCGTGATCATTAGGTTTTTACTTATGTTTACATGTAGGAATGAAAAAGGATGATCTAAGCGTTAAATTAGCATGGTTATCTTGCCGCACCCGTATGCAAATAAGTGGTGATGGCGACGTCACCTCTGTCTGCCTCTGAGTGATATTTGAATTGTTCAACATATTCCCACGACTATACCTAGGTAGCTGGGTACAATACAATTTATACCGTGTATACAACAGGCTAGCTTGGAATCAACTGCTATTTATTTATTCCAATTTCGTCTGCCATCTGGAGCTAGACACTAAAGCACCTATTAGAGCACTACAATCAACCTCTTAGATACCCTAATTTTACTGTTTTGTGGTTTCTGCCTACCTTAATGGGGAAAAAGACGTGAGATTACGTATGTATGTTTATATCAATATAGTATATAATTATACTTACTTATAATATAGGTATATCTTATGTTACATTCAGTTAGGTGAACGACTTTCATTCCAACTTTCATTACGAAAAGGAAAAATTGCCTTTTATCTAGAAATTCCTAGTCCTCTTCACCGTATCCGGCGACAGCAACCCAGACTACTTTTCTTCTCTTTCGTGAGCTCTCAAACAAACCCAAACAAACCCAAACTAGGCTGACTAGCAAACCCAAACTTGGTCTTGTAGACCCGGTGACATCGTGTACAGAAGAGCTGATTATTATCGTTATACGTGTAGATATATGAAGGCTTTGGGCGACTTTTACGTATCTGTCGCTTCTTGTCTAGGTCTTCAAGACGATTTGTTTCAAAGCATTCAATTGCTTCGTGGATTGAAGCGCGCCATCTTCCTCGGTTTCAAGCAAGCTCCTGCCACCGATCAACGGGTATGCCACAGGTCTTAAGGTGACGTTTGAGGACATCTTTGTAGCGCAAGTATTGACCACCCTGTGCTCGTTTTCCTTGGGCAGCTTGGCAGCTCTGAATAGAAAGCGGTTTTGCGGTTTATCTAGAAATTACATTGTTGATCGCAATTATTCTTTCTTCCGTATAGGTAACCTTTAATTAAGCCAAATCTCAGATTTCTCGATGTGCGTAATATTCTAAAGTGTCATAAAAGACCAATTTTCTATTCTGTTATCTGTTACCCGAACGACCAAAGGAAGGTTACATTTACCGTTAAGCTTAAATAGCTTAATTATAATATGGTTCATCTTCATTATCTAAGAAAAACTTTATTTTACTAACTATAGAACACTTGACGCAAGATTTGATTAAACTTTTCACTTTATATTTTAATACAATCTTGATAAGGAATCGCTTTGACGCCACTAGCCGCAATACAGATTTTATCGAAAATTCTCTTTCACGGATAGCATTTTCCCACAAAAGTTATCTCCTAATTACTTTCCCCAGGAAACGAATCATCTAATCAAATGCTGTCTGGACTTTTTCCTATGAGATTGCAGCACCTGCATGTTTTTAAAGTTTGTTTTGTCTGTTGACTGATGTTGGTAAACGGTATGGATTTGCAGACGCATTAGTGAGAGACGTCTCGGCAACAGAGCCAGGGGGAACATGGCGCCTACGGGTCTCATTGTATCTGGCTTAACGGAGCGTGAAGTATTAGGTGCCCATAGCAATATAAAAAAATTGGGCATTCGTTCAATTTAAAGTATTCCGTTGGTTTATTTTTTATTGGCTGGAAAATGCTGAGCTTAAGAAAAAGTACCTCCTTTAGTTTAGTGAGCTAAGTGAGCTGCAGCCCAGGAGTTTACTTTAGGCGATACTGGGTTAATATCGGAGTCAAAACTTAATCTCAACATTGGTCGAGTTGATATTGCTTGATGCTATAAAGCCATTTTGTAATAATTGTACTTAGGTTAGGTTAGGAATTATTTATTATTTTAGAAGACTAGCGGTTTTGAGACCTCTGATTTACAAGGGCAATGAACTTAGTTGGGCAAGAAAAACAGTGTGGTGAGCATGCAAAGCTATATTCTTTACAAATAACGAGAACAGGTTCTGGTTTTTAGAGATTCAGGAAGATAACTATGACAGCAGTAAAAGTATTCAAGTAGGACTATTATGACTGGTTTTGTATTAAGATTTTATTACGATAGCAGGAAGAAATAGAATGATGTAAATCGTGTTTTTAAATGACGATCAAAAGGTTATGAAAGTGGCAGGTAGAGACGAGAAGCCAAAAGATGGTGTTATGCAATTGGTTGACAACGACAGACTAACGAGATTATAGCTAAATAACTTACAGCAGCGAAGCCTATTTCAATGCCAACTAATATTTTGAAATTGCTTCTAGAATTTGATATAAAAGCTAGAAATGTAAGCACCTAAATCATTTTAAAATTGTATGGACATTGACTTCGTCATGTAAAATGTTATACGTAGCTACCTATACAAAACACATAAAATGTTGAGATAGCGTTGATATGATCATAAAAAGTGAATTTGTCCGTACCCTTGTAATACTGGGGCCTAGGAAACATCCCCCGTGGAAGTATTTCACGGCCTTCACAAGGGCTGGGGCGGGCTTGCACTCAATATTGCTACGTATACGTAGGTACATAGATACATTGTAGTTTGTGTACATTAGGAGCAACATAAGCTCGAACATGGAAAAGAATATTACATGATTATTCAATTTACTGTGTTTATGCAAATAATTATTTCTCTGTAAATTTTAAAATATCACTCCTTTGGACCTTTCGTGTAAAATTAGCTTAAGTGAATAGAGATACATCAAAGTGATACATCAAAATGTAACTTAATTGTACTTGACTTATCTACCTTGAATACCTAAAGTAATTGATTCGCAACATTAAAAATAATTGTATTAAACTGTTGCCTCATTAATTATCGCCCTCATCTCCGAGACTAATACGATAATAAGTACCTATTATGCATTTAAATTAATTGAATATTGTAAGTTCAGGGTGCACAGTAAAAAAAAAACCAACGTAGTGACCCCCTACGTAGGTAGGTACTTTATGTTGTGTCTCGCCATTAGGTAGTAGATATGTGGTTTAATTGTGGTTAAATAAATAAAATTAGTTTTATTATTAGTCAGTAAATAACTAAGCATTTGTAGCCTATATCGGTATAGGCTACAAATGCCTAGTTAACGTGAGACAAATGGCTATGGCGCGTAGGCTCCATTCAAACAAACACAAACACTTAGAGCCTGTGCACACCACGTTTTTAAAACGCGCTGGTGATGCGCGATTTACACACGCGCATCTGTATCGATACAGACGCACTGGCATATTGCGTTTTTAAGCAGAATCTCGTCACAAACGCATAAATTATTTGAATTACAGGTGTGCAAAGGTCTATAGGCTGCGTCTGACACGCGTGCGTATCGCGTATATCGCGCGTCACCGGCGCGTTTAAAAAACGTGGTGTGCATAGGCTTTAAATATTATAAATGCAAAGTTAGGTACCTAAGTACCTAACTTTCGAATGTTAGTCTGTTTGTTCGTTACCTTCTCACGCTAATAAAATCTTTGAATCCGCGATTTTATCAGCGTTCGCGATATTGACATTCACGTCGACAAAGTTGCGGGAATAGGTAGGTACTTGGTTGGTATAGCGGCAATCTGTCATCGGCGCGCGGCCGGCGCCAGGACTTCACGCGTCATCACTTACCTAACCATTTAACGAGAACCCAGTTATTATTTCCCAGTAAAGTACCTAACTGTACCGCCGAGGTACTGTCCGGTTTAATGTATAATGGACCAGACAATCAATATCGCGCAGGCATTTCAACCATGGTGCCCTATTCTTTGTTGTGGCACAAATATGCGTCAATTATTATCAGACTTGTATGCGTAACACCGACACGTGACGTCATCGTTATCTAGGTTAGTAATGCGTTCTTTAGTTTTATATGAATTAGGTACCTAACTGTTTTCTTGCTGGATTACTCACACACGATAGCGAAAATTCATAAAAAGCTTTAATTATGCTTCAATGGGACGATAATATACCTACATAATTCATTATGTAGGTATAACAACAGTATCGGTGTCCAACATCATAGTAAGTAGCATACTGGCAACTGAACAATAGTTCTCGAATCCCACTTGAGTATTTTCTTTCCGGCTTGCTAGGTACCTACATTAGGCATACCTAATGTATCTAGCAAAAAACAAAGCTAGCTTTTTAGCTTTTTGCACTGAAAAAAGTGCTAAATATAATAGGTACAACCAAGTGTATTTTTTAAATTAAATAATAAATTGTCTACTTGCCATGAATAATGAAACGATAATGTTTGTTTTAAGATCGAGTACATGGCTAATAATAGAAGAAATAGATCTAAGCAAGTAAAACGAACCTCAATAGAGCTCATTAACGTCAACATATCATCAAATTAGATCTACTTTCCACGCCCACAATAACAAGGCAGTTCGTTAAAATATTGATAAACACTGTCAAGATTGTCTATTAAACAGAAGATTTAGCGATATCATTAAGGGATAAAATAACTACGTTTATGATTACAATAACTACTCATTTCTTCCTAGTATACATTCAATAGACGATGGTTGTCTACGTCATTAGTCTTTTGAGAAGATCAACATACCTTGTATAATCTTGACCTACTCGTATCTGTCATTAGGAAGACCAAAATTTTATTGTTATATACTTAGTTGTAACTATTTTACCCTCTAAAACGTAGAAACTGTAAATAGTAGCTGTATTTAATTGGTATTTTCTGGATAATAATCATCATAGCATTAATTTCACAAGTTCTAAATAGGACGCTTTGCATGGCACTCTGCATACTCATTTAGAGAGGAACCTAAACTAAAAAAATTGTTCCCACGCAATTTGCAAATTGCAATGTTATTCACTAAGACACTAATTACGACCGCAAAGTGACACACAATGACATTGAAATGTTTCCAAATTAAATTTTATGCATATGACCTTTATTAGAATTTAATGGCAATTAAAGTTTCTCTAAGCTCTAGACCTTGACTTATAACAAAAAACCAGTTTAGCAAATTATGAATAACAAATTGATTGCGAAGATTAACTTGGTAATATTTAAATTACTGTCTCTGAGACTATCGAAGCTGTCAGTTCAATGAAGGTAGGTACTGACGGACAGACAAGCAAGCACCAAAAATAAATGGCAATCGTTAGGTTTTAAAATGCAACTTTATTGGAAGTGCAGATCGCAAAAAGTCGTCCAAAAATCAAGTTTGGGCCGGGCCCCGATGACTCATCAGGACAAACGTTGAAGAAGCTATTTTAAGCAAAGCTCGCACTAACGCGGACGCAAGCCAAGGGAATTTTGATTAAAATAATTAAGATTATTAAAGATCACCAATGCAGGAGAGCAGTGATGACAAAAATATTTAGAAGAAAGCATTAGTAGCTGAAAGCATTTAGTATGAATATAGGCGAAATTTTACTTGACATTTGAATAAACATATTATATTTACATAATTGCAAAAATACCGTCAGTTTGAAAGTTCACGGCAATGACATTTCTTCCTAATAGCTACTGGGATCGTTTTGCAACGATATTCATTCGCCCACAAAGTCCTATAAAACAACCATTTCTCTGAGGCACCGTTGCGTGACTACCTACCTACTGCCAAAGATACCATGAGCGTAGCGCCAGACCGCCGCCGTATGACGCTATCAACACTGCAGGAAGTCTCATTAGGTTTCATTGAAGAGTGAAAAGATTGAATTTGTCCTCGATTCGCAGAATATTGAAGTATTACTTGACCCAGATAAAAAAAGAACGCAAGAAAAACGCGACATTAAACGTAAACAATACCCATATTGTTAAGTTTTATAAATTCGCAGCGCACATGTTTTGAAATCAGTGACTGCTAGAAGTGTTGCTAATAAACATAACTTTAACTAAATATCATTATACAGGCTAATGCACCTAACATAGTACCTAAGTACCTATGATCATGACTGGATGGGGTAAAGTAATATTTTAAAACTTTGAAAATTATTAATAAAAATCAACAGCATGTGTTGAATCTTACTTTCCACCGAGTCAACCGAATGAATCACGCATCATCTTAATCAATAATAATTCCTGTTATTTACTCCCGAAATTCCCGATGTCAGCCCTCGGGAGAAACCTATCTCTATTGTAATATGGTTAAAAAAATTGGAGAATAGCATAATGGCTGTAATGTCACATAAATCAGACGGAAGGGTTCAGTAATTTAACAGATCACCGTGATTTACTTTCGCATTTATTTGGACATGGTAATTACGGTACCTGACTACCTGCTGTCCCTATGGTTTACTATAGATCCTCCTTACTCAAGGGGTATGAAAAATAGGTACAATTTTCAAAAAATAAAAGTTAGTCAATAACCACCTTTTAATTGCTGTTAGTATAATGTCACAAAATCATGAAGAAACAAAATGACTACTACTTTCTCTCTAACTGCTTTGATCAAGCGCAGTAATCAATGCTCGTGCCTTCTCTGTATGAGAAGAGGCCTTTGCCCTGCAGCGGGATAATAATAGGCTGGTATAATTATTATTTCTTTCCCACCGTGCGGTTTCATAGCGGGATTTTCCGTAAACTGCTCTATGAATGGCGTTAAAAACCATTTTATTCATGAATTGCTACGCTTACTAACATCTTGCGGAGACATTGAAAACAATAAAGACTACGTCGGGTGCAGAAGCTAAAAAAGAAACCGTTGCATAAATAGTGGGTGTTCCTTTTCACCCGAGGCGCATTCACGTCCCTTTGTGGAGACATTTCAGCTGAGCCACGCTCAAAGGTAGGTTGGAGGCGCTTTAATTATTCCCCACATGTAAGGGTACGGAACAAGGAAAGGGATCACAGAAGCTTTCCCTTGAGATATCCAGGAAACATTTGTTTACTAAACGGGTGCAACCGTCGGGATCAGCGACTTATGTTTTAAATGTTTTCTTTTACTTACAACAGGAATACCTTACTTTAAAAAAAAAAGATTCGGTAAATTGTTATGTAGGTTAAAAAATCACATTACAGCTAAGTGGCATAAACTGTCGATATAGAACTAATGTAATTAGAAAATAAGGTGTATGAAAAAGCATAAAAACGCTAATAAGATCCAAAAAATTCAAACATTTTACTTAAGCAACTGTTAGTTTCTTTATAATTTTGTTTAAAACAAAAAAGATTTGGGCTCGTCCGGGATTTGAACCCGGGACCTCTCGCACCCTAAGCGAAAATCATACCCCTAGACCAACGAGCCGCTGAGACATAATTTGAAATAGTGGTATACCAACAATATGACAGTATTTCTATTTTTTTATATGTAATAATAAGTAATTGTTAGACAATAAATAATTCCTGATAAGACAAGTAATTCAGAAGATATATAGTCTGTGGTTAAAGGTATACATTGCGTCTCGAACAGTGGAAAATTGTAGCAGAGATACTTCCGTGTAAGCTAAACAGCGCCATCTATTGGGCAGTAGACAGTTCGATGAATTTCTTTCTAACATAACTAACCATACCACAATTATTAAACCTATACTGTGACGAGTATGTTTTGTCGGTATTTTTTTTTTTGCTATTTCACAAAATTGCTCTTCTCTATTAGTGGGTATTTATGTTATGAAATGACAGACATATGGACAAACATTGACCTTGACCATAAAAATGCGCGTCTCGGTCACGCGCCGTTCAGAAGTACCTATATTTTTTTTATATTTTTTTCCGTGAAAATAAAACAAGCAGTAGGTCATTGTAATAAATAACTCAAAAGTCCTTTGGGTATTGTTTGATTTAATATTCTGATCGCATTTAGAGGTTCCCGTTAATTATAACAAAGGAAAAACAAATAAAAAACCGCACTTTGCAATGTTAGGTATTTCTTGATTTAGAATCAAGGGTCCTCTTTGCTTGCTATACCTATAAGTACGAACATAGGATAATGATTATTAATTAAACAATATCATTGGTACCTATGTAACAAGTTCTGTATGTTGTGTCCTGCTGATCGTCCTTTCAGTAAAGGTACATGCATACAAATACGTTAGGTAGGATTATTCCTTCCTTTTTTATTTAGGAACCTAAATAGGTTCCTAGGTCCGTCCTAGATCCGTCATCGTCACCTATTCAAAGTATCTACTTTGAATAGGTGAAGACGTGACGCGACGTGTATGACGTGATTTGATAGTAATTTGTAATTTTATGTATTAGGCACTCGTAAAGATATGACAGGTGCTCAAACCGCCAACCAAGGTTTATGGTTTATAGGGCAGCCTTCGTATTAAGGACATTTTCACAATAGAGACGGTGATATAGATCGTTTTATCTCGCAATCAGTCGTCATCCCGTCGTGTCAGTAGGTCGGCGCGTGCCGGGAATAAGGACGTGGTCACACCAAGCCACAGACCGCGGCCCCAGTCCCCTAGGGGATCGATTACAGCTAACTATTGTTCTAAATGGACTAAGTACGCATACGTAGTGAATCCAATTATCTACATTTATACTTCTATCTATCTTTACTAGTAATATTTTATATCGGTTTATGTTTGTAAGAGATACTAATCGCTGGAAACTGGAAGCACTGAAAACCAACTTATAGGGACTACTCTTTCTGAGGGTCATAGGTGTGTGTGGTTACCTATGATTTATGGTCTAGGTACATGGATCCTCCATGTTCATGTACATGGATACTCCATGTACCTATACCCTGAAGTCGAGGGCAGAATCTAGTTCAGTAGGTACCTATGTATCGTCGCGGTTTGCGTAATTGCTAATGTAATACATTTTGTTCACATAATGGTATGGAGCACGTTCTCCTATCTACTTACCTGTCTTCGTGCTTTAAAACTTTTTTGTACTTATTGTTTATTATTGATAGAATTTCATTTAATTATGTAATAAGTAGATAGCTCTAGTAAGTTGCTGCATCTATTATCATACAGATGCTTCAACTTACTAGAGCTATATACTACAATGTATTTTAGATGGAAGACGATGTGGTGTTTTCGAATAATAAGTAGGTAGGCATAATAATGTATGTATATTTAGATGAATGATGTGTGGTGACAACACAGCTATGAATTATTTCTAACTGAAGGACGTTTTATTTATTCTAAATATTCTATTTAAAAACCGATGTAAGTAAATATTTTGCATTGTTAATTGAAACGCAAACACTTATATCAATCATACTTGGCATGAATCTGTCCACCAGCTCCAAAAATGTAAACAAAAGATGGGCTCGTCCGGGATTTGAACCCGGGACCTCTCGCACCCAAAGCGAGAATCATACCCCTAGACCAACGAGCCACATGAAAAGATTGCGAATTTAGTGATTGCGCCTGGCCTTGTGCAAGCGGCGTATGAGTACGTCATTTATGATAACGGAGCCTCCAGTGAAAGGCCCGAAGACTCAAACGATACTCTCAAACACAAGCGCACAATATTCGAAGCGTAACATGAGTCCAACACGATCAAGTTTATCGTTCAATTTGCATGATTCGTCAGTGGAAGAAAGATTTCTTAATTCTGTCGGCTTGATGACTAATTGAGCAATAAATTGTGGTATAACTGTCTGTCTGTAATGTCTAGAGGGTTGGTTGGCACTTCCCTTGACTCAAGGGCTGGTTTTTACTTTGACCAGAGGTTAAGAATTGAAATGCCGCCATTGTTTTTGACGCATTGCCGTGTCGTCAGCGTTGCGGAGGAATTTTTGCATGCCATTAATTTTTTATAAGCTTTTAGAACATTTTATTGTTTTTATAAAATTAAAAAAAACGGAACTCGTGTAAGATCACTTTTTGCTAGTCTGTCACAATGGGCTTTATATCAAGATCAACGTAGGAATTAGAATTTGGCACAATGCTAGTATCATGATGATTATTAGTGTATACTTTCAATATAGTATAATGTACTCTGTGGTGTACTTATACATTAACATCCACACACAGTCAAGTAAACATAGTACCTGTTTGATCAAATTTCAGGTGTCATTGATTGGACGATATTGCTATAAGTATTGGTACCCACTACCAATTCCAGTTTATTATCAAACGCTTCGGATTGTTTCCAAATGGCAAGTGATAGCCGCCTCGCCGCATTAAGTATCTAAGTCAGCCTTGACATTCAAACTTGGTTGTAGGGAGGAAAGTGGTCTTTCCTGTTACGTGTTACGTGAAGGTGGGTCTCTATATCTATCTATATTCTATCTCAGGTTTGTTAAGGGTTTCAGATATGTGATTAAAAAAAAAAACGTGCAGAAACGTATTTACGTACTGGTTGTTAACATTGAGGTATGTACCAAGTACTGTGACTACTGACGTCATTATTACCTCTGCTGAGATCATGCAAGTCACGAGTTAGAATTGTCAGCTACCTATATTTATTTCTGTTATTAGAGTACTGGTCCTACCGGTAGACCGTACCTAAAATAATAACTTAAACAGACACTTAGTCAGATTTAATATTATAGGTGCCTATTCTGTAAAAAATCTCTTTCGGTGAATTTACCAAGAGACATCATATAAGTAGTACACAGGTCTAGCAGGTCTAATCTCTAACCTAACCGAACAAGTAGGATCACGAAAAATTATAGAAACAAATAAATGGATGTACCTATCTATCTTTGATAATATATAAAATATTTAAAAAGAAATTACCAGCGTAGGAACGTATTCATTAGGTACTTAGGTACCTAACCTATGTTTTTTCCAAAATAAATAAATAAATATCTTGGGACAACTCACACACGGCTATCTGATCCCAAGCTAAGCAGAGCTTGTGTTATGGTAACCAGACAACTGATATACATACTTATATAATTTATAAATACATACATATTATAGATAAATCACACCCAGACACAGAACTAACAATCATGCTCATCACACAAAGTTTGTCCTGGGTGGGAATCGAACCCACGACCTCCGGCTTAGCAGTCAGGGCCACTAACCACTAGACCAACAGGCCCGTCATGTCATGTGACGTCAAAATGATACAAGAGAAGGAAATAAAATGCATGTCGATTTTCAACTGACTGAATTTGTTCAATGTTTGTTTGCAAATATTAACAGAATCTCTTCAAAGTGGTAAGCGTTTCAGTATTGGTAGGTAATACCTACTTATTTCATAATCGTTTTATTTTTTCTAATGGTAAGTTTAAGACATTACGTCAGACATAAGACCGTATGAAGACCTGCACGACATGCATCATCATCAACGTTTGACAGATTCAATAAAAGAAGAAACTAGCGGGCTGGCTTGCCTAATTATCTATTGTCCAATTCAGTTTGTGACAATATGGCCGACAGAAAATAGCGGTTCCCGCTCCCAAATTGGAATGTTACAATATGAAATCATTAATAGTCATCAATAGAAAGTAGGCATTAATCAAGAGGGTTGTAATAACAATTACATTATAATTACAGTAACATAGGTACCTATCTAAAAGAAACGACGACTGGGCGGCAATACATTCTGGGATGATTTAGGAACGTTGACCTTTATATCTTTGTTGTATCTTTATGATTATGAAGGAATGCTGATATTTTTAACATAATTTTATAATCGACGATATCAACTGAGTAAAAATTAACTTTTCTCTTAATTTTGCAAGTTATAGCAGCGACATCTATGATTTATAAATTTAAGTACAACGAAACCCAGGCTACTAAGTACTCACTTACTTTTACTACTCGATAAGAGATGGCGCTCTAAATTTTTTGTTACAACCCAACTTATTTTATTACCAGCAATTAAATAAATTAAAACTTAATAATAGAATTAAACAAGTTAAAAACTATACAAACGCGACCTAATTATACATTACAATATTACACTTCATACAATATTAAATTAATCAATTCTTTACAGATTACTTGACTATCATGATTGGATCATTAAAAAAATGATAAAAATACAGAAGTTACGTTACAGGTTTAAAACGCATAATAATGGGAGAATTTATTTTGTGAATAATTTCGCTACTCAATGATAGATGGCGCTGTTAAAAAGCTCGTACTATTACTTACCCATGACTCCCAGTTGCTGTGGTGACAGCGGCGCAGCATCTACAGCTCCTGAACCGATGGAGCCCGATGCTAGCGACAATCGCTCACTAAAACCCAGTGGACTGCTGCGCCCACCACTACTTGCAACTGACCCCATTCCTAAAACAAAAATGAATTTTCAATTTAAAAACCTTTTTTTAAGTCTGCCTTTTTCAATTATTAAATACTAGCACTCTCCCCGCGACTTCGTTCGCATGATTTATCTTACGGGTTCCTAACTTTTAAAAAAAATATAATATATTTATACTACTACTACTTTCTGAAGGTGAATTATTTTCTGAAATCGGCTCAGTATTTTTTGCGTTTATTCATTACAAACATACACACACAAATATACAAATCTTTCCTCTTTATAATATTACTGTTTATAGTGATAGTGTAAATATGTACAATTAAAATATAAACTGTAGGTACATAGTTGTTAGTGATGGTGCTTTATTTGTGTTTTGTTTCTGAGCTGTATTTACATTAAGTTAGTTTGTTTTTCTTTTATATTTATTGATCATAAAAATTTATCTCTGGAAGTATTGCTTTGATCAGAAAAAAACATGACTTGTGTGCCATTGGCATTGTTTTATGGCACTTCTTTTCCAATAAGACAAGGTCGCAGGTAAAAGCTAAGTTGGTTTACCAGTGGTGAGAGATGTGTGATGTATGTGGGAGACCTTGGCCCAGCAGTGATACTGTACTTGGTGACAAAAAAATAAATAAAAAATATGATGCATCACCTCCATTAGGACTTCTCATTCGGGAAATTCTCTTGTTGATAGCCCTTTGAATCCGGGGATTCATTATAGGTTTGGCTCGCCGCCTTGCTAAGTACCTTGACAGCACTCCAACTACTACTGCACTTGTACCCACAACTCCTAAACTCCATAGTACCACCTGGAAATTTATAAATAGCCTTTACACCATTCTTTTAAAAAAATCTTAATTTTTTTGCTGTACTTACTAATGTTAAATTGCCAATACAAACATTTATATTTAACATAAACTGACCATGTAATTTACAAGCCATGACGAATGACCTTTAGAACATTATAATTTGTTTGATTATGTTAATCATCTTAAATGTGTAATTTTCTTTATGAACCAAGAAAAATTGTTGTTCTTTTCATTTTTGGCCTTTTGACTTCAGAATTGGTATATCCATGCATACCAGAACAATAATATGAGTTCAACATTGTGATAAAACTGAATAAGATATAATTTAAACCAAAATACCGACCTTCTGTGAAGTTGTTAACTGCACTTCACTAAAAGATATTGCTCTATGCCAATGTTTTAATTTATCAATTAAGGGGCTAGCTTGTATTAACAGCTGCATTATTTAATATTTAATTAAATATACACTGTGTCAATGTCTCTATTATCCTATTATTTACAACGCTGATATAATCACAGCTCTTTTAGGTTATCTGTCAAAACACCACTTTTGTCTTAATTTTTTTTGTAAAACTTTACATTAACAATATTTCTATTCTATACAACTATTTACTTCTTTTATTCCAATCACTCGAATTAAATAAATAATCACATTATGCAATAGGTATCATCTCACAATCTAAAGACAATTTTAAACATTCGCGCTTTCTTCAGTCATGTCAAACTTCAATTCGAAGTGTCAGTCTCAGTCAACATAAAGTCACGAACCACAGACATACCGTACTAGTACCATAGAGCTATACCTAGTTATGAGCATGATTTTGGAGAACTATAAACTATCTTCCGTCAGGAGGCCCGTGTTGCTCTATTCTATAGAGCAACACTATGCTCTTAGAGCATAATGGCATAGATGCTCTAAGACTTCAATCAAAGACTACTTTTTTATACTGCACTGACTTCAACTCGTATCGTTCTCGCTTTTGGAGAATAGACACCACAATATTGCCAAACCATGAAAGTCTTCAACTCAAAGTCATATCAAATTCGTATAGACTACGTATAATAGGAGGATATGGATGCATGTGGGATATATAAATAAGGAGTAACCATGAATAAGCCCAAAATGCATACAACAAAAGTGGAGGGAACATACCTCAATAGATAAAATGTCTATGCTGCGATGTATAAATATAAATAGGGTACGATTCGTCTATAGATACAAGTCAATGCCTGTCATCAAATTCAATCAAATAATTCATTCTAGTATTCTCATTCTCAATGTTTTTAATTTTCAGTCCAAGTGTTTTGCCGATACTTTTTTTAATTATAGTAATGTGATGAAAGTATAGTAACTATCTCACCTAATTTATAAAAAAAAATGGATGTTATACATCAATCTTTGAGTCAGCAAACTTTGCAAAGCACCATTGAAGATCTTCCAGATGAAGTCTTGGAATTTATTTTAGGCCTTCTGCCACCGTATAAAGATTTACAGAATTGTATGATAGTTTGCAAACGATGGTATAATTGCTCTCAAAGTAAGTTGAACATATCGTACACCGCGTGCCTGCATTGCGAATGTGTGACTTAAAATTTCATTCTATTTAAGTACCTACAACTTTGTTTTGTCTTTCAGATGTATTACACAAAACATCAATAAAATTGATAAAAGCTGTGGGAGAGTTTAATATATTATGGAAAAATATTGCTTCAACTGATATGGTGCCGACTATTACAAAAAGATTTTCACATGCTGCATGTGTTCTTGAGAACAACATGTATATTTTTGGCGGCTGTACCACTAATGCTACTTCATTTAATGATCTCTGGAGGTTTGATTTATCAGTTAGACAGTGGGTAAGACCCTTAGCTACTGGCACATATCCTGTTCCAAAAGCATATACATCAATGGTTCATTATAAAGACTGTTTAATAGTTTTTGGCGGTTGGACATATCCTTCACTTTCTCAATATTATCAAAATGTTACCATGTTCAATGAAATACACTTTTACTGTGTCAATACAAATAAATGGATCTTAATAAATGCAACGAATTGCCCACCACCAATGGCAGGACATTCAGCTTGTATAAGAGGAGATGAAATGGTTGTGTTTGGAGGGCTGGTAATGTCAGCTGCTCAAAATTATCAAATACAATGTTCTAATGATGTGTGGGTGCTAGATTTACCTACACTAACTTGGAGGAAGCAAGCCACCACCAAGCCAAGACCATCGCCAAGATATGCACAATCCCTCATCTGTCTAGACTCTGACAGGTTGATGCTTTTAGGGGGAGTTCAAACATTACATAACCGCTTTGTGTACAGTGACTGCTGGGTATTGACAATGAAAGGTCCTACATGGACATGGAAAGAACTAGCAGTAAAAAATAAAGAGTGGGCTTCTGCCAATATATGGTGCAATCCTGCATGTAGGGTTGGAGATAAGGTTGTGAGTTTAAGTAGAAGTAGAAATGGTTGGAATAGTGCTAAACCTTTAGTCACATCAGCAGTCAGGTTATCAGCATTGAGCAGACCTGAGGGTGCACCTGTGTCAGTTCGAGTGGAGCAAAGTTTACAAAGGCCTTTGGATAGGGATCAAAATATTAATGGTAGGAGAGGAGTACTACCTAGGCGACCAATGAATCCTCCAAGACAAGAACAACTGAATTCTAACAATGAGCCAGTTGCTGGTCCAAGTAATGAGCAGGAGAGGTCTCAAAATCCAGTGGCTACTGAAAGTAATTCAGATCAGAATGGACTTCTTGCTGGAAGCAGTTCAGATGCAAAACAATGCAATGGGCTAGATGCTGGCAAAAAAGACTTGGCTATGAGAAGGAATAAAAATAAGGTAAGTTACAGGAATGTATGAAGCACTATCTGCAATTATTGGTGTGGAAGAAAGACACAATTAATTTTGTTTTTCATTTTATGATATTTAAAACGAAATTGTTTTTTTTTTACAGAATAAGGGGATGAAAATAGTAAGACAGTTGCAAGAAGCTAATAAGTACAGGATGGCTGCATTTGCTTGTGATACATCCCAAAATAATACATCTCCTGAAAATGATCTCATAAATCAAAGACAGATAGCTCACTTAGAAAATAGAAGGGAACCATTGCCTTCTCCACCAAACCCTCAACCAAGGCAACCTGCAGTAAAGAAAGTTAAAAGAAATACTTTAACTCTGCATGTTTTGGATATTTCTACTGTTGTTAATGGAAATTCACTAAATTATGTGGCATGGCTATGTCCTCGATTGGGAGAAATGACTGGGGCACCAGAGGAATTAGTTATGTATTCGCTAGTGAAAGGGAATGGGGAGCTTATTATGTTTGGTGGTGTTCACAATGATATCAGTATTTTAAATTACTCTGAACATCAAAATAAGTACTCAAATTCATTGCATTTTATAACACCACCCAGAGATATCATATAAATTTCTGATGTATAATTTAAACTATTGCTTTGTCTTTCCTTTTTTTTAATTTGTGTATATTTTCTTAGGTAATATTCTAGTTATTTACCTGCTGACTCTCTAACAAATAATGTCTTTATTAAGTTTGAAAAAATTGTTCAGTTATAATGCGTATTTTTGTTGTTTATCATGTTAGAGTACGTGAAATATTTGCTGGATATAACTGTAAACATCTCACTTCCAGACCACTAATCCAGTTCAATGTGTACCTAATAAATCTGCAATCTTTTATCTTAATAATAATGAATGAAAATGTGTTCTGTGATTTCTGTTGTAAATATGGCTTATTGTATAATGTAACTAAGCTTACAATTAAAAGTTGATTTATTACTAAAAATATTTAATTAAAGTATTTCATTACAAATATACTGTTAAGTTCAGTCAGTGTCTTTAACAAGTCCTCCAAATACAGCAACTGGGATTTCTTTTTTCTGAACAGGAGCAACTTCTCCTTCATCTTCACTGTTCTCTGATTCCTCGTCAATGTCAATTTCATCAGGATTAACCACTTTATCAGCACTCTCCTTGAGACCTTGTGTCTCACCTCGTACAAATGAAATGTTACCTTTACTTTGCACTGCCATTTCAGCAGCTTTGGCTTCCAACATTCTCATACCATCCTTCATGCCTGGTGCAAGATCTGAAATAGTACCAGCTGCTTGTGCTGCTGAACTCAACATTTGGGCAGACATCATATTTACTTGTGTGTTATATGTAGCCTGAACACTGCGTTTAATTCTAAGCATTTCTCTCATTGTGTCTTCATTACCATGTCTTACTTCAAACTCCTTCCATGTATTCCAAAATTCAGCAGTAATTCTGGGATCACACATTTGACTACAATGCGCGTATATTGCTCGAGCTCTGTCAATTTCGCCAAGACGCGTTTCCATTTCAGAAAAGCGTACACACATCTCCCTTGCTTTTTCATCAGGAAGAGTTTCAATAGCTTTTTCATATATTTGACGTGTTTTTGGCACGCCATAAATTTCAGCAGCTTTTTTAATATAAATATTAAACATTTCAAACATTTCCTCTGTCAAAACAGCAGTGGTCGCTCGTTCATAGACAGCCATAGCATGCCTTGCCAAACCATGCTCTTCTTCTAATTTTGCATATAGTAAAAATATAGATTTTGCATATTCTGGTGGGCAGTGCTCAAGACATTGTTCAAATAAATCTCTTGCTCTTTCTAACTTTGATCCTCCATACCTTTTTAAAAATTTTGTTAGGTAAGTATTCCAAATATCATATACATTGGGCCATTTAAATAATGCAATACCCTTTTCATATGCTCTAAAAGCTTCTTCAAAGTAATTGTGTTCCTCTAAGAAAAGGCCGTAGTTGATAATGATTTGTGGTGTAGCAATTTTTAAGTCTATAATATGATCATATACTGCCTTACATGATTTGTAAGTACCAAAACTTTCTTCTAAATCAGCATACATAGACCATACTTTTAAGGACTTATACAAGCGCATCTGTACTGTTTCAGTATCATCATGATATGCAACTTTTCTGCTGGGCAAAACAGTAGCTCTTTGCATTAGCTTCAGGGCCTCTTCATAATTTTCATGTCGTATTTCCATTTCTGCCCATTCACACCACACTGAAGCTAAATCATCAACCTTAGCATAGTTTACTTGTGTTGCTTTCTCAAAAATAAGTCTTGCATCTTCTATTTGTTCATTCTTTTCGTAAAACTTTGCAAATCCAACCCATAAAGTATATAACTTGCCTACAGCCAGTTTAGGATCTATTGTTTGAACAGCCTCAGTGTAGGTGTCAATAATTTCATGTGGTTTATCTTCATAAAGTTTAACTCTTTTATGCCATTCAGCCACATTGTGAGGGTTTTGCCTCAGAAGTACTGAATTAAGCAACAATAGTCTTCTTTCCATGAGGTACTCAAACCTTGCAAGTCTTAGCTC
Organism: Hoplodrina ambigua; assembly: GCA_949774945.1. Classification (NCBI taxonomy): domain Eukaryota; kingdom Metazoa; phylum Arthropoda; class Insecta; order Lepidoptera; family Noctuidae; genus Hoplodrina; species Hoplodrina ambigua. The sequence goes on along the minus strand of OX458969.1, from coordinate 4,787,296 downwards.
TAAATCAATATCATCATCTTCAGTGGGGTTAGGCTTTTTAGCAACTTCTTCCATTTTTTTGCTTAAGCTAAGTTCTTCAAATTGAGCATATGCATCAAATACTTGAGTAAAATCCCTTACTGTGGTTACTGTTTGTATAGCTTCTTCATAAATATCTCGTGCTCTTTCAAATAAACCACTTCTTACATAGTAATCAGCAAGGGAATTCCACAAATGTCCTAGCTGATCTGTGTAACGTCTTAGTCCACCTCTAATTATAGCATCCACATTTAAAGTATGAATTTGATCAGGGTTCTTAGATATTAATTCACAAAGTTCATTCCAAAGCTGATGGTTTGATTTGCCATGTTTCGATTGAAAATTTTCATTATTTACAATTTGAGTCAACTTAATTGCAGCTTCATCCAATTTATTGATTGAAATTAAATAATCAATATATTCTTCTGTATCTTCTGGACATAGTTTAAGATATCTTCTAAATACTCTTACAGCTGTTTCAGAAATATTGTGTTTCTTTAGAAAGTTTAAGTAAAGGGGCCATATTCTGTGATGTTGTGTTATTGGCAATGCCCTCAGAGCACTGTCAAAAGCTTTTCTTGTCCCTGTTATCTTACATTGATCAGTTAGGAAGCTGCAGTAGTCCATCCATATTCTAGGCATTTTATGCATAAACACTAAAGATCTTTCAAAACAATTGTTGACATCTTCAAAACAAGGGTCAGTGATGCATTTACCTCGAATTTGACTCCTTCTCAATTTAAGATAGTTATACCATAATTTAAATGATCCAGGCAACTCTTTTAGAGCTCTCTCATAGATCATATTTATCTCATGCTTGGGTGCAGCTTTTTTGTGTTCAATATATCTAAGCCAGTGTTTAACTGAGAAGGGATTTCTCAATATCTCTTCCTCATATGGTAGATCTTCTTCACTCTGAAATTAATAAATTATAAGTATAATGCACAGGAACGGTCATTGTTGTTGTTGCCTTAAATATTTAGAAGTGGCCTATGTCCAGCAGTGGAATAATGAAATTATAAATATCAATTTTATGTGTCAATTTTTAAAGCAAGATGAGGTTGTTGTTTCCTCTCCACCCACACTGAAACCACAATTACATTCAGACAACAACCTAGACTGTCTTGCTATTGCTTTACAACTATAAAAAATATATCATATGATTTTAAATTCTATTTCATTATAGTATATTGAATCTATTAAATTGATTGTTTAAACAATTTGAATACCTACAGATTAGGTTTTCCACAAAACCTGATAGCTTTGCTATAATAGGTAGGGTATACATGTTATCTAACAGTACAAGGTATGCGAAACCCGTTTACAGCTGTTCTCTTATAAAACCTATGCTTTGAAAAATTTAGAACCCCATATTATATCTACATCAGAATTAAAGGAAATTTAGCTCTTGAAACAGTAATAGCTCCCAAATTGACACTATGACCGATAATTAATGTCATAGTCATTGAAAGGTTGAATTTTCCAAGTACCTACTACATTCAAGAAAAATTTATAGTTTGTTTACTTACAAAAAATATGTCGATTTCTTTACCGTCGAGAAGAGGCATTTTGTATTAAGGTCAATTTGCTGTCACTGTCTTAACTATTCGTTATTTAGTATTTCTTTTTGGTGACTAACGTGTAATCAATCCTGAAAATGTAAAACAATTTTTTTAAGGTTATACAATTGATTTAATGGTACAAGTTGACAAGACATTATTACCTACGAAAATTCCTACTAATAGGTATTTATTCCCAAAGATATATGAATCTAATATAATTCTAATTACAATTTATATGGGTTAAAGCGTACAAAATCCTAATCTATTTCGTGATCGATCATCTAACTACCATAGAGTATGAGAGCAGAGAGTATAAGTCAGATCACAGACGCCCTACCCTACCGCCGTACCTAGCATCTCTCCATGGAGGTAAACCCATCTCTTCATAGTGTATTGAGACTGCCAATTTCACAGATTTATTTATCATGACTTCTAATAATGATGCATTTTTCTGCCAGCCAGACTAAAAAAAGGACCATCACAAACTTACTATGGTATGGCCGTACTATACTAATGGTATGTCTATGATGGTCTTTATGTAGTACAATACTACAACAAGTTACCTCTTTGCTTTAGCCACTGACCATAGATTTAAATCGAATCGGTTGTCTGTGGCCATAAACAACAATGGCGATGGTAACAGCGCCGGTGGAAATGTGTATTTTTAATCGCTTTTAGTTGTGTGAGATCAATGTTTTTCCTCTATAATGTCAAAACAAGGAAAAAGAAAAATTACTGTCGAATTACCGAAGTCAAAAGATCTAGCTAATAGACCTAGTGTTTTCGAGCGACTTGGTACCAAGAAATCTAACGCTAAAAAAACAACTGAACATTGTAGACAGTGGGCACAAAACGGGAGTTGCGCTTACGGTAAAAGTTGTAAATTTGCATCAACCCATACATTAATAAGTCCATCGAAACAACGTGCAGCCAACAAAGATAGTGAAAATAAACGTGCTGTGAAAGATGATCCTAAAAGTAGACTGCATTCGACCGTGGTTGTGCGGTCAGGACGTAGTCCAGATGGCGAAATTGACAACTGGGATCAAAATGACCTAGAGTACGCAGACACAGACGTCCTTGAAAAAAGGCGACAACAACTGCAACGTGAATTAGAGTTGCAATTGAAAATGGACTCTAGCAAAGATATGCGCAAGGACAAAAAGAAAACTATGTCAAGCACCTCTTCATCGCGAAGTTCTAGTTCTTCGAGCGTCTCTTCTTCTTCTTCAGACAATAGTTCATCATCTTCATCATCTGGCAGGTATGGATAATCATATAATGCATTTTGTAGCTGTAACTTTATAGTAATTAAATCATGTATTTCGTATCTTTGTTATTTTATCATCTCACATAACATTGTACATTTAACTGCAGTATATTTTCTGCCAAACCAATAATTTATATTATCTTTTAGAGAAGCAAGACGAAAAGGAAAGAAAGGAAAGCTTAAAAGAAATTCCAGTTCATCTTCAGATGGGGATGCGCCATCTAAAAAGAAGTTTATTAAAACTGATTCTTTGAAAAGGGATAAAAGTGAACCTAAGAAAACAGTTGCAAAAAAGGATGACAGGCTTCTAAAAAAACAAGATGCCGCTAAAAAGAAAACAGTCACTAAAACTACTATTGGAAAAAAATCATTGTCGCCTGGTAAGAAGTCTGGTGGGACTCCGCCTATTACAACAAAAAGTCTTGCTAAAAGTACAGTCAAACATGGCAAATCTCCACCGAGGAGAGATAGAAACAGAAGTGCTTCTCCTCATAGCCTTAGAGAGAGAGATAAAGATAGAGATCGCACAAAAGAAAAAGAGAGAGAGAAAGAAAGAGAAAAGGAACGTGAAAAGGAAAGGACCACAGTACGAAGTAGATCTCCGAGGAAAGCAAGATCAAGATCTCCAAGACAGCATACGTCTCATTCAAAAGATATAAGGAAGAAAGAAAGCTCAGAGCGCAGTAGGCCTGTTTCACCTAAGAAACAAACCCGTAGAGATGGAAGTGCAGAGAGACATAGAAAGAGATCTGCCAGCAGAGATAGGGACAGAGGCCGTGATCATAAAGACAGATCATTGGAGAGGCGAAAAGACAAACATGATGATAAAGATAGGCATGATAGAAAGGATAGAGGAGGACGGGACAGAAATAAAGATAATAAAAGAGATGACAGTAAGAGAAGAGGCCGAGATAGAGGTTTAGGTGGAAGAGGAGGAGCTGATAAAGGTTTAGAAAAACCTAATAAGCCTATGGAACGACTTCTTCCCAGACCGGAGGAGCGTTTAGCTGCTCTAGCTGCTATTTCAAATAGAGCACTAGATATAGATAAAAATTCTTCAACATCTAAAGACCGACAGGATTCTCATTCTGAAAGAGGTGGACGTAAGCAAGACAGACATGAGCGGGATCGTTCTACAAAAAGAGACAGATTGGATAGCATGGACAGAGATCAAGGTGACTATGAAATGGGTATGGAACGTCAATATGACAATGATCGCAACCTGGATCATTATGATAGAGTTGATGATCGATATGAAGATGGTCCTAGAGAAGATGAAAGGTCTCCAGGTTACAATATGCAGGGAAGGGATAGACACTATGATACTGGTTATGACATGTCAGGGCCCCCAAGGGGATATCCTGAAGATGATGATAGGTTATATGGTGAACATATGGGAGAACGGAGGGGTGTTGACATGGGTAAGACGAGTTTGATTGATTGTGTGAACTAGAACAGGAGCTTTCTATCCTAAGTGTACTTGTGTGTTTAAGGTTATGATGACCGGCGACCCCATCGCGATCGTTCCTGGGAAGGAAGGTCTGGTTCCATGGATCGTGAGCGTGGCTATATGCATCCACACAAAGAATGGGATAATGATGACTACCGTCCAGGAGATTGGGGCCGAGAGCGGCACTGGCCAATGCATGACCCACAGGTAATCAAAGTCATAAAGTTACTTGCTTACTAGCAAGTAAACATGACTTAATTGTAATAGATTGATTGAATTAATAATAAAACTTGTTATTTTGTTCTTAATCCTTCTCCTCCTTTATTGCTATAGGTGAGTTTGTACTACTATCAGACTTGGTATCGGAATGAACCAATTGATTATCGTAAAGACAATAAAAACCCTTGCCTAATTCTATCCCACATATTCCTTGGCTGTCCTTATTCTCACTTTGGTATGTTGATGTGTTTATTTAATTAAATATGTTGAACTTGTAATCAGTATGTTGTATATAATTAGCTATGTGATTTCAGATGAACGAGTGGGGTGATAAAGAACCTGATGTAGATGCCTGGCACCATAGAGGCCATCCCCCAGGACCTCACCGTGGACGGATGCATGGTGAGATTAGAGCTGTTTATATATGAATAATAGGGCGCCTTCAAATCAGACGCAAAGTGCATCGCGGTGGCAGCCGCGAGTGACGATGCGCAAGTAGTTTTTATCGATGACGACTGAAAACGAAGGTCATGTTTTTACTTTATGAAATTCAGTTCGTTGACTTATACAAAATAACGGCAACGTTTTCATAGGTTTCTGTATTTTTCTTTTTCCGAAAACTTTTTTCGTTTTAATAGTAGCAGTGTTTCATTATCATAGTCAATCGTGAAACTAATTGTACAACACTATGATGCTTGAACCTAGCGGTGGCAACAGGATACCGTGGCCCCGGAACGTAAAGGGCAACAGAAGGAACAGGGTGGTTTTTTAGTCAGTAAATGTCTGACAGTCCTTCACCATTTGTTGTATGTTTGAGTCATTTGATGATTTTTCAATCGGTGGCTAGGCTGCAGCTGTGCTGCTCTTTGCAGCTAATTTACTGAGGACTTCTTATACGGTAGTGAGAATTCAAAAAAAAAGGATTTACAGTTATAAATCTCTTATTTAAGATGATTATGGACGTGGTATGAGAATGGATCTCGCTAGAGGTGACGGTAATAAGCGCCGCCCTCCCAGAAATGAACCAGAACAAACAACAAAAGAAACTCCGCCTGCTACACAAACAGCACCCACAGTACCTCCACGTCAGGAGGCCGAAATTGATGATAAACCTATACCTGATGATCTTAGTGAAATAAGTGATGATCCTGATGATATACTCAACAGGGAAGATGTAAGTGAATGACAATAACAACATATTGCCATGTAGCTTTCTTTTCACCTTTCAGTAATTCATTCCTTTTTTTAGATGGCTGATCAAATAATGGATGAAGACAGTCAAACAGCTTTACCAAACGATGAAAGCGTCCCTAAGCCAGAAGGTTCCGAAAAGGAGTCTACACAGGTACGGTAGTACAATTTAAAAAAAAACTTGCTGCTGTAGAATCTACAGCAACAAGTTTTTTTAAATTCGTTGTTTTGTGCTGTAGTGCAGAGGTTATCAAACTTATTTTTCTCGTAGACCACTTTCAAAATTTTCCTGGTCCCGGAAGAGCCCCCTGCCCTTGCTGCCACATTTTTACTATATTTCCAAAAACTCGTAAAAAAAATGTGAAGATTAAATCTAATGACGCCATTCCATTTGCGTTAAATTTGGAGCAGTTTATTAGCTGCCTACATTGATAGGTAAAGCCAAACTAACAATTACTATCGAGATACATTTTCGTGGACCCCTACTTTCAATAGTGCAACCCCATTTTTTTTTCATGCCTTCGCCTTCGTCTCCTTCGTACCCCGCCGCGTCACCCGTGGGCCCCTGTGGGTCCACTTGAGGAATCACTGCTGTAGAGCAACAAGTATTTTTTTATTAACTTTTTCCCCTTCTAATTACAACATATTCGAAAATATGCAATGTTTTTAGGATACAAGTGGTGCAGGTGAAGAAAAGGAATCACAAGATGTTAAGGATGACGAAGATGTTACTAATTTGGACTTTGAAGAAATATCTGATGGGGAACTTGAAGAGGAGCGCACAAGGGGTAATTCGTCTTATTGTGATCAATAATAATAATCTATTACATTTAAACAAATAACAGTGCTGCTTATTATGATCATTATAATTTTACTTTCCAGCTGGTTTAGGCGATGCTCTCGGAGTTGATTGGGCAAGCTTAGTGGCAGATGTCCGTCGACGTGAACAGACTAGTGTCTCATCCGGCGGGGCCCGAGACCGATGGAGACCCGAACGAGTTCTCGCGCGTCTTGGCCTTTCCCTGCATATGGCTGGGAAGGAAATTGTACAAGATGTATTACAGAAAAATGCTGATAGCTTACAGTCAGACAAGAAAAAACAAATGACATTATTAAATAATTCGGACCAAAAAGATAAGGTTGAACAGAATGGCTCATATGAAAATGATGCTAAAACTGAACCTGTGCCTGATGTTTCAACATTGCATCCAGTTGCTGCCATTCAGGTATGTTAATATGCAATTGAGTTAACAGAGTTGTCAATGTTTCTTACCGTTTAGAGCTGACGTATTTAATTCTGCTATTAAATTCTTTCAGGTGGCTGTAGAAAAAAGAAAGCGTCAGCGTGCTGTATTGTTTGGATCTGGTTGTGAAATAACTCGTGGCTTGAGTGCACGTCGAGATCTAGCTTTAAGGCGATATCTGTGTCATTTACCTACAGCAGAAAGAACAGGCCAGTCCCGCGTGACTCCACAGGCCTCTTTGTTTCATGCAGCTAGATCTCTGTTACTGCATGCTCCGGTCACTGGCTGACAAAGATTCTAAACCTGGCTAGCTTGACTAGACAAGGAAGACAACTTCAAGTGCAATATTTAGACAATGCTGTTTGTAAAAAAGTGATCATTTAAAATCTTTAGTAAACAAAAACTGGTGGATAAATGTACAGCTCTTGATTACGCGCTGGTAGTGAAATTGTGGATTTTAAGTGGTTCCGTGGTATACAGATTTGATACAGCCAACAAAGTGAAACAGTCATAATATTTTATGAACTACTCCCAATTAGGACAGACCTGACTTTGAATAATATAGGATAAGTGCATAGTGTTTCAAGGCATTGACAATTCTGTTTATGTATTTTCAAATATATTTCTTTTATCTAAAATATTTTATTATTAATAATAATAATATTCGCAAATAAACACAATTATAAAATTCGTCATTATCATACTCAACAAAAATAGAAGTTACTTTTTTCTTTATCCTTTTCAAATCTGCAACATTAAATTTCTTGATCTTGTCCACACAAAAATGATACATCTGAACCTGGTGGGTAATATTCTGGTATTTTGTTATCCCTAAAACAAATTCATATAGTTCAAATCGAAGCACTTTGAGATTCTCTTAAAATGTAAAAGCAATTAATTTAAAGAAGGCCTATCACTGAGCAGAAGAATAGTTTTAATTGGTATTTTTTATCAAAAATTCATTGATTACGGTCACTTCTAATATTTTGCAGTAGCCTGCATTATAGGATGGATTTCTTCATAATTTAAAGAAAAAATAAATTTGACCTACTATACGGCCGACGTATCTTGGCCGCCCTATAAGCCGACGTATTTTGGTGGCCCTGAAGTTAGCTGATTGCTGTGCAGTATACAATTATGTTTCTATAAAATCCACTGCGCAGCCAAACAGCTATGTTCAGGCCGCCAAGATACGTCGGCCGTACTATAACACTGCATAAAATATATAATTTATTAGGTACTTACTTCCTAAATAGAACAGCACCAGACACTCCTTTAATTGTTAACAGGAATCCATTAACATGCAGCATTGATCCCTCCTGTAGTCCTAACACAGGTGTGGCATGACTCATTGTTAAATATTCATATATTCTCTGGGTTCTTGTTTCACCTTTGTGTGTCTCACTTATTATGTCAATATAATGGGGGTTGATGTTGAATGGCACAATGCCAATTGCTTCAAAACTTGGAGGATAAATTATGGGCATATCATTAGTTGTGTGAATGCTTTTTGTTGCAACATTTGTTCCAGCACTGCTGCCAATGTATATTAAGCTGCCTTCATCAACTTTCTTTTTTATCAAATTAACCAAATTCTTTTCATACAGCATTTTTAAAAGGAGAAATGTATTTCCTCCACCTATAAAAATTGCTTTTGAAGAATTAATTCTCTCAATAACATTTGGATAGCTATGTAATCCTGTTACTGCAATACCCCATGGTTCAATAATTTCTTTCATTTTAGCTGTGTAGTTATCATGGTCCTTTTGAGCATATGGGATGAAGACTAACTCAGCTATATTATTTCTGAAATATAGATTTAAAAAAAAGTATTTGTAAAGAAACAAACACAATATTCATTCATAAAACTAAATAGGTAAATACTTACTTTTTGAGAATATTGCATATTTCTTCTTTAGCAAACTCCAACATAGAATAACCATGACAATTTGATGAAGAAAGTAACAATGCCTGGCGATTGGGCGTCATCTTGCGCACAGTAGAAATGAAATTTCTTTGCTCGACTGTTTTCAAATGAGTACTTCGATTGTTAATATCAGGCCAATACTGTTATAAATGGAGATAAAACTTTGAATGGAGCATTATCTTGGTAAATTTCTTTTTGTTATCGAATGAAGAATTTATTGACTTGTTATCAGTTAATAGAATTGTAAAAAAACCAGAGCATTTAATTAAAAACATCAGTGGCGTTCATTACTTTCATATAGACAATTTTGATAGTAGGTAGGTACTTACAATACTACTAATCCATTTCTTTGCAAACGAATTAAACTTTTTCAGATTATTTATTTTTGACAACAACAAGTGATGGGCAGGAAAATACAAAGAGTAACAGAAAAACATTTATTTTGAAAAGATTTGGGTGAAGTGACAGATGAATCATAATATCACAGTCGCAGACAGAGTTACCTACTTAACTGTCGTTAGTGTCATCTGTCAAGATAACACAGTTGAGTAAAACATTTTGACATATAGAGTCTGGCACACGAAAGTGGAGCCTGAGATATAAGCAAACTTTTTACATAGCAATAAACTATATAAATGTCAAGTATAATGTCATCCATTTTTACTAGCTTTTGCAAGACCGCCTTCAAAATCAAACAATTTTTTTCGAAATATTTAAAACGTTGTCTGTAGCTCTCTGGTCAGGTGGCCTGTGTTGCTCTATTCCTGTAGCACATAGGTAAGCATAACGTAGCTTCCAATTAGCGAAATAGTTTTCAGTATAGGAGCAGTACTTCCGGGGACTAGCACGTTCAAACAAAAAAAACACGACAAACTTCTCAGCTTTTTAATATGAATAAAGATTTTTTTTTTTTTTTTCAAAAATATTTTTTTTTTATCAAAAATAAAATCATGAAAACTACAAGTTAGGTTATTATATAATAGAACGTCTTTAGTGTTCTGTGTCAAATTTAATAATTCGACGTCCCCGAGGAATAAACCGGTAATCGCAAAAATCAAATTTTACAGGAAAAATGATTTAGTGTTTTTGGCGTATATCTCTTCAACAAAAGGTAATTATGAGAACATTGTTATATGACGGAAAAGCTAATTTTTACCCGAAAAGTTTAAAGTATTAAGTGTAACTATTAAATATACACAGAATAAGTTATTCACTAAAATACATATTACCAAAAATGGTTTCATAAAATTTTTAGGGTATTGATATCTTACGATCCTGACTTATCAATTTTATTCCAGTAATGTTTACTTACCGATTTATTCTTGTAAATTTCTTAAAACTTATTGGCATAATATTGCTTTACTGGATTATTGAACGTTTTTTTTTCATTACAGAGAGAGAGAGAGATTGATACTCCCCCATAGTAGGGGGAGTATCAATTGGACCCTGTTAAGCAGAAAAGATCCAGCCAACATTTTATTACTTTTGAGTAAATCAAGTTTAAAGTTAGGCAGATCATAAAAAAATCGTATGAGACAGTACCTATTTGAAATTTAGTGGTGTAATAGGACATAACATATACATTATTTTGAAAGTAATATATGGTGTATTTTATATGAAGAGTATTTATTATTCCTGAAAAACTATGCGTGGATCTTTTATGCAAAATACAATTTTACAATATAAGTATCGGTTTAATGTGTGGTTCATTTTAGAAGGAGAAGAAAATGAATATATGTACCAATATATGAACAGTTTAATGACAAAAAATAATACAAATATTGACCTTTGAAGTAAAAAAATATAATAAAACAATGAATCAGCAATTTCTGGTTGGTTTTCCAACTTATTTAAGTAGTATCGCTTTCCTCAGCTTCATACTCTATCTCAAAATCAGGTTCACCACCAATTCCATCAATATCGTCTTCTACATTATTGTCACCTCTCAGATTTGTGTGGCACTTGGCTTTTTAAGTTTTTGAAATAAAGTGACGTATCTGTTTTGCAAAAAGATCCAAACCGCATGGTATAAAAATTATACTATTTATTTATTTATTTATGCAAGGCACACCAACGACATATTTACAAATACAACAGCTAGTAATTGCAAATTTTTAAAACTGTGTAAATACATCACTTAAAGGCATGCACAACATTATTACTCAAAGGTCAAGAAGTTCTTAAAAATAAAGCATCTGAGACAATATAGATTATCAATACTGAGACTAACAATTACTGAGACTTTTAAATGTTTTAAAAAGATCCATGCAACATGAATCTTTTGAAAACTATAAATCTTATTAATGTCTGTGTCCACGCAACGTGATACTTTTCTACATTTTTCAAAATTGGTGATTAGGAGATGGTACCTTTAACACAGTATAACTTTTGTTAGGTTAATGTGATCAAAATGCCTGGATCTTTTGTGCATATATGAAACTTGATGAGTACTTTATGGATATGTAGATAACTCGATTTTAGAAAAAGTGTTGGTTGGATCTTTTCTGCTTAACAGGGTCCAATTACTTTTGAGGTGTTTTTAAATTTGGCGGTAACTTGGTCGCCGAGCGCGACCAAGTTACCGCCAATACGCGAAAATATGTACCACAAAATTTACGATAATAAACCTGTAATCGCATTAACCAAGATTTTTTTTTAAATATTTTACAGTAATATTACTTTACCGAAATGTAGCCACAGAACTTAAATTGTAATAATATATAACGTTATTTTTCTAGTAAATAAAAAATGGAAAATTTCCAAAGAACAAAAGTGTTACAAGGAAAATCGTTGGAAATTACCGCAGAAAAAATACGAAAAAAATTGCATAGGTGTATCCCGACCCATAGATTCCGAAAATGGAATAACAGTAAAAAGTCAGTAATAGTATAATACAGGTTTATTCCTTGGGGGCGTCGAATTATTATCGACTACGACTGCCTCGTTTATCTAGTGGCGTAACTGCTGAGCATGAGGTCTTTGGTCGGGCAAAGTGTTATTGCGTTTTTTCATCAGGAATTTCTCAGTAGAAGCCTCGGCATCGGATTTATGCCCGGTTGATGGCAACAGGCTCGCCCCCTATTACATGGGACTTAACCATAACTGGCGAAATGTGGATGTCCTAATGGGACATGGGTACACCTCTGCCTAAACCTTCAGGGATTACAGGCGTGATGTCATGTTACGTTTAATAATTAAGTATTATAATGAGTGTGATTGATTAAGATAGGTGTAGGTATACCTACAGTGTGACTTGTAATTAGATACATTTCATGAAAAGGGATAGGAAACTTTATTTCTGGCTTATAAAGTTAGCTTCTATTTACAATTTGAAACACAGTAAGCAGTTGTGGTAAAAGTACACCATCACTCTGGCAACAATATTCTTGAACAGCATAACCTATGTAGGTACATTGTCTGGCCCTACCAAATGCAATCGTTTGTTAATACATAGGTATTATTAGAATGGATGAGCCATTTAGGCTCAACAGTTACACGTTTGCTTTTCAATTTAGCAGGCACGGTCAGAGCCTGACGTTCATATGTCAAGTATAGTCACCTGCTATGATACAAATCAGGAAGTAGGTACTGCGGAACCCAAGAATTATAAAGCTATCACACGCTTATTATGCTGCGGCAGCCTAAGTAGTTATATTTATTTATTTAAAATTTATGCAAAAAAGTACAAAGGCGGACTTAATGCCCCAGGCATTAGGTATATCTAGGTCCGTTCGTTTCGTTTACTTTGTCCCACCTTCCTGATTTCTTGTATGATAAGGTATCGTGTTTCAAAGTTACATAGGGACAAAGGTGTCCCACATACAACTACAACTAGGTTTGTAGAACAAAATATTGCTGTATTCACTGTTCCATTCATGGCTAGTTTTCTTTTATATCATCACAGAAACTACCATTTTTACGTTCTAAAAAAAATACACATAGGTACGGTAAATGACGAATAATAATGGTTTATCACATTTTCAGCACTTAAGCATCTAAGATGAAGAATCTTTCTTCTTGGGGTTTATCACAGCCTGGACCAAGGTAACGGCGCCTCAGTTCGAGGTCTGGTGGCGCGGAGATGTCGCCTTGGAGAATGATGTAGGCTTGTTCTATGGTGCTCTCGATTTCAGATTTTATTTCCTGTAATATAATTTTTAGCGTTTTAGCACGTATATATGTGTAGTTTAAAATAAGTACAATAGTAATTCATGATGTTTATTTGATTTTAAGGTGTTAAACTCAGTTATATGTAGTAACTGAGTTATTATACTTATGCGGTTTAACTATTGCGGTGACTCCTATCTTTATGAATATAGGTTTCAAACAAACCCACTTAAGAAAGATTGGGCAGGTTGTAGAGAACAGGTATTACCTCATACAGGTCTGGCGAGCGCCGGGCGCGCTCGGCCAGCGCGGCGTGTAGGTGGTACAACAACAGGCCGCGGAGGTGCGCGTCTCCCACGCCCAGCGCCGCCACCGTACGCAGAGTGCCGCGGCACAGGCTCTCTTTCAGCGCCAGGCGAGACTCCGACAGCTCTGAAATGTGCAATAACATAAATATTTATTCAAAGAGCCTCACCAAGAGAGAGAAATGATCTAGACAGAATTTTTAAAGCGGTTCTACGCATCTGCACCGGGACAAAAATAAAAGGTTGTGATTTTTTTAGAAACTGAGATATGCGAGTGTGTTTGACATGGTTTGTATTTGTACCTATTTGTAATGTGATTTGTGATTAAGTGACCCACAACATAAAGTTCAAAGTGAAACCTTCACTCTTGTGGTCCTTTGAGGTCGATAGCGACGCTAAGGTTGATACTCAAAATACAATATTAATACAATGTTACTAATTTTGTTTTTAACTTTGTTTTAAAATCCTAGATGTCAAGAAAAGTAATATTGAATAAGCTATGAAATTCCTTGTATAAAATGTAAAATATTGAATTAAACGAATTAAGGGATTTATAGAAAAAAGCAATGTTAGGTACCTATATATCTATTAAATTATATTATTGTTAAAAATCTAGGTGATAAGGTGCTTTCTTTGAAAAATCACGAACCAAGAAATCGTTTTATAATTAAGTAATTAAGCAATCTTATTCAATGTCTTTTTTATGTAGGTATTCAGAGTTAATTAAAATTAATTTTGCAGTTGTCTTAAAACCGACTAACATATTGATTCTCAATAGGTACATCAAATCTTGGCGAAGAAATAGAAATTGTTGGCAGAAGAGAAATTGCAGACCTTCATAGATATCGGTGTAACGGCACAACGCCAAGTCCTACGCACGGAGCGAATGCTGAGTAGCAGTTTTAAAGGCACTCATATCTATCATGTCTTATCTAACGCCACATAAATAAAATAATAACCAGCTTATATGCACAGCACAAATCACAATTTATAGGTACGGTTCATTGTCAATGCCAGAACATTTTAATTATATTTCTCACATGTTTGGCAGGGATAAAATAAATTGGGCGCTAGAACTATGATTGATAGGTAGGTATTTACTAACGGTACAGGTAGACAGATCCACCTGGTGACGACGTGAGGACGAGCGTTCCTAGCCGCGGCGCCCATGTCAATCGGCGGTCAATCGTACTACTGCCCCTCACGATTACATCGTCCCCGATTTTATTCACTTGTTGCGTAGTACTCGTCGCATGCCGCACTACACGTTATTCTGAACTCACAATGCAATACTAACTACATTCGACACCAACCTCTGAAGTTTTACGTATTTACTTTTACGGAATGACGCAGTTGCTACTGCGCGAATAACATAAAGGAACATAATTTATGTATACTAATTATATTCCTCATGTTGGTTTTGAAATAGATGTCATTCCTTAAAATAATAATACTGTAAAGTAGGCATTGGTAATGTTTACTAAACGCATACGGACGCATTGGCGCACTTCCACTTCCGAGAGGAGCATAACAAACATGTTTACTTTTATTTAACTTTTTGAGCAGTTGTTTTATGTATATTGCAAAGTATACATGGCAGTGCAGGAGTACCATTGCTATCTGTTCTAAATGTGCATCAGCCGTGACTCGAACGCGATATTACGAGCACCACCTAGCTACCTACCTACGCCGGTCTGGAGTTGCGTTTGCGTCCTTCATTATCATTATTACATTATCGTTCCTTATTCAATTATAAACCAATAATTCAAAACAATAACAGGGAAACTACTAAAATATTCACATTCCACTTTGAATTTTTTTGAGGGTAGGTATCTATTTTTTTTTTTACAAAATGACTGCTCTGTTTTTTGTTAATTTACATAATATGAATGTCTACTGTAATTCTCAATAGTCCAGTTTCGATAGAATTCATACAAAATGACTAAATATGATAGATACTATTTCAGATTAAAAAAACATGTTACTGGCGTTTTGCCCGAGACTTTTCCCACAAAACTCTTAAGATTATTTCACCCCTTATGTTTTTTTAGGTCTACATCTACATAATGTCCCATGCTCAATTTTCAGTAGTCACCCATGGAAGGTGGTGCGCAAAACGAAATTAGGTACCTATTTCAGAATTGTTATTGTCTGTCCGCCGGTGGCTTACAATGAAATGACTGAGGCCAGTCTGTCTCAGTGTCTAACGGTGATGGAAGTATAAATCAAACATCATCATTTTAAATATACAATTAGTAGGTATTCTGTTAAAAAATTAAGTAGGTACCTATAGTTAAATATATTTCGAGGTACTTAATTAGAAAATCTTTAAATAAACGTAACTTCATTATACCGAATGAAAAATATCTGTAAAGGTATGTGATCTACACAAGAATGTATTTTTATCATAAAATTAAAATTTCTACATTTTTACCAACGTATATAATTAGCACCTTTCCTTATTTATTAAGTTCTAGTAGTACCTACTCCTACTCCGCGGTTTTACCTGAGTTCAGATACGTTTTTGATTAGTGCCCCGCTCCCGTGGGCGATAGCGTAATGTAGATAATAAATGGCTTTTGTTACTCGCTGATAATGTAACAATCCATAGATGAAATAATTTTTAAAACTCGGTTCAGTAGTCTATTAGGTACAAACAAAAATACAAATCTTTTCTGTTTAAAATATTTGTTTAGATTAAGCAATAAGGAATTTTAATTAAGACAGAAATAATGGTTTTTAATTACTGTAAATACACGTAGGTATATTTCGCTTCTAATTAGTGTTTATGTCTTGACCAGATTTCAGACAGATAGGTAAGTAGGTACCTATTATTTATGATTACCTTTAATTTATTTAAGATTATTATTATTTAGGTACTTATTTAAATATGTTTAATAATATCACTAATTTAATGAGCTAGGTGGTGCTGATCCACGCGTCATGCTCGTGAACGAGTGCTGTCAGTTGGGATTGGTCATCTCTTAACTGCTATGGCTTACATCTTTATTTTTAGTATTTTTTACTACTGTTTTATATTTATCTTCATTGTTTTCAAATATATAATCAACAAGAATATTGTAACCAGGATTTTGTAAAAACCTAATTTAAAAAGAGTGCCATGGAGTTTCTTGCTCGTTCTTTTCCATAGAGGCCTACCTCCGTTTTGGAACGAGCAAATAGCTTCATTTTTCGGACTAACTGGCCGACTCCTTGACAATTCAAAAGTGCCTGTAAATGGTCTAATTGAAATAAATGTTTTGACTTTGACTTTCTGATTTGATTTTAACACAAGTAGGAGGTAGAATATGGTATACGTAAGCTAAATTTGTCATTAAACTCGAAGCCGAATTGCAGCCCAAGCCGAAGGCTATGGCACCGTGATAAAGTTGAAAATGTAATAAATAAAAAATGCTTTTGCGTTTTATACAGCGTTTTTAGTAAATATTTCATTGTTTTCTGATAAAATTATATCAGTTTGTTACTTCGGATTGTTATCTTTTTATCCACCTTCAAAAAGGAGGAGGCTCTCAATTTCTTTTAACTTTTTTTTTTTATGAAGTCCTTTTTTATATATGTATAGTATAAAATATTGTATCGGCGCGGCGGCGGTACGAAACCCTGTGTGTGGGAATCCGATTTGTACTTGGCCGCCTTTTTTTTTAATAGTACAGGTGCCAATAATCGATAAAGAAAACAATATAAAGTCAAGGCCGCCTCGTTGGTCTAGTGTTCGCAAAGTGCGACTGTTGAGCATGAGGTTTTGGGTTCGATTCCCAGGTCGGGCAAAGTGTTATCGGGTGTTTCCATCAGAAATTTCTCAGTAGCAGCCTAGGAGTCTGGTTTTGTGCCCGGTTGATGGCAATAGGCTCGCCCCTATTAGGTACATTTAGGTACAAATGTGGGTGTACCTCTGCTTAACCCTTCGGCAACTACAGGTGTGACGTAATATAGAAAATTCAAAGTGTACTACAACAACAAGTAACAAGAATAATCGAACACCAGTCGGGTTAGGAATGTTTAACAGTGACGAACTGAATCGATTTACAATATTGGCATCGTTCCAAAGGTTAAATTATAGTAGGTACAGTTGAAACAAAGTCTGTTCATTTTTGTGGAAGT
Source organism: Hoplodrina ambigua (assembly GCA_949774945.1). NCBI lineage: Eukaryota > Metazoa > Arthropoda > Insecta > Lepidoptera > Noctuidae > Hoplodrina > Hoplodrina ambigua. The sequence continues at coordinate 4,769,881 of OX458969.1, read as the reverse complement.
AGGACATTTTTTTTTAACGTTTTGTGTCATCACGAGTCAACACACTCAACTGACTACCAATTTACTGGTCATAATCGGATCGGATCAGATATAATTTTATTATGTATCAGTCAAGATTTACGCGCTAATCTCTGGAGATACCAGTTGGATTGGAAACATTATTTGTATATGATAGCCAGATTCATGAGGAATAGATCCACGACCCGCGGGACGACTACGACCCACAGGAGCGGAGCAGTAACCAAAGACGTAACTTAACACTGGTGAAATAAATATGCTTACGAAGTCGCTGGGAGCTGCTAGTCTAACGTAAAAAGGGTAAATACTATATGCATTTTTAAGAAAAGGAAATTTTAAGTAGTAAGATATTTTTAAGCCCTGAAAGAGATGTTTTTATGCAGGAATGCAATCTAGATAGATTTAAGTACTGGCTATTCTAATATAATATATGTGTATATGTATGACAAAAGAACCTTGACATAGTAGATACCGCAACATGTCCTAGAAACATTATATACAGACACAGATGCAGTCTGTTGGTTTCAGACTCAGCCATGATATTTGTACCTATTTAGGTATTTATAGGCTGTCCATTGCAGAGGAATTCCAAACTAATCGTGATTTTAATAGGGTAGCTAACATTCAGTAAATGTAGAGGTATGAATAAATTGCAATCACTTGTTAATAATTGAGGGCCTTCATTTTTGTATTGACTCCAATGTTCAAACAGCGCTGTCAACTGCTATTCACATTGAAACTGAAAGCTAAAACGATTCTGGCTTCTTACATGTGATGAAAAAAAAACCGGCAATGTCAGATTAGGACTCGGGTATCGAAGGTTCTGTACCTGTAACCCTAGACAATTTCATTATTTTAGTAATCTAAACTAACACTCGGTTTCTGAAATGAAAATGTGTCAAAATGAAACTCATGAAAAAGGAAATAGGTAATTAAGAACGTAAAATTATGTCAGCCTATGGGTCGGTGCAGAATGAGCGGCAATTTCTCTTAGCAATTTCTCTGAGTAGTTTACATTGATTAATTGATAATGACCAAAATACAACCGTAATTATAGAGATGAAAGTTGCGTACAAGACCCGCGCGGCATTTATATCTTGCACTCAACTACGCAATTTTCGACTCTGAACTGATCCTATTACAGCAGTTGACTTGACATACATTTGATAATTGTTTGGGATATTTTTGCATTGACTTTCGTCGGATACCTCTCAGGTGTTAGTGTCCCATGAGCGTAATGGCTGGTTTAAAGTTATTTATAATGAAAGCAGAATGCATTAAATTTTCGTGGCAGCTAGCGACACGACCCATGTTGTAAATGGGCACCGTTTACACTAGTTGCGGCTCGAGTCTTGTTTTTAAAACAACAAAGTTAAAAAAAGCTTATTTGCGGATAAAGCAAAGCTACGGCAATGGTGTTGGACTATTTCCGTTTGTTTTTACAAGCTTTTGTTATTACAAGTATTTTTACGTTAATACCTTACTTTGAAAGCAAAATCAACTTATTCTAAATAACTACCGTTCAGTTTCAGTCCTCCTGTAAATCCAATTTTCAGTGCTAATCGTAATCGTAAATCAATGAAGATATGATTGCAGTAAGGAATAAAATTTGCTAATCTTGCTAGGATAGCCAGTTCCAGATTGAAATTATCATCTAGGTGCAGGGATCCAACCAAGCTCCCTAAAACGCTCTGAATCGTACATATTTTGTCAGGAGAAGCTCTTGAAGCACAATTATCACAACACCACTTCACTTTTGAGTCCAGAGGCGACATCGGAAGTAAAATTCCCACACACTCTTTGTTGAAACATTTTAGTGCAGACAGTTTCGTTCCCATCTCCGTAGTATCTTTACACCGTTCACACTTGCACCAAAAATGTTTGGTTTTATAAAGTTGGCACCTCCTTGCTGGAGTGCACAATAGAAGTCCTGTGTAGCACGTCAGGATCTCTTCTCCATCTTCAATGTCTCTTGTAGCATAAACAGCCATAGTATAGTCGTTGTTGAACACGTTTCTTGTGTTTGGCACACAGCTGTGATTAAGAAATGCTGACAATGGGTACAGTCCTCGTAAAGGTACTTTTCTGTCTTCTGAGTTGTTTGCAATCCTGAAGGAGTTTATTTTAATTATGGAGTGAACCAATTTCATAAACGAGATCTGATCCTGTGGTATTTCATATTTCATACACAATGTTTCTAGCTCTTCAAATTTCGCATGAATAGTGCATCTTTGTAAGATAGATAACAGTAACTTGTGTTCTTCCGATAGAAGTAAGAAACGTAAATAAATTTGCATTCGCGCTACAACTCCGGAATATTCGTTACAATCAGGCTTTAGCTTCCAGTTACTTACAATGTAATTACATTCTACAACGTGCTCTTGACATGTTTTACAGTCTTCGGAACAGATCATCAGGGAACATCGTACACAAGGATAGCAAGAATCACTGTCTTGGTAACAAACGGAGCAATACGTGTCTCCAGTGCGGTCGGCGCGTGGTGCTACCACCAGCGGTACATTCTTGAAGATGAGGGTTCCCTTCTTGATTGTTTCAGAGGCGAATATTCCTCTTCCGCCGAGGTCGGATCGTTTGATTGTCCAGATGGGTGGAGTAGGCTCTTCAAGGTATGCCGTCAACAGTGGTATTTCCTCGGCAGCTGGATGCGCCATGTCGGGGCTGCCGCTGGAATGGTTGTGCGCTGGTAGGCATGGTGTATAGCAGCGCGCCGCGGCTGACTGACGCCGCCAATCCACCGACTTCGATGTACATGACCCGCTATGAAAATAGCCACTGGAAATAATAAATCTCATCTGTTCTATGGAGCCAGCTCACGTGTCGAATCTGACGTAATGTACGTCAGTTTAGCGATTTATGTTTAGTTTACTATTGCACGTTGCGACCTATTAAAAGCGGAGTCAGAATGTTAACTATCAGTAATCAAATCCGTTCAAGTTGGTAGCTAGAGAACAATCGCGGAATGTGTGTTTTTAACCTTTTAGTGTAAAATTCAGTGTAGTGAATAAGTTTATTGAGAGTTTTTAATTACCTACTGAGACAATAGCCTCACAAAAATTAAAAAAAAAACAATAAAATTTGTTTATTGTAGGTACTGTCTTTAAAAACTCCTTTTGAAGTACCTATTAACATGATTGTGAACGCAACTCCGCTTATTTCTACCACCAAACCATTTCCTTACCTGACAGTTTGCGTGATTGCGTGATCCTGGTTGACTAATGGGTGCGTCAGCTTTGTCTTTCCATTCCCATGTCAGCGAAAACACTGTTTCAATAACAATGAACTATTGCTGTTTTTTCGCAAACCTTCATCCAATTAAGTGGGTCGATATACCTACCTATATATATCTACTGTCTATGTTTACGTATCATTACAACTACACTTACACTGTTTTACGTCAACAGTACGATATTCATGACCAGGATGTTTACATACTGGCAAGCAGCGGCCGGTTAATACTACCATGAGGTATTTATTAATCAGAGCGGTAGAGTAAGTACATCCTGTCTATTGATTGGATATCTTCAATATCTTGGTTGCTTGGTTTTGTATAGGCACACAATAGGTGTTTTCTTACTTGGTGTGGAATTGCATTATTTCCACGGTCAGTGTGAATGAATCGCCTTTGTACACATTCTACATTATAGAACTGCGATGCAAATTTTCTTGGTGTATAATAGAGAATATAATATTATGCACCCATCTAGAAATATTTAAATATTTAATCCACACAGACCTACAAACATCCAGTCGGCCGACTATGGTGGATGAAAAATTGCAAGGCATGAATCATCAAAAATTACAAGGTTTGTCAAGTGAATGCACCACATTATCGGAAACGAAATAAACCAACAAGTGTGTTTGTTGAAATAATTTTGCGTTAACGTTGTTCAAATTGCAATATTTCATATACCTACATATAAAAATTGTACTACTTGGCAGCATTATAGTGTAATGTTGTGTAAATGGCTGCCGTGATTGGCTACACAGGAAATACATTTAAATGGCCTATTATATGTTGGTATTTATTTAAAATAATCATTTGATGATGAAAGATTTGAAGCATTTGCATTTTACTTCTAGAAATGCACTACCAAGGACCAGCGGATATTATTTATCTACAATGCAATCTTTGAATCCGTGGCCCACTCACTTCTTGTCTCTACCAACCCCAACGACGACAGATAATGCCAGGAATTAAGATTACACTCGATCTATGCATACAGGTGATCCTAAATGAGCAATTGTTCTTTTACTGCAATAAGTAATGTATCTGCAATATTTTCGAGTATGGCTCGGCAATACCTACTTAAAATACTGTGTGTTAAAGTCACACCATCATTGCCGGGAAACTATAACTATGGTTGAAAAATATGGCGCTAGAAGTGATCATATAAGTCTATTTTCAGTATGGTCCAGTCACTCCGGCTGGACCACATTGAAAATATTGTCGTGTATTTCAGAAATATTTTATAAATGATCCCTTCATACTTAAATCATTTTTGGCAATATAATGCAACCACACGATGTAAAGAATTAGATGTCAAGGATCCTTATATATATGATCTAGGTGTTTATAAAGATAACACGGGATGTAGTCGTCACGTAATTGGTTAAATCCTTGTTATTCTACCGCTGTATTCTATGCAATTGGCAGTGGAAACTATCTTAAATGACTGTCTTTTTCATGTTCTTCAATTTATATAGTCTTTTACAATATTAAAGCTGACGAAAAGTGTTAAAATACATGTAACGTTTATTTGTATATTACGTATTAATAATTATGTAAATCTATAATACTTTGGTGCTGCGATTGCAAACACCCTTTCCGTAGTGCTTTATGTGTCTTGATTTTATTATCAACTATCAATTAATAGCGTAACATTCTCCGACTTAAGATTATTGTATTATAGCAATATGCATCGCGCTTCAGTCACGTTGTAATATTAGGTAATCATTCGGTAGTTCGGCTTCCCGCTTTCAGGTCGGCTCTAGGCAGGTAGACGCTCGACGTCGGCGACCATTAATAGCATACCATGTCTGACGTGCTATGGAAAGTGACGCATTCTAAACGAGATTCGCAATGTTACCTGTACTTGAGCTGATTATAATTGTTGCAAAACTAAGTACCGTAATCCTGTATCGACACGGTTGAATTAACAATTGAGGGCTTTTGACGTCACTCAATCCCAATCAATGATAAGTAGTAGAGTTACTAATGAAATATTGCTTACAAAATATTTTTCAGTTCAGTTATGTTTTCATAGAAATAAACACTTCAATGCCAAAACACGATGTGTTTCAAAACATAGACGAGATAACGATAAACTATCTTTGTATTTGATTATATTTTGGATTGATCTTAACCTAAAAACGAATGATTTGCTGTTTGACAATTCTGTAAATCAAGTGCTTTTAGAAAAGAATCAGATGTTATAATATTGTTAGTAAAATATAATGTTGACAATGGAACTCACCGTGCCAGCGATATCCTTCGACTTCTCCGAACGCCCATATCAAGCGACACTGAAGGTCGATCACGATTTGATTTGTCTTCGGAACATATTTTGTTATTCGATTAACTAAAAAACTTTCTAAATCTCGTACACTCTCAAAGTTCAATGAGCCCATGAGGCTTCCGAGGGCCCCCTGCACGGCACGAACGTTGTCGTCAGGAACTCGCATGTCACATTGCAAACAACGCCAAGCACTTGAGGATCTCAATGGGTCTATAGGAAGTAAATATCCCGGACATTGTGTCGAGAAGCATTTCAGAGCACCGAGGAGACTACCGCGTTCAGTAGGATCTGAACAACGGTCACATTTACATAAGAAATGTTTTGTTTTATAAAGGTGAGTTCGACGAGCCGGCGTTCCCCACAATATTCCAGAGTAACAAGTAAACACCTCTGTCCCTGCTCGTATAGGCTTTACAGCTTTTACTGTCATTTGAAGGTCATTGTTGAAGTAGTATCTCGTATTTGGTACACAGTTGTGATTCATCAATCCTGACACAGGATACAATCCACGCATGCTCATTTCCTTTTTACCGTACGGAGTGGCGATTTGATATGCATTAGTGTCTAGAGCACAACATGCTAACAACATCAGCTGCTCTTCCTCTTCTGGTATCTCGTAATATTGCTTCAAGTTTCGAATTTCAATTCCATGCTGAGGTAATGTGTGTGCCTGAAGCGAAGCCATGAAAATTCTTTGCTCTTTATTTAACATCAGAGCCCTGATCGGTGTTAATGCGCGAGACAGAACGTTTCCATCGACATCCTCAATAGGCGTGATGATATTCCAGCGCGAAATGATATTACAGTCGTTAAAATGAACGTTTGTATTCTGACATTGTCCTGAGCACAACAACAATGAACACTTTGAACACTTATAAAAAGTATCACTGTCTAGCTTGCCGCACACCGTACATCCTTGTTCTACGGCGGTCCCAGCTCGCGGGCCATAGATGAGAGGCCGGTCAACGAATAGTACTTCTCCAGGCATGATGTCTTCGGTTGCAATGAGGCCACGGCCACTCAAGGGAGATTCGTTGATAGTCCATTTACACGTATATTCTATGCAGTCGATATAGTCGCTCAGTCCGAGGTGTTCCTTCACCATTTGCGACAATTGCTCCAACGACAACATCCTGCCGCGACCCGTCCGATGACGGCACTGCACTGCGCGCTCAATGCGAATATACAAATCAGCGAGTTTGATAACAGCTAGGCAGTGATCGGTTATAAGTATAACATCGCCAAAAACGTACGCGATCTTCTCCGCAATTAACTGAGTCCGATAGAAGTGTGCCGGCCGCTAGGAGTACGTATACGGACCTGACGTATTCTTCACGGGCGTTGCCAAGCCAATAACGTATATATTATCAGGTAATTTACGTACAAGTTCTGTGCGTCGCTCAACGTTCTCGTATCACACGATTCAGCGGTTACCTGAGCTCGCCCTACTAACGTGTGAAAGAAGAAGACGTGACATCTGGGTAAAATTCATATGTCTATGATATAAATATATGCCGGGTTGATAACTATTTTTACATCACTGTAAAATGAAATTATATATAAGCTCAGTGCTCAGGTTAAATATAAATATACAAACATCTGCGGTGGCGATCCATTAGTTACCGGGAGATTTATACCTTAACCACTGGGGATTATTTTAATTTGCCTAGTGCAAACTACAGTTAAATAAATTAATACCTACTTACTTTACATTTTCGTGGACGTAATATATTTTGTAAATCGTAAATACGATTTAAAACGGCTCTCTTGATTTAAACTTACAGTAATGGTGTCAGTATCTGTAAATCTTGAACAAACAATAAAACAGAAATAAAATTTGTCATTGTGTATGTTGAAATTCTGTTGTTTCTTAGAAATCTACTTTCATTTTGACAATTGAATACCTAATAAATCTTTATAATTTATAGCCAATTTTTTTTTTGAAGTAATATGTATTTTTTTGGGCGATTAATGATCCACTCCGATCTTCAAGCCTATGCTTGATGACATTATTGTACTAGCTTCCGCTCGTGACTTCGTCGGCATCAGTTCAAATATTATTCGATGGGAACCATAAACTTTTCGGGATAAAAAGTAGCCGATGTGCTATTCCAGTCTATCACTGTGACAAATTTCACCAAGGTTATGGTATGGGGGGGTTATGGTATGGTAAGGGTTTGGTTAAGGTAACTACCTAATATCCATTCCATGATTCCATTCATTCAAACTTTGGCATTTATAGTAGAGTTACTTACGTTATGATCTTTTAATGCTGTGTTTTATGAGGAAACTAAAAATACAGAAGATGATGAATAGATAATTATGTAGTGATCCTTGATCGGCAATATCTTTTGTTAATTCTATTAATAATGGATCATAATAATACCGAAAATACATTGCTTAAGTAACAGAGTATACAACATGACTATGATAAAAAAAGTAAATAGAACCTAGAAAAGTTATTGATAAAAACTAATTCATGTGGGTACCCATACTAACTTTAGTTAGTACTGAGTAATTGTTCCGCAGATATGTATTTGGCTTACCAAATATAATATCTGCGGAACAGTTTATACACAAGATGATTATATAATACTAGCGACTAGTCCTAGATTCGCACGGGTGCAATTTCTGATATTTTCGATGGATTTTTCAAAAATATTATTTCATACAAATCTTGCCCTGACAATTACCTACGAACATAAAAAACAGAATTATCCAATTTGGTGCAGTCGTTCGGAAGTTATGCGCGTACATTTCGGCGATCCATTTTTAGTTACATACATAGATTTTGGACATCGCTTTCCTAATTGCGACATCTTGGCTCACACTAATAAAGTTGATGAGAATGCAAATAGAAGGTATATTGTTGAATTAATAAACAAGCCACTCTATTTTTATGATTTGTGAAGTACTTCAGCTTGTTCACCGTAGCAGGACATACGGCACGTTCACGCCCTCGATGGCGCGCACAAAGTGGCGTCGGGGAACGTAACTAGATCCACTCCCTTTGTTGTAACGAGTCCCTACGCGGTGGTTCGACAACCTGACCAGTCTCTGTAACCACTTGAACTACGTGGACGTTTATGTGTTTTTTTTTTAATCTAAATGCCCAATAAACATCACTATCACCTCGCGAACATCTTCCACGGTGCCTGACGCGCAGTGATTACGGAAAGCGGTTGTTCATCAGAGATGCAAACCTTGTTTGACGACCTCGAAGATGAGTGTCCGTGGTATTATTTCGATGGTTCTTACAAACTGCTACTGGGAGCTTGCCTTTTTATATTCGGTTAGTTTCTAATTAGTTCAATTGTTGTTCGCGCTTCCAAATCATAACTCGTTAAACAAGACGTAAATCTATAAATTTCGGAGAGTGTGTCTGTGTAAATTGCATTATATTTATTATGTTAATGTGGGCATAATTCAATAGGTGTGTTCGGGGTGCTGCTCAACGGTTGGCTTTTTGCCACATTCATCCACAGTCACCTGCTCGTATTTAGGAGTCACATTCTGGTACTTAATCTGTGTACAGCATCACTTGGCCGAAATCTTGTCGGGTTTCCATTTGCGGGATCATCGGCTGTAGCAAAAAGGTAAATATTTTATGTTTTGCAAGTAGCATATTAATATATTTGAGCCTCAGTCTTATACCACTACAAACCGAATATTGTTTTAGATGGCTCTTTGGTCCTTCGTGCTGTCAATTATTTGCATTTCTGAATCAATTCTTTGGTGTCTTTCAAATGACTGCTTTATTTGTGGCAGTTTTGGAGCGATATTTATTAGCCAAGTACTACAGACGTGGTACGTATACAAATTGAATACGATATAGATGATCTAATTTGCTTTCTGACAGCTGTTTTTGTTGCGATTTGTATTTGTTCATATTTCAGAGAGATCACTTTATACGAGATTCTATTGGTCACTTGTTGGCTTCAGTTGGTTTAATTCAGTAATATTCGCCACTCCTCCATTGTTTGGATATGGAAAATTTTCTTGTGATTCTACCGGAACATCCTGCACATTCCTATGGCCATCTTTATCTTCTGGAGCCAAACACATAGGCTTCAGCGTTCCTTACTTCCTTGTATGTGGGGTGATACCGGTGATTGCTATGTAAGTGGATATCATTAAATTATCTCGTACTTTTAAATATAATATTCCTATGGTTAAATGACCAGGTGTTTAATATTGACAGATTCTACTATATGGGAAAGGCTGTTCGATTGGAAAGAATATTCTACAAAGGAGAACAATTAAAGGAACAGACGCGGCTGACGCAGGTGATAAATCTTACACTTATCCTACGATTCTTCCTTTTCTTCATAATTTGATAATAATGATGTAAACAAACTTATTATGAGGATATTGACTCCAGATTCCATAGAAAAAAATACCTAAATTAATTATACCTAATTAGCGCACTAGGTTCACTATAAAAGTTATTCATTGGTATAAATTCCAGAGTCTTCACGCGGTGTGTGTAGCTACGTTAGCATTATGGATACCTGCAGCCATTTTGGTGGGTTGGCAGTGGCTACCATTACTTATATACGGATACAGGCCACATGTGTCTCCTGCTTTGGCGGTAATTGCACCTATTGCATCAGAGGTAAGAAATTAACTTTTGTTTCAAATTTATTCAAAGATAAATAGGTCATGAAAAAAGAATCATTGTTATCGAAATCTTGAGTTGAATATCTTAAACTAAGGAGTTAGTTTCGGTTACATTAAAGATTATTTTAATTGTAGGCGGCAACAAGTGTTCCTGTACTATTTTTCATTGCTGGCGATGAGCGGCTCCGTGCTGCACTCCTTGGACGTATGCGCCAACATTATGCTCTGCTCCAACCGGAACGTGCCAAACGATACAACAGAGCTTAGCAAAATGAAAGAAATGCCCTTGCAATTGCAAACTTCACGGCTTTAGGGTACCGGAGGTATTTCGAATGATGCCCTCCCAAGAAAAGACCAGCGGTAGAACATGATGCTAAAAAAATTGTGTACACATTTGAAATGTATATCCCTACGCTTATAATAAAAGTTTAAGTTCCACAGAAACTATCTAAGTACTTGCGTTTAAAACTCTGACATAACCATTGTGTCGTCGTTTGCCCAGTAGGTACATTCACTCACAATTATTCTAAGTACTACTGGTAAAACAATAGGTGAGGCAGAGCATAAAGTAACTGGTGTTATAGTTGCAGAATCAAGATCTTACTTGAGATTCGGGTTTCGCACACTTCAGGACTTTAACGAGTCTTGCCACACGTCTTCTAGACTCCTATAGTGCATAACATTGACATCGTTTACGTCCATTGTAAATCTGGAAGTATCTGAAATCTCTCTCAATTTAAGTATTACTTTTAGATTCTTGATAGTTCAAAGAGTTTTATCGCTGTTTAGGGATGACACTGGTAAGATATAGTGACGACAACGCAGATGTTTGTGTTTGGAAAGATGTATTTGGTAATGAGGAGAGAATCGTTTTACAACAAGGCTTTTTTGTCACAGGTAATGAAATCCTTATTGATCTTACCCATCACTTTAATGTATCCTTATTTTAATTTCGATTTATAATAAGTTTATTCTTTGTTTAAAGTTTTTAAAATTTTCAGGCCTCTTTTCAGTTGTACTTAGCTTTTGGTTAAGCGTAATTCTCCTGCTAACAAACCTTCGATTTGATGAGAGTTATCGTAACCTGGCTAACTTCACCGTAGTTGCGTGTATCAGACGTATTGTACCCATATTCTTGCATCTGCCGCTTGTCAAATACATTGAAACGTGAGTTGGATAGGGAATATAGTATTTGCATTGTAATACCTTTTGTTTATTCATATAATCCTTGTAATACATTTAGATCGTGAAGGTCACCAAGAAGCTAGTGCAGTAAATGCAACTGCGTAAATTACGGATGTTTTGCTTTTACATTAGGTCTTAGTAATAAAAACTCAAAGCCTTGGTAAATTCTTAATGCAACAGTATAATTATTATTAATGTATTTACGTTCTATGCATACAGCAATTTATTTATTTTTGTTTTTTTTTTCTTGGTTTGTGATTCTTTGTAACAGTAAAGTGTACTGACCTTTCAGTTTGTTCGGATTTCAAACATTCTCTTGTGAACTTTTTGCTTTCTTCGAGACGTTTTTGGCAGTCTTCGAGGTCGAAACTCTAACTCACGTCTGTATTGAGAGATATGTGGTTGCAAAATACATTACTAACGGTAAGTGATTCTTTATTTAATTCTGCTGTATGTTTACAACATTGGATGTACCTACTTGTTTCGTATTTATTGTTTTCAAGGTTGGCCAATGCAAAGAAAACATTACTACTTGTATGTTTATCTGTGTGTGTTCTTTTCTTGCCTCTATTCTCTTCCGCCATTGTTCGGAGTTGGAAAATATGGGTTTGATTTTCAATGCACGTCATGCACCTTGGATATGGTGTTGCCAGAGACTTGGCAGAGGAATTTCATCATAGCCATTTTTGTCCTTCGAAGCATTAAACCTATCTTCGTCATGTAAGTATTCTAAGTAAGTTGTTTTTAAAATTTAAGTATAGGTCATCGTAACAATCAATTTTATTAAGTAAATTAATAAGACTAATTTGCGTTAGCATCACGTTGACTTGTGTAAACTAACTAAACTAAATTAGAGAGGTTTAACTTGTAATGCAAATTAGTCATGTCAATTAAATAGCTATTCGCATTGGGATTAGACAGTTTCGATTTATAGCGGCACGCAATTAGCGCTGTAGGTACCTATACCTAGTTAACACTGACAGAAGCTATTAACAACAATTTTAACTGTCCTAATTCGAATTAAACTCATTTTCTGAAAAGAAAATAAGTTTACTAAAGTAAAACATTTGAAGTTGGAACATGATGGGATTCTAAACTTGATACTTAATTTTACTTGTTTCTAATGAACGTGGAATATTTCAGGGCGATGATGCTTATTTGGGCTCGTATGTTGGAGAGGGAGTTGCCTTGCTCTATGAGAAATCAAAATTTTACTCGGGTGAGTTTAATAAAATATTTAATGAATCTAGGTTCTAGCTTGATTGTAGATAGACCGGTACCTATTATGTTAGGGACAGTTATACCTACTAAACGGGAACTAATTTTTCTTTTAGCTTGAAGCTTAGTTTTAATACTTCAAATCCCACGTCATGAGATACTATTGTTCTGTCATACCGGTATGACATCTGGGTCTTGAGTGGCATTACGTTAGAATTCCAAAGAGTATGCTTTAATCAGTACCTACTTTTCATTAATATATTCTGAATATTCTGGATGCCTATTAACTCTGTTTTACGATTTAAAACATGGAAAAATATGAGAACACTGCAACGAATGTCCAAAATAAATTTTAATGATTGCAGAATGTAACAGTTATGACAATGGTGAACCTATTGTGCTGGGCACCCATCGCACTGATCAGAGGATGTGTAGTGATGTTTCACGTTTTGAACATGGATGTACTGGTTCTGCCCTCAGGAGTTACCATCACGTGGGCCATGTGGATCCACTGGGTGAGTACTGCTGTTCATGTCGTATTCCCATCAAACAGGGTCAGAGAACAAGTATTTGCGCACACATATTTGAGTACTATACATATTTCAAGATCTTCTTGAAATAACTAACTTGATAGTCAGGAGACTATTATTACTTTTATGGTTTTTTTTTGTCAGCTGATTACAACCTTATTTCTAACATGCGCTTCCTCATGGCTGTAAATAAAATAGGCATTTCTATTAAGCTTTATTTTTAAGATCAAAATCTTCTTCTTGTTTCCTCATTTCGTGGTGAATGTTGCGCCCGATAACTACATTTGACTGCCGCCAAATATCGAGACTTTTTATACGAATACTGGTAATAACGACTTGGAATAATTAGGTACGACCTATTACAAAATAAGCTAAATAGCGCTAAACAGTGGCTATAATAAAATTATGAACTCGTGTAACCTGCGCCTAGTAGGTAATGATGCATCAAATAGTTAGTGTGTACGTCTTGAATCTTATGTAAGCTTTTATGAAGAGTGACGTCGTTGCTAAATGTTGCAGTGGCCACAACTCACGACACGCCAATAAAATTATTCAGCTGTGACTCACGGTGCGAACATGATGGCGTCTGCCAAATAAATCGCTATCATTCTATTAAACGCTTTGATCGTAAAAATGATTAATCTATAATGTGTAAATGCGTTTAATGACACTTAATCTTACATCAGTGTTTCGGATACTACAATCTGTGACTCGTCAAGTACAGTTTTGCCTTCTTTACTCCATAAAGTATCTGATTAATCTGTATCGTCAATTACAAGTTTAGGGAGATATTTACCAAACAAAAAATCTTCGGTTAAGCAAATCAATATGGAGCCACGTCCATTACTTGATTGTTTTCTATGTTGAAGTGGATAGTGACGTATGATTGATTGTGTGTGATTGAGTGGCGATAGTTCGTCTGTTTTTTCAGAGCTATGTATGTTTAGCAATAAGAGTTTCCTAGATAAAATCGTATGATCAGACTTTTCCATTTCTCCTTGCACTTCTCCATCGTATCTCTTTGGTACCAGTCTTCGTCAAGCACTCCAGGTGAACTCGCCAAGTCCGCTTAGGTCTACTAATGATTATGATACAATTTTAGTTGTGTCCTTGTATTTTTATTAATTGATAATTCAGATTGTAAATCACTTTCTTACATTTGATTCCAGGTTGCGCCTGCACTGACAGCTATAGCATTGTTTCTGGTCGACGAACGAGTGCGTAGTAAAATGTTCAATTTGTATGCCGCGATGGGGTATGAAGCCGAAAATGATGACAAGAAAGAATAAAAAACAATAGCTTTGTAATAATATTTTTATAAAAGATAGAGGCGATACTATAGGTATGTTTCTATTATCTTTTATTCTATGTATTAAATTAAGAAGGTACCTACTAGATTAGGTAAATAGTTGTTAGTAGTGATTTTCAAATTCCACATAAAACTTTAATGATTTATACTGATTTTGAATTCCAAGTAGATTTTTGAACCCATATATAGAAGAACCCCTATATAGAAATATATTTAGAAGGTGTTATAAGTTTGACATCTATGATAATGTCGCTCTGTATATACCTATATACCTATATATTTGTTAAGTGTATCTTAGCTTCTAAACGAACGATTCGATGCAGTTTTTTTTATTAGAAGGCTAGTTTAATCTGGGTGGTTCATCTGTTAAGCCATTTTGAAGATATTCAGCTATTTTATGATCAAAACAGATCTCAGCCAAACAATGGTAAGTTATTTAGGTATACATTTTTGTTATAGTTATTTCAATTACTTGTCATAGTGTGAGACAGCTATAGGACAAAATTAACCAATTTAAATCATAGGAGTGTTGTAGGCTTTAGCACATTTACCACGTAGGAATTTATGAAGGTCCAACTGTGAAGGTCTTATTGCACATGTGACTATTGTAGCAATTATATGCCATTCTGTTATGATGGCGGGGAAATCGTACCGTAGTACAAAGCCATATAGCACATTTACGAGAAAAAATATTATAAGGAAATACGGAAGATAAATGAATTAATTCAGGGCCAAAGGTGTGAAAGAAGGAGGCTGCTGTTAGACTTAGAACTACTTCTTGTAATATTTTTATTTATTTAGGTTTATAATAAAAGACACAGGCAGTTTTAATATATTATAATTTTAGATATTTATGTATAGTATACATAATAATAACATTAAATAATGTATGAAACCGCATTAAATACGATTACAAGATTGCCAACAATATAATACAAAGAGAAAAAGATTTGTACGAAGAATATCAGCGCAGTCCAGTTACATAGTATGATACATTGTATGGTTACCTAATTCAGTCGAAATGTACATTACATGTATATTTTAGTGAAAGGAAGAAACTGAATTCAACCTAGTCCTAATATAAACAAATTATACTACTGAACACAACGTGGAAAAATATCCCTACTTAAAGAAAATAACAGTAGCCTATAAAGGAAATAAAATAGCCGCTGTGTTATAGTTGATTAATTATTTCTAAATTTACAAAAAGCACAATATGCCTTTACTAGGTACTTTTGATGACATCACATTCTACCCACGATTGGTCCACAGTAAGGCCATTATATTATGGAGTAAAATTACACGCACACAATACAGCACGACTAGTCGACACTTCTGACGATACTCTTCTTATTTATTCCAATAGTCCATTGATAGTGCCAAGTAACAGCCAAGTTTTTAACATAATAATTTTATCGCTTTTCACGAAAATTAGGACTACTATGTACTTTTTTTTTAACAATAATCCTATACGTATTTGTATATACATAGATATATTTATTATACACCTTTCCTTAAACTAATGAAATCGATCGATTGCTGTTCATAGGAAACGTAGAAATATTATAGCGGCACTTCATATATTATAAGTTTTAAATCAATCAAATAGCTATAGAGATGAAAGTATATATTTATATATTGCACCTTTTTTCTTAACACTAACTACTGACACATCTCACACGCACACACAACACTTCCTCTGGAATGAGTTCGATAGTCGTCATCGAAACGTTCGTCGCATTCATCCATCGCATCGATATTTACAAAGTCACAATCTTCATCACTAACATAATAATTATTTTCCTCATCTATTATTGTAGTTTTGTATACCCTGTTGCTGTAGGTGTCGGAGCGCGCGGAGCTGGAGGCGCTGCGCGTGGAGGGGCTGCACAACACGATCAGCGGACACGCGCGAGCGCCGCCGCCCCCCAACTCGTCCTGCTATATCTGCTCCAGCGCCGTACTCTCCTCCCACCGCCTCTGCTGCCGCCTCTCGATCACGGGGATAAAGAACAGAATCAATCCACTCAGCGATATCGTTCCACCTGCTACGTAAAAGCCCGGCGCATACGAGTGGAGCGTGTCGTACAACCACCCTGCACAACAAACACATATCAGTTAATTATTTAATTCAAGTTATGGAATAGAGCTTTGACAAAATGTACACCAGGTAGTTTACCTGCAAATGGTGGTCCTATTAGGGAAGCAATTCCTTGGAATAGTAGGAGAAGACCAAATGCGTTTGTCAGCTTCTCGATACCTAGTAGATCTACAAGGACGACTGAAGTCAGTCCTACGTAGGCGCCGATGCAAAAGCCAAATGTGGTAGCATATAAAGCTAGACCCCAAAACTCCCAGCAAGCCATGGCCATCGCCGTTCCTGAAGAGAATGTTGTATTTATTATCATAATGTTATAATACAAATAAATTATTGATAATAACGTATTATTATTTTGTTATACATACCAATTCCTGCGATTGTAAGGCACACGTTGTAAGCCAGCAAGCGATTTACCCACGGCTTATCACTTATGTAGCCAAGAATTATTCTCCCCACTAAGTTTGATCCCCCAATTATGGAAATTAGATAAGGTGGATTTGCAATTCCTAGTGCTTCGCTCATTGGTACAGTGTAAACATACGGTATATAAAAACCGATACTAGTCAAAAAGTTTGATGCAGCGAACAAAATAAAAATCGGGTCCACGAGGAGTGTCATATCAAGCATTTCTCCGAGCGCTGCTTTAAATTCTGTCGAGCAAGGTAACCAGCCACATTTCATTTCTGGTTCTTCTTTTGTGCTGACGGTGGTGAATATTCTTTCAGGCGATGTTGATCTGAATCTGGCTAGACTTGTCATACTGCCTTGATACAAAACGTCAGGCCTTTGCATAATCCCACTGCCGTGCCGTGAGGGTGGTGGTTTTTGTTCATGTGGTTTGTTTAAGGCAGGCTGGGATAGAGTCAGCCTAGCGATATCATTGTCATCAACTTTTCCATTTGCTCTGAGGACATGTTCTGTACTTTGAGATCTTTTTAGTGGAGACTTATTTTGTTTGGGCAGCATGGGTTCGGATGCTGGAGTTCGCGGGAGTTCAGGAACGGGTTTAAATATAAGGCCTAATGGCACACAGTTTAGTATTAAGGCACCGATGATAGCCATAGCACCGCGCCAACCGTAGTTTTCAATTAAAACTGATGTGATTGGTGCAAACAAAAATGTTCCAAGTCCTGATCCACATACAGCGATACCTGAAAAGAGTAACATGATATTTAGAACTACTTCTTCTGAAAGTACCGTTACAATTTTCTCAATTTATTTTCAAGAAATATTTACCAGTGGCAAGACTTCTGTAGCGTTCGAACCATACAGTGACGCTGACGATGGCGGGGAGGTAGATGAGGCCAAAACCAAAGCCGGTTCCGACGCCGATGGTGCAAATCAGTGTTAGCACGTTGTTGGCGAAGGCCGAGAGCACCACGCAGACGGACGCAAGCAGCGCGCCCGCCACCGTCACTGCGCGGCATCCCCACCGGTTCACGAACGAACTCGATATAGGACCTGGAATTATTAAAAGGTTATTGGTATTAAACAGTCTGTATTGTATTATTTAACCTCAAATTTTACGAAATAGCTTAAACTCTGAGCAAAACTGTATTATATTTACTTCAGAGAACTAAAGGAAACTAATTGCTTTGGGATAATTAATCACTTAGAAGCTCAATTTCCTGTCTACACTACGTAGTTAGGAGTATAGTCCTAGACTTTTGCTTTTGAATAAACGAATTATTTGGTATCATGCAGTTTTTGTAACCTCGCACATGCTGCAAAGAACCAGAGTTCGAAATATATAATTTCAGTTTTGGATTCATTAAATTCGTTTGTTATACATTTGAACGGTAATGTTTCTCTGACTAAATTATAAATTCCAGGAGTTTTTGCCAACGACTTTGCCGGTGTGGAAGTCAATAAATATTTAGGTATAATACCGCGAATTTGTTGAACTATATCAAACCGTTTGATTAGTGCCTACCGGTAAAGCAGCCAATTTTTCTTGGAATTGGTATTAGAAATATAGTATTTTTACGATAATAAAACTTGTTTTGAATATATTCAAGTGCATGCAATAACTTATAGCACTTAGCAATATAGCATTCACACATATTTATATGTATAGATGAAAGGTTTTGTAATCGGATCAGTTTCGTACAGAGATTATCTTTTACAATTAAAAACTAACTTTATCACTATATATTATTAGTTTAGTATCATTAGAGAAGCCTATATGGTATAATAATCATAGGGGTCGGGCACTGTTGGGTTCCAACACATAAGCACCCGGTTGATGGCATCATTATTTCGGCCGAGTTGAATGTTCCAAGCCAGAATTGCGCTGTAATAAATTGATTACTTACCCGAACTAAGCGTGACCCCTACGAGGATAGACACGATCCACGCGGTTTTGCCTTTGCCCTCATCAAAGTAGGTCAGGAACTCTGCATAGAACACGCCGAACGAATAGGTCATGCCATCAGCTGAAACGAAAAACATTCACGTCGTTATTGACTTATAAAGAAAAGTCACCTAGAGGGAAATGTTGGAATCACCGATCGAACATTAAATATAGTTTTCGTAGTTACTTCTACAGAGCATTGTTACGGCACTAAAGTTGAGGAGATGCGCATTAAAATTTAAAAAATTCCTAGTGTCTAAGAGTAAAGTTTGCATGTTAAAAAAAATATATACATATGCGTCACGCACACAATGCATTCTAGGGATTACGTTTATAACCTCTCTAAACAAATATTTTTAAATAAAAGATGTACCCTTAGGTCACAAATACAAACTCCATAACCACCCACTCTGTCAACGACCAACTATCGCCCGACTGTGTACAATAACGTCACACTTTTATGACAAAGTAGGTTAACATGATAGACATATGCAGGGACAGTATCGATGAAGTATGGAACTAGCTGAATACGACCACTAGTAAACAAAGGCACGCGCTGACAATAGGACGAGAGTCGACGTCAAAGAGGCTTCCTTTCGCATTCAATGACACGAGAGAAGAATCTTTTAAACGAAAAGATAAATTAAAGTACCGGTGCGTGCACTCTCTTCAAGAATAGCTAGGTAGATGCTGAGATTAAAAATTTATAATGTAAATGTTAGTACAGCTTTTCTACTTTCAATGAGCGAGGAAATTGTTCTCTTTGTCCGTACGCTGTCTTACATTATAAATACATACAGTACTCTCAGAAAGATGAACAAAGAATATTTAGCAAAGGCGATTTACACTGAAACCAGTGGCTCGCTTCACTCCATTACAGTTTATAAGAAGTACTAAAGAATCGAAATTCTGTTTATACAATAAAATGTGTACTATAATGATGGCGTAAATACCTATAAAGCTTTGAAAAAATAGCTAATAATTTTGTGATTATATAAGGATTTTTTGGTAAACAATTGGTAAATTTTTGCTAAAGTTTGTTATGAATTTCTATTGTTTACTTTTCTAACGATTCCACTCGTTAGAAAAATAAACAAACTAGCAAAAATTAACGATATTTCCAGAGCTATGATATTAAAGGTCCATGGAAAAACTTACACAATGATTTTAAAAGTACGACGAAAATGTCGTACATTTTCGTCAATTCACTATTATATATTATGATCAGTATCTTTTAGGCAGTTGGTAAAGAACGACGGTCAACAGGCTATTTCGACCAAGTCATTTTACATGCATTTGGTTTTCAGTTAAAAGTACATAAAGCAAAAAAAAAAGAAAATTGTTATTGATGATGACTACCAGAAGTATTGTAAGGTAGAAGAGTGCAAAACTCGACGTCGCTTGTTGTCGTTGAAACTTTGCGTTTATAAATAGAAGCAGATCGCGCAAAGCATTTTATTTGTATGCTAAAATTAAAGCGGTATCAGCTGTTCGTGTTTTTGCTTTTAATGTTTGAGGTTAAGGAAAATGAGTTTTCATGTTACTCGTTGTAAATGCTTAGCGCTGGCAGTTTCAATTTCAACCGGATTTATTCAAGAAGGCGTTCCATGTCGGCGTTTTTGATTAAGTACTGATTTGCAGCGAACGAAATAGAGCTACGTATATATTCCTGTATGTTATGAATGCACGTGTTAATCTAAATTTATTTTTACACCACGACGTGTTTGTTTTTATTAAAAAAATATTTTGGTCGGGATTTTTCCTTGTTATTCTGATAATATAATAAAAACTAGAGAGATTCACGTGATGTAAAATTATCGTATCAATCAATGTTTGACAGCCGTGACAAGCAGTAGCACAATCGGACGTTAAGATCTCAGACTACGCGTTACTCCGATGATCTTGATTGTAGATTGAAAAGATTACATTCTTTTTACAGTACCTATAGTCTTTTTATATGCTGTGATTGTAAATCCATGCCGCACATGTAACTAGGCAAACTTTATCTGATGAATGTACTTACTTACTATTTTAGATGCCGTGATAGTAAATCAGCAATGCGGAATACGAATGTAATTGTTTAAGGAACTGGGTAATGGATAAGATGATTATTCTTACGGCACATGTGCTTCAAGCGGCGTAACTTCTTCTCCAATGTTTGTGTATTTTAAGTAGCTCTATGTAATAAAGAGGGAGAATTGGCAAAGTTTGGAAAATTTTGCCAATAATCACATTAAGAGTGTGTTAGAGTTATAATAACTTCGTTGGAGCTGTGATTAACTTGTGTTGCTAATCCGGACTTATTCTTTCATAAGTCTCATGTATTAGAGTTTATCTTCAAGCGTTTACAACGAATAATGAAATAATAATAAATACCACTTCAGAGACTTGATAGTATGTGTTTTTGTAATAAATCTCTCAGTAAACTTGACTGATGGATAATTTTTGTGACTTGAATGAAGCCATAAAAAGACAATTTGACGGAAAAAGGCGTATGTTATTTTCCTTTTCAGGAAAAGTGTTCTGAACTGAAAGAACATATAAATCATGGAACGGAGATACAATGGATATTTAAGGGGTTAATGTCGAACGATGCAAGTACCTATTCATTACTTTGATACCTAATTGTATCTTTTTCTTATGGGTGTGTGTGTATGGTTAATGACATGATAAAATTCCTTGTCATTTTTCCAGTTGTAGTTTTGCGAAAATGAGTCATAAACAATTTTTTAATAATCAATCTAGTAACGTCAACGTAATTCATTATGCCAAATGTGTTACAGTACTATCTAGTAATAACATATAGTACATTACATGGTATATTTACATTGGTATTTAATTATTAAAGCCAGATTTTTTTTCACTAGAATTAACACGAATAATAGGTTTTTTTTTTGAGTTAATTTCTTGTCGTCAGGACAGAAATGCCATGTAACTTAATGTAAATATTACATAGGTATTGTTACCCAACACAAAGTAAATATTATCTACATATTGTTGGATTTTTTTTTCCAGGTAAATAGGTGATGTATCTTTAAAGTGCACTTACAAAGATTTATTAGAATAAGTTGTTAGGAATGTATTCGGAAGAATCGGTATGCTTATGGTGATAACGTAGCTAAATTTTACAAAGTCTTTA
Organism: Hoplodrina ambigua; assembly: GCA_949774945.1. Classification (NCBI taxonomy): domain Eukaryota; kingdom Metazoa; phylum Arthropoda; class Insecta; order Lepidoptera; family Noctuidae; genus Hoplodrina; species Hoplodrina ambigua. The sequence continues at coordinate 4,747,871 of OX458969.1, read as the reverse complement.
CACTAGATCGATAAATTCATTTATTTAAATAAAGTTTGCAAAAGTTTGTAAGAACATAGATACACAACAGAAAAATAAAATTTACTTTCTCGATTTTTAAAATATTATAAAATATGCAAAAACAATTCGTGTCACGTACATTTTCGTTTTTATTGTTACCAATAAAAGTTGTGGTAAAAGACATAACAACGGATCGTCTGACCTTGCTTCATGGCAGAACGGATTCACCATTAATGATTTTCAATTAAGTACGGCATTTATATTCCGAAAGGTCTCAACCAATACCTTAAGTTGGGTTAAGACATTTTCAGTTACACAAATCTAAATAGTTAGTTGGTAATATTTTCTGTTGGATATATTTGTTTTTAAATCTTTGCTTTACACTAAGAATTTCTTTTGTATCGTGGGTGCGTTTACAAACATAAACTCACATACACTGACTATCCGGAACGAAATATGTACGTACGTACTTTCATGTGTTATATGTACGTAGGTCAAAATGGGAAAGAAGCCCACAGGGTAACAAAAAATTCGGCCGCATCGCTGTCAATGGGACAATAATAATAAACCCTTTATTATATTATGCTAATCAATATTGAAGAGTATCTCGCATTAAATAAAGTCTAAACTTGTGCAAATAGCAATAATTTAAACAAACCAGCCTGTACTTAATTACAGACGACGAGGTCGTCGGCCCTCGACATGTAAATAATGTCAATTGGTACAGACTGCTCCAATACAAATAAGTTTATTAAATATTCCTGCGCAATGCCTACGCACGCAAGATACGGCCGTGTCATTTCATTAGGCTTCCGAGTTCCATGCGACGAACGAGAAATGAAAAATAAAACTGTTATTATATACTCAACAATAATTATACGTGGGGTGGGGTAAATGGGAAAAAAATCTAATAGAATCAGAGAATGACTTAAAGATGATGAATGAAAAGCGATGGATGAATGGTCTTATCAACCTATAATCTCTCAAAAAATACTTACGGCAAACTAATTTAATATGGATTTCTTGCTCTGAATTTTTGCTCTTTTGAGCAATATTCGTTTCTAAAACAAATTATGATAACGTATCAACTAACAACCAATGTAAGGGACTAAAGTTAACAGAAGTTCAATTTAACGGAAGTTAACCAAGAGCGTTAACATTTTTTTGGATCAACTTAAAAGTAAATCCGTTAAGCATTTTGTTAACTTCGTTAATTAATGATTAATGGATTAACGAGTTAATGCCCACTTATGTAAAGGAGTAAAAGACAAAGAAATTCTGTGAAGACACTGGATAAACTAAAATTAGAGGACGAAGATAATAACGATTAAGATGACTCAGGTTTTTCAGCCGGGTTGGATGGTGTAGGTGCATTATTTATAAAGTCATAAAGCTACAACAACACTGCATATTTTGTTTGTATTGCAGCAAAATATCCGCAGTATTGCAGAATAAATGCTCAGTACTGCAGTTATATTTATTTAATACTAGCTTTTGCCCTTTATGTCCACGTAGAAGTTGAAACACATGGTATATTTAATGCAGGTGCCTAAGGCATATTTACATGTACTTACAATTCACGTAGATATGTTGGAAAATGATGTCCTTCCCGCAGCGCAACCGCTTCTATAGCGCCGAATGAGTATTGCTCTGGCAATTCTGGCACTAAATTAATTAATTTCTCTTGCGTATTTACTTATTTCGTATTATATTCTAAACCGTACTACCAAATTACATGCTCTTAAGGGCAATTTGTATCTTTATTAAATTCTCGTGATGCCTTTTAGTTTTTCATATGAATTAATCTTATTTGGATGGATGGAAGGTCAACTCAACTCACGCCAAAACGGCTGACCGGATTTGGCATAGAGATAGATTATAGCCTAAAACAGCACATAGGCTACTTTCATGCCGAAAATATGTATGGTTCCCATACGATAATATACCAACTTTAACGCGGACGAAGCCGCGGGCAGCAACTAATACAGCGTTCACAAATCTTGTTTTCCTCAATAATGAAGCTTTCTATCAGTGAAAGAATTTTTGTTATCGGTTCAGTACTTCCAGAGGTTACCTCTTACAAACAAACTAACCTACAATTTTACCTCTTTATAATATCAGTTTAGAAAACATAGGAGCGCCGTTCTAAATGCTACCTTGACCTTGACTTGTGATACATCGCCAGTCCCGAATTAGCACGGAACGCCATTTGATGGGAGCGTTGGGGTTCCTTGATCTGTTAATTTTCACGAAAATTGCGCGAATTTTCCCGAACGGTAATCGAGTAACGTATCGACGCAGTCATATCCCTCGAACGTTTTAAGATAACTCGTTATTAAGTTATACGAATATCAGATGGTATTATATTGACACCAATTTTGTATTTTTATTTTATAAAAACTTTATTCCAGTATCGAATAACGTAAGGATATTTCAAGGTGTTTTTATGAAGAGATTTTACATAAAAGTTCGAAAATATTCGATTACGAGCCGAGTAAACTTTGGTAAGAGTTTCAAGAGATTTGCGAAAGCTCTTTATGCTTTGATGTCCCTACAAGGACACAAATAACACTTTCTGCCTATTAGGTAGTAAATTGTGTACTACTACCTTTTACCCGAGTACGTCCGCGTAAATTTCGGTATAAAAAGCAGCCTATGTCCTTTCTTGAGATTCAAACTAACCCCATACCAAATTTCATCAAACCCGGTTCAGTAGTTTAGTCGTGAAGGCGTAACAGATAGACAGACAGACAGACAGAGTTACTTTCCTATTTATAATTGGATATAGTATTGATAAAATACTTTGAACTAAACTAAAATATTCTATTTAGTAGAAAAAGTAAGTACTAGGTATTATAAATCACAACGCGTATTTATTGTTTGGAGTATATAATGGGATTATCTGATTTAATTTATTATGAGTAGCTCAGTAAATAGTGTTATCTTTGCCTAGGAGTCACGGCAACAGTAATCATATAATTATAATCTATTTAAGTATGACATACCTACTCGTTTATCTACTACTATAATCTGTATTAGACCCAATCGGATTGTTATATACCATTCAGATTATCACCTAATAGAAGTAAGTACATATTTACAATTACTTTTTCTACACACTTGGTCGTAAATTTTACTGCACAAGCGCCGTAATAGCTCTTTTTTTCTGAGCATAGTTTTCTTTTAACTTAAATAACAGTTTTATCGGTAATTTAGATCGATAAAAAATGATAATTGTAAATCAACCCCACTTTTAATCAGAATCAATTAGCGATAACTTCCTGGAAAATAGCGTCACTTGTGTCTTAATTATACGTCGTTCCTAGTATGTATGTATGTTATATACATATATATATATAGTGTGTTCCTATAATTATGTAGATACCTACTATGTCAGTAATTATGAAATACGTAGAAAATATTATTTTAATTTATTTATTTTATTTGAGGATTAACAACAAGTGATACATTAAAATATTCGTCTGCGAAATATAAATATAAGTAAGTGGTTAATTATTGTCAATGTCTTGGTTTATTTCCATACAAAAATAAATGCAGAAATATATAAAGGTATACGTACTTCAAATATACTTATGAATAGGTATTAGCCTTCATTTGTTGCACTTTATCTAGGTTCAAAGTTTAAAATAAACTGCAATCAAATTGAATGATTGCATTGTTTTTATAATAGGTACCTATCTACTGATTGCACTGTTTTTAATTATGTGTTTGTAATTAGCGATCGTAAGCAGGTACACAGTTATAATTAATTTACTATTTCTATTTCAGCATTTTATTTGTCTATTTTAAATCGCATAACAATAAGTAATATTTCATTTAAAACCAGCAACAATTGTTATCATAATTACTTAATTTAATGAAAATTTTGATCAGTTTTTAATTGGCCTCTAAACACGGAATGGTCTATTAAATAATTGACGACGTAGATAATAAGGTAGTACATATTTAGATGAATATCGTTTAAACTAGATTTCGATTATAGTAGCTAATTATGTTTATATCGGCTTATAAATGATATGTATTGAATAACTAGCTTCTGTCCGCGACTTCGTATATGTGGTTTTTTTCACCTGTGTTAAGTTGCTTAAAACCCCCGTTTCTTAGCGCATGCCTACGTTTAGGCGTGCAACGCAATCCGTTAAGTGGTTTGAGCTGTGTGTTGATAGATCAGTCAGACAGTAACGGTTGCCTTTTATATATCAATAGATATATTATAATAGCTTCACTAAACGCATTTATAATATAAGGTAAATTATACTCGCGAAATCTACGTGTCGAGAGAATACACATATACCTTTGGGTAATATTTCAGATAAGTGAAAAAGTTGTGGCAAAGAATGAATAGGTAACTATTGTGTATAGAACCTTGAAACCTCTTCCGTTCTATATCAAGCTCGTTATCGTGAAAGACCAATACGTAATGTAAACTTTGACCCCGAAACCGCGCTCAAAGAAATCTGAACGAATTGTATCTTGCCACGCTATTTTTATAACTATAAAAACATTGAACCCTTTCTAAATAAATAGTAGGATTACGTGATATGAGACGACTTCATTCGCCATGTAATCAAAATGATTCTGTTGGGAAAAATATGAAAAAATGTGGTCATGACAATGTTTAGACATATTCTACCAGATGTTACCCAGTTCTAGTGATTATTATGCCATATTTTATGACTAATATTATCATGAGCAATATATTTTATCGTTTATTTTAATGTAGTCCGTTATAAAAATGTGAAATTTTTCACGTGGGCGAAATGAAGTACCCTCGCCTAATTGTTCTTCGCCTGCCTATAATTAGATAAAAGGTACAGTGTCTTATGAACCTACTGAATAATGATCAGCATAATGTAGAGAGCGGCAATGTCATGACTATTTATTGTTTTGATAAATATTATAGCGTGAGGTCGTCGGCCAATGTCTGTAGTGATAACATTAATAGATCAACAAAGAGGTCACATTGTCCACAGCGGACACGATGCATGCTAAAAACAGATATATTACTCGTATGTATACCCTTTATTCTATAACTGAAGAGTTTATCAGATTTAACGCGCTCATATCAGGAACTACTGGACCGATATGACAAAATCTTTTTGCGTTACATAGCCCGTTTATTAAGGAAGGTTATATGTTATATAACATCGTGCTACGACACATGGTAACGGAGCAGTAACCAAGGATGTAACTTAGCGCTGGTGAAACCACGGGGTATAGCTAGTTATAAATAATAGTGAAAGGCTTTTGTAATTTGGCCAAGTGATGTATGTAAAAATTCGAATAATAAGATTAATATTAAACATTGTTACAGATTGTTGTTTTGACAAATTAATACTTATCTATCGCTATCTCTAATGTCCTTTTTTTGCGACATTCTTATGTAGCGTCGTTATATCAGCTTCGGCAATTCAACCTCTTTTCTTGCTCACTGTTGAAAAATTAGAAATTTGAACCCCCTTGGGTTCAAAATCCAAATTTTTTAGCAGTGAAACATTGTCCTTTTTCTTTAGTTTTATGTTTCCATATTTTATTCAATTTGAATCCTTTATGTTCAGTAAGATAACTTTGTTGACTCAACAGCCATTTGGAGTTTATCTACAACTTTCTCAATTCAACTATGAACCTTATTATTACTTACGTTACTTATAATGGCCTCACAACAAAGAAATATTTCTCTTAATGACCCTCTGATAAATTTAATGTCTGTTAATCTTCCGAGTGATTTATTATCGACAATAGCTTACTTAAATGAGAAGAAGGACACACCGATTGACTTAACGATTTAAGAACGTAAGTAAAATGTCGACGAAACGTAAAAAAATTTTTGACATGTGAGAATTTATAAAGTTTGTTCCATTCACGATGTATTTTCATTTGGTAAAAGTCCATATGGAGCTTAATAAAATCAAATTAAGCAAGACAACTGTAAAGCAGATCCGTGGTCGCCAACGCAGCAAACTAAAATCTGCAGATATTAAGTTGAAACTCATTATTAATTATATGAATAAAATTCCAGATATTTAAAATATGAGTGGTTTAAACATCGGAATCGGAGCTGGCAAGCGAAAGATATCACGCAGGTAATAACGGTTAATCCGCTACTTTACTGATCCATATTACATTAAGTACCCGGTGGAAAAAGGCTAGGGTTCGGTGTTTCTATCACTCATACCTGCGAGACCTCGGTTGCCAGATTTCTTTTATCGGGCAAATCAAGAAATATAAGAAGTTTATCAGAAGTTCAGAATTTATTTAGATTTTTTCGTTTCTTTTATGAAGTTATAAAACTCAATACCTACATGAAAACTCTTAATTTCTGCTGCACCGTTGCAAAACTACTAAAAAACGGGACAGTGCATATCCCGCTCGGGGCAAGTTAAAAATATATCTCGCTAAAATGGGACTTCTGGCAAAGCAGTGTGAAACAGTCTCTTTCCAAAGTTTGATGCGGCATATAAACAACTAAGTCGGAAACTGAACCCACCTACGTGATATAACATGACTTGATAATGAATGGATATTGAATGGATATTGAAGTAGTAGTCTAGTCTACGAGCCATTGAATTGCTGATTATCTGCTGTTCAAAGCCTAATAGCGTAGATAGACGTGTTTATGCGCATGTGTAAGCCGGGTGCACGAAGCACGTGTTACAGGGATTTACCGCTCGTGCCATAACGGATCGTAGCCCGTAGGCTCGACTATCGGTACTTACCGATGAGGGAATGTTATTATCTCGTTAAACAATCTCAGATTGAGATCGGAAACATCCTTAAGTCTGACATATGTTGTTAGTGTTGAACTGAATACCTATTCTGTTCAAGCGAACAAATCGTTTATTTTACAGATCAACTATCAGTTTCGATACAGTCATAAAACTGAGTGTGTAATGTATTCTGCATTTGAAATCGAAATAAGTAGTCTGTAATTTGCCCTAGTACGATTCCAAACATCAACCATTTGAACGTAACGTTCGTCAAAAACAAGTCAAACTCAAACTTTCACGTCAGAGTCCGTCAGTCAGAAAGTTGAATCTCGTCCCAAACAGTAATTTCCTATGGAGAATTACGAACAAGAAAGTCACTCTTTTAAAATAAACTGAAACATGCAAGAGCTTGAAAGCACAAGAGAGTTACGTATAATAAACATATTTATGATTATAATTAAGAATCTAATGAAGTACCTACCCGCCACACAAGTGTGAAATGATTTGATTAAATTGCAGTCGTAACAAAGCATCCCGTTTTATGTAAATTTAATTGGTCATATAACTTGAGAACTTAATTAAAGTTAAATGTAAGGCTTCATTACAAATGGCGTAACAAATCTGATTTGGAAACTCACCGGAGCCACCGGTGCTTCATAAAATAATCAGAGTGTCTTTCAACTATAAATTACCTCCAAATGAGAAACGTTTACATTTACCAGCTTTGAGAATAATTCAAATGACATTTGAAATGTTGTTTCAGAACAAACATTGCTAAGCTAACACAATTTTAGTCTAGTAGGTAACTGGATTCTGTATGAAAAGATTTAGATTTTCTTTTTTTGTCATCCAATTTGTTTTCAATTTGTCAGAGATTATTACGCATGAATTAGGCACGTGACAAAAATAATTAACGAACATAATGTCGCTGATAAAATTAAGCCCATGATATAACATACAAGTCGTTGCAATGATCGACTACGTAATATATGTTATTTATACATAATATAATCTATACAATAACGATTAGTGGGCGTACACACGATACTATCTGGGTGGCAATCGGCCAACTTTGTGACTGTACACTATTTGTTATCAATATCCTATTTAATATTCGGGCTATATTGATAAAATAATTCATATTGTCATGTTTACATCGCCGCTGAAAGCTTTGTCAGTGACCATGCAGCTGCTATGGCTACGACACGTTGTTGGAAGTAGCGGACCATTTCTATGTATACAAACTAATTATTAGGCATAGAACACAGCGATGACCTATGTAATCGATAGTTACAGATGTACCCGGAGAGGTACTTATAAAAGTTATACAATGTATAAACAAAAAGGTACATTTCCAAGACAAACGGAGCCTCACAATCATGTCAATCATATTAGATTGAAATAGTGAATGTAGACCAGGAATTGCGTATTGAAACATGAGTAGAATAGTGTTTGCCATTGTCCAGAAGCGATCGTAAATGTCCCATTTAGATAAAAGATGGTTTCATTTAGGTCTCCTTAGAACTCAAATTATCTGTCATCTACCGGGAAATGACGTCAACGTGTGAGCCATGTAATTCTATTCTCCTTGTCACGCGAAATTCATTCACGACTAGGGTATTTATGACGCTTCCCGCACCGGGGCGCCCGGTACCTGAAGAGTATCTATCAAGTACCTATGTATTACAATGCTCTCAGTCTAATAATTACACGCTTTGAGCTGTAGATAAATAGTGCTTACTTAAGTAGCATCTATATTGCTCAAACGATCAAACACGTCTTGATAAGGACCTACCCCATAATACATATATTAATATAGATATTGTAGTACACACTTGTATTAGATTTATGGTTCCAATTTAAATAATAAGGTCCAAAATGACGAGATAGTAAAGATATTATGCGTCTACGCGCAGTTACATTGCACTTGTGCCATATTCTAAATCTGCCTCGAAGTGAAATATCTCTTTGGATTATTTTTACATTTGCGTTCTGCGCGACGAATAACGCATACAGATCTGTCTCTAAGGACAATTCATGGTAAGATCCATTTTTAAATTACCAAACGCATAATCAGAAAATAATTAAGATAAAAGTAAAGCGCTGAATTAAAATGAAGTGACTGTAACCATTCCAAACCTCGCAATTGAGACAAAGATATTTCACATCCCCTTTGCGAGACACTAGAACAGTGGAAGAGCACCAGAGTTAATGAATGACTCACATTCATCGCCACGGTCTGATTATTTATTTGCAAAGGGATGAACTGTGAAGTAGGTGTCGGGACTATAAATATGAACGTTGACACATCACGCAGATATAAATCCTGGGTCGGGAAATAAAGGATATGACAAATGGATATATTGTGACTCTTGTGAAGTCGTGTGGGCGATTTGGAAAATATGATCTTTGTTCTGAACATTTTTATTTAGCCTGGACCGATTTAATTTTATAATTTGTCGTCCTAAAATCTTCTTCTTCTTTATCATGTGGGCAGTAAGGTTTTGTCAGAGTTTCTAAACCGCCTCAAGGGCGTTTGAATGGGACAGTAATAGGCTGGTATAAGTCCAGGATTCCTCAGGATGTTTTCCTTCACTTTAGAAAGTACATATGAATTAAAAGAGTCACATTGGTACTTGCCCCGATTTGAACCCGCAACCTCAAGCATGAGAGGCGCGATTAACCACTGGGCCATCACGACGCCAAAAATGACGTCCTAAAATGATGTACCTAGATACTTTAAGTGGGTACTTAAGCAATAAAGATTCTACATTTTAGTATATTTTTATTGTAGTTACTGATAACAGCTGTCTTCATGTAATCACGCGTATCAAATTACATTGCGGTCATAAATGTTTGCTGTTAAATTACAGAAGCTGTTATCATAATGTTTTGTCAACACTAGATATGTAGTGCAAAATTAAACGGTTCTAAATTTAGAAACAATATCAAAAAGTTTGCTTTTAGTTGCAAAGACGCTTAGTTTGCACATCATTATTCAATGTTTGTGTTTTTTCAAACACAATTTATGATGAGTATCTAAATATTAAATCAGGCTTTATTAAGCGCAAAAATTTCCATTGTTTTGCACTTGAAAGATCAACAGTAGGTTAGGTAGGAATATTAGGTATGTTATATTCATTTTAGATAGGTACCTCTACGTGCAAAGTACTATGATATCGGGATTATCAAACAACGAGATTGAAATACTTTATTAATTATTATTAACGTATATTGACTAAATTATTATTAACTAGCTATTGCCCGCGACTTCGCCTGCGTTAATGTCGGTTATAGCAAACGCAGACAAAGTCGCGGGATCAAAAGCAGTCTGTCATTTCTTGGGGTCTTTTACCCCGTATTTTATCAAAATAGATTCAGTAGTTTAGTCGTGAAAGCGTAACAGACAGAAAGAAAGACAGAGTTACTTTCGCCTGTATAATATTAGTATGAATGTATAAAAATACTAGGCCTTTATCTAGCTAAATACGACCTGTCAGCCCTCATGGGGGATTGCCAAGTCTTTCTTGTTTTAAACAGCGTTTATCGCATTAGAATTTCCTTGCAAAATAAGGTAGTATATCTCTCAACTAGCTAGAAGAGTCTTTATAGTACCTACATATGATATATTTATATACAAAATCCTCATACATAAGTTCTTTTTAAGTATCAATTTGTCAATATACATTTAAATAGTCGTAGGTTTATGCGAGCTAAAGGGGTGAATCCACTGAAATTTTAACTTTCGACTCTTGAAGGTAACAAACAAATCTTCGCATTATTATAAATTAAATTCTTTTTGGCATTTCAGCTACAACTTAACTCATTATTGAACTTTTAAGTTCAGGTTGGAAAGTAAGTGTTATTAGAATTTTGTGTTCGGCATTTTCCCGATACTTTAAGTGCCTAGGTACTTGTATCACCCTCAAAGATTTACTTTCCTTGATCTGAGTCACCGTAACGGAAATAATATCTATTCTAATATTATAAAGCTAAAGAGTTCGTTTGTTTTTTTTATTGGCCGTGCTAATCTCCGGAACTACTAGTCCGATTCTGAAAGTATTTTCATTAATAGGGAGCTACGTTATCTATAGCCATCTAAATATATAAGTAATTGTAAAAAAATAGGGATACGTAAGAAAAATCACGCGAACACAATCGCAGAGTAAGACTAGTTTTGAAATTATTAAATCAAAAATACCTCAGCAGATCGGTAAAAGGTTGCTTCTTAGTTTGTGTAAGTTTATATACTAAACGTATTAAAATTAAGTATGTACTTAGTAATTTTGTATACCTTGATACCCCCAACAAGCGGCTCAAACTATTTAATTATTTAAGAGACTTTTACTAGTCACATGTCTGTTACTGTTCAAGGGTACCTACACATCAATTTTGAAACCACTTAATGTGAGAGAATATTTTAGTAATGCTTAGAAATCACGGTCTTTTAGAAGACTAAATCGTTTTACTGTTAATGGCTTTATAATAGCGTTAATAGCAGAAAGGGAAACCTCGCCTTCCTGTCTTAAATGATAATAAAGGCGCCCGTCACTGTTACTAACGAAAACACAATGCGGTATAAAGAAACCTAACCATACCTCGCCTTCAGAAATGTTTTACTGTAGTACATTTTAAATATTATTTGAAGCATTCCGATTTTGAAAAAACGACTTTCGGTTTGGTTTGACACTAAAAATTTTCTGTTAGCTTGTAAAAACGTTATTTTCACGATTTATGTAGGTATATCGACAAATTATTTGCATTTTCTAAAATATATCCTAATTTACCTAATTTTACCTAAATTTACCTATTGTACTTATTTTGATCGCTTTATGTCTTATGCTAAAAAAAGAAGTACAGCATTTTAAATGTTTTAGGAAGGCAAGCAAGTACTTACTGACAATGTGGATCATGAACGAGGCGAAGACGACCATCCACCCCCATCCCCCATCGGGAGGCGGCGGCGGGCTGTCCGTGCTGTCACGCGACGACTCCTGTGCGTGCGCACCATTGCCGTTCTTCTCGTTTTTCTGTACCACCCCGTGAGACATCTTCTGTATTACGCTTAAACCACTCTCTTTGGCACGGTATTACGCTAGTTTGCTATTTGCTGACACTAAGGCGACTTTACTTGATATGGATTCTTATAACTCCCTAAAAATAACTTCTTTTATTAAAATCTGTTTTATTATTAAAAATATGTTGTACGTTATTTTAGTATATTGTCGCTAAGATATGTTATTGATTTATTATGTGCTTTTATTATTACTTGATTAAGATAAAGTTACTACCTATTCAATAAAAATATACTTCCTAAATAAAAGATTTGTTTTTTTTTTTTTAAAAGAGCTGGGGAAGCGACTGAGGAAGAGATGATAGAAATAATTATAAGTTTTAAATTTTATGTATGGTCATAGACCATGGTTTTTATAATTATCTACGATTTAAGACTTCTGTGTCAAATATCGATGTGTTCCATGATACGCAAAACATCTTTTATAATTTTCCAATTTCTTGATCTGAAACAAAAGAAAGTGAAATAAATTAACAATGAGGAAAATTTTAGGTTATGCAGAAGAGATGAAAATCCGCAACAATTCGAAAATAGTACATAAAATCGCGGCGGAGTAACAAAGTATATAAGTATAAAGAAAGATCCTTGAACAAAAATTTCATCAGAGTACTTTAATAATACGCTGTAGATTTTTTGCACCTTTTTTAACTTTGTAGTATGTACACTTGTGAAATAACGACCATAAAACTGCAATTTTCGCAATAACCTCACCATAAACCTAAAGAACTCGTTATCAAGCCAAATTTTGGTAAGTAGGTAATGCCTTTTATCCTAATAAGCGTAACGAGTATTTTATGATGACAAGTATTTTGGATTTGATATTTTGGCAGAATCCATTATAAGTGACGTCATTTCTCCAAAGTTCACAATCGAAAAAGCCTGTCTGGCGCCAGGGAGGTTTACTCTGAAAGAGAACTGCTTATCACTAGTAGGTATACGTCTCAAGATAGTAATGTATTCAAGTCATATTTCAGCTCTTGATACACAATATAAATAATGTGTTTCATGTGTGACGTACCACGCGGGTAATTTGTAGAACATTAGGGGTATTTTCGTGAAAGTCATGTTTGGAAGAACTGCGGCTATACATAATTGGGTAATGTTTATCTCATGCTATGTCTGGAAGTTATTTGACGGGAAATTAACTAACCACAAGCAGCAGCATATAGCGGTTAGTTCCCTTATCTTCGAAATTTTATCGAGTTTCTTTACTTATTGATTCAAATTATCTAGACTATTTTTGCGTGGAGCGCGCTGTAGGGACAGTCCCCATAAATAGATAGATAAAGAACTCGATACAACATGGTAGGTAAGTATCTCAACTGTTTCTTTTTTTCCATTTCATGACAGGCAGTTGTGGTTACATGTTGGTGCTGTACTAAGCTTTATTTGGATTTCTACTCGGAAATCTTAGGTTACTGAACTGAAAATGTGTTAATTAAAATCAGTTGATGATAGAACATGGTAAGCAAAACCGTTGTTACAGTTAAATGCTAGTGACTTCGGCAAAAAAGTATTATGATAATAATTATTTTACGTTAATGAATAGTAGGTAATCTTTAACGTGTAATTAGTTATGCTTACATTACATAATAATTGTAAATACTTGATCAGAGATACGACTGAGTTACGGTATTTTCTTACACAAACGTCGTCTTTGTAATATTAGTTTATCTAATCAATTTGATTTATGTTAGATAACAGTTTATTATATTGATATTATTTAAGATAGAACTCTAAAAATAAAATAAAATTAGCATTAAACGATAAAGAAACATTACATTGTTTAGATGCCTAAAAGTATCTGATTTCAGTAATCAAATTCGCTTGTTGATTTAATATCTTAATCTCCATTTATTTGCGAACCATTATGCGTAAAATGAACAGAGCCCATTTCTATCATGTTACATCATTTGTGGAGATCTTAGGTATACATACTAATTTATTTTAGTTCAATATTAATGGGAGAACACTTGGTGAAATGGGATATATCTATATAGCTACATCTATGTTCATTCTCGATCGATGACATCGCACCTTGTCGATGAAGTGATTTGTTGATAAGATACCCTTCTATATGATTTCAGGTTGACTTACCGTTCTGTCATATATTTCACTGCTAGCATGTTACTTTATTGATTATTAAGATATGTTCATGGTCACTGGACACATGTGTATGACATTTTCAGGGTTCCGTACCTGAAGGGTGCTAACGGGACCCTTTTACTAAGTATCGGCTGTCCGTCCGTCCGGCCGTCTGTCAGCTGGCTGTGTCTTATGAACCGTATAAATAAATTTTCACTGAAAATGTATTTCTATTGCCGCTATACAAACAAATAAAAATAACTAAAAGTTAAAAATGAAAGGGGGTTTCTGAAGGGAGTCCCGATTTTTTTTCGTTTTGGCTGGAGTCCACAGGTAAGGGAACCCCTCGTGCGAGTCCGACTCGCGCTTGACCCGTTTTTACTAATGTGGGCTTTGATTCTCATTTATATCAACTTCTTTCTTGCTAGTATGTTAGAGGCCTATAACCAGTCCTGTACATCTATGATGACGGTTTCTGCATTCTGCCATGATAATTGCCTAGCTATGTTGATCGCACTGGCGGAGAATGGTGGGTGAGCGTTAATTGATATTTGTCCCTCCTTATTTCCTTCTATGACTTGATAAAGGGGGGCCCTTGTTCAGCAGTAGACGTTCGGCTGTTATGACAACGATGATGTTGTCTGTGTTTGGTTATAGGGAGTCGGAGATAGCCTTTCTATGGAATGTGGTTTACCCTTACTTTAGCTGTAAACATTTTAAAAATATGTAGCTAGTTAAAGTATTGCATAAGATAGATTGCATCTCTAAAACATAACCATTACCAATATTATCACTATTCAGTAATTTTTCAGCCTTATCCGTGATAATGATTCAATTCTGTGCGAGGCAACTGCCTGAGATTCCTCAATTTCTAAAAAAGAAATGTTCCTGCCCACATAGTGATAATAATTCTATAAAAGCTTTAACGTCAACCATTGGTAGAGAGGTGATAGCCTATTTTCGTTGATAACAGATATTGCATGAATATCAATAAATATCAAAAAGATATGACTTTTATGAACTAGCTATACTGCGTAATCATCAAAGGTAATACGTAGTTCAAGTATATTAGCATGTTGTGGTGGCAACAGATGTCCGATTCCGGCAAAATATAATATATAAGATTAAATCATGTAGTGATTGAGTATCAACCCGTGCTCCTCCGATGAGTTAAAGAGCACATGTCTTTAAATAAATACATCTATCAAAGTATAACTCATGATATATAGAGATACGACTGTCTAGATAGTAAGCCCTTTATTCATAAGCGTCGTCTAAGTATATACGATCGATAAAGTATTATCGATAAATCTGTCACTGACATTTTGATAACAGATTAGAGTTTCTTATAGAATAATAATATTAGTCAGTAATAACACCAGTATAGGTCAAAGGAATCTTTTGTTAAGGAAAGGACATGGTCACCATGCTATCTCACAGTGTTTTAGTGATATCAGACTCCAAACACATCACACACACACCTACCAAAAATGACGTATTTTTTATGAAATTACGAGATATTATGCTACAATAGGTATTCAGTTCATATGAGAACCAGTAACTTATTTTCCTGCATCCTAATCAGTGGTTTAGTATACCTACATTTAGTTGGTCTCTGCCTTATTAATCAACCATTTGCCTGTCTGTTATCGTTGCTACTGAGTTGTAACTAAGAAAATATAGGTATTAAATATGTATATGTACAGGATGTGGAATACCAGTACATACGGGAATACTAGGTACTGGCACTACACATCCTAGTGCAAAAAGCATTGAAGAAAAGATGTATAAGCATTTTTTTAAAATAAAAAGTTGGTTTTAAAATAAACGATAAGTTGTTGTTCAGAAATGATAAAAACAATAATTAATTGCGCATCAAGCATCGACTGGTGCCGCAGCTGTTTATGCGTATCTCGGAATTACCCACGCGTCGCATAACTATCGGCCAGGATTCTATAGCACAATGTGTTCTACTACATATTAGAACTACCTCTAAGTTAACATTATATTGATTACACGTACACGTAAACTTAAGTTGCCAGTGGAGAAATATTATTAATACCTAGGGCAGTACACCGTAGGTACTATCTTCGATCAAAAGCTAGAAATAATATATCCGATAAAATAATAAATGCTTATGTTAATAATTCGAAAGTAACTGAGTATAAGGTACTCCACGGCAAAATCTCTGAATAGATAGTAATTAAATTTGATAAAGAAGTAGCTTGGGATCTGACTGAAAATATAGGCTACTTTTTTATCCTCGACCTCGTCTGTGCCCGCGATAACAGACATTCACGTGGACGAAGTCGCGGCAAAAGCTAGAATAAATTATTCTATAACGCTTTAAATGTATCTGTTTAAAATTGACATGTTTATTATTCCGATATGGTGTAAGACCAAGTGAAGATGACGAACGTGACGATAGAGCCTTGTCAGTGTCGCTGTCGCGACGGTCTGCTTATCGCTGAATGATAAAAGGTCGGTTACGTTCCCTGCTACACCCCAAACGGAACATTGTTACATCACTATTATTATTTATCGACAGTTTGTTACGTAGCCTAAACTTGTAATACAGTTATGTAAACATCAATATTGTAATAAGGGATTTTCTGGATTTTTCCAGGACAACAATGTCCGTTTCGGAATTAGGGTCTGTCACATCGATCATAAGAATGAATGATCATGAGGATATATTGAGAAAGAAAACGCTTCGAAGGTGTACAGGTCTTAGCAGTAGGTAGGTATTAATTGGATACACACTGATGGTTACCATCCCGATTATTATTTGCCATTTGTCTATATTTTAGTTTAGTTTAGTTATTGAAATACGTTTTGTACAGATCAGCATCTTAGCATGCTATTATATTTTTCCTCGCGTTTTATGTTAGGTCAGGTTAAAGATACTACTTCAGTTGAATGTACATCAACATGCTATGATATGCAAGGTTATTTGCCGCACAGCAGATTAACCCTAAAATTAATAAACCTGATATGAAACTATATACTTACCTGCCTAGTGTTATTGGAACTGAAATATGAATATGTTTTAGCTCAGTATCAACGGCTTATCTATCAACTTTCAAGGGTCGACAGGGACAAAAAGTGACTTAGTGATGGCTGGCGCTGTCCAATGTTATTTATACAATATTATTTAAATGTGTCTTACTGTTTAGTGGTAGCTTAGTAGGTTTACAACAAACCCTACTGCTCCAAACCTCTTGCCTCTGCCTCTCTGTTACTATTTTTTTGTTTTCTTTTTTGTGTCGCATTAACTTTCGGTAGGTATCGTGATACAAATTGCGTTTGTATTTGGAAAGTATTTCTATGCCAAACGTTATCTTACAAAATATGTAAAGTGGGTTATGTTTTGTCGTGTTAATTATCGCGCATTTTTAGTCAACAAATGTGAGGCCGACATAGTGACATTCTAATCGTAATTAGGCGCATTGTAGAGGGTCTCGATTTGACCCCAAATTAGTCAAGAAAAGGTTTACTCGATAAAGCTTTTTCATACCTTAATATTTCAGAGAGAGATCAACCCAGTTATTTGTTATTTTCGGACATATTTGATCCCCTGCAAATCCGGTTATTCTTTTACCGATAAAGTCAAAATGTCACACAGGTAACGAGATATTATGCTGTTTTTGTACGAAATGCAGATTACACTTTATCTTTTTTTAAATCTCTATTTATAGGTAGGTAGGTATTTAAAGGTTTGATTATTATGTCACTCCTCTGTTTTAAGGCTGAGCCAGGAACGCTTTATCTTGTTATGTTATGCGATGCAACTAAGAAAAAAATATAATGAACAATGGACACATAGGTACAACAATTGTACATGGAACTCTTACAATATACCTACTTACCTACCGGTTTCTAGCTACAAGAAAATGTTGCAGCACACAGAAGATTATAAGAATTCTCAGTTGTACAAAACAGTAACATCTACAGGAAATAAAGAATTATTTTCAAACATACTTTAGGTTTATGTTTCCTAACATTTTCACTTATCAGGGTTCTGTTTGTACGTCTTTGTCTTGTGGTATGCTCATCATAAATCAAGATGAACACAAAGCGAGTTGAGACAGGCATCTACGATCAGAGATTCCATACAACAACAATTGGCCCCGAAATACCCAATTAGCAACGAATGTTCATCAAATGGAGCAGCAAGCCAGTGTGTCAAACGTAGTACTACAAAACACGTCATAATATCAATGGCCTTATTGTATACCATTAGTGGATAACGAACAAATTAAGCAGTTTGAACAAAGAAAACTTTAAACAATGGAAACAATTAAATTAAATGATGGATTTGGTGCATAATGCGTGATAACGAGTCCTTGTGCATTCTAACTGAATTTAAATAACTACTCTTGTTTATTTAACACACTTCTTAATGCGCAAAACATATTATTTATACAGATGATAAACGAAATAATTTTGTTATTAAAGTTAAATCAAAGAAAGTTATTGTATATTTAAATATTTCGATATGATCAAATATTTAAATAAAAACAAACTAAGCCTTTCAATTAACCGTCTTTGTTTTTAAAAACTGCATGTCAGATGCGCGTCAAAAATAACATTTGGCGCACGTGTTTCCATGTTTTCAATGCATGTACATTCATACGTACCTACTTCAATAAAATTAAACAAGTGTTGTTGCTGAAAACTCATTTCACGGTCAGGCCTACTGAAAAATATTTAAGACTATAATGTAACAACATTCAATGTTTTCACTAACAAAACAAAAACAAAAGAAAGAACACTCACTTGCTGTCGAGAATAAAGTCTATTAATTTAAATCGTAGATATACTGCCGTTTTATTTGTTTGTAAAATTTTAAACACTTTTATTGTGAACTACGAAACGTAGAAAAACTAAGAAAACACGCTCGTCGCTTACGTGACGTATCGACTGAACGGGCGACCAATCGCGCGCGCTCCCGCCCTCTGACTGACAACGAAAATAGCAGATAATCGAGGAAACACACTCCTGATATGACTTGATAAATATTTCTTTGAAATCCGTTTTTATGTACATTGTTTAAGTTGTCATATAAATCATTTGAAAAGGACACGGAAATAATAATAATGTTAGTCTGGGTAGGTACTTGTTGAAACGGTTATCACGATCCATAAATAATTGATTTAGTTTTATCGCAGAAAACTTCGGTAACAAATTCCAATATAAAATTTTCATGGTTAAAATGACTTCAATGGCACAGTTGTTTATAAAATCTGGACTTTATAAAAATAGTGAACTATTTTTGAATATCTAACCTTTACAAACGCAAACTTCTTGAAACCTGAAGCAAAGCAAATAACAATAATAATAAAACACAAAATATCTAAATAGATATTTTGTGTTTTTCATTTATTTGAACATCTGATGTTGAATTATTATCCTATTGTTTTGCTAGTAACAAGTAACGCGTAACCTAACAATTTTATTAAAGTTCTATACGCACAAACATCGTGTTTTCCTGGTGTATGAGTAAAAATACTAGCTCCACGAAGAATTTGCTGTGGTCGCAACTTTTTTTTTATTGCACCCGTCAATGACAAATCAATTGTCTATCTTCAAGTATTGGGGTCAAAAATGTTGAGATAATATTATAAAAACGACGCATATCCCTCATCATCAAAGGTATCTCTCGTCTGAGTTACTAGGTCAGATAAATTATCTAAGCGATTGCTTGTAGGGCTAGAAAAACCAGCCGCAACGGGCAGTTTATATTATTACCTGCACAACATATTTTATGGCGTCTATTTTTTCATCTTTTTGCGTGGGAAATCTATAGTTTTCATTCAATTTCCATTGCAATAAGTACCTATGTACCAATGGTTTGTAAATTCCACGACTCGCAACGTCCGCTTGTTGTGTTCGTTTTACGTTAGCGTAGGGTAATTTTTTACGTTACATTATAGAAAGGTTCATTGATAACAGTGGAAATATTTGATAGTAGAATAGTTTTTCAACACGCCAGGTATGGATTTCGTGTCGACCGTTTTATTGTTTTACTCACTAAGCAGCACAGGACCTAACTCAGAGGAGACTTGTATCGTAGCAGTGGGAACATAAGCCTGATTATGCATGCATACATATTGTTTATTTGGCTAAATAAGCTAGGATTCTACTTTTCATCGTGACGGTAATAAACGTGGTGCCATAATAAACATCAAAACAACATAACAACTGTGATAACAATTCCGACATTTTCCTGTTCCTTAATATACTTAGCTTATCTTTTATTACGTTGGATACAATATTATTACTACATTCCCGAATAAAGGGGTAAATTAGTTTACAAACCTGTGGAGATAAGCATAAGTATGGAGCTATTACATAAAATAATCCGCTACTCTGTTTTGAATGTTATTGAAAATATTTACGAAGGGCTCTTCATAATTTCCGTTATGAAAGTACCTACAAGGATAATCCTATTTAACGCGGGATATCTCCGAGAACGTTAAGCTGTTGCTTTACTAGGATCCTCATATACAAAACAAAATGTCCGTCTGTCTTCGTACATAAGTTTTCTTCTATAAAAATAGTGTAACCTTTTTTTACATTGTATGATAAATTTACTGCCTCGTTGGTCTGACTGCCTCGTTGGTCTAGTGGTCGCAAGCGCGACTGCTGTGCATGAGGTCTTGGGCTCGATTCCCAGGTCGGGCAAAGTGTTATTGGGTTTCCTCATCAGAAATTTTTCAGTAGCAGCCTCGGAATTTGTGCCTGGTTGATGGCAATAGGCTCGCCCCTATTACATGGGACTAAAAACATAACTGGCGAAATGTGGGTGTACTAATAAGCACGCTTCTGGCTAACCCTTCGGGGATTACAGGCGTGATGTTATGATAAATATAATGTTACAGAAGCCCTTTTATTTTGATCTTATATAAAACACAATTTCCATTGCAAGTGTGACATTGACACGTAAAGGTTGGCATCATTCTACACATATATGGAAGATTTTATATGAAAATGTTATAACTAAAGTTATTATGGATGTTATGCTCGCAAGTTATGGACTTATTAAATGCGTCTGTATGCACGGTCGTTGCTGCGATTGAGCATGCCCTCATTCTTATGCAGTTTGTCGTTTAGATCGGTGGCATATCGGGCTGAGGTCGACTGGTCGGCAAACATACCTACCGGCGAGGCAGCTTGAGTTTAATTGCTTTGGAAATTAATAGAATCGTAAGAAAACGTTCTTACGATTTGTAGCCGACCTACATGGCATCTGTTTAGCTTAGTAATAAAAGATATCAGTAAACAGAAATCATCAGACATCCACAAATTATGGGTGCCATAAATAAATTAGAATGTGTTAAAAAAGCGTGATGTTTCTTCAGTATATGAGCAATGTGCTCCTCGCAGATTTTTCATTTATGTACTACCCATGCTGCCAATGTTGATTTTACATAAAATCTAATTTTCGTATTTTCCTTCAGAGAATCAAAGATAAACAGTGTTTCTTATCATTCCCAGACATGTCAGATTCAACAGAAGCGAAAAGGTTATTGAAATACGCAGTTCTGTCAGTATGTCAAACATTTATCTACCACTTGTGAATATTATGATATGTATCTAGATTTCTGGTACACGTTTTCATTGAACGCTACTTGAATTCGTTTTGATGAGCTTTGATAAATACTAAAACTGCGTGACAATGGCAATACAAATTGGTATCTTATATTTTAAAAACAAAGTATAATAAGTATCTCAACGTGTTGAGTGCATTCACATTGAGAAACAAAGAAAGATACATAATACCTCATTGATAGAAAGAGCACTTAGTATCACATTATGCATGAATCATATTTATAGGTATGTTTACGAAGACATACGAGCATATGGGTAAAGGTCAGTGCCGTACGAACAGTACCTACCTACGCTTCGTGCATATATCTGCATTTCTCTTTTCGCTTCAAAGAAAGAAAGATGTTTCTTTGTCTTAAAATTCTTAGCAGCGTGTTCTCGTCATTTCTCTTTTACGTGTGCATTTGGTAAGATTCCAGATAATGGTGCAGTTCCTCGTTCAAAAGTTATTGAAGTGGTTCCAATTTTCTCTTGGGTACTTATTTTTTCAATTTTGTTTTCATTTTTAGACTTACGAATTAGAGTGCAAGCTTTCCAACTTCCTTATGCCTTGTGTTTAGAAAAAAATATTAGGAGTGTATGGCAGTTAACTTCACAGATGAATTGATTACCAAAACGTCAAGTAATAAAAGTTTATTTCCTCAACTTATCTTTGCCTGCACATCATCTGTATCGAATTCAGAACAAAGTAAGTAGTTCAATCTAAATATATAAAAGCGAAAGGTCTCTCACTCATCACGAAATATCGAAAACCGCTTGAAGTATATAGATGAAATTTGGCAAGGACCAAGGAGGTCGATTATAGTTAGTAGAAATCCGCTAAGAACCGATTTACACCACCTAAGGGGATGAAACGGGAGTCCGACATTTACGCGGACGAAGTCGAGGGCAAAAGCTAGTATTACTTTAAGAGAATTGTAGTTATATATAAGCCATAGCAACAATTACTGTAGGTAGGTACTAGGTAAACGAACAAGAATTTTCTTTGTTAAAATTTTGTTCATTTCAGTAAATAGCGAGAAGTTATTCCCGTGTTCAATTTAATTCACTTAGAATGCTTCTTACTCTTAACAAACTTCGTTCCACTAAGCACTTAATAAAAGAACCGTCAAATCGAGAGCAATAAACAATTTCTTATTCTTAAAACAAACTTTTAACGTGGATCTGAAAGAAAGTAAATATTATAGTTAAAAGACTTATTATCTCATTCAAGCGCTGGCATATAGCTAATGAAATAGAAAAGCGTAAAAATTGGTGAATAAACACATCGTTCATCGAAACAATATTCGCACAATTGATTTGCCACCGCTGAACAACGCGGCTCATCCCGTAGGGTTGTCACACACGCCTTTTTTGGGCGTAACAAGAAACAAATATATACAGTGACGGATTGTAAATATGCGTTTTAGAAAAAGGTTTTTTTTTTGTAGCCATACTTATTTAAATAATATTTTTATGTGTTTTTTCTTTGCTTCAGTTACAAGATAAACACATGGCGTAATAACAACTTGCGACTGAAAAAGTAATACATCCAAAACCTACACTATATTATTTAAGTTTTCATGTATGTTACCAGTAAAAGGTAAAAACAAACGTAAATTGGTTTTGCTATTTCGTCGGGTTTAGCCCTAATTCTGTTAAAAAGCTGGAGTAAGCTCACTAGATTGCGTTACATACCCAGAAATGAACAACTCCCTAGTTTATTCATGCTTTTGCTACAGAGACTCGAATAATAAGATTTTTCTTGCTAATGTTTCAGTAATATTTTTCTTTGTTTTTTGCGCTGTATTTCCTTTAGAAAGCTCAGTATTTAAGCCCACGACTGTATTTAACACTTAAAATCGGTTCCTTATCCGCCTTTGTGATTTGTGTCTGTACCAACTAATGGCTTTTAAGGCATTTGTGGGCGATGGAGGACTTTATTATCGTTACGGGCATGGAGGCTTAAAGTAGGGGTTGACTGTGGTACGAGAGATAGTGTATTTGTGTCAGTAAACAGTAACTGTAATATTTAAGCAAGTCAAGGCAGTGTAAAGCCGCTTTTCCAAGGAAGTCGTACCGACTAAAGACATAATATAATTTTGACAGTCCGACTCTTGTTTCATTATACTATTTTTGGGGCAAGAACTTGTTGGCTACCGACGGGTTAATATTAAGCAGACACCTAACGAATATTTTAAACCTAACTCAAGCAAATTTGGAAATATTAAATTATGGAAAAAGGACATACTTATTAAACATACTTATTTTTATCTATTTGCAATGATTTCGCAATTTACAAGTACTTTAGTCGTAGAATACTTAACAAAAATTTCAGCATTAGACAAAAAAAGTGTCTGTTCCTAATTCTGTAAAGGAGAGGCCCTTAAGTACACAAGTAAATTGTTGTTACGCACGCTTCAACCCTTGCGCAGAGACTCAACGCGGCAAGTAACGCGATTACAAGCGGGTGATTGGGTTCCTCTCACAATACAGCTGCGTAGTTCGTAACATAATAATATAAAAACAGAGTTTACAACTCAATAGAACTTGTACTATTAAGCTGGATAAACCGACATTAGTATTGTTTGTGTTAACTTAGTTATTGAATTAAGTTGTTGTAGGAATTATATGACACAAAGGATTGTATAAATATTAATAAATATGACAGCGACTCCATCCGCATAGAGGTCGGAAAACAACAATGAGTGGCAAGCAATACAATATGAATTATATTCTAGCCGTGTCTTCGACATCATCCACGTAGGTCAGTATAACATTAAATACCACAGAATCCCATTCATAAAGAATTCTTATTTTCAAAATTTCATTGTCAGAGTACCTATAGATAAGTCTATTCTGAAACTAACCGCGAAAAAATAAATACTAGTCTATTATTGTCTACCTACGAAATGTAAAAATCTTTATTTTTTCAAGGTAGTGTTCAACTACATATACTAGTTTGTATAACTCTAATTGCATGAAGAAATAAGTAGATACTAGCAAGATAGAAGGAAATAGAATGTCGTTCTCTAGACGTAAGAAAATGGCTCTCGAAGGGCAATTTCCTCATAAACTATTGTGTCTTTGCAACGGAACATAACTTTATAGCCTCTACTGTGTAATAAAGAGTAGCTATGCAGTCTGACTTTACAGTTATTTATTAAATAAAGGTACCAATAAAGTATTGAGTAACTTAGGTAGGTATGGGTCTTTTGTGATTCCACTTGTACGCACATTTTGTCCCACAGCGAAGGACTGCTTCCTCACAGCGTGTTGCCATTCCAGATCATTATGTTCGGGTTTTCATAATTTTTCCTACAACGTAAGTTAGTGGGTATGAGATTAACCTAGTTTCTGGGAAATTTATTGGAAAGTTATGTTAAACTGTATAGTTTATTGTACGTATGTGTAAGTATGTAAATACATTCTGACTTCAAATTCACTGCTGATTTCTCAGGGGGTCAATGTATCCATAAATATGAAAAATCTACATACATTTTGGTTGTGTAGACCAATTTTTCAGTGTACAGCCGAATTATTTTTCAACCGACTTCAAAAAGGAGGAGGTTCTCAATTCGTCGCGTATGTTTTTTTTTTTTTTTGTTTTTTTTTTTTTTGTATATTTGTTCTACGATTACTCCGCCAATTATGAATCGATTTTGATGATTCTTTTTTTGTTTGAAAGAGTATAGTTCGGAATAGGTCCCATAGGAATATTGTCATGATCTGATGATGAACTTTGGAGATATGGAACGGAACTCCCTATAAAATCACAGCAGAACCGCCGTAACAAGAAAAATTGCTTTGTTTATACGTGTAGTCGATGACTGACTGAAGGAAGTGGGGAGGGGGTACGCCAACCTACCACTTTCCAAAATTAAATATATCGTGTGGGGTATTTTTTGAAAGGGCTTTATGTAAGGATTTAAACATTAACTCACAAGCACTAAAAAGTGAAAAATAAAAAGCTTTTTTACAAAAAAAGATGACCGCCTTCAAAAACTACAAAATAAAAAATAACTTTAGCTTGGAAGTCGGTGGTAATACCTACATAACAAGAAACAAAACCAAAGCCGCCGACTTCCAAGCTAAAGTTATTTTTTATTTTGTAGTTTTTATATTTCATAGCGTTGGTGCCTTAATAAAAATTGTTCATATTTTATGAGTACATTCAACCCTTTAAAGATCGGCAGTAAATTAAAAGTTATGCCGTACAGTTGATTGTATAGGTATGCTGGAATTTTAGGTTTGTACGTTGAAAAGTAAGTCCATACTCCAAAACCGTCTAGGCTAAATCCTTTCTTTTATTTGAAAAGTAATACAGATTTTATTTGTTGAAGGGTATGGCAGAAGTAAGGACACACGGGCACGTGCGGCTGTGACCGTGGCGTGGTTCGCAACGCCACGTGCAGACCTAGCCGATAGGTACTTGAATTATTCAAAGGTTTCCCAACGCGATAC
Source organism: Hoplodrina ambigua (assembly GCA_949774945.1). Classification (NCBI taxonomy): domain Eukaryota; kingdom Metazoa; phylum Arthropoda; class Insecta; order Lepidoptera; family Noctuidae; genus Hoplodrina; species Hoplodrina ambigua. The sequence continues at coordinate 4,721,930 of OX458969.1, read as the reverse complement.
ACACCGGTATAATACAGACTTAGCTCAGGCGTTCTGGTCTGTTCTGTGCTATCCTTACTACCTAATATTATAAATTCGAAAGGAACTCTGTCTAAACCACTAAGCCAATTTTGATGAAATTTAGTATGGGGTAAGTTTTGAGCCTAAAGAAGGACATAGGCTATTTTTGACGGGCCTGTTGGTCTAGTGGTTAGTGGCCCTGACTGCTAAGCCGGAGGTCGTGGGTTCGATTCCCACCCAGGACAAACTTTGTGTGATGAGCATGATTGTTAGTTCTGTGTCTGGGTGTGATTTATCTATAATATGTATGTATTTATAAATTATATAAGTATGTATATCAGTTGTCTGGTTACCATAACACAAGCTCTGCTTAGCTTGGGATCAGATAGCCGTGTGTGAGTTGTCCCAAGATATTTATTTTTTATTTTATTTATTTATTTCGCGTCTTTGTCTACGTGCGCGATGATAGACATTTAAGCGGACGAAGTCGCAGGTAAAAGCTAGTATATAATATGAGCGGAGGTAAGCACACTTGTTTAATTTTAGTTACTCAATTGTTTCTTTATGTAAATTAATTTTACTTGTGAGGAATGTAATTGAGCTTGTGAGGATAGTACCTACCTACTCATCATCTGTCTGGCATTTTTTCAACTTTATTAGGGTCGGCTTCCAACCCAACCGGATGCAGCTGAATGCCAGTGTTTACATGGAGCGACTGCTTATCTCACCTTCAGAACCCAGTTACAGGGTAAAACGATAATCCTTGTATCCTTGTTATTTCCAAGGGGTATCAAGTTACCTTGTAACTGAGTTTAATTTGAAAGACTGACAACTGACCTTAATTTGGTTGTCAGACTTCCGAATTTTAGTATATAAATTGCTATAACCAATTAAAGACTTTCTAAAATACAAAGCTAACTAGCTAGTTCTAGGTACAGATGTACCTACTACTAGTTACTACACAATAAATAAAGTGAAAAAATAAATAAAAGGAAACAAAGGAAAACAAAAGTTCAATGCTAACAATAGAAGAGCATTCATCTGAATGTCAACGAACATCTCTTATTATACCTACATCTGTCGGGGTGCGTGTGTGTGAGTGCGTATTTTAAAATATGTAGGTCAGCAGTGAAAGATCAAGTTTCTAATCATATTTACTCATATATCGGTAATAAATCCTTGTGCACTGAATACTTATTTCATAGCCCTCTTTCAAGTACAGACGCGGATGTATGTACGTAGATCTATGTAGACTCCTTACGTAGTTTTAAGTATCAACATCTAGATATAAAGTGACATTTATTACTTTCAGCGCTTAAATGTTTCGTTTAGGTTTTATTTCTACTCTCAAACTGCCCACGAACTTTGACAGGACGGGACGCAATGTAGCTGAAAGGTTTTCTTTTATTTCAATGTTCATTACCTTTTATTTGAATTTTATTTTCCACATGACTTACCTACTCGGTTTATTTTTGTTTAAAAATACTTACACGCTTAAATGCTTTATCAAAAATCGAATTATTTGTTCCCTAACATTCTACTTGCGACTCAAACAGGTGTTCTTTTATTCTAAAATATTTATTTAATAACTTTTATGAATTATGTTATTAATAATTTACTGAATAACATATGTAAATTGAAGTAAAAGACAGCAAACATCGTACATACCTAATCACTTTAAAACAACCGCATACACACAATCGATATACACCTTTGTTTTGATTTCGTCGCCCTCTTTCATTTGCCAAATTTCAGTGACTTACACATAGGGGAATTAAGTTTTATATCACATCACATATAGTTTAATATTTAGAATATCGTTTAAAATCATCATTTTGTTGTATGATAATAGTAATGATTGATGTTTATGTGAGTAGGCCGTGTTACAGGTTATGTTTAGTGCGTGGGAGGGCCGCGCGCGGCGCTTTCGGCGGCCGGCGATGGGCGACTGAGTGCGCGCTGCGAGGGCGGGCGGCCCGCCGTACGAACGCGAGCGGTGCCCACACCTCGCCAGAAAAATACGTTCCGTCTCCTTCCTAAATAATTTCGGCCCTTCAGTGTGGGCAAGATGTCGATAGGATTTGCATTGAGAATCAAATGTTTATTCAGTATGTTTAATCGCATAAGAACTCGAATTACGGTTTTCTTATAAGTATTAGGAAACTGATTTGAAAAACAGTTTTACTAAAACCTAGTGTGATAACTTAGTGGTGGAGGAATCAGTAAAACTCAATATTTATACTAAATATAGTCAGATGGGAAGATAGTAGTAGTATATACTATTGTTAAGATTTGCAAAGTTTAAAAATCATATCATACGGTCGGAAGCAAAAACCTGTTTCAATTAAGCCCGACTTAAATGAATGACATAGCAAGTGGGTAGTGAGTCCCTATAGCCCCAATTATATGAACATTGCTTTAAAAAAATATCCATATTCCTGTATCAAACATTGTAGATAAATTTCGGATAAATATTTTTTGCAAACGCTCCTATCGTTCACGTCAAACGATACTGAAGTTAGAAAGCTTTTACGTGATCGTCGTTTTTAGGCTCTCCGCGCGGATTTTGCTTGTAAACTGCTTCATATATCTATGTGTATATCGATGAAGGTAAATAAGTAAATAATGGGTTTGTCTTTGAACACAGACACAAACAAATATAGGTGGGTAGGTAAGGCTGGCTTTTATGTTGTGAAAGTTAAATAGGGTATTAAGTCGATTTACGGAAAGAGACTAGAGTATTATGTCAGTTCTTTTCAGCTGTTTCTCGATGCCTACCTACTCACGCCGGTTTATACGTTAAGCACATTTTTAGGAAAAATACATGACCACTTACAAAAAACTTACCTAATTAAGAACATAAATTGTTTACAAATACTACCCGATGGCGACGACCTGGCTGAGAGCCAGCTTCCCAGTTGGTACCAAGTTGAAAGTCGTATAATTTTATTAAGTTTAACCCACCATAATCATGCCATATGTGGTGTTAGTTGTTGTGAGTTTAACGTAATGTGTTGGTACTATTATTTCTTTTAGTTAACTTAAAACACTGCTAAAGTCTTCAGTATATCAACTAATTTAAGGCGTTGCACAAGTAGACACATTTTGTAACTGATACGGGCTACCACGTGGATGTTGTATCCGGTGACGACAAGCGGACTTGTTTTGCCACTGGACACTGGTTGCAATTAGGTGTGTGTTTTAAGAAAATACCCACGGATTGTTCGGAAAACAAGCACGGAATCTGTGCTGTACATTTGTAATCGTACAATTCATCAATCGAAAACTTATTATGTTGTCTGTGTCTTCACTACAAACTTTTCAGTATTTTGTTGGTAACACCGACCACTTTTGTAATCGGTGATCAGTGTGTGTCGAGTGGAAGCAAAAGGAAACTGCAGTGGCTGCATCTGAGTATGAGTGAGATGATTTTGTACTAATTATGTTTTTGTTAAACAACTGCCTTCCAGAATATTTACTGCTGGTGGCCAGTTGTTTGCGTAAAACACAAGACACTAAAGTGTCTTCGTTTGCACGGCGCCTTATTAGTATCATAAATGCATACCGTTACGTTATCCATGATTGAACAAAACGTAGAAGGCAACGTCAATAAAATGAAAAGAGTGTTATAAAATAAAACTGATAAATATTTGTCTGAAAACAACACAATTATACGTATATTTACTCACTGGAATAGAGCCACTGTGCTTAAAAGTAAGACACACTTTATGGATGGTTTATATACAATTTATCATTGTTTAAAATGGAAAAAGACCCGCATTAAAAATGATGTAATAGGTATGTTTCGCATTACATAATTTGGAAGTACATGTCTACTCACATAAAATCGTACACGAGCACTTATTAATCTTTATATGCTTCATAAAAACCTAATCATTGGCTTTCTTAAGTGTTCCGTTTAATTATGCAATACGTACCACTGAGTCAACATAGCGTTCATAAATAATGCTGATAGAGGATTTTGGAATCAAAATTTTTATTATGACCACATTTCTTTATTCGAATACAATAGTTAGTGAAGCAAAACATCGACTCAAAAATAAAGAGTTTGGACCAAAAATTGTTGGAGGAGAAGCAGTGGAGCTGGAAAAATATCCTTTTGCAGTACAGTTCTTTAACTTGGGAGCGCTATGTGGTGGTGTTATTTTGAATAGCTGGTCTGTATTGACATCGGCGCACTGTTTAGAAAGTAATCAAGATATGGACGAAATGATAGTACAAGTTGGTAAGTGAAACACAAGTAATATTAGAGATGTTTTATTTATGTAGTGTTATTGTATGCATGGATAAGTTGTCAGTAGGTAGATACTAGCTTTTGCCTGCGACTTCGTCCACGTGCCTATGTCCTTTCTTGGGATTCAAGCTTAGTCTATACCAATTTTTCATCAAAATCGGTACAGTAGTTTAGCCGTGTAAGCGTCACTTTTGAATTTATAATATTAAAGTATGGATTTTTGACTTCTTCCTGCATCTTGAGGAAGATACCACACACACACCAGGTACCACATGACATAGAACAGTAGTTTGTTATACGATGGCGAGGCGATACGTGTTCTAAGAGTGAACACGGAACAATCAGAATTCTTAGCCACAAATTTCGTAAAGGTTTCCGTCCCAGCTTAATGCGAACCCAGTATTAGTATGGCACCTACCTACTAATTGAAATTCAACCTAACCCGACGGGTATAATACTCATGATTTATTACCCCTGACGCAAACGTTAAGGGACGGTAAGATACCAACGAACTTTAACTTAAATTGCCTGTTTACTGTAACTTGGAAACCACTACAACGATTCTCTTTGATAAGGGCTTGTTTATGGCTCAAAGATAGCATGGCCAAGAGTAATACAGAGATCATAAACATGTTACGACAAAAATAATGTGTATCAATGACATGCCATTTTACGAACTAGGTTACAGATACCCTGATAACACACTATTTGAAATTATCGTTTTATATCACTTTTAGCAAATCTAGTCGCGATGTCAACTCTGCAACAATAAATTAAAAAAAAGTCGGTAAATTAGAAGTATATTGACAGATGAGATTGGGTGCGTTCATTTTTTAAAAGCTAGTAGAATTGCCCTTCTGATATAATATTTTAGAGTAACGTTATCGAAAAACAAATCACAGTAAACTTCAAAATAGCCTGTCATGGAAATTCTAAAACTTTCAAAGATTTCAATTGTTAGATGTGCCACGGTAAATGATGGTTACTTTATGTTTCGTTTTGTATGAAAAGGTCACTAGAAATTGAATAACATGCTTGAGCTCCCGGCTTTTAGTATTGATATTTTCTGCCCTACATTTATGTACGGAAAAAACGTGATAACTTCCTAGCAACGTGATTTAAAAATGTTCAAGGCTAAATGCACCCCACACTAGATTGTGTCGCAGTTCTCTCGTTTTTAAGCCGACGCGTAACAACGCATATTATCATGTGATATTTACAAAGCATTTTTACCACAATTCAGAATGACAAGAGAATTATAGCATCACAATCGTTTAGTGATTTAAGTTATTTATGATCCAAACTAAGATACTATACCTACTTACATTGTAGATAGTATATATTTTTTTGTTTTAACACTAAATTCCACAGGCTCAAAATACATTTACGACTTCAGCGCTAAGAAGCACTCACTTAGATCGTTTGTAATGCATGAAAACTACAACAAGAAGATTCCATTCGAGAACGATATTGCCATTTTATTTGTTAATGAACAGATACAGTTCAACCAATTTGCTAAGAAATCAGTACTCGTCAATCACAAGAAATGGATGAACCCGAAGGAGAAGCGTTTTATTGTCACCGGCTGGGGCTGGCTAAAGGTAACTTAAACACTTATGTTTCAATGAAAACATCATAGTATATTTACGGTTGTTCGTTCTATTGTTAAGTAGCAAAACAAAAAACAGGCGTTGTAATCATTAAAGTCGTAATGTTATGAGTGAAATACCTTTTTGTCTGGTACTTCAAAAAAGGCCCAGTATTGAAGCTTCATCTTAGCTACATATATTATTCCTCTAGCCATTCTCAAAATTGCAGCCATGCTAAAATGACGTAACTCAGTTTTTATGCATCTAATAGAAGTAATAGAATAATTAATTAATGAAGTTAAAAACACGACGTGGAATATTGTTTGCTAGTGCACTTTATGTACTTACGTATAACTCTTAGGTCCTCCGCAGTAAAAACTTTTCCATAAAAGTAACTTTTACATAGTAACTGAATAACACTGAACAAACTACCTAGGCGCTTGGTAGCGAAAAGTGTAAGCAGAACTTTGATGCCTAGACTTGAAACTTTCAATGAGAAGGGATTATTACTAGAGACAGCCAGCTCTGCTACATTATTTTTTGAAGGCAAAAAGAATGCGCTCCAAATACTACAGATACCAACCCTCGCTGTTGGTGGTTAGCGAAACTAAATCTTAGTCAGATGAATTATATATTTTTTGCATTTGAATCCTCAAGTGTGTAATACAACAGTACAATGTTGTGTAAATGTGCTTGAGATGAGCTGTCATTCCACCATGCTAGGGATTGATAGCACATCTCAAGCCTCATTTTACGTGAATTCATTCAAGGAAGATTTTTACAAAATACAATAAATATTGGGTAAGCTAACCCAAAAATGTCTGTAAATTATTCTCTATCTTAGACATAAACATATTAATGTTTCAGTACGGTGGTTCCTTATCTGACATGAGTCTAATGATGGCCTACCTGACGTACGTGCCGGTCAAGAAGTGCAGCCAGCTGCATAACATAACACTGTCGGATGACATGTTCTGTCTGTATGGGGACGGCGAGCGGGATACGTGCAGGGGGGATTCCGGCGGTGGAGTGCTTTGGAACGGGTATGTGCCGCTTATTTTAACTAACACGTTTTAGTATTTTGTTTCGTATGTTTTTAATGAACCTTATTCTGTCAAAACAAAAGCTGTCTCTAATTTTTTTTTATGTAACGAGCCATCCAATAGTTTTCTTAATTGCGTAACCAATTCATTATTCCAAAAAAGTTATACTACTATCCAGCAATAAAAGAGTACAATGAAGGTCCCGAACTTTTACTTAGATTTAAAATTAATCAACGTTTAATACCCCACGTCTTAAATGCTGATTAATTTGAACTCTATTCTTTTATTTAATTATTATTATCTTATATTAGTTCATTTTATCTATACCTATATATTGGGTCACTGACCTTCTGGGAACATAGACGTGTCATTTACTACTTTAGGCATAAGTAGCATTGCTTGCTAAGCGCTTGGCGACGGTGTCGTCTAGCCTCAGTGAAGTTCCTCCCCCTGTGTAGCCTGGGGGTGTCTAGACTAGACAAGCAAGCCCTTCTGCCGTAAGTTACGCTGTCTGCCCGTGTACCTCTATCTTACATAATGTGGTTATCTCATACGTAATCGTTATATTGCATTCTAATTGATATGATTGTGCCGATACGCATGGCTATTCGTAAACGTATGCTCTCACTTGGGACTAATTATCTCTTAACTCCTTCAGCTATTTCAAATTTTGAATTGTGTTTGTTTAACTGCCTCGTGGGTCTAATGGTCGCAAAACCTCGACTGCTGAGCATGAGGTGTTGAGTTCGATTCCCATGTCGCGCAAAGTGTTATTGGGTATTTTTTTCATTAAAGAATTTCTCTGCAGCGTCGGTGTCTGGATTGGCTCCCTATTCATAGGACTTAAGCATAACTAGCGAAATGTAGGTGTAGGTACTAATGGGTACACCTCTGCCTAACCCTTCGGGGATTACAGGCATAATAACGTGCACAACTTGTTACATTGTTCTCACATTGTGCCCGTAGATTCAACATGAATGATGTAACTTAATTTTGTAATACTTTATTGATTTTAAAAGGGTTTTCGTGAAGTTTCTTGGCTCTTCTGCAATTGTAAAGTACCTGTAAATTGTTTATTTGAAAGAAATTATGAGATTTTATTTACAGGATGTTGGTTGGCCTGACATCGCATGGCGACGGATGCGCAAAGAAAGGTAAACCAAGCGTGTACACAAACCTATGGTATCTAAGACGCTGGATAGAGAAACAAGTGGACAAGTTCATAGATAGTTACTGCAAACAAGAGCATAAGTAGGTATGTTCGAGTAAAGTGTTAAAATGAACAACACAATGTATTATCAAGATTTATTTGAGGCGTCAGAGTCGTCACTGTTCTCTCCAGAATCTGACGAATCTGTTCTCGGTATGCAGTATTTTTCTAAAAATCTTTTGGTGTTGAGTTGAATCCATCTGATAACAAAGTAAATTATGAAGATAAAAAATGATACCTGTAAAAACATCAGCTCGAAAATAAATTGTCTTTTCTTATTTGCGAATGTTTTTAATCACCTGTCGTAGAGATAAGGTGTTATGAGACTTTTCAGATAAAACTGAAAAATGTGTTGACAGGAACTTCATGTATCGGGTACCAATATTGGAGCATCTGATTATTTCAATTTAAATAGCACGTACTAACATGTTGAGGTTACTGGCTTAATGACCATCACGGCATCAGGAAATGATCTTACCTGATATGCACCTATGCAACCCCGTTTAAATGTTAAGAAAATAGGTATCTACAAGAACCGACAGGCAATTTAACAGAAAAATTTATGTATACTTACCTATTGTAATAACAACCACTCACATAACTTTTAGTAACTTTTGTTAATAGTACAGCTTTTTTTGAATAGCTACTTAATTTTGGTGGCATTCCTTGGTCCATTTGCGGGCCAGTACAACCACCCAAATTGCTAGGCCAAAGGCAACCATACGAATTCATTAAGTAAGGGAATCTCCGTCCAAATGCCTGGTAGACTTAAGCAAAAATGTTAATAAAGAAAAACAAATATCACACAAACCTGTGAAAGTAGGAGACATTAGAGAATATGGCGACGTGTGGGTTCTCACCGCTCGTGCCTCCGTAGGACAGGATCCCGACGAGTAGCTGTCTATTATACACGGCCGGGCCTCCGCTGTCACTCAAACGACGCTCCTGGGATTACTGCAGCGGTTAGAGTTCTACACACGTGTGATATGTACCTAGCTATATGAATTTTCGAGAATTTGGCACGTGAATATCTGTCTAATCGGTGTGGGACCTTTTGTGAGAAATGCGGACGTGTACCTATGTTTGGTTAGGAATGCTGTTTTATATATTTCATTTGAATTCTTCTTTCACTTACTGCCACCTACATTGTATTTTTTATGCAATGTGAATGAGTGAGTTTTGTATCGAGTAATCTCATCTAAGTATAGCCATATCAATTAGGATGTAAAGCCGCGAGTAGTAATAAGGATTTAAAGAGGCGAATGAGAGTTTATTTTAGTGCATGTTAAAACCTCCTTAAATGCATTTTAAACTATCTGTTAATCCGGTATATATCGAGTAACGGAAATAGGTAGTATTCAATTGTAGAACGCGATATAAATTCATCTCCTTCATCCTAGTAATTGTCATCTTGGCCAAAAGCCAAGTTCCGCTTACGAAGGAACTGCTCGAGCACTTGGCAAATGGCAAATGTTTCACTCTTATTTTTTATTTTATCCTTGAAGTAGCATATTCACTGTCACGCTCAGATACAATCCAGAAAGTTCAAAGTTGTCAAAAATCGACTGAAAACACTGTTTTCACACCTGACAATGTTTTGTTTACTTGTTTTCAAGTGTGTGCTCATTGTCCATCAGCTGTATAAGTGTGTTCACAGTACAGGGCACGAACGTTGTTTTTTATTTATTATTGGATGGCAAACAAGCCCACGATGCACACTCGAGCATGGTAATTGGTCCTTAGGGATACTATAAGAACGGTTTGATAAAGGTTTACAAGCCGATACTCACTCACCGATATATGTCATATCGTTTACGTGATACTTACCGGTGCATATCTTGCACAAAAATTGGATGGTGTAATCAGGCTTCGATAGGCTTCAACACATTCCTCTTTGTCAACGACCAACATTTCGGTCCATATCAGCTGGTTCACGTAGCTTTGAGGCAAGTTCTGTAATTAGGAGATATTTAGAAACTACATTAATGAAAACTTTCCTTTTTGACATTTAACTTCTGCTAGAGGTACATACATTACACACATACATTTAAAGATGTTTAGATATACTGCAAATATAGCAACAGTATAGCAGCATTAGTTTATTGTACCGTAGTTATCTATCTCCTATCTCCCGGGAAATCCTATTCGGGATAGATTAGTAAAGTTTATTTAATTTGTGTCAGTTACATAATCATAATAATATATTAATGCGAGAGCTGCCCGTTAGTTGAGTGTGTAATACATATTTGATTCCATGATTCTTTTACGATTCATCGTAATGCTATACAATATAATGGACTAAGATCATATAAACAAAGTGTAAAAACACGCCATCTGTCAAAACGTGGCTACATTAGTTGGTAAAAGCTGTTTGTATTATTACTTAGAGACTTTAGTGAGATATAAAGTATGTGGTTAGTAAATGTAGCTGCCGCATCGTAGTGTCGCCCGTGTCGATTTAATTTACAGAGTAGAAGACAGATGGCGCTTGCTACGATAAATGTAGCAAAGAGGAAAATTGTTTACATCGACTTATTAAATGGAGTTAAAAATATTCTTAACGAACCCAAAAGTTTATTAATTACTTTATTAATATCACAGCAGTCATTATTTGTTCAAGAACATATGAGGAGTTGTGGTTACCGAGATAATGAAAGACAAAGTTTTAACCGTTTTTTACGTATTTTTATGAAAACAAGTTATAAATAACATAAAACTTATTCTTGAACGACCCCGTACTAATACATACAACCAAGAGCAAAAAAAAAAAATTGTTACCCAACAATAAGTTTTGGTAAATATTATATAGTTTGATGAACAGTATGCATAGGTAACCCGTAACGGCTATGTGATGTGTCTTTGTACCTACTTCCTGTATCGTAACTCCTTCACAAAAAGGTTAGCCCCTTTTATTGCTGAATCCCCTGACTTCCCCCCAAAAACGGTACTTTCTGGTGGTACAATATTCATGTAAAAGATACGTGGGACAACGTTACCCTTACCTACCGTGCTTCCAAAACCTGAGACTTCGATTGAGACGCCGGATCGTAAGACCACTTCGGGATCTACAAGAATCGCCTTTTTCACGTACTGGTTGAATCTCGCGTGATCCTGTCAAGTAAATAGAACAGAGTAGGTAAGTATAAAATAAAGCTTAAGTGGTGTAGGGTTAAGGGCTAGTTTCACCACCTTCAGACACATGTCAATTAAATGACATAAACATAAACTCACGCCTTTTTCCCATTGGGGCAGTCAGAAACTACAGAACGCCACCTGCTACGATCCTTACATACTCCTTTCGCCTCAATTAAATTATTTGGCCAAAAATTTCATTCAAATTCTGTGTGATTTTATTGGTGATTATTATCTATTCAGAGGGAAAAATATGCAACACAGCCCTAAGCTGTATTTCTTCGTATAAATAAATAGTAAAATATCACTCCGTCTCCGGTATTAGGATTAGGAGTGCCAGTACAGGTAATTCATTTTCATGATTAAGAGGGTGTTTAATATTGTCAGTTGGCACGACTCACTAGTGTCGGTTTAAAATTGGCATGCGATAAGCGACTTGACTGACTGTATGTGGCGCACCCAGTCTGCAGGGCAATCCGTCTAATAATATAAGGGTACTGTTGACCTCTTGTCATGCCAATTTTTCAAGGACTTTAATTTTTTATTAGCGGTGCAATTTTGTTTACTTTTTGCAAAAATGACATTAAGAGTAAGAGTACCTAAGCTTAAGAACAAAAGATAATTAATTATCTCATTACGCGGGCTTTGAGTAATTAATCCATTCTTACTAAAACATATTGTTACTAAACATAAGTCTTTTTAAAATTGTTAGGCAAGTTATGCTTCCAAAAAGATTAATATTTATATAGACGCCAACCAATTATACCTACAACAAAGGATTATACAAAAAAAAGGTATAGCAATGTAATAAAAACAGCTGTGATATATTCTGTTCATTAATGAAATGCATTTCATTCCCTTCTCTAGTGTTGAAATGGTTATTGCGGTCGTAAAGTTAAAGTCAGGGGCAAGGACCTCTGAAATAAGTTACCTGCGCATTTCTGATATTGCAACAAGCATCGAACTGTTCACTTTATTGTTTCAATTTTAACGTACATTTCATCAAGCAGATATAACATGTAGGTACCTATGTTTTCTTCTCTGCTTTATTCCTTTCTTGTATTTGTGCTTACACCTATTTCAAGTTATTTCGGAATTTACGGACCTATCACTAAGTAGACTGACGTTACAGACAATTGATTTCATGATCTCGAACGCAGATGCTCGCATTATTTTATATAAGATAATCACTCCACTCCGTCCGTCCTTTTGTAGGAGAAGGCCTTTGCTTTGCAGACACCGGTATATTATCTAAACCGACTTAGAATGTAATGACACGGCAGAATATTTATTTCATACCGTAAGTATTATAAAATACAACTATAGTAATATTCAAGGTTTAGGTAATTGGAGAAACTGAAGACCCCAAAGCAGGTCATTGTATGCATCACTATGACCACCTTTTACTATGGGGGCAAACCCTGAACTACTGATCCACATATTTTGTTAAGCTAGCTGAACATGAACGTTTTAAATCGGCGGATATTTTTTATTTATACATATTTATTTAATATTACTTCTCTTATGTCAAGAGATGGCTTGACGCATAGCTGTCTCCTTAATTTTACTATTTACTGTTATATGATAATTATATACGTAAGTATATCTACATCCTCAATCTGAAGCTGTAAACAGGTACATGATATTATCTTTCAATTTGATTTAATCCCTTAAGAGCCACTTACGATTCCCTCGGGAATACTGAAATGGGGAGGACGTATTCTAAGCCCAAAGACACGTAACGAGAAGCCGATACATGAAACACTTTATATTGTACCTTTAGCTACATAAATACATGGAATTTATTAGGCCTAGTTACTGCTCTTTAATGTGTTATATCTTTAGGTGTCTGAAATGTCATGTTTTGCTACGCCGCTACGCGCTACGTTAGGCTTCGTAGCTATAGGCGCCAAAATAAACTTTAATCAAACAAAATAAAGAACTTTAAATTTCTGAAACTGTATCATCAATACATATAACATTACAGTAGGTATCGTGTTCTTATGCGATAGAAAAAGCGAATTATGCTACTTACTTGTTTTTATATTTTTAGAAATGGACCATTTAAAAGTTCATCTGTATTTTTATTAAACCTAAAGGACTCATTCACTCATTCGTTCTATGACTAAACGAACGAAATCTCGAAAAGTACTTAATCTATGAAGCTAAAATTTGGCAGGTAGGTAGGTTATAAGAAGGAAACATCAGCTAAGAACGGATTTCGCGACAGTGCCGATTTAAGAGGGTCTTTGACTTCCACGCGGATAAAGTCGCAGGCTAAAGGTAGTATTTTATAACATCAAACGAGTTGTCACTGTCTCAAGAGATGTTTTCATTCCCAATGAATTTTCTTATTTATTTACACTATTACTACCAGCTATTACTACGTTCATAATAATAATGAAATACTGATAAAATTGTATGATAGCACGGTCAACAAAAAAGATAAATAATATGGTCGTCCGATTTCTTGAAAAACGATAGATATCTTTGATTGAAACTTAATTTAATTAATAAACTGTTAATTAACTATCTTCTTTTTAATTTGAAAACATCCACCGGTTTGTAAGAAAACTTCAACTATATCTGACGACTCTATTTATTTATCTCTGTTGTTGACTGTACATAATTCAGTTGTCCAGTCTCATGTCAGCAGTTGAGATCAATGACACAAGCTGGCGCGACTTCTCGCGACGGAATAAATGAAATTGGCTTTCAGTAATTGAGGAGATGACAACATCTCCTACAAATTCTATTGGTATATCTCCGAACATACTCGTATGACTTGTAACGTGCAACCGTGAAAATACATTATCATCGTCGCCCCCAACACTCAGACGTGTTGTAATTAAATTTAGTGCGGATGAGGGGATGACTGGATGAGTGGATGAACCCTACCTTCAGCACTAACATGGCGATGTCGTTATCTATGCGGCTCATGTATTTGTAGTACTCGTGTATTTTTATGTCCACGACTGGTATTATTTGTCTGAAAAAAGAAATTGTTAGTTAGAAGTTTTTTGTCTGTGAAATATTTATTCATTAAATATTTTATTAATCTACAAGTATATTTATAAAAATCTCGTATCATGGTGTTTGTGGTCGCGCTCCTCGGACGAGTGAGAGGTAGGTCGTAAAGTATATTTTATACCGCTAGGTGATAGAGATCAACTTTAAAGCGGGCGAAGTCAGGAGTAGAAGCTAGTGACATAATATATAACCTTGTATTTTACTAGCACGTTTGTGATGTATAATAATATTTTTCATGAGTGAGTTTACCCAATAAAAGGTAGGTAGGTAGGCCTATAGTCATACATAGCTATAGTATAATTATTACACTTTTGATGTAATACATATAATATAAGACGTCAAAAATGAATACCTACTTAATTGTAACGTTACAATGAGCAAGAATAATTGATACTTTAAGACTTTAAATTCAAACTGTTTATTATTTTAGCATTTGTGTTTTATAAAATTAAACGGGGATGTCAGTTGTTGACTCTTAAAATTAGAAGCCATTCATTAAAATCTTAGTGCAGCGCTCCGGCGGCAAGCTAGTTATAAATAATGTCTTTTATACTAAGAGTAATACTCTTTGCTCCCTAAGCTATTACGTTAAAGATCACAGCGTCGGAGCTTCATCCATAGACATTATATTTATATAAATCTTGATTACTTTATTATAAGGAAAAGGCATTAAAAACCAGCAAGAAAATTAGTCATCCTATTCAAAAAATATCTGTACATGTGGGAACAAATTACCGTAAGTATATAATTAAAATTCATTAAACAGAAATCCAAAATATATGTCTGGATGGCCTAGTTATTAAGGTCCAGCCTCTTGAACATGAGGACGCAACCTCATGTTCAAGAGGCTGGTTCGGTACCAGGCAAGTGTCAAGGAATTAGAAGTAGAATTTTTCAATTCTGTCTTGGACATCACTGACACCGGTGAAGGAAAACATCGTGAGGAAACCTGGACTTATAATTGAACTAATTTGATCAATGCTCTTACCTCCTCTATATGAGGTAGTAAGAGGCTTGTAATATTTTTATTATATTGTAACGAAAATCCGACAAAATGCTCACCCAACGCCAGCAATAGTGTCAGCACCAATTTTGATAATGGGTCTTTTTAGTTTATCAGTTAGCAAGCAACTAGCAGCCGTGATAACAATTTTACTCCTGACCAGGGTCCCAGAACAGTACAAGCCGTTATAAACTATCAGCACGTGGAACGGTACATCCAGTATAGTAGCTCGGTACTTGTGATAAGCGTGTTTCGTCCCGTACGAATATGTAGGCAGCTCGCCCTTCGGAAGGTATCGATACGAAGCGGCGAGGTGTAAAGTATTCAGTAGCCATGTCAGATGTAATCTGGGAAATAAATGGAATAATGACAAGGTTATTTCTGATTCGTGAGGGCGAATGAGATTACTTCCTCTTCCCTCATATCTATACTTAATATTAAAAAGCTAAAGAGTATATCATCACGCTACGACCCACGGGAGTAGTAATTAAAGCCGCGGGGTAGTACTAGTGCTTCTTATCTATTAAATATGAATCAACCTATGAGACAGACGTAATAAAAACGTCATTTAAAATTAAACATATATTACTTCTTAACTCGCTCTGAATTAAATAATTGCTTGTAAACGTTACTTATTATTGGGACCATAAATGCGAGTAATCTATGTGTGGAAGAAATTGGCGGAGTTTGCATTCCTACTCTCATTGTATACTCAAGTCACGTAGAAAGTAGTCAACTGATTTAGGCGAGTATTCTAGAAAGTGACTCCAAGTTCGAAACGATAGCTATTCAATTAAGACATACAAAATAAGTCCACACTAATTACATTCGACTTATAAGTCGATCTAAGTAAGTAGGTAAGTACCTACATAACTACCCGTGCCTATGTTAATAAAAGACAATTAGCTAAGCCATTACTTACGTCAATGCGCGTAGTTACGAAACACTTAATGATAAAAACATCACTTTATATAGTCATGTCACTCTTTATATAATATTTATTTATTTAAAATAGGTAGGTACCCCTCCAAAAAAAGCGTTTTCAACAGATTTATTCTCATAGAGCTCTCTTTTCCTAGTGATATTTTAAGTAATTTAAAATTCCAATCGTGGACTCAGCCAAGCAAACACTGTCCCGCGAAGACGGAAATTCTGTAAGTACTCACTCAATCATCTCGCTTCAGTGCGAATAGTATGAAAGTTAATTCGAAACCGGCCGCGGGTCCTGCATAATGGAAAATATTTTCAAGAGCAACGCTTGTTAGCGTCGAGACTTTAAACTCAAGTAACAAAGCGGGAACAACAATAAACAGAGAGAGAATGGTAACAAACCGATAAAGCGAACTCGTATTTGTGAGTAAAATTCCCAATCATAGTTCGTCGAGCCGAATAGCCGATACCGAGTTATTACTGCTTTCGTAAAAACATCGAATGAATTGCACATAAAATTATATACGCCGTTCTGAAATGTTTGTTCATCAGGTATTATTTACAATAAAAATATAAAGTTATTTCTGTTATGTTTTTATGTACGTGTCAACGGTGCCTCTGCATCCAAACATTCTTTTTATAATAGGTTCGATTCGGGGTGGAAGTACTCAGTTACTGGGTTGTGGAGGTCAGATAGGCAGTCGCTCCATGTAAAATACTGGTATTCAGCTGCATCCGGTTAGACTAGAAGCCGACCCCGACATAGTTGGAAAAAGGCTAGGCAGATGATGACAATTCGAGGTGGAAGTTTAAATTCGTTACATCGAACAACAGAACTCCAAGTTTTCACATAAACAGACACCCTCCTGGTAACAAATATCTTTATTAGCATTCCATCCAACACGACATTATATCAATACATATTCGATTATTACATTCGAAACTTATTGTTCGCAGAATATTTTCTAAAGGAGAACGAGTTTGAGAAAAGGACAATAAAACACTTGGCGGACTGCCTGCTACATTATGGTCTATTTGCATGGTTGTCACGTGCTGAAGAAACTCAAACAGATTCACAAGGACATGCGTTCGGTGCGGGAACTGCCTCATTTTCGTCAACTCCACTCTTTACCTCATTTATCTGTACTGTGCAATGCGCTGATTCAGGAAGTAAGCCTGTATGTTGAGGAAACTCTGCGGATATCGCTCGTGGGTTATCAGGAATGAACAATTTACTCGGAAGCGAATTGTTACTTTTTGACGTTGATACATCAATCTGTTTTTTTTTTTATGGCGAAACCTTTTTTTTGTCTTCTAATTTCCAAAACGGATGAACTGATGATGAACACATCGAATGGCAGATAGTTGGTGTAGCTGTTGTTATAAGGAGTAGCTTAGGCTTTTATTCCAGAAAAAGAATTAGGCATCCGCAGAAATAAAAGAATACCCAGTAAATGCCCGTGGTCGAAGTCACGGGCATAAACTAGTTAGTTAGTAAACCATAATAATATCTATAGCAATTTCCTTTCTTTACCAAATTATTTTCACGCAATATACCAGGCTTGTAAATCGAAACTGTTTTGGAAGCCATGCTGGTTTTAGAGGCACACAATAGAAAGCAATATTCATGTATCTTACGTAACGTCTTAAGAGGCAGAAGCCATGGAACTATACCATCAATCTGTTGTGTTAGAAGATTGCCAACTAAGCCGAGCAGCACCATAATAATGCGTCTTGCGCAGAAGCCTACAGGGGTAACAAACTGTAGGCACATCACATTTATCCAGCCTTCCCAACTTTGTAGATTATTTATACTAAGATTTATTTTCACAACACTCGAAAAATATTTGTTTAAGAAATATTTTCTACTTTTTTGATAAATATTTCGTAGTTCTCAATTGTTATTAAATTTGTTTCACGTTGGCGTGTAGGTGTTCTGTTTGTACATACAAGAGACGAGGATTAATTGAAAAAGTTCACGTGCAGTTACACTGCTGATGTTTTATTCACGAGTTTTGTTAGAATTTTCATTTGATTTTTAAACAAATTACTGTAGGTACGCTTTTATTGTTTAGCATATTCACAACTCTAAATTACTTTTGAGTTTTTGTTTTTGTCTACTCCGTGCGTTTCTGAATTGAGCTTAGTTTAAAATTATCTTTTACTTATCTAGCAATAACAGTCCAAAAACCTCAAAACTTTGCTTTAAATTAATCAGCGTTGAATATCATTACAGTTACTTCGAAAAATGGAAGAAATTATAACGTGGGTTGGTTCGTTTTGTCAGAATTAACCGCAACTATGAAGGCAGAAGTGCGATTCTAAAAGAGGCAAATAGGTAGGATAATTTGCAAAGTTTTTTATTCTTATTTTCAAATAACGTTCGTGACCAAATAGAATCTAACCCTCAACAGTACATGGCTAATCTTATGTGTGCCCTAAAATATGTGCTGAATATTCACCTATGGAACCAGGTTTCTGTCAAGGCGTTTAAAACGACAACAACTGTACATAAAATAACTTCTGGCTCTATGATAGGATCTTGTATAAGGTACTAGCTTTTGCTCACGACTTCGTCCGCGTAAATGTCGGTTATCGCGGACGCAGATGCAGAGGTAGAATAAAAACTAAGTACCTAGTCTATATCCGTTTAATGAAACATTTCATGAAAATCGGTTCAGTAGTGGTGTAGTCGTGAGAGTGTAACAGACAGACGAAAGAGTTACTTTTACATCTACACTTATATTATAAAGAGGAAAAATTTGCATTTTTGTTTGTTTGTAAAGAAAAAACTACTGGTCCGATTTTAAAAATTCTTTCACCATTAGAAAGCTACTTTATCTGCAAGTAACTTAGACTATTTTGGCTTTAGTAACATAGAAGCTAGTTGATAATATTAGTATGGATTGCATTGGACGAAAATTGCCAGCTCAGTTCATTCCTTTAGATCAAAGTTACAAAAAAAAAAAACAGTATTACACTTTATTATAATTAACACGACAATTTTCAACAAAGGTTTCATTTTGTATTTTCATTTTAATACTTCAACACTTTACTGAACAGTTTTTTTTTAATTGGAAGTCGGGCGTCATCCTTCCAAGTTTGTTTTAAATCTTAAAAAAGGCAAAGCGCAAACTTTTGAAATTAACCTTCCGCCACGCGAACGGTTTGTTAAGCCTTCTACCTACTACTAAGTACTTATATACCTTAAATCCGACGATCAAACAACCCTCAAATTAAATTATTGAGTTTCCTTTAAAGAATTTATAAAAAACTTTTTGAAATATTATTAATTTTCTTGTTTTAATCTTCTCAAACCAGTAGCCAACATTGAATTTATTTGTAATTACTCGGTTCGAGACTTTATTATTTTGAAACAAATTACGCAAGCATAATTTGATAACTTTTTGATGATTTACTTATAATTTATGGTCAACTTGTTTGATGTGTTAATTAAGCTAAGTAACATGGGTTTATTGCTTGTTTATGGATAACATGGAAGGTCCAGTGTTGTATACCTACACGCTTGTAAGTACAGCCCATACGATAGTTGTTGATGGGTCGTGAGATAGTTTTATGACGGCTATAAACTTATGCGTAAGCACACTAGTTAAACATCAACTGTTATGTATACAAACTTTAGCAAAATATACAATATATCACCATAATTTCTCCGACAATGATCAATAACGTTTGGTTTTATTTGTTATGCAAAAACAAACCATTATCCTCATCCGCGCGACTCAATAAGTCGTTCCAGAATATGGCAATGTAGGGATATCAATGAATACGCAATGTTCACCGTCCCATTTTTGTCTCGTTCAATTATTTTAATCAGAAAAGTCTCGTATTTAGAAAGATGTGATAAAATCTTTTGATTGCAGAAACTTGGACGTAGTTTACTGTAGTTATTAAACAAGGAAGGGTCTCTCTCTTTGTTTAAGCTGTATTTTATTCCGGCGAGAGACTAATGTCTTTTGAAGTAAAAGGAAAAGTATTATCTGGCGGTAATATCAAAGATTTCATTATTGATAAGTATCCTTGACCTTGTTTTACTACAAACAGACAGTCGGGTGTAAACAAAAAAGATCGATCGTTACTTCTATGTTATTGTCAAATACTTTGTTTACATAATGTACTACGAAGGTCCGAGCATAAGGCCGTATGGCGCGCGGCACGCGACTAGCGTAGTCTCGTAGCGGAGTCGTAGCTTGCGGCAGTCACGCTACGGCGAGCGGGAGCTACAGTCGGTCGCTACGCGGCGCTACGAGTGATCGCGGCCACGTAATGTTGTGGTGTTCGGTCGCGCTTTTGGCTCTGTTCGCCTCCGTCCAAGGACGTGCGGTAAGAACCACTTTTAAGCTTCTATTCTTATAACCCCATATTAAAACACTTGGCTGGTTTACTTGCGGTAGTTAGTTAAAAAGTTTAGTGGCGTAGTCATACGAGTTTAAGGTGAAGCAAATAGGTCTTTGAATTTAATAATTATCGCGGTTTTTTAGTTAACACTTACGAGTAATTTTGTTACTAATAAGGGAAAAGTAATTGATAAAAATCAATTTTAATTATCAAAAATAAATTAACAATTAAAATTTAGGCATCTGTGTACAAGGGCCGGTAACCTCGATATTACCTATTATTTAAGTTATATTTATTATACCTAACTAAAGAAAGCAAATCGTAATACTTAAAAAGCTTAATAAAATACATTTATGAAAAATATTTTCGTTTATTTTAATTTTCATATGTAGGCATTAACATATCAATTGGCAGTTCCAAAACTTTTAAACAGATTAAGGTTAACGAAACTTATTTTGATAAATTCAAAAAACTTTTAACTTCAAAACTTATTAATCCAATTACGTTGTATCACACATCATTGGCGCAGGAATGTACTCATTAAGTAAAATTAATACAACATACAATTATACATTCATCGCAGTTAACCCTCGAATGAATTCACCTCGGACTCGCATTCACCCGGGGGGTTAATTTCAGCAGGATTGCGCCACATGTGCGTCATTATGTTCGGAGGGTGCAAATAATCGTCTTAAGTACCATCTTAAACTACTAACGGCTGAATACACAAACAAGTTGGAGTCGGGTATTAGCCACAATGTTATCACGCGACCGCTTTGTGCCTAATGTTCTTGCGTCTTCTGTCATGGAGACAGTGACGCAACGATTACCTTAATGGAGGCCATTTTTTATACAAATTGAGCTATTTCGTATAACTGTTCTGTTATACTGGTCTCTTATGTATGAATATATAGAGGGAGACGTGGCAACGTTTTATATTTCTTTGAGTTTAAAAGTAAGGTTTAAGACGACACGGTTGGCACAGTGTCGCGGGTTCGATTCCCGCTCGGAACAAATATTTGTATGGCCTACAAATAGTTGTCCCGGGTCTAGCTATTTGTGTATGTAAATTTTATATGTTTTTAAACGTACCCACGATAGATACTAGAGAAAATTCCTAGTGTAAGGAGCTTTAAAAAAATAAGAATTTTAAATGTAGGTAAATAGAGTTCACAGTACGTAAATTATTTGTCATATAAATTATATTGTAAAATCGTTCACCAGCAAAGTAATAAGTTTACAAACAAAAGTAGTCAAACTTGGAAAAATATACTTAAAGTTCTATTGCAAAAGATCCTTCGAAGTTAAAAGTTAACCGAGGGTAATAAATAAATATTATTTCTTGAAGACAGACACAAACAAACAGAATTTCCACTATTGCGTAGTTATACGTTTCTTATCCGAGATACCAGAGTCACCAGATTTACGTCACTGGCTGGAATTTTGAGATTAAATAAAGGAATGTTAGTAGAAGTATGTAGTTAAGAACTTAAAATATTGAGCTTTCAAAGCTTCTGGTTAAAGTTATGGCCACAAAAAAAATCTCACAATATCGAATAATGATTTTGAAAAACATCTCATAAAACATGTATAAATAAAAACTAACTGTCACATTTGAAAGTTGGTCTGTAAAAAAAAAATCTAAACCCGATATAGCAAAAGCGGCACCACAGGGAACTATATTCCATACAATATGAACATAAAATAGAAAAATGATGTAACAACGCTGTCGTTATTACACTGTTAGCGTATAATAAGGGGCGTTATTACACGATAAATATAAAGCAATGTAGATTATTAGCTATTAACAAAAAATATTTCCAAATGCAGTTATTTTATTACACATGCCTTCATAATGACATATTTCTTTATCTATAGTTAATTTTTTAGACTTAATAAAATTTCAATCCATAGCTACACTTTTCGTATAAAACTCTTTTGTCTGATAAAAGTGAAGTGAGCACTTACATAATTAAATGTGTGTAGAACTAGTACGTAGGTACTCATAATATACTCATATAAAGCAAACATTCATGCGAGGCAAGCTTTTTTAAAAAATATTTCCTTTTCATTTTGCCGCTAGTTTGAAATGAAAGAAAAACAACGTGCATTCGCGTATCTACCAATAATATTTTTAATACTGTATAAGTACATACGTTATTGTTTGTCGCGTGATCCGAGCGCCCAATGGAAGTATACGTTTACCGCCGGAAACACGTGGCAAACTATTCAACCTGCATACAGCTGCGTATCAGCTCTGTAGTCTTCGGCTAGCCACATCCAACAAGACTTACTTATAAAAAGCAATCATAATGAAAATACTAAACTTAATGGAATCAAAGGTTGCTCAACTTAAATAGGACTGGGCAGGACATGTCTGCCGCATGTCGGACAAACGGTGGGCCCAAATAGCGCAAAACTGGTGCCCTGAAACAGGGAGTCGGGGTCGCGGCAGGCCACGAAGGAGATGGCGGGACGAACTGAATGGATTTCTCCAAAACTGGAGGGATGAGGCGCTGAATAGGGAAAGATGGGAGGAGTGGAGGGAGGCCTTTGCCCAGGAGTGGGACAGAACAGGCTAACAAAAAAAAAATGGAATCAAAAATAAAATCCGCATTGCCGTCAACTGGAAATGTATCCAAAAGACTGGCGGCATTGCCACGTTGGATGGCATTGCTTAGCCTCTAGCCAAGGTAATAGATAAAATAGCCAGCCCTTGGGTCACAGGAAGTGTCAACGAATAGTTTGGACAACTCCTAAAAAAGGCCATGGACACACTGACCACACGACCCGAGGGTTTCCACCCCAAACCTTATTTAATTAGTTAGTATGCCTATGAGATAAACTTAGTTCTTAATTAAAAGAGACTTGACAGCACGCCGCGGGAGCTGACAAGTGGGTTTAGAAATAAAATAATATGAAGCGTGATATATAAAATATCTATTAACTTAAATAGTTTCTAGCAAGTAGATTGCACCCTATGTCTTAGTCACGTCGTTGTGGTTACAGTAACAATAAAAATCTGTTTTTTTTTTTTATAAAACACGGATCTAGTTGGAGATTGCTTTTATGCAGGCTGACTTTAAATTAACTAGCAATCTTCACGAGTGACAGTACTTCTAAATATTTACAACTTTTATTTTCAGATATACTTTAAAATCTATGCAAAAAAAACGCTAGCTATTCTCTAAACATGACAGCACGCTCAAAATGTTTTGTTTTTTTTTCTATTTTCAGGATTGGTCCCATAGTCAAAGTTATTTGTATTCGAGAGTTCAATCACCCTCTGAAAAATGATCAGTAAATTAAAATTCAGCCCGTATGCTTTTATTTATTTTTATCGTATAATCATGCAGCATTCGGCTGATTTCATACAAAAGTATTTCGAAATTCTAAAAGATTACGCTAGATTAAAACAAACTTTCATATCACAGATCCAGTCGTTCTGCATAAAATTACAAGTCGGCTATATCAGGATGAAAGAGCTTATTCAGCGCTTTCTAGAAAGCGTCAGCGCTTTATTCTAACTAAGATTTAGAATTTATTCAAAGAAAACTTAGACGTATGTGTGGTATATTGTAACATATTAGTTTACGTAAATGGTAAACATTATACTGGATAATTATATTACCTAAAATTAGCCGTTATTAGTTATTTACGTGACACTTGCCTTTGTGGAAACAATGAGAAGGTCAAACAAAGATACATTGGTACATTTTAATTCGGTAATTATAGTACCTACCTAAGCATAAAGCCACTACTTACATATTATACAGCCTGAAATTGAATTCATTGGCAATTTTTCATAGAGTAAAAGTGCTCATCTTCTTCTTTATCGTGTGGGCGGTAAGCTCTTACAACCCCACACATCCTAGTGTCAGAGTTTCTAAACCCCCTTCAAGAGCCTCTGACATGGTGCTCATAAAGACCACGTTTTAATCGGACAACAATCAAATCAAATATATGGAAGAGCTTATTTCTTTTTTTATATATTTAATGGTTGGTCCCATAGAAACAGTTATTCGTATTATTATAATGAGTATTTTAAATATCTAAAAAATGGGCAGTAAATTTAAAAGTAGCAACCAAAACGTGGGTTCCCAGAATAACATTTTCCCTGTACTAGATGAGTCTCAGTCAAAGTATTTTTGCCTACACCTACAATAATAAACAGCCAAAGACTTGAGATTTATCTGCCACCCGCGCCACTTCACCCGTCAAACGCAAACCACGATTGTAAACTTGATAAAAGACAAAAGATAGAATGTCAAGTGCCACAACAAAGTACAAATTGGTACTTCTTATTGAAAATCACAAGACTAACGAGACGTCTTTACGTTTGATACAATGAATGACTTTGAACTACTCAATTAGTACAAAACAAAACATTTTGTAAATAATTACTTTTTAATTTTGATTTGTCATTATAAGTCTGTTTTATCATTTTCTATTTCGTTCTCCGTACTGGAAATTTCTCAGTTGTGAATCTTTGGTCCAGGTATATAATTTTAAATACTTGGTGCATTTGAATTGAGACAAAGAACCATACCCGGATACCCAGTTCTGCTATCTGTATGCCATACAAATATTTGTTCCCCGTACGGAATTATATTTGTATGGCCTAAAGATAGCTGCAGAATCGAACTTACGACACGCAGTGCAGTAGCTTAACCATTACGCCAACATTCTAATTTTAGATAAGTTTTTTATTAGCAATATCTGCATCTATTAAGTTAATTTTCTTTATATAAAAGAGAGAAGACGTTTTGTAGAAAAAGCTATACCTAGATTAGAATTCATTAGGGTAATGACGTCATTTATCTTTCATGAGAAGTCTAAGTTACTTGACGCGATAATTATTTGATCCGTCGGTACCTAAAGACGGTACTTGTCAACACAATGGAGCTTAAAGGAATTCTGTAGAGTGTCATCAAGATATTATATCAATTGAATTGAATTGAACAATTGGAAGATACGCATAAACATGGCGGCACAAGCGATTGTTTAAATTACGAAGTCAGATGAGAGTTGAGAATTCAGCATGTTAATTGAGTTATCGGGAACAGCTTGATCGAAGGCTGCTTTGCAAGTTCGCTGCGCACGCCCAAACCACCTCAGAATACCAATTATTGGAATACTCTTCGTTAAACTATATAAATAATTCGGTTTGAATTAATCTCAAGTACTTATAATCTAAAATGCTTAATTTTTCCTTAAGTGAAAAAGGAACATTCCTATGATTCAGTATTTGACTAACACTGAAAACAAACGAGTTAAATAAAGTATGTGCCCTTTTAAAATAACGTACGTAAATAAGTAGGCCTCTGCTTGAATTTATTTTTGCCATTAACAAGATTGAACAAGACTCGTGGAAATTTCATGGACGACTGCAGACGAAATTACCTTTAAATCTACAGAGATTCCGCGGAAACAAGTTCGAGAGAAGGCGGTCAGATTTCACGTTTCATTACAAAAGGAGCAGCTCTACTAATTTAGAGAACATTAATGTTATTTGCCTAAATAGTAGGTAGGTACTTAATTTGTAGCTACTCCAGCGGTGCGCATGGTTGAATGGCAAAATTATCTACAACAACTTTGAACAAGTTCAATCATAGTTTCCAAAATCTCATCTCCGCTGTTTGTTGCTCCGTGTTCTATAGTATAAATACCTATTACTTTAGTCCAATAACATCTTTGTATAACGTGCAATGAACGTTTGCAACAATAGAAAAAGATTATTATTTGCACTTATTGTCTTCCATGCAACGATTGTAGCGAATGGAAAAGTTCATTAGAGTGGCGCGCCGGCACAATCCTCTGCAAATATTGACGCTTTTTGTATAGAATTTGTACAAGTTTATGCATGCAATCCGAATACTCGAATGTATTCGAAGCGGTACACTGACTTCAGAAACTTTCTTCTTGGAGAGAAGTTTAGACATGGTTGACTGTGTTCTGCTGCATTTTATTGACAGACAAAGTTTGGCAGAATTATATTGGTGGCGTGGAGACTTTAGAAGTTAGAACGGTGAAAGAATAACAATGTTTCATTTTGAAAAAAGTCAGTACGTGTCCCTGAACGTAAGACAAATAGTTGACGAGTGCAATAGACAGGTGCTGTGATAAATTGCTCAGTTGGGACGGGACGAAAACATGTTACAAGTTTTTGAAATGTTTTAATCATGTCTTCTACGTTTAGACAATCTTTATTGTGTTTGGACTCCGCTCTATATTGAGTCGCGAACTAGCTCACTGAATGATTTTTTTCTTGGAATAATGAATGTGTGTCAATGTAGGTGAACATCAGCAATACATGGGTCCTGCCTGAGGAAGGGTTCCCGGTGTTCTACCGCTACTTCAGGGACCGCATCTCATGGTACGAGGCAGATGCGGTCTGCCAGTTCCACCACGCCAACCTTGTAACAGGTTAGTAATAAACAATATGCTAATTTATTTACCTAATTGAGAAACCTATAAAAGCACATAAAAGTCTCCAAGGTAATATATAAATTTAAATTAATTCTATTCCAACTCCTCTTAAAAATATTTTTGGTGCACGAGTGGTCAGCGCAAATTAAAATTATGGAAAGTTTAAATGGCTTTTACAACTTAGTTACTCTCTTAAATCAAGATCCGTGATTATTTTCCGACGGAAAGTTAAAACTTCCACAGTATATACCTCATTGTACATCGTACGGTAAGTAGGTAGCTATACGTATGATGCAGGGGTTTTTAAAAACAAAGTAACATTTGGACAGATCTTGCCAATTAACAACCATAAAAAGAAAAATAAAGCCCGGCATTCTTTTATTTTTGTGTAGGCAACGTAACCATTTTATCCAGTGGAAGAACAACACCATTTCTAAAAGTCTTTGAAAAATTCTTAAAAAGCTATCAGAAGGTATCACAAAGCCTTTCGTAAAGATAAGTAAAATTAATACATTCTCAGATACCATTCAGTAAAAAGGCTCCGTTATTGTCAGCTTTCACGATATCTCCGAATTGCTCCTACATTGTTCGTTAAAGATGCCAGTTGTGGGAGTACAAAAAGAGGTATATAATATATATTTCAATATTCCCACGGGCCGTTAGGTCTAATCGGCGGCAATCCAGCCAAGACCCCCATTACCGTTGATAGCGCCCTCGACCCTGCCACTAGCGAGATACAACCCCGTCACATATAAATGTACGTGCCGATAAGAAAATGTAAATATACGGCTTGTCGTTTTGTACACGACATTAACTTGTTTAAGGAAGTGGCTTTGGAAATGGGTATATTTGGCATGTTTATGTTTGTAATAGAAACAAACATTCATGTAGATGTTTAAAAAATCAAACAAACTTGAATAACAGACTAAACGGGAGAATACGGGTATCTAAATATATATCTAGGGCTGCCAGCAAACAAGAAAATATACAGAAAACCTTGCAACAAAATACCTACATAAGACTCAGATTCAATTTTTACTTCAAATAAGCTTATGAGGCATTCAATCTGGATCGCACCTCATTCAATGTCTGGTACGTGTGTATTTGTAATGATATTGGTATATTTTTGACAGTAAGTATCTTTAGATACTTAAGGACGAGTCATTAGGTTTCCATAAGCGAACTACGAAGGTCGGTTAACTCACAGAAATGACAGTTGAATCGTTCGGTCCCTTTTCCAAGACTGATTCCTGCCCCGATTACGTTTGGGCCCACGATTGATAACATTTCAATATCGCTCCCTAATTGAAAACGATAATTTAAAATGTATTTCCATTTCGATTCATTAATTCGCAATCATAATTTTCGATGTTTCTGTTTTGAAATGTAAACGATTTGTCTATACTTACATCGTGTTTAATTTCGTTTTATATTATGTTAGAAGATGTAGTATTTCGTCAGAATAGCGCAATTTCAAACTTATGGTAATAAAAAGAAGCGCATGGCATGTAATAGGAGTTTCATGCGCTTATTTTCCGTCGCAAGTCGTAAGAGCAAATGGAGGGAAGCGAGTGACTTAATGGCCCAGTAACATGTTACTACTTCTGCACTTTCTAAACGACACGCTGCTATTCACGTCTCGAGAGGTACTAGCGCACAGTCAAACGAGGCATGGAGCCGGGATCCTACTCTGTCCCACATGAAAGAGGGGAAAGAAAACGTGACACATGTATAAAGGCGTAGGTACTTATAGATAATTGAACTACATCAGTGAAACAGCTCCAAGTAATGTTGCTTTGTTTTATAAGAGCTGACGAAATGTCCCCATTATCCAGGCCGCGTCTCATTTCTACCCTTCGAAAGCGCCAGTTGAAGGCAAAACAATACCTACTTATTCGTCTTTGCGCACAATGAGTGTGACTCGCTGAGCCTGTAGGCCTCCGCGGATGTTGTCGAACAAATCCTTTGTAATTCAAGACGCTTTTATCCTGAAAATGAAAACTTTAATTAGTTTGAAAATGCCGACTCGAAAGAATTCCTTCTATGTTATTTGGAATTCAAGGAGTCTAATTAAAGCCCTATGTAAAATTAGATTCTTGTCACTACAATTCATTGAATGCTTTACAAATTCTCTGGAATTTGAAACCTGTTTCACTGAATATTAAATGTAATGCGTATTTTAAAATGTTGAGCCTTACTTTTATTTAAATTTAAATACACAGGCAAATATCTACCTACTTATTAAAAATCCTTTTCTAAAAACGTCGAAATATTGTTATTAACGTATAAGTACTTTTATTTATAAGTAAGTTTTGTTTCTATCTCCACTGATCACCAAAAACTTCTGTTCTAATATTGTTAGGTAAGAGGAACTTCCCCGAGCAGAAACTTTAACGAACTCATAAAGGACTGTTAATTTCAAAACCAAATAAAAAGTTTTAGCGGCCAGCACGAAAAAGACGTTGAAATACAATCGTTCATTATCATCAATTCTTCTTACACAAGTTGGAAAGTGTCCCCGACAGAACCTTCCTCTGCTTACATTATTCAAGCATCTAGTTAACAGTTGGGCTTTTCAGAGGGAATACTGGTGTAAATTGCCACTCCGACATTGAATATTAACTTTTAGAATCCAGTTTGCTCGCCGAGATTTACTCACATAACTTTTCATTTGAGGCCTTTTAATACGAAGTTATTCATTTTGAAAGAATATTCATAAAGTTTTCAGGCAACTATATCAAATACAAGCAGTTCTATTAGATTTAGTAGCCTGAAAACTTTTCGTTACAACAAATTCGTAGATGTTTTCAAAGACGAATAACTATGTTTTGGCAAATATCTTTTTGTATTATGAAACCTGACAATGAAGACCTTACTACGGCAGCATAACAAATGCTACTGACACTTTAATTCAGTGACGACACCAGGATAATTTATGCACGTAAAATTGAAGTGGTTTCAAAATTCAGCGTGTTAAACTTGTATGTAGTCGCAAACGCCAGGTCACAGCGTTGGCACTTTATAGTTTAGTACCGACGTTAGTCTCTGTAGGGGACGATGGAGCGGCCTACATACATTATGTATTTCTACTACTGCAATTCTTTACGACCGAGGGCGGCCAGGCGTACCCATGAATATGGAAGCTTAAATGTTGAAAGTAAACAAGAAAAATTTATACAAAATACAGCCAGGAAAATGGTTTGGTTAGATGGACATTTTTTTTTAAGTATAAATTATACAACTAATAATACGTTTTATACGACTAATGACAATATTTTGATTTGAATATATACATACCGACGAACAATCAAAGTCAAAAAAGTCAATTTACAAAGATATATGTTTTCGTGTCTGTACTTTTATTTTGGTATAGCTTGCTGTATTTCATTTAAGTCATCGTTTCTAGCAGAGGGCCAATTCTATAAACTTTTGAAAATGATTCTAATCTGACCTGTCTCAAATTCACAATCTGTCAAAAATGCCTCTAATTCACCTACAGTTTTTGACATAAGATGAGATTGCGACAAGATTTTAAATGTTTTTAATGACATAGTAGGATTGGCCTTCTGGGTATATTATTCGAACTGAGCTGTTCTTAAGCTGCGGCTAGACACGACTTAGTTCCGAGTGAGTTGTTACCAATTTACACTCATACTATTTAATCTGTTCGAGTAGGGAACGGTTGCGTGAAGTTTCAAACACAGCATTAGTTTCGCTTATGCTCGCATGCTTTTCAGTAATTCACTAGGAGCGGTCTGTTCACCTCCTTAAACATATTTTTATTACCAATTGTTCTTTAAAGTCATGTACTTATATGATGTGTATAAATCAATGTATTTAATATTTTTTTATCCGTTACAAATTAATTAGCCTCAACTTTCTGACCGACTAACTTCTTGACAATTCAAAAGTGCCTGTTAATAATTTGAAATAAATGATTTTAATTTGATTTAATATAATATTACTACGTTAGCTTAAAACTTTATTTCATAGCCTACAATTTTAAATATTCGAATCAACCCATGTATAGTTCCACATTCACACATAGTGTAAAATGGCGTCATGAAGTTGAACGTTTTTTATTTTACCAGACACGTTATTATAGCTAGTCACCGGGCGGACGACAGTTGACCCTGGGCCGTATATCACAAGAATACATCGACTCGCACAGATTTCAGATCTCCTGAAAACCTATTCGTTTACTTTTCCGCATTTCGTTCATAAACTTTTCTTATTTCTTTTCGCAAGGGAAAACAAGACGAACAAGTTTTATATAACACGAGAAATTTCAGAAGCGATAACAGAGCGTCGGTATTAGATATCTTTGAGCGGCTGTCACGGCAAATACATGACTGTGTTCACTAGTTTATTCAAAGTCAGATGGATTAAATAAGCAGCTATATAAGTACTAACAGTTCTAGGTGTCTGACAGGAGCACTATACTAAAACACAATTACATATATTGATATCTTCGTTCAATAAAATAATTAATATTTTGATTCCTATTAAGTACTTCCTTCTGATTTACGTTTATTTGTGTTTTATTATACGATCAATTATAAAAACAGGCAGAAAATAAATTGCCCCGACATGTTTTACCCTTTGTCCCTTCAAAATAAAATACGCCATGAAATAGACATTTCGACAAAATATATTTGTACCATATAACATGTAAATAGGGAAATCTCTATCCGCAGGCCATATTACCCACAATCACGTTCTAAAAGAGATAAGATAAAGCGGGGATTTGCCGACGCCTCAAACAAATTTCTATGCAAAATAATATCTACTCAAGGGATTTCGGTAAATAGGTTTTAGTCGATGAGCTAAGCATATAGTGTGAAGTTTTTTCTATGATTTGCCTTTTAATAGGGTACCCTGAGACGGCATTTGCTGAATACAGCGTTATTATGAACTTGGAGACTTTTATATCAAAAGCAAGTTTTACTGTTAACGTTTATGATGCAAAGTTAAATCGTTAAATGAAATCCTTTTCAGGCTATGCAAGCTTTTCTTTTATAAGCATGTACAAATAATATTGTGTTATTTAAGACTGTTAGTTTAATGGAAGGAGTTAAGTTATAATTAAGGGAGTAGTTAATTAACTAATGGACTAAATGAATTTAGAATGCTGAGATCAAATAAGTGTCAATAATCGAACCGTACCTACATTACGTCTCTCTACTCTATCCAAGGCTCCAGCAATGCTCTGATTGACGGCACTCTTATTGCATTAGGGACCACTTAAAACTGACGCGACGTCTACAGGTATATCTCTCCCATTAAAAAAGTTTCGCGAGAGATGCCTTTGAGCGGAGACTTTGACAACATCAGCCTCTTTGAGGGTCAGTGAATATTTGGGTCAAAACGTTAAAGTGGGTATCCTTTGTTTGTCTTGGTATTTAATGTTCATTCATGATGCATTGTCGTGTTACATTTCAACCTTTACCGGTTAACCTTTCCATGGTTCCACGACTAAAATAGAAATACATTTCCGAAAACTAAACGTGGAAATAAATCTGAAAATAAACCAGCACAACTATTCCGCAAACATGTTTTTATGTACTACATAGGTACATGTGAATACTTAATACAAAATCGTATTTCGTAGTGACTGTTACAGTCGTAAACTGAGGTGCGTCGAGCAATGTTGTCAAATAGAAACAAAGTTCAGTAGGCACAGACTTATTGAACACGAACAAAGTACAACAGTGGACTTTTGCGGTGACCCACTTTTTACCTTTACGTTCTTAGCAATAAGGTTCAAAGTGATCAACCGCCATTTTCTTCAGCTGTACATAATAACGGGTGAATTTACAGTAACGTTATTAATTTGGTAGGTACCTACGTAAACAATTTTAAAAGTTACATAACAATAAAGTCTTCTTAGTACTTTTAAATGAAAACATGAAAACATTAATAATTAAATTGTCCCTATTTTTTTGTAAAGGTGGCAGGAAAACCGCGTAGTCAAAAGCAATTATCTAACAAGCGTAGTCACTCACTTGGCGGCTAAAATTACATGTAGGTAAATAGTGTACTGGAAACTTGCATGGTGGAAACATGCAAGCTAATGTTTTATTCGCAAAATACTTGTGTTCAAAAAACAGGACGGAAAAAAATCCACAAGGGCCCTACCCCAATTCCTTAAAACAGTATTATTTTAATATTACTTTGCCTTGCGAACTGTTGGATTTTCAAAGTTTGGCTCAGCGCCGAGAGTTGAAAATCCAACAGAAATAACAGGAATTATAAAATATTATTAAAATGGTTTTAAGAGCTGTACGTTTTTATATGTGTATACATATATGTAAAGGTGTAAATTCAACACAATACTTTGTTTATGAATAAATGAAATGAAATAATGGCAGTAGGCCAGTTCAGGTGTTCAGTTTATCCCGAGCGAAAAGTTAAATTGTAGTTTTCGGGTGTCATTTTAAAGCGAGCCTTCTGTTCTTCAACTTCATCATGTATTTTAACTCGGGGCACATCACGTCCGCAAGATTCCAAGCCTACGATCATACCGGGGGTGGGGTTACATCGGACCCCCGGATATGTGACTTGAATATCAAATGCGCTAGATATATAAGTTTGATCTCATCTAGCCTCTTCAGCTGTTGATTTGGTATTTGTTGTGTAGCGCGGATTAGTTTATTCTGAATATTAAACTTCAACCAGAGAAATACATAATTATTTTGATATTTCCAAATTCCTTCTTTGTGTCATAACGCACAGACCGTATGAATAAATTTAAGTAAGTAGTTACCTATTGTAATCAGAATACACACAAATTGAATAATAAAAGCATATATATCCATTTCTGATTACCTATAAAAAGTGTTCTTTAAAAGGGTATGAATCAAAAAATTCAAAAGTTTAGTTTCAACACAAAAAGATTACGCATTATAAAGTAAAACATTTATTTTAGTACAATGAATAATGTCTAACGGCTTAGATACTTGTGTATGAATCGACAAACCCACGTGCTCCACGACTTGAAATTCTCAAAATTACATCAATTTATTACCGGAGCCTTGAAAGTTGAATCCGCCTCACTGTTGTAACTCACCAACTTGCAAACAACCATTTATCTACGAGGAAAAATGCTAAGTTATATTTCTTTGAACCATTTCTGATTGTAATTGAAAGTTCCGGTGAAATATATTATGCAGAGTTTAAATATAATTATTTTAAAGTTAAACAAAACGATTGATTATTTCCGTGAAGTTTAATATTACTTTTCATGCTCATTAAGTATGAATATTACGAATAATATTGATGTGGGTTGCTTGAAATGAGAGTGATTATAATACACGATGTAATGGACTGAAATGTTGTAGTTATAGTAGGCTTGCCATAACTTTCAGGGACCATTACGGGACATGTCAAAAAAATCAAATAAAAAAATAGATATCAAAGTTTTTATTCGTACTTACTTTACGTTTAATTTTTGGCCTACGCATATTTAGAGCTTGATTTTACTTTTGTAATGATCTCGTTTTAAATTATCATTTAAAATGTTGTCAAGATTATAGAAATGCGCGACAATAGGATACATTATCACAATAAATTGACGTACTTTGTATGGCCTGTCAAAACGCGATTCATCCGTATATGTTGTGTAGCAAAAAATAAATGTGATGTCACTTTTATGTCAACTCAATTTACATATCATACATAACATCACGCCTGTAATCCCCGTAGGGTTAGGCAGAGGCGTACCCATTAGTACCCCCACATTTCGCCAGTTATATTTAAATCCCATGTAAAAGGGGGCGAGCCTATTCCATCAAACGGGCACAAATCCAGACTCCAAGGCAGCTACTGAGAATTTCCTGATGAAAAAACCCAATAACACTGCCTGACCTGGGAATCGAACCCAAGACCTCGTGCTCAGCAGTCGCGCTTTGCGACCACTAGACCAACGAGGCCGTCAAATTGGTTAGTGGTGTCATTTACCCAATTAAGGGACGTGTAGCAATACGGGGCGCGATGGTTAAATACAGTGACAGTCCTGTATACACGGGGTACAGGGAAACCCTAGCAAATTATTGAAGGTGCTGGCTTACAATTTCTGGGTATATCATTAATATTGCAAATGTACCCTACCGATATGTCAATAATATTCCCAATATTCATACACAATGTACATTGTTATTGAATAAATTGAATCGCAATATTGTACCTCTATGTTGTTTTCATTATCATTTACCTATTTTGCAGCTACAGCATTTTCACAGAAATAAGCAATATCACTTATCAGACGTGTCCGACTAAAGCCAGATTAGACGTAAGGCTTTTATTTATTAGTTTCTTTGGCCAAGTTAACAAGCATGGCCAACGCTGGAACTTCTTGGTCTTCTCTTCATTTAATTTCTCCAGAGATTCCGGGTGGGCCAATTTCTTTGGGGAAGTGTTCGCGAGAAAATAAAAGTTTATTAGTAGGAACTACGTGTACAAGATAATCATGATGACGTTGATTGCCCCAGACACCGAAACTTGCTTTGCTCACTCATGGTAAAAGTATCTGTTCTATTATTATAAAAGCGGCCAAGTGCGAGTCGGCCTCGCACACAAAGGCATCTCGAGCGTATCGAGGCAAAAATGCAAAATATGAGGTCTCTTGTTTTCCCCCATCCCCCTCTTTAACTTTTATTTATTTTTATTTATTGGTTGGTAGAGCGGCAATATAAATACACATTCTGTGAATTTCAACTCTCTAGCTATTACGGTTCATGAGATACAGCCTGATGACAGACGGACGGACGGACAGACGGATAGACGGACTTAAGGACAGACGAAGTCGCAGGCAAATGCTAGTCTTATATAAAAATACAAGCGTGCCGATGTTTTGCGTAGAACTAGCTTTTGCTCGCGTCTGCCGAAAATCTTTCCAATTTTTTTTAAACCTTGTTTTTTTTTTTAATAAATAACTTTTGCTATTTTTTTTTTACTTAAAGTGACCAGCTTCTAATTAATACGAATATAATTCAACCTTATTACTAAAATGACAAGCCGGCTAATACTGGTCATTTGCTGTTAAAATTATCGAGCGACGCCATTAAGTATTTGTTTTTTTTTTTGTTTTTCTATTATGTAAATGGTTTCTCTAATATTTTATTGCTAAAACGGCCTGTATTATATGAAAGTATTAGAAAAGACCTCCTTTATGAAAACTTAAACACTGATCATGAAAGTTCTCCTTCACTTGTAAGAAACTATACAAACTTAACTAGTTTTTTATTAAATATTTAAAAATTAATCAAGCTTTAAAACAAGACAGCGGTTTTCTTTTTATTCTTATTTCTTCCAAGTTTTTCTTAGTTGTTTGTTGTAAAGAGAAATATAATTACAATGCAAAAAAATAACAACAATTTATTCAAAAGAGTAAATCGAAACCAATTTCCTTTTTTTTTTAACCGACTTCCAAAAAAGGCGGACTTTCCCAATCCGTTGGAATCTTTTTATTTTACTTTTTTATTTTTTAGAAACGCCTAAACTGATTTGGAAAATAAATACAAATTAATCGACAACCTGACCTTTCAACAAGACACAGCCTGAATATTTATCAAGTCGTTTATTTCTATCATCGACAGGCCACAATGAGCTTGATCGAGGTCATAATCTATTAATCTCGCCCATAAAAGGCGGGAGATGTCCGCGGGAAAGTCGGATGTTAATAAATGACTCGCCGTCTTTTGTAGATACACACTTCTCAGTTCGCCACACAGTCTCGAATAGCAGCCATTTATTATTTAAATCCTACTGGACTAAGAACTCCAATCCGTTTATGTAAATCGATGCTAATGCGCTTTGTAGTTGAGGGTTCGTACTTACCTTTGACAATTTCGCTCCTGTCGTCGGCAACGCTATTGATATGAGACCCTCACAGGAATAGTTTGTAGAATTGTAATAAACAGGATATGGAACGGGTACTTCGATTTTATGTTTAAAGCTTTTTTCATTTTGTTCATCGTCATATAAAAATATATATTTCTCTCTCTCTCTATTTATCTCTGTTGTATCTATTATGTAAAAGATAAGAAAAGCTCCGAGAGCGAACTCTTACAAAATGTAGGACGCATGGTTTTTATGATCAATAAAAAGCATGTTTAAAATTTCTTTTCCCAAGAAAATTCACTTACCTACCTCTAAATATTTAAAAAGGTTTTGGCACACAACACACCACGACTACACGCATGATGACTTGCGTTTGTGTGCAATTTCCGAGAACACTCTCATCCGATACATTACGACGGGAACTCCACTGAAGTGACTGACGAGGCGAGGTGATCACTTTCAAAGCATCGGAGCTACATATTTCCCCCGTACATCGTTTTTCACCGATCTCTCGTTCATTGGATGTACCTATGAATATTTGCATTGCCTGCAAAATCATTTCATTGATCAGAACCGATACGAAAATAGGCTCTCGGGCAATAGGCTTTCAAAAGCTTTTCAATTTAGTCTCGCGGCCGGGCTCCGGGCGCGCTGGCGCTGTCACGGATTTTGTTGCGAATTTCCATTTACGGTATTGGTAGTTTTATGAAAAATCTATTATTCTGTTCTGAGCGGCTAGGCTCGCTCCACTTCCCATTTCAAAGGGAAGATATGATCTGAGATATCGCGTTGAATACGATATGATCATATTGTGTGTCCGGAGCGCGTCGGTAGGTATGCGGGCACTCGCTCGGACATAATCAGGTTTATTAGTGGGAATAAGGCGAGGTGCGGCTTTATTATCGTTATGTATTGCCTGTCCACCCGCCTGGAAGGCGTGTCCGCTATCGATCGCCTATTTTAGTCAGGTTCTTTCATTAAAGGTAAGCGAGGCGTTAAGTTTCACGAAACGAGTATCTTATAGACCCTCATGCCTATTTTAAA
This sequence comes from Hoplodrina ambigua, assembly GCA_949774945.1. Taxonomy (NCBI): domain Eukaryota; kingdom Metazoa; phylum Arthropoda; class Insecta; order Lepidoptera; family Noctuidae; genus Hoplodrina; species Hoplodrina ambigua. The sequence continues at coordinate 4,684,066 of OX458969.1, read as the reverse complement.
GGTTATTTAATAGCGGAGAACAATACGGGGTTAATAGCCAATTAAGTCCCTGGAAACTGCAAAATGGATTCCGAACTCCTTGTTTGATTAATTTACATGAAGGTTAAGGTGTATTGGATTTGACGATAGTTAGTAACGGTCCCTTAAGTTGCTATTGTTACGCTTTGTAGACGATATTTATAAGGCAGTCAATAGTGACATTTTTATTTTACTGTTTTTTAACTCTTATTTATAAAAGTAGGTCACATCGGCGGATCAGAAGCTTTCTTATATCTAAGCTTATTACACTTCATTAATTCAAATACATGGGAATGGCTGTTTTAACGATACGCCATTACTTTAAGAGGCTATACGAAGGAAAATGAGATCTTAAGAATCGACCCAAAATCGAGTCGCTGATGTCATTTTGAATACCACCCAGCTATTTGTTACAGATAAACTTCCCTTTAACCCGGAAGATACGCATTTCCTTATTACAGTTAAGGTGTTTGTTTGCGAACGATATGCTCTGCTCGTTCGCATTAGATGCGTGTATTAGTACACAGATTAAACAAGCTTACAATATTTTCCTTTTCACTTCGTTTAAAAAGTTAATTACTTGTTGTTGATTTTAGTTTCGCTTCGTTTAAAAAGTTTTTTACTTGTTGTAGATTTTAGCTGACTGAGGTTGGTCCCTCGACTGTAACTGAAGCAAATATATTCTCTGAAACATTGTACGAGTGCCTACCCAACCGGCAAATTAGGGAAAGGTCTTAGATTCCAATTCACCCAAATAATATAGCAGTAAAATCTTCGGAAACAAAAGCAGCACGAAGTATATAAGATTATAAATAAAGAGAACCCTACTATGAAATGTTGTGAAATTGAAAATTAACATCGAAATGTTAGATTGAATTTGATAGCGGCACCTAGCTGCATAGGTCTTAAATACATAGGTAAGTCATTAGGTTGATTTTTAAACGTGGCACTAACCAAAATACTAAATTATATTACATCAATAAACCACAATGATGCAACATTTAAAAATACAACCCATTTCCAAATCAACCAACAAAACTAAGCTATAAAATATTCAGACATCCCTCGAAAATATTACATTAAATGTATATTTGGAGCACTTAACCCTCGTACAACTCTCGCCTTCGCATTTTATTCGTGTCATGTGCGGTATAAAGCCGTCCCACCTCTGTATCTGCCAGCCATTGTCTGCCGACACAACACCCGTGTCTATTCGACGGTATTGCTTTACTGGAGCGCAGGAACTGGTGGACTTTGGAGAAAATTGTATGACGTGCGTGCATTGAACAGAGGAAAGAAAACCCTTTGCTCGATTTTTCCACTGAATGCATGCACATAGCTTAAGTTCGATTTAATAAGGAAAGATTCTATTGCAGATTTACAGACCTGTCTTTTTTACCTAAGTTAAACCGAATTTAAAATGTGGGAAAGGATTTTCTTTTTCTTAAAATGTACCGAACATTTTCGACGATATTTTTTATTCAATTTTACACTTTTCTTAGTAAATAAGAAACGAGCTAGAGTTAAGTACATTTAAGAAGACATATTTTATACTATTACCTGAAGAATCACACCTGTATATTCCAAAGGGGTAGATTATATTACGTAGTGTAGGTACAAACCTATAGTTTATATGACTGAAGTAGGAGTACATGGCATTCGAAAACATAGTCACCATTATAAAATATTCCCAAAAAATGCTTCGCCAAACATGTTTATTCGATGGCTGCGATAATCTATAGTTTGCGAAGAACAATCCATCACACACTGAGCTATGATAGCCTTTAAACGTAGTAATACCAATACGAATTCCATATAAATTGTGTGATCCATCATCTCCAACCCACCTCGGGTAGTAAGTGAACCTCTATGGTCGTGGAATAATGTGACTTTGCAACATACATATACGACAGATACATATGACGGTATTTGTGTATGATGTGCCTAGGTTGAATACGGCAAGTGAGCAAAATGGAAATAAAAGCTACCTTTGTTATTACAATAATGTCAATTCAGTTGACAACAAGCACTATTGCAAACTAGTGAAGGGGGTAGAAAAGCCCAATACAAGTTTTCCTTCTGCTGGCATTTTTATTACTATTTTAATAATATAATATGATATGTGATTATTATATTACATAATATACTACGAACCCTCTATTTTATACATCTAAACTTGGACGATGCAAGAGGATTATGTAAGGATCGTGGGTCGTACCCGGAGCACCGTGGCGTTGTGTAGTTTCTGCGTAGGTAGGTACGCCCATGGGAAAAATGCGTGAGTTCAAAAATGTATATAGGTAATATTCATACATACTGTTCTACCTTTTTGTATGTTTGTATAATAGAAAAAGGTACAGATAATGTACATTCTTTATGCTCCGGAATCGAAATGATTTGACGGAAAAATGTAAGCAATTTCGTATTTTTATGCGATCGTTTCTCTCACGATCGTGTTCAGAAAAATAGTTTTCGTTGGTCACAACACGTAGACGTACATGTACGCACAGTGTGTGCAATATGTGACACATTTCGACAGTTAACGCTATCGTTACCGTAACGTATGGAATCCAATATCTAGGGAGAATGAGAAAAAGAAAGATCTACTATTCAAAACACGCTCATCTACTTAGAAGCAAAATTATATTATACAATTAAGCGACTATTAGATACTTAGATTTTAAGTATCGCTTTAATATTCATCAAAATTTATGAGGCACTTAAACTGACAATTTCGGCCCTAAAATATAATGTCCTTCCTCGCAGTTTGAAAAGTCGCGGCGAAGATAGCAGTTATAGCGAACCCTTTTGTAGATCCGATTCGAGGTTTAGCCATCTTCGAGCCATAATTCTGAATCCATTTAATTAATCGAAGATACTTTAAAACTTTTTATATTTGAAATGTAACAAATTAATTAAGTAATATAACATTATTTGTTACTCACAATATGTCTATAAATGTTTTTGTTCCTGCGCAGCCGCGGTGTTAAAAAGTTTTCTTAATTCTATTTGTGTATTTGGGCAACACAGGGGATATACTTTCCATGGTGCCCTCTGCCATTTTATTGCTGATAAAGCGTCAGGAAGCAAGCTTTACGATATGAGTATTTGAGTATTATTTAACGAGCAGTGCCCATCGACTAAACAAGGCTTATTGAAAATCAATAGATGCGTATCACAGTCGATGTTTTCGCGCAAATGTAGCGAATGGCCGGGTTATTACGATATTTTGCTAGAACCATTGTTTCAAACGCCATTATTAAAGCCATAATTTAAGGGAAACAGTATTATTTCCGTGCAATTTCAGCTGCCAAGAACTATGAACATACATTAGCATTGAAGGCAATTTTCAGACAATAATTTTAATTGAATTTTTCGATTCACTCCAATTTAATTGGTTTTGTTTGTTTCGAAAGCATACTTTTTGTACACCGATCCAAGGGAAACTATTTTTCAAAAATATAACGTGAAGGCAATAAATGCCAGTTGGTCAGGACGGAGCTACTGGGTGTGGGAGTGCAAGGGTGACACGCCACGCCATGTCCGACACTTGACACCGGACGCCGGACGCAAACAACATGCGCCCCTTAATTGCTGTCATCCGTAAACACGTACAGATATTGGATTGTATGTGGGTGAAAAAAAATGTTTCATTATTTTTTAAAAATCTTTTAGTTTTTGCTGGGGAACCAGCAATATATTTTACATGGAAGCGCTTTTATTTATTTTCGCAACTAACTGTCATGTTTTGATTGGTTTCGTATTGCTAAAAATTAATCCTTTTTTGGTTAATGAAATATACAGTATCACCGTCTGGCATGAGATCAAAATGTTAATTTTCATATAACCTCGCGTCGTTTATCCTCTCATTACTGTAATAATAATTGAAATATTATTCAGATTTTGACACGTGTGCGCCAGAATTTGATGAGATGTAAATTATGTTAAAGCTGTGAACCGTATTCCATTATAAATATTATAACAACCTCTTTAACGATATCGCCTCAGGCGTGATCTTGGCTTTAAGGGTGTAACTCGATAAAGGTAATCCTGCCAATTTACATAACACCATTTAACAGCAGGAGGTGGGTAGAGTACCAATATTACCTACGATACGACGTCCCTAAGCTCATTAGAAGATACAAAAGTTAACGGGGTGTCGGTGTTGAAGCATCTAATATTTATGTTGAAAAATTTGTTTGTTCGGACTAGCAGGCTTAATTCCGATGAAAACTTTTTATCTCCAAACAACCGCACATTACTTTCAATTTCCTACGAAGTTATGATGGGTCGAAAGTTCTCTTCTGTCAGATACGTGTCTAAACAAATATTAATTAATACATACTTATTTAAGTATGCAGAGAGGGCCAGTACCCGTGTGTTCGTGGTGTGATAAAACGGCGTGCTGGGAGCTTGTGTTTACATTCAATTTCAAGAGCGGTGCGTCGCGCACGCAAACCTATTACTTTGAGGACTAAGAACACATTATTAATATTCCTCCAGGCAAGGGTGTTTATAATTACATGTGCTTAGTACGAGCTGTTCTTCTTAATTACATTTGAAAAGTTAAATGGGAGAATGAGGCAACGCTTTGGTTGGCTATGTGAATAGGGACCTAATTGATAGCTATCTATTTAATATTAGAAGCATTAACGTATGAAAGAGCCACATGGTCGGAATAAGTTAGACGTTAACAGCAACGGAAAACGGGAAGCTTGCTTAGTGTCGGCCGAACATATACGGAAAAAAAATAGAAAATGTGAATCTTGCCTACGCTCCAAGTTGCCGACGAAAAGCCAAAGGTGAAGCCTAAGATTAATAAAATATAAAAATGCGTTTACTCAGAATCCACAGTAGACTCAATTTTCATTTTCCTTGGAACATTTCAATTAACTTTGAAATGTTCTTAGTTTTATTTTATACGTTTCTTAATCAGTGCGGAGCTTGTTAATATAAAGTGTCGATTATTTATGTGCTTCCTTGCAATTTAATGGAACAATAAAAGTTCTTGACTACTTTGGTTTCAGTAACCTCTCCAAATATTGAATTACCTTTTACTATAATTTAGGTGCAGGTTAAGGTAAGAATATGGGTAAATTAAAATATGATCCACTACTTCTTCGTCTACGTAATCGATATTTTAGGGAAACTATCAGTTTTCTACATCCCTGGTATTTCCCATGTACACGTAAGTACCTGTTACAAGGCTTTTCCAATATAGGCTTTCAAAAGGAAGACCCAACCCAAAGGAGACCTGTGTAGGTTTTACAAAATTAAATGTTTGAAATGTTCAGTTGACCGTAAAATTCAATTAAGTAACGGATTTTATTTTTCTCCGAAATGACAATCAATTTTAATTTACGAGAGTTGTTAGGACGGAGTTTTTCGGAATAATTTGGGTAAGTATTAAGCCTATAAGCGTTATTGAATGATATAATTAAGCGAAAAAAATATCTTTATTCAAGTTTTTACCGATTTATTTTTCATAATTGTTTTTTTTTATCTAAAACAGAACACGAATTCCTACATTTCAATAGAGTTTTCTGACAGACCACTTCTGAATAAGACCGCAGTCATGATCAGGAAGGCAATTCCCGTATTCTTAAAAACGTTTGCATTCTAATCTCAGTCTCAATTTGCCAAAAATACCTCTAAATTCTCTATTTTATTAACACGTTTTTGACATTGATTGCGAGATTGCTACTAGATTTTTTTGCTTTTACATACAGGAATTTGCGTTCAGGTGGTCCAGTATCTAACGCTCGACAAACAATATCGCTGAGTCTTACAGAATACGGAGTGTCCACCGCTCAATATCTCCACGTATTCGACCACCGTCGTACATTATGCACGCACTCACATAAAGTGGCCACTGTAACTAGCTACGTTAAGTGCCTCCTAGGAATCCGAGCCGTTTGAATTACCACTTAATTAATGAAAGGCTGACTCCGGCACGACCGCCTGTTTAACAGCTAATTTCACTTCGGATCGAACGCCTCTGGCTACACAACTTGGTCCTTGGATACGCAGATTCTTGGAATTGTTTAATTAAATACCTATGTGTCGGCTGGTACGAGTTTGTTTTAGCTGGTCGGGAAGCTTGTTTGTGTTCATGTACTTACTTGCTTACAAGGCTTTGTGGTTACGGTTTTTAAGGAATGGAAGAAGCTATTTATAGAACGTACCCATGATGTGTATATTTTTATTATAGCAACGAAAAAACTCACTGGCTTCTTGTTTTTGATTAGTTGTGTTGACTTTTCGGTTCTTCTAGAAGCCTATAATGGTAATTTAATTAGAGAAAAATCAGAAAAAAACGTTGATCTGTATTAAGTGAACATCTGCTATATTTAATTATAATTATTGATTTGTTTCGTAAGTAGGGCCTTCTTTATAGACGAAACAGTTTTTCATGAACTCTATTATTGGAATAAATTATCATAAGATAAAATGAAACAAGAGCAAATAGGTACCTACTGTGTATATTTCTAAATTCATACTATCCAGCTACTTATGTATTCCCAGCAGTCCCGTATTTCGTTCTTTACAGGCTTTAATAGATTATCTATTCTTATCATGGAGTAAGGGAAAGTTTTAATATATTCAGTTAAGTAAGTTGTTTTAATTCTGAAGCAGCATGCAATCTCAAAACGCCATCTGAAATTAATTCGTCGCAAGACGATGAAAAGATTCCGGCTGATTAGATTGCTCTTATGCACATTCACAAAAGCTTCTAAGTTACATAATATGTTATCACGCAGTTGTGTTATTTTTCTGTATACACCCATGGGATAATACCCTTATCTAGAAATATAACAATACTATCTTATACAAAAAGTTTGCAGGCTGGTGCTTCTAAATACACAAAGAAAAAGCATCCCCGCTATAAAATATCCAATCAGCGTATAGTGGTGGATCGTGTACGTGACGTTCAAAGAGCGCTGATCTCCGAGCTAAGCCCTATTCGATGTATCGATTTGTTCAATGTATCGATGTACGTGATTCGACGTGTTTCGACGACTGGCGGAATCGATTGACGTCCTCATCTCACGGTAATCTGGCGCTTAGTCATGCTGCGGAGCTGAAGCAATTTGTGCACTGTCTAACGACGTGTCAAATGCTAATGAGAAACGATATTTGGAGACCGACTTTGGTGAAGCTGAATAGTAGATTATTGTGGGGATATACAGTGAGTACTTACATCGATAATTTGAGTACATCATATTAACGAACATTTGTTTTCTACAGAAAAAAAGAAAGATTAGGTTTATTGTAGTTTTCAATATAACAATACAATTTTATTATGTAACAGGCAATCAATAGTATATGCATCATCGAGTCCTGAAAAGAAACAAAAAAAAATAGCAAGAAACGCTCGAATAGTAAAGGGACCAGCAGTTACCATTACAATTACTTCTAAAAATATATCCGGGACACGTTTGCGTCACGTCCCAAAATCTCATACCCTAAAATAAGTAGTGGTTATTGGCAATAAAGGTGGTGTTATCGCCAACACGGCCGTGTAGCCAGCGGTATAAACAAGGCGGCTGCTCCGTGTACCTACAAATGGCGTCAAATGTAGTTTTTGGGATCCCCGAGGCTAAATTGCGGCGGGTTCGCTGCCTCGCAATCTAATATAAATTTCCTGATTCCGTATACCTTTAAATTCACATGTTATGGTTTGGGATTAGAAATAAACGCCATGCGGCTCAACTTAATAGGCTTAATAGCTTCGTGATTCGACCTTTCAGCGTGTCTAAAATTTCATCGAGAATTTATTGCTAAATATAGACATTTCACCTCATTGTAATTCAAAGGGTAGTTGCTACCTAGTGATTGAATTGTTAACCTTATGTAGTTTAGTTAACCATTTCCAAGTACAGGTCTCATTTTACGTAGCAGTACCTACTGTTAAAATATTAACATCATTAGTTATTCCGTCTGTCTTTGTACATTTGTTCAGATTAATAAAGTGAAAAGACTAGATTTGTGTTTACAGAGATTTCAGTTAATTGAACATGTACGACTTTACCTAGTTTCATTTATTATAACAGTAAGAAAAAATCTTCTGAATAAATTGTTGAATGAAAACCAAATCATCTATGTATTTTTCTCTCTAATAAATTCCTTGTAAGTTTATTCAGCGGTGAAATTAAAAGTTAGCAAAGATAAGCAACCAATAAAATATCGTAAGACGCGAGTGGTAGGACAGTTAAATGGCATCACAAATATTGACTTGGCGGTTCCCCGGAGTTTTCCCGAGTTGTCGGGAGCGCGGGACCCGCCTGGCTCGGAGCCAACCGACCTAGCCATTTGTGTACTGTAGTCACTTGGCGTGACCTGGTACCGGGATATATGTTTATATTATCTATTTACTTGATTGAAACTCTTATTATCATTTAAACTTCTGTATATTCACTTTAAATTAAATTATATTTTTTAATACTAAATCTATGTCTAAGGCTTGACAGCCGCTGACACCCGGTCTGTCTCTATTCTAAAATCAAAATCATATTTATCTCATATTAAGTAGTTTGTATATGGCTCAGCCAGCCAGGGTCTCTACATCAGCTACGCCTCCAAAGGATTAGTTTGAACGTAGTGAAAGAACTAATCAACTATGAGATAAATATCAAAACCCTACCTAAACCTATTGCGAGGTCCCTACCTCATAGGAAGAATTGTAAGGGAATGTCTCTGGAGAGATAGCTTAACACATGACGTAATGCGTTATCATTTCATAAATCATCATTTAATTTTACTATTAATGTGCCATCATGCACTCATTCAAAATGCAATAACGCTTCCATGCCCAAGCTTCGTAACGTCAAAACTTCCTAAAAGTCCGCTACGCATTCCCATAACCTATGATATGGCAAGTCCACATCTACCTTAGGGGTTATAACAATTATAAGCTTAAATATAAAAAAGAACATGCACAGACGCATGCTAAATAAACTCAACATCCATGGCTTTAACGTCATTGTATGTTATTGAGTAAGAAGAAGAAAAAGTCATGGTAGTCTGAAATAAACAATTTACATCACAAAATTATGAACTCGATCCAAAACGAAATCTAAAAAAAAACCTAAAGAAAATCTATGTTAACTCTTGATCACAAAATAAACCAGCAGTGTCAACCAAACACTCTTTGCAAAGGCTATGCCCCATTAGCAAAGTTGGTTTTATCAGTGAACAAAAGGAACAACTCTTCTCTCCCCCTCTTTTTAAATTTTCGTTATCTATGGAGCGTGTTCATACTAACAGACTACATATAAAAATACAATATACACAATCGTCGTTGTTGCCGACGATCTTCTGTCCTTCTTCCTCTCAATTGAAGTGGTTATGAAACAAAAACAATATTATTAATATGACATGTCCTGCTGTTTGTACAAAAATAATGCAGTGACATGATAAATAAAAATGATAATGATAATTATATTTATAAGATTCTCCAAATAAAAAGTTCCCAATTATTTATTTTCAAAAATAAATTTTTAAATTTTACTTTTTTAAATATATAAAAACTATTTTGTAAAATTGAACTCCTTTTTATAAAATTTCTGGGTAACTGTAAATTTTTCTGGGTCTTTGTATTTAATGAGTGGAAAGCTCTAAAACGTTTGTGAACAATTTTTTTTATTTTAACCTTTTTATTAGGTATTATGACCATTTTCCTAAATTGTGCTATTTTAGTAGTTCGTAATAACTTATTACGAGCTTTTGCATAGCACAAGACTTTCTCGTCAGCTTTATACTCTCTATCAACCTTAAGAAACTTTTGGTTTACCACATCACTATTCATTTCATTGGCCGACAAAGAGACATGATCTTTCTCCTGTATTTCTGTCAATATGTCATTCATCCTATCAGATGACAAAGTGACTTCGCAATTCTCCTCTACTTCAGTCAATATAACAATGAGAACATCTTCTTTTCGATCATTCTCAATATTATTTTCAAGTACTTCATTGTCAAAATCATCGTCCTCTTTTAGCAACAATACATCTTGTTTCTCTGAAACATTACTATTAAATAAAATAACTGGACCGGACTGACCCGATTTAATATCTTCTCCTTCTTCTTCGCGTTCTACAGGGAACACGACCGTCATCTCCTCCTCTTCTGTGTCAGGGCTGCAGTCTAGGCAGCTGGCCTCAACAACGTCAACGACGTCATCAACGACATCATCATCATCTGCTTGGCAGCTTTGCTCATCTACTTCTTTTTCGCTAGAAATTAGATCAGCATTATTATCAATATTCGTAACATTTTTTTCAACATGTTCCACCAATGGAACTGTGGCTTCCTGCTGAACGCTTTTCACACTCCTTGCTGAGCGGTAACGCCCAGGAAACTCTGCTCTCATCTCGTCACATAATGCCGAGAAACTCATATCTTCATGATATGTGTATCTATAAAAATAATAAGCATGTCCTTTCAAAAAGGCACCCAAAATCAACGCGTAATCGCTTTCTCGCCATTCATTATCTGCTGCAATCTCCAGATATGCTGGTAAAAAATCATCGAAGCCCGCAGCTCCGCTTCCCGTAAAATAAAAAGGAATGGTGAACAGCGAGGATTGCTCCATTTCACCCTTTTTACAATATAACTAATAAACTGACAAACAATACTTAGCTTTTGTTTTTTCTTCGGGCGTCTTCCTTACGCCTCAATTTTTATATGCGCTTGCTCCTTATGTGCCTATTATGCGCCTTAATATTCACGAGACATGGGGGACTCGCTTTACATAATTATAATAGGTACTTCTTTCTGGAAAGAAAAATTCCAGACCGGCGCCCGACACCACTTGTAGTCACTTGGCGTGACCTGGTACCGGGATATATGTTTATATTATCTATTTACTTGATTGAAACTCTTATTATCATTTAAACTTCTGTATATTCACTTTAAATTAAATTATATTTTTTAATACTAAATCTATGTCTAAGGCTTGACAGCCGCTGACACCCGGTCTGTCTCTATTCTAAAATCAAAATCATATTTATCTCATATTAAGTAGTTTGTATATGGCTCAGCCAGCCAGGGTCTCTACAGTACCTACACTACACTCAACTCTGAGACGTGTTATGGAAATTTTCTTAATTTCACAGCCCTATAGATACCGCTCTTTAGATAGGAACAACCGTTAATCTTCATTGGCAATTTATATGTAAAGATGTTACGCCCCCACGATGTCGCCTAATTTATGATTGTCACTGAACACAATGTATTCAACAAATTTTTCTTACATTACTTAATGAAAATTCATGTTGAAAAAAACTATCTCGGTTCTTCTTAACCAAAGTATAATTTAGTAACGTTATTCTGAATTTAATAACAGAAAAGCTGAAGGGTTATAAAATACGGAGAGAATATTAATTAAAAGTTGCGTTTCTCATTCTCGTTGAGAAATTACTTCTAAGTAAAAAGTGGTTTCACGGACGAATAATACGACAATGTGTTATTACAGACCGAGTTAATCCGCTTTTGTTATGAGTTCTGAAAGGATTTATCGGGCTTTGTGTCTTTTCTTTTATTCTTCGGCTCAATACCTCTACTGAGAGTCAATCAATACGATGAGTATAATAAACGAGACTGCTGGTAAATTAGATTTTCCGTGAGGAAATTACTTTGCTGTTATGTGAAACTTGTTAAGGTTGAAGGTTGAGGTGAAACACTACAAAAAAAAAATAATCATTATATTTACTTAAAATTTTTAATTACATTCGTCATCTTTATTAATGAACAAGTTCCCGACGTAGGTCAGCGGCCGCCACACGAGGTTATTCTAGCGCAGGTAAATGTTATTAGCGAAAGCTTTCGTCTTAGCGGCGTGTAGCCGCCTTAATGACGTCAATTTGAATACGACCGACTTGTCGGCTCCACTCCACTCTGCGGTAATGTAAATTTCCCGCTTGTGTCAGCCCTGAAAGGCATAGTTTCCTAGTATTATTTGACAGCCAAAATGGGCTGTCAATCAGGGAGTGATTGTATCGAGCTGATCTGAATCCGAATGAGCAATTTGGCGATCAGGAAACTTGAGCGTTAATTTATGTATTGCTCTGTGTAACCTTGCGATAAATGGATGTGGGATTTCGAACTGGGAATGAACATTATTTTGAATATCGGTTTTAAATGTCAGGACAATTACCGTGTATCGTTCGTATCGTTCGATATGAAAATGGGCCGAAAGGACCCGCGAGGCCGGCTCGCCCCTTTGGGTTACATACATAATTACTGATGTCAGGACCGTGATTATACTGGATTATGGTACTTACATACTCGTGATAAGATAGGTCGCTGTAATTTATTACAGTTGTACCTTTTGATTTTGACTTGCTTACTGAAAAAATGACATTAAATGAGGAAATGAGAAAACCTTATTGTTTAAAATCATTAACATAAATTGTCCATTTCCCTCTAACATTATCTTCAAACGACAGGCAGGAGGTAAATTCATCTTCATTTACAAAGCTTCTGTAGTAATAAAAAGTCCACAAGGTAAATAGAACAAGCCCCATAAACTTTTCATTGCCAGATTTTAGAGTAAGTAATTTTTATGCTCCGTAAAAAAAAGAACGAATTTTATTTTTTATCTAATATAAGTCTGAATTTTCGGACTTGTAGTAGGTAAGTACCAACTCGTAGTATTATTTGAAAGAAATACTTAATATGTATGTTTTGATACTTCCATTTTTTGCCGGTAACTGATATCAATTAATTAATTAATAGGTTGTTTGGATCTTTAGAGTTATATCGTCCGAGTACTCAGATACTTTTTTGAGACATCTTTAAATAATCGATAGATCGATACTTGATCAAGCTTCCCGATTTTTGGGTACTGGAATCAGCATTGCCATACAACGTGGCAATGCTACCAGCCTTCTTGGCTTTTTCCCCATTGACACTGATACGGATGAATTTAGAGCTCCCCCCATTGTTTTATATTATGCTTGTATACGTACATTTTTAGTTCATTTCAGCTTTAAGTTAAGTGGATATTCATTATTTTAGTTAAGTCTTACTCTAGATCTTACAAAAAGTAATAAACGTTATAAAAATAAAATGTTAAACCTTATTTTTAACGATAAGCTAATGAAAATATATTCTTAGGCCATTGTTAGAGACGGAGCCCTGAATCAGGTGTCTAACATAATGATTTAATAGTTCAGCCGTTAATTAGCTGCCACACTAACCACTGACGCAACCACTGCGCGTATTGAACGATCTGCGAACAAAGGCCGATTAACATAATATAGCTGTACATCAGGGTTTATTAGACTGCTGATTATTCCGTATTGTCTTTGTTTTTTCCAAAAATTTGATGAAACCTGAATATCCATGGTACGCATTTTTTTATGTTTCCTTTTTACTAGATCATAAACGTTGCCCTCTTTACTACTAAAGATCATTTGATGAGATTACCGGATATGAGGAAGCTCCCGGGACCCGTTTAGAAGATACGTGACGTAAACAAAAAGAGTGGGCCACAAGAGCCTCACCGAGCGAAATAATCGAATCATACCTGCACTACGTGAGCATTCGCCGGACATGAATTACGTTTTTCCATTTGCTCACTACAAAAATTCCTTTCTTGCTGTACTAGCGGATATTGCGAAAGAATCTCTAACATTTTCGTTCAACCGAACCTTACGTGCGATACGCCGTAAATAACGCTACAGATATCGAGTTTTATAGCGCGGCTAAATGGGCATTAAAAAGGAAATTTGTTGGAGGGTATAGTAGCTACCTAAAAGGTTCTATAATACTGTTAGTACTTTTTATTTCTGTCGTGGAAAATAATCCTATTACGTAAATAGGTGTCGTGACCGCGCGCTCGGGCGCATAACTTACTAAGAGCGGCGCAACCTCCAGAATGTTTCTTAGAAAGGCCGGGACAGCTTCGGTCTGTATAATGGAGCTTCTCAAATAAACCGCAGCATGCCTCCTGGCTGCGCTCGCTAGCCAACCGATGCTTTATGATGTCGTTTAAATGGAACATGAACGGAGGCGGTAATTCATGCAGCCGAGTCGATTACCTGAACCTGAAGTACGTGAGTGTTAGCCGTGCTATTCTGCAAAATACTTCGGAGAAAATATACGCTATATAAAAAAATATAATACTAAAAATACAACACGCAAAGGCGTAGTCTACGTATTTCAGTTACGTTATATAGGTACATTACCGCCGCGTGTTTTGACACAAGTTGTTTTTGTTCCCAAAGTTCCTTAACTAACTTCATGTTCTGTTGTATTCTGTGGGTACAAAAGAAAGATTCTTTTTTCAGTTAGTTGAGTTTTCCTAATGTACATAATTAAGTGGATCTCTTAGGCAGCTTTGTTTCTTTGCTCAGCGGTCGAGGTTATGCTACAGTGAGAGGATTAAGGTTACAAGTGAGGTAATGATATGTACACAAAAAGAGTAAGTATCTTTCTTGCCCATTCGAAACTACCTACTTTTTGGTTATGGTAACAAATGAATGATTCGAATTTGTTTTACAACTATATACCTAACAGTGTCTTAAATACATATTGGATTGATTACCAATATGGATGAACATTTTGATACTTTATTGAAACTACGTTGGTAACTAATTAATGAGCATAAATCTAAATTTATTTAAAATGTAACATCGAATCTCTTTGTTATTAAATTGAATATTCGCCTCGGTGAACCATCACTTTCGTATTTCATTCGTCAAAACAAACCGTTACTTGTTTACTCCGGAACTCCTGCCAATATTTCATCATTTCGCGATATTAACGGGCCATTAAATATTCTAACAAAATACGAAGGACAGCTTCCATTTAATTTTACATTATTTTTATAGGACGCTTTAGGTATATTTCTTTTAACTTAATTCTAGTGGAACATTTAGGCAGCTGCCTCTCATGCAGTAGGTGGGCAAGTACCAATGTGACTTGTTCAATTCATTTGTACTTTATAAGTTTGTATTGAACATCACTGACATCGTACGGAAACCTGGATTTATAATTAGTATAAGTCTGAAATTGCCAATCCACCTTGAGCAATCGTGGTGATCAATGCTCGTGCCTTCACTGTATGAGAAGAGGCCTTTCCTCTCAGTGGGTCAGGCTGGTAACTATCGTTATAAGTAGATATTTCAGTTTTTTAATCAGACAACCCAATTAGGTACCTACCATATGGTATTGAGTTTTTCTTAATCAATGCGTAGCCGTATTGATTGAGAAAAACTCAATGCTTAATAGCAGCAGTATGCTCAGGCAGTTTTCATGTACCTATTAGTTATTGATAAACAACGTGAAGTGTGATAGAAAATATAGTAGAAAATTATGTGAGAAGAAATCATTCGGCGCGGCACTTATTAGTTATATCTAATACCTAACGACGTCATTGTCAACTCCAATTTTATTAAATTTGAGTTCATTAAGGAATATATTGCTCCTTGGTCGCTGACCATAATAATGTGATCATAATACGACAACCTTTGAAATTGATATCTTTTGTATTGTGCAGTGGACACAACAGCACAGTACGATGCGGTGCGCGCCTACCTCAAAGAGCTGGACATTTCCAGCGCGGTGTGGGTCGGACTGATCCGGAGTAATCCTGATGGAGACTTTACCTGGACGTGAGTTATATGTATTTTCTTATAAATAATCTCAGGGGTGCTCATAGTTTTTAAAGACTAGGCAGTAAAATCTTTTGCTTCATTGCCTATCAAGTTATTGAAGTCACCTGCAAAAAAAATCTGTGTGTTAGTTCACATAGCTTGCTACTCAGCAAGCTATGTTGAACAAATGATGGAAAATGCCAAATATTGAACATAATTAAAAAAATCAGTGGCTAACTATTTTTTCTATTTCCATAAGGGACTATCGCGGTTTGAGCGGCGATGGCTACTGGAGTTCGGCGCCCGACGCTCGCGCCGCTCCTCTCTGCGCGGCCGCGGATCCTGCAGCTGACTACCGCTGGGAGGCCCGCGCATGCGGGGGACCTACCGTAGCTTCCTTCATCTGTGAACTGCCTGGTTTGGACCTATACTCAGTAAACTTTAATAGAAATGGACCTGAAAACAGAACTTGACTTTTATGTTTCGTCATGAAAATGATTTTAGAATTTACGTTTTCAGGTCACTTTAGTACAAGTATTTATCTTTCCATCTCTTTCAAAAAATATATTTCTGGCTATATTTTTATTTTCTTCAATATGTTGCGTACCTACTCAGATCCCGCCCTCAGGGCACGCATTATTATTATTTTCAAAATAAACAAACATTACACCAGAAGGCCAATTCTCGTAATAACAAATTCAAAATAATATAGTCGCCAACGTCAAAATACTGTCAAAATGTAGATAAAAAATAGAGGCATTTATGACAGAGTGAGACTTAGGGTAGAATGCGAACCTTCCTGCAAGTTACTGATCATATTCGATACTAACAAACGAAAATAGTTCTAGAAGGTATCTAGACTACATTATATAACATGATCGCTTATAAATACATGTATTTCTGTAGATATGTAAGTTTGCTACAGTCTCAAGACAAATAAAGGCTCGGGGCTAAACATCTTAGTTTAGTAGTTGCTTCGTAAAGTAAGTTTACGATAGCTTAGGATCTTGTGCGATGTAATACATTTATGTAGTTACCTTAGTTACGAGATAGTAAGACTATTTTAAATTTATTTCGTTATGTTCGCAGTACCGCAATGGGCGTTAGGGAATGAAGGATGTATGGTTCGTGCCTTACCGGCGCTGACCATTCTTTACTTGCCGGAAAGTGCTGCTGTCCAGCTCACTGCTGATTGTGGACTTGCCGGCGTGAAACGTGTGCAGTGCACAGGCAATGTGGTAAGATACCCAAAATTTTAGCTGGAGCAATTTCTTTTTTACCTTTTACCATGATGTTTTAGGTTTCCTTTCGATTTTCACAGAAACGCGAGGATTTACTCAGGGACTTGTCATGTGCTGAAGAAGAAGAAATATCAAGCACTCCAAGCTTAACGTCTTTAGCTAGCACGTGGGCGGTATCAACTGACGCAATATTTACTGATCAAGATACAACGACGACAGAAGTCACTACAGAAGAAAATACTACAACGGAACATGAAGATGATATCAATCAATCTTCTACTACTACATCCACTTCCATAGTTCACGATCTTAATCATAAAATTGTAAAAGAGCATAAATTACCGATTACTCTGCTTAATGCCAATAAATTCAACAGACACAATCTTGATAAGTCCCTCGATTTAGGTCTGGTCCATAATAATAATTTACAAAGTAATTACATTCCGAAAATCGCTAACGGAGACAACTACATAACTAATGAACAACTGGAAAAAATTGAAGATGAAAAACACATGCAACATAAAATGTTACACGAGGAAATAGCGAGACTTGGAAACCTGGAAAATATATTTACCCAACCCACAGATCATTTTGTTCCTCCGCTAGTAATGGCAAAAGCTAAAATTAGTGATGATATGACCGTTTTATCTTTACAAGAGAAACATGCGCAGCAATTGGCAGAGCAACATTACTTCAAACAAGGTGTACAGTATGGCCAAAATGATCATGTTTACCATAGCAACACAATCAAATCTACGACTGAAGAACCAAAACCAGCTCCATTAGAGAAAAATGTTTTGATGCACGTCATGAAAAATAAAGATGGTGGTTCGAAAAAAGAAAAGGTGAAATCTGCTATGCCGAAAAAGTACAACGAAAAAATCGATGACCCGAAAAATAAGGCTCAAAAGGCGGTTGAAACCAAAGTTGGGTCATTTGAAAAATCCGAACAATTTTCTACACAAACTACAATCGCAGTTAAACAAAGTGAGACGACACCTTTGACACACTTAAAAATGAATGACGATGCTGCCTTAGATCTAACTGTTTTCTTAAAAGATGAACCAGAAATTCGTGCCGAGAAAATATTTTACACTAATTACACTGACGTATCTAAATTGGAGGTAATAAATAATGGCACCCTAAATAATGAAACAGAAATAAAATTAGTTGATGTAGAGGCAACCGAAGAGATAAAGCATGAAACACCTATGATGAAATTTAATGAGAGCTCTAAGAATATAACTTTGAACCATGAAGTCATTAAAATTACTATAATTACTGAAGGTCACACAACACTAACTCCAACTACATTTGAAATTACTAATAAAGTACCCCTTGTCCAGGCTACTACTCCTGTAAATTTACTGTTGTCGACCACTCATAAAGAATTAGCTGATGATCTCAACAACAAAAGTGAAATAATGCCAACTACACTGACGAATACTGATACAACACAACATTATCTAGAAACAGAGCCCGAAGTTAATATTTCAAGTGTAGCTGATGGTTCTATTTCTTTAAACGATACTTTTGATTTGGCACACACAGCTTCAACAAAAGTTACACCGACTACGACGCAAGAAGTGCCAATTGCAATTACAACACAAGTAATAGAAAATACGAGTTTCCAGAATAATGACTTGAAAGAAGCTTCAACGACTGCTGCTCCAGCTGAAGTTGACTTGACTCACGACATGAAAATTGAACCGATTAGCGAAGAAGCACATGAAGAATTTGATTCAATGTCTAATTCAACAGATGTCATAGACGACTTCCAGTCACCTTTGCTTTCTGGAGCCAATGAACCAGTGCATAGACCTAACAGGTCTCGAAGACCGCAACAGCCGAATCGAAATAGGTTTAACCCATTACGTATATTAGGTTAGATAATCACACTTCAATTATCATGATAATGAATTTCTGGTGATGACTGAACAAAAACCTTAACATCTAACGTAATTAGTTTTAGTGGGTCACGGTCACGTTATAAATTGTGATGGCACGGTGCACGTAGTTGATTTATGATATTATTATGTTTTAACTTTTAGGGATATCACCGACGAATCTGATGCAAATCATAACCACAAACATGAACATTATGAATAACAAGTCCGGGCACGGATTTCCGTTATCAACCTGTTTACATTAATAGTGATACCTTCGTAGTTTCATAACTGTTTCTTAGCATATTACTCATAAACTCATGTACTTACGTTTACGTGTAGCGCTTTATTTCATAAAATAATTATGTACTTACTTACTTAAATATTTTTAGATTAGACTCAATTGTGTATCTAGTCTAATACTTAGTCAATTCATGTTTTAATAGCATAGCTATTTATCTTAATGTACTTGTTTTTACGAGTATAATAACAATTAGATACCCATAGATTTTCAGATTTGCCAAATTTCGAAATATTCATAACGATTCATACTATAAGAACTCAATATGTACTAGCCTAAGCGCAGATGACATATAGGAGAAGCATTAAGGTAGTTTACTCATTAGACAACCTTATTGATGACTACATTAAAATAGTCAATGAACTTACATAGTAGGTTAGTTCGTAATGGAATTATGCATAACGAAATTCACAAACCATATCATGTTAGATTAAGTGTTAGTTTAGTGAAATTTATTTTTTATGAAACTTAAGGTACTTTGTAAGATTATGCACAAGTGTATCAATAACAAGGGTCCTCCGTACTACATGACATGAGATTGGATCAAACAACCAATAACTTGAACAACAGTCAGCAGTTGTGGCAATTGTGGCACTTTGTATTATTTTTTTTGTAAATGTAGTCTCCAGGTTATGTAATAAGATTTTTTAATAAAATTGATGAAATATTGATAAGTGTTTTATTTTAAAGAATCAACCCAAAGTAAAATGGAAACACACATCACATATTATTTTAAATAAGTGGTTTAAAATTATGTAAAGATAGAATGTTCAACGATACCCACATTCCCAAAGGTTATCAAGTTTTATTAGTGCTCCAAAGACAAATTAAGTTCATGAGTAAATCCGAGAAGCGAAAGGCTAGTCTATTAAAAGTTTTTACTTTCCCCGAAGGCATTAATATGAAAGTTCTAGTTCGATATAAGACTGGGGAAAATTCGCAAGTTTCGAGACACTCAACCGCAGTCAATATTTGCGGAGCGCTTTGCCGCCACCTCACTCAACTTGTTCGCTCTTGAAGGGCCCAACTCCAACTCAATTTTCTCTTCGAGACCGCTTATCAATATTACTTATATCAACTTCGATAAAATTCTCAGGCTCGGCACAGTTTGGGTATATTTTTCTTCGTCATCTTCCACCATATAAGTTTTTCACCCCAACCACGCCTCCTCCCTTTCGAATCGAATTTAATCTGGTATTTCGAAATCGTATAGTGACTTGCAAAATAGACGGAACCCAAGTTTAATAAAAATACATGTAGGTAAGTAGGTACCTATGCTATGTGCACGGTGAAATTGAAAACGTGATTAATTTTGAGGGATCTGAGCTCTATTCATGAGAAAAGTTGCTAAGGTATTTTATTTGAGCCGTAATACCATTTTACGGAATAATAAAGTAGAATTATAATACAAACTTTCTTGAGAATTGGCTTTCTGCTGTTCGCTTTATGTCACCTATTGAGACAAAGCTCTACGTATTAACATTATAAACGATTCTATTGTTATACTAACTGAATCTCATTTCACTCAGGAGTTTTGCTAGGATTTTAACAAAAGTACTTAATTATTTGCGAGAAAATTAGGATCTCTATAAAAAAATATTTTGAAAAGCTTTCAACATAATAAACAAGATTATAATATGCGGACTTTATTTTCTTAATTAAAACAAATAAGACGCGATTTACAAAGGTTTTTAAAGGGATGTGCGCTCCACTTGGTGGATGATGAAAGTATTTGTGCATTTACAGTTTGCTAATTAAAGAATAGTACACAGAAGGAGGAATACTAAATCCATACTAATATTAAAAATGCGAAAGTGTGTCTGTCTGTCTGTTACCTCTTCACGCTTATACCGCTGAATCGATTTTGATGAAATTTGACAAGGAAATAGTTTAAGACCCGGGGAAGGACATATAATAGTTTTTATCCCGGAAATCACGCTCTAAGGCGGTGAAAAGGGGGGTGGAAGTTTGTATGCAAGTACGATATAAAAAAGTTCCACGTGGACGTGGTCGCGAGCAAAAGCTAGTAATTACTAAAAATAATTAGTTAGATAAATAAATAATCAATACAATTTAATTTATTTTCGAATAAGATATCAAGATTACAAAAAGGTAGTTGTTGTCTTAAACCATCCTATGAAGGAAGTTGAACTGTAAGTGAACCTAAGCAAATTCTCAGAAACTGGAATACTTAGCGTTATTATACTATTTAATGACTCTCAATTGCCACAAACTGTGGCTCTGACAGCTTGGTTGAACAAAGGGTTCGAGAGAAACAACCATCAAGTAACCATTAACTATGACAAAGGTCAGCTTTAGTTTGTGGCCTGTAGTGTACGACCTTTGGCAGTCCTGGTAGCATTATGTTACAGTAGGCATTGTTATTGATTTACGAATACATCAAATTTAAGTAAAAGGGGTTTTAAAGATTTTATTTACCGCGTTCCTGTGACAGTCACGAGTATATAAACTGACAACTATACTGATAACTGATAATTTAATAAGAAAAATATTATTTAATTTTTCAAGTACTAAATTGAGAACTACATATTTTGTAATTGACTAAAGTCATAAATAAAATACTTTTTCTGTTACTAACAGGGCGGTGTTTTGCAAACTAAAATTTTGAATGTAGCTTACATTCAAGAAATAACATACCTTCTACCTAAATACAAAATAGAGTACGTGAAAAATCAATTTTGTTTCGATCGCAAAGCCTGAGCCTGTGTGATTCTCTGTCAAGTAGAGCAGAGACCCGATAAAACTACATATTGTTATGTACCTAGTCCTAATATTCATAGAATAGGCTCGTTAACATTTCCATCATAAATAAAAATCGAGTTAAGTACAAGGAAAATACATAAGGTGTGTACCATTATAGTCAGCGGACACAGATTTTTGGAAATACGATTCAGGGAATGGATGTAAGAATATTACAGAAACACAATTTCTAAGGGTGTTGTTAGACTTGGTGGGTGGGGTAACGTATATTATACTTTTATTGGCCCCGCCCACTCTCAGTAACTTTGATGTAGACTACTCTATTTAATTGTTTGGGCTCATAATACTGTAATGGGCTGTGAGCACACTCAAGCAATAAGTGTAATTTATTAAAAGGTAAACTTCGTCACTAAAAATGGATTTTTTTACGTAAAAGAAAAACATTACGATCATAAGGAAAGATAGTAAAACACTATAATGGTAAAAACGTAGATCTCATAAAGATTTGAATCTCCTAAACTGCATTATTTAAATTCACAACATTACCGTTTCATTTGTGCGAGTACCCTGGGGAACACCGGCCGTATTAGTTCACTAGGCACGTATACGTCGTGCCCATAAAAAGCATACAATATACTCATACATACATCTTTGCCAAAATGTAAGCAACTTGCTCAGTTTTTCTTTACGCCTTTCTCTAAGCCTTTTTTTTTATAAGCGTCGAGCTAATTACTCCAAAGCTACTTAGTTTAGAACAATAGACACTCAGTCCCCCTCTTAGTAGGTCTAGATTTCGTTGTTACAAAAATAGGTACAATAAATTCTCTGAAGTTGTATCGTATTTTTAAACCCTTAGAAAAAGTGGACTTTATTTTTGTTCAGCCATTGTTACACAAAAAATCAACTCTTGGAAGTAATATAAAGGGAAACCTCGCGATGTTAGTCGAAATAACATTTACAATGAAAAGGATTCATTGTATTTTTAAGAGGAGATATTCCCCGAATCTTCACCAGTTACATTTTTATCGGGACAGGTGATTTGCACGTTTTGTACCGCGTAAACAGAAAAAGGTTTACATTTGGTGTGACCCAAATGCTGCGGGATGTTGCTCTCTCCGGTCGGTCGTCTCTTGCCTACCAAAATATAGAAGTCGCAGAGGTCACACGCTCCTCGGGCCCGTCTCATCCATTATTCAGAGTTATCGGTCGTCCCACCATCGGCGTCCAACTCGATTCTCTTAATGGAGATTAAGTGTTTATTGACATTTCCTACTCCCCTATGGCTGCTGAAATCTTGTAGTTTACTTCTGACTGAAATATTTTATCACAATCTTTCCATAAAAGATTTAATTAAAAATATCGTGAAACTAGAACGACATTTTTTTTCTTTAATATGATGTTTATGTAAATAAAATTGCTTTTACGCAACAAAATTTACGTCATTAATAACCCAATTTAAAAATAATCAAATTTTCAAATGCTGCTGGGGAATTGCGAATATAATGAAGGTTTTGATTTTTGCTGTGTGCGGGTAGATATCGTGAAGTTAATTGCCCCACTGTTGGTGATACAGGAATGGTACGGCATTGGCTGGAAGCGCACATTATGTAAATGGCTACAATTACCTGGCAACCGGCCTACCTCCGTGATCCTGACCGTGTTAAGCACAAATCACTTTGCGTTAGCTCTCCGGAGGATTACCTACGCCAACATTGTTACTGGATTAATCCTAAGGTAAATACTAAAGCGAGGAGGTTCGAGGTATGTAAGGTACCCGTAAACAGTTTGATTAAATGATTAGGGGCTCCCCATCGAGCTGTTTAATGTTGCAGAGTCACTTGGCAATCAGATTGTAACAAACGAATTCTTGAAATAGAGAAGTTTATTTTGTCGTATTACAGCAAGAAAATCATCAAATTTCTTATCGTCATTTTTCTTGGAGGTTGATTTTGAAACGTTTTCCTCAAGCCATTTGTTAGGTAAGTGGAGCAATGATATATTATTAACGTAAAGTAAACTTTATTATGAAAGTAATTTAGTCGTGAATTGACCTCGATCATATACATCGAACCACCCCACACCCTCTTGACTACTAACGTACAGGGAGCATCCACCTGTGTCATGTGGGTAGCATGGATACATTGGGCACGCCTGCCAAGCGAAGCGACTATGGCAGTATCTCCCTCTAAGATCATTCACTGAAGTCATCTATTTGATCCACATGCATAGTCATGAACATGCATGACATACACACGAAATTCGTTATGATATAGGTAGTTATGTATATTGTATATTGTTGAAAATGCTCCTAGTAACCCAGTCTCCTTACATTCAGAATCATCAGTAAAAGTCATAAAATGTATATTTTCTTGCTTTTCCTTTTTGAAGACGACCGCCATAAACATTATCACAAAAATATAGCCAGCCCCCGACCGAGCTCTACAAGATAAAATACTTAAAGACTTTATTGTAAGTTTCATTATCGAGTTTCATAAGTAAGCCATTTGTGGCACATGTGCTCTAGAGAACGAACTAAATAAATATGCATAGACATGAACTTGCATCATCCGCTTTCAATTGAAGCTATATTGTAAATACAAAATCAATCAACACGGGGCTTTACGAGTTCCGCCCGCTCAGCTCGGCTCGGAGCATGCATGCCGCGGCTAGCCCCACTCGAGAATTTATCGAGTTGTGGAATGCATCGAGTAAGTGGCCCAATAATTGGGTTGGCGTTCCGGAGCGCGCGCGGCGCGGCGGCGTATCGAGACGATATCGATGCCGCACTCATTCATGCTAGGTTTTACAAACACGATCAGACTTCGATTTTATTTTAATTAGATGGATACTTTTGGTCTCCTTGTTAGCCTTATGCGTCGGAAAACCTGCCTCTGTTTTCCTGTTGATACTTGTTTATTGCCGCGCTTAGCAATAGGTGGTCTAGTGGGAACACTAATAGGGTTCAAAATGAAACAACTATTGTGCTCTGATCTGCTGGTTCGGAAAGCAACATTTATTTCGTATATGGTCAGACACCTTATTAAACTCCGGTAACGAAACCATAGCGCGATCTAATTCGATCCCAACGCCATCTATCGAGCTAAGGGTAAAACTTTTCTAAAACAATTGATCACTATGGTTCTAAACATTTCTTATTTACATATTGGTGGTAAACATACCGCCCACCAAGGCCATTTAGTGAAAGAATGGCCTTCTAAAATTGCACTTAAAACTAAAACATCTCAAACGGAGTTGATCTAAAACAATTCATAAAAAACTTAACTAAACAAGAAACATGCAAATAAAAACAAATGTAAATGTAAAATCATAAAATGTATAACACGGTAAACTTGTATGTAAACATGTGGACTATAAAAAAGTAAAAAGATAACATTTGATCAAAAATAAAATTAAAAACAAACATTTGATCTAGTTAAAAGCTTAACATAAAAAACAAAACTGACCTTAAATTTACAAAAATAACAATTCATTGATCTGTAATGGGTAAAACACATAATTTTGATGTTGGCCTCTTAATTACGGATGATTTTGTGCGCAATGTGACTACACGGGTTACGTTGTCAGCACCGGGGTGTTTCTCAATAACCCGACCCAGTAACCAACGACTAGGTGGTAAATCGTCCTCTTTGATCAGAACAACGTCATCTATTTTAGGTTCTGGAACTTGTGATGACCATTTGTATCTGTTCATGAGGTTAGATAAATACTCATGTGACCATCTTTTCCAAAATGACTGCAACATCCGTTGAACAAATTGCCACCGAGTCAAGTAGTTCACATTTGAGCTTTCGTAATTTTTGTCTGGTACATTAACTAATGGTTCTCCTATAAGAAAATGTCCAGGAGTTAAAGGAAGTGGTTCACCAGGATCAGTGCAGTTTATAACGCTTATGGGTCGCGAATTTAGGCACGCCTCCACTTGATTGAGGAAAGTGGTAAGCTCCTCGTAAGTCAGGGTGGAGTCCCCAATCACTCTTTTTAAGTGATACTTGGTAGATTTTACCCCCGCTTCCCAAAGACCACCGAAATTAGGTGCGTGAGGCGGGATAAAATGCCACTCAGTGTTATTTGCCTCTAAGTGTTCTGCTATAGCTGGCTGAACGGAAGCCAGCTCTTGTAGTTCTCTGGAGGCACCTATAAAATTAGTGCCGTTGTCGCTCCATAATTTAGCACAATGCCCGCGACGAGACACAAACCGTCGAAAAGCGGCCAAAAATGCCTGTGTACTCATGTCACTAACAACTTCCAAGTGAATGGCGCGAGTGGCCATACATACAAAAAGACAAATGTAGCCCTTGTGAGCGTGATGTCCGCGTCCTTTAGTTGTCCTTATACTGATGGGCCCAGCATAATCTACGCCGCTGTGTAAAAACGGTCTTGCTGGGGTGCAACGAACTGATGGGAGATCACCCATTATTTGGTTCCTGACGGTAGCTCTCTGTTTGGCGCACGTTACGCATTTGCGTACATATTGCTGGACTAAAGATCTAGCACCTATGATCCAATACGCTGACCTCAAAAGGTTTGACATTAATTGCGGACCACCATGGAGAGTTCGTTCGTGAGCATCTGCGACTATAAGGAGAGTTAGATGACTCACGTGTGGTAAGATTATCGGGTGTTTTACTGGCTCATCTAACTCTGACTTTTCAAGCCGACCACGAGCTCTCATGACTCCCTGTTTATCGAGAAAAGGGCACAGTGATTTTAATTGACTTGACCTGGAATTTAAATTACCTTTTTCTTTTAATTGTGTGTACTCATTTTGAAATGCATTTGCTTGTGTCACTCTTATACAGGTTTGTAGTGCTGTTTCTATTTCATGGTTTTTTAAATATATACTATCATGTTTGTACTTTGTTAAAAATCGTCGACAATACGCTACAACTCTAACCAATTTACGTAAACTAGAATACTTATCGAAAAATGAACTTGCTATTGGAGCTACTAAATTGGTATGTACTTTAATGGTTTGCTCTAAGTCCGTTTTCAGATCCGTTGGCCTATTGAACTCAATCAACTTCTTTTTTAAAAGGGGTGGACCGGAAAACCATAATTCATTACTCACAAGTGAACTGGGTAGCAACCCCCTTGATGCGCAGTCGGCAGGATTATGCTTGGTAGATACATGAAACCACTGAGTTGAACTCATACTGCCCAATATTTCTGAGGTACGGTTCGCTACGAACGTCTTCCACCTGCTAGGGTGGCTGCTAAGCCACGATAACACTACGGTGGAATCAGTCCAAGCAAAGATCCTCATCTCTGGAATATTTAAGACCTCAGCTGTTTCTACCAACAACTTTGACAAGAGTACCGCGCCACATAGCTCCAATCGAGGAATGCTAATCTGTTTGATGGGTGCTACTCTTGTTTTAGCCACCAACAAAGACACCTTAATGTTACCAGCAGTGTCTATTGTTCTCAAATAAACAACGGCCGAGTACGCTGCTTTCGAGGCGTCACTAAAGCCATGTAACTCGAGTTCATCCTTTGAAGTTGTACTAAGCCAGCGAGGTACCCGGATCTTGGTAAGTAAAGTTAATTCTCCACGGTAAGTACTCCACTCTGATTTTAATTCGGTAGTTAGTTCCTCATCCCAACTCACCCCTGCGAGCCATAATTTCTGTATAAACATTTTTGCTACTACCACGCTAGGAGCTAACCATCCTAATGGGTCGAACAAACGAGCTATGTCTGATAAAATCGATCTTTTGGTTACAGGTGCGGCGGTCAGCGGCGGAAGATTCACGGAGTATTGTAAGCAGTCTTCAAGGCGGTTCCAGGTAAGGCCTAGAATTTTTATTGTACTATCCAGCTTAATTTCTATGTCCTTCTCTTCTATTTTCCTATCTTTATCTATGATATCCTGGTTGTCCTTATCCTTATCTTCCTTTTTTAATTGCGTTTGATCTAATTGTTGTGCTACGTCATTTATAGGCATTGAACTTATTCTATCTAACAATTGTTGGTTATTACTGTTCCACTTCTGTAAAGCAAATCCTCCCTTTTCCAATAATTGTATCATTTGTTTACAGATTTCTACGCCTTCTTCTATACTATTACTTCCAGTCATTAAATCGTCCATGTAAAAACTATCGAAGACGTTAGCGGCTGCTAGAGGGTACTTGTGTCCTTCATCATACGCGACTTGATGGAGTGTTCGAACTGCCTGATACGGAGCAGAGGCTGTCCCAAAGGTCACCGTTACCAGCTCATAATCTTCTATTGGTTTTTTGGGATCATCTCGCCAGAGTATTCTCTGGTAGACCGCGTCCTCATCAGCTACTCTAATTTGGCGGTACATCTTAATTATGTCCGCTATAATCCCAATAGCGTGTACTCTCCATCGCAGAATTGTATGCCTCAAGTCCGCTTGTAGTGTCGGCCCAACCATCAGAGTATCGTTGAGCGATACTCCCCTTTTATTTTTTTCAGATGCGTTAAACACAACCCGGACTTTCGTCGTGATCTTGTCGTCTCTAATAACCGCGTGATGTGGTAAGTAAACCGCTTCATTCTTTTCATTATCGTCTTTCTTTACAGCTCTTAAATGTCCTAAGTGTAAATACTCATTGATTACTTCGGTATATTTTTGTTTCAAATCTGTGTTTTTATCTAATCTTTTTTCTAACGATTTAAATCTGATTTCAGCTATTTCACGAGAACCTCCGGCTTTACATGCAGGATTATCGTCATGGAACGGTAAGCATACTATATATCTGCCTGTATCATCTCGCTTAGTAGTTTTAGTATATAGCGCTTCGCATTTTTGCTCTTCTGGACTTAGGATTTTCTTTGTACTGGTTTGTTCTTCTATCTCCCAAAATTTTTTCAGAAGCTGATCTTCATTGACCTGTGCGCAATGTACGCTTATATTATTTGTATGCAAGTTTGAACTTTCCTTGCTTGTACTGACTACACCAGAAAGGACCCACCCTAGAGTGGTGTTTTGTGCTATAAGATTACAGGATGAACTCTTCACTATACCCTCCTTCATGATGCAACAATAGGCATCTGCTCCCAATAAAACATCTATTTTATTGGGTGTACTAAAATAAGGGTCCGCTAAACATAGATTGTCAACATTAATCCAATCTATTGAACTGGTACTCACACTTCGTTCCGGTAAGTATGACGTTATGTTATTCAAAACATAAGCATTGATGTTAAGTTGAAACTCGTGATCCACTGTCGACTTAATAGTTAAATTAACCATATACTTAGAAATGGTTGGTCTCTCGTCTCCCAAACCTGATACGATACCTCGGACTGGAATTTTCTTCAATCGAAGAAATTGAGCAGTGGCCTCGGTTATAAAACAAGCTTGCGAGCCTTGATCCAGCAAGGCTCGGACTGTTTGAAATTCACCCATCCTGTTCTCGACTTTTATTAGCGCGGTGGCTAATAAAACCTGTTTAGGTTTGGGGGTTTTGCGTGTAGACAAGCATGTTACTATCTGATCATCACTAGTGTTGTCAGTAGTGGACTTTGCTGCCACATCTTGACCATCATTCTCTGCATTTGGTTCCCTATTGGGATGCAGCAATGAGTGGTGGCGCTTTTTGCACACTCTACAAAACGTTTGTTTTTTGCAGTCGTATACTGTGTGGTTGCCGCCTAAACAATTATAACAGATTTTGTTCTTTGCTACAAACTCGCGCCTGCAGTCTGTGGACTGTTTCGCAAATTGTTTACAGAAGCAGAGCTTGTGGGGTTCCGAACAGAATTCGCAACGTATATTCGTAGCTAACATCGTTTTAGAGCTATGAATGTGTGAACTATGATTGACCTGGTGAGCCACAGCCTTCCTGGGCTCGATACATTCAAGCGCGCGAAACCGACTTTCAATAAATCCTTTAAACTGCTCAAAGGTG
Source organism: Hoplodrina ambigua (assembly GCA_949774945.1). NCBI lineage: Eukaryota > Metazoa > Arthropoda > Insecta > Lepidoptera > Noctuidae > Hoplodrina > Hoplodrina ambigua. The sequence goes on along the minus strand of OX458969.1, from coordinate 4,654,399 downwards.
GGCAATTCGTTGCTGGAGTCGTTGGAAATACTTAACTCCCACTGTTTACGAGTCTCACTATCTAATTTAAACGTTACAATATGAATAATGATAACGTCCCATGTACTCACGTCGATCTTTAGATTTTTTAATGCACTTAAACAGTCACTTGTTGTGTCTAACAATTCTTTTAATGATGTAGCCGATTCAACATTTAAACGTTTTTGGCTGAACAATCTTTTCAAAATACAATTGGTTAGGTACTTCTTATTAGCATAACGCCTTTCTAATTGCGACCAACATTCACTATAGTTAGCGTCTGTAATTGGTGTGTGCCTAATCAACTGTTCAGCCTCACCCGTGAGGTGGCCTTTCAGATAGTGCAGTTTTTGTACATTATCCAACGATGTGTTATTGTGGACTAAGGAAATAAACAAATCGTGAAACGTTGTCCATTCACTGTATTTTCCAGAAAAAGTAGGAATTGCAATTTTTGGCAATTTTACCAATGAATTAGATGATTTTGAACTACTAGTATTGTTAAAACCACTATTTTGCGATTGCGACTCACTAATATTAATCTTATTAAGTGTAGTTTTCATTAGACATTTGCAAGTAATATAAGTGTCTTCGGTCGAATCGTAAATATCCGCAACCTTTTGACTTATTATATCTTCAAATTTATATTGGCCATAAAGTTGAGTTTTTGTATTTTTAAATGATGACCAATCATTTTCGAGTAATTCAAGTCTTGTCTGGATATATTCTAATGTAAGTCTGTCTTTTGGACTCTTTTTAAAATTAGTTAAAGCCTTTTGAATTACAGTTTGAAGGTCTTTTAATATATTAATTTTGCCTTCCATCTTAGATAATAAACAAACCACAACAAGTGTAAAGTAACAAGTATTCACAGTATAAGATAAAAACTAAAATTTGACTTAACTAAAGTTCCTAATAAATAAAATGTAATAAAATGAAATAAAACAAAACTAAGTTTAAATTCATCCAGGTTGTTAACCGTAAAGAAATACACAACAAAAGGGTAAACTAGAATGTAACAAATTAACAAGTGTAAAATTGATAAAAAGGTTCATGAAATTTTTCTAAGTCTCAAAAAATCCGAAAAAAATTACAAGTGTTTGAGGAACAACTTGTCTCTGGTAGAAATCGGGCATGGATTCCCCGTTCCCTCGTTTTTTATAAAACTATTCTAAGTCCTAACAACATGCACACTCTTAAAACTAAGTTAAAATGTTCATTAAAATACGGTTGAAAATTGCTTGGTATTTAAAAAATCTTCTAAAATGTTGAAGTCGAAATCTTCCTTTAAATAAAGTTCAAATTTGCTTAACCGATCTCTTGTTTATAGAATTGTCACTGCTGCTACTGTTTAATTAATTAAATTGTACTCACGATTGCACTGCACTCACACAAACACGTAAGATGCTGAACTTGGTATGGTACTAGTGGCGCCCCCTGCGGCGTCACTTTGAACTTGAACTCCCGGCTGCTATCGCCGGCCTCGTCCACTGGTCTGTATCTTCAACTCGAAGATTGTACTCGAACGATGCTACAAGTAGCGCCCTCTATTGACGTCCCGTTGAACTATTAATTCTTCCAGAAAGCTGAGCTGTCCAACAAGTTGAACGAAGCTGTCGCGGCTTCTGCGGGATGCCCAGTACTTTGCCGCAGCAATCCACTGCGAGTACTTGGGTTGCGGACCAAAGCTGGCCCCGCTTAACACCAAAAAGTCAGACTGTTCCGGTTGCTGGATCCGGCTCGAAGGACCAATGTTTATTGCCGCGCTTAGCAATAGGTGGTCTAGTGGGAACACTAATAGGGTTCAAAATGAAACAACTATTGTGCTCTGATCTGCTGGTTCGGAAAGCAACATTTATTTCGTATATGGTCAGACACCTTATTAAACTCCGGTAACGAAACCATAGCGCGATCTAATTCGATCCCAACGCCATCTATCGAGCTAAGGGTAAAACTTTTCTAAAACAATTGATCACTATGGTTCTAAACATTTCTTATTTACATATTGGTGGTAAACAATACTAATAGTACCTTATCAGTCATGTGATAGCTGCTTATACGACTAATACTTACAATGGATGGTTTCATTAGTGTCAATAAGAACCTATTCCAAAGATATATTATATTGTCCGAAGACTGTAAAGTTGTGAAAATTAGGTTCTCAAAACGCTATTTAAAACATGACCATAATTACCTATTAAATTGTACACGGAAATGGATTAATCCCAATGATAGGTCTAACTTCAAAAATTAAAGCCATTAACAAAAATTGATCTTACGCAAAATTTAAATAAACGTATAGGGAAAGTTAACACAATTTATTACAGTAGTTAGTTGTTTTCTGTTACTTTCAATTTGATTCGCTGGACATTTCAAAACTGAAATAAGTACTAATAAAAGACAAACCCAGTCTGACGAAAAATAGAAAGAAGGAAAGATTTAATTAAAAGACAAGTTCCAGTTTTTCACTGGCAATATTATGATAAAAGCGTTTCATAGTTCGAGTGAAGAAGTACTTATTTATTGGCAACATTTCTTTCATTGTGATCTTTAATAAATAATTGATTCGGTGAAAGAAATGACAACACGCCGTTGTATTGTATAGTTTTTTACTTTTGTTTATATATGTGACAAAGGTAAATAGGTACCTATACTTTCAGTACCAGGGGCTTAATAATATAATTCAGGTTTAAAAAAAACGTTGCATGGCTTTTGCACCCATACCCGTGTGACAGGCTCTGTAATATTTCAATTATAACGTATAATGTTTCCTGTAAAACATTTTCTTTGCCAAAACCATGAATTATTAAAGTCTTAAGACGACAACAAAGCTTTATCCAATGAAAGGCGCCATTGAAAAGATATTACGGGAGGAAAAACACCTAATAATCTCTATTTATTAAAACCAGCCGCGCCGTGAATGACGGCTTTCACAAATCCATTTCCTTTGCTCGCGGGCTCTTTGTCATTTCGTCAACTTCGATTATTTGGACGACAATACCCTCTTATTTGTACCTTTGTGCCGAAAATGTGACGAACCTCTTAAATAACAAAACGCTGCCAAATGTATAAACAGTCGATAAGTGATAAAAAACTGATTGAATATTCTCTGTACGTAAAAGGGACAAAGTGTTTAATGTTGAAATGTTTCGTAAATTCCTTTCGCAGTCATTTTCTTTTCAGTGTTAAACATTTTCTTTTGAATGATTTCGTTACCGTTTCCGTGAATGTAAAGGAAACTGGAATACCGAATGATTTGGTTGTAATGACAGGTCTGCATTGTTTTATACGATTTTTACCTCTCAACTACAAATATTCATTTTCATTTAGATTTAACATTTCGCCAGCTGTTAAAATTAAATTAGAGGCTCGTTTTTCAAACATAGGTACCCTTCATGAATCTTCTAACACTAAATCAATTTTAAAGTTTTTTGGTATTATCCAATCAAATAATACAAAATTAACCAATTAAAATTTAGATCCGACTTTTAGGACCCTCGTCAAGTACTATCTATCCGTCAGAAAAACGTCCTGGTCTTTGAACTCTTTGGTAATTATTTATCGCCGTAAGCACTCCAATTGTTGGCATTTTGAACGTTTGTTAAACGAGCCTTTCGTTATTCTAAATTCTGTTAAGTGCCTGTTTCACAAATTATTTTAATTACAATAATTGGTATGGTTCGGTTATGTAAAGAGAATTCGGGAATTAAATATGATTTTGGAAGGAATAAGTATACTCATATTAAGTAATATATATTATTATACAAGCTTCGTAGAATTCTGTTTTAATTATTGCAAAGGATGATGTTTCTTTAAATGAATAATTATAATTATTAATAAAATTTAACTTGATACAAAACCACCTTTATATTACGTAACATCAAACAATGTTAAAGAAAATGAAGTCGAAAATATATTATGGAGAGGAAATGAAGGTAGTTTTAAAATCCTTTTCATAACCTGCTCATTAAAAGTTGCCTGAAGGTGGAGCAGCTTTATTTAAATATTCAGTTTATATGTCCTGCTACCCGAGTACCCGACAGCAGACAGCAGGTCGCACGAAAAACTTAAATCCCCCCCACCCACCACTCGGAGACAGCGATTACAACTTTTAAGATTGATGAATCCCTGTATTCCAATGTACTTCTTTTCTCGATTTCTTAAGGCGTAAAAAGAGTACATTTTAAATTAAAAGACTTAATTGTAAGCAACTCGTATTTTATCTTAAATATTTATTACCATTGGGAACAGTATATTTCAAAAAATGTGCTCTCTGCAAATTATTTATTATTGTTATATTATGAAAACATCAGTGGTCGTGTAATAGTAATGATAACATTAATTGCCGACCGAGATACGGCGGTGCGCATAAATTCATGTAATGGCATGCAAATTTTATCGCCTAACAGTTTGTACGAATGTGACCACAGTTCCACAAGCTCCCGTTAATGAAAACCAAAAATTTACCCGCTTCACCATCAATTATTTGGCGTAGCAATGCATTATTTTATTAATAAGTTATTAGATAGTTTAATCAGGAAGGTAATTCTACTAACTTTCAGGAATTTAGTCACAGTTTCAATAAGTCAAAAAAAATATGACTTTGATTGTCACTGAGATGAGATTATGACTAGATTTTCAACGGTTTCTATTAGTAAAATATTGGCCACAACTTTATTAGTAGAACACATTTTTTTAGTAGATGGTCACAATAAAATTGTTACTCTTTAGATTTATTAACATCCTTTTATTTTGCTTTATAAATAGATATCGTTAATAATATGAAGGTACCAAAAACATATTAAACGTCAGTAAAAAAAAAAAACTAATATTAGGTATTAAATTTTGGATACTCGAGTACCTTCAATACAGCCTCTTTAAACAAAACTTACGGCACTAAAACTACTAAAATAATATGTGCATGAAAATCTATTAAACTCTATGTTCGGCGTGGCGGTGGCCGAGTGGAAAATTCGTGCTCAAAATATTACGCTTCCCTTTGTTGGAAACAGGCAAAAAACAAAGGGGAAGCTGCGGAAATTACTTGAAACCACTCCGCTTGTGATACTGCTAATTGGAATAGAACTAGCTTAATTTTCCTTTTTAACACTAGAAAATGTTGGTGTAAAGGTGAAAAATGTTTAGAAAGCAGCTGGCAAAGGGTGAATAAAAAAGTAATGTAGCGAGCGTCTTTGTATAAAACACTACTGCCATGTATTCTGCTTCGTGTCGTGTCGTGAGAATGCATTTTCTGAGAACAATCTTATGCGAGATGGTAAATCGAGCCGACTTTAAAAAGCTTAGGTTAAGTTAACTTTCTTATACCTATTTAAATAAATATTCTACTACAAATATTAAAGCACAGCATGACCTCTTCATAAACTTTTTAAAAGCAACTTTAGCTCTGTGATAGGTACTCTTAATTACTCCAAAATAGTGACGCAAAACGTTTTTGCTCAATGTTACGTATTTAGGGATGTAGCTGTTACGAAACAGAGTTACCAACCTAAATATAACTATAATTATATTATTATAACTATTCTTAATAATATTTTTGTTCAAAAGTAAAACTCTTACGGAGCGTAGAATAAATTAAAATGTCATAAACACTTTTTGCATCAAGCAACTGTCAAACTAACGCAAACTTTAATAGTTAAAAAGGTTTTTTATTTAAGTTGATAATGTGTTTATTCATCAATCATGTTTCTCCGTTGTTGTTAGTCGTTGTTTACGTCTAGGTGTTTATGGTATATAGTACCTACTTATGTTAAACATTTGACCATGTAAGTTCTTTAGTACTAAGTTTGCAAATACTAAGTTACAAAGCGGGTCATATTAAGTATAATTATGAAGAGTTGTACGAACGATGAAAACTCATAATAATGACCGTTACAGTAAACTTGATATCCATACAATAGAAGGACTTTCGCTGACACATCACAAAAAAGGAAAATGTGAACATGAACTTGTTTTCCGTAACTGGCAGCTTTGACTGTTACCAACCCTCGAATGACCTAAATTGGATGATTCCAAGTTTGAAAAGCTGAATAGAGGTAAGGCAAGTTGACATTTTCTTAAGCTGAGTAATGACGACAATTTATCTCTCGGCTTTAGTCTGCGCGCGTTTGCGTCACGGCTCACCTGTCTCTGTGAAAGCGTCTACTAGTGCGCCCTCTACCTACTTTATACTTGATTGAAATAATTAATTTTGATTACAGCATGAGTACCCACCTTTATAATCTCGTCAACTTAGATCATTAGTGCCTAGCTCACGGTTCACCTGTGATAATGTTAGCAGTAGAGCTGTTTTGTAAAATCTCCTTCAGTGAATTTAGAATTTAGCAACTTTGGGATGACAGCTCACTTCAAAATCACTTCACCCAAATTGGATCGGCTGGTACAAAACAAATGCCAGAACACTTTTTTACTTTTTAAAATTGATGACTATTATTACTACTATTATATAATATATTGATGAATATTATGCGGTCGAATGTAGAAACATTGGTACTTTTGACAAACATGATTTCATTGAACGCTCTGTCTGTAAGGGTACACGTACCTACCCATCATATCAACATAACTATGAATGAACCTTTTCAAATTCTATTTTATGTGTAGGTACGTAAGTGGTATGCTGTATATTATGAATTAATTCCTATACCTTTTAGGCTGACTGACGGCCCGGCTCCGAAACGAGCGGGTTTACGTCGGAATTACAACTATGATTATTTTATTAACTTGTCCCTACCTTAATATGGGAATTGCTTTTATATATCAGTGTAAACCGCAATAAAGTAATAACTCGAGAGCGGGGAGAGCGAAGGAAAGCTTTCAACCGCGACAGCTTGAAATAATGTGTGTTGTTAATGGATTTTTCGATACAGACAAGTGAGCTGTAGTAAATTCACAATTAGATAGTAATTAATTAAGGAAAGAAGAGTGGTGTGCTGATTTTAATGGCCCTCTTCTAACTCCAGCAGCTCCAGGAGCGTGTTTAGTCGTTGCGAGCAATTTAGCGGAGCACTTAGCCCGCGCCACTCCGTCACGCCACGTTAACGCCACCCGATGCCTTCTCTACCGTGAACATGAATATTATATACCACTATCTACGAGTATATCACGTATGCATCGAGAAGTACCAAACTGCTCACTAAGTCTCCGTCGAGTCCCGAAGGTATTCATGCATTACTGACGGAGGCTAAGACATCAATGTGGCCTTGGAAGGACGAATTTGAATATTGAGGGGTTTCAATCAAGTTGGCCGGGTTTACCTGCGAGCAGATGTTACCCGATTAATAAAATGATTTATAAACTTTAACGTAAATTATAACGAACACGCGTTGCGAAAAGGCTTCCAATAATAAAATATGTTTTCATAGTTAAATTGACCTGTAACTCGATCCTGGGAAAACTCTATAATTTTGTTAATTTTCGAACTCCATGAGAGCGGATTGAATTAAGCTTGTTATCGATATATTAAGTGCTTCCACCGCGTTGTTTAAATACCTAGCTATAAGTACGTGAAGCGCGGTATCGTTAAACCGATATGTTTTCCCGAGCCGAATCATCATCGGGATTAATATTGACAGGTAAGGTACATTTTAATTTATGACCACATCGCGCGAATATACCCGTAGTGATGGGAAAAGATGGTCGCTTATTGGACACCTGAAAGAGGACATCGTCGTCGACATCGACCAAAGCGAAGGTGGCGTGTCGATCTGATCACGTTTGCGGGGCAAATGGAATTTGGAAGGAGAAAGGGAAGGCTTTTCTCATTTCAAATTTCATTCGCAAAATGTGCATATAAAAAAAAGGTTGCTGCAGAATTGTTACTTCTGTTCTCGGATAATCAATCTTTATGACTCGTAAACCTCACCGGCTATTAGAGACGCCTTCAAAAATGAAGATCACTTAAGGTTTTTAGTTTTAACACTATTTTTATAGAGCAGGATAAAATTGTTTTTCAACTTTTTGAAAAATCTTAGTGATCACATTCAAGTGATTGTACTTTACAGGAATACAAACTAAGTATATATCAATTATAGAACTAAATAAACGGATTGTCGGTGTTGGGTTTAGTAATGGATCAATTTATCAGTTTCCTTAATCTTGTCCTCCTTGTGTTTTTCTTAATTATATTTGAATGGCCTCTTCTTCTTAACGAACTTCCACTACTCTACATAATCAAATTGGGAATTCCACTAGACATGAGCCGCGCAGCGTCAACCAGGAAGTACTTGTCTCCCATAGCTTAATTGACTCTCCAACATCAAGACGTGTGTAGTCAAGCGTCGTGTATACTGGATTGCGATTCCGAGTCAATCATTGGATTATAATTCCGTTCTAACGAAAATTCAATAGTGATATGATAAGCCAGTAATATCTTGGCGTAATAGATTGTAGTCATAAGACGCGTGACGCGTTCCAATAAGGTACCGTAGTAAGGCCTGTTTACCCGGGCGAGGCTGTTGTTTGCGCCCTCGACTCCCACAAATATTGACACAAACACCGACTTATGCGTCAGAATCAACTGCGCGTTACCAATGTCATAAAGTAACGGACTATAGTGGTAGGTTATAGGTTATTTACATAACCATTCAATTTCCTGTTATGGTATAAAGTAGATTATGTTTGCAGCCTTCTCTCGCAAGTTTTGGGCTCGACAAGGATACTTTATTTAACCCGGGGATGTACTCAATATTCTGACTTAGACTGAGGGTCCATAACTACTAAACGAGTGATTGAATTTTAGAATTTATTTAAGCTTTTAGACGCAAAAACTTACTGAAAAAGTTAACGTTTTGCGTTTTCAAGTTCAAACTTTTTTTTGAATAATAGCAGTATTACGAAGTGCCCACTTCTAGCTAAACCATAAACGGTAGGTAGGCACCAGCAAAACTCCGACTAGCTTATTCCAAATGCAATAACTTTCATAGCATTTTATTTTTATTGCAAGCATTTCCGCTTTTGAAGTCTGAATGGGTTGTGGTATGTCTATTTTAAAGCATTTGCGGTCATAAAAACTCATAGAGGAGAGTTTGAACGACCCACTTGCAGTTAAGGGGGAGATAGAGGGTAGGGATAGAGGATAGGGTGTGGGACATTTCGTGGTGTATGTGTTTGCAGTTGAAATTCAGCCATTTCTCCATGTAAACACGGTCCGTCCGTCCGCCGTGCCGTCTCCGGGGCACAGCTGGCTGTGCTCGTACAGAACAGATAAACAAAAATGTTTTATAAAATTCTAAAAACAATTTCAAGCGCTGCCACGCTAACGTTAAGTTTGAATTTCTATATTTTATCTTTGAAGTTTCAATGTTTAAAGTTTCTTCTAAGTTGTTTACCCACTAATTAAAAGTTAAGACATTTTGAATATGATTAAAAGCCTGACTTGATTTATTTAATTTCGTACAATATTAGCATAAAATTAAACATCCTTTGATTTGATACCGTTTGAGTCAAAAATTTTTTACGAGTATCGTTCGCTGTACAGACAGTCAAAGGGTGTTAAGACGGAAAAATTCCTCCTCTCCACTCGCTCCCAATGCACCCATCTTCTCATCTGTAAAACGAATACTACGATTTTATTTCTATGAACAAATATATTTTTTGCTAAAGTGTGGCCATTTTGCGAGAGAAATAGAGACAGTTTTGCTTTCATTGCCCTATTTTATAGTGCGCTGTAAAGTGAGCTACTTACTTGCATAATTTATTAGCACTGGCAAAAACATCGGGCCATTTATATGGCCTGGTAAATGTGTTCATAAAGAGAGGCTTTCGAGTCTCCATTATCGCCCGCTAATGAGATTAAAATTCGATTACACGGCTTACAAAATTATATTTGCCGACAATGTTTTACCCTCGTCACAATGCTTAAGGAGATCAAGGAAATATTCAGCCAACCTTATCTTTAGAAAATATAGGGATAAGTAGTATGTGGCGTGGGAACGAGGGGTTCGAAGAGCAATTTATAAAGTTCCTTTAAATCCGAAGAGAAATAAATTCGTCAAAGGAGCGAGTTCTGCAAATAAATTAGCCGAGAGTGTGGCCTGTGAAACGTTTTCCGAATATGTGTGGTTCATTGGCGTACCACCAGTATGTGTATAGTTTTGTATACGAGAACTTTACTAAGCTAGGTAGGTACTTTATATTCTCGACCACCAATAGACCATCCAATCGCATTTTCTAGAACTAGTAAATGACTACTACAAAATTATTAACGTGTCCAGGGAACAACATGTACTTTCTTTGTATTTACTTGCATTTTGATGAAAATTAGCAGTGCGGATTTGTTCACATGGACTAATTTAAAATAGTCCACAGTCAACCTAGTATAGCAATGCTAGAAAAGAAATGATTCATATAGGGGAAAAAAACGTTATTTACATAAATAGTTGTCTATTTATTGTCATTCTGAGCATAGTATAATTATTGCACTAACGAACAGACACGTCTTCATTCCATTACGAACGTTCCAACAAACCGTTCCGTTCAATGTATGAAACAACATCATACATCTAAGATCCCTGAGCCGCAAGACCTTCTTCATCGTAGCAAACTTGAAATTTTGAGGATAGCATGAATGCTAGGTCCTATTTTAGGTAAGGTAGATGATACCTGATAACCTGACTTAGTGACGATCAAATGTGATGGCTGGTTTTTATATGTCTAAGTCTCACAGTCTATTGTTAAAACCAACATTCATTACTGCCAGATACTTACCATTGACCATAACTTTTGCCGTACTTTTCAGGCACATCAACCATAGCAAAATTATTTTCAACGGATAATTATTTTTACTCTTGGGATGTGAAAAGTTACCACAGAAACAAATAGTCAAAATAAAATAAATGTGAGCATATATGAGCACTCATTTGTCAACCAACAAAATAAATTATAATGGAATCTCTTTGTCACAATAAATCTACAATAAATCCATTATTAAACCAATAATTGATTACGTATTGTGATTCGATGCAAAATTTCGGGTTCGCTATTACCCGAGCTAAAAGCATTGCCATGTACTCGTTATTTATTTGAAGCAGTAACTGAATAAAAGGAATTCTATTACAAAGGTACCTAATCCTTTGAATGGCATCCTTTTGTCATAGAACGACTTGTAGAGCTTTGCATCGCGAAGCTTTTCATTTTTACTACACTGAAAATATTAATGGGTTTTATGAAATATTATTTATTTTTTACTTCACTCATTACTTATTGCGTGATTTTCTTGTGATTTATAAGTAACGATCTTTTGGTTCATATTTTGCAGCACTGGACATTATTTCCCATTTATGCATTTAACCACGCATAAATCCTGTACTAGTTTCGATAGAGTGAACAAAGCGCATCGTCTGTCAGCTTCATTATACGTTGGTGACGGCGCCTCTCATCGAGTCATGGGTGCGGAAACCCGGGAATTCATTATGTTGCTTGTATTTGTGGATATTTTCATACTTAAACTATCTAGTTGTATGAACTCGCGATAGATACTCTAAACAGTGTCGCGAGTTCCAAATTATACGAAAAACTTCGTAGAATTTTATCAAAAATGTAATCCCGACTCGTTAATACGATATTAATGACTTCTCAATATTAACAATTCAAACTCACAGCGTAAAATAATGTTATTAGCTAATACGACAAAACAATTGCTGATACGAGAAAGTCAATTACTGATACAAGGAAATGCTACCTACATGACCTCTTCAGACATAATATTTGCAATTCAACTAAAACCTTTGGAACATGGTTTACTGTAACAACTTAAATTCAATACGTTAGCTTAAAAAGTCAAAGCTATCAGTCTCTTCGTAGTCAACGACGTAAAGCATGGCTGTCTCCGAGAGCAAGTGGAACATTTTTCAGATGCACGCGAATAATGTTTAATATCAACATGTCTACATCCAAACAGTATGTTGGCAAGCTTTATTGTTTTCATATCATAAACGAACAAAGTAAACAATGGGAAGCAAATAAATGGTGTACAAATACGAAGAAATTGCCTGTAGTAAATCGTTTGTATTGGTTAAGAAAACTGGGACCGATCTCATGCTAGGTGGATAATAGTCTAAACAATGATGTTAATGAAGTATTCTTTTGTTTCCCAAGATGATATTAATTTATTTTTTCATTTGGGGCTATCAAACGTTTGAACAATGTCGAGATTGACTTATTAATGCGGAATGAGCCAATCTCGACGTGGCTTCTGAGAAAATAATCTCAAACACGCGTTCATATTAAAACGTCTGGTGAATTTCGTGACATCATCGTTAATTTTTTCAATCTACTTTTTAGAACTTAGGAGGCAAATTAACGCAGAAGAGGACGAGATGTAAATCAAAAACCAAAATAAAATAGGTACCACATTATTTTGTAAATGGTTTAACGCAACTAGCATTATAGGTTACCCCAAATTAGCAACTTCGACTTTTACAATATTTTTCACAACATAACATAGCAGCGCGTTCTTAACATAGCTCATGTAACGTATTTTTTGTGAACTTATTTAGAGAACAGGAAAATACATCTACCCTTTTCGAGATTTTTAATGTGCCCTGGTCTTTTTATTTGCTAATAAAAACTGAGCTGGTCTAGAACTGTAAAGAAAGAAAAAAGAAAAGAAAGAAAGAAAAAGAAAAGAAAAGAAAGAAAGAAAAAAAAAGAAAAGAAAGAAAGTTAATATTGTGGATAAATTAATATTGTGAAAGTTAATATTGTGGATAAATGTTTTTAAAACCGAATAAAATCCACAATTTTAACTTTAGCGCCATAAAGGTCAAACTTCCTAAAACCGTCACAAATAAAATCCGAGTGTCCTAAATACGTGAACCATTGTTCAGGCTATTCTTAATATAGTGGGTCGGGTTTGTGCCGTAAATAGAGGAGACTGGAGCAGCGGTGTCACTAATGACACCGATGTCCCTCACCGTCACACGTCACAAGTACGTATGTATATGATCAACTGTTTACCGTGTTGTACGAGTGTTGTACCGTGTTGTGGAACTATTTAAGATCTGTTTAGGTTTTTAGGTACGGTTTGTGTTGTTAAATTACACTACTAAAACACACTTAGTTTTACGCCTCCTGTTTCTTTCTTCATTTACTTACGACCACGACTTGAAATAGAAAGTTTGTTTTTTTATGGTAAACTAGCTGATCCCTGGCCTCCTTGCGATATCGAACACTTGCTTTTCACCCGCGGTGTTTGGTTACTGTTATGGCCTCGTGTATCAGAACATAGTCCTAACAATTACGAACCCAAAATAATATATCCAATTTGGTGCAGTCGTTCCGAAATTATGCGCGTATGTACTACATCCATTTCGACGATTCATTTTTATTCATATAGATATAAAGATTAAGCATGTATAGAAGCATTGACACATTAGACATATTATTATATGTTGTGACGCATTAGTATACACATTATAAATTATGTAATATATCAACCATTACCAACTACCAAGCCACAGTTTATCTAACGAAAATCAACGGCAAAATTATATTGGTTACTAATAATTCAGTCAGCCAATCACAGTCAGCAGCTCACGCGCTTTACGGTCTGTCACATTAATTCTTCGCTCGAGCAACCGGAGGTAAAATTGATTGCTGTTATGATTATTTAAAAGCATACACTTCCTGTAAATGATCAGTTGATCCCCTCCCCTAAGCGAGGCCGTACAACTGTTATAAACTAAATTTCCTCCAACATTCGACAGGACGTAACTCCGAAACACGAGTTATCAACAGTCAACTTTATCACTTTATTAAGTCTAGTATCAAAGTTTCTAACTAGATAGCAACTTAATGCACAGCACTTACAAAGTTTTGAGCCTACCACGAAGTCCAACGTACAATAAACTATGAGCTACAGCATGCTACGCACATGTAATGTATACGTATGGAGAACAAGATAATGTACTCGGTTGAAATATAAATTGCCCCAAATACTAATTTGAGGTCAATCGATTCAATCGAAACTAATGGTGCTTTCCCACCAATGGAATAGTGTAAAGTCAACTTTTATGTCAATTTGGCGTGTTAACGACGTGACGAAATGAAAACGCGAATGAATAAATGAATTCGATTAAAAAAAGCAGTTAGTGTACTGTTAGTTCGGGTGTTCGTTAGGGGATTTGAATAATATTGGTCTATTTACCCATTAATTTAAAATCCTGTAGGTTTGAAATATGCTGCGTCATACAACTACAGGTAGAACATTAAATTTACTGCCTACCGATTATTGATTAAGTTACAAAGTAGATAAATTTACTACCGTAAAATCATAAGTGTGATACTTTGATATTGTATACATGTAGTCCATACTTTCCACTGATATCCAATATTCGGGCACTTAACAAAATGATTGTGACTGTAACTCAATTTGTCAACTTTTTACTAAATAAATAATAATATCATAAGTTGATTAATGTCTCGTGCAGCGAAAGAAAATGCCTTTAAAGTCTTGACACTAAAACTCTGCAGCTTCCATTTTCAACACTGCACAGTTCAGGTCATTCCGCGAGTGTATCCGAGCGTGAATATAAGTTAGCAAGATTTAAGAGGAATATAATATATCACAGCTGAAACTTACTCCTAACTTTAGAATTACTTCAACCGCTCGCATAAATATTTCAGTATCTTTGACATTTCATACATCATTCTTAAGATTAGGAGCGTGTAAGTTTAACATATTAGACCGATGTATTAATATTAAAGTTACGTTTGATTTATGTATTCTGGTTTCTGAAGTGATGGAACGCTTGCGTGTAATTAGTTTTACGTAATGGTATTATTTAAATTGACTACACTCTACAGTAATTTTATTGTTATTAACTCTTATTAAACAGGTCAAATAATGTTTATTTAACTATAGTTTTCTCAAATTTATATCAAAATGTATAAGTACGTAACTTAAAAGATATGCACTGAATTTAGTTACTCAAATTAGCACCATTAAATTCGACCGCATCGCATTTATCTTTCATCACAAATAGGTAGATTAAACAGAGACAGCCGGGAAAGTATAGGAACAGTAGAAATTAGTACACTATAATCTGCTAAAAATCCCACTCGTTCATAAGAAAATAACAGATACGTACTTCTTCAACATCAGATGGTTTTAGGCAGAACTCTTCTTCATCGCCACTATCCCGATGGTAATCCGATCGCCAAGATGTGGGCTAAATAAATGCATATAATATTTGTCTTGTTTTTATATGTGATGGGTTTGCTCTTGATTCTAGTCTAGGTCAGAGGTGGCAGAGACAAAGTCTACGATGGAGTGAGCTTACCCAGAAGAAGCATGTTCACTCTAACTTTGAAGATTGTCTAGACTTTCATTAGTTTCGTTTCCAAAGTCAACATATTCGTCCCCGTGAAATAAAATATTCAATTACATCAAACATACAATACCGATAAGTTAGCTAACTTCCAGAATAAGGATCTATTATTAATAATTATATTTGATCGGGGCTCCGGTCAATATTTATTCAATTTTCCGACTCACATACTAATGTGCGGTAAAATACTTTGGAAATGTTATCTAGGTATGAGGGCAGACCATTAAAGACGATGTTATAACATATTTAGGGACATTATCCGAATACTTGGGTAAGCTCCGCGGGCTTTGGGTGCTATTCCGTAATGCAAGTTATCTTCATGTCTAATAAAGTAGTTTTTATGCAAGGTACATCGTATTAACGAGTAGGTAATCCCGTTTACAAAATATTGTAAATCATTTATTTTAAAAGAGTTGTTTGTTTTGGTCATGTGAAGAGGAGGGATGGAAGTGAAACGCTTGTGACCAAGAGAGTAATGAATATTAATGCGGATGAAATAAGATGAAGAGGAAGGCCAAAGAAACGATGGATGGAACGGACTGTGTGAATAGTGATATAAAAAAGGGAGTCAGTGATAGCATAACGGCGGCTGACGGGACGGAACTGAAGAAGAAAATGTGTTGCCGATCTCGAGTAGGTAACACGGGACAAGGGTTAAGGAAGATGATTATTTATTTTAAAGGAGTAGGTAAGTGTGGAGTTCCTTTTCTTTCCCATATGATAGTACTTGTTGGAACGGGCAACTAAACATATTATATTTATATGACTTTCAAAATTTCTTTTTAATGGTTTTATTGAAATAAATAATGTGACATTTATTACTTATAAAGACCATAAGCTAAGCTTGATGTGCAGAAGTCGTATACACGTAATAAATTAGTAAAGTTTGCTCCACGATTCCATAATATATTGTTAATGTTACCTACTTGTACATGTACAGCGAATAATTTCAGCATGATTAATTGTGTTAAAATGTACGTCAGAATAAACGCTGTAATATTCATAGATTCCTACACTACCATGTACAAAAGCATTTAAACGGAAAGTCCATTTGCATATTATGAAAATTACGCGGTTGGTAACTGACGCCACCGAGCTACTATTATGACAGCTCGAACTAATAAAATTATGTGACCTCATTTGTTACTTAGCCTGCGAGGCTCTACGTGAGAAATTATTACAGAAAGCTTCTGAAGGCATTTATTTCTGCCTCAGTCTTCCATAAATATTTCAAAAAAATTGGTCAAGTAAGATTTAAGAGCGCCGTCCAGGGTTCCACGTAACGGCTCAAAATATCTTTTGCGAAGAGCCTACGCGAATATTGTAGCTTAGAGCATGTGAGATATTGGAGTTGCCCTTAAAACATCTAGAGGGGAATTCTGAACTAAGATTAGATCGCAATCATTTCTAAAAGTCAGTATTTTAGAAACGATCGCTATCTAATATCAGTTTCAATCTGTCAAAAATGTCTCTCTAAATTTTTTGACACTGAGTCGTTGTGACGAGATGAACCTAGATTTTAAACGATTTTAATTACCTAATATATTTGGCATTTTGACTATATTAAAATTTGTTAATATACTTACCCGTCTTTGGTATCTACCTTAAAATAATGAGACATTGACTAAGTTATTGTTAATTAAATTACACACCGCAAATTGAGTAAAATGAAGATAAATTGGACAGGGATCGGGAGCTCGGAGAGCAAACATTGTACAGCTGAGCAAATTAAAAATGTAAAAATACCTGAATTTATCGATAAAAACGAACTGAGGCGTACTTTTCTCAAGTGCAACACTCCTGTGGCGTCTGATAATGATAACTATATTTACTAAAATTAAAAATGTACGGTCTAACAAGCTATTTGGTTTACAGACAACAATAATTATCTTTCTACTGCATTGCCATCATTGTTATTTTACATAACATAACATCACGCCTGTAATCCCCGAAGGGTTAGGCAGAAGTGTACCCATTAGTACACCCACATTTCGCCAGTTATGTTTTTAGTCTCATGTAATAGGGGGCGAGCCTATTGCCATCAACCGGGCACAAATCCAGACTCCGGGGCTGCTACTGAGTAATTCCTGATGGAAAAACCCAATAACACTTTGCTCGACCTGGGAATCGAACCTAAGACCATGACCCATGTTATTTTGTATTCACTTTTTAAGCTGTCTAATAATTTTGAAACCTATTCAGAGTGAATTAGAAGAAAAATATTGAAGACACACATTTGAAACATTGTTTAAAACTAGGTGCAAGTTAGCTGCCTATATATTAAATATGAAGCTTATGCGAATGTACGTCAATTTGCAATAATTCGATCAAAAAATAAAATACTTATGAAGAACACTTACATTTTAAATTTAGAATACACCTACCTACATGCAATTTAAAACAATACGATGTTTAAACAGGCCCTACGGCTCGTCTTATTACGTATGAATAGGCATTCATGAGTAATTTTGTGGCTGAATACCGGCCTACATTAAAGGTGACACCGAGTGAAGAGGCGAATAAATTAATACCACTCCATCAAACCATCTCAGGTTGACACGATGACATTTTCCCTTACACAGCTTTTTATGGTAATAAATTAACCAATCAAATTTGAAAAATGTGTTAAAATAATTTTGTGTCTATCTAGTTATTATTTTATCAGGCACTTAATTTTTAGTAACTACTTTTTAAGCCGCTTCTTCCTTTTTAACATCTTATTACCCGTGACTTTGCCCGCGTTAATCTTACGGAACCCTATTTTTTTAAAATAATAAAGTGTAGCTTATAGCACTCGGGAATTACGTAGCTTCCTATTAGCGAAAGAATTTCCGGCGATTAACGCGTGTAAACAAAAAAGACTCTTCTGCTTTATAAAATTAGTATAGCTATGTCTACCTATGATTAAATTAAGACCTTTCCACAAAAAAAAATAATCCTACAATAACTTTAGAACAGATCTTGGTGTAAGTTTCGTTCCAAAAGTTGTTTGTATATTTAGGAGTCTAAAGACCCCACTTGTAGCAGTTTCATTGTAAGTCAACTGTCGCGTCCATTTCAAGAGTAATCCAGCTTTTAGGGGCGGCCGTCGTTCGTCGCACCTGCTCTCCGGAGGTCACTCAGAATAGTTGCGCCACCTGACGCAAACTCCTTACTAAGAACAGACATAAAAATGGTAGAAAAAGTTTTATGTGCCATCCTGAGCCATACATACCTATCTGATTGTTCGTGTTCAACAACCAGATAGGCACAGTCGATTGCGCATTACTAAATATAGTTATTTTATACTTTTAAATTAAAAGTCCTTTCCTAGAAATATTTATATTCATTTAAGAAACTTTGCCTTTAGGAATTTCTTCTTTAATGTGGGTGCGTTTCTGTTGGTAATATCTTTTTTGTAATATCTGCAGGCCATTCAATTATTTGTTTCGTGCTGTAATCGACACCGCGACACGCAGCGCAGCATCCAATGGCTCAGCGACTGCGCCAAATATATCATGTTTTTTGCTGAATATTTCCTATAGTTTGATTAACAGAATGCGTAGTACATGGCTTTGATAAGTATCTTTTTACAGCCTGTATATGTGCCTACTACTATAAGTTGCTCAGTCTGAAATCCTGAAACATTTATAGCAGTGAGTATGTAGATATATAGTGTTATTTATAACGATCTATCAACAAATAAATGCCGACTAACGAAACGATTCTCCGGATTCGCGGTGTACCGTGCAACACTCGTAATTCGTAGACAAAAACCGCGAGCTGCATTCAGCTTCGTGGAGTAAACAAGCAAAAAGTAGAATGCAATTTAAAATTTTTGCTCGAAGGTAAAAAAATTTGCTCTCTCGAATTTCTGCTGGCTGGTGTTCTCGTTCCGAAACGTACCCGGCTCGTTTGTATAATTGTGTTTGTGTATGTGGCTGCTGTCACCGGGCCGCCATGGGCCGCCATCTATTTGACCGGCCCCGACAGTGACGCGGACAAATTGACATGTCCTGTCCCTTCCACTGCCTTATTCCAAATTGTATAGACGTTCGTTCACGTCGCGTTAAACATGTTACACTTTTGTTACTTTTTTATATTGTGTTGGCTTTTGATGTTTTGAAAGGTTAGCTCTGTTGTGGGGTATCAAAGGCACAAAAGATTCAATTTATTTCTGATATCCAAAGATTTTTTTTTATGATAACCTTTTTTCAAACAAACAATCAAATAAATAAACAAACAGGAAAAAAACACAAAGGATGCTGGTAGTTTGTATTTTCTTTTTCCCAATATTAATCATTATCGTTATTACCTAGGTTTTCTTTATCGTTTGTGTAGATATCTAAACACTTGGTAGAACTAATAGAATTTCCAGACATCACTACGATTTAATCAATGGATTGTTAGCTAAGGACCATGTACTCACAGTTGCGACTATTAGAGCAGACAGAAGGAATTTAATTAAATTACACAACGTTATTTACATTTGACTTTAAGTAAGTTAAAATAGATTATAATAGTAAGTATATTTGATTCGATTCTGATAAGTATTCGATTTTATGTAAGCGAATCTGATTAACAAGTAGTGTTCGTTAGTATTCTAGTAGATAGTTCTTCTGTTAACGACGTTATAATGATAAATCTAGGCAAATGTGAGTCTGGATTTATTCATCTTTTCAAAAATTTCATCCCGATAAAAAAAGTTAAGTAGGTTTATTCCATTAGTATACCAAAACAATTTACTAAATATTATATTTCGTAATTTGGAATAGTATCTATCTATCTATCATACCGTCCACAACGGAGAAAAAGCCGGACTGCCAGACCGTCGAACGGCCGGACGGCTGCACCTTTATTTTCTATAATAAATCAATGTCACAATCCGCGATGTCGTCTGGTGATGCCCAATCCATATTCCGATTTTTGAGATGAAGGTATTGTGTTTTTGATGTGGCACGCTGTCGTCGAACCAGATTGATATGCTAAGCCGGATTTTCACCTTATGTTTTGTCCGCGCCGATATTATGAGGTTCAAGATTTACCTTTTCAAAAAACAAAGAGATATTTATAGTGAAACTAACATCGCAGATAGGATAGAGGCTATTGAAAGATGAAAAAAGGTAAATAGAATGAGTAAAAAAGTTGTAGTAAAAAAATTGTTGTACATTTTGTACTACAAAGTAAAAGTAGTAGTACCGTAAAACGGGGTGTATAGAAAGGCAGGGGTGAATCGAAACGAAACTTTAAAAGAGATTTTAATGTTAAAATAATATAGTTTGTTGTCAAAAAAGACTCTCCTTTTTTTTCTGAATTATAATTTACAAATTAGTCTCATTGTTGGCGACCAACTTTATTAGTTTGACTTTAAAATCCCTTTTAAAGTTCCGTCTCGATTCACCCCTGCCTCTCTATTCACCCCGTTTTACTGTAGTAGTAGTGTAGTAGTTGTTAGTGTAAGTTGTTGAACTTTTTTACTCATACCTTTTAATTGTACTTGTTACCCGAAAATATATAAATGTATGGAGCAACTGATTTTTTCTCCCTTAACATCCTGTACGTATCAAATACCCAACCTACGTATCCAATAAAAATGTGAATATGATAAAAGGCTCCAATAAAATTGTGTAATAAAGTACAATTTATTTTTAGTACCGCCAACGTATATGAGAAAATCACAAATATTGAGATCAAACCCACCATGTAAGGCATTTTATGTTAACGGGTATTATCAACCTACGCATTATTATTTTATATATTATCCAAAACAGAAAACATTACTAAGTTTAAGTATTAAAATAATTGTAGTCTTTAATGAAAAATATTTGTTCATCCATACGGATACGCCATCCCCATACTTAGTAATTATGTTTGTATAATGCTAATCTAATTCGTAAGTTCTTGCTAGTTTCAATGTAGGTAGGGCCATAAGATACAGGTATCAGGTAGGTACAAAAGGTACCTTACTCATTTATGTTCGAGTGTGACGGCTGGTTTTCATATAGGTATGTGTCTTACAGGATATTGTTATAAACCATTATTCATTATTCCCAGACGCTTTCCGTGAAGTTTCTGCTGGATGTTTTAAACGCTAATTATAATAATTATGTATACTGTTGTACGTGTCGATCCGTCAGGTTAAGCTACGCTTGCCGGGGTTGGTCCGTGGATGGGTGACCATCTTTACACACCGAGACTCCTCCGTGCCTCGGAAAGCACGTTAAGCCGTTGGTCCCGGCTGTCATACGTGGATCTTTGACAGTCGTTACGGGTCGTCAGAAGCCCGAAAGTCTGACAACCAGTCTTACCTATGGGTATCATATTACCCAGTTACTGGGTTGTGGAGGTCAGATAGGCAGTCGCTCCATGTAAAATACTGGTATTCAGCTGCATCCGGTTAGACTGGAAGCCGACTCCAACATAGTTGGGAAAAGGCTAGGCAGATGTTGATGATGTATACTGTTGTACCTACCTGATACCAGAAAAAGGGACGAGTATTAAAGATAGCATGTATTATATTCTCTCCATATATCTATAAAAATTTTGCGGTACGTACCTACCTAGGTTACCTGGGACCATTCACCGTTACTACTTGGTAACCGAAATGTAATTACTATTTAGACATCTTCACCATTTTAGGTACATAACTGATTTTCAATCGCTGATGTAGGTTTGCCAAAATGTTTTTTATTAGTCTAACGCCCAAAATATTTAATTTAAATTCTCTAATCAATGATATCCTTACATCAGTTATGTTTGTGAAACCGGTTATAAATGTCATCACTTTAACTTTGCCTTGGTGTCGCTCACCTTTGTATCTGAAGAAAGAAATAACAATCCTCTTGCTGAAAAATAGAAATTACTCAGAAACTAAACAATTAAAATATTATGCTTAGGTACAAAGTTGGAACAATGAAACTAACGTCGTGACAAATAAACAGGATGACGTTATTACCCGGACTATTTTTATACACTCCATTAGACTAATGATAAGAGTTGTAAATTGTATTATTAACACGACAAATTAAGTAACAAAAACTTTGATGCCTTTATTTATTTGACAGGTGGCCATCAGATGGCGCTGTTAAATGTGACGTCATAGCCTTATCAATTAGTGACACAACAGGTAAAAAGATGATAAAATGATAATGAAGATGATGAAATTAAAAGACTGTGTAGCTTCTTTTTTTTACATAATATTCTACCTGTACTTATTTTTTCAAACATAATATTTTATGTTAATAATACTGTCTTCTACCTTCTTGTACTTACGTGTATTTTCTATCCGTGTAAAACTTTTAAAAGACTCTAATTTTTAGCTCACATAATCTTCGTAATCTTTCTTTGTTAAACTTACTGTTAGATAACAGTAAGTTTTCTAAATAAAAATAACACTGTGAACTGTGAAGAAAATATTTCTATCAAATCAAATAATAAAATATCATTTTTATAAGTACGTAGGTAAATTTTTATAACTGCACTTGCCAGGAATTGCTTTTCCATTTTCCATTGCAGCTCTTTAATAATAATGCTTACCTACAGTTTCATAAGCCCATATTTTCCCCTCGCTATTGTTTCACACTTTTCATAAAAAGGTATTGTGTACATAATGAACCTCGAAACAATTTGCAATTCAATGAGACATACAGTTGAGTCTTTATTTCTTCCTAGCAATATTTCTGTTCTTAAACAAGCACTCAAATATTTACATATTTGTCGCGTTGTGTCTCTTCCGTAGTGCAAAACAAAAAACTATTTTTCATAAAAAGTTTGGGCTCGTCCGGGATTTGAACCCGGGACCTCTCGCACCCTAAGCGAAAATCATACCCCTAGACCAACGAGCCGCTTGATACTGTGTTCGAAATTTATTATCATGTTCTAGAATATGTAGTGCGTAAACACGTGAGTGAAAGGTGTTTGACCAGTTTTGACCTGCGATCGACAGTCACGGTAAAAAATAAGCAGTTCCTCTATGTTTGTTGAAGAAGAAACGCTGTTACACGTTTAAAATCATCATAACTCGTTTGACGGTTTAGTAGCTTTATAACAAAGGTACTCACTTACTGATATTCAAACCGAAGGTACCTCTATTATACATATAAAGTCTAAACAATCGGTAACGAACTTAAAAGTAGATTAAAAATAGTTCATTTCTAATTATGATCTGCATAATTATTATTTTCTAGCTTTGGTAATTAACTCCAACATATTATGAAATAAACAACACAAGTACTTGTAACTAAGTTATTTGAATGATTAGAACAAGCAAGCGCTTAGTCTCTTTAGTTTAAAAATCACTCAGTGGAAAGCCGTCTCTGCCGTCTCCGTCCAAACATATGCGCGCGTAACTATAAAATAATTTTAAAGTATCCCATAGATATTATAACAGCAAACTATTCATATTGTTACAAGTTATAATGACAAAAATAATGAATCGTACTATAAAAAAGTTGGGCTCGTCCGGGATTTGAACCCGGGACCTCTCGCACCCAAAGCGAGAATCATACCCCTAGACCAACGAGCCACCTGCATAGTGTACATAAAATATCAATTTACAATCGAAATGTTACACGCCGATACAAAATATTATCGTTGTTATGTGTGACGTCATTGGCCGGAACTAATAAAAAAATTATAAACTGTAACGGTAGTTATAGTGAAGCGACTCGAAGTAGAACATGACATTTTACAATATACATACCTACTTACACACTTCTTTGTTTAATATGTACTATTTAGGTAAGTATGTGTATAAAAACATGTTGCCACTTACAATTCTTCGTAAACATAGATATAGTTTGTAGTTGTGTAGATACTATTACATACTATAGCATTTAATTATGTAATTCACACATTGACATTGACGATAGGTTATTAACCTTTCGATTTAGAAACATGACAAATATCTACGTGGACATAAAATGAATGATATAATAGGTATGTGATATCAACTCAGAAAGAAGCACGCATGAGAAGAGGCCTCCGGGCTACATTACATACGAGAATTCATTTTAGCAAAAATTTATGTCGTGGAACACTTTATCTGAAATAACCTGCAGCAATTTCATCTCCAGCATTACCTAATATTATATTCATACTCGTAAAAAACAAACAACTTTTTATGACTTCTACAAGATTTACTACCTTTCCGTTTACACCGATGATAACTTAGTACATGAATCTATGTACTTGGAAACTTATGAAGGTACTCCCAAGTCGTATCTTCTCGAAGTATTTTTTCCCTAAAAGGAGTTTAGCAAGTTGCGGGCTAAGAGCTTTCGCCATGATGCCCCACTTTCACTCAAAATGTATTCAAGGAGAGTTTAGTTAGGCTTAACTTTGAATAACGGTAATTAGAGGTTAAGATCTGGTACACAAGAGAACCATTAGTTGGATCTGACGGATTTAATGTCAAGGTTTTCTCTGCGAGGTGCGTCTAAGCTCTTTGTAAATGTTATTTTAATAACAGGATAAAGGTTAACTGCCTGTCTTGTACTTTAATGGTTTTATAAGCTCACTGTATACAATACAGAGGGAGGTCCTAGATTACCAACCGTAGTGAAAAACTTTATGATACCTACTGTAAAGTCAAAACAGAACACAACTTGTTAAGATTTCTCACAACCTTGCGACATTTCTTCCTAAATATTTTTTAAAATGTAAAGCCTAAACAAATTACAATAAACCTCGTGAAGCACTCTAATAGATCCGGGTTGAAACCCCAGATAAGGTGACCTCTCGCCATACTTATATAGCATGGACTATTTTAAACCAACGGAGGTATACATTTTATCTAGCGCTTGAGTGGAATACGAAATTTTGGCGCAACTCCTTTCTATACGTCAGGCGACAGGCCCATAAAACTAGAGAACGGCTCCTATCACTTTATCACTCCATATTTATGTGATATTTATGGCAACACGCGCAAAGAATCTGTGATTAGGGTTCGCTGCATAAATATTTGTAGGTTTACTTACTTGCCAAACTGTCAACACATTTATCACACGAATGTGTTGTCTGATAGTACATAAGTACTATTTCCATGGTTGTATCAAACAAAGTATTTGTCACAAAACGTTACAACGTAAATTGTTGTTTTACAAAGAAACAACACAGTTATTGAAAGAATTAGGTACCTACTTGTTTTAGGTACACTATATTCAACATTATGGTAGTGCAAATATGAAATAAAAAGAATAATTAGGACCGTTAACATTTAGAATAACAATACAAGCAATTTTAAAATTGATTGACAATAGCAAATACGTAATATTATTATTTGGATTGTCGTAGTTAAAGAGTCTACATACAAGACCAAGTCATTTATTAATAATTAAAAATTACAATTCTTTATTATTATTTAAGCTATAATGATCATGAATTTGATGGAGGCAAATGTATACCTATTTCTTGAAAGAAAATTTATTAAAATTTATGTTTTCTGCCGTGTTTTGTTGTCTCGTGTGCTTTTAGAATAGCATCAGCTGTCGAACGTTTCGGGTTTGCTTACTCGTAAAGTCTGAGATAGTGCATGCAGCGTGCTCGGTGCACGATACACGGACGGAAGAGCTCCGCACTGAAATGTATCGATGTTCAATTTATTCATGCTATCTGCCACCAAGCAAATCCTACCAAAGGTCGAACTTGATTGCAGAGCACCTATGAACCTATTTTGAATGAACATGCATGCATTTATAAAATGTATTGGAAATAAATATTACTCATTACAGTGTTGCTGTGGCTTATTTGCTTCATACGGAAATCATCTGATCTGAAAATGACACACAGTTGATAAGCAAACGCAGATTAAAATCTCTTATTAACTACATTATTTTGCTATCGCAATTACTTATTTATAATATGAATCTTATCTAATCTAATTTTAAAAGTACAAATTGAGTTCCTCTGTGGGTTTCAAACATCACCAATAATCAAATTTAGAAGTATTTTTATTTTATGCCTTGTTTTAAATTCAAAGTTTGGGATCTCACCCAACCTCTATACGTAAAAGATAATAATAAAATTCCTCAAAGTAATTCAACTTTATATGTACTATAATTGGCCATTAAAACATAGTTCGAAAATAACTCCACAACGTCTTAACCAAAATGGGGTTATCCCCTTTCAGAAACCCTAGCAACTATTCTTAAACAATTATGGAGAAGGCAGCCCTGGTATTCGTTCTAGTCACGAAGTATGTGAAATATATTTTGTGATAGAAGATCCTCCAAACTTTGGCAGCCACTTATAGTTGAGAACTTGCATCTTAGAAGCACTGAAGATCTCTTGAAGAGTATATAATATGGCTTTCTATTTTGATACAAGTTCTTATTAACAAAACTTTCGAATGTTTCTACTTTTCAAATGATAAGTAAAACGTAGTGATATACTAAAAATATAAGTACTTTTTTTATTAAGTGTAAAGTTCCAGTAATTAGATGGATTGTATTATTTTTATTTTTAAAATGGAGAGGGGAGAAAGGCCAAAGAAAAGATAAATGATTAAAAGAACGATATGAAGGAAATGGGAGTCAGTGACAGCACGACGATAGACAGGACAAATCAGAAGAAAAAAACGTGTTGCGCCAATCCCGAGTAACATATTTGTTAGGTCTTACTAACTTTGGCACGCGGCTTCACCTACGTGAAGGTTGAAAAATGTAAAAAAAAACTTTTACATAAACGCACAGTAACGTGCTGACTTGAAAAGTGTCTATGTCATAATAATTCTGATTAACAAATTTTTTTAAGTTTGATAAATCATCAAATAACTTTCGCCACTCTTTGCGGAACGGAAGGGAGTGTCAGACTCATACTGACTAAACCCCATTCCCTCCTAATACCTAGTTCCAACAAAATCCGCAACCCTGGTAGCTGATCTACCCATGTGCCAAGAATGCAATCTACAGAAAATAAGCTTAGAAATAGTTACGCTGGGACTTGCCCGTATCCGGACCCGATGCCTTAACCACTGGGCAATCAGAACATTCTTCTCATCATTCTTTTAAAAACGACTTGCATACCTATTGATTATTATAAAATGGAACAGAATTTCAAATTCAAACACGATAAGTCGAAAAGTTGATTTTAGTTTAGAGTCAACATTTCACATCCGAAATGTTTTCGTACATTCGACGTATCGAATGTCCAATTTCAAACTAGTGACTAAACGGACTTCAAAATAGAACAACATTTTGCAGCGTGAAACGCGTTTTCATCAAAACATTTTTCATTTACCTAGCTGTCAGTGCAATGGTTTAATAAACTGATGCGCCGAACCTGTGTTTGAAAAACATATTCTACCGGTAAAATAGCTTTTTACTTAATGGTATCCCTAGTAATTAATTGAGATTACGACTTCGTGCCTATAATTATAGCGTGATTGGAATGGTGGTCTCCACTTGGATCAAAGATTTCTCAAAGCACCTTTGAAGTTCAAAGATGCTGACTATTATAACAACAACATAGAATTATTGCTGAACTTTGCAATTAATTATTAATTCCTCGCCTTAATAATGAAGTTTTCGAGTTTCCTTGTGTTCGAGAACACCAAATGTTCCAAGTTTGATGGATAAAACAAGGAACATCGAAAATTCGTGCTACTCCGAACTTCCCTGGGGCTAATCTTGACGTCTGAATAGATTCTTATTATAATTTAACCCAAAGTTATACTTGGTTTTGTTGTGAGCTGATTTTATCTATATTTATGTATAACTACTTTTGCTCGCGGCTTTGTCCGCGTGGAAGTCAAGTATACCATAAAACATATCCTGTGCCACTCGGCAATAGTGCGGCTCTCTATTAGTGAAGGTTTTTTTGTGATCGGATCTGTACTCCCAAAGATTACCTCTTACAAACAAAATCAAACAAACTTTACATCTTTATAATCTTAGTATAGGTTGAAAATCTTTATCCCAAAGATTAAATCTCTAAGCATTTACAATTCTTTTAGTTTTAATTATTCCAAGAAGCCACTATAAAATTAGGATAATGAGAAGATAATTAAGTAAACATCAAAACTTCAGCCATATTTCAGCATGAAAACCGCAAATAGCGCTTAGTCAAGCGTTTAAAACGGTAATGGTCATTATTCAACCCATTTGTCGCGGAGTCACCGGCGACTAATGGACCCCAGCTTGTCACAACTCACTTTATTTCCCATACCACTCGCATTTTACTCCTTTTAATGACTTCATAACAAAATTCTCTTTGTCTTAACCTTTTTTTACTGAATCGGTGAGTACCTACGTAGTACGAGCCAGAATGATTTTTATAGGCGCCATTTTATAGCGATAATAAGAGTAACTCCCACACCATTACCGGCGCGTGCGGTTAAACCCCATTAAATAGTAATGACCCAATTATTATTTCAAACAAATTATTTTGACAGTATTTCCGATCAGTTGGGTCAATTCAATCTCGATTATTTGGGCTGTCGGAGCCGTTTTATTGTCCAAATGATAATTTTGTTGTAGGTATGAAGCCTATGAGGACTAACTACACTGATTCAGTTCAGTTCAGCTTTTGTACGTAGAAAATACCAGTTTTGAATGAAGATGCGTATGTATACGTTCACCTTTCTGCGTCTGAAGAAATGTGATACAAAACTTGTGTTTTCTATAGACATGGGATGGTAAGCGTAATAGTAATAAAGTAAAAATAGTAGTCTATTTTTATTATATTATATTATAATAGAATGAAATAGTAATGTTCATAAGGGTATGAAACGGGGGTCCAGCATTTAAACGGAACGAAATCCCGGGCAAAAGCTAGTTTGTGAAATGAGTACCGGCGCCATTCTCTAAACAAATGACTATAACGCTTACCATCCCTTACCTTAAAACAATAAGATTCTATTACACTCAACCAAAGTATTAAGCAGCTATTGAAGGTGCTTAAGCTGGCTTACGGGAGTGAATTATTCAAGTGAATTTTCTAAACTCAAAGCTCGCATGACGTAATCCGTGGAAAGCCATTATATCTGTCGGGAAATCTCATTTCCGGTTGGAGAAAAACGGACTCGCTGTCGGGCGGTTCGGAAGTGGGTCGCGACTCGAGCCGAGAACACTTCGGATCCGGCTTTGAAACAAGCGGGAGGGTGCGTGTATTTATGGACAGTAAGCACTAGTGCCTTGGGAATAGTGAGGCGGGCTTATCCCATGGAAAAAAAGATATCTTATATATATATATATTATTATAAAAAAACACTTGTATCCCAACGTCTATGGTTTTAACAATTACATTATGTATGTATATAAACCGATTTTATATCGGTGCTTCTTCTTGTGTTGATTTAACTTCTCAGGAAATGATGATTTTAAATAAAAATAGAACCGGCTTCAGAAAATAATTTTGTTCTTTGATAAAGTTTTTTGCTGAATTTACTTTCAGAAATGAACTTATTAAATCTGCTCCACGATTTACCCTCTGAAACGAAACAAAAAAATATATTTTAAAGTATCTTTTAATACATTTTTTCTTTTCTTTTTATTTTTGTTTTAGTATCTTGTTATTCAGTGAAGATATCACGTATCTAATGAAACGTGATTCCAAT
This sequence comes from Hoplodrina ambigua, assembly GCA_949774945.1. Taxonomy (NCBI): domain Eukaryota; kingdom Metazoa; phylum Arthropoda; class Insecta; order Lepidoptera; family Noctuidae; genus Hoplodrina; species Hoplodrina ambigua. Next base: position 4,624,501 of record OX458969.1, on the reverse strand, counting down.
TATAAAGATGATATCCCACTTGAAAACAATATGCAGTATCAAAATTACAGGAATTGTATTAGATACTTATTATTTATTTCGCTACCTTCAGAGCCATAGCGTCCCACTCACATGCTAGCTAGGCGCTAGATGTGAAATTTTAAACGTTGCGCCAAATCCATTTCAATTAGTTGTTATTTTCTTTGATACCTAGATGAGGTGAACAAAAATCGCTAGTCTGTTTAATGAAAATTTTTAATATCTTTGGATGTTTGGCTATTTGTGCTTTGTTTGATAGCAAACAGAATAGCCAAATAAGCATATAAGTATATCTAAGTACCTGTATAGACCAGTACCTACCTAATAAAAATTAAATATTTGGACCATATTTAATTTTTATTAAGACAAATGCCTGCCCTCACTGGCAACGTAATCTTTAATCTGTGGATGAATTTACAATTTATTTTAGTAAAAAACAAGTTAGTAAACAAATCTCAATAGAATAACCATCAAATGGTGCGAAACTTTTAAAGCCGAGAAGGAATCAGATAAAATTATTATAAACAAAACTAAAGCAAGATTCATTTTAAACTACAGCTATCGTAAAAAGCCGTACTCAATACATCTCAGTTTCTTTTTTCACAGACTCATAAATATAACGTCAGTAAAAACTATCGACTACAATGACAAAACAACGGTTAAATATCGACGTTCAATATTTGTAAAATTTATATTTCCCTCGGGAAATAACTTGGACGTAACTAGCTGTCAAGATAAGGGCCCCAGGCGAGTGAATTATATTGATACACAACTATAGGTAAGATGAATGGCAGGTAGATTTGTATTTTGCTTTTGGTTAAAGCAAGCGTGATGATCATGTCTTCTCTATATGAGAAGAGGACTTGCCCTGCGGTGGGACATTATACAGGATCATTGAAAATTTACCCGAAACCTGAAAAGGGGTGATTGTAATGTATAAAACAGCTGATTTTTATGTCATGATTTCAAGGTTGGTCCCATAGTAAAAGTTGTTCGTAATGATGAGTACAATGAACCCTTTTCAAGTTTCAGGGAAATTTTCAATTACCCTGTATAACAGTTATTGCTTATTTATTAATAGTTATAGTCTCTCTTAGTAGATGCCTGTTTCGATTTCCGGTGTTAACTCCTACAAGCCCGCCACACTGTTCCCACCCACTGCAACTCCTGAATGCCAGAATCAACCAGAGAAGCGTCGAGGCAATGAAGCTCGACGAATCACAGAGAAACGAATAACTGTCTTGGGTCCCGCAATGAAATTAATCAAAAAAGAATAGCGGAGTAAGAAAAAAAAATAGTTTCCACTTCCCTCCAAACAAGCAGGAGACAGAACAGAACTAGGCCAATAGGCACAAAGGGACGTTTGCAACTGGGAAAAGCCCAGATTGCCAAGCACCACGGATTGCAATTATTACTAAATTAAGTTGTAAGCTCCTACAGTTACATGAGACATTTCAACTTTGTGTCTCGTCACTGCCCACCATTTGCAATGCTAAAGGCCGGTTAGCAGCCATGTGCCGGGTCTCCGCACGCACCTGCCTGATAGTATTGCAGATGTGATAGCATTGACCATTTGTTTTTGGGTCAAGCCTGTCATAATTTTTGAACGTTTCTTACACTTACCCTTATAATAAAACCTCCATCAAGTATATTCTTTAAATATACAGTACGTTGTTATACTCTTATTAAGTTTGATAACAAAAAAAAATGCTATCAGAAAATTATAACTTTAATATACGTACAGTAGCTATCTATTAAAATCACACAGACAAAATCAATACCTACGTTTAATGGAATAAATGTCAAAAGAAGTAGGTACCTAAGTGGTCTCAAATGTCTGAATAAATTACATTTGTAGAAGATTGCCTTTTATCTACGTCTTTCATCTATCGAGGATCCGAAATTACCTACATTACCTATATTATTCTATAGGTACTACTATAATGCTTTAAATGGTGATGGAGCAAATTTTTTCAGGCCCAGCGCTATAATTTATAACTTATAACTGAAAAGAACGGCAGTAATCAAATAGCTACTACCACCATCGCAGTATGGGGAGGCTAAAATGTTTTTTTTTCGGCCAACATGTATAATTTAAGTGTTCAACAAAATATTTATAATTATTTGTATTAATTGTAGATTCACACGTAGCATATGAATGGTTCAAACTTCATTGAATAAAAAAAATACATCCTATCAAAAGCCATCAGATTGGAGTGGTGGTACTTTAACATCTGAGTGAGATACAAAACAATGCATGAGCAGCTTGGGTTATTTAAATGGAAACTTAATCGTCTCCTTTCTTCAACTCACCAAACCAAAAGAATTCGGATATCTTTTGTCTCTGTCTAATGATAATTAAGAATTTCGTTTAATTAACTAAACGAATGTCGGCAAAATCTTAATGATTTTAATTAAGGGATAATAAACTCTCTTATAAAATTATGAGCTTGTACCGTGTCGACATCTTGTAGTTTGAATTATTAGATGATATTATTATAACTTCATTCATAAACTACAATATAAAGACAAATCTATAGAAGTTATTTATTTACTTCTTGAAGTAACACATTTTCAGGCGGTATACAAAGTAATTTTCATTGTAGATGCTTCAAATGTGGCTTTCATAAAGTAGAATTTAATAATGATAATAAAACAATAATATCAACATCTGCCTCGAAATAATAAAACATCACATCATCTGTTTACGTGGTTATAAAAACGAGTCCAATCGACCATTACAAATTGAGTATAAGTAATATATTTTATGGTGTGAGATATGAGATCTAAGAGCAATTCCCTACTACAATAAAATCCTATATGTGGACATAATGCTAAAGCCAAGCTTACACAACGGATTTTGTGTCGAAAATATAATTTTCTCGTCAAGATACTCAACTGGTACGTCATTATTTCTGGTATGACTTTGAATGAAAATTGTGGATAATGGATTATTACCTACTCTACGAAATACTTAGTTTTTCTTTCAATTTCGCTTAACGATATTAAAGCTGAGCCATGTTATTGTTATTATATTTTCTATCAGGCGTCTCATAAAAGGAAAGTTTTCTCTTTTCGCGTACGTGGATACTAAATATTACATTTTATACTCAAAACGCAGCACAACAATAGTTCTAGGGTTACGATTACATCAAGGAGGGTATATTACTTACAGATGACCAGCCGGTCTATATTTTTTATTTTTGTATTAATTATATTAAACATCCAAAAATAACCAATTCTAACAAATATTACATTCATATGGATCGAATTAATGACCTCCTTTTTTTTAATTGTGTAAAAATACACCGTCTTTGAGATGATAAGGTGTCATTGTAAAGGGCGGCAAGTATTATTTTTGCCTGAAGCGGCTAACAGCTAGATCAGGTCCTGTGGATATTTTTACATAATAAAAGTGCTGCTCTGTAAATGAAACCGCAGTATGCCACGAGTGTCTGACACTCTCGCCATGTAAACTCCAGTTTAGTGTAAGATGTGGCGCATCAATCCGCCGGATCATGTCGGACAGGGACGGATGCCCGCTGTCGTCTCACGTTTTGTCTCCATTCTCTTGTAACGCGTTATTTACGGAGCTTATCTACTTTAAGGTCCTTTCTTTTTTTTACTCGATTAACTGCCAGTAATGGGTCTGTATAAAATATATGGTATTTACTTATTTTATTTACGTTTTTAATTTAAACGAATACTCAGTTTTGAGACTACTCCTGCTCATTAGTATTTTGTCATTAGTTTAGATGCAAAACAAAACAATGGGCTAAATTCTGGGAAAAAAAATTGGCTATGAGAAGAAATACAAATAAGAATAAGAGGATGAAAATAGCTAGACAGCTGCAAGAAGCTGATACTAAATGAATAGGTGTACCTAGCTAAAAACAAATGTATGATCTACAAGTGTAGTTGTTCGCACCTAGATAAATCCCACTGAATCTTGAATATTCGGCCACTCTCGTCATACATTTACAGCTACCAGCATAAATCTAAAGCATTAGGTATTAGGTACATTGACTTTTGGTGGATAACATCAACTAATTACGCAAGGGCGGGTCGCGTACAAGCCGTAGCTACCTACATATGAAATAAAGAATTATTCTTCCGTCGGTTATCTGGCTGTAACCTCGGGGTCGCCAGTAATTACCGCTGTAGACACAGATAATTGCCTCGAGATTCTGCTTTCCCCAATTTTTGTCACAATTTTCTTCGCCACGGTACAATCTCGTTTTCTCAAATATCTGAGATGTGCTTCTAGATCTTATCGTATTGCGTTTGACGTCAACTCATTATTTCTGTTGAGCTGTGTTCACGATGTAAGATAAAAATAATGACAGTTTATTGACGTTCCATTTTTTTATTAGTCTTTGTGTTTCGTTTGTTATCCGACTGAAAAATATAAGAAGGCTCTCAATTCGACCCAATATTTTTTAAACATCAATTCAATTATTTCCCTAAATATGTAAGGGGGAAGGAGGGGAAGAAAAATTTAGTATTAATCAGTATTTATCTCCCCCATATTGTAACCGAAGCGTTGTACAAAAAAAAGTGTTAAAATGAAGCTACTCACGGCACCCGCGAGCTAAACTGGAACGTGTGAAGCACGCGATTTTACAAAGCCGTTGAACGTTAAGTTTCTAGCTTTCCTCGACAAATGAACAGTGTAGCAAGCGGCTGAGGCAGCGGGACGTGTTCAATTCATCACTGCGCAACTCGAGTCAGCAATACTTCCCTCGCAATTTTTCCGATGACGAACACTTTCGCACATCACGCAAAGTCGCTGACTCAGGCGGGTTATTATGTGTCGTCAACCTCTATTAAGCGTCAGTAAAAAGAGACCGAGAACGTCGGAGCGTTGCCCTGTATTATTATGTAAAAGCATTAGGATCTTGCACGGTCGTATCGGATACGGGGAATTCCAAAAATCCTTGGTAAGTATCAGTACTTGTTGAAGATACCTAAAACTTAGTAAAAGTTTAGCATACAATACAACGTATTATAAGGCGTAGGGATCTGTCTCAGATTTATTCAGGCTTTCCCAAAGCTGAAAAGTTGGAGTTGTGAATACATCTTCAAATAAACACTGAGTTTACCTTAGTCCAAAAAATGTAGATATTCATTGACTACTAGTTATAACGTAGTCAATGAATATCTAAATTTTTACCTGAATAACTTTATCACGTATGTCGGTTTGGAAGAATTGTTTACTACCTGTTAAAACAGGTAGGTAGTAAACAATTCTTCCATATAATAGTTATTCAGGTATGAACGTAGTCAATGAATCTACATTTTTGACAGATTGACAGTGAAATGCAGTTAGCTGTTTATAGCTAACTGCATTTCAAATGTCAATCTTTACCATGGTTTAGTCTTGTCTATCAATTTGCTACATTGTTCGGTTGAAAAGGCGATTTCAGATACTTTATTGAACAGCTTGAATCCATTTCCAATAATTAGGATTAACCAGTGTCATAGGATAATCTACTGTAATATACAGGAGTATATTACAGTAGATTTGAGTAGGAACTCAAAGGGAACCAGGCACGCTATTCTATTATACCTGCTATTGTTTGAATTACGTAATAAACTCATTAACCTGTTTAGCACACCCTCGTAAAGCTTTTCGTGAAAAACTGTAATTAAAAATGATTGCAATGTAAACATAGACTCATAAAGTGAAGTTGTGTAAGTTTAATGGAAAATATTCAGGTACCTACATAAACTTCGAATTTCCATTTATTTTCTGACAATGATAAACTCTATACCTACACATCTTAATATTCCACGAAACTTTCACACAGTGGTGTACGACGTTCGCTTATGAATTCAAACTATTATTAAACTTCATACATATTACATTAAATACCTACATAAGTATCTAAAGTTATTTTGTAAATATCTCTTAGTAAGTATAACTTTATACTTTGTGTATATTGCAAACATTTCGAGTAAGAAATAATAATGAGGAAAAGGAAAACATTTCTAAATATAGTTCAATACTCAATATTTTTATTGCTTCTCCATATGTATACTTAGGAGGTAACTTAAATAATTGAGATCGTTATGGACCCTGTAGGGCACAGCAAAAGGGTAGGAGAGTAAATAAATACACACACAATTTTCTCATCTTTCCAACTAAATAAATCTGACATAATAATGTCGAGTAGTAGTCAGTATTAATAAGTATAAGTATTAGGTTACTAAACGATATTACGCATCAATATCCTAAGTTAATAAAGACAATACAATTCCTCTACATCGACAAAAGGGTAAACCTGAAACCAAACGAAGGTTAGAAGCAGCCCAAAACCTTATCTTGAACTCATTCCCCGCTAAGAAGTTAGTAAGCGAGGTGCAACTAACAAGCTATAGGTATTTTTCCGATACATTTTGTCTGATAGATATTGTTTTATAACTTCTATCAAATAAAATTCGTGGACGATTGTTCCCCCAAAAAGTTTTAATTTGTTTTCGGATTTTTCTTGGAGTCATTGGCGATAATAGAAATAATTTCGTTGGGGAAGGTAAACACAGTGTTTATAAATATAGTTAATAACATAACATAACATAACATCACGCCTGTAATCCCCGAAGGGTTAGGCAGAGGTGTACCCATTAGAACACCCACATTTCGCCAGTTATGTTTTTAGTCCCATGTAATAGGGGGCGAGCCTATTGCCATCAACCGGGCACAAATCCAGACTCCGAGGCTGCTACTGAGAAATTCCTGATGGAAAAACCCAATAACACTTTGCCCGACCTGGGAATCGAACCCAAGACCTCATGCACAGCAGTCGCACTTGCGACCACTAGACCAACGAGGCAGTCGACAGTCGAGGCAGTATAGTTAATAGGACAAAGTATATCGAAGAATTGCTTTGTTTTCCACCTGTACTAGGTGTGTACCTGCTTAAATAGATAGGTAGGTACAGATCTAGTACGTACAACGTACAAAGTATAAACATCGTATGGATGTAGGATACTTTCATTTACATTTCAGTCTAAGAACAATAAAAAAAAACTAAAAGTTAAAAATCTTTATTTTTACGAGCTTTTGACTGAAACAAAAATTCTTTCCATATGAAAGAATTTTTAAGTATTTTCTCAGATATTCCTCAGCAGTATCTATGAACAAGTAATATAATATGAACAAGTATTATGTAATATAAAGCGAAATAAGACAATAATGTTTTTAGCACTGTTTGGTAACAATTAGATAGTAGATACTAGCTAAGCAGTTCATAGACCTTCTTCTACTAAACCAGACAAAATCCACTTATCATATTATGTATTAGTCAACAATTCAATCAGATGTGTTTAGCTAAAGAATAAAGTCAAACACACAACAATTAAAAATAAATAGCATTAAAAGCTAAAAATTACGAATTGAATCTAACCCAATATTTGCTACACCTCCATTACGGACCTCTATAATTGGGAACCAAGTTGGAAACCTAATATTCCTGTTTAATTAGAGTTCAATGTGACTATTAATTTCATGGGACGATTAAATTGTCCTTTATTTAGTGTTACCCTTACTATGAGTTCGAGTAGTTAGGCGAAGATACACAAATTTATTAATAGATGATAATTGGACACAAAGTGTTGCTACCACCTTCATGTTATGCTAAGTAACAAATAGTTAGCACATGAAACGGATAACCGTTTGAATGTAGATACATGAGTATCTACATTTTTACATAGATACAGGCAATACACTAAGACCTTTCGATACAGAAAGATTTAAAAAAATTGTAAGAAGTACCTTTACAACTTGATTCCTTGAACTTGAACGCAAACTTTGTAAACATTATATTCCTCTACCTACCTGCCTCCTACATTTTAGTAATTAATATAAGTTCGAAATTTTGGGCACCACAGACTAGCACCCTTTTAATTACGTCTTCAGAAGAACTTTAAACGAATCTTAGAATATTTTTGCTACTAGTTCTATGAAATACAACAGTAAGTACCTATAACTCGGGTTTTTACCGTGGAAAACTATGTAAATTACCCGTCATCCCTACCCCTAAGTAGTAAAATAAAAGAGCACGTATGTAGGTTGTAAGCGTGGAAGAAGAACTGTTTAAGCAATTCCAATCATTTGTGAAGTAGATTTATCAACAGTACAATTTAATGCGGACGTAGTCATTTGCTAAGTTCGGCAGTAATGCCTGCTAAGACTGTATTACACAGAGTATTCAAGACATCTAATAAAACAACAAAACTAATGAAGATTAGAGTTATCGTTACCTCTTGAACTGAAGTTTACAATTTCAAATGTTGATAGGTACCTATTACAGAAGTTTTAACGACCCTTTGAATTCAGAGTTCTAACTAACTATAACTTCTCCAAGACGTCTCCTACAATTGGACAAAGACAACAAACGAAATAAACTCTCTTTTATCAGAAACAAAGAGTGTTTAATTTTCTTCGGTACCTCGAATCATTTCAAATCAGATTTAGGGGCGTTATTTTGATCCTTATCGTTATACTCACAGCGTGCTAACGATTTGTTTCTCACGCCTCATTTACCCATAAACGATTGTTGTTCTTACATTTAATGGAATTTCCAAAGTTTCCTTCTCACAATGTATCTCTTCTGGCTTTTACATACCCTACTTCCTCTCGAATTGTTTTAGTTTTGTTTATGTATAGGCGGTACCTCCGTAAGTTTCTTAGAAATTAGTTTGTACTTAATTGTATGCATGAAAACACAACAACTTCCGATCCGAACGCAGCAACAATAAATAGGTAGGTACCGACTTGACTTTCATAAAAAGGTCGGTTTCCATTGACATTGTTAACCTATTCAATTTATCGTTATTGAGCACGTTATTAAACATGAATTATTACGTTAGCATCAATGAATATTTTTATTCTAATTCCAGAACAACACAATACAGTGTACGAAGCTCGACTCCAAACAATTTACCATTATTATACAGAACACGTTCTACACCCACGTAGCTTGAAAAAAGTGTAAGTGTATCCTAAACCAACAGCAAAAAAGGTTCTATTATTTCAATCAGATGGATTTTTGCAATAATTGTGCCCGTTATAAAACCAAGCAATAACTTAAAAAGCGGAATAAATGAAACTCGATCGTGGTGCGATCCACATCAAACGGATTAAAAGGATCCACACACGGACAGTTTTACGGTTATTTAAACCGGATTTATTTGAGTAGGAGCGGAATTTAAACAGATTAGCGTTGAACCCACGACCCACGCTGTTTTACGTATCTAACTATCCTTGCTGTTTTTCAGTGAGGATTAACTAGTGTTGAAAGCTCGTTAATTTTCCTGTAAAAATTAGGGCTGCGACACTATGCCAGCGCTGCGCTGTATGCATTTCACAATAAAAAGAAAATTAACTCATTAACCTACATTCTGCAGCTTTAGTTCTAGGAATTAGCCCTGGCATTTTCTAGTTAGGATTGCAGGATTTGGAGTATATGTGTATATACATATTCCAAATCCTGCAATCCTAACTAGAATATACGTATGTCACGATACAGTGTTCCATGAAATATAACGACATGTCTTCTGTTTCCTGTCGTACAAGCTCTGTTAACTGTCTTGTCACGGGTGTCACAATGATCCAGACGGTTAGCATAATACGTGTAACAATAAGCAAAGCAACACGCGATGCCGTGTTAGTGACGTCTCGTGACGCGAAGTGCCGCACTGGGACTCGAGACATGCATTTTATATGAATGTGTTTTGGGCGCTTTCGAGCGATTTCAGCTTTCGTAACAACAGTTATTTCGGAGTGCGTGCGTGCGTACAAAGGTTACACACATGGATGACACTTGTATTTGATGCCATGTGAACATTTATAGAATCCTTTCACTGTTAAACACGAAATAAGGATTCGATGTGGATTATATAAGCCTAAGTTACACTCACACCCGTGTTGCTTGATACATAACATCCAAATTCGGCAGTGCCCATAGTGGCAGTACCAGACACAGATTACGCAGTAACGGTACGTTTGCTAGGCCGCTACGACTATTTTATAGGCCGGGCAGGCAACCTAGGTCCATGAAAACGTATGGATACGATACCCACATTTATCTGTTACAAGTGTACGCCAGGCATGAAAACTATCGGAGCGTGTGAACGAGTGCCGGTTCATTGGCGCTCGTCAGCAAACCGAACGGGAATGATTACTAGAGAGTTGAGCGTCCATTGCGTCACCAACCCTTCGGAAACAACATGACTTTAGTCTGGAAATAATTCCACTTTATTGTCACATATTTTTTTTAAGTATCTACTGTTTTCCGCTAAAAACCAAAAACGAGATGAATTATTTTAGGTATTTTGATTAGGTTAAAATTTATTTTCAGACCTAAAGTATATATAAGTATAAGTCTGTTATCAAAAAAAAATAAACGATGGTTATAACCAAAGTAGCTGAAAATATTAATTAAAAATATTTAGCTTCAATCAATTAAGCATCACAATATTGAATTAATTTTTTCACGAAATAACTCGACACAATGCTAATGATAAATTCTCCTAAATTCACATTACCTTAATAGTGCAGCTACACCTAGTTTTATTACGGCATAATATCCGTGCGACCCGCCCCTCGTGGATGTCCATATTAATTAATCAGCACGGTAAAACCGATACATATCGCACAGACCAACAAAATACACCTAATGGGATTACCTACTGCTGATGTACTCACGCGTGCTTAATAACGTGTAATTCGGGGGAAAACGATATTGAATTGATATTAGGATTAGTATGTGCTGGGATTGTGATTAACCTTTATACTTTGATTAGATGAGTAAGGCTTAATAATTACTTGGTGATTTTTTTAGGCTGTGGTCGCAAACTTGTAGTAAGTTAACTTTTTCGACAGCCAGGACATTGCGATCACTCATTTATCGTGGCAATTATGTAAAATATCGTGAATTAAATGAATTATTGGTTTCACGTTATGATAGTTAGGCTGGTTTATAATAAACTGTTAACTGTAAGTAAGTAAATCGTTATAAAATATACCACTAAAAAGCAATTCATAAAATACTCATTCAAAGAAGAACAACAGCATAAGTTTCAACTAAATGAGCGCCACAAAATCGTTAGAGGTTCCCAGTAGTCTGTTACAATAATTGCGAAATGCAGCAGAACAATAATGTTCCTAATCTCACTAAGTTCGCTCATTACCCTGTCTCCGCCTCAGTTCTCTGCCACTTGATATATAGCTCCGACTATTGTTCCTTATTAGGGCTACGTCGGTTTCGTATAAGCCATAATCATTTATCTTACATTCTAGTAATAGGTTCACCTTTTTCAATAAGACTATTGATCCCGAAAGAATGTCTCTATAAAAACTCACTTGAGTGAAAACAAATTTGCCTACTTGTTATAAAAACCTATACTTATGATGTAAAAAATAAAATCGTTTAACGAAAATTTTTCGTTTAAAGTAATATTATGTTTATCCCGCTTGTTTACTGTGTAAATTACTAGAGCGGGGTTTTAAAATAAAATTTCCTTCCGTGAATGGTAAAACTGGAGTGCTGCAGTTTTCTGTAATCATTCCGTGAAGTCCAACAAGCCACACGCTATTAAAAAGGCCAGCGTTTTATTTGAGAATTCAGTATTTTCTCACTGAATATTTTATGAAAAATTTTACGTTATCATAAACACCTTTTGCAAGTATGAAGTGAATATACAAATAGCCATAAGATAAAGTCTTTGCGATACTTTTTTTTTAGAGTTCTAAGCATTAATATACTAACTCATAATAGTTGAGGGATAGGTACGATTGGCAGGTCTTTATTTTGACCATGTATCACCAAGCCAAGACACAGATACAATTATGTTTTAAATACATACCTACCTACATATATTGTTGTCATTATTCAAATACCTAGTAACGTACTCCTAAAACAACGGGTTGTATAGAATTTGATTATTATTTTATTTTATTATTTGAAATGTAACGTATGAATCTAAATTTGCCCCTACGTATGTAAAACTATTTCCTTCACAGATTATTCACACTGAACAGAGCATACAGCTACGACCCGATTCACTTTGCTATCGACATTTTCTGGGTAATAATTCCTTGTAGTTTGTTCTGACAAACGATGTAGTAAGATTCTTTCCTAATCTGGAAATGAAAGACAAACTTCAAGTGGCTCGACTCTTTACAATCTTGGACAACTATAAAGTTGCCAGAACTTCTTATAAGAAAGTAAAAAAAGGGTAAACAAGTTAAGTACACCATGTTTCTCACAAGCGCAGAGCCATGACGCTGTCAAAACTCAACTCAGTAAAACATTAAAGTTTTGTCTAGTTTGTTTCAGACTCATACAGCATTTAAAAGGAATCTATTTCGATAGTTTTCTGTTTGAACCATCGTTGTTAACATGTATATCAGTAAAAATCCTTTATTCATTCCTTTATAATATAAAAATAAAGTCTACCTGCTATATCCACTTCATTAATACGCTGGAACGATGGCTCAAATTATTCGAACGGCGAAATAAGTTTGAGCTAATAAAACTTGTGATCGGTCCGACGGACAGAGCTATTTCCATATTAATTGCCCCATAATATGCAAACTTTCTACCTAAAGACGTTATCGGGAACTGCGCAATAAATGGGGATGGTGATCAGTACCTAAGTGCTTTTAAATTACGTCACTGTATACGTTAGTCTCTACTGTTACGTCTTTTTTCATTAGTTATGATATGAAATGGTTATCAACTGAAATTGACGATTTTCAGTTCGGAAGGGTGCGTAATAAACCAGTGTTTTATATACGAAGCTAAGAGTATAATAATAATATTATGTACCGCAGCCTAATATCCAGTTACGGTAATACCACAAAGCTCAGTATTCAGTTTTATAGTCGGTAGGTTTCAATTCACTATTCACTACGGCTAACCGCGACAAGAGCAGATTAATCTCGTGGAACCATAATGATCGTTCATCTTCATGGTTATTTTGAGCCTTCTATTTTATAAAATAATTATAAACAAAAACAGCTGAAAAGCTTTAAGAATAAATATCAACACATTTTATAGTTATTTGGATGTAAAAGCTTCTCTTTTCAGTAAATATACTAAATTAAGTTAAACAAAAATAAATAAACAAATACAGCTGAAAAGCTTTAAGAATAAATAATCAACACATATAGTTTTTTAAAAGCTTTTCTTTTCAGCTTCCATTTTACATTCAATATTTACATATTATTTTTTATAAAAACGATCCGTTTGCAGACCACTACCTCGTATTTTCACCGTTTCCTATTAAATAAATTGTAACATACAGAGGTTTCATGGAACCAATCCATTTCGATGTTGGCTTGTCAAATATTAAAACGAATTTTAATACGAAAACGTACCTACCTACATACTACAAAAAACTTTTAACTTATGAAAATGAAAACTCGAATTCTGTTCGTACGTAATTCATTCATTGGAAGGCAATTATTTTAATACGTTCGTTTATGGAGTTGAAATTATATAATTATGAGTAAACATTAAATCGAATTTCACAAGATTAAAATAATTGAGAAATCATTAAAACAAACATAAGTAATTATTAATGTTCGCGTGTTATCATCGCAATATTAAATTGAAAAATAAGTCATGCTCAACTTGCACAAGTACCTGAAATTCAATTTTATTACTCTTTAAACATTTAATTAACGGTGTTTCTCGTGTTTATAATTAACAAAAAAATATTACGATCCAAAGAATTAATACCAAATGTTCATTGATCGAGACTTTTATTCTCTATTAGGTTTCGTCCGCAACTTCGTCCGCGACTACATCTGCGTAAATGTTGGTTATCGCGAACACAGACGAAGTCGCAGAATAAAAATTAGCCTATGTATTACATATTTACTCGCATTTAGCTCCAATCATGCTTAGACACATATTATTTGAAAGGATTACTCGTTTCTTTTGTTAACTCTAAATTTAATTAAAAAAAATTATTACTGTGGATACTGTGTGCTAAATGAAATCAAACAAATTACATGCGAACCAGGCATTTTAAACATTCAATGAAAAATTCCAAAAAATAAAATAAAAGGCGATTCGAAAATCTGTGGTCTTGTGGACTTTGCCCTCTCTAATCAGCACAGTCTACACCAACAGGCAGACGTGTGGCAGATAGTTTCCTAACAATGACAAATAGCGGATACTTTTAGTTTTTCTTACTACATCAACAAGGAAACGGCCTTATACCAATGATATATGGACTACATGTACGAAACTATTGGCGCGTAAAAATACTGTGCAAAGTTTATTTTGCTCCCAATATCCGGGTTCCATCAGTGTCGGCTGATTCGATGAAAGTTTATGGTCATATATGTACACTGGAAATTTTCCTTATTATTTTCTTACGAAATGCTGTGACATATTTTTCAGAACCTTTTTTAACGGAAATACTAGCAAAACATTTACTTTTTATTTATGATAAAAACCTTGACCAGTCTTTACATCGAACTATCTTTCAACCTGAAAAATAAGGGAAATTACACACTTGTAACATGTAATTAATATTTAAATACACTAAGTTGGTTTAGTAATCTACTATAACCTTCAATAAATTGTCGATACTACGCCATTCATACGTCCATTATTTAGTTGAGCATTCTCCTTTGGTGTTCCACTGAATTCCAAAAGCGAATTTTTAATTTACAACCTCACAAAAAGGGGTAGGTAACGTAAAAGAAAAAGGCTATTCATTAGTGTGAAAACATTGGTAGCGTGTTTTTACTCGGAAAAGTTGGTTGAATTTTTTACGTAAGCCTAATAAAATTACTACCTAAAAGACTTGTATCCCGTCCTGGGGCAACGGAAAAAGAAAAAATAGCCTCTGCTTGCTGCTAATTAATAAAAACATTTTCTACTACACTAGACAAAATGTTAAAATAACTCGTTAAAATTAAACTTTTATAACAAAGATTATCTACCTAATTTTGTTGTTTTAAATAGATTCTGTTGCTTCCAGTAAAACTGAAGAACTATATAAAGATTTACACAATATCATAACATCACGCCTGTAATCCCCGAATGTTTAGGCAGAGATGTACCCATTAGTACACCCACATTTCGCCAGTTATGTTTTTAGTTCCATGTAATAGGGGGCGAGTCTATTGCCTTCAACCGGGCACAAATCCAGACTCCGAGGCTACTACTGAGAAATTCCTGATGTAAAAACCCAATAACACTTTGCCCGACCTGGGAATCGAACCCAAGACCTCATGCACAGCAGTCGTGCTTGCGACCACTAGACCAACGAGGCAGTTAGGCAGAAAGATTTTTTTTGTTATTTTAATTCTATGATAATCCCTTGTTATTCTCGAGTCACCCGGCGACATTCACAGGTAGGTACTGGTAGTAATAATAAAGTTAGCCTTTTATTGTCCCACTGCAGGCAAAATTCATTATTATTTACAAGTACAGGGTTCCTCAAAATGTTTGAATTAGAACCTTTGCCAATGTATGAGATGGCCAATAACTTAGAAATAATTTTGAATCGACAACGTTATATTGGTACTAGCTCGGTATTGAACCCACATCTTTATTCATCAGAGGTTCATGAGAGATGCACCTGCCTCTCAGGAACTAGGTACTGGTAAGATCATAATAATAGCTTTTATGTAGTTCTAACGTTGAAAAAAGTCAGTTTAATTAGTATTACATTCAACCATAAATCCCATTCTGAGTTCCTGCAGTAATTAATCAAAAAGATATAATGTTCAGTTTTGTGTATTTAGTTATTTACAGCCAGACATGGTGGAAGCGGATGGAGCCGCCCATTGTTCGAGACATGCGAGTTATAAACGCGAATTTATTTACAGCTTGGCGCGAGTGTAGATTGACGTTGTTTTATTTAGGGTAATATCCGTTTTTCGGCTTGAATGTTTAGTTTTAATATCGTTCTGGAAATTACAGTGAGGTTATCCAAATTATTTCGATTTTTACGTTATTAAATTTGTAATTATGCCTCTTAATAAGGGAGCTCGTTTGACTCACCGTTTACCAACGACTCAACCACCTTTGAATTTGTATATTAATGTAACGTACCTACATATCTACACTAAATACAGTAAAACTGTTTGTTTGTAAGTACTAATCTCTTAAAGTTATAAAAAATACAAAAATCATTTGTGACTATCACGAGAACGAAATCAAAGCTATAAATTAATATTTTCGTAAGTCGTATACTCTTATTAAGCAATCATAAACGAAGTAATTGAAGTACGTTTAACTCTTGTAGTTTCTAAGTTTTAATTAAGTTAGAGAGCCGGCAGTACACAAAAGAGACGTGATTTCTTTACGTAGCGCTGCTGTTATTGCAGCCATTTGCAAGTCTTTATTATTCCTTGCACTTGCACGGAATACTTCAGCTTCTCTTCACAACATAACAATTTGCTCGTAAACTTTATAACTCTGTGAAATAAAAGTTGCCGAAAGTGGTTGTTTGTTCAGCAATCAAACATAACGTAAACCACGATAATATTTCATATTTACGTAGGTTTCAATATACTTCTGGCAAATAATAAAGGAAGTTAATCAAGGATTTCTAAATATTATTTCAAAGTGTACAAACTTTTCTCGTTGTCCCACATTCTGCTCATGAATATTCGCAAGCTATACACGCCCCGTGCTCGTCTTGTTTGCTCATTTTAATATTCTTAGTATGGAGAAAGGAAGAAAAGTATATATTTTCGTAACGAGGGTCGTGTAGGATGATGTAGACTATCATATTTTTCGTGGAACCCGTTCCGTACATTCGTGCTGGCCCAATTTTTTTTGTTCCGCCTGTGTGGGCAATTACAAAATTCCGGATGAAGCCGACTCGGCCGGGCTTGTTCAAACTCACGTTGTTCGAATACATGCCATTTTAGCTTTATAGAATTTTACCCGCTAATGTTTTTGGCTGTTATGAATTTAGAAGGAGAGGAAGTGGCATGGTTTGATTGAAACAAGAGCTTCATTTGCATACAAAATCTCTCCTCAGACAAAATCTTGTTAATGATATGGTGGTCGAAAACCTCCCTTGGTCCAGTCAAATTGTAATTTCTGTACTATTCTATAATAGGTACCTACACCCATTATTTCTCACAAAAAGTTCTAATTAGTAATTTGACTATGGTATACAACATCAGTTCATTTCCTGCCTCGAAGAGCTACGACGTGGCTGCACTGAACATAAATAACGGCATACACGAATTCAATTCTATTTTCAAAGTTGTACAGAGAACTTAGCTTTTCCGCATTTATTATGCAGTGTCAACATACATATACATACCGTTAGTACAAAAACTAGAACAACGCGCTACCAACACGAAGTTTCCATATACAGTTACCTGTTACTTGTGTAGATGCTGGCCGAGTTTGACTGGCTGACTCTACTGCTCGCGTGTTTACCCCTGTGGTGCTTGATGAGTTCAATTTTACCTGCAATTTTATATTACATGGTGACTGTTAGAGTGTACATTTTAACTATTTTTTCTGTATTTTTTTTTTCGGGAATGTATAATAATGTATGAATACTTGAAGACAATACCACATTGCGAGCACCGAGGAGTGTGTGATTGGTAATGTAAAGTTAATATTGTGAAAAAGCGCATTAAGCTTAGATAAAAAAATAATATAAAATAAATTACAATTGAATTTCGAATACTAACTGTTATTAAAACTCGTTGAACCCCGTCTTCCCACTTTCATTATGCCGTCCCAGGTGGCGCGCAGGTGACACCCTGTATGTTTATCTTCCTCTCTCATACTGATTTGCGGTCACAGAAGGGTCTGGAGCATAAATTATTACCTAACCAACCCATAAAATCGTAGTAAAAGAATTATTACGGACACCAAGTATCTTCGATTTTATATCAAGGAGCGACTATATATTCTCACGTAAACGATCTCAACTAAAGTATACATACTTTTATGTGGACATATTAACTTCTGTGGTAAACAGTTGAGTAATATTCGAATATACAATAGGTATACTTCTCACTGACCATACTACATTCATTCTTTTGTTTAACAGTGCCTTCAGCTCTCAGCGGAAACAAATCTATTGTAAAATGGATGTTTCTCCCTTGAAACAAGCGTTTTTGTTCGCGCATTTCCTCTTCAAAGCCCAGCACAATACACACAATAGTGAATACCCAGTAACGAGAGTGCGCTAATTACAATTTCAAAAGTTTCAACCAACAAACGTAGGTATTGTAGTTCTCTCGGAATTATGAAGAAAAATGGCCGCTGCGTTAACTTTCCCCTTAAAAAATATAGCGGACTGAATGCGAAAAATTTGTTGAGTGGCCCGCTCTCCCCTTTATTCATCGTCAAACTTTTTGATAGGTTTATTTTTCATTCTGTTCCGGTTCGGACGGTGGGACGTAGCTCATCCAGTTTCTGTGAATGTTGAGTAGTTCTGTAGTTCGGAAGCCGGATGCTGAGGGCAGGATCACTCCCCGAGGTGTCTCTACTCGTAAATCCTGGTTTGAATGTTTGTGTATGCATACTGCGGACCTCAGGGATTTATCGTATGCTATGGTTTGCAGACATATAAAATACGTGACCCTTAAGTGCCTGACCAGTGAGATGTCAATTTCCCCTATTTTTTATTGGGTATAATCATGGTATGGTATAAGAAGCTTATTTTGTGCGTATAAAATGTAATTTCTCCAAGTAGTTAGGTCATATTTTGGTCAATCAGTGACTAAACTATACGAAATTTCGTAGAAACGATATGGTTATAAAATCTAGGCTTGTCGTCGGTCAGTTTCCCGAAATAACTTAATTTAAAAATAATACGTTATTCAAAAGCTCGTACGACATTTCGATACATTTTCAATCCTAGTGCCCTTTCCTATTCATATTATCATCG
The DNA here is from genome assembly GCA_949774945.1 of Hoplodrina ambigua. Taxonomy (NCBI): domain Eukaryota; kingdom Metazoa; phylum Arthropoda; class Insecta; order Lepidoptera; family Noctuidae; genus Hoplodrina; species Hoplodrina ambigua. Next base: position 4,605,586 of record OX458969.1, on the reverse strand, counting down.
AGTAATATACCATCACGCCTATAATCCTCGAAGGGTTAGGCAGAAGTGTACTCATTAGTACACCAACATCATCGAGTATAACTACTTATTGACCAAAATATGAATTTACTACTACTTTTGTATGGAGCGCTCTGTCAGTATAGTCCCTCTTAACGTTATTTCCTAACATAAGTCCTCTTCAGAACAGGTTTACAATTATCTGTGGGTAGGTATTTATTTATTTCCCAAAAGTGCCAGAGATTAAAGAATGTCGTTCCATTTTCAAATATTTACAACGCTTTTATCCTTAGATAACAGGTCGTTTGTCATAAAAATATACATTACGAAATGTTATTATATTTTTTCTTTTAATCTATTTTTTTATCCCAACACCGAAACGGATGAAATGTATATTTATATTATTATTAAATTTGTTATCTGTAATTTATGTACTTTCTGTCGGTTTTCTACGTAATCTGAAATGTATTAATTTCATCGTACCTACTTATTCAATTTGTAATCTCATCCTTACAATAAAAAGAAGTTTGAAGAAAAATTTAAATGAGAACTAATATTTTATTGATACCGCGATACGTCTTGAAGGTTGTCGCTCCAAGGATAGTAAATTATGTTCACTATTCGTGAATACTGGTATCTATGACGAAATAAAAAGCGATGCGTGTGCGTGTGCGAATGTGGGGCCAAAGCGATAAATTGCGTCGCGCGCCCGTGATTTACGGGCGTGCCCAGGATGGCCCGGATTACATCCCCGCCCGTTTGTTGATTACCTCTGCTATCATTTTATTAAATACTGAATTAGCTATGCTCCCGTTACTGATAAATTAGACCCTTGATCTTTTAAACAGCAAAGGTTAACCTATTTTCTTTTTTGTGTACCTATTGCAATAGTGTCTATAGACCACATCTTGTATTCGTGTGAATAGAAAGCGTAAATCCTATTTCTTAAGTTTGTAGGTATCTCATTACTTAATCATAGAATATAATTATTTTAAAACATAAGTAAGCATAAACAGTACCAAAATAGCCGCAAATTTCCCAATTAAATAAATTGAACTCATATCGACGAGATGTAACAATAACATCTCTGAAGAATCATCAATAATCATCGGTGAAGAAGTACTTTTTCAATAATTACATTACTATGCGTCAATTTGGTCCTCGCCACATTCGTGTAATAAAAGAAGAATAAAAGTGAAAATACTTCAAAAAGTTATCCCTACATCAACCCCCAGGCAGGGGCGGGCGGAAAAAATCGAATGTCAAAATTTGATTGATGTCGCCTCGTCCCGCGTCCGTCCCTTGCCAAACTTTCCACCACGCCGGCATGACCTGACAAAAGCCGCTGTGTCACCCACTGATGACATTGTTTTCGGACTCAGTAATTAAATGTTGTCAAAAATCCCATATTCCTAAGCTCAGATGAGCTACGAATAAATCGTCCAAAATTTCATAATGTTCGGTTCACGCCAGTAAAACAAATTGCGATCGACAATCCATTTGTCAATCAAAGTTTTATTCAATAAACGTTTACAGGCAGACATAGTGTGTCCTTTTAATATGTAACTGTTATGATGCTTATTAATATGGTACAGTCATTATCCTAACAAACCACATTAAATATTAGCAGTTACTTACATGTAGAGTATTTAGTTAAGCAAAATTCTCCAAAATCAATGTAAGTAGGTAATTAGTGTTCTCACATCAAACGTCCTTTGATACAAATGTTACCGATTGAACCATTGATTGAACCAATATTATCTGCGACAGAATCGCTTCGGATCCGTGATTGGTAGGTATCCGAGAAGCGTCGATCAGGGCAATTTTCGACGTTCTTCGGACGGTTTCAAATGAAAGCCTTCGACCAAAGCCTAGCGCGTGTCCGTCAATCTCTTTGTGATCACGCTCTTTGATCTACGCCTATGTAGGTGCCGCTTATTCCAAATTCCTTTCCCCTTTGACCATTCTTTTTATTTGTGACGAATGCTAAACTTAACGGGTGTATGTATTGTACCTACTTTATTGTATTCTCTTTAATAGTGTTACTGCAGATGGGCATTGTTAATGCACATTATGGTAATTATGTATATTTGATCACATATCTATTAAAAACGATACAAATATCTTAATTCGGTTTCATTTCTATTAAATCCCACTTACATTCGTCTCGTTTTGTGTTTATAGGTATTATCAATTTTCAGCATTTTATTCAGAATACTAAGATTTTTACCCTCTGTGATAATTTTAATCATGAACCGAAATAGATGTTCTGTAACTCTCAAAGCAACTCGTGGTTGAAAACTTCAGTCATAAATCTTGTATTAGGAACTATAAAGTTCATCTCATCTAGTTAACGACGGTATGGTGTCAATTCATGTAGCCACATCTTCACTACGTCAGCCAATGTTTGCGGTAAAGATCTCAGTGCACAAGCGCACCGACTCAAACAACCGAAAATGTTAAGCGCTGTACACTGTGCGCTCACTGTGAAATATCTTATCAAATTAACAGATAGAACGTGCAGCCGGCTTCGAAGTGGAATAGTAATCAACTAGCGACGTAGACAGGGGTACAAGTCGGGCCGACACTAACTTCTCCAACGCTAAGGGGCTTGCGGTTGCTCGGCTGAGCTGACACTTTGATACCAATAGCGTTTAGCGAAGTCCTGAAGGAATTGTGAGAACAAGTTGTGGCTCGTTTTGAACATTTTGTGAGGTAACCTACGTCAGCGGCAGACATCACTTCAAGTGATTTACCGCGAACGTAATGTAATCAGAAGGCAGTCGTGCGGAATATGAAATAAATGTAGAGAGCGAAATAATATCTTCTTAACGTTACCTTGCTCTAGGATTTCACCACCGCAATGCATGCACGAATACCCAGAACCAGGTCTGAATATTCGTGGGTACCCAACAAGAATCTCTGGGCCGCAGAAATATTTGTTTCGTTCAAGGATTAGATCAAGCGAGGTGAACTGGTATCATAGGAGTTCAAGAACCGAAGTAGTAAACAACAAAAACAACAACTCCATTGAGTAGAGGCTCAGTTGAGTTGTAATGAAGTAAAGTATCAAATAATTTAACTGAAGGAATTATAAAACAGAAATTAAAAGCTTTAAAAAGGGTCATCATCCTTATTGAATATATTTTTTATTTGACTGCTTGCCTATCACGTTTCAAGCGAAAAGTTTAAAAGAGAATTAAAGAAAAGGGCCGTTTTAACTCTAGACACATTTAATATTAAAGGATGAGATGTAAAAGAGGCATAACTTAAAAAGTGCGGTCACGTCCCGCGCTCAGTCGTCCTTCGCGAACGCTCAACGGCTTGCGGACTGAAGACTCAACAAATATCCATTTTGCTCGGCGACTGACTCTTGTTCTCATAAGTTTCGTGCTTACTGTCTCTTAATGGGCGCTATTTGCTTGAATATTTTTATCTTTTAAAATGTCGCACGACTTTCCGGGTTAACGTAATTTTTCACGAAGCTGGCAAGCAGTGAATCTTTTTAAATGCGGTGTTTCTTTGCAATTCTATTTTGTACTATTATATGATTTTGTTCTTGTAAGTCCCTACTTATAAGCATAACCGTTCCGCACCATATTAAAAATGAACCAAAAGCCTAAATGTAGACGTGGAGATGCCTAGAGTATTTTATTCAGGAGCTAAGAGGGCTCGGAGTACAGTGATGAATATTGAAGCCGCCGAGATGGCTAAATAAAACATTGTGGTATGGAGGTTGAATATTATAACAGCGGTGTGCCCTCCGGCCGACCCTCGCCTCGCAGAACAATACACGGATTGTGAATAAAATTAAAAATATTACAAAGCGTCTAATTTTTTTTCATTTAAAGGGTCGGCGGTGGTCTGTTGTTGAGGAAAATCTTTTGTGGGGCAATGGAACGTCCATACCTATTGTATGAGAACCTATGTTGTACGGAACCTAAACAAATACTGGCGCTGTTTGTAGGTACTAGTGGAAGCAAACAGTTTCCATCACATGAGTATGTGAATTCCCACTAATACCTTTTAGGCAGCCGCGAGTAGTGAAACGTCAGAATGTAATTCGTGTCGCGTTCTGCCAGGAAATCTACATAACTCTAGTTTGATAATCAGATTGTGGTATTACCTACGTTTGATCATAAACGTCAAGTGTTGTTACTGCAGCGCAAGATGAAACGAAATGGAAGGGAGACGCAGTGGGCGTGAGCTGGATGGAAATTGCAATATCCGAGCGAGCTGAATTAGACCCAACACTCTTCCTAACTAGAAACGACACCGTCCCAGCTGGAGACACAATACAATTTTTCATCTTTCCCGAGCATGGTGACTTTTGTATTGTACTTTATTAAATGAATTTAAACCGTAAAATGCTCTGAAGTAGCGCACAGAATTTAATTTTATCCGTGAAAGCATTTGCACAAGGTATTCATCCATTCTTATTTCATTTTATGAACATTATTTGTTATCGATAAACAAAAAACACAAATACGCTTTCTAGGTATTGCTTCAACTGACCTTTACAAAACACAAACAATCGAAGCTGATTGTACTTTGTTCTACGTGCCTCCAGAGACGCGTGCCTTTTACACAGACATGCCTCTAAACGGCTAAAATGAAGCTTCGTCGACTACGTGGGAAAGTTAAATGTGGAACAGAAAAACCACAATCGGAGATTAAATCATTAAATTTTTGACGAGGTTTTTGCGAGCGTAATCTACGAAAAGTTTTTGAAAGTAGTTTATCGTCGTCTAAACGCATCCAGTACAAGTCTTTATCGCTCTAGCATTAGGCCTGGTGGGAGATTGGATCGCACGAGCCAGCCTAACTAAACTTCATTAGTCAGGTTTGGATAACAGTGCGACGTCAGATTATGTTGTTAAGCATTGAGTTAAACATTTACCGACGTTCAGCCACGGAACGAGCTCGTGTAAGACTACCAAACTGTGTGTTTTTTGTAGGACCGATTTTTTAATGATTCCATAACTACTAATGGAGGGAAAAATATGGCGGTTTAACTTTTGTATAGAAATATGATGGTAAACTAAACTGCCATATTTATTTTTCAGAGAAACATTTATCTGATTAGTGAAAAATCTGCGCCTACAGTTTTAGGTTCCCCCTACTTGTGTTGTCTATGACGTCTAGAATTTCAATTTAGCTATGTAAAACAAAACCGGTAAATTCCGAAGGTTGCCGTAGTACCAATACAAAAACATAATGAGTAGGTATGTCTGAAGTTGGCAGACAGGTAGCACGTGGAGGCAGTCCCAAAGGAGCAGATACCTCGATTCTCACTTAAACGGAGCCGCGCATATTGTCTTATTCATACGGTCTGATAGACACGAACTGTGGAAGCGTTCTAAACTACGCTTTGTTGGAGGCACCTGACTATCTTCATATTATATTCAATAGATATTGATCTCTTTTGACATGAAAGAGACACAACACACAAGACGTGTCAAACAAAACTTAAGTTATTTGATTTATAGGTTGAAAAAGAAAAGTCTAAATTATTTAATAGTAATATTTAATAGTATGTTATTAATAATAATTGAGGAACACATCGATCGGCATTATTTTCCGATCCACTTCACAACACACGTAGTTATTATGCTTCACCATACAGTTAATATCGTCCTTCATGACCCGATTTAAGGGACACCCTGCGCTAGCTATGCAAATGCCGCCGGTAATACAGTGCGAGATAACCGGATCTAAAATTAAAACAAATCATATTACATAAAAGTTGCTGTAGTTCCTTAAAAAGGACACGCCTAAACATAATTATTGCGATCATATGAATTTACAAACTCCTGCCCGCGACTTTATCCCCATAGTAGTGATACATACCTTATACATACCTTTATACCTTTGGTACTCAGCGATAAAGACGCTTTCTATCAGGGAAATATATATTCGGACCTGTACTTCCAAAGATTACTCATACTCTAACATACAAAAAACAATCAAAGATAATGCAAATTTAGTTAACTCGGACATGCAATCATCTGCTACGACAGCGTAGCTATCGTAGACATTTTATCACGTTGTTTGCTACGCCGTAGCACTGGAACGAACAGTTGTTTGGTGCTTCCTTCAGCACCAAAATTATGAAGCCAGGATAGTAAACGGCTAGCTTGCTTTCTTGCTTGGTTACTTCTATCTTGACTTAGCACAAGCTTATTAGCTCATAAATAAAACCAGTTCTATATTCACGAAGCCAGGCTAGCTGGCTTACTGGCTTCATGAAACATGTCTCGTATACACTGAGCATTAAGAAGATCGAATTTTGAAATGTGCTTTGTATTTGTCTTTGTATTTGCTTATTTTTAAAAATAATAGAACATGGCGAATCAGATGAAATTAGGCTTTAGAATAATTTTCTTTTTATGCAATGAATGAATTTTGGATTCAAATAGAGAAGTACGATACCGCGGTTGAATTTTTTCAAACATTTCCGTCGACATCGACAGAATGCTAATTAGAATCAAATTCGTTTAGCTGGATCGTCGGTCGGCTAACCAATCGGATTGGACCGATGTCCCCAACATTATCTCGAGCGGACTCAATTCCATTTACGTATTGATGCGATTTAGCGTGAATATATTTAGTCCTTTGAATAAAATAATGATTCGATATTTTTGTCAAAAGTAATTAGGTGGCACCTGTAATTAAAATTACGCTAGTCAACTGTTCAATTGTTGTCATTAGCACTTGTCAGCTAGCAACAACCTTCCCCGGAAGCTTGTTGCTAGCTGTCGAGTCCTAGCTTAGGTAATGCAAGGGCAAAAAAATAAAATTATAGAAAGCTTAAGATTCTAAAAGTCTAAAGCATTCCTTAGTGCAATTTAATTAAGTTTTTCAGTTATGAAAATAGTGTTAGTAGGTACTGTAATTAAAAAAAATGTACGGCCAATTCTTCTTGGTTTAATTAAGGTTTACCGATTAATCTGTACAATTAATTAAAATTTAACTGTCTGTTTATAATGTCAAAATAACAGCTTTTAACTAAATACATATGAATGTTTACAAGGTACTTATCGTACCAAACATAAAAAAAATTGTCGCTTTGTCTGTTCGACCCGGCTAATCTCCGAAACGGACCGATTTTTACGGGAAATTCACAGGCACACAGGCTGATGTTTTATGAAGTAACTGAGGCTACGCTTAAAAAAAGGGGTACCAAGACAAAAAAAAAGCTAACCCGAATAAGTCGCGGGCATGAGCCGGTTTATTATTATTATTATATTATTAGGTAAGGTATCTCACTACTTAGTCATCCCGATTGTGTGGAGTTATTTTATATTAACTCCACACAATCTGGATGACTAAGTAGTGAGATACCTTAATGTATATAGGAATAGCAATATAAATGCGGGAACACCATACTCACAGTGGGTTGAGTTTCTTTTTCCGTGACTGACTTGCAGTCGCTTGACGAACTTCCAATAAGGCAACTGCAACTGACCCACGTGAGGCAGGTGTTCCCGAGGTTCTACAAACCATGAACTGGATGCATGAGTTTTTTCTTGGCTTGACGCTCCACGGCATGCTTTAGATGGTCGATTTTAGGTGCCCTGTGCTGTGTGACCGCAGTTTTTAGAACTGGCAAGGAAATGATGCATCTTAGGAATATGAAAAATTACTTGTAGACAGTACCTAAATCATAGCTTGAGTACAATTCTGAACTGTCGCAATTGGAACTGAAAATATTAATTAATTAACTTTTGGTCAATTAAAATCGTATTATTAAAAACGTAGTCTAAAAATCAGTTAAAAAATAATTTTACTCTGCGTATCATGACATTTTTGGAACGATAAGATCTATCTGGTATGGAAACCTGTAAAAAATTATAGAAACATTTTCTATAGGTTAATTAAAAGATAAATTTCCTCCTCTGTATGAATTGTGGTCTACGTGCGACATAGAAAAGCCCATTAATTACATCTTAATATTATTATATCCTTACAAAAGAACAATCAAAAACAAAGAATTAACGTGAACACGCTAACGAGAATATAAAAGAATTACTATTCCCTTTGGTGTTCGCAGAACCATAATGTGATTCCGCTCCGTGGATAAGCAAATTAGCGTTTCATAATTAGCAACGTTATACTTTAGCCTTTGTGCACGCGTCCAGAAAACACGCTCAACAGGGGCACGCTTGTGATCACGTGATGTTAGTAGTTATTTTATACATCACAAAGTGATCAAGTAGTTAGGTAGTTGACACTATTTATCAATACTTGCAAGACACAACTTATTTAAAAACAACACTTTATTTAACATAACTTATCGCCTGTAAACCCCGAAGGGGTTAGACCCGGTTGAAGGCAATAGGCTCGCCCCCTATTATATGGGACTTAAACAAAACTGGCAAAATATGGGTGTACTAATGTGTACACCTCTGCCTAACACTTTATTTTAACCCTTAAAATCTGATTAATTGTCAGTATATAGGAAAATAAGATTTTTAGATGTTTTGAAATCTATAAATAGTAAATCAATTGAGTTGTCAAATTTTGTTAGCTTTGGACCAGCTCATGAAAAATATGTTAATTGATTGTTGGTTTCAAGTACCCAATTGAGGAAAACCTTTAATATAATATATCAAAAATTCAGAACCAACGCCCACGTGATGTTGTCAAGTTTACTTGGATTTTACTCGGCAGACGTAAGTATCGAAAAATACATAATTATACATACATACATAAACTCATGCCTTTTTCTCATGGGGATAGGAACAGAACGCCACCTGCTATACATATCCATACTCCTAAAAATATTATCCCCGTTTGATAAAATAAAATATTGACAAAAAAAACTACGTGAATTAAATATTTTACGAACATTTTATTCATTTTAAATGGATTTTCTGTACCCGCGATAGGAAAAGTGTTATTTTCCGGCTGAAAGAACCGTGTGGGCTAATCCCGTATACATTTTTACCTTTGAATTCCAAGAATGAATACCTACTACTTCCTTCAATACAAATAAATCCGTTCACCAAGATTTCCAAATGGGTATACTAACAAATGTAGTAATAAGGTTTATTGTGAATTTATAAAAGGAAAATATAGGTATTAAGAAGTATGTCGCTACTGACGGTTTCTTACCTTCGAATTATACCAATTTTATCGCCGGAGGGTACCTAAGCTTGGAGTTTCTTGCCCATTCTTCTCCATACGAAACTACCGTTTGAAAGAATCAACAATATTTTTCTTTTTCTATTCTTGTAAATGACATTTAAAATTGCTTTGTAATAGTCTGATAGAAGTATATAAATTGATTTTAAGTATTTATAGAATAGAATGTCGTCGTGATACGCGTCTTACTATTGTTCCATTTTTTACTTACACTCATTGTATTTACAGTCACGAGCATAATCATGTTCATACTTAGCATAAAAGTAAAGATATTTTTTCTCGAAATTATTGCAACTTCGTAATTGGATAGAACTGCAATGATATAGTTCTATCCTTTTTCGATTGATTGCAATAGTGTTACGAATATCATAATATAATAAGTACTATGAAGTATTATGATATTCGTAACACCATTACAATCAATCTTTTAGGAGGAAATTGCTTTCGAATGTTGCTATGTGTTTACATGTTTACGCTCGTGACTGTACAGTACCGAACATCTACTGAGCATCAGCTACGAGACGTTTTTCAGCGCAAACTGTGTCAGCCGCGCAAATGGGTCGCTTTTGTACCTAGCTTCAGCATTCAGCACTTTAATACTAGTGCTTAGGTATTCGCGTGAAGGACAAACTGAATTTAAGTAAAACAACAAGGTGAATTAGGTAATGTCACGTGATGAGCCAATGCTTAAAGCCTTTATGTACGAAATGGGGGGTTCGCAACCGGGATCGGGTCTAAGTTCCTACCAAATGTGACTTTCTATTTCAGAAGTACTTCCTAAGTTTGGCTTTGAAATCACTGACATCGGTGAAGAAAAATATTGTGAGAAAACCTGGACTTATGATTAATATAAATCTGAAATCGCCAATCCACCTTGAGCTAGCGTGGTGTTCAATGCTTCTGTCTAGTGTCTTCTCAGTTTGAGAAAGGGCCTTTGCCCTACAGTGGTACAAAAATAGGCTGGTGTTATTATTAATATTTAAATAAGGCATGTGAAAATTATAAGAAAGAAAAAAATATTTATGATAACTTCGGGTGTATCTCATGTACAGTTTGGATTTTTTTATTTCCCTACGCAAAAAATACTAAGCGTGCCCTTGGGCCATCTTCTACTAAAAATGGCGCACTCAGCCAAACTGCTTCGGTTAAAATATAGCCAAAGTTTTGTCCAAAACCAAATACCGTTATACAGAACATGAATCCGGGCTGAAATAAATGAAAAATGGACTAGGGGCGGGCAATCTATAACTATGCCAAAAGTCCCGTTACTTTTGAAAAATCGAACGAAGTCCACGTTTATTTAGCATCAGAGGGAAACTTCGGCTTCAGTTCAGTTTTCTGATAAAACCTTATGTCGTAAACTGTGTAGGCATAACAATTTCACGTGACTTTATATTCTAACTTTATAAAAGAAAATAATAATTCCTTACAACCTTGCGAAATTTTTAACGTTATATAAATAACAAAATGCTATTATATTGGAACCATTTAAAACGATCTAGTAGGTAAGCATGGAAATAAGAACATTATAGTTACAACTTAAATATTATTTAAAATGTACTCTTAGGTACTTTCTTGAAAAAAATATTTGATATTGTTATTTGCAGACATCTAGACGCAGGTCTGTTGCTATATACTAGCATTTTTTAATAGAGCACCTGTTTATCTTACCTGCTAGGTGAAGCGCACGTGGCGCTTCCAGTCGAAAATCGAGATTACGGCCAAAATTTTCCAAAACTAGAATATTCAAAATTAAATGGACTAAATAAAAACGCGTCATTTCACGTCATTTCGCGTCAGACGCAATAGTCAAACTAGGACTCACTACACGTTTTGTTCGGGCTAAATATCAACGGCTTGTGTTCACGAAGGCGACGCATTGATTTGATAAGAAATTACAATAAAATCCAATTAACATCACTACCGTTAACTAGCTATTAATTGGTACGTAAAATGTTGAAAGAATCGTTGTTTATAGTCTGCCTAATGTAGGTACAAAATTTGAAGGGGTTTGATGTTGACGCGGAAAAACAAATAACATCATCATGTACTCATAATAGCTTTATTTTATAACTTTATTGATACGCTGTGTTACGATCCTGCGATAAGGCCCCTCTTCTATACTAGGCACTCTGGGCAAGTGCCCAGGGCCCCACGACCGAAACCGCGCCCTGACCTGCCCTTAAAAAAATATTGACTGTATTAGTACCTTATTTAATGGCAAAATATTTTATTTGCAGTGCAACTTACGATAAGTTTCTAGCCTCAAGCTTATGAATTGTTATGGTACTTTAGTTGGCTAAACTGAACATTGAAAGTAATTCAATGTGTCATTTAACAAAATACGTCAAACACATGCTTGTGTGCAAAGGGCCTACAATAGGTTAAAGAAGGCCCTGCCAGAGACCCGAGGCGCAGAAAGTTGCTGAGCCATTGCACCAGCCGTAACAACAGAGAAGAATTAACAAAACGTGTTAAAATAGCCTCAGTTGGTATGTTTTTATAGGAACCGCGCTCGCCCCACACGAATATCGGACTCGAGATCCTCTTCCTTTCAAGTGCTTTACTGAAAAAGAGCTTCTTTCACTTACTCTTTATAACTCATACTATACCTATTGAAAATTATTTCTTAGAAGCATGTAGGTATGATTCATAATGACCAATTTTTGGTTATGAATGTGTCTTGCAGACTCGAATGTCTCGCTGGTAGTTACGAAGGTGTCGGATCATTTAATTCCCTTCAAAATCTCCCTAAAATCCTCAAATTTTTTAAGGATTGCCAAAAAGATTTTTTTTATACTACAACGGTTGAACACAAAAAAAAATACCATTATTCATTGAATCATGCATTCACTGTTTTTTTTTCTATTGTTATAGGTAGGTAGTCATTAAGCTATTTAACAATACATTTATAAAGATCGATTGCACTGTTACAACCAAATTTGTGAAAATTTCCACGTGCATTACTCAAACAACACAAAAATAATCGAATTGGTGATTGACTTGTACATAATAATCGTAATGATAAATTAAAGTAACTGCTTCCTTAATTATTCTGCATAGAAACAATGCCGACTAAACTTACAAACGATAGAGATGAATTACAGAGACATCAATTACAAAAGTGAGTTCTGGTTGATACAAGATAAAAGAATCTAATGTATTTAAACTAACTGGATTACAAGGGCGTGCAAATGTTTTGGTCAATTTTGGTAATTATTAGTTTGACACAATACATATCTCTTCGATAACGTCAGGATGAAAGTCTAATTATTACTGGGATACGACTTTCATTTATGCTGTCAAAAATCCCCGTTTATGTAAGCGCGTAATTTAACGCACGTCAAACATTCTGCCTAAGAGCATAGGTAGGCAACAGTACGCGGGTCGTAAGGGTAATTAAAAACTCAACTTTGTTATAACCTTTAAAAAATATAGGTAGGTACTTTCTTCTATAATATCCTTGTAACCAGAGGGTTCCCAGGTATGGCCCAGTGCCTACAAAACAAAAATCACAGTGATACATGTAATCTTGTCTTCGTTTAATGTCTTTTACACCTAATAAAGCCAAAGGCTTGATAGCTTAGATAATTATGAAGACATCTATAAAAGTAACCCTTTTTTGCTAGCTTTTACCTACAACAAAATACCAAGAAAGTACTAATATTCATGTCACGAATTTCAGCAAAAAACTTCACGGCAACGTCTGCGTTCCAGCACCTATATTCATATTATAAACGTACATTCATGTTCTTAACCATTTTTCTAGAGTCAGCACCTCCAGTTGGGTGGCGAAACAAGTTGAATGCGACGAAGCGTTTTCCTTGGATTTGCGAGCAACCAACGTTGAGAAAACGTGGAAAAGCTAACGGTAAAAACTAACGTTTAGGTACCGTTGGCTCTCGTGCTGCCAGACGTGTTTATACTCGTTTTATTTTCAACCATTTTTTATTGGATTTTAATTTGCATCCTCGTTCGTTAATAGAAGAAAATGAAGTGGTTCGTAGGTATTCGAATACCAGTTCATTAGGACTATTGGAATTGATCTAGGATATGCTCACGCTATCAAATTTCTCTTGTTAATAGGTACCTATACATTGGATAAAAGCATTCGCGATCATAACCATCATGGTCGCTCATGCGTTTGCCAAACGTGATATTAAAATTATAACAATATTCCCTAACGACCATTCGTTGTATGTAATACGAGTAATAGGAGGCCAATAGTTAGTATTGGACGTATGTGGGGAATGTATTTTATGATAATGGACTTGGCAAAATAGTTCTGGTTTAACAGTATGAGCGCTGTGAACACTGCAGGTGGACAATTAGTAATTATGACTATTGATAACTATAAAAATATCATACCTACTTATAATATCAATTTTGTTTGCCAGATTTAGGCCTATGTACATATATATGTAAGTACATTATATAATCCCTTGATCTTGCCAAAGTCAATAGTAATGTCTACAATATTGTCCTGAATATAACTGATTCCAAATAATTCAGTGGGTACCTATCTATGTGCAAACCGCTAATAACGCTTTGTAATCATAGTATCTATATCATCAAATTTAATCGCGCAGTTTAATGAATATATCTTTCAGATTCGACATTCATCAAAAAGGCAAAGCGACTTCAAATAATAGATATTGAATAATATGAAATTCCGTTCGTTTCTGCGAAAAATTCAATTGAATAAGACGTACGACGGCTGAAGCTATGAAACATTTAGTAGTCTTTACAAAAAGTCTGGAAAAAGTTTAATTTGATCGGAGCTCAAAGTCCGGCTATTCAAAGATATTAAAACAAGTCAAAGGAGACTGGCCGCTTCATAAATAATAAAAATGTTATTGAAGACAAAATTATTTTGCTGAGACGGGATACTTAATCATTTCTTGGAACTCGAAGAAAAACTGGATTCTTGAGTTTTTATAGATACCTACTTTGTGGTCTTATATTTCAATTTCACATATTTGGTACAGTTAGGGATGATTATCACGTAGATGTTTTTTCTTTGTTTCTTATTTCTCAGAAATAAGAAACAAAGAAAGAGAGATAACGTGCTAAGTTAGTAGAGCACTTTTGTTTAATTGTGCCCAGATACAATTAAGTTAAATGTTTGCTCTGTTTCAAACAGTACGGTGTTACCTATATACCTATTAGGCCCGTGGTCACCAACATTTAGTCAGACGGTTTTTAAACAGTTTTAAATGTGGAACTGTTTTTTAATATGTAATCGTTTGTTTAAATGTTGGTAAATACAAGCCTAAGGCTGTTTATGGCAATCCCGACAAAATATCTCATAGCTCGCTATAATCTATACCTAAACTCGAAAAATAAATATTAATAAAATAAAATTTCATTTCGGCACATTGTGATTTTAAAATTCGAGCCGCGTTCGCTCCATGAAAATAAAATCAACCGTGAACTTTACATTCTGTAGAGCCCCAAATTTACATTTTACGTAGATAGGACTCTTTATTTTAACTTGGTGAAAAATAATGCAAATCACCTTTTTAGGAAATCCCTGCGGCACAACACAGCGGGAATTCTCAAGGATTCTCTACGTAGGTACTTGCTGAAATAGATGGGTACATACCTATTTTTTACATAGGTAAGAACATTTTATGGTACCCCTTAAATTTTATGTCGCAAACTTGCTGTTTGTCGACTGTAGGTACCGCTTTATATTATTATTAGGAAATAGCTATACAATATCAAAATATTTTGTATATGAATTTAAACTTAACTTGTTCTTGTAAAGGTAATAATTTCCATGCTCTCACAAGAACCCCTACCGTTCTTCTTTTCGAGTCTATACGTCTATATACGATATATAAGATTTGCAAAATCACTACCAAATTGTGTAGCGCGCGATTTACGGGGGATAAATAATCTAAATACCTGACTAGCACTAGTCGGGCAGAAGAAGTCAGCCTCTAAGGGTATGGGACCACCGGAGCGCGTGAAAAATTCAGTTCGGTCGGCAGGAATGTTTTATTTAAGGCGGTGCGCAGTGCGGCCCGTTGGAATATTTAGTAACGACCATTGAGACAGAGTGTTACCTTTCTTAGCACGACACCGACCGCGACCATTTGACACCGTTTTTACCTACGTAGCCTGTGACATCCCTTCGCAAACGCACAACCCTAACGAGGCAACTTTTGTACGAGCGCCTTTGTAGGTTGTGTTCGAATGGGATGTAGGTGTTACTTTCTGAAAGTATAAAGATAGCTAGGTATATAACCGTACACAATAATGCTATGTAACAAATTCCAGCAACGTGCTATATTTTGAGAAAAATGTTTTCTGATTTAGAAAAAATATGACAATGCTTTCCGTAGGTCATTATTTTATGAGTGAATACGAGATAAGTAGGTACCTACCTATTACGAAAGCGTCTATTTACCTATCTAGTACCTAATATTCGTCTAAAGAAGCACTTGCGTTGGTAACTAAGCGCTTTTTTTCATACATAATTTGAACATGACGATTTTTACACATTAAACTTTTCTACAGTCTTGGCTGGTTGTTTGCGAGGCTACATCACAAAAGCCGCGATTACATGGCGCGACTGAAAATAAATTAAACAAACTTTATGTAGGTACGTACTGTATCCGTATCACCTATTTCACTGTGAGTCAATAAATAACCGAGAGCGTGTTTTACGTATTCGCTTGTAAAGGGTATAAAACGAATGATAGCCAAATGGGGCACTTTGTGGTTTTCATCTGACTTTTACGACGTGTGTGTAAAACGCCAATAGTAACAAATATTCGCAACATACCTACCTACCTACATTATATATACACCCACAGAACTGAATATTATATAGGTATACGAGGCAATTTCATGAAAGCCTGTAAAGTACAAAGGAATATTTATAGATCAGAATGTCCTTTGTCAGTTAGGATACCATATGAGTAGTAAATTGAAAATGGTACCGAAAATACAGATTTTTAAAATGGATTGTGATTCATAAAACTCAATTACAATAACGAAAGTCTTTGATTGAAGAATTGCTTCATGACAATATATCTATTATACAACAGACAGAAAAAATCAATTTCTTCAGACAGACAGGGAAATCATTTTTTTCATTCTCATCAAGGTTTATATGGACCTTCGGGCAACCGCTACAATATCGCCATAAGTTCAGTAAACAGATGGGCAGTCCTGGTAGTGTTCCCATTTTGATTTATCTCAATGTGTCAAAAATATTCAATGTAAGTACTTAGACCTTCGACGAGTTTTTAAAATTGATTGTCATTGAGATGAGATTGTGACTAGAATTTGAAGGTTTTTAATTACGGTAAATGATCTTTAGATTGGTGTATTCTTACCTAGGCAATCTACCTGTTGTAGGTAGATTGTCTAGGTAAGAATACATCAATCAATCATAGGATATTACTAAAGTACTTAATTTTCATACATAACATCGCGCCTGTAATCTCCAAAGGGTTAGGCAGAGGTGTTCATTTCGTAAATTTTTAAAGTCCCATGTAACTAATAGGCGAGCCTATTGTCATAAACCGGGCACGAATCCCGACTCCGAGGCTGCTACTGAGAACTTCCTGATAGAAAAATCCAATAACACTTTGCTCGACCTGGGAATCGAAACTAAGTCCTCATCTTCAGCAGTGGCACTATACAACCACTAGACCAATGAGGCAGTCAATTTTCCCATTACTCACTGTACCTTAGTACATAATTTTTCACCTTCGACTGCACTCACGTATTGAAAAGAAAAATCTCTGCCTAGAAAAACACAGAAAAAACGAAGTAAATCCTGGTAAAACCTACATAATAATTTTCGATGTTTACACATCCTTTCATCTCGTAATTGTTCCCGCGGCTTGCCGACGATAAATTCCGTCCACCCTCGAGCCCTTTAGCCGATTGAGTGGGCACTTACCTGAGCAAATAAAAATAACAATGAATATTGTCGCCTCATTGATGTAACAAAGAACCTCTTTACTGTGCCACAGCTCTTGAGGTTTTCGTACCCATCTGAAGATGAGGGATTTTTGCGTTCTTTCTTAATTGACGAACTATACCTACCTACTAACGAAAACAGACTGACTTGCTCTCAACCTTTACAGGTTGAGAGTAAGTGAAATCACCAATCAATCATGGTGATTTCAGTCTTACCAAGGGGTATTATCGTATTACCACTGGGTAATGGGTAACCCAGTAACTGTACTGGGTCGTGGAAGTCAGATAGGCAGTCGCTCCATGTATAATACTGGTATTCAGCTGCATCCGGTTAGACTGGAAGCCGACCCTAATATATAATAATTAGGAAAGGGCTAGGCAGATGAATCTTTTGATGGCGATAGATCTACTACGTGCATTGATCTGTACCTATTGCTGCGTTGCAAAAGAAATGTATCTTTTTACTCATCTTTAAGAAAATCAACACAACTACTTACATGGCCTACCAAAGCTATCTACCAATTTTCCAACCTACAAAAATTGGTAGGTAGGTACAATATTGTTAGGTAAATTATTATTTATTCCATCTGGGATAGGTAGTCTTTCAGATAGGTACTTACCTACCTATCTGAAATGTTATACCTATGTCTACCCCTATTATTTACTTTTAAATGTAGTCTATTTTAAATACCCGTTCAATAAAACCTAATTTTGTAATCGATAACTAATATTAGATAAATTGGGTTTGGTTAAAAGGCAGATAGGTGGTTCGGAGCGAGCACAGCGGAGCGTGCCACGTGTGCCTAACTCAATCATGCGGGTTATTGGGCGGCGACCTGTGCTGGGAATCGCCCTAACTGGCTACTGAGGTAAGAAGCTGTTGACTATCACATTTTATTACCTGCATAATAATACCCAGGTATTCATTATATTTTCAAAAAGGGAACATATATATTTTCAAGCGTTCTTTTAATGCAATAAAGTTTTGATCTGAGGTTGAAGGGTACATATCATGAATTCTCGTATTTTAAGGAGCGTTCGCAGTCTAATCTCAGCCGCAATCTATGAAAAATACCTCAAATACTTAATTTACCTACATTTTTGACAAGTTTTTTGCGTTACTTGCCGCCGAGATGAGATTTCGACTATAATAAGTTTTTATAAAAGGAAATTGGCTTTCTGGTCTAAGGACGACGTCGGGAACTTATCTTACTAAAGGTTCCAGTGAAATACGAAACTAATCAGTAAAATATACGTGAATACCTATGATCCCATAAATTCTAAATGAAAATGTTTTTGTTTGACTAAAAAACATCATTAATGAAATGTTGCTTTGCATTTTGTAACCCAACTCGACCTTTCAGCTTAGCACTGACTTAACAAAACTCCGTGGAAAGAGTAATAAGGGTCTCCTTAATCCCGCTGGAGGTTGTCAATATATTCAAATTTAGAAGGAGTCGTGGTTATATTAATTAATGGCGGAGAGGGACCGCAATCCTTTGCCAAACACTGTGCGTACAAATTATCTACATAAGGGATAATCTGAGAGCCCAGGCAAACCTTAGTACTGACAAACTTGGAGACTAAAACCTTGTAGGTACCTACGTCAAACAAGCATCCCTCTTCAGCATTCCCGCACAGCAGATAAACTCCAGTCTATCTAAACCGTAATCATTTTAATGAAAAGATTTTTATCAGATGACGATGCTTAGCCCTCTCAAAATGAAACTGAATTAACTACTTAAGTAGGTAATTTATATCCCATTGCATCTTTGATTAAAGGATTTTTTTGTACAAACAATGCAAGTCTTGTGAAGACCCTTCTAGAGCAATGTCTTCGTTATTGTATACTCGGCTTTAATTGAATCTGTGTGCTTAGCTTTGCAATATGTATGTAGTTATCTATAGCTCCATAGTAGTGCCGAATACTAGTGACAACGAAAAACATCCAATTTTTTCATCAATCTCATAAAAGTAGAGGACGCGATTTAATTAACAATTTGTTCACTGCAGCGTCGGTACGTGTAATGAAAAATGCATCCAGTACAGCACTGTACGATCGTCGGACTGATTATATAACAGAGTAACGGTGCATATAACGACCGATGATGGGGTGACCGGTTGCCCGACGCCCAGCCCAGCCATGTTACAGGAAATTCACATCCAAAACGTTACGGTCACTAGCTAAGTTACTTAACTGGGCGCTCCAGGGCTCATTTCAAAGATAATTCGAATTTAGACGAAAATTGGATAGTTAGTAGGTAATAAGGAAATTAAGTGCAATTTCGCACAACATTTTATTTATTTTTGAATTAATCAAGTTTTCTTAATCCATTCCAGTTTCTAAGAATATAATTACGTTAAAGGGATTACTATAGACAGCGCGCAGCTAGGCATTCCATACTAATGTAGTCTAGTTATTTTTGGCCAATAAATAAACTTGACGAAATTTTCCAAATTACATAAGAGCACTAATATCAAGGCCTTTATAGTGGGTCAGTTTTTTATCAAATAACTTATTTACATACTTTCAAAATTATAGGTGCCTACGTAACTCTAAGTATAACCTACGTTTTTGAAGCGCGTTCTCGATCTTACGATTGCGTAGAAGCTTTATGTATCGATTCTTTGTAAGAATAAGAACGAAACATCAATATCATGTCTTATATATTATTAATATTAATATATTTACCTAATAAAGCTGAAAAGATTTTTTTTTTGTTGGTATGTTTCTTAATCGCGCTTGTATCTGGAACTCCCAGTCTTATTGGAATTATTCTTTTGTATTTAATAGCCGAATCCATGAGGAATAATATAAGCTATAAAACATAACGCTACGACCCACGGGAGCGGAGCAGTAACCAAACTCGTAACATAACACGGGTGAAAAAAACCAGGCGTGCGAAGTCGCAGGGATTAGATAGTCACACATAAGATTAATGACTACCTTACATAAATAAGTATCATGTCCATTTATTTACTGTAATAAATGATTAGATGCTAGAAACGATATTTTTCTTCCACCATCTAATATCTAAGGAACATTTCCTTTACAAAACATATAAACGGGTCAAGTTTGAACAAGCAGCACGCATTATTGGCTTTAGGTTCAACTAAAAGTATCACAAAACAGCTTACGAGGTCGAAACCCGTACCAACGTTTACCTTTAAAAGAATAAACAAAATCACATGGCAAACTAAACTTTTTCTCCTAAAGTTTTTAAATGCGTAAAGTTCAATTCTTGCTGTCAAACAAATTGGAGTTTTTAAAGCTCTGTGCAAATAGGTTACGTTATTATACTACTTAACACACAGGAAAAACTAGTATACAAACATTTAAAAAATACTGGCTATTTATAGTATTCTGTGAAACCCATTGCATTCCTCCTTTGTCACTGCAGAGAGGAGGTCTGTGTTCTCTATATGTTGGTAATATTGATTTAATATTTTGAAAATACCTGTTCTTTTTTAATTCAATTTAAGACGATTACGAATATAGTGAAATAGTAGATAACAGATAAACACAACTACTCCGTGGTCTGGATATTTAAGGTCTAATTAGTGCTTGTTTTATTTAATTAAGAAGGTATGTAGGTAGGAGGGTTTTTACGAACAAGGTTCCTAAAGTCCGGGATCATTAAAGTGCGGCACAAGCTGCCTATTTTCATACCGGTTTTAGAGGGATAGAGTACGTAGGTACGCCCTATCGCCCTAATTTCTAACTGCTTATGTTTACATTTAATTTTTATGTGCTACTAGCTTTTGCCAGCGATTTTGTCCTCGCAAAAATAAAATAAAATATAGCCTATGTCACTAGCAGATAACGCAGCTTTCTAATGGTGAAAGAATTTTTAAAATCGGTTCGGTTGTTTTTGAGTTTATCCATTACAAACAAACAAAAATTACGGCCGTTACGGAACGCACGACAGATGTCAAAAACACACAGTGTAAGCGCGAAGGAAGTCGAGAGCGGTAGCGCATCACGGTATGACAGCGTCATGCCGTTTGCCGTCACGGCATTCAAGTAAGTTTCACTGCCAAGGCACGTCAATAGATGTTTCACATCAAAAACTGCGATCACGGGGTCTGAATGATACCTACCTACTTACTATAAACTTATCCTGACACAATTTACCCTAGGTACAAAGACAAAACTAAAACATAACAAATATAAACAAAAAAATCCATTGACTTTTGATTTTCCTTTTACTATAAAAATAAACATTTCATAGCAATAGTTAGTTTTGGTCTTACGAAGTTCCAGTGCATAGTGGCATAGGTAGCCATGCCATAGCCCACATCAACTTACAATTTTCGCTAGTTTAACCAAGCGGTTAATACATATAGGTAAGTAGTGATTGCATGTAACTGGAGTGTTATTAAGCTCTCATCTCCTACAAGCAATTAGTACAAATTAGTTTTGGCCACTAATTTACTGAAGTAATTATTTTTACTGTGAACAGATTCGTTGACTGACAGTGCACACTTGCCAATTATACCTTCTTATGACAATAATTAGTGCTTACCTAACCTACCTGGTATAAATTGGAAACTAAATACCTATGGATCCATCGAGAAGTAGTAAGGTTTAAAACGAGCCTATTGCCATTAACCGGGCACAAATCTAGACTTCGAGGCTGCTACTGAGAAATTCCTGATGGAAAAACCCAATAACACTTAACCCGACGTGGGAATCGAACCCAAGACTGCTCAGCAGTCGCGCTTTGCGACCACTAGACCAACGAGGCAGTCAGTCAGTTCAGTATTCAAAATTTTTCAAATTCAAATTCGCACAGTCGAGCATTGCAATAACATCATACTCATCGTTTATATCAATGAGTTATTTACGAAATAAACTTTCTCAAGTTAGGGTCTCGAACTCTCGGCTCTGGAGTTTCGACAAATCCCACAAACAAGCAGAAAGTTTGCAACTCAACAGATGCGGATGAGGCGTGATTAATCACACAGCCAACATCGTCTTACGCTAAATTAGAACATAATAATATATACAGAAATATACATACCTTCCTTCAATCTGAAAGTGTACCTACAATCTACATAGAAAGTGTCGTACTTTCCTAAAGTTTAATTTTGCACCTACATAATTGATTGCATTAGAATTATTGCCGATTTAGTTGCGGCATGTAGGCTTTGATTGGGGAACTTCGGAACTTATTTACTACCAATTATTTACTTAGGTTCGTGTTCTCTTAACGCCAAAATTGTTTGTCAATCTAAGCCAGGTAGATACCTACACATAATGATTGCAAAGAACATGACTTAATAAGTATAGAAAATTTCCGAAGTTCCTAGAGATGGATTCAACGTTGAGAGCGCCATAGGCAAGTTTCTCATGGGCGCCCCTATATTGAAAATAACTAACTTACTGGCGCAATTCATTTTATGCTATATTATATGGATCTGGTACACTTGCGCGAAAGACATTTCCGCGCTAGACACTTGCGCGAGTCCCTTTGCGCGCCAAGACACATGCGCGAATGGACTTTTGCGCGCCTAGACCTTTCCGCGAACAGACACTTGCGCGAATGGACATTTCCGCGCCAAGACACTTCCGCGAGTCCCTTTGCGCGCTGGCCACTTGCGCGAAAGACACTTCTGCGACAGACATATGCGCGCCTATACGTGCGCGATAGATACTTCCGCGAAATATGCGCGAAGTATATTTTTATAAAGGACAATGGGCAAAATTCTTGAATTAGGGTTCCGTTACTTTTTTTACAAAATATGCGTCATGGGTGTCGTGTCCATGGTTTTCGAGGGTGCTGATGACGAAAATGAGGTCTAAAAGAAAATCCAAGATGGCGGCCGGAAAAACCTCCAAGATATCTTTCATGGGTGTCGTGTCCATGGTTTTCGGGGTGCTAATGACGAAAACGGTGTCAAAATGAAAATCCAAGATGGCGGCCGGAAAATTTTCCAAGATATGCTTCATGGGTGTCGTGTCCATGGTTTTCGGGGGTGCTGATGACGAAAATGAGGTCTAAAAGAAAATCCAAGATGGCGGCCGGAAAAATTTCCAAGATATCTTTCATGGGTGTCGTGTCCATGGTTTTCGGGGGTGCTAATGACGAAAACGGTGTCAAAATGAAAATCCAAGATGGCGGCCGGAAAATTTTCCAAGATATGCTTCATGGGTGTCGTGTCCATGGTTTTCGGGGGTGCTGATGACGAAAATGAGGTCTAAAAGAAAATCCAAGATGGCGGCCGGAAAAATTTCCAAGATATGCTTCATGGGTGTCGTGACCATGGTTTTCGGGGGTGCTAATGACGAAAATGGTGTCAAAATGAAAATCCAAGATGGCGGCCGGAAAAATTTCCAAGATATGCTTCATGGGTGTCGTGTCCATGGTTTTCGGGGGTGCTAATGACGAAAATGGTGTCAAAATGAAAATCCAAGATGGCGGCCGGAAAATTTTCCAAGATATGCTTCATGGGTGTCGTGTCCATGGTTTTCGGGGGTGCTGATGACGAAAATCAGGTCAAAATGAAAATCCAAGATGGCGGCCAGAAAATTTTCCAAGATATGCTTCATGGGTGTCGTGTCCATGGTTTTCGGGGGTGCTGATGACGAAAATAAGGTCTAAAAGAAAATCCAAGATGGCGGCCGGAAAATTTTCCAAGACATGCTTCATGGGTGTCGTGTCCATGGTTTTCAGGGGTGCTGATGACGAAAATGAGGTCAAAATGAAAATCCAAGATGGCGGCCGGAAAATTTTCCAAGACATGCTTCATGGGTGTCGTGTCCATGGTTTTCAGGGGTGCTGATGACGAAAATGAGGTCAAAATGAAAATCCAAGATGGCGGCCGGAAAATTTTCCAAGATATGCTTCATGGGTGTCGTGTCCATGGTTTTCGGGGGTGCTGATGACCAAGCAAGCCGGCCGATCACCGGGCAGGAGGCAAGGCCTGCGCCCCACCCGCCCTCCGCTGCCGCCGCCACTGTCGCCGCCGTCGCCGCCGCTAGGGCGATTCCGCCCTCGAGGAGGGCCCTGGAGGGGGATGTAATGGAGGGCTAGTCACGGCCCCATTGCGCCTCCTCCAGGCCAATATCAACCACTGCGCCGCCGCTCAGGATCTCTTGGTCCAGAGCATGGCGCAGTGGCTGATCAACATCGCGGTAGTCGCCGAGCCGTACTTTGTCCCACCCAGGGATGACTGGGTGGCGGACCTCGACGGCTCGGTGGTCATAATCGCGTCGGCTGCCGCCGGTACCCCGTCTCTCGAGAGCGTCAAGAGAGGACGGGGCTGTGTGGCAGCACGGTTCGGGGAGATCGCCGTGGTAGGCGTTTACTTCTCCCCGAACCGAACTCTCGCCGAGTTTCACGTCTCCCTTAGGGAGCTAGGAGTCGTCGTCGCCGGGTTCGGTTCCCTCCCTGTGTTGGTCCTCGGGGACTTCAATGCCAAGAACGTGGCTTGGGGTTCCCGGTACACGGACCATGCACGGGGCAAGATGGTGGAGGACTGGGCTCTGGAGACAGGCCTGGTCATCCTGAACCGGGGTTCTGTCCCCACGTGTGCACGGATGTGGGGCGAGTCGGTGGTGGACATCTCGTTCGCCAGCCTCGCTCTGTCGCCACGTGTCGTTGTCTGGCGCGTAGAGGAGGGGGCGGAGACATATTCCGACCACCGGTACATCCGGTTCGACGTCTCCGCCCAGATCCCAGATACGCCGGTCCGACAGACAGTTCTCACCTACCGCCTGACGCAGGTCCTCACCGGACACGGTTGTTTCGGGAGGTTCCTGTGTCGGATAGGGCGGGAGGAAACGCCCGGGTGTCACCACTGTGTGGATCGTGTGATCGGCCCGGAGGACACGGTGGAGCATACGGTGCAGGACTGCTCCGCTTGGGCAGAGCACCGCCGTGCCCTCACGGAGGTGATAGGCGGCGGCAACCTCTCGCGTCCGGACCTGGTTCAGGCCATGCTCCGGGGCGAGAGGGAATGGGATGCAGTCACCTCCTTCTGCGAAGCAGTAATGCTAGCGAAGGAGGAGGCGGGCCGCGTGACGGAGAGAACCACCTCACGCCCCAGCCGCCGCGGGAGACGCCCAGGGCGTCGGACGTCGCGAGGCGACATCCGGCCACCGTAGGCGCGGGCTTGCGGACGGCGAGTAATGGGTAGCTCGCCGTCCGATCAAGGACCAAGCCCGGGTCGACGGCGCGTTTTTTAGTCAGTAAAAGTCTGACAGTCCTTCGTCAGTCGGAGTCATTTGATGATTTTTACCACCTCAAAAAAAAAAAAAAAAAAGCATTGCTGACATCACACTCTTGGTTATTTTCCATCTTCTTCAAATAAAACACTTTTTACAAGGACGACAGTATAAATATTTCGTTGCGGGACCCAAGACAGTAAATCGTTTCTCTGGGACTCGTCGAGCTTCATTGCCTCGACGCTTTTCTGGTGGCCTCCACTGTTGATTCTGGCTTTCAGGAGTTGCAGTGGGTGGGAACAGTGTGGCGGGCTTGTCCCAAAAAAAAAAAAAAACAAAAAAAACAAAAAAAAAAAAAACAAAAAAATTATAAATATGACTCACAGAGATGTGTTCCGTCCGACGGCTCGTGCGCAACTGAGCCGCTCTGTGGCTGTCGCCTGTATTTATAGACACTAACCACGTGCTCGGCGCACGTGTTTGAGTTTTTAGGTTAGGATTCTAACTTTGTAAATAAATGAATATTTTTACAATCTTTTGGAGTAAATAAACTGATAATTAATTGAACCATACAATTATAATTAATTAATCATCTTCAAAAAATAAAAAAAACCAAAAAATAAAAAAACAAAAAAAGTATAAATATGACTCACAGAGATGTGTTCCGTCCGACGGCTCGTGCGCAACTGAGCCGCTCTGTGGCTGTCGCCTGTATTTATAGACACTAACCACGTGCTCGGCGCACGTGTTTGAGTTTTTAGGTTAGGATTCTAACTTTGTAAATAAATGAATATTTTTACAATCTTTTGGAGTAAATAAACTGATAATTAATTGAACCATACAATTATAATTAATTAATCATCTTCAAAAAATAAAAAAAACAAAAAAAGTATAAATATGACTCACAGAGATGTGTTCCGTCCGACGGCTCGTGCGCAACTGAGCCGCTCTGTGGCTGTCGCCTGTATTTATAGACACTAACCACGTGCTCGGCGCACGTGTTTGAGTTTTTAGGTTAGGATTCTAACTTTGTAAACAAATGATTATTTTTACAATCTTTTGGAGTAAATAAACTGATAATTAATTGAACCATACAATTATAATTAATTAATCATCTTCAAAAAATAAAAAAAAACAAAAAAAAAAAAACAAAAAAAGTATAAATATGACTCACAGAGATGTGTTCCGTCCGACGGCTCGTGCGCAACTGAGCCGCTCTGTGGCTGTCGCCTGTATTTATAGACACTAACCACGTGCTCGGCGCACGTGTTTGAGTTTTTAGTTAGTGGCGTGTGGACGCGCAGCGCCGGGGTGAAACCCCGCTGCCGCGGCAAATCGTGCACTGCGGAGTGAGCTCCGGTGCGATCTCATGGCGGGATGGGAGATGCGACTGTCGCAACCCAAGTTCGGGCACGCCGCAATCGCGGCGATAAGACCCCTCTTTGAGGTGTGGCTGGAGAGGCGCTACGGCGTCCTCACCTACCGCCTGACGCAGGTCCTCACCGGACACGGTTGTTTCGGGAGGTTCCTGTGTCGGATAGGGCGGGAGGAAACGCCCGGGTGTCACCACTGTGTGGATCGCCCGGAGGACACGGTGGAGCATACGGTGCAGGACTGCTCCGCTTGGGCAGAGCACCGCCGTGCCCTCACGGAGGTGATAGGCGGCGGCAACCTCTCGCGTCCGGACCTGGTTCAGGCCATGCTCCGGGGCGAGAGGGAATGGGATGCAGTCACCTCCTTCTGCGAAGCAGTAATGCTAGCGAAGGAGGAGGCGGGCCGCGTGACGGAGAGAACCACCTCACGCCCCAGCCGCCGCGGGAGACGCCCAGGGCGTCGGACGTCGCGAGGCGACATCCGGCCACCGTAGGCGCGGGCTTGCGGACGGCGAGTAATGGGTAGCTCGCCGTCCGATCAAGGACCAAGCCCGGGTCGACGGCGCGTTTTTTAGTCAGTAAAAGTCTGACAGTCCTTCGTCAGTCGGAGTCATTTGATGATTTTTACCACCTCAAAAAAAAAAAAAAAAAAGCATTGCTGACATCACACTCTTGGTTATTTTCCATCTTCTTCAAATAAAACACTTTTTACAAGGACGACAGTATAAATATTTCGTTGCGGGACCCAAGACAGTAAATCGTTTCTCTGGGACTCGTCGAGCTTCATTGCCTCGACGCTTTTCTGGTGGCCTCCACTGTTGATTCTGGCTTTCAGGAGTTGCAGTGGGTGGGAACAGTGTGGCGGGCTTGTCCCAAAAAAAAAAAAAAAACAAAAAAAACAAAAAAAAAAAAAACAAAAAAATTATAAATATGACTCACAGAGATGTGTTCCGTCCGACGGCTCGTGCGCAACTGAGCCGCTCTGTGGCTGTCGCCTGTATTTATAGACACTAACCACGTGCTCGGCGCACGTGTTTGAGTTTTTAGGTTAGGATTCTAACTTTGTAAACAAATGATTATTTTTACAATCTTTTGGAGTAAATAAACTGATAATTAATTGAACCATACAATTATAATTAATTAATCATCTTCAAAAAATAAAAAAAAAAACAAAAAAAAAAAAACAAAAAAAGTATAAATATGACTCACAGAGATGTGTTCCGTCCGACGGCTCGTGCGCAACTGAGCCGCTCTGTGGCTGTCGCCTGTATTTATAGACACTAACCACGTGCTCGGCGCACGTGTTTGAGTTTTTAGGTTAGGATTCTAACTTTGTAAACAAATGATTATTTTTACAATCTTTTGGAGTAAATAAACTGATAATTAATTGAACCATACAATTATAATTAATTAATAATCTTCAAAAAATAAAAAAAACCAAAAAAAAAAAAAACAAAAAAAGTATAAATATGACTCACAGAGATGTGTTCCGTCCGACGGCTCGTGCGCAACTGAGCCGCTCTGTGGCTGTCGCCTGTATTTATAGACACTAACCACGTGCTCGGCGCACGTGTTTGAGTTTTTAGGTTAGGATTCTAACTTTGTAAATAAATGATTATTTTTACAATCTTTTGGAGTAAATAAACTGATAATTAATTGAACCATACAATTATAATTAATTAATCATCAATAATAATTAATTAACCCTCAAAATAAATAACATTAACATAATTTGTGTTTTTAAACAATTAATTCGTGATCATAATTGTAATCAACTCTTAATCTAATTATTCGTTGATGTAGCTGCATCTTATATAGTTGACGAGGTTCTTTAAATAATGCACTTGCGCCGATACACATGATTACCATAATTTTGTTTTGAGCTCTATCTAGTAACGAAGATTTTGTATAAGTTGGTAATTACAATATTTGTTAAGTTACATGTTAAGACATTTTGTATATTGGTATTGTACTGACTGCCTCGTGGGTCTAGTGGTCGCAAGCGCGACTGCTGTGCATGAGGTCTTGGGTTCGATTCCCAGGTCGGGCAAAGTGTTATTGGGTTTTTCCATCAGGAATTTCTCAGTAGCAGCCTCGGAGTCTGGATTTGTGCCCGGTTGATGGCAATAGGCTCGCCCCCTATTACATGGGACTAACAAAACATAACTGGCGAAATGTGGGTGTACTAATGGGAACACCTCTGCCTAACCCTTCGGGGATTACAGGTGTGCTGTTATGTGTTATGTTATGTATATTGGTACTGATGGTTAGTAATTAATATGGCATATTTAATTACTTTTTTAAATATTGTGGGTTGACTTTGTTTGGCAAATCTAAGTTCCATTAAAAGGTTTTCGCCTTTATTTAATTAGGAACATAATAAACAGCTGTGTTTATATTAACAATAATAAATCTGGGATCTGGTACACTTGCGCGAAAGACATTTCCGCGCCAGACACTTGCGCGAGTCCCTTTGCGCGCCAAGACACATGCGCGAATGGACTTTTGCGCGCCTAGACCTTTCCGCGAACAGACACTTGCGCGAATGGACATTTCCGCGCCAAGACACTTCCGCGAGTCCCTTTGCGCGCTGGCCACTTGCGCGAAAGACACTTCCGCGACAGACATATGCGCGCCTATACTTGCGCGATAGATACTTCCGCGAAATATGCGCGAAGTATATTTTTATAAAGGACAATGGGCAAAATTCTTGAATTAGGGTTCCGTTACTTTTTTTACAAAATATGCGTCATGGGTGTCGTGTCCATGGTTTTCGAGGGTGCTGATGACGAAAATGAGGTCTAAAAGAAAATCCAAGATGGCGGCCGGAAAAATTTCCAAGATATGCTTCATGGGTGTCGTGTCCATGGTTTTCGGGGGTGCTGATGACGAAAATGAGGTCTAAAAGAAAATCCAAGATGGCGGCCGGAAAAATTTCCAAGATATGCTTCATGGGTGTCGTGTCCATGGTTTTCGGGGGTGCTGATGACGAAAATGAGGTCTAAAAGAAAATCCAAGATGGCGGCCGGAAAAATTTCCAAGATATGCTTCATGGGTGTCGTGTCCATGGTTTTCGGGGGTGCTAATGACGAAAATGGTGTCAAAATGAAAATCCAAGATGGCGGCCGGAAAATTTTCTAAGATATGCTTCATGGGTGTCGTGTCCATGGTTTTCAGGGGTTCTGATGACGAAAATGAGGTCAAAATGAAAATCCAAGATGGCGGCCGGAAAATTTTCCAAGATATGCTTCATGGGTGTCGTGTCCATGGTTTTCGGGGGTGCTGATGACGAAAATAAGGTCTAAAAGAAAATCCAAGATGGCGGCCGGAAAATTTTCCAAGACATGCTTCATGGGTGTCGTGTCCATGGTTTTCAGGGGTGCTGATGACGAAAATGAGGTCAAAATGAAAATCCAAGATGGCGGCCGGAAAATTTTCCAAGATATGCTTCATGGGTGTCGTGTCCATGGTTTTCGGGGGTGCTGATGACGAATATGGGGTCAAAATGAAAATCCAAGATGGCGGCTGGAAAATTTTCCAAGATATTTCTTCCGGCCGCCATCTTGGATTTTCATTTTGACCTCATTTTCGTCATCAGCACCCCCGAAAACCATGGACACGACACCCATTAAGCATATCTTGGAAAATTTTCCGGCCGCCATCTTGGATTTTCTTTTAGGCCTCATTTTCGTCATCAGCACCCCCGAAAACCATGGACACGACACCCATGAAGCTTATCTTGGAAAATTTTTCGGCCGCCATCTTGGATTTTCTTTTAGGCCTCATTTTCGTCATCAGCACCCCTGAAAACCATGGACACGACACCCATGAAGCATATCTTGGAAATTTTTCCGGCCGCCATCTTGGATTTTCATTTTGACCTCATTTTCGTCATCAGCACCCCCGAAAACCATGGGCACGACACCCATGAAGCATATCTTGGAAAATTTTCCGGCCGCCATCTTGGATTTTCATTTTGACCTCATTTTCGTCATCAGCACCCCCGAAAACCATGGACACGACACCCATGAAGCATATCTTGGAAAATTTTGCGGCCGCCATCTTGGATTTTCTTTTAGGCCTCATTTTCGTCATCAGCACCCCCGAAAACCACGGACACGACACCCATAAAGCATATCTTGGAAAATTTTCCGGCCGCCATCTTGGATTTTCATTTTGACACCATTTTCGTCATCAGCACCCCCGAAAACCATGGACACGACACCCATGAAGCATATCTTGGAAAATTTTCCGGCCGCCATCTTGGATTTTCTTTTAGACTTCATTTTCGTCATCAGCACCCTCGAATACCATGGACACGACACCCATGACGCATATTTTGTAAAAAAAGTAACGGAACCCTAATTCAAGAATTTTGCCCATTGTCCTTTATAAAAATATACTTCGCGCATATTTCGCGGAAGTATCTATCGCGCAAGTATAGGCGCGCATATGTCTATCGCGGAAGTGTCTTTCGCGCAAGTGGCCAGCGCGCAAAGGGAGTCGCGGAAGTGTCTTGGCGCGGAAATGTCCATTCGCGCAAGTGTCTGTTCGCGGAAAGGTCTAGGCGCGCAAACGTCCATTCGCGCATGTGTCTTGGCGCGCAAAGGGACTCGCGCAAATGTCTGGCGCGGAAATGTCTTTCGCGCATATGTCCTGATACCATATTATATATATATATTTTTTTTTTTTGCAATTCCTCCCGCGCGCCCCTTTGTACCCTCGCGCTCCTAGGCACATGCCTAGTTTGCCTTGAGGGTAATCCGCCTCTGGAAGTTCCCCAATCAAAGCCTACATGCAACAACAAAATTGGCATTAGGTACACATAGATAACATAGCTCTTCCCATAACGTTGTGAAGGTAAAGTCATCTAGGTACCTATTTAGCTGCCCTCTCAGTAAAGATCCCATAGCGCCATCTACTGTAAAAATCCGTAGTAAGTACTTACAAGAATGCCAATTTATTATTCTATTTAAAAATGTTCAAAATCTAGTTGCAATCTCATCTCAGCAACAATCGATGTTAAAAAAATGTAGGGAAATAACAGGCATTTTTGTTGATAGATTTGAGACTGAGATTATATTTCGATTGTTTGTGAAGTTAGTAGGATTGGCCCCCTGATATTGTTGTATCTTTGAAAATTGTATTTTGTTTTAATTGTGTTCATAATAATTAAGTACTAATTAATAAAGATATCAATGAAACAATGAGAAAGATTTTATAAGTCTTTATTGTTTCTTAGCTAATTCTTCTAAAGCAGATGCTATCCTGAAACGATAAAAATACCATGAAGTACAGTTTTTTTATTGACCATTAAGTTTTTGATTTGTTATTAAATAAATCAAAAATAACAATTATTTTTTATTACCTGGATAATACTCCAATTTTCTGTATTTTATACTCTTTTTCAAATTCTAATTTGTCTTTTTCTATTTTAATAATTTCCTCATCAAAGGATGCTGTAATTTGAGATTAATTAATAGTTATTATAGCTTTAATCACACTTATAACAATTCTTAAGTACTCTTTATTTTTTTGTTTAGAAAATGGGAGGTTACAAACCCTATAGTAAGTTTGTACAAACTGATATTATTAAATTAAATGTGTGCCAGGACATCATAAATAAGTAGAATCTGAAACAAGTAATGCTCAAACCATGCAAGTCAGTAAAAATTTAAGTGCTTCCTACAGAATGTGTTGTGTTCCAAATCCACAAATAGGAATTACCAAATCGTTTCTGTGGTGGGACATAACTGTCACTGTCTATATTCTGTGAGGTGTCCCCACTTCCATCAAATTCCCCACTAATTTCAGCTACTGACTGGCGCTGTTTCAGAGCCCGTTTCTTTGTATTTGATTTGAGATCACGCCAAGTCTGAAAATCAACATTTTAATACTTTTATTTTATTGCATTTTTTAAACATGCTTAATAATTTTTAATTACCATTTAAATATTTTGACTCTAATTACCAGTTTCTGAACATATAATGTTATACTTGTTGATTTAATGTTATACCTGCTTCCACTTATCAACAGATTTTACAGATCCTCCCATGGAGTTAAGTGTAGTTGTCAGATCTTGCCACCGCGCCTCAACGTTCTCCCTTTCAAGCCCAGAATTGTGAAGACCCTTGGCAAGTTCAGAGTGTTCATGCATAAAATCCATCAGTGCTGCCACTTGAGCAGCAGTTGCATGTCTTTTAGATGATTCCATTGCCTCTTTATGAAACATAGATACAATTTTTATTCAAGAACTATGAACATAAGCCTATTCAAACATACTTATGAATCTTGATAAACACAGGTAGTTTACACGTACATAGGTTTTCACATTTATCCTTCCATGTTAAGGAGTTTAAAAAATTTGAGTGTTTTCAGCTGTTTATTCGGGTTCAATGTAACGAACATCAATTATTTAAACAATTGATACGAATATAAAATCATTTTAATCATTATTTATTTACATCACATAAAAAACTGTCAAACGAACCTATCAAAACAATGTCAAAAGCTGACACTGCTGACAGTGGTTCTGACTGTTTGTGCCCGTACCATATACGGCTAGACATCATAGATACGTTTCGTCGTTGTGCTAAGGGAAAAAACCACTGCCAAAGGTCGACATGATAATACTTTTTTTTATATTTTATAGCCTAAGTTTTCCCACTGCAGGGCAAAAACCTCCCTATTCTCCTTCTATTTTCCTGTATATTTGCATATCTTCTTAGGCCTCCCGCGATGTCGCGAATACATATAATATCATCTGTCATTATTACTCGTAATTTATACTTGTACCTTTTACATAATGTCACCTACTCACCTCCTCAAGTCTACAAAGAACTATCAGGAATCTGCTGATTCGATGTGTGCGTTGATTTCAAAGTCCCAACCTGTTAAAAAATATTACAGACTAGCCTATACTAGACTATGTCCTACGTCCGCGTTAATGCCGGTTTTCTGCGAGGTTTTATTTTTTTGAGTGGATCCCTAATTCTTTTTCTAAAATAAAAGTAGCCTAAGTAACTCCTTATTACATCAGCTATCTGCCAGTGAAAGTCCCGAAAAAATCGGTCTGGCCGTTCCAGAGATTAGTCGCAATCCAGCAAAAAACAGACAGATAGACAGACAAAAATTTTAAAAAATGTTATTTTAGCATAAGTTTACACATTCATTTGCATGTAGTAAAAAGCGGTTACGTTAATATTACAAACAGACACTTAAATTTATTTATTTGTATGTATGTATTATAAAATAAAGCCGAGGCCACAGAAAGCCAGGCCAGGGTCTGCCAGGACAATAAGACAATTGTAGCTGCGGCTTTATCTGTCATCTCAATCGCACATATGAGTTTGACAAAAAGTGCAGTTTCATAACATAATGTCATAATAACCTTAACTTTGAGAACTTAGATCATAAGGATAATTCGATATTTTACAATCGACAGAGCTTAATTATGACACTATTGACTTGGGTAAGTAATATGGTGATTTCTGCATTTAGTGAAAAAGTTATAATACGTTATAATATTATGTGTACATAATTTAATACAATTGATTTTAATTAAAAGTTATCTTATTTAAATGCCATGGATGTAACTTTCAGGGAGCAAATTCGCATGGACAGCTTGGTGTGGGTTCTACAAATGAACAAGTAGAAAAACCTACCAATGTTGAAGTACATTTATATGAGAACAAAATAAAACAAATTGCATGTGGAGGTGGCCATACTCTTCTGATAGATGATGAAGGCAAGCTTTATTCTTGTGGATGGAATTCAAAACTCCAACTAGCAAGGGACACAGAAGTACATAATATTGAAAGAACATGGCCCTTAAGCGGTGTTACTTTTACAAACATAATATGTGGATGGGACTTCAGTTGTGGAGTCACAGATGATCAGACAATGATTGCTTGGGGTTCCAATGCGTATGGCCAGCTGGGAATGCCGTCAACACCAAAAGAATATTTCTCAGAAATTATGAGGCCAATTAGACTTCCAGTGCATGCTATTTTGGTGTCTATGGGCCTAAGACACACAGCAATAGTCAATTCGAAAGGTGAAGTGTGGACTACAGGATGTGGCAGACATGGTCAGCTTGGATTGGGGGATGACATCTTGTCCTCTGACAGGTTTCGGAAAGTGCAGGGTGTTGGAAAAATATCTCACTTAGCTTGTGGACAAAACCACACAGTAGCATGGTGCTCTGAAGAGAGAGCCTTATATGTATGGGGTGATAACAAACATGGCCAATTGCTGCTTTGTGCTGAAAAATATAAAAAAGTATTTAAACCTAATAAAATAGATATAGGTGTAAAACAAGAAGTCAAAAAGTTATTGAGTGGTTGGACAAATGTGTTGTTATGGTTAGAGGATGGAACTCTATTATCATGGGGTAGAAATAATTGGGGACAGCTGGGGACAGATAAATCAGTGCCACCAGGAACATTCACACATATCAAGCTGCCAGGTTGGTAAACTCTATTCCCTTTATTTATCCAATAAACACTCCTTTACCATGAAACTTTAAAATTTTGCTGTTACCTAATTAAAAAAAAAAAACAGTAAACGTTCTCTAAGTTCTCTTCTAAATCCAAAAATATTAATTGTAGACATAACAACAAACAATGCAAAAACAATTGTGTTATACATTTTTACGGAGAAAGTGCCTTACCTTAACTCTTTTCATGTACACTCTTCTTTATTTTTCTATTAAAAGCTGTTTGTTTCTAATAAGTTAATAATTCAATACATCCAACATTAATATCTTGAAAAGTTAAAATTATAAAGTTAAGAAATAAAAAGCTTTTAATAATGGAGTCTTTTTAATTAAACATGTTATTATATTACATGGTATTTATTTTCAGATGGCAGACAAGTACAAGATGTTGCGTTAGGTTCAGAGCATACTATTTGTTTAGCAACAGATAACACTCTTTGGGCGTGGGGATGGAATGAGCATTACAATACAGGAATTGATTTAGGAAACGAAATTCTACAGCCCACTCTAGTACCATTGGAAATTGATAAAAATCAAAAAATTACACAAATCTATGCTGGTGGTGCTCATAACTTTATTGTTACCGAAAAGTAAATAATGATTAAATTGATTATAAAGACCAAATTATTATTGTAATATATGTTCTATCTGTGATAGGCCAGTGACTCACCCCAATATATTATTGTATATTATATCATAATGTAATTTTTGATGACACATGCTAGTCAGTAAGGGAAGTACTGTAATATACATATGTTTTATGCAATATACAATGATTGTACATTTTTTTATAGTTAAATCTCAAGACTTGAGACTAAACAACTAAGTTGCAATTGTAAATAGGAATCATTGATTTTTATGATATTGTTACAAATATTAAAACAAATTCCTTTTTTTAACAGTCATGTGTTAATCATGTTATTTTTTATTTTTATAAGTTTATTTTGTTTTTATAAGTAAGAACACCACAATGGATAGTGAAGTATTTTTTTGGCTTATTTACTGATTTCAATGAGTATTATTTTGATTTTATAATAAAACCTGAAAGGTACTTTATATTATACTCAAAGACTGTAGGTGCTATGTCATAAAAGGGCAGCATTTAAATACTTTTTTGAGTTACTCTGTTATTGTTATTGCTAAAATAAAACAATATATATGACATACACATGTGATTTTATTGAATTATTGCACATGTATTTCATAATAATAAATAACAACTATATTAATGACTAAAAGCATATTAAAACTGTGTACAGTGAAATATGAAAATATTTATATAAAGGTGTTAACAATACAACAAATAAAGAAACTACAAGATTTATGTAGCAAACCTTATAATAATATGACAACAATGTATTATAATCATCTTTTACTGTACACATCCACTATTCCAATACAGAGGTATAAAATACTGCAGTCACAGGAATTACTGTATGAAGGCAATGTTATTGGATTTTTAAATAACTTTTAATAAAAACATGGTATTAGATTTATTCTACACTTTTTAGTAATTGCAATAAAACTTGTAATATTACTGCCAAAAATTATACAACCTTAATTTTTTCACACTAAAAAAATCCTAACAATATTAAGAGACACATTGGCGCTTAATTAATTTTGAAAAAAAAAACAATGAATTTATTCTACTCACTTTTGGCATAATACCAAAACATAAAATTATTAAAAAAATCATTAAGATGGTCAATGCAACAGCACTTCAATATAGCTATCTATCACATAATGGAAGTTAGATAGGAACAAACAAAGCACCATCAATTTCCTCCGAAATAGATTTCAAACATAAGGAGAAACTATTATCTATACTGATTTTCCTTCAGACTAATGGTGTTTGGAAGTAAAGCCAAATTTATGTGGCTGCTTTAGCTTTAGTAATTTTTGATAAATTGTTAAAAATCTCAGTTCAACCTCCAATCTTAAACTTTAACAATTAACAATATAGACAACTTGAATTATTATGTAGAACTTTAATGTAGATCAACAGTGTCAAAATGAACATATACTTTTAATAACTAACAACACATTTCTAACAACTGCTAAATCTCATTTCAGTAACATTATGTAGAGGCCCCGGTTGGGCAGTGCATGTTAAAGCACCTACAGAATAATGTCTACTCTTACGAGTTTGAATTATCTTATTGTAGGCAAAAAAAAAACCTACCAAGTGAGATTTTAGTCTGATACAGGATGGTTAGTTACACCATGGAAAACATTGCACTATGCAGACTAATAATACAAACAAATAGTAGCTGTTGCATATGACCTTTTTTCATTACCTTAAAAAAACTCATGTTTTTTAATATTGCTTCATATAAAATGGATTAAATATACTAAGACACATAGGTATATTGCATGTCCAGCTTGCATTTGTGCAATATTGAGCAATATTAACAGGATTTTAATATCATATTCACAAAGCAATGTTGAACATCCAAGCATGTTCATTCAGTTTAATTCGCTACCTTTTTCTTTCTCCTTTTTGTGTCTTACGTTTTTCTTTTTTCTCCTCCTTAAGCTGCTTTTGTTTTTCCCTGAAATCACAAGAGAAAAATAAAATAAACATGAATCAAAATAAATTGAGATATCTAGTTGACTCAACAAGTAATATGTAGTAGTACTTTTTTAGTCAAGAAAGTAATTTAGTTTTCTTTTACATTTTTAGTAAATTGAGAGTATACATAGCATTATGTGGTCTGTGATTCAATCAGCAATGCTATGCAGCAATGTTATTCAGCAATAAGTAGTTGAATGAGCAGAGTCTATTGAAGTAGTGTATGAAGATTGTGATTGCTGTGAAGTCACAGGGCCTAGAATATTGATTCCAAAATTTTTACCTATCTTCTTTATCTTTTTCCTTTTTTTTCTGGGCATCAAGTCGGGCCTGTTCACGGCGCTCTCGCGCTGCTGCATGTACATCAGCTGCATTAGTGTTCTTAACTAGGTCTGGCCCCACAGCCTCCTCTTCTTGTACAACGTCTTCCTATACCACAGAATTTATATGCATAACAGTTTAGTCATTAGGTAAAACAGAATGGCATGACAGTTGTCATCATAACC
Source organism: Hoplodrina ambigua (assembly GCA_949774945.1). NCBI lineage: Eukaryota > Metazoa > Arthropoda > Insecta > Lepidoptera > Noctuidae > Hoplodrina > Hoplodrina ambigua. The sequence goes on along the minus strand of OX458969.1, from coordinate 4,567,383 downwards.
TCTCTCCATTATAACAATACACACATACCTCATTATCGGAAAGTTGACTATACTGGGACAATATTGCCTCACGAATCTTTTTTTCTTCATCGGTATATTCTCGTCGTGATGTTGTGGCTGGAGCCTGAGATTCTAATAATTTGGCTAGCCGAACATCTACATCCGTAACGGGCTTTGGGGTTTCTTCCTGTACCCGACATGCTTCCCATTTTTCTATTATCTCATCTATGTGAGTAGAAATGTCCTTTTCCTGATAAAAGACATAATAATTAGAGAAAAAACAAAGTAATCCATGCCTAGAACCAGTTGATACTCACCACTATCTCAGATAGTATGCCTTCTAAAGCGTCTTTTTTCTCATCCACACTATCTTCACTTTCTAAAATACCTGATATGTACGATCCGAAAACTCCTTCGTCAGTTTTTAGTGATCTCAACTTTTCACTTAGCCACGGCTCAAAGTCACTCGTAGCCGTCGCCATATTGCTCGAGTTTCTTGAGATTCCAAAATCTTTGACATTTTTCTTTTGAAGTTGTTGAATTTTTGACAAAGGCAACATTCAATAGATATTTCTAAAAGACACCCCACGCCGTGAATAAAAATAAAAACAAGGCGGAATCACATTGCGATCCCATTCCCATACATCTTGTCGGTTGACCCGTGGTTTTGCTGCCCTCGATAAGCTACGCCACCCACCCTTCTCGGTTTATGCAACAGAAGATTCCGAAGATTTTATAAATAAAAGCATTCCCCATTTACGAACATGAATAGAAGTGAGAATTGAATTATCTAGCAGCCACAAGGCACAATAATATTTATTGGAACATTAGATGAGTAAATTACCAATAAAATTATGTATTTGGATTTTCTGCACCTAATAAAGTGCAGCAAATCAAAGGGCAATCATAGTCGAAAACATTATATTTCTGAACGAATAATTTAATCGAAATAAGAAGCAACATGAAAATACCGTTGTCATCGTGAATGTAGCGATGGGCTTTGTTATCGATAGTCTGTTGTTCGATAAAAATAGCATTCAGCACAAGATATAGTATTCTTGATAAAACATCTTGAAAACTGAGTAACCTGTTCACAGGCAGTGAGTTCTATTATGTGCGGAAACTAGTAAATAATTATTCTCACCGTTTACAGATACAGTCACGCATGTTGGTAAAATTTTAGTCAAATAACTTTGTTTACACTTCACTCAATAGACAAATATCGTTACAACTCTATTGTTATTTCAATGTTAACATGTAATAAGTTGCATTTGTTTACGATAAATACAAAGTAGTGTAAACTGTTTCCCTTTTCACTATAAAAAAATATAATAAATTTAGAATACTAGTAATTATTTCAACATAATTATAAACTAATAATTTTCGTTATTTGGCTACTTTTTGTCCAATACTGTCATAAATAAAACAATTTAGTTTAGTTAAAAAGTAATATAAAATTCAAAAAGACGGTTATTCATCTAAAGACAAGACAATAATATTATCGATAGTTTTATCACAATTTAAAAGCAATGACCGAGTGTAATTTTTAAGTCGCATCACTACATAGTTTGCGGCGAGCCGAGTGACTTTACAAAGAGTGATTCGTAAAATATTTGTATTCTAACAAAATAAGAAGATGTCTGCAAGATACGATAGAGCTATTACAGTATTTTCCCCTGATGGTCATTTACTACAAGTAGAATATGCACAAGAAGCCGTACGCAAAGGATCGACCGCGGTATGTAATAATTATTGGTTAGATATAACTAAGTTGCCGATGTATGTACTATTTAAAATAAAAAGCAATATATTTTCTCATTAAAGGTCGGTGTGAGAGGTGCTGACGTAGTCGTATTAGGAGTTGAAAAGAAATCAGTTGCGAAGTTGCAAGAAGAAAGAACTGTGAGAAAGATCTGTCTCCTAGACGACCATGTCGTAATGGCATTTGCCGGATTGACAGCTGATGCTAGAATCCTCATTAACAGGGCCCAAATTGAGTGCCAGTCGCATAAACTGACTGTTGAGGACCCTGTCACTTTGGAATACATCACTAGATACATAGCAGGACTCAAACAGAAGTACACTCAAAGCAATGGAAGACGACCTTTTGGTATTTCCTGTCTGATTGGAGGTTTTGATTATGATGGCTTTCCTCATTTGTTCCAAACTGAGCCATCAGGAATTTATTATGAATGGAAGGCTAACGCAACGGGTAGATCAGCCAAGACTGTCAGGGAATTCTTAGAGAAGAACTATACTGCTGACGAAGTTGCAACAGAAAATGGTGCTGTTAAGGTAATTGTTTGTGTTATTATTATCAAGTAATCCTGCAATTTTTCTGGCATTATTGTGACTTATGATTTTTCATAAATGTTTATATGTATGTAATAAGTATTGTGTTTACTCTGTGGTTAATGCAAAATCTGAACAAGCTGAAGGAGTGTAGACCCTTAAGAGACCATCAAGATGTTTGACATGTTTTAAAATTATTAAAATAATTTGTTGTAGCTTGCTATTCGTGCTCTCCTGGAAGTGGTTCAGTCTGGACAGAAAAACCTGGAAATAGCAGTGATGAGACGTGGCCAACCAATGCAGATGCTTGATTCTGATACTATAAGCTCCTATGTGTCCATCATTGAAAAAGAAAAAGAGGAAGAGGCAGAGAAGAAAAAACAGAAGAAGTAATTACTTATCATGTTAAACTTTTCTATAACTAATACATGTTTTTAAGTAAATTAATGACTATTTTATTTTACAATATTTAAATTAAGAGTTTAGTAAATCTATAGTTTTAGATATTTGAGAGTAAAGTTCTTTCAAATCGGATCCACACTCTTGATTAGGTCCCCTGTTTATCATAATATCATTGAACATTTGGTCCCATTCCCCATGGTAATGGTCTGAATTTTCATTATTCTTCTGAAACAAATAAGATGAATTAAGTTCTAGCTTGGTTATAGGAGAGATCTACATATTTTTTTAAATATAAAAAACAGACTTTATGAATGTTTTCAGAATAAATTGTTTTACCCTCAGTATAATTAATACTTACCTCAGCCATAGAGACATCATCAATCTGGTCATTACTTATTGAAGGCAGTACACAATTTAAAGAATTGTGATCAATTTCTTGACCATCCCCAATCTTCCTTGCTATTCCTTGATCTGTGTCATTGTCAATATTAAACTCGGCCAACAATTCAACACCTGAGTTTTCTTCCTGAGGTTCTGGATCAAGATCAGGCATACTCAGAAACTGAACTGGGAAGTTATCACCACTCTGTTGACATGCTTCTTCAGTAAAATTCATCAAGGTATCTTGAGATGTGTCTCTGTAACAGAGTATACTAAATTATATTAAAAATGTGAAAGTTTGTGTAAGTCAAACATGCTTTGATGACTGAATGGATTTCCATGAAAGTAGACTACATGGTTCAAGACCTAGATTAATATATAGAATATGTATTACCTAGTACATAACATAAACTTAGTTTCCTAGAATGCAAGTGAAACTGCATGTTATAGCTAGTAAAATACATAGTACAAAGAAAACAATATAATTCCTTACATAATATAACACCATTATTTTACTAACCTGTATGTAGTTGTGTCTTCTGGTATTGTAGTTTCATTTTGAGGAGCTTGGGCAATAGCTGTGGAAAGGAAAGGATCACAAGGATGTATGGACTGGACACAATAGGTAGGTAGATACAGAGTAAGGACAATAAACCTGTTTCAGCGAGGACTTTTTCTGCACTTGCATCATTTGGTATTAGCCAATCAAATTCAGTATTCTCTTCATCTTCACAGTAGTCATCTTGAGAGTCTGGAATATTTGTAAAATTAGTTGAAGCTACTTTAGAAGAAAATAACCAGTTGTATTCTTATTTAGAATAGTAATAAATAATAGATAGTCTTAATCATTCTATACCTTCACATTCAAACTTAAGGTTACAAAAGTGCTTTGGTGAATTTTGTACAAATAGGTCTTGTGCAGCTTTCTTTAGCGCCATGCGTAGAGCTCGGCGCGCTTTTTGTAGGGGTGTTAAGTACAGCAGTTGTTCAACATTGCTGTAAAGATTCTACAAACAAATGATTAGTCAACAACTACATTTTTTCGCTGAAAATTATATTGCCATGGCAGGTTCATACCTTAGGTTTAAAATTTCTTTTTATAGCTAGAGCTTTCCGCATTATTTTATTCAGTAATTCAGGTTTACCGTATTGAAAGTAGTCGTGAACATATTCGTGCATGTACGGGTTACTAGAATTACACAGAGGATCCTGCAAATGAGAAGTAACCTTTCGGAAGCCATATAAGTTGAGCTGCCTTACAAAGCTTGATATATTTGTAGTTTTAAAAATTGAGTGATCGCATTGCAAATAATTGTGGAGGATGCGATAATTTAACAAAATCGTTCTTCCAGTACCACCCCATAAAATGGCATCGGTTCGTAAATTTAATAAATACCACAGTTTTTGAGGAAAACGCATTTGAAATATTGCATTTTTATCTTCCTGCATATTCAACAAAATAAATTGATTAATCCTGCAGTCAGTCACAACCACAAAATATATTAAGCACACAGAAGTAAACAAAATTATAATTGAAGGGAAACAAATTGAAAATTGGCGCCAAATCAAATTGCTATGTCACTATTTGAACTACTACCAAAAACAAGGAAAGAATAATGCACCACAGATCATAATTATATAATGTCACTTGCCAATACCTATTGAACAAAAGCTATCTTTTTAACCAAGATTTCATTTTTCTTTTCAGAGACTAGATTTTGAACGTTTTCATTCAGTAGAGCTGTTGGTCTTCAGTTTTTACTTTATATTCCAACTTTATTTATGAGATTCTAAGAAACTAAAAAAAATATCTGCGTTTAACTTCAAGAGATAAATAAAAAAAATATACAGGATACAACTATTAGAAGCTGTAATGTCAAACATGTCAATGTCAAACATGAATTTGACATTGGTTTATGGTGGTGGTGTTCAACCTCTCTTTGTCAAAGATTTCAACATTTGGAATCAAACAAAACGGTAAACAATAAACAAGGTGAAAGTTTTGTCTGCTTAATTGCACCGCAAGGATTTAAGTACTAAACAATTAAGTGAAGAACGATAAAGTATTATCTAAGCATACGTTTATGTGAATACTTTCAATAAAATCAGTTTTTAAAATGGACAAGTCGAGGTAAGAGCTGAATCTACATACTTAACTTGAATATTTTACCTACATTTATTTCTATGCCTTACTGAAGTATCTCCTGAACGAAATGACTCACTCACTCGGCATTGTGCAATTTCGTAGCGGTCACAATGCAGAGCAGCGTTGAAGATCTTTTTCTAGAGCAAATGAATTGATTTTTTATATTAAAACACATTGATAAAATATTTTATGTAATACACCAACTTTAGTTTTGGAAAATAACGATCTCTAAGATGACTGTGACTCGTAATTTTTATAATTTTAACTTGCTTAGCTCATGGGGTCACCCAAAAAATATTACTAGGCAAATATTTTTTTTTTTAGGTAAATGTAAGGTTTATTTTAATTCATGCATATTATAATTCATTAAAATTTTGTCAGTTGCTGTTTGCTTGTTATAGATTTTCAATGTTACTACTGGAACCAGGAGAAATTTATTTTGAAGACTATTCATGTACCCTAAATGATAATGAATTAAAGAAAGATAATGCTAAGCAAGGAAGATTGAAACTGTGTTCTAAGTCTCTGGTGTTTGAGCCTAGAGATTGGGTATACCCCCTCATTAAGATGCAGTTTAAAGATTGTGCTGATATATCAGTAGTTGACTTTGTTGATGAAAACCATAATGTCATTAAAGTAAGAATGAAGATGTATGCTGAAATGCTTGAGGAAAACATACTGGCACCATACAAGTTTATTTATGAGGACAGAGACTTTTATGTTTTCTTTGACTTTGCATCAGCTGATGAATGCTTGTGTCAAATGCAGCAGTTGCAAAGAGCTTCCACTCTACATGCTCCTGAACATAACAGCATGATAGCTACAATCCTCCACTCAAGATACATGAGGATGGAGTTTGATCCTGTGATGATGGATGACTTCACAGAACAGATAGTGTGTGAGCTGCAGGCTGAAAAAATATCCCCACTAGTGAGACATCAAGGCAAGCTGGCATTAACACCAACTACCATATACTTCCAGCCATTCAGTAATGTTGAAGGTGTAGGTATTTGAATACAATGAATTCTGACTTAATTTTAAACCTGTCATTAATTTATAAGCATGAATTAAAATTACAATGAGTACATAATACAATAAATTGTTCAATATTTATATCATTTTAATTTAACAATAAGTGCAGTTGAAACTAGGATAATTAATTTTTATTGTTTTTAAGTATTATAAAAGGTATGAGGAAAAACTTGCTTAAATTATTGTATCACAAATTTATTATTTGAAAAACGATATTAAATGAGACATATTGTAGCACTTGTGTAAAATATAGTAATCATATTTATTTCATGCTTTTAATAAAGAGGTAAAGTCCCCACTTTGGTGACACATGTTTCCTGCACTGTTTACTTAGATATCACTATCAACAGTGAATGTTTGCTTAACAATACATATGAGCATATTTTTTTTTATATTCTATTATAATATGAAACTACAGTTAGAAAGATGATAAAGATGTAATTTTATACACATATTGTTTTTCAGAGCCCAATTCTTAAATTAAAACTGGGCCATTTGAGGAGGATGTACAAAAGAAGATTTTTATTAAGGCAAGTTGTATGTATCTGTGTTTAATGTACTTATTTATTTGCAGTAGACTGTGTAATTGTAGCATTGAATGACTTTGTGCATGTAGACATAGTATGCCTGTAAAATGACCTTTCTAGTTATATAAATAAACTACTTAGTTGTCTTTACAAATAGCAAAAATATTTTCAGTCTTCAGATGCAACTTTTTGAACAGATAGCTTATTTAATAATGCTGCAACAAAAAGTATATCAATATTGTCAATATCTACTTTTGTTTCAGGGGCTAGAAATATACAGCGCAGAGGAAAGCTCAGTGCCACACATATATGTGACATTCCAGTCAGAAAGAGATAGAGACAGAATATACAAGATCCTGGAGGAGTCTCCAAATGTGCAGCTGGAGAAAGTACACACAGAAGAAATGACACTACAGTGGCAAAACGGAATTGTTTCGAATTATGACTACTTAATGTATTTAAATTGGTATGTATCAGAAAGATAGCATTCTCCTTAAAAATGTACAGCAGAGATATCTAAACATTAACAAAATGTTATTTCCAGTCTTGCAGATAGGAGCAAGAATGATCTCACCCAGTATCCAGTATTTCCATGGGTAGTGGCAGACTACACTTCAGAAACTTTAGACTTAAGAAATCCTGACACATTCAGAGACCTAGCAAAGCCAATGGGAGCTCTAAACCCTGACAGATTGGAGAAACTCAAAGAAAGATACTATGAAATGAGTGAACCTAAATTTTTGTATGGATCTCATTATTCTGCACCTGGTCTTGTTTTATTTTATTTGGTAAATATTTATAGTTGTGATGGACAACATTTCTTTTGACTAGCATGCGCCCTGTTCTGATGGCTGCGATCGACTTTAAATTTAATTTTAGTGCTTTTGTGTTTTTGAGTAAATAGTAAATTGATGTTTCCCATAGAACCATTTCATTGTACAAATTGACAATGTTTGGTCAGTAGAGTCTAACAATTACTAACATCAATAGTAAAAGAGTATTATCTCATGATTACATTTCTTGTTACCACCTATACTGCTAACGATATTGTGAAATAACTCATAATTACGGTCTCAATTTTCAGGTTCGGAAATATCCTAAGTATATGCTCTGTTTGCAAAACGGTAGATTCGATCATCCAGACAGAATGTTCAACTCAGTTAAAGATGTCTATAATAATTGTTTGCGAAATATGTCGGATTTTAAGGTAACTGGATTTGTTAAAAATCGTTTTTGAAATATATTGTAACAAGCTTATACTTGTATTACCTACTTCTTTTTATTTTGAAAACAACATGTTCAATAATTTCTCGTCATGATGCCATTTTATATGGTTTTGTCTTTCGTTATTTAACAATCTCAATTTTCAATTCAATTACAGGAATTAGTTCCCGAATTTTATGACACAGAAGGTAAAGGGGATTTTTTAGTTAACCAGTACGAAATCAATTTCGGTGAGCGTCACGACGGGAGTAAAGTGAACAATGTGGCACTGCCACCGTGGGCCGCGTCGCCTGAAGACTTCGTCGTGAAACTAAGGGAAGCCCTGGAGTCGGAATATGTGTGCAGACATTTGCACTTATGGATCGACCTCATATTTGGGTACAGGCAAAGAGGCGAAGAGGCCGTTAAGGCTTACAATGGTTTGTTTTAAGAGGGCGTAGTAAGCAAAATTACCAATCTTTTTTTTGATTTTACATAAACAATTCTAGATTTCTAGGTTTAAAATACATATGTATGAAAACTACATGATATTTTCGAGGGTTCTCATTGATCAAAAACATAAAATAATAACATTTTCTCGATAGAAAAACATCACGAAGTAGCCTCTAACTTTTTTATTTTTTCTATTTATACACGATATTATAATGACTATTATGACAAAAATTTGATAACTAGTTATATTTAGACATAAGTGAGGGTTTTGTCTAGGCATTTTAGATAATTCTTTTTAGTTTTGGAATTATTACGATAAAACACTTTTTGCACATACTACGTTTTAATTCCGCGAAACAAGTCATCTGTCGTCGCACTTTGACAGAGCCTCAAGCATATTTTTTGTTTCACACGTCAGTCGTTGCTGCTCTGTTGAGACGAGAGGACTACATTCAAATTTTTGGCTGCTTTGGTGGTCGAAATAAATAGTAAAATGGGAAATAATAAGAAAGCATTAAAAAGATTTCGAAACGAGAACATAAAAATACAAATATAAATTGAAAGAACGGCTAATTGTCGGGGGTAATTTTGAGAGTAGGCCCCCCTACGCACTCGCGGTTAATCGCTGGGGCGGTAGCCGCTTTTCTATTATCGTACGCACGCCACATAATTTCAACCGCGGCGGTTGAACACGGGGCCGCGGCCCGCTTCTTGGCTGGCCACCATCAATATATACGCACTGGCGGTTTATGGGCGGTTTAGTCTGCAACGTTTCTAATAAAGGATGAATCTAGTTATTTTGATTTGTGGTTTTTGGTAATAACAATAGACAATACAAGCTGTAGTTTATGGACCAACACGCCTTTCAGCGATCCAAACGCTCGATGCAGTTTCATCGCGGTTGACCATCATTGCGGTCAGTCGCTGTTTCAACGACGTCGGCGGTCAATTGCTGAAGCGTAATAGGCCTTACTTGTGCCGATAGCCGTTATCTGCGGCAGGTAACACGAATATTCAAAGTATCGTTATGTTATTTTTACATTGCTTCGTTTATTCACACAGGATCGAACTGAGGTAGTACTTAAAAGGCATTGTATTTTGTACAAAAATAATAAAGTTGTTGTGTTACATAAAAACCAGAATGTCATAGTAGAGGCACAAAAATGTAGTGTATAGTATATGCAATATAAATATATGATTTTAGATGGTCTGAGTTTGTTATATATTTATATAGGGTCACTGTAGTATACGAATTTAATTATCCCTTTTGACAATAAAATTATTCCAATTCTAAAATTTATTATTGTTTTTCGTTCAAATATGGGGAACCGTCCCAAATTACGGCTCGTCAGTGAAAGGAAGACTCCAGTCTCCGCACTAAGTGGTCATCAGTGACCAAGTCGCGAGGAAAAGTTAACATAAGGTCAATCTTTACGCTTGTAGAATGCTAAGATTACCAACTCTTTAATATCGAAATCGCGGCAATAGTTTAGTGCGGGCCAACGTACTCTTTTTTCCAATGAGTCTTACTTCGGAGTTCATCTCAATTCAAGAAAAGTGTATTTAGCCAGTTCCTGGTTGCCAGACAATTTCAGAATCTTTAAGAAATTCATACTTACCAATTTGTAACGATCATAATTCATGTTTTAATACGAGTCAATTTAAATGCGAAGGGATACCCTCACGAGATTATGGAACCTATTGTCATCTCTTACCAACGAGGTAGGCTAAGCAATCTTATTCATGCAATATAATGTGCGCGAACGGGTGTGCCCGACCTTGCTGTGTAGCAAGGCCGGTGGTTTTTGTTTTTCTCCAAAGGTTGATCTAGGAAGAGGAGCTTTCTTCCACAGGTCACTATTGACAACCTAAAACTCAATACGCCACGGCGATGTAGAGCCGTCGATGATGACTTTGGGAGGTCCAATAAAAAAGGTTATTAAAAAGTTGCTTGGAATGTTTATTTTAATTAAACTATTACTAGCCATTACTTTTTTCAATCCGTAAAAACTTATTATTTCGTTCTTGGCAACATTTTAATTTTTATACAATATACGTCGTTCCAATATTTGTTAACATGTGAACACTATGTAACTTTGAATATACATATGTATTTGTACCGTCAATTCCTAATTTGTAATATAAATTTCTTTTGCGTGTTATTATTTATTAGTTTTTATGTAAGGTACAATGCATTCACATGTAATTACGTATGACTGTAGTATACAAATAATAATATTGTAAAACATTGATTCTAAAAGAGTACGTATGGAGTTTCTTGCCCATTTTTCTCCATATATTACCTATTGGAAGGGGCAACTAGATTTTTTTTGGGGTATTCATTTTGTATGGATTCATGTTCAGTATCGATGGTATAGTCACTTACCTACTTTCCTGCAGTCATAGGTACCTACTGTGAATACAGTAGTATTATGTGATTATTTTACGTATACTACAGAAGAAACGTGACGAGCGAGCGCGGCTAGGTTCACTTGTTTTGGTGCACAATCGTGTTCGATGTGAGGGGAGGAAAGGGGCGCGCGGGTGAATTTTAAAATTTTGCTGGCTTACTGCCCGCCCTTAATAGATCATTTGCACGTTATAAAAAACGACCTTGTAGGTTTCACCTGTCATGCTTTAGAAGTTACGTTAGTGAAGGTTGGATCATAGATTATCCGCGTTAAATAAAGTATTCATTTCAGACTTTGTTCAGAAAACTATGAAGGGGGATTTAGAATTCGATTTAATTTTAATGTCATCAGCTGTTGACTCATGAATCATGTGTCACGATATATTTTGAGCGTAAGCCTAAAAAAAAATTGAACCTAAGGATGATAACATAATATGTAGATAAAAAGATTCATGATTACGTTAATCACGCCTCATTTTTATCTACGTATCGATTTATATTGTTGTATTAGTCTCTATAACTACACGCCTTTACGGATACAATCACTATGAATCATGAATCTATCAGCGTTATGGCTTAAATGATTTCTAATAACAATAAACTGTAAAATAGTTGTATAAATATTTAATAGTAAAACATAAATAGTTCGATGCGTCTCGCATCAATGCGAATTAAATTGCATGAATTGGTTACTTTGCTTACTGGCAGTGTGCTAGTAGATAGTTATTTTGTGTTAAGAATTTATAAATAAAAGTATTATATATTTGTTAACATTTTGGTTTCAGTGTTCCACCACGTGTGCTACGAAGGCGCTGTGAATCTCGACCGTATATACGATATGAACGACAGACACGCACTAGAAGTGCAAATAATGGAATTTGGACAAGTGCCAAAACAGCTCTTCACAAAACCGCACGTTAGAAAAATAACACCGCGCATTGCTAAACCTCTATCTTATTCAAATACCTATGTTTCCTACAGAATGGAATGTATTGATGTATTACAACTTCATAAAGAGGCTGTGACTTGCGCTATTCGACAAGGGAACAGAGTCATATCCGTGGGGAAGGATGGCACTCTCAAAGTATACGATACTGTACTAAAGAAGCAAATAAGGAGTGTCATTCTAAGTTCCACTCCTTTAAGTTCGTGTGTGATGGTCGATGATAATACGGTAGCAGTTGGTTCCTGGGACAATGAAATGTAATTTGTTCTTCATAATTATAACCTCATTCTATGACTGTTGTACAAAATGCTTTCTGTACTAAACTGTGATACTAACTTGCAGATATTTGTATGACGTAGAATACGGAAGAGTAGTGGAAAGTTTTCGCGCGCATGATGACTCCGTCAGCTGTCTGTTGTGGCTCGAAAAAGGTTGGTTTTTCGTTGCTTTGGGCGTTTTTATAAGACTGACGATGAAATGACCCACTAATACTGAGATTGCTAAAATTACTTTGTGTTTGTTAGTTGTAATAAACAGTTTTCGGTGTATTCTAGAACGTTTGTTGATATCGGGAGGATGGGATGGCGTTGTTCGCGTGTGGGGCAATGTTGGCAGGACCGGGCAGGCTCTCCGCGGACTAAAGGCGGAATTTGATCATGATGGAAAAATAACGAGCCTTACATATAGGTAAGCTATAGTTAGACTACGACAATAAACATGTCAATACAATACAGTAAGGCCTTGCGCCAAAAAAAGCTGAAATGTTCGTAAATTACAAAAGGTTGCACGTAATGGCCCGTCTTTGCAACTAACTCGGAGTTAAAAGATAACCCAGGCTGGCCTAAGTGTGTTTGAACATTGTCGCCTAGCTTATTAATATGATTAGTTACTTATTCTTTTTCTGGCCACCGAATTAGGCTTCTGGCCCCGATGTATATGGAAAACAATACGATATAATTACAAAGCTATTATCGTGTCACATGGAGGTCACGATTATAACTTTGGTGACAATTAATTACACACTTTGAGTATCAATTTCAAACAAATTACTGTCGTCTTTTTAAAAATCATGTTGAGCGATCTGCCAAATTTAAATTTTATTGTTCAGGTTGGTAATACATTGTCAGAAGACCTACTTATATTAGGTATGTGCATAATCGACAATGTTACGTAGTAAATCAACTGCGAGAATTTTAGAAAGTCGTCACACCTAGATCTTATGTTAAAATACGGTATAAATAAATATTTAAAAGAACAAAAACGACCTAGACTTGGGTATTGCCTGATGCTAGATTCGTAGAATACACTTCCTAGCCTTAAAAGATAGTGCTAGGTTCAGAAGGAAAATAAGAGTTATATTTATCAAGTAGACCCTTTGATGCTCCTCCCATAAAGCACACTTAAGTCGGCTTTTTAAATCCTAAAGATGTCTAAGAATTAAAGTTGATGTCGACCCGTTATGGATTCACTAAAAATTTAATTTGAATTAGAAGCAAGTTGCGCCTGCGCCTTACCTCATGTTTTTTCTAATCAGCAAGTAACCCTTTGTCCGCGTTTCTGCGCAGGCGTCGCCGGCACGAGATCGACGTGATAGCGGGCACGGGCGACGGAGAGGTGTTCATATGGGACTACACATCCAAGGACTTGGTGAATAAGATCAGCGTCCACTCTTCGTCGGTCAGCGGGGTGTGCTTCGTGCTGTCCGGAGACAGGGTTGTCACCACGAGCAATGATGGAGACATGAGGGTCACTGACCTTAGCGTTCTAGATTCTGTAAGTTTTGTTTGTTTCTCGTTTTTCAGTTTAGGCCAACACACATCAGACTAAACATTTCAATTATGAAAACTGCCCTTATTGCTACGACATAAAGATACTTTAAAGGCCAAACTGTTACCATTGATGAGCGATTAAGCTGTTGACAAAAGCTACTGTAAGATACACATAAGTTAAGGGAATCCTATACCGGGTATGGACATGAAAAAGGCCTTTGCGAGTTTGTGACTAGGGTGGTAACTCTGTCTGATACACTGGCTTGATCCATGCACATTTTCTTTACTAAACACGTCATATTTTTAAATATTCCTTTCGCCTGTTGACGCACATGCAAACGAACATACATACATAAACATCGCGCCTGTAAACCCCGAAGGGTTAGGCAGAGGTGTACCCATTAGTACCTACACCCACATTTGGGGCGTTTCCTTCTTCGTCTTCAGTATTATAATAATAAAATTCTGTTTACCCTGTTCACCACAATTTTCTATTGTTACACGTTTCTTATCTCCATAAGAAAACAATGAGTGTGCATTCTTAGATCTTAATATTTCTGCGAAAAGTCGTTAACCGAGTTTTAATCAGTTTTACATAAAAATTCTGCTAGGCCGCTATTTTCTTTATCTCAATGCCTTTTACCCTACTAGAGTGAGGTACACGGAAGTTACGTAGCGTTTCAAGATCATTGAATAATGTAAACAAGTGTTTTGCTTCGTATAAATGGAAGGCCAGTGTCCTAATAGGTGACTTGTAGACATCGCGTTTTAACAATATACCTTCTGTCATTATCGCTAACAGCTTCTTCGAACCCATACGGTCTCTAAGTACGGGTGTGTGGGTTGTAAAAAATCAATGCCTGCCATCCATCATTGACTTTATATTGGTTCTCGCTATTTCCCTACTCTCGGATGGCACTAGCGCCGCCCTCGGTTAACTTTTATCTTCAGAAAACAAATATATATATAAAAATATATCGTCACTTTAATTGTTATTATTACGCCTCTATGGCTGAAACTGAATATAACATACCAAAGTATGTAATGACTAACAATATAAACGCATCGAGTTTCTCGGCTTAGTGATCAGCGTGTCTTGTGACACATAGCCCTCTAACAGCTGTTTCCATTCTTTTCTATCTTTAGATTTCTTTGACTAGTTAGCGTCTCCAACAATTCTAATGTCTATCTTTTTTCCTGTCGGCCTCTTTCCCTTTTATCTAAATACCTTTTTTCTTAACATCCTTACAGATATAAATAGACGTAATAACACTGCATGCACTATTTCCCATACTCAGGTGTACCAGAAACATTTGCCGGAAGCAGTGACGTCGCTCCGCTGGGACGGCTCCAGCGTGCTGTGGCTCGGCTGCGGCGACGGCTCCCTGCTGCAGTGGAACATGCTCACCGTCACGCAGACTAGTACACACACCGCTCATAATGGTGTGTATTCCCATCTTTATTCTATAAGTGACCTGCTATGAACTACGACGAACATACTGTAACACTAGTCGATGAGTAAGACGAATTTGACAATGCGTGGGCGAGTTTGACTATAATCGGTTTCGTTTAACTGTTCCCGGATGAATGAACTAAATAGTTGTACTGTTATGTTCCAAGGGAACATAACAGTAATAATAATAATTTTATTTACTCACAAAAACAGTACAGTACAGTTCTTACAAGTACTTACAGTACAACAATAACAACAACAGTACAACATTTCCGAAACTGTTTACACTTGCAATCAGGAGTACTAACTTTCGGATTGTGTAAAAAAAAATGACGTTCTTCGAAATATATAATAATTTGAGTTTGACGCTATTTAGTAGAAGTTCGCAAAAATGTTGTTATATATGAAGAAATGAGGCTTTACGCCCGGTTTCCACTTTGTGAATAGCTAGAAAAACTTTATGCTTAATTACAGTCCTCCAACGATAAAACATCGTGACTAATAATGAGAATGGTAGGTAACTTACAAGCTAACTCCTTTGTGAACGCGGACGCGAATGACTTCGCAGGGCAATCGTGAAGGGGTTGCGTAGCGGATACTAGGCTATCGCTGTCACTACGCTAGATAAGCGAGTTGTTTACCGCAAACGCAGCTCTAGCAATGGTACCTAAAGCTTTGCACTCAATAACGAAAACTCTGCTGATCGAGATATGGGAATCACGAATTTCCATATCTAGGAACATCTCTTGCTAGAATTTAGCAGTTAACAACGTTATGCAAGAGGCAAAATATATTATATTACTAGCTTTTACCCGCGGCTTCGCCCGCGTTAGTTTAGAATTTGACAATCAATTCGGGCTGTACTCGGCTTGTTGTTCGGCCAGATCCAGAATTATTAAATTCGGACCAACTGTGACTCATAAAAGTCCATCGGCGTTCAGTTTGCATTTCTGCATAAGACGTCCTTCTCGCGTCTGTTCTGGAGTTTCTGACGCTGTAATGGCTGAGCTTGTTTTCTGAAACGAAGTTGTGTTTAAACAGGCGTCTCAGTTGCTCTTACAGCTCTCTGGTTTTCCGCTTGTTCCTCCAAAAGCAATTGCGTTTGGAAGGGAGTCTCAGTCACTCTCAGAGAAACTTGGCGGGCATGGCTCTCCAGTCTTTCCTAGCTATAAGAAAATGTCCCATCAGCTTTCAAAGCTGCTTGTCGCTCCGGTTGTACTTGCCTTCTTAATGCGGCATGAACGGAAGATTCCTGGGATTGAGAAGTAAGTTTTGCTCAGGCTCGCAATGAGCTTTTGCCTGAGTTGGATCTGCGAGATATTTGAAAATAAAAAGAAATTAATCTACCTACCCTAATTATTAAAACACACCGAACATACCTCTAACGAAAAATAAACAGTACTGGACGACAAACTTAACTTTGCCGTTGATTAACTGTTGTCTACATACATCGACATAGGTCACGGTTAGTTTAGCAACTAAGCTCTTTCTCAGTTAGACATCGACTACACGCATTAAACAGAGCAATTTTACTTCTTACGACAGCCCTGCTGTGATCCTATGAGGAGTTCCGTTTCAGATCTCCGAAGTTAGTCATCAGATCATGACAATATTTATATGGGACCAATTCGGAAAAAAAACAACTCTCAAACAAAAAAAAAGAATCATACAAATCAATTCACAATAATTGGCGGAGTAATCGCGGAGTATGCTTCACTGACGGGTCGTGTTATAAGTTCGCCTTTATACTTCCATACTTCCTCTATGAATGTGTTTACACCTGTCAGTGTCAGTGACGACACAGTAATGTTAGTGTCAGTTACGCAGTTTTTCTGTATCCCTGACAACGTAAATAAAGTGGGTCCCAGACAAACGCGGAATGCTGTGGCGGCCGCGTCTTTTGCAAATTTTTACAACAGACCGCGAGTACTGCTTTGTAAAATATGGAAATTGTAATAGAAATAGTTTAATTTTAATAACAATTTAAATTTAATTCACACTTCTCTATTCCTAAGAGTAATATGCGATGCTAATGATAATATAGATAAGTACATCACACCTCAAGTGTTTAATAAACAGTTTTTTTCCTACCTTTTTTCTCATCTTCTGAGAGGGCTAATGAGTCATGAATGTAATAAGACAACGTTACGGTTAGCCATATTGACTGACATCCGGTTATAGCACAAACACCACGCTAATGACACTTCAGGCCGCCACTGTGACCGCGGTGATGTGTTTTTGCAGCGGTTGGAACCGCGGCCTGCGGTTTGCCGCAACCGCTGGTCCGTCCGTCTGGAAGCCACTTTATGCAAAATGTCAGGATACTCTTCAGCGGTTTTGGGCATGAAAAATTATTAAGCAGACAACTTTCGTACTCCTAGGTTGTTTACTTGAAACTGATCTATTGACAGTCTAGACTCAAAATGTATTAGATGCTTAAACTTAAAATTTGATCATGATTCGATAGATACGTGGCGCCATCTACTGTCATAAGGACGTTATTGTGATTTCCCTCGGGAACATTACTTTTTTTCGGGATTAAAAGTACCCTATGTTTGTCCCTGTATACCTGGCAACGTATATGCATAATTTCAGGATGATTGGTTCAGTGGCTTAGGCGTAAAGTGGTAGCAAACAAACAAACAAACTTACTTTCGCATTTATAATATTAGTTAGGATATATATTATATCCTCAAAAATCGTTGTTGTTGTCGTCGTGATACGGCCTTTCGAAAATACTGTTTTACAGTACTGTAACAAATACTGTTTATGTTTAGCCTCCGTATTACTAGGCCAACTGTTGCATAAATCTAGAAACATCGTAAAGTTATGCGAATAAATAAATCTTACTATTAAAATCTAAGCTCTAAAAATCGATAATAATATATCGTCTGGCTCGTAGGTATAGAGTATATACACGTGCCGTTCAGAAAACCATTAAAATTGAAAAATATTATGAAATTTTGTGGTAGTATTCAAATTTAATTCCTGATATATTTTAACTAATTGACTTGTTAATTAATTTGAAAATGATAAATCGACACATGAAGTTTAAGTTAAGTATTTTGAGTGTTTACTTGAATATTGCACGACTTGAATCGGGTGAAAGGGGGCAGTTGTAGGCAGGCTGAAAACATTTTGTTTTTACTGCAATATAACTGTAACATTTTCGATTGTGACAATTGGCATTGCATTCCCTAAAACATTGCTGGCCATGTATTGCACACATATTGCCCCTTTAGGACGCCATGTTGTAGGTTTTATTGCGTCGTCGGCTCCCTAGTGGTGTCGTTGACGTTTGTGTTTATTTGTTTCCCGCTTCTGTGAAAACTATGGCAATATTCGTTTTGATTAATGTTTCTTTTCAGTAGGCAGGATTGGCAATGATATTTTATAGAACTTCTTAAACAAATTGTATTTCATTAAAAGAACCAACTTCACTTCTACATGGGCCATACTTTATCTACAACGTGTGGTTGCAATACATAGCCAGCAATGTTTGAAGTGTTGCTGGGCCGTACTCGAAAATGGTGCAGCTACATATTGTAGTAGAAGTAGAAATACAAGATTGCCGGGAAAATTGGTATAAAGTATAAGATTGGGAAGTTCTCAAAAACAATAATTTTGCAACTTTATGCGTTAAATGATATTTTTCCGTTTCAAGAACAAGTTGTCAAATTACGAGTACAGTTTTGAAACTCACTAGCAAAAGCCGTCTTGCCATTAGTATTTGTTTTTCATTCACCGAGAATGTGTTTTGTTTCAGACTCTATCAACAACGTCTATTTCGACGAGATCTCCAAAACACTGATCACGGCTAGTGAAGACAAAATTATCAAGATCTGGGAAATCACACAAAGTTCCTGACGGATATGTTATGTATTCGCATTCAGTATTAAGACTCATGACAGGTGTAATTCTAAACAATGTGATATTCGAACAATACGTAAACATAAAAATGTATTTGTGTTATAACTAAAAAAGAAAAGACAGAAATTAGACTATATTCAATAAAGATTTATCGTTTTAGTATTTAGTCGTTTTATTTCATCAGTAGTCATCAATGCTTAGTTATACCTGTGGTTATACTTTGTCTGGTAGCTAGTCTATTCTGAAAAAATCATATTTACTACCTTACCTTCCGTTACTAAGCAATTACGGACGCGCGACGTAGCGCCTGACGCCCCGACCGCCCCTGAATGGAAGGGCGGTGTCTGCATTGAACGTTATTAGCAACGTCCCGCCATAGGTAGGTATAACTAACCATTACATACCTATATGTACTAGAATTGTACCCTAAGGAAGATAACATTGCACTCGTGGGTATGCATGCAAATGTGCAGGATAAAGTACCGATGAAACGGAACTTCTTTTTTGGCACGAACCAGTATTTTTGCAACTGATTTATTCTTAGATAAATGCGCTAGCAATAATGCTTTTTTTTTCACAGTAGGTACCTATCTAATTAAGATTTTAAAAAGTTTATTCGTGACTGAAAAACGAATAGGTACTTACAACTCGACCTATGAGGTAGACAAAGATTTATTTATCAAGTTTGTACTCTGATAGAGCTCATCTAGTCGTGTCTGGTGTTGTCAAAATTAATTCAGGGTCGTTCGTCACTAAATTAGCCAGTCAACAAGGTGGTAGTCCACCCTATCTATAGGGTTGACTGCCTATCTAATGAACCGAAAGTATAATGGGTTGGTTGGTGGAATAGAACGCTGCATACGTTCAACAACGATAACAGCAGAAAAATAAAACTGGGTGACCTCGAAAACATTCACTATCTTCTGAACGGTTCACCGGGAGGAGCAATCCGTCATAATAATATTATACAAATAAAAATGGCAAGGCTTTATTACGTGATGGTGTGGATGCGACGGAAGGGATTATGATAATTTCAAGTACGATTTTGTTAGGCATTTAATTGCATACGAAAGGCTTTTAATGAGTGCTTGAATGCGATTTTTAAAGTTTCTGTGTCTGATTTGGGATAAGAAGGTACGTATTCGTCATGATTTATGATCATGACGAATGCTGCAGTAATCGTATTACGGCTGCTTTTGCGATCTGTAGATCGATTCCTACCCGCAACCAATCGAGTGGCCAGGTTTGCAATCTGAGATTGCGTTTGTTGCGATTGTATTTAAGTTATTGTCAAGTACCTACCTATTCTAAAAACGCCAATCGATTAAAATACCTTAGTAATAAGGTGTTAAGGCAGTCCAGTTAACGACATCTCTTATTTAAGAAGCCTAGATGAGAGTAGTTGGTCCCTTTATAAGCTATCAACTTTATGCACAATAAAACATCAAGGGGGCAATTCAACTAACTTTTGGGAACAATCACAATTTAATCTCAGTCTATTTTTAACATTGATTGTGGTTGTGATGAGATTTGGAACGTTTTTAATTAGTAGAATTTTATTGAACTTTAGAAAGCAGCCAATGTTCTCGTTATTAAAAACGTTCAAAATCTAGTCGCAATCTCGTCTCAGCGTCAAACAATAAACTTGTCTAAAAGGCATTTTTGACAGGTTGAGACTGAGATTATTAAAATGCGATCGTTTTTTATTTTTAAACTTATGAGAGTTCCCTAAACACAACCGAGGAACACCTGCTATAGTTATTATTCTTTTCCACAGCTGCTGGCTACCTTTTCGAGGAATATAGGCATGTTATATTTTTTTTAACCACAAGTTTAGATTCCGTTGCTAGTATTGGCAAGAACTTCATTCAACTCAATTCCTACCGGCTTCCCTTCGGATGTTTCTAATTCAAACAATAACTGCATTACCGCCGCCGCCGCTGAAATATTCTTTTCTTTTTTTAAATGTTACCTCACACTAAAAAATTCTCCTGTATCGTGGGTGCGTTTATAAACATATAAACGTGAGTTTATAAATATAAACAAACAGTAAGATCCGAAACAATTATCTGTAGGCCATACAAATATTTGTTCCGTGCGGTAATCGAACCCGCGACATGCAGCGCAGCAGCTAATCGCTCAGCCCCTGCGCCCACCGTGTCGTCAAGTGGCATAGTTAGCCGTAGCTACTGTCTGTTATTTCCAAATAAGATAGTCATACTGAAGGCGTTTTAAATACACCATCAAATAAAACTATAAAATCACAGTTTTCGATTTTTTTGTCTTTTAGATAGATGGTTCAAAATTTAGAAACAATGATGAAATGAATGAATAGAAGTTTTCAATTTTGCGAAAATTGATCCTTCGCTACTGGTTTCCTTTAATACAAGACTTTACGATAGATTTTATTGGTACTGTCAGCGACAAAAGCCCTATAACACTTCAGATCCTATTTATTCACCACAATAATATAGAACATACAACATGTTCGTTAAATCAAAATAAAATAAACTCTTAGCTACGAGTATTATCTGAGTAATGTGTTATGTCATGACTATTTAGAAGTTATGTAAAAGGTTACAGTTATTTTTGCTTTTGCGGCTGAACGTACCTTGATGCGATTTTCCGGAAATTTTCAGCGAGATAAAAATAAGATCTATTTTGATCAATTTTCTTATTAGATTCTCGAACTTTTAATAATATTATTTAACCTAAGAGATATGCGTTTAGTGTCACTGTTTACTGATTACTACGAGTACAGTAGTTTATTTACAGAGATAAATAACATGATGGGTGACCCTAGCTGTTTATAAGATTTTCAATAAAGCAAGACTTTGAATTTACCAATTACTTAATATAATTAAAAATTTCATTAACATGATAATTAAGACGATTAAAATACAACAAGTAATTCATCTACACAGTAACAGACTCTACCATAGTTTTTTTAATAAGTTCACCAAAATTTTCCGTAGTCTCGGCATTATTGCTTTCTGTTGCTGTCTCCGCAGACTGTGACTGCGAGTCCGACGCGTCCTGGGTCGTCTGGTCAGAGTGATCCAAGTTCAGCAGCGTATTGTGACTGAACCAGTTCTCATCATTTTCTACAGTTTGCATCTTATTACTAGGTTGATATGGCAATGTCATCAAAGTGGTATAATGAGTATCACTTTTGTTGTCATTATTTACACAATCAGAACTGTTTTTGTACATGCCATAGTGATTATGCTGCGTACTATGATATTGTAGCGAATTGTGGTCGTGTACATTTGTAGTTGATTTATGCAAGTAGTCTGGTACATAAACATGACCATAATGACTAAACATTGTCATTTGGGAGCTGTGCGCAAATTCTTCAAAACTGGTGGCGGAGAAGCTTTGCAGGCCTTTGAAATGGTTTTCTGTTTGCTGCTCGTAAGCGTAGTTAAGATTGCATGGAAATCGTTGTATGTTATTTGACATAGTATCAAAACCCATGGCATTGGCTGGTGCGTATGGTGGGCCCTTGCCTTGAAGTAAGCTGGATGTGTAAAGGTCACTGTGGCTGTGAAGATTGTTTGTATTCTCAAACTGCATGATACCACTGTCATTTACATTATTGTGATTGGCAGCCTCGTTTCTATAGCCGTATGACATGTCACTATTCTGTGATGTGGAATTATTCATATCACAATGAACATTATTAAAACTTCCCGTATTGACGCAAGATTCAACTTCCACTCTTGGAGTAAGGTTAACATCACGTAACATTCCATCTTCATGACTAAGACAACGCTCTCTTTCATATGACGAATTTGATGAACATGATGTAGAATTATTGTGCGCCTCCAACCACTGTCTCTTTGCAGCTTCTTGATTCTCTTCATGTTTCTTTTCAAGACCTATTCTCATAAGAGTCTGAATAAAATGCGTCCTCACCCTTACAGGATTGAATTCTATTCGGCCCGTTGTGTTGGCGCACCCATCTCTAGTGCACCCACAGGGGAAATTCAATCGATCGACTTGACATTTTATCCCAGCTAAGCTGCACGAGCAACTTTCTGGGTTACAAGCGCCCTTGCAAGCGCAACCACAAAATTCACGCGATGTTCTTATGTCTCTACATTCATCTTTTTCATAACCCTCTATCTTTCTCACTCCTGCTGCGCGCAATAGTGCTCTTCTTTGTCTGGTTGGAACAGGTTGCAAGAAAAAATAACTATCTAAATCTAGCTCAGATTCAGAAATGTCGCTCGCTTCTTCTTCGGTGTCACTATCTTCGCTGGAGGAAAGTGACACGCCTTGTAGCGAATGACGCTCACTCTTCAGCTGTTGCAATATTTGTCTATGTAATCTTCTCTGCTCTAAGGCATGCTCAGCTAAAGTAAAGTTTTGTATATGAGTATGTTCCCATTCCATTCCTAACGTTGAACCTCCTTGTGATGGAACACATGAAAATCCTTGTGCTCTAGGAAAGTAAAATACAGTAACATTATCGAATTTTATACTTTCTTTCCGCTTTTTAGTTTGTGGCTCATTTTCGTTATCATCACTACATTTTCTCTTAAGACTACTTCTGAGAGGCTTAACTTGTGCTATTGAATTATGGCCATCATCTACATTGTTCTCATTACTGCTATCGCTGGAGTTATCGTTATCGTGGTCTATATCATCTGATGATTTGTCACTTTTTAGGCTACTTGTGCATGGAAGAGCAAGGTTGAAGCTTGGTATTTTTACATCGTCGATGACTTCTGAACCTAGACCTGAGTCACTACCTTCTGATCGATCTTGAGCTTCATCTTCCCTATCATTGAGACCACTATCTGGTGGAAGACTACCAAGTGCAGAATCCTCACTGTCAGCTGAAGCACTGTCAGTTTTGATATCGTCTATGTCACTTAGAGTATCATTATCATCTATTTTTACCGCATAGTCTATCTTACTGTCACTGCTCTCATAAAACTGAGAGTTACTACTACTGATTACATTACTTTGATCATCATTAGAGCTAAGATCTTCGCTGTGAGCATCACTGTCTCTGCTTTTCTCGTCTTTTATCGCAAGGAAACCATCTTCCTCCCTGTGCTCTCCAATTGGGTATTTATCACATTCAGTTGCGTCCTTGTCGAGATGGTCCTGTGGCTGTGCGCCTAATTGTGATATTGCGTCCTCCATGACTGTTACAATAATCTGTAAAATAAGAAAAATACATATAAAAAATAGAGCTAAAAGTTTCTTGGTTGGGCTGGTTTGAACAACAGGTTAGCATTAGTATTACTGAATATACAGATATGTAGGACCAAATGCAGAACGGTATGTTGTAGATAATTAATAATGACTAAATTCATTGTTGCTATCTTCGCTCATGACTGTAAATACGTTAGCAGTACCTAATCGTTGCGATAGAGGAGTGCAAGCCACCTGCACCCGTCTGAACCGAGCAGTATTATAAATCAAACAAAATGATAATTCAAAACCGGTACCTATTTCAAAAGGCTGTGGCCTCGACTAACTCCACCGGTACGCTCGAACACGCCAACGAATCCCCTGTTCCATGATGATCACGCAGACACCAACACAATCACCGGTTTCTCACTCTGATCAACGAAATATCAGTATGCATAATAATTTATTTCAGCAATTCGGTCATCCACTGTAGTTCTGCCACACAAATGTCACTCTTAAGCCTCACAACGTAAGGTCCTTCTTATATCACGTTTTGCAGCGCGCCGTTGTGTTTTAACCCTATTTATTTATTTTCCGCCTTATTTTGACAGCGACGTTCTTTGAGTTTCAGTCTTTTAAATAGGGCGTTATATTCTTATTTGAAACCAGCACTAAGTCAATTCACTTTTCCAGATATTCAAACTTCACAATAGTTTATTTATGTACAATATTTAACGTGAAATCATCACTGCACAAGCACAGAGTCACAGAGAGAGGCCACTTTTACTACCGATCTCACAGTTCCCACCTCGCGTAATCGCGTTGGACGACTCGAGCGACGCAGGCAAGTTTTAAACCCGTAACAATGGAATAGTCCGTTGGCAAACGCGACAAACGTATGCGGAGGGGACTTCTGAATTTGGTAGCGTATGGGCTGCGTTGTTCGACGTGACGTCGCCCCTCCCCGCTCGCCGCGCCCCGGCCTTGCGACCCTCTTCGCCGCGTACACCCGCGGAGCTCGCGCAAGCGCGTTCCGTTTCTTGTGAATGCAATGATACCAACGTGGTGATTAATAAATTCCCATTTTGTTATTATAAGAATTTTATGTTGCATCATTTAATGCTGTTTTAAATTCGTAGTTGCGAAGTACTAGCATAAATATTTTACAATTCCGGAAAAAAGTTATTTTCTCCAAAGGTTATGATAGTGTTACGAACATAGACTTCACACTATCAGTTAAACGTCTGTACAGAAAGTAACTTTTTCGGATGAGATTGTAGATTTGTAGGGCGTAATGTGCATCTACATAAGAAAAATATAAATTAAAGCGGGGAATAGGCAGGTATAAAACGTCAGACAGAGTTTCGAGTAGAAAATAAAACAGTTAGTTTTCTCCATTGATTGAAAGATTATTTTAAAGACAACTGCGATCCGTTTAACTAGA
Source organism: Hoplodrina ambigua (assembly GCA_949774945.1). NCBI lineage: Eukaryota > Metazoa > Arthropoda > Insecta > Lepidoptera > Noctuidae > Hoplodrina > Hoplodrina ambigua. The sequence continues at coordinate 4,541,907 of OX458969.1, read as the reverse complement.
ACACACATACACATAACATCACGCCTGTCATCCCTGAAGGGTTAGGCTGTTAGGCAGAAGGGTACCCAATAGTACGCGCGTACACCCACGTTTCGCCAGTAATTTAAGTCCCACCATGTAATAGAGGGCGAGCCTATTGCCATCAACCGGGCAAAAATCCAGACTCTAAGGCTGCTACTGAGAAAGTCCTGATGGAAAAACCCAATAAACCGCAACTAGAAATAAACATAATTTTTGCACTTATGTCGTTTTAATACAATAATGACTTCAGTTTTTGATTCATTTGTTTCATTCACCTATGGTTATTATGTAGTTTTTACACATGAATATGTAGGTAAAACGATCCAAACGTTGATTTGCCGTAGAAAAGCGACTTAAACTTAATAAAATATTGAAACAGTGGCACCATTTTACCTCTTTGATCCTGGCCAGGGCCCGATGTAAGGGCATTTGCCCGGTAGGGGCCTACCAGAGCGCCAAAGATGAGGGGCAGCAAAATTAAGGGTCCGGTTGCACTTGGCAACATATTTTATTATTTCTTTCTTTTGGGCTCAAATAATTCAATAATTAATAATTCAATTCTTTTTTTTTTGGCTCAATTAATTCCGTAACCATTAAGTCACGACTTATCATCAAGATTTAGTTCCAAATCATAAATTAAAACATGACTGACAAAGTAATTTTTTGGAAGTGCGATAAAATTACGGACATAAATTGCCGCAAAGCGTGGGAAGCCAAAAAGTGGCAACCCAGGTTCACAACCTTTTGCTCTCAGGCCAACCCGGTCTCGACACAAGCGTACGTCTGCGTCATTGTCATCATGGCTAGTACCTACAAGTCAGATAGCTGATGATAATAAACCTACTCATACAGCTTTAAATTCATTGCAATAAAGAATGACAGCAAATATTTTAGTTCAAACAAAGAACCACACGATGCGTAGTTCTAATCTGTCCATAAATATACATAGCTGATACTTTCACTACTGGATACTGTAGTAAATCGTCCGGGAGTACTATTTATAAAATCTGCCATAGTATACACATTAGCAATCTGTTTACCCGAGCAGGTGTACGTAGGTGGCTATGACGTGTGATCTGGTCACGTCACTGCAGCGGAGTACAGCTTGCTCGCTTCACTACGAGCATTCTTCAAATAAATTGGCACTCGGCGGCAGCCGACATAATACAGGGCGAGGTGGCAGACTATACATACCAACCCGCATGTATACGATAATCAATAGATATTTTCAGGAGGCTTTCGTAGAGAGCGACAGAGACGCCAACATACTGCGCTCTCGCTCTCCCTTGTAATTTACATAGCATACGGTGAAAAAGCACAGTGTGGATTAAAAGTTGGTTTTTGTAACATCAACAACAGTAAATTAATGATAACGATGTTATATCACCGTTATCAAGGACAGAAGATAGTTGCGACAGAGTTTACCAACCAAAGTAACACTGATAACAATAATCTGGTAAACCTAGATACTTATTGTCTCCTTAGTTATCAATCTTTTGGAAAGTTTGTCGTTGATTAAAGTCAACTTTCAGTATTTATGCTTTTTAACATCCATTATAAGTACCCAAATTAGCCAATGTGTGGGTTCTACAATACTCTAGACAGACATTTTTAGTATAAGGCGAAATGCCTTTAGCTTAGCTAGTTAAATTTATTTGAATATAATTTAGGCGTAACTCCGTAATTACGGATTGCCAATAGTAGTGTAGAACACGGAAATGTTTCAAGGCAAATTAATGCAAATACTTCTAGTTTTACGTTGGTCAAAATAACTTGTGTCCCTTTTTAGCACTCTTTTTTTGTAGAGAACCGAAGCTCAGGTAACAAATCGTGTTCGACGTACTTTTGTCCCTATAAACTGTCTAATTCAGAGACAGACCAGCTCAACAACAATCGAACTACTTTTTGTTCATATTGTGTGTAACCAGTTTTTTATCTCATTTCTAACGGTTGGCTACGCCGCGTCGCCGTCGCCGGTCTTTGTGTAGCACATACTAGGTATCTACTACGTAGGTAGCCGCCGTATCGTGCCGTACCTAGGCACTACCAGACAGCCTGTAGGGTATTTATCGTTCACATGGTAACGTCAAAAACAAACTAGCTGAATTATAGTCATTACGCGAATGTATACTCATCAAAGTCGTGCATTAGCGTGAATAAATTATTTTGTTCATATTATGTGGGTATGTGTCGAGTGTACCCTGTGTACCTACATAGGTACCTAGGCGCTTGGTGCTACGGAGGGAGGTAGGGAGTAGGGGGATGGAGGCGTCGGGTGGCAGACTGGGGTAGATTAAATTTCGTAGCACACCGCTAGCTGCCTCGAGCTCGCTTGTATTCATCAGCGTTAGGTCTGCAATTGCTTCCCGGTGTGTTTCAGACCCACAATTTTCTATAGCACATGTTTGATATGCAACTGCCTCGCATCATAGGTTTGTATTCATGTTTTATTGCCCACGCACCGATTAAAAATATCCTTATGATTTGTTGTGTGTAATTTTATTTGAGATCCTATCGGGGCATTATAATTAGATATTTCTTATTTGATGTGCATGACATTCAGCAAATCGAATAATGTGCGTAAATCGGCGAGTTCCATGAATTGAACGTCATTCGAAGTTACAATTTCAGTCTAATCATAATCACACTTAACTGATTGTATTTCTGACGCAGAAGAAAACATTTCACACAGTTACAAAAAAAAGCATTAGAGGATTTATAAACGTATTTTAGGGCCCAGTGGAAGTATGCATACCTTGATGGCAAAATCCGTTGTGATGTTTTTCAAGTACTCATCAACTTTCCTAGCTGTTTTTTGTTTGACAAGTCAGTAGGTACTGTAGCAGCGGCCACTTGTGTACCTACTTATGATTAGAATACTGCCAAGCATAGCGATCGTGGCAATATTCCTCATGTTGATATTCCAATTCCAAAATTCATGTTGAAATTCCAAGTATGTACTTAGTATTAGATTATACTTGTACGACGCATATTCATTTCAACGACATTTTTCACGTTTTCCTTTCAAAGTCCATAAAATAAAAACCACACTATTCTAATTCCAAAAAAATACATAAATTAGGTAGGTACCTACCTAGCTTTCTACTCATGATATGAAACATAAAACAAAAAGAAACCATAAAGCTTCCCAATTCCCATGCATTATTTTGTTACACATAGGTGCATCAAAAATGTAGGAGTAAAAGCCTATTGTTCTTCATGTTTATTTGCATCACTTTGTGGTTCCATTATTTTTTAATGCTTACACTCGTACCTATATTATATACCCAAAAGTCTAGAAGGGCGAAGTGGCCTTGTGTAAAAGTGGCGGCTTTCAACTGGTATTTGCAGATCTCAAGGATATCTGCTGACATAGTTTTTTTTTAATATTTTCATATATTACTAATGTCTAGACTGAAGATAGAAGTCTGACAACCAGTCTCTTTTTGGGACTAGCCCGCCACTCTGTTCCCACCCACTGCAACTGGAGGCCATCAGAAAAGCGTCGAGGCAATGAAGCTCGACAACGAAATTGATCAGAAAAGAATAGCGGTGGAGTAAGAAAAAAGTAGTTCACAACCAGTCTTACGAAAAGCTATCGTATTATCCAGTTTCTGGGTTGTGGAGGTCAGTTAGGCAGTGGATCCATGTAAACTGGTATTCCGCTGCATCCGGTTAGACTGGAAGCCGACCCCAACATGGTTGGGAAAAGGCTAGGCAGATGATGACTAATGTCTAGAATGACTTCAGCTCAGATTAAGTACCTATAGAGCATTTGGTGTTTGCGAATAGCCTTTGTATTAGAATCTACGAATCTATCTTTATTACTACGCCTATGACTTCTCGTAGCAGTCATTAGGATGCTCAGTAGAATTAACGTAGGTGTAATGTACATTGTATGAATGTAGGTCATCTAAACAAATTTAATATACACCACCATAACCAATTTGGCCGCCAAGCACGATGTGTTCCGGTTTAAAGGATATGTAGTACCAGAGAAATTTTACAGGCACGTCTTTTACGATCGACGCGTCTAAACCTTACTCTATAAGGTTTATACTTACGTCTGTCGTAAAGGTGGACGTGACCTATATGTGAGGTAGGTATAGCAGTTGAAATTAAAATAGGTATCCACTTTAAATGAGGTCAATTAGCCAATCAAGACGGTGGCTGAGATAAAATAGTGCATATTCGTAATGTATTTTTTTTTTTCAAGTAGGAATTTGTCGTTTCTAAAACATCTGCGTGCTGAAAAAAACGAAGAAATCAGTTGAATATAATATTGTAGTTAGTAGACTAGACTAATTGATCGGTTTTCACGACGTGTCTTACACGGATTTGTATACACACTAAAACAGAAGACGCAATACCTACATGTATACATGTGTCGGTAAACACTGACTCACTTGTGTATAATGAACCATTAGAAAGATAATGCAACACCGAAATGATATCTAACGGGACCGTGCACTTGTACTTTCGTCCAGTATATTTTGGCTGCTCATGACAGCGCTGCATGCAAAGGCAAGAAGAGACTCAATGTCGAACTCAGTACTTTTATAAAGTTCCTTTCTTCACCACATGTCAAGGTTTACTGGGTGTCGGCGACTGTACTTAATACTCCATTCGGTACTTCATTGAGATTCAATAGATTTTGAACCTATTGCCAAGGGTGTGTTGAACTGGATAGGTTTCTACAAATTAAAATTTAACCGCTCAAGCCCCGGCTGACTTACCGGTAAGTCAGAAAAATAGAAATTGTGTCTCATTTCGTGGGACTTGAGGAATTAATTGTAACTCAATGTTTTGGGAAATGTTACCATGATTGTGAAAAATGTCTTAGTATGTAAAAGACAAATTAAACATTTCTCATCATGATTGTTGTTTGGTGATCGCCATCCACCATTTCAACGTTTGCTTGGCTTTAGAAATCAATTTCCTTTCAAATTGCTCGGTTTGATATTGTGGAACTGTTAAGGTTTAGTTTTGTTACTCACGTGAGCTAGCTCTGCCTATCACTGACTGGTTCGGTCTAATAACAATCTAGCGCCTCTATCGGTCAAGGTAACGCTATTGGGTACAGAATTAAACATGTTCTGTTATTTGGAACTAGTGTTATTTTTCGCATACGTAATAACATTTATACCAAGTCTGTGATTATGCCATCAGTTGGTTGCGTTACTGTGGGTGGACGAATGTTTGACTGATATTACGTAGGTGTTAAATGCAGATTGATGATGCGAAAATTGATTTTTTATAGCTATCTGTTTAGCTGATTGTTTCTTCTAATTCCTATTTATATGTTGCAATTCGTAGATATATGATCGAGATTGTATATTACGAGCAACTCTTTTTAGTCCTCTAGTCTTCATCAGAACCTTGTATGAGATGTGATAATTTTCTTTCTGTTTTTGTTGTGAAATCCATGCCGGTTTCCCAGAATGTCCAAGCTATAAGAAAACTTATTACTTGGTTGCTTACAAAACTAGGGACAGCCAGCCGTTATCAGAGTTCAAAATGGTCTGAAATAAAAGCTTAACCACGCGAGTTTATCTTTTCGTATAATATACCCACCGCCACGGAGGCAAGTACCTACTTCGAGGTACTTTGTTCGTCCTTCCCCGCCTGGCAGTGTCTGGCGTACCCTTTTCTCCCACGATGGTCGCTATAGCCATGCTTTAAAAGTGCTGCCACGCCCATCCGTGTTTACTACGTGTAAAACAATACAAGGCTGATTTATATTGTAATTGTGAATGTCTTGGGAACAGAATAAAGCAGTTTTTTAGAAGGGCTCGAACGGCTCTGATAACTTCGTTGGATACTTTATAACAGAAGTAGGTATCGCAGGACGGATCAATAATGTTGTGTTTTTCCTTGTTTTGCTTTATTTATTGCTAGCTACTTCAAAGTTGATATTATTACCGTACATTTTTTCGGGACAAAAAGTAGCCTACGTCTATCTCCTAAATTTCCTTTAGATCCGTTTAGCGTTCTGGCGTTCCTGAGTAACAAACAAAGCAGTTCAAACTTTTGCATTTATCATACTCGTAGTAGAAAGATTGTGTAGCACTACGAAATTAAGTAAAATGATACTGCAATTAGTTATCAGTGAAAATAGTACATAATTAGCTAAGAATTTTCTTATCACCACCTACTTAGGACCAATAATTTAGAGCGTGAAACTCTAAATCGATATTTGACAAAGTTAAATCATTTGTTTCAATTAGACCATTCAATGTTTGAATATAATATACAAAAATAAAAACCATTGAATCTAGTTGCTCCTTTCAAAAGATACTTTCATATGGAGAAGAAGGGGCTAATATATCTATATTTAGGTTTTTTTTTTAAATACCTAATAGTTTTACAATATTTGTATACAGAATCATACAGAACAACAAATGAATGCGACCTTGCATAAAAAATACTATATCATAATGCTAAACCACAAGCACTAACATGATGTATTCAAAAAGGCAATTTTTTGCCATGAAAAAGACTCTCACACTCCGCTAAACTCCATCATAATCAAAAACTTTGCGATACCAAACCTAGCCTTCCCTGCCCATCAAAAAGCGCTACCCAGCTGCCACAGAATAAACAGCCGTAAAATCATGACATGTCCAGTTACCTAAAGGTAACAACAGTGATGTCATATAGCCCCTATATACATAACATAATGTTCTATCAATTAGATAGATGGGTTTATGTGAAATGTTTACAGAAAAGCATCGATCGATAAATCATTACGGCACGAGCTTGCCACGAGGAGCTACCCGCGTAGACTAGGCAACATTGGCTTCAATTAATTTGAAATGATTCACTTACCAAGTTCTGTGAACATTGTATTTCAATAATTGCCATGTAGAACGTATGTAGGTACATAATAGGTAAATATTGTGGCGGCTCCTGGTAAAATAACATCATTCCTGTTTTCCCCAAAAGAGTAAGTAGAAGTGCAAAGTAGATATTATATGAAAAAAGTGACTGCCTCATTGATCTAGTGGTCGCAAAGCGCCACTGCTGAGCAATAGGTTCGATTCTCAGGTCGGACAAAGTGTTATGAATAATATTAAAGAGATTTTCCATCAAGAATTTCTTAGTAGCAGCCTCGGAATCTGGATTTGCTTTGAATATTTTTCTTTCTACCGTCTTAGTCCACGTTTTACCAGCTTTTCTGTTAGTTTCAGGTTTTTGGTTTATGGTAAACCTTAAATAAGCAAAAGACTAAATGAACGACAAACATAAGTCGGTAAGGTAGGTACAATAAGTCAAATGATGAAGGTGAAGGTCAATCAAGGTGCAATTTAAGTTCATATCAACACTAAAATTATTCTGTTCAGAAAACGCAGGTACGTACCATGGCAGTATAGACGGTATCTATACACACCTACCTACTGACATTTATGGTGTTAAACCGGAATCTGGGGCGAAGCTTTTAAACTATGATGGACGACTTACCTACACTTCGTAATGAATTTTAGTTTGAAATCAGGTTTTTCCCTACATATTCATTACTTTCTAAAGAGTACCGCTGATATTTATTTTGGACTTATTCACATTAAGAGAAAAGGCGGGTGGTATTATCTCTATAAAAACAGGTCACATCTGCGGTTGTCCTTTTCGCACGCCGTGTTCGCAGAGAGATAGCGATAGTTTCTCCTATTGCCTAATTTTTAACCTTTCAGGCTGAAACCATAGGAGCAAACGCGGACGAAGAGATTACCTTCAAAACTATTATTTTTATCTTCTTAATATTTGTCTTAGACACACAGGTATTTGTGATAAAATAAACAGTCTGTTACGATTAAAAAAGCTGAAGTAAACTTACCCAGAAGAAGCCTGTTTACTCTAACTTTGAAGAGATTAGGATCGAATTATATATTACGTGCATTAGAACGGTGTAACAAGAATCAACCAAGACTCAATTCGAGAACTCTGCATACTAAAAGAAAATGATGTATAATCACGTGGTTGTGAAATTTCAATCACGGCAGAGATTTAGGGGTGCGGCGCATCGCAACGCATTCAACCCCTTTATACGCAAACAGGGTGTTGTATACCAATGTATGTAACTATATACCTGCAGACTTCCGCGAAAACAGATTGCTATTTCACGTTACCTATATCACACTGACTGTATGTACCGTGCTGAAGCTGTCGGTGTAGTACACATTCAATCCGTTTTGTATTCAGAGTTGCTAGTATTGGAAACTAGAATTAATTAATTGCATGGAGGCTTTTCATGTGAGGTTTGATTTGTATTTGCTTTTTCAACTTGGACTCTGTACGGGTCTAGCTGATCGCCTCAGAATCATTAAATGTTGAATTTTATTTCGTGATTTTTTTCTATGATTTTATTGCACATTTGGTGAAATACAGACAGCAGCGCCGCCTACCTTTTTCAATTGTGTTTTCAAACTATTCAGGAATGTTACAGGTCCAGCCGTTTAGGAGGAGTAAGATGACAAACACGCTAACAGAAGTATAATATATTAAGAGAAGGACTGGGTATTTATAGGGTTTTATAGATTTAAGAGGCAAGCAAAGGTTTCTGTCTTCTTTTGGTAGCAAGCAAAATTATGTGGACACAATTTCACATCGTCGATTGATTTCCGCGCTATCAAACTGTGTTATCGTCAAAGTAAAGAGATAATAAGATTAGCAAACAATAACACAAAAGTTATTCGAATGGAGTAATCTCATGCGGCGTGTTGAATGAGTAGCTGAATCTGAAATGTATTACGGTGTAAGTACATGTACCCCTTGGGAATAATTGGATACGTTGCACATGTCACTAGGGAAAGCTGTAGTGGTCAACGGTGCTACGTATTATGAATAAGTAGTTGATTTAATTTTTGATTCCTGAACAAGAATCCTTTCTATTACAGAAAACAGTAGTTTTATCATGATTCGGTTTTTGACTGGTTCAGGTTGGTTCAGGTTGATACAAATGGATACTAGATCATCACTGGCACGTAATTACCTATACACATACCTATTTATTTACTTTTTTAGAAATTTTACGTTGGTTTTGGCAGAATTCACCTCAAATTATAGCCAAGCCAAAGATTTATTCCTGCGTGTACTTAAGCTGTCTGTAATGCAACAAGTTGCACCTAAACATATTTAAACAAAGATATAAAATACTGAGTCAAAAGTAGAATCAAAAATATTCTTTTTTGTTATGCTTTGGCGGTCTTACGTACGACAAAAATTATTTCATGAATGATAATATTATTTGTGGTTTGTTATCGACGCCTATTTCAAGATCTTTGCCAATGTTTACAACATTGATTGCCGCACTTATCACGGATATACAAAGATAAGGAAACAAAACAACGCACTATTTTAACAAAAATTTGCAGCATGTGTAACATTGATAATGAATTATTGCAGAGATTTTGCAGTAGTTAGGTACGGAGTTGTAGTTACGTAGATTAATATTTGATAACTTAAAATATTTGTGTGTTTATTGTTAGAGATAGCAGCAGTTTTTCATTGATAATAAAAACTGATAATGGATATGAATAATAATAGCTGTCTTTGCTTACGCAAATGGCTTTTCGTATCTGGTTTGATTAGGTTTTTTCGTAATTTACTTTATAGCACTGGGTTCTTTACGCTGGCCGGTACCTGAACAACTGAAACAAGGGGAAATTCTACTAACTTTAAGGGACGATCGCAATTTAATCTGAGCCTCAATCTGACTAAAAGTCCTTTAATTTACTTAAATATTTTGATTGGGGCTAGATTTTGAACTTTTTTAATTAGTAAAATTAGCATTTAGGTACAGAAAAGCAACAATAATTGTTATAGTGGGCATAAGATCAATACTGATCTCGATCTGTACGTCAACTAACAAACATACAGATTTTTGTAAAAGCAAAAGGACGCTGCTCAAAAGTTCTCAGATATCAAAAAATAATAGGATTTTTTTAAAAACCCTAAAATTTCGTCACTTTTCAACGTTACATTTCGTAACAAGTTGTGCAAAGGTCAGAGTTCAGCGTGTCATTATAAGGGTATGATCAAGTCACGCACACTAGCAGAAGGGAAATATAGCTACAACAAGTACAAACACCTTGGTAGGCTGGTACTCATGCGTACAGTATATTTTTCCTTAATGTCTTATTTGGTAAACAAACATTACGAAAATCACGAGTTTTCGCATAAGTTAACCATTTTATGCAAGGTAGAAACCTAAATATTCATGAACGTTTAGATCATTATTAAAAACAACTGCTTTTAATAATAATTATTTTTTAAACAAAATTGAAATCTCCGTTCGCCATTAAAGCAAGTATAGAAAAACACTATAGAAACATTGAGGGTTGAAACAACAAAAAAGTACTACTTATGTAAGTACCCCATTATAAACCCGGGTTTCATAAAGTTTTTTTTCAACAAAAGCCCTGGGTAGAAAGGGTGAATAAAGGCTTTACTGACGCCGAAACAATTAAACATTTTAAATAGGAAGCCGTATGAATATTTCTGACGTACGATTGTGGAAACTTGAGCTCATTCTTTATATTGTTTTCAAAGTTCATTTTTTTTATGAATTAGTTTCCATTTTCTTTTACGTAATTTTAATTATTCACACAAAGACCTACCTACATAGACACTCATTTAATCCTTGGTGGGTGTGATTAAATTTAGAAATGATTAAGGAATATTTGTATGTTCTTTCTATGTAGAGAGTAGGCTTTGGTTTATAAACTTCGATCGATATCCACCTCATCAAGGAAATTAATGGTTTTCATTTCATCAGGGCCATTATACCGCCTGACCAATAGATCAACGTGACTAAATTAACAAAATATCCCTGATACATTAAAGTTTATACGTTGGACTTGGTCATTACTTTACTTCCTGAATACTGAGCGAGTACATAACAAGTACATACACTGAGTGGTAGATAATGAGATATATGCAGTGGCGGATCCAGGGAGGGGCTAAGGGGCCCAAGATGCCCCGAGGCCTACAGAAAACCATCTGAGTTCTTCCGTGACTAATCATAAAGTGAAGTTGATATTATTTTATATAATTTTTTGACAAACATTTAGGTATCACCTCAGGTATCAAATAAGATTTAGTGTTTACTTTGCTGAAAACCTATCTTCAGCGTTACCAAGCCCCCCACAATGTTTATATCAAACCTTTGTCAGCATAAAATGCTGTACAATTGCTGTTACTACGTAGGTACATACACCCAGTATATACACATACACCAATATGTGTAAGTCTGGCTAAATTCAGGTAGTTTTCGCTCTTCTACAGCGAGGCTCAGTGTATTCACATATCAACGTCCATTGCACTATTTGTAAATAAGAGGTCAATCAAAATTCTAAGTAATCCATCCATGTACGTTGAAACGAGGCCAACAGCGGCCATTGTGCCAGAGCCATTAGGTTTCATAAAGCAAATGAGAACGCGCACTCATCAATACAGTGTTGCTATCTTAACAGTTTAAAGGTGATGTATTTGAATACTATTACATAAAATATTGCAACATTAACAACTATCGGCGTGTGTATTGTGTAAGGTTTTCTCCTTAAAGTCGTGTTGCAATTATTATTAATTTTTCTGATGAATTGCTAATTCAAGACGTTGGCGCCATCTGTTGGGGAGACTTTGAACCTTTTTGCTTGAGAGGACGGGCGGTTGTTCACATTCTTGCTGATTGAAGAGAAGTTGTTTAGTAGCTTCTAGTTAGTACTGCTAAATGCCACTGTATGGCACTGTGGAACTTTCTTCCTTTAAATTTATTTTAATATTATAAAATCGTAGAGGCACCCTGTGCAGAGAGCACAGGGTGCCTCACCAAAGCAGTGTATCATGAATAAATAAGTAGCTATTTTGGTTTACTCTATAATTCATTAGGTAGGTACTTCAAGGAGTAAAAGAAAATGTTTTTATGTACAACCATCTTCTATATCTTGTCTCAAATAGAGACAAGATATAGAAGATGTTAAAGATGAAGAAGATGTCTGTTATTAATTTAAAGTTCGAAGGTTCAGTAACTTGTTTTCAGGAAATAACAGACTGGGACGAATACCCCTCAAAGTGGATTTTGAATGTGCACAATTAAAGGAGTTTTTTCCCAAAGAAAACGGTATATCGTAGTTACAAGTATACTTTATTCATCATAGTTTACAGACTAGAGCAATATTTCAGGAAACCGTAAATGAGATTACAATTTATTATAAATTATGCACTATACTACACTTTATTCCAGTCACAAGAAAAAATATTTCTAATAATAATCACAATGTCACTTGGCCTATCGTCTTGATGGGTAATATTTTTATAATGCAGGTCTTTTTGCCATTCTCGAACCCTGAGTAGGTAAAAACCTTGCCTATCTTATTTGGTTTCTGAGACATACTGTTATCCGGAGTTTATATACTACTTAATATAGATAGGTATACCTACAAGTGCTACAATTTATTGGTACGATATAAAAAAAATAAAAGCCAAAATACTGGCCATTTTTTGGGTGCTGTTATTCCAAACTTGAATTCACGACCATTTTAAAAGTTAAAACCTACAAAAAAGTTCGGGATTGTATGAACAAATTGCGTTTTAGGCCACATAATCAAGAAAAATTTATTGAGATTTTACTGAGGACCTCAGAAACCTGGAATCAGTCCATGCTTTCCTACTCTGTGCTTACAACGGTTTTAGTCCTTTTTCTCGATAAGTTTTGTCTACAAACCTTCACAAGGCTTTCCTGCGACGTTATTTGCATTACATTCAATTTTAATTCTTAAATAGCTTAAGGAAGGATTTATATTTATAGTAATTATATAGATAAATAGGAATATTAAAATATCGATGGATAATGAGCATAATATGAATAGAGCAATGCTTATAAGCAAGCATAGCGGAGTGCCGCGAAGTCTAATTATTATAAATATTAATAATTGGATTTCGAGGCGCTCCACCCTTATCTAAATAATAATCTAAGGAGCAATGTATTGGTAATTTTAGGTAAACTACACATTAATATTAAACACCTATTTTATCTTCGGATTACAAATGTTTTAAGTTTTATGGCCATAAATAATATAAAATTTTCACATTACTAAACGAGTATCGTTACTCCTATTTTTTTTTAAATTTCGTATCTACCTACCTAATAGTAAAAAGTTAAAATCTATTTCTAAACTATTACAAAGAAAGTTATAAAACATCAATATTCTTATACCTACGTAAAGTCGACATTAAATATGTAATACCTACTTATTTTGTAAATAATATAATATTTTAAGTATATACAAATCTACTTCATATTTGGCACATGTTCCACATCGTTCTCTGGATGACTCACAGAGAAAGTTACTATCACTATAACTATAGCTACAGTTTTATATCTATTTAAAAGTAATTTATCCTAAATATGTATTTAATAAATAGTTATTATTAACCTATATAATTGCATATCTAATAATAATCAAAAAATAAAGAATGTATAATAATAAAGCCTAAAAGTACGTCTGGGATCAGATTTTCAGTTGTAAAACTGTCAGTTAGAAAAATTTGGCTTCGAAATCATTAGAACCATTTTTAAAAGCATTAATGATGATTTTTACAAATTAACGACTTTAAAAGCTACAAGTTCTAGAAACTAATACCTACTATACGCAAATCTTCAGTTACTATTAAATACATCTAAAAATCACTATTTTTTTAATATTAGTATATTTATACCTTATAATATCTTTATCATCTTCTTGCCCTTGTCTCATGTTACTTGAGGTCGGTGCAACACGTTTTCTTCTTTCATTCCGTCCTGTCAACCGTCATTCTATCACTGACACCCGTTTCTTTCATATCATTCTTCATACAATTCATCCATTTTTTCTTTATATCTCTCTCCATCCATCCATCCACATTTATATTCATTGTTCTTTTAGCCACTTATACTTTACTTTTATTTATTCCTTATGGGTAATTAATTCAACATTATTTGTGTTTAAATTGTAACAAGAAAATAACTTATTTGGATTGTGTTACTTAGTTGCAGCTACGTAATTTTCCGATATACAGAAAGCTGCCAAAATGATGTTCGTAACTTCGTAGCAACAAACAAATCTAACGCATGATTTACGAGTATAAAATATTCCTGGGATGAAAGAAGACAAGTATAAATGTAAAGTATCACCTACAATCTTCTATGATGGATAATGTGATATTTTTTATTTCTACGAAATCTTAAATGATGTTAATATTTTATAACTAATGTTGATAGCCATCTGCAATCTAAAAGCCAATTCCTGAATATATAAGTAAGTAGATAGGTACTTTCAAAATCAATCAATGTCAATTTAGGAATATCAACGTTTGTATTCTAATTTCCCTAACCCTATTTCGAAAAAAATACCTAATAACGTCGGATGTCTAATAAAAATATGATGATGTGATGCTTAATAAAAGGTAAATAATAATATTCTACAAATTGAAACTAAGATATTGGATTAGCAAGTAAGTTTTCAAATATAATTTAAGCGTACCTATGATTGAAATCAGATTCCCACTCGCAATTTTTATAAAAAACATGTCTAGGCACTTCCCGTACATAAATAAAATACGAAGAGTACCCACAGTAGCTTTGAAAGCGATGCCTATTGACTTATTTTGGGGTTTCCAAAAGAAAGGCCGAATAGTATTTAAAAAATACTTATAGTCTATCAGTTCCACTAATGTTTGCTAATCGGCAAATTAAACTGTCCCAAGTCCGACAGCAGAATTGTTAATTGTAATTTCCAAAGCAAACGATGATTACAAAAAAAAATAACTTAATAATTACAGATAACTAAGTAACTTGTCTATTTTATTTGGATAAAGTTGCTTACTTTTTTTTGGAATACTTTCACCTACGAATCAAGTTTGCCTAACATCGTAAGCCCTAAAAGTTTGAAACGATAATACTGACGACTCAAGGAGCTGCCTTAAAACAGCGCCTGCATTCTACGAGAAAATCGCTTCGTGTAATTACAATTTACGAATAATAATACTGTTTATAGGTAAATGTCAAATTATTTACACACCTTATAAACTAACTTGAGATCTATTCATAATGTTTATGACTTATAGTAAGTAATTTATCAAGAGTATTTTTTTATTTTTTAGCTTAAATAATTACTAGTAGATAAAAACGTAGCGCGCAGCCCATACGATACAGTGCTTTTTGGACATGTCTCAAGATTGTCCCAAGCTATGAATGTGTATATGACTATATCGTATGGACTGAATAATTCTAAGGACCCTAATCATTTAGGGTTCTATTTTAATGGTTGAATCTCAAGATGGCGGCTCGGGCGGTGGTAGCGGGCCAGGAATAGGACCTGCAAGCAGTTTCGCAGCGGCAGGGAACCCGGTCAGGTCGAAACCTGGAGGTGGAACGATACCTGCAGCTGTTGCTGTACTTTGAAGGTAGGCAACCAACCTGTAATAAAATAAAAGTATGAGATATTTCATATTCGTCACGATTAGCCCAATAAGTGGTGTGATTAAAGGTTTTTTTGCAGACTCGTTGATGTTGGACTAAGAATAAATAAAATATATGAACTCAGGTTTAAAGTACAGATGAAGGACAAACTATCTTTAGTATCGAAAGAAATATTCATAGCCATGTTTATACGAAAACTAAAACAGTTTAGGAGCCGCTAGTATGATGGCGTTGGCAAACAGTTCAAAAGTGGCACGTGGTACCTTCTCAGCTCCTCTAACGCACTGGCCTGCATCAGGATGTAGTTCTTGGCTAGCAGCAGAGTCGCGATTTTGGACAGCTTGCGGACAGAAGGCGAGTGAGCGTATGGTATCACTCCACGCAACTCGTCCAATGCATCATTCTGGAATAACACCAGCACGAGTTATGCAACGGTTGAGTACAAATTATCCATTTCCTAGAAATGTTGTTGCACATTTACTGCAATTCTATAAATAGACATCTATATTTGTCTAGTAATAGCGCTTCAGATACGCCAGAGTTGTAGCATGCATTGTTAAGGGCAACCCAAAGCACTAGTAGTTACTTTCTGAACTAAGTTTTGGTACCGACAAAGCAGAACTTCTTTGAATATGTTTTATGATATTTATACCCGATTTTCTATATGTTTAACTGTTACCAAATAAATGATGTCTTACAAGATCGTGCATGCGGCGCCGTTCTCTTGCGTTTATGTTCAGTCGTACGTTCTTGCCTTGCCGCATCTTCTGTTTTGATTTCGACTCGTTGATAGGTCTGTAATATATAAATTATTGGTTAATTTTAGACTCTAAGTGAGTCCTAAATATTATTTTATTTACTTCATATTGCAGTCAAAATAATATTTACTTTGAGTTTGAGAGCCAACTGCGGATTACAATTATCAAATTGATGGTTTATGGCATTATACAATTCATTCGTTAACAATGTGACAACTGGGAAGTACATATTTTGGTAAACAATATTATGCAAACGCACTATTACGAGGTCATTCCAAACGCAAAACGTAATAGCAGAAGATTTTTCGTCACGTTTCAGTTATTTTCAGATGGGTATCTACTTACCTATCTAGTAAACAATACAACAGAAGTGTTATAAATAAGAACACTATGCTCATCAATTTCTGATTGACGGAAAGAGCTTCCAAATTATCTTGGGTTTATTTCTGACAGAATCTATTTCAAGAAAGTATTGTAAACCGATGATTCGTATCGCGTTTGAAGCAGTCAAGCTATAATTACTAATAGGCAATAAAATCGGGAAGTACAGTTGCGTACAGCGCTGCGTCCCCTTGGTTAGAATTCGATAAGGGTTGGCGGTGAGGCAGAGCGGAACAAGTGGCAAATACTCTTTGAGCGCGATGAATGGGCTTGTATGTCGGACGCTAACGACGCTTACCAGGGGAGAGAGGGGCGACACGGGAACCTCGGGAGCTTTGTCCACGGAATATTAATGCGAAATGCGTACTTGATACTCTGCGGTACTTAGAATGCTTAGACGCGCCAATAATAAACATAGCTATACTTTGATTAAAATATTATACGCCGGCCAGCTCTAAGAGAATTTGTAGACGTTGATTGGCTATTTTAGTATAGATATCATATAAATTACACGTAGTTATGGGATCTGGATAGCATTTAGACCCATTTCCTCTGATATATCACCATATATTAACATCGAATGGTCTTAGAACCAGTATTAGCTAATTATACTTATTCTATTTCAGGTTTATGATACATAAAGTTTGTATCACATAAGTAAGTTTACGCCTATGAATGCATTAATTTGCAATATCTACAGTGTCAAACAATCGGTACATGCCGATGAAATGTGTACCTTAATGGTATCTGTTCCTTTGTGATAGAATTTATGAGGTAATCGCCCGTGTATTTTGGATTTGTTTAAACTATGCTAAATATAATAGCTTTGAAATGTTCTCAAATACTGAAACAGAATTTAATGTGATCAGTAACACTTGTTGGCTATGGATCTTGTATGCGTAAGTGCAGATTCTTATATCATGACGTAAAATTTTTATTATTATGTCAGTCTTATTAAAAAATTCTCTCTGTGTGTCTGTCGGTTAGTGCACTTATGCTTTGAGATCAATTTTTCCGTGAAACATGTTTTTTTTTAACATTTAAAATCTGTGCAAGCTTAAAAAAGATCATTTTTGTTACGTGACATAATTAGAAGAAGCGGTCACGATAATAGTAAATCAACTTTCATGCGCGCAAAGCCAATAATGATAAACATATTTTTTTATTTTATCTACCGTTGTACCTAATGATTTTAGTACCTAATGTTTTATTTATACTAATGAATAAACGGATAATATAATAATAATATCAGTCCATTATTGTCCCACTGCTGAGCAAAAACCTTTTCTCTAATAGATAGAGCACGAGCATTGATTACCACGGCGCTCGCTCGTTCATAACGGATAAACGTTTTCAAACTTCTATTCATTACAGGTTTTCTCACAATGATTTCCTACACAAATGTCAGTGATAAACTTAGCAAGTACATAGGTATTACGAATTGTAGTTCACATTGGTGTTTGACCAGTGTGGTTACAATCTCATGCATGTGGGGTGGGCGCTTTAGCTACAGGGCCATCACGGCTACTTGGCATAGCTACTTATCAATAAAGCCGCGTCTAAATCTACCCTTTATATTGTTATGCTATACCGCGGTCAAAGGGAGCAAAATACTTGTCGCAGTTGAGGGAGATTGAACAATAGATCAGTATTGTGCACTACGGCACACTATTGTGCACAGATGTTGCCCTAGAAGTGCCGGTGTTACCCTGATTATTATTGTGAACATGTGTGCTTTTGTGACACATAATACTTACTATATGAATTACTTACAGATTATTTTTGCATTTATGCCATATGTGCCTTTATCCTTGCTAATATTACTCGCATAAATGCGAAAGTAGATGTGTCTGTCTTTTAGGCTTTTACGATTAAACCATTGAACCGATTTTGATATACGGGGTAAGTTTGAATCCGAAGGAAGGATACGGGCTTTTTATTCTGCGATTTCGTCTGCGTCCGCGATAACCGACATTTATGCGGACGAGCTCGCGGGCAAAAGTTAGTATTAAAATATATTTAAATCAAAAACAAAATTTTACAATTTTAACATGTAAACAAGAAATATTATTGATTAGCAACCGGACACAACCTTAAAATGTAATGAGTGCTTATTGCATGTCATGTTTATTGCCTAAGAGTGCACCATAAAATCGATTTTCTACTGGTTTAAACATATTTTTCCTTTAGAGCTACACAACTCCTTTATAAATAAATCTATTACTAAGATATATCAATTTAACCAACCGGTGAAAATGTTCTATTTAATTATAGGTTAAAATTTTCTCATTATGTCAATAAGAAAATCTTAACCAGTGTGTTTTACATTACAGTTGTTTAAAGGTAATTTCATTTTATTGTGTGGTTTGATTTAGTTTTAAAGTCAAATTTATACAATTGTATGATTTTTTTTGTTAGGTGTCTACCACTCAACGCGCATGCGTGAAAAAACATCTGCTTTTGCTTACAAACAGAAATTCAGCCCCATAAAAAAGCCGAAATGCAGTAGAAACCCTGTTATTAGTATGAATTTAATTCAAAGAAGTGAATTACATTGACAAAGTGCAACAAACTGTGGTCATCATATTAAAATTTGGGCGAAAAAACTGACCTTTGTCCATAGCTAGTTCCTGGTTCTGGCTGGTTTTCGTCTGCCGGGTAACAGTGTTGCGGAGGTGGCGGAGGCTGGCCACCTTGCATGTAGAAGCCGCCCAACCCCACGGCCCCCAGCGGTGTCCTGCGGCCAGGCACCGACTGTGGTGGAGAGTGCGACTCGCCCAGAGGTACGCCATCCCAAGACCTCCGCCCCTCCATCATTAAAAAAATAAAATTAACACATAACACTAATTAAAAACACTGTTTTTAAATATATTTATCGGGACGGTGTCAGGGACGTTTGAAGTTGGAGCCGCTTTGACAGACAATGTGTCGTGTAGTGGCGGAGTGGAGAGTGGTCCACAGATCGATCGCGGTACGCAGCTGGGGTGCGCACCCCTCTCATCTCGCCGGAGCGAGCATTGTTCTGAGATGCGATTGTGATTTATTTGGGCGGCGCGTGTGCGACCGGCCGGCGACGTAAAATTCGATTATTAATGCATGTCAGCTGATAATTAGGTTGAAACTATTATTGAAACTATGATGCACTGAAGTTCAGTGCCAAGTTGTACAGTTAAAATACATTTATTTCTGTTTGCAACAAAAATGCGGCTAAATTTAAAAATGAGCTCTTTATTTATATTCTCTCTCTGAAAATATTGTTTGATTTATACAATTCGATAGCCTATTCGTCTAGCGATTCGAGAAGTCAATATACAAAATAACTTATCGATGAAGAGAATTCAATTTTTAGAACAAACACATAAACGATCGAAAAAGCAATGGCTCAATCTATTTAAAATAAAAAGAAATAGGTAGGCAAGTTTTCTAGTATCCATAAATGTTTATATAGCCCGGAAAAAGTGCTCACCACTCATGCATAAATTATATTCAGGTAGTGCACCAAATCGAACGGTAGCCTTAAACGGAACAGGGTTCATTGACTGCTGATCGTTAATCCCGGTCCGACTGTATTCTTAAGACGCATCCACAAAACTGATGTAGTTTTGTTGCTCATTGCCGTTGGCACTTAAAATAATGTTAGTGTTTTAAAATAGTGTAAGATTTGATATTACGGCATGACAGTAATGGATGTCAGCATAATTTTTATTTGTTCTTCAACTAGAAACTCGACATTTTTTAAAATAATTTGCCGACGTTTTAATTACATAACTAAGTATTACACTACTCAGTACGCAAATTATAATTTGTCAGCGTAAATAGGATACTCAGTCTATGTAGTTAAAGAGTTTTGAATTGTTTTTTTAAAGAAGATTATTTTCTTGGTGATATTGTTAGTGGAGTTAGTGTCGACTGTAATTATTACACCACAATTCTCAATATCTTTATTACTTTCCATATGTATTCGTAGGTGTTAACTTTATAATTGAGATCATTGTGGATCCTAAGGGGCACAGCAATAGGGTAGGAGAGAGGATTCATTGTACAAATCAAATGGTAAGGACACCAATGATAGCATCTAATTAATTTTACCTTTCTATCTTCTTCTTCTTCTAAAAAATTAATCGCTAAATGAGTTGCTAAGCGTAAAACTCAAGAACGCCTACACCGATTTGGCGAATTCTTTTTTGCTGTATTCGTAATTCCCTGGACAAGGTTCTTATGGGAGAACATTTTTGGAAAATCCATTATTTGCATCCGTGCGGATTGGTTTGTTAGAAAAGATATAAAATTTGTAAGATCTTTGGGGAACTAATCTTTTACTGATAGAAAGCGATGCTATTGCTGAGTGTAGTTGGTTCTATGGAAGGTATTCCATAGAACCAACTTCCACGCGGAAAAAGTAACGGGCAGAAAGTAGTAATAGAATTTTTATTCTAATACTAGTTTCTGCCCAGAGTAAGCGGAATAGGGATTAAACTATTTGTGAGTATGTTGTTTTCTACGTATTCACAACTAGTTTGATTCCTATTCCGCTTGATCTATTGTTTATTTTCATTGTCCTCTATATCCACGCCTTAATTCTTCTCTGCAAAGATAATTTATATAGCGTATCGGCAACTGGGTTAACTAAATACGACCAAACGAGAGATAAAAACATTCGCATCCATCATTTTGTAGTGGAACTATAATCCATTAAGAATATATCCATAGATTATTATATTATATATTGTGTGAGGTAACGGTATTTCCCGGTCTTGTCTATGCAGGAAGTATAAATTAAAATGTTTCGTAGATAATTTTCTTTGAATTATGACGATGTATACCTATTATGTTTGTGTTAGAACTAAATACATAAGTGTTTGTTATTACAACAAGTGGTTATTAGGCCAGAATGTCTCATTATTCATACATATATTACAGTCATAAAACTGGTTCTAAGTATGTTAAATGATCTCTCTTTTATTTTCAAACAGAGACATGTTGTTATACTTACCTACATTTGTATTTACAAGTAATTCCTCTTTATTTTATTAACACCTAATGGTTTATTTTGTGTATCAGTCAATGGTCTAATTAATTAACTAGGTTTGATATGTGTAACTGTTATTTAGAATAGTAATTATAGATCATTCTAAGTAGCACTACGACCTTGATGGTGTTTTGATTTATATATTCGGAATTTTTAGAAAATGCTCTGTGAGTTTACGTGATATTTCATTTTTCTACCCACGCACTACTGCATATTGTCTCATGTGATATTGTGGGACACGTGTATTTTCTGGGATTTGTTGTGTTTGTGTTTTTTTATTGTGTGAAATTCATGAATATTTTGTAGGTACTGCAACTACACTTCGTAATGACGTGTATTTACGATTGTCCACAGCATTCATTAGAAATATTATGTCGATGAATTTCATCATACAAGGATCCGTATGACGAAAGTATTATGAGAAGATAAAAATAAAACATGAAATAATTATTATAAACGTTTAATATTATTAAAGCTAATCAATTAAAATTATTTACAACTTATTCCAATCAGTTCCGACATTTGAGTCCCCTTAACAATGTACAATACATATTTACATTCTTCAATTCTGTTCTCTTCAATATATTATATGGAATAGACAATATTCAACAATAAGACTGCGAACGGACTAGGCATTCAGAATGAAGATATGGTAACCAATAAGGACAATGTCGCGTAGCGAAGGCTCGCGGATTGGTGTAATTCCCGTAGCGGCCGTAGCACCGTAGCAGGCTACGCGTAGCACTGCCTAGTGCGCTCGCTGTCTTAGTATATAAATATATAATAATATTTCGCAAATCATGGTAAGGCATTCCAGTTACAACTTTCCCGCCGCACGTGCATTTTAAATAATAATCTTTATAACAATATGATACAATTTCTAATTTACACATTTATATCATAATTTACGATATAAGTGTTGATAAGGTTTAATTTTTCTAGTTACATTAATTTGAGTGCGGCGGCATTCTCATAATTTACAACAATATCACACCAGCCAAAACTTTGCTTCATATTATTTACAAGTTTAATCATACTATCCATAGTTTATTACTACATCCCATTTGACAGAATACACGTAGATACTTGTCTTGTAAAGTACATTTACATTGTTTATTCAGACCGTCTCTTATATCACCCCTCCCAAACATTCAAAATGTCTTTTCACAGCCCTTATTCTATGACTAGAAGATGACTAAAGATTAAGTACAAATAATAGTTGTATAGCAATACCGTGTACATAACAATGCTAAACATTCAAAAGTTTTGGTAAAATCTGTAGTAACAATAGAAATTTATAAACACTGCAGATACACTCTATTACAACAATTATTATCAAAATTCAAAAGATGATAATATTATATATCCTCATTTCACCACACTCCTTAGGCCTTAAGTGAAACTATTCAATAATAATATATTTTCAAATAAAATATAATTTCGATTTCAAACTATTCTGTCATTCTTTTCTGAACGTTTTGGACGTGGTGAAATAGGAGTTATAAAAAGTGTAAGTTCTAGTTAACCTACACATCAAGACTTATTTTAATAATACTGTGAAAAAGTAGAAAATTTTAGGCCGTACCAAATTGATATACTATACCGACAATACGCATAGGAAGGTACACATAGTATACATATTATAGCGACAGTCAGGCACAATATAATGAAGATTTGAATTATTCTGCAAAGTAGGTACTTGTACGCATAACACGTTATTATTATATTATTTGACTTCAATTTTTTTTTATAGTTATTACGTAAACATCAACATACAACAGACAAAGTTGAAAATACGGATTTCTTCATATTACTATTTAGAATGCAAATGAGTATTCTATTACTGAGTTAATCAAAGTTCTTATATCTTTGTTTCATGTACATAAGTAAGTAATTTTTTCACCAATCAGTTAATATTAGCAGATCTTTGGCACATCGACACCGAGTAGATACACGTCATTGTACTTACTAATATTCTAGCAGTTATTGTCAAAATTACTTAAACATCGAAATTCATAAAACTGATTCACTTGATGTTTTGACACAATGCTGTTCAAGCATACATTTTAATACAAGCTCACATAGTGCACTCGTTGCACGACATTATATTATTGACTAGTGTGTCTGGTCTTTGGTGAGATAAGTCCACGAGCTCCACACAAGATCAGCACGAATAGGTCGCAGCACCACGTCAGTCACTGTAGTTCATATGATGGTGGCGGACAGAGGCGTGGGCGGTGCGAAGCGAGCGGGCACGGGCAGGCAGGCGAGCCAGACTGCACCGGCGCCGGCGAGGCATCAGCGCGCGCGGTGCGCGGGCGCGGCCGCCGGTCAGGGAGCGGCTGCGGCCAGCGGCGGCCGCGCCGGGGCGGGCACGCGCGGGCACGCTACCATCGACCCGCTACGGTTAGTTTGGCTATTGCCTCCACCTCCTACAACAATAAAAAGTAAGAAATTAGTAATGTTCTCCACATCATAGAATAAGTTACTAATATTGACATCAGATTAGTATAAATCTATTACCTACTAGTCGAACTAAAACTCCAACTAGAAACTAACTAGAAAGTTTGACTTCAGTAGCAAATAGTAAAGGGCGTTAATTGACGCATCTAAGCGTATTTATGGAATTATACGAACGATTATTGATCAAACAGGAAATGATGTTTACCTATCAGGGAGCCGAGCATTTTCGTGACGGAGAACTTGCGCGTGCGCTGCGGTGTGCGCACTTCAGCCAGTAAGCGATCCACACACCGGTACAGGTCGCCAGAGTTGTCGGCGACACTCGCCTCGCTAAAAGAGGCGCCGTGGGCAGCACTAATCGCCTGACCTTCCTTGGTAGTAACCTGTAGACAAAGAAACGAAACGGTTAAAAAAACATATAGGATTCATCAGTCCTAACTGCCAGTGGAGATGTCTCAATAGATTTTTTAAGTCATAGTGACTAAAGAGATTCGAGGGTTTTCATACTTAGATTTCACTAAAGAGCTATTCCTAAATATCTAGGTGAGATTGCGTCATTCAAAGTTATTTTTAAATGATCGATGTTAAGGCCCATGACGACAAAATCGGAACATCGGATAATGTCAGGGATGTTGTTACTTAATAATTAATTCAAAGTAAACTTTACAAAGCTGTTTAGATTGCGTAAATTCTATACACAAAATGAAACAAGGTCAGGTTCTGTATTTAATTTGAGTACTTTTATTTAAATATCTATCGGCTTTCGGAGAACACACGATATCTCGTTTACTTTTCCTTTTAGTCTATCACTAGGGAACTGTAAGCTATACCTACGAACTTTTTCTTTATTTTATTTTATTTTATGGCCGAAAACATTTCCTCAGAAATAAACGAAAGCCTTACATAAACCGCTGCTTAGTTGCCAATCTCCATTTGGTAAAATATGTACCTACATATTGGCTTTCATCGTGTCTCAAAGGGCCGATAGAACTATGAGCAGTTTCTCAGATATAAGTTTCTGCAGTACCTTCGGTTTCCACGCAAGTGTTTGCCTATTATAGGCATGACAAAAGCCGTCTGTTACGAACACTGTGTACGTATATTCTCTATTGAATGCGAGCTCAAAAGGCTCAATAGTGAAAGAGGAGACTGTCTCGCGTCATTGTTCTACTGATGACAAAGTCGAAACTTCATAATACGGGCTGTCGTAGTGATACTGAGAAGTTCTGATGATAATGTCAAAGTGCCAGATTTTCCACGTGTATCTCGCAATATAGTTTGTAAACATTATGAAAGTTATGTTTGCGTCTCAAGCCTGAAACTGTACTAAGTATATCTTTGTCATAGTTGTGATCCAAAACTAGATTTTCTAAACGAAGATAAAGGAAACGTGTCAATCATCCAGACTATTATGAGTGTACGCGGTGTTATGTAATCGTGACACGGATCCTACTATATCAGCTGCCGGGTTTGAAAGGTGAAGGACGATCTCGACAAATAATCTAGAAATAACTGAAGATATTGCGTAGAAAGGAGTAAGAGATCTTATTCACGGTAGCATTTGGATTAGTGTTGTTTGAACTTTTCTATTATTCCGTATATATAGACGACAATCGGAGAGATTTACGACAGTTCGGTTTTAAATAAATAATCAAATATCAAGGAGAATTTTTCAGTGCATGTGTACTCGAATCGTATTTTTTTCAATTTGTTAGCAATGTGCTCTTGTTTTAGTAACTTTAGATCACACTTTTAGAGGAATATTTATGATTTTTTATATTAATAAAATAAATATTAACCACTTATTTATAGCGTTATTATTTTTTATAGTTTTGTCGCCGACGATTTACGTATAACGTATCTAATAGCTAGACGGACGTTACAGAAAAAAGTTTGTAGTTTTCACCATCTATTTAAAATGTGTCCCAACACATTTATCGTCTGAAATATGTGATAGTTTATGCACGAGTAAATTCTTACGTGTCGAAGTAAACGTAATCGTGTGGAAATTATGAGAATGTTTGTGCTGTAATATACTTGCTTGAAAGCTTGTGGAAATGTTATCGAATTGGGTTGTAATTTATTAGGTACTGACCTGTCTCAAGTGGTCTAGGTCTGTTTTGTTGCCGAGCAGTGCCAGCGGCATGGGCGCCGCGGCGCCGGCCGGCCCGTGTGCCGGGCTGCCGCCCGTCGGCGCGCGCTTCAGGGCACTCAACACTTCGGTAGCATACTCGAAGCTGCTGCGGTCTGTCACGGCGTACACCAGCAGGCAGGCGTCGGCCCACTGAATCTAAAACAAGGAATAATAACAACATTAAAAAGTGCTAAGAAGCTGTTTAAAATAGTTTGACATGATAATAGCAAATGTTTGGTAACGGAAGTAGGCATGTGGTGAAAGCGCTGTCTGAAAGCATCTATGTATGTCACATAGCTATAACGTTATATTTGTGAATATTCGAAAGAGGTGTAATAAATCGATATAATTTAAAGCCAATCGTTACGGAAAGATCTTTATGGGTCACATCTGCGACCGTCATTAACGTTTGATAGCTAATTAAATCTCGAATGACCGCATTCGTGAGTAAAAGTTGTCATTTTTGGCCCATTTTAAATTAATAAACGACAGCCTTTTAAGTTTTAACAAATAGTTTCAGTCTTATACCGTGACACTACGTCACGAGAAGATTAAAAATGGTGGACATAAGATCAATTTTGGTGTAAAGACAAAATATAGAAGAAAAAAGCTGTTTATTTGCGACGTTTTTAAGTCTTCACCAAACAAATGAATAGCTTTGCACAAAAGAGACTAGACGAAGAAGAATGTGTCTAATTAATGCGTCTTCGGAGCCAACATTCCGGCTTAAAATTAGCCTTGCAGCGATTCACGGGCGCTCCCACGCGTCAGCACCACGCCGGGACATGCGGCCCACGTCGCGTCGGCTATGGACACTCATTGTTGTCGACATACGAGCAGAAAATTGTTTATGTCGGATGAAACAATGTACCTAATCGTTTTACAGAAACTAGGTTTCAGGTACAGAAGATAAAAATATAATTAAATCAAATGATTTATAATAATACCAGAGAAATCTACGTTGCTAAAAAGTTAATTCACCACAACAATCATTGACATTTTCCAAAATGAATAACTCAATTATATTTACAATTTAATTATTCAACAAGAGAGAGAGATTTTATTTTATTTTACGAATATATTTGTTTGGTCAGAATAATAAACGTAAAAGAAAAAAAGATTTTTTAATTGAAATGTATGC
The DNA here is from genome assembly GCA_949774945.1 of Hoplodrina ambigua. Lineage (NCBI taxonomy): Eukaryota > Metazoa > Arthropoda > Insecta > Lepidoptera > Noctuidae > Hoplodrina > Hoplodrina ambigua. Next base: position 4,514,526 of record OX458969.1, on the reverse strand, counting down.
CTAAGGCTTCCGACAAGGTCAAAGTTTTATTACATTTTCAACTTTTTAAAAGAATCAGAATAATGTTAATGTTTAATTTGTGATTTTGTAACTTGCCAATTATATGATTTGTAATATTATTATTAATTTCTATTTCTATTTCTATTCCTATGCAAAATACAGTATCTAAATAGGAATACAATCATTACTTTTGACCGACTCTATGATGATGCTCAAGCCAGTCCGTTCCACATGGTTGTCCAAATCTTATCCATTCAGTTCTACCCACATCAAAACTACTTTTACGATTTGCGAGATACGTTGCTTATTTTCACAAAGCTGGGTCTTTTCAACAAAATCTAAAAATAACTATTTTAAGGATGTCTAGAACAATATTTATGTAAACTTCAGAAGCAGTTCCAGATTAGTTCGGTCGTCGTTCGAGTTCTAAAAATGTTAACTGACAATCACTTCTTTAGCCGGCTAGTGAGTATATTGGTCGAACTGCTATTAATAATGTGTAATATGTAAACATGATGAGTCATGATGTTCTTGCAGGTCACCGGAGTAACTCTTTGAGCGGTTCCATGCCACTAGTAGTGTTATTTGAAACATTAACCTAGATGTCCGAACATAAAGCGGCTCCAGTCTACCGGTAATGCGCGTTTTGTTTGCGGAAGGGCATCTACCGCTGGGCTCGATTTGATGTATTGTGAAGTTAACGCGACGGGTGGCGGTGTCTCATTTTCAGGTTGTTAAGGTTTCAAATTACCGTGAAGTGATTTTCTTTTTGCGGTTGTTTAGTATTTAAATAGTGTGGAAGCTTTCTTCATCTTTCTTCTTGAATCATGTTTTGAAATGAAATTGATTAAATTGCAAATAACTCTTACATTCTTTAAATTTTGTTTAAAATCTTGACTGCTTGTAATAAAATAATACAACTGAGTTAAAAGCATGCAAGAATTCTGTTAAAATAGCTACAAAAATGTAACCTTCTTACGAAATACACGACATCCTTAATCTCCCTGATTTGTGTACTTATTATTGTTTAGAAACTAAAGGCCGGCCAGATGTTTACGTTATAAGTACCTACTTTAATTCTGTGAAGGTGAAGATTATTAGCCAATGGGCACTGGGCAAGGTCCCGGGGTATTAACCTATTCATATACCAGCCGGATACTGGATAAGCCTAATTGCACGTGTTATTTTAAAGCCTTTGAAACTGAATAACTGGTACTTTGGTCAAAGCGAAGGTTATAGTTTACGATGGTTCATGTTATGATCAGAATCATAAAATTATATTTACTTTTGTGGCAGAGAGTTGATTACTTTGTTGATAAATATTCTTTATAAAATAATAAACACATGATTTTAAAATAGGTATTTGATGATTGTCGTAAGTATTCTATGAGTACATCAATGTTAACCCTGAAGATTTATTGAGAGTCAGTCTTTGAAATATTTATTTACCTGTTCCGCTGGAAATTTATCTGAATTGGAACCGGATACATCTATAACTTCCAGTTCCACCGGAGTACCGTTGATGGGTACCGTTTGTCTGTACAGGAGATCTGAAACCAAAGCTTAATATAAGCATCTTGAAGAATAAAATTTACGCAGTGTTATCTTGTTATTAATGAGGAATGGAACCAACCTGTGTTTGAATGATATTCGCCGATGTATCGTCTGGTTAGGTAGCGGACGATGAGAGCTGTAACAAAGAAACGAAATTGTGAAAATTACCCTATACAACATGAAGATCTATGTAATAAAAATCCCCCTCGGTAAATATATAATTATGTTCTTCCTACCTGACGCTAAGGATTGACGGCACACCTCAAGGTCATTTCACCTAAATTCACAGATGGAGATTTTTACGGAATAGTACTGCAGTATAAATTTGTTTGACTGAAAGAGATTTTACAACTGTTTGAAGTATACCATTAGCTATTATGAAAATGTTTGTAAATCAGAAATTCAGTCGCAGTTTCTTGCTACTGTGGTTGTGAGAAGCACTAAACGTATGTTAGTACCACATTGATGTATTGTACTTGTATAACATGTTAGTGTTGCATCACCAAGGAGAATAGGTCAGTGGGCTGTTGCCCAGCTCGGTTCGTACTTATGTAATGTTTTCTAGGTCGGAGACCCGAACATATTCGGTCAAGGTACATAAATGAAATTGACATTTTGTTTATTGTTTCTTTAATGTTAGTAGATATTCCTCTTTGGTCGTATTCAAGGTATCAAAAACTTAGTAGATTAACGTTGAAACGGTGTTAAATAAATATTTTGTGTTTAACTAAAAGTGACTGTTGATTTTTTTACGTCAATCATATAAATTGTTAACTTTTCATTTGTGTCGTTTTCTCTACTCAAGAAAATTCTGCAAGAATATCAAGTTACGTACACATTTATTTTTAATTGAAAATATAAAAGTAAAGAATTGAGTTTCATCCAAATAAGCGAAAAAATATCGAAATTATGATCTCGGAATACAAAATCCATCAAATGATGACAGGCACTCTCAAATATCTAGGTCGCTAGAATTAAATCAGATGATATGGGATTTTCCGAAACACGTTTTTTTGACAAAATATTTTCCTGCCCCAAAAAAATATTTTTTATGTTCTCTATTAAAGTGTTACATAGTAGGTGTGTATTGTTGCTTTGCTTACCGGACTTGCCAACTCTAGAGCTGCCAATGACGGCAATGCGTACGCGCGGCATACTGGCACGCTCGTCCTTCATGCTTGGAGATTTGCGTTTTATCTGAAACAATACAAACATTAGTTATCAAACAGTTTGCAACAAACAAGTTTCAGTATAAGAGGTACACGAGTCCAGGCAACAATTTACAAACAAAATAAAAACAAGAAAGTTAATACCTTCTCCTCGTTAGAAGATGAACTCTGTTATTACGTTTTCCCTCGAGATAACCTTTATCCTGCGAAATTGGTGTTAATGATCATTTGAGTCGCTTCCAGCGCTACTTTACGGTGAGATAAGCTCACGCGGCGGTTAGTTGGCGAGCTTCAGTTTCATTCATTACTGACGCCTCGCTCCTCGCTCTATGACGTCCGCCAGCTAATGACCGACAAAGCGCGTCAGAAGCGAACACTTGTTTAAGATTAGATTAGATTTCAAGCAAGATTTACTAAAGTATTCCTTTGAGTCATATTTGCCGTCAATCATACAAATGTCACTGACAGGTGAAAAATTACAGGAAACATGGTTTCGAACAGCTTTGTTACACAACCCTGAATTTTAATATCTGTCAAATATTTCAGTTGACCGATTAAACAAAAGAAAGATCCGTAAATATAAGGCAAAATACAAACTGCGTATTGTAATAGTCCTCCGTTTTATTTGCTGACCTTGGAAAGACGAAAACAACCTTTTGATTAGGTAGCAGTGCGACTCAAATACAACCCTTTTATTTATTCGAACCCAGGAAGGACAAAACACAACTGCGTACAAAACCGCCATTAGTGCGACACGTAGATATGTTTTGAAATATTTATAGATTGGATACGAAGCTATGCGTCAGCGACTGCCCACCGGCTGGTTGAATAACCCTAGAATACACCGTGATGTCCATTCAAACGCACCGTTCTGTGTTGACAACAATACGGAATTGAAAACAAAAACATACCTACGCCTATTAGTGACATAAATCTTTTAATATGCGTTCTTTGTTGATTGTTATTTTTAGAACGAGTTATTAGGCATGGATTTCTTTAAAAATATTCTTATTTACATTTGGCAAGAAACAGCATTATTTAAAAGAGTTTATTTTGAGTTTGATTTCTTTTACATTTTTTTAAGTTTAGTATCATTTTTACTCCCGCGTTTTGATGTAACACATGTGTTTGAGTATGTTGCGAGCAGGCGTATGAGTAGGTAATGAGCAGGTGTTATTAACGTCAGAGGTGTCTATGTATCGTAAACAAGTAGTGACGTAGCATGGATCATTGAAAAAGTATACAATCAACAAACACTTGATGTAATGTTTATGACGCCTGACGCCTCACCGGCCGCCCGCGGCCGCGTGGTTATAAAACATAATGTCGTTTTCCTCGAGCTTATGTAACTTTATTTTATTACATAAAAACCAAGTTGTTGAACTTGTTTTATTTCAATATAAAAATAATTTAACATCCGGTATAATAATAATTCTTGAAATCACTTTTTTTACGATACTTGTGATTTAGAAATGATTCACTTTTATATTACTTACAGCTGCTGCATAGAAATAATGTATTTCTGTATCTAATCGATTTTTATTGTGATTACTTACTGAAATCACCATTGAGCACTAATTATGTGATGCATTTATATATTTAGGTACTGTATTGTTTTTATAACTTAAAATATACAAATTATAATATCAAGAGAAAATGCATTCCCACGTGAAAAAAACATACACCCACGCGGTTGAAAAACGTAGCATTCTACATTTTTGATACCCCACCCAGATAAATGTATCAGTCAGTGGCGACAACGACGCCATTTTTTATTTATACTTGGCGCCAAATAATATCGTTCAGTCGCGCCGTGGTGCCAAAAGAAATATCAAGTTTTAAATTAACTTTCCGCGTTACATAAATAATTTCAGTAGGTATTATATAAAAAAATAATTGGGATGTGTGACGTTGTAGGAATTTTCTATATGGAAACTCAATAAAAATATAAATCTTGTTTCATAAAGTATAAAATTAAATATTCGTTTGCATGTAGTGCTCGATGCGTACTACTTAGTATCCACAAGAAAATACATTACAGATGTATAAATAAGAGAATTGTTAATAAAACATGAATGGACAGTGAAATGTGCCATCGGTTCTATAAAGTGGAATACATGTCCAGTTTATTGGCAATAACGGGTTTAGTTTAAGGTGCGATAAAATGTGAGTGTTTGTGTGGCTTTAGTTGCTAGTCGCGTGAATTTGTTGTCACGTTGATACGGTTTTGTTACAAAAACAATGTATTTTTACGCAAAAAGTTATGGGTTTTTATCAAAAATCGTTTTACGTAGTCGAGTGTTTGGTGTCGATGTTTACTATGGAACAATGTGGAAAATTAATATCAGCTGCGTGACTTTGGATTCGCTCACTGTGATGGTCTCGAATATTGATTAACAATGTAATAATTTACATAATACGCTTTTGTTACGTGGTAATTTTTAAAGCTCTTTTCTGATTTGCTGAGAACCGGTCAAACAAAAAGTTGGTAATCTGTGGGAAAACGACATTGAGCCTACAATATAGTGCATATTGCTGGAAATGCAAATCTCATACAGTCATTTTCTGCGGTTTCAATGGATTTGGGTTATTTATAAACGGGGAAAACTTTTTGTATTCACTAAGGACTATATCCTATTAATACACGAATTTCACTCTGTGAAAGCGTAGTCAATCAATTTTGAAAATGGCTCCAGTGGGTGCTCTGCCCACGTGGTGAGCCTTTACCCTGAAGGCTTACAGCGGAACGTGTGGGCTGTAACGCTAACACTGAAACATCACGTTCCTGAGCTATTGCAAAACTAAATAGTTTTGTTTATTAAAGGTTTAACCTAATGTAGTGGTTTTAAATCCGTCTGAGCTAAGATAATTTAAGCAAGATAAGGTAAACTATTTCAATTTCACAGCTACTTTTTATGTGCTTTTTATATGTTATAGGTTTAGTAAGATCCGACTATATGTATAAATTAAGCAAAGTCATAAATCATAAAAATCCTTGCAACTTGATCAAGCACTACACCGACGTAACATAACACGTTTACACGAGTCCTTGATGTGGAGTATGGCCTTGTGGCCTTCACCGCCAAATGGTGCATGTACCGCTATCAATACCTACAGCCAAGGTCACACAACCCGCGGGACCTGCCCCAAGGACATGACCTTGGGAACAAATCGCCATATCACGAGGATTACGGCTATTAATTTCCTCGTAAGAAGATTGTCTGTCAAGGACTCTTTCAGTTGTTGACACTGGTGTCGACTATGATGAATTGCTTCTCGGTGAAGCACAAATTGACAAGTCATTGTGACTTACACGAAGGCCGAGTCCTTGACTGCCAAACTTGCGTTAGATAACCACAAAAGGACGAAGTTTGACACGTGATAGCTGTAATGTTGCGTGCTTAGGCACGTTACGTGTTATCGTAGTCGGTTGGTTTAGTTTATTATTCCTCGGTAGAAGTAACAAAAGTTATGTGTTCACATTCTGGTTCAGTCATGTGTTTATTACAAACAGACCTAATTTTTTGTACATAAAAGTAAAGAAGTGTTGTTTCTGCCACAAAACTGAACAATTTAATTTAACAATTTGATTGGCCACTTCGTGGTATATCAGGCCACAACAACAAACAACTCGCTAATAAACCTAGTGAACGGGTTTCATCTCCAGCTCAAATACCAGTTCATGACTCAAATTATTTATTCATTGTTCTCGTTCTTGGCAAGTACCGAGTACTGAGTAGGTACCTAGGTACTTTAGGGAATGTTAATTAGATATTCAGAATGATGTGAGATGAAAGTGCTCCATTTATACACGCAGCTATATAGGTGAAAACTTTAGCCAAACTTTGTAATGTAGAGCAGATTTGTAAAATCTCTTTGAGTCATAACGAGTAGATTCTGGGCTAGACCGACGGGTACTACTGGGTTATCTAGCCTGCCATCAAATGAGATAATGTCAAAACCAAGTTCCATCTTTCATAAAAATATTTTCTCTTTGCTCAAATTTTCATGACCGAGTTCTTGAAATAGGAGAGGAATATTTTCAGTGAGATAACATTATTTCCGTAAGAAATGAGTACCACTCCACGTTTCTGTAATAATTTTGTAATGTTTTTACATTTACAATGTTTGCTACGAATATTGCGTATATAAATAAAACAATAAGTACAATCGCTGTGTTTATGTTTTTGACATTGAAACGCATATTATGCTAATTGTTTTATCTCCACACGTACGAGAAATAAGCGGGAATTATAATTATGAATACAAAACGGGAGGATACTCTATAAAACTTTGTGTACAACATTAAAAGAAAACAAATAAAAGTAAATTACGTTTAAATGCATTCTACATTATTTTCTCATAATTGCTACGCCGTAGCACATTTCGTAGCGCTACGTTTTTGCTAAAAATGGGTACCTTAAATGACTGAAGCAAAGTTGTCAAAAAAAAAAGTCAAAAGTCAAAACATTTATTTCAATTAGACCATTTACAGGCACTTTTGAATTGTCAAGGAGTCGGTCAGTTAGTCCGAAAAATGAAGCTAGTTGCTCGTTCCAAAACGGAGGTAGGCCTCTATGGAGAAGAACGAGCAAGAAACTCCACGGCACTCTTTTTAAATTAGGTTTTTACAAAATGCTGGTTACAATATTCTTGTTGAGTCTATATGTGAAAACAATGAAGATAAATATAAAACAGTTGTAAAAAATACTAAAAATAAAGATGTAAACCATAGCAGTTAAGAGATGACCAATCCCAACTGACAGCACTCGTTCACGAGCATGACGCATGGATCAGCACCACCTAGCTCAACCATCATGAAGGGAGCCAAGTGATCCAACACACGCGCCACCATTTACAGCAATTATTTGGTCTCCCTCAGGTATTCGACAGTGACCGATCGTATTCAGTGTTTATGTCTGCAATTGTCTGTTGGTCTCATAATGAGGCCATTGACTTCTATATCGTTGCTCTGAGGGTTCGACATTCTTGGATTATTTCAGCCATATAGGTTTGATTGCTCTCTAAAACGAGCAGCCATTAATGTTTAAGGATTTATTAAGTAATTTGGCTATATGCGTACATTTATGATCGTTTTATGCTTTTAAGGGATTTCGTTAAAACTAAAGCAATATTTTCGTAAGTTAAAATGTCAAGCTAGATATTCAATGATTGCTAGATAAAGCTGTTAAAACTAAAGGTTTGTTATCCAACGAAAACTTCATACCGAGTCTTTCCAATAAGATCTTATGATATTACCGGTGCGTCGTCATTTACGCCGAAAGATAGGTCAAATTCCTGAATATAATTCCATTCAAATAAATAAAAATAGCAAAGTGGAAAACGCGGCGGGAATTCGAACCAATTGTTTTTGGTGTTGAAGTAAACAGATCGATTTCTCATTTACACGTGTGCCTCACCCCACCTGCGAATCTACTGCTTTGTATACGTTTTGTATTTAGCAACATTGTGATGTCGGTGTTTTGAAGTTACATTGTATTGGCAATCAAAGACCGGTACAAACAAGTCATTTAAGGTCGCACTGCAAAAATAAAGAAAAACCAAAGCAGCTTTGATCAGCACTCAAACAAACTGTGATTCAAGAAAACATTAATACAATTTTCTACTTTGTATGAATCGTTATTTTTGTTTAAAAGTCTTTTTTATTGGTAAGTAATTGACCGCTAAACTTTTCTTCGACTGTTCCATTTTATCTCGCGTAATAAGATAGCGTGTCCATTGTAACAAGTACAGCCTCAGGATCTCGGTGACCCTCTCGTGACCCGCATCAAGCATTGACCGGGTCATCTATCTAGCTATGTGCCACGCAGTCCCAACCTTACCTGAGCTCAAACCTAAAGGTGCCACTAACACAGTTTTATTGATTCTAGCTCGGCTCAAGGAATTTTTATATTGAATTCTGTGAATTAATCAAACGGACCGCATCATCGAACTATACGCAAAGTGGCTGACTTATATTTAAATGTATTTGGCTTACATTTAACATTAAACTTTAAATTACACGCCGCTTATTTCGCAATATTATAAGATCAGTGTTCGTTACTAAACTCTTTTTTGCTTGAACTAAAAGTTACACGTGCCACGAATAGTGCTGTAGCTATAAAAAAATAGCTAGACCATACACGTGTCGGATATACACTGAACTTGTTTCACTCTCTCATGTATGGGCCCAGTGCGTAAGTTAACAAGTGTTCACTAAAGTGTCATTTTCAGTGCATGGTAATGTAACGAACTACCTAACGCAATAGAACTTTTTCCTTTGTTATTTAAAATACTTCATCGTACATGTAAATTGAATAACCCACAGCATTATGATATCGAATATAACAATAATATTTATTTATATTCGAGTGAAACATAAATATTTTGGTATATATGAAGCTGTTCACTTGTTAAAACATATTGTTTTTATGATATACCTACTAAATTCTAATATATTTGATTTTTTAAACAAAAATGTTTATAAAGATAGTTTTCTAGAACATTCTGATTGATATCGTACTTGACCTTTCTTGAACGGACGATGTCAGTGCTCTTGTAGAGCGCCAAGTGGGCGGATTATTGAATATGCTCAGCTATTTATATTTCTAAACTTAGTACAACCCTATAGCGTGCAATTGCGCCGTACTCCTTATCCGTCAACGATCGGAAAATTTTGATGTAACTCGCCGCTTTTAACACCTGGCGACCACTTAACTATATGTATATATTACTATAACTGTAAACACCAATCGACCTATAAATAGTTTTATATTGCATCCTTTTAATATTCCCCAGGTATGGACCATGTTACTGGACGGCTGCTCTCCAAGTCTTTGATGATTAATAAACAATATCACTATGTATTTATATTTAGGTACCTACTATATGTTTATCATTTGTATATTTATTTACGAGAATTGCTTTACTGAAGAGCTTATATTATTTTAAACACGTGTTACTAATCAGTCAGCGTCAATTAAAACCTTTTACGCGTTCATCATTTAGTTGAAACAAGATATCATTGATATCAATGTTTTAAAACCATCATGTGATATATACCTATTTCATTGTTGTTGAAAGAGTAAAAAATAGCCTAATATATTTTTTCTTTATGACTAGTTTAAATTCGATGAGCTTAAAAAAATGAATAGGTAGTTTTATAATGAAATTGTGCAGATGGAACAATAGTATCCGAGTGTTTATAGCGAGTTTTATCCATGTGATGTGGAAAAATACTATTAATCCCACTTGTACTCAACGAACACTGTATATTTTTATCATAAATAAACACGTCTGTTGCTACGTGTTTCTAAATAAGTAGGGAAGGCGTGATCATTTCATCCGGGTTTATTGTAAAATTCCACATGGCACAGCTTTGATATTACTGAATTATTTAAAGAATAATTCAACAAATATTTTTTTCGATGCTACGTCGGGACTGAAAACATAAATACGAAGGTGCGCCGCGATTGCTAGCTACCTATAGTATCTACCTATGTAGGCTAAGGACGACATTACAAAAATGATAAAGCGATACGTACTCGAAACTCCTCATTAGCCCAATTTATATTTGACGGTAACGTTTGCAAGTCGCCAAACGTTGTGCAACTTTCATAACTAGGTTAAAAGTCGTATTGTTAAAACGATAAATGGGTCAAGTTTAGTGAAAATCGTAATGCGTTATTTCCAATTCATTTATTTTCATTTTTACTGTACCGCGCTTGAATAAATAAACTTTTTCGGTTAACATTGAACTTTTCTGTGTGTTTAACAATAACGGTTTCGCAAGTGATCGTTACAGCTGTTACCGTTTACATTAAACAAAATATTATTGGGTCAAGTACACCAACAGTTTGGGCATTACCGTTGTAACATTGTACTAACGATGTACGCAAAGATTTTCTTTAATCCTATCAGTGTCTACATAAATCTCCTTTTCTAAGCAAGTTTGCATTTAGATTTAGCACGTGCCGAAATTTCAAAGCTTCAGATAAGCTTTTATTCATAATTTTTCCACATTACATCAGAAGCTTTCACGAGACGTGTTAATGGTAAACTTCTCATTCACATGAGAATGAGCGATAGTGAACGCTGACGTTAGTTGGACATGCAAAATATTTATCTTCGCTTGTGCCTACGTAAAGATGAACTATAATTATATTCGTTTTTAATGAGTGGTGAGTATCATTTGGAATAGTTGGCATGTCGGAATTGGTCAGATTTGGCCGGATATGTTCAATTTCCCTGAAGTCTTTATAAAACAGACTTTGGCCTAAGGAAGTTTGATGCCAGCTGTATGAACTTAATTTGCATGTGAAACAACATAATTGTAGAAATTACAACGTCCAATTATCTTTTAGAGTGGACCCGTGTATTAGTCCGGCTTTAAACACAATGGAAATGAATGGTTCCCGTTCCAAATTGGATGGCAACCGGTTCGGACGTTATATAGTTAATTAGCTTTCCAGCTCTTTTTCAAGGTTGTGTTATGACGAGCCAATTAAGGGACTCGGAAAAATACAGGACACTCGGCAGTGGAAGGCTACGGGTTTGTTAATTATGATGAATTAATTACACGGTTTCAGCGGGTAATCCTATGTACCTACATGAATTTTGTTGGACGGTGTGGAATGTTTTGAAATAATTATTATTTTTTTATTACATCCTTTCCGTATCCAGCCTTAAGGTACGTATGTGAATAGATAGGGATTTTCCTGTTATATTATCTTAATATAAATTTTAATGAAACGAAAATAAAGTTAAGTAGATTTAACCTTTTACAATATATACTCAAATGTTTCTGTTATACATTCATGAATCTCCAGGAATTGAATGAAGCCGAGGTCCTTTTTATTGAAAGGTAGATATTAATAGTAATATTGTGCTATTGTCAAGTAACATCGCCTATTCGACTTATAATACGGGTTTATTCACGAAAATATTGTGAATGAAGTATACTATGTCTGTTAAGAAATGTAAAAGCCCGTGGTATTAAAATAAATTGATATAATTACCTAACACCTATTATGAACAATGTCAGATACCGTAAGTTTTGTGTCACCCTATCAATATAAAGAAAATATTCTAACATATCTCACCTTGTCACCAAGAAATTAAAAAAAAAAACAAATTCGATATTGTATATTACTTGTTCATCGTAGGTACCTTAGTTCAATATTTCATCGCTTGCCCGGTTTTAGTAATTTTATTGAACTGCAGTAGTTCAACATTTATTCTATAGCTCTTTCATATTGCTGGCAATTGATTAATTCTCTAGAGGTACTGAAAGCTCTCAGTGAAAGCTTCTATTCTACGAATTGCGTTTCGCAGGACTCCTCAATTTACTGGAATATGATGTCGACATCAATTAAATTGATTGATAGGCACCTATAGAGTTTTCTGAGAGCATATAGCTTTATGTACTTTCAATTAGTATCTAGTAATAGTCCCCGACAGGGAGATCAATCAATTAGTCTATCCATGGGCGCTGCAAAAATGATGTATCTGTATGTATGAGAGTGGAAAGGTATAAAACGAGATATCGCCGGGGTACGACTTAAGCGATGGTACGACTTGAACAACGTTATCCTAAAAATATGAAATTACCTATACACGTGTTAAAAACAGTCCTGCAATCATTCAAAAAAACCTACAAATTCAAAAAAATCGTACAAAATCTACAAAGTCATTATAAGTTCTATGTTCTGCAGATGAAAGTATTTTTATGTAATTGTAACAATAGATAGTAAAACATGTGTATAAACAATACAGTATAATGCAAGGTTATATCTACTGTGCTTTACAAATTAAAATGAACGTTATAAAGCTTATCATTTCCATTAAATGCACCAGTATTTGTATACTCCACATGTTAATGATTTGCCTAATTGATTTACACGCATGATGAAAATGATAAGCCCACTTGAAGCTGGAGTGGTAACGAATGTACGAATACACAAAATATGCATTCAATGATTGAAGCAGTCTGAATATTGTACGTTTTAAGACTAACTTCATGTAATTGTTGCTGCAACCTTTTGGAGTACACTTTGTTACAAAAAAACAAAACATGCAATGATTGTCTAGACAATATCTAATCAATATTACCATTATTCTATCATCAAAATGGATGAATTGAACTAAAATACACAGTCACACAATCACTGCATAAAATAAAAACATATTTTAGACCCACAAAAGTCAATTTTACTGAACACAAATGCATTCTAAGTAAATAAACGACATGCTCACGAGTACTGAGAACCGTTTCAATACTGTGAAGAAGACAACGGTTGAATGAAAGCTCACCTGATCCAAAGTATTGGCGTCCCGGGACAAACAGCTACAGGTCGGCTGAATCGCCGGCAAACACCACACAGGGAACAAATAGTAAGCAGTCTATACACAACACTAAATGTTTATACATTCACTGTCCTCTGAGTCCAAGGAATAGCAAAAGTAATTGTTTTTAGGTTGAAGGGATGCTGCAGTCACTGAAGTTGAAAGCGACGTGGAGCGCGGTAGAGCAACGACGAGCGACTGGGCGGCGCGCAGCGAGCCATCCTATATATACGTAGGTAGCTAGCAACGCCGCCCGCCCTCCGCGCTCCGTACTTGCAAAAATATCGGTGGAATTCACAGCCTAATTTTCTCTGTCACTGCCTTAGCCGACACAATGAGAGCGTTGATCTCCTCGCCTGCATCTGTGACACTTGACCAAATTCTTGTAATCTGACGGCTTACCGGCTCCTTACTCACATCCCGCATGTGTTCAAAGCCATATACGGGTGCTTTGGTCTTATTAATGTGTTAATTACAGTAGGAAGATGCTGTTTCTTATTATAATGACATTTATTTACTTCAATAAGGATACCAACATCCTGTCTTTTATGTCTACACATACAACTGCCAGACACGGCCATAAATTGAAAAGGAGAAAACTAGATTTTCTTGCACATGTTAATGCTAGAAACAATTTATCGCAATATAATTTATGTACGTGCGCGATAGTGCTTGCAAGTAACCATGTTAATGTTAACAATAAATATAAAAACAGTTTATGAGTGTATAAAAACGCCAACCTACAAAGTAGAAAACAAAAGAACTGAATTATCGTAACAGTTCTTATTGTTATGGTGATAGTTTTCTCAATAAAAACACAATTCATTATGAGCTTAGCACTCGCAGTTTTTTTACTGAACAAAATATTTCTGCGCAGTTACTGTGGAAAAAAATTATGAAGAAAAATGGACAACTAAAATCTCACTTTTTTTTCAAGGCGCATTTAACAAACATTTACAAATCGTTTCACGCTTTATTTAAAAAGTAGTTGGATCGTTATCACAACTCTTTCGCTCATAAAATGGAATCAGTTCAAGGATGCTACACAACAACATTGGATTTCCCGAACCATTTTTATTGTTATTGGCACATATATCTCCATGTCAAGTATCGATGACTCATGTAAAATTTTCGTTGTATAAATGTATGATATAGGTTCAGTTTAAATATCACGTTTGAAATGTAAGCGAGCAAACATTAGACGTTTCATAGACTGTAGCAACAAACAGTTTGAATGGTTCCTACGCATCGCAGACCGTTCGGCGGTCGAAGTATTACAATACATGTGGATATTGTTAGTCTTACGCAATCCTACGAACCACAAAACTTTTTTTATTACAAAAAGAGGATTACGCCAGGATCTAGGACGTAAGACTTATTTCACTTTTGTTCAGGTTCGTTGAGTAAGTTTGCACACGCACCCTCTGTGACCCATAACGAGTGCGATGACTGTCTTATTGTGCGTAGAATTCATATTGTTTAAAGTTTCGTTCAATACGACAAATGATAGTTTCTCGTTCAAAATGACTTTGCAATATCGGTCTAGGGCAATACACCGGAACAATGCCAGCAGACAATAAGTAAGCTACTCTAACTGACAGAGCATGAGGTCACTTGGAGCTTATTGTTCCTCTCATATTAATATTGTTGCGAAGGATTTTAAAGCGAAGTTGTCCTCTCGACCTTGTTGATAAAACTTTTGTTGTATTAGTAGGTATAAAGACCTCGGTTCAAGATCTCTAATTTGTGCGATAACAATGAATGTGTGTTTCCAAGCGAGTTAATGTAAGTTTTCATATATAACCCTTGTTTTCAACAGCTTTTTGGTTCTATATAATAAAATATCAAGGAAAGTTTCGATCATTGATTTAATTAAGAATATGTTGCTCTAAAAATGTCAATCATTACTATTTGTTAGTATTCCAAACGGATCCATACGAATGCAAACACTACAGACGAGCCTTAGTGTTCTATTTCCAGCAAATTGATTTTAAGTGAAGTTGTTTGTTGATATGAGATATATCATACAATAACAATTTGGATTTTCCTGTTGGATATTTGTTTTCATCAATAAGCTTCCTTGAATATCCTTATTTATTTATTTTAATTTGATGAGTCGCTATCTTACTAGTTAATTTTTACAGTACTACATTTTCAATTATTATTTTCATATGTAACTCACCCAATATACCTGTAAAATAAAACCCAATGTCAATGAATTACTTTAATAAAGGCAAATGAATTTTACTCCTAAATCCAAATCACAACTGATGTATGTCATTCATAATTATTTCAAATAATTATGATTCAGAGAAATTAGACGCGTTGCTAAAGAGCCACTAAATATATGATAATTTCTGAGCTAAATTTAATAATGGTCACAATGTCACCGGCTGCCCCAAGACGTGACGTCTCCGATCTAAAACGATCACATGCAACGATCGAGCCTTCCGTTTGATATGACAACACGCTTAATAATCACAAGTTTATTCATGCATTTCTACAAAATATTCGTGAAACACACAACTATCCCCTTCCTGCGAACATTTACGATAGGAAGACCTTCAAACGCTTTTATGAATGAAATAATGTTCAGCAAAAATCTGTATTATAAACTACACAATTTTTGATTGATGATGAAAGGTGTAGTTAAAAAATTTTCAGCCATAAGTCAGTAAAAATGTAGTTTCCTTTCAAAAAACTCTGCGCAAACGCTTTAAGATTTTAATCCCAGATTTAGAAGTAATCTTGATTTATAACGCGAAAACATACTCGTTTGAATATTCTTATCGTCGTTCATACAAAGGCTTGGGACTATTGACATTTTAGAGCTTGTTGAAGTTTGATATATTTAAGTGAAATATAGTTCAAAATATTGATCGGAGTTTGAATCGTAGTGCGTTGTACTCTCAAGACGAAATCGTTGTACCTTTAGCTCAGTGAATTATAGTGTGTTAACATCACAATATGCTTTGTTAAAATATTAATGTTAGTAAACACATTCTTATTATAATAACCATGACCACAGCTATCTGTCACGAACTATGATTAAGCAATACAGGTATCTATTGTTTTTATTATGTTTTCAATTTGTAATAACTTAAGGAATGTATTGTGGACTTGTTTACATTCTTTTTGTCTCACATTATTCAAAATCTTTTCTTATTTTTTATGTAAGTTTAAGTAATATAATTAGTTTAGTTATTGGAAAAAATGCTGTACCCTTGCAAGGTCATGTCTGGTGCTGGACCTTAAAATGCAATAACTACTAACCACATATGAGTCAAACAAAAACATTGAATTCAAACCACTTTAATTATCTTTTTATATATAACTCTTAACATTACGTAAAGGTTGCAGTACCAATTACATTTTCACGTAATATTATGGAAATGTTATGAACGTAACCAAGGGGATACGTTTGCGGCAAACCGTATTTTATTTATTTATTCGGATAACAATTTACATTGTGTTCGAAATAATTTAGTTTTTAATAATAATAATAGGATTACATTAATTTATTAAATACAGCAAAAAATAATAATTAGAATTTGAAACAATAAATTACACTAAAAAATAATCAATAACATATTATGATAATGTATATATATAAATTGTTGTATGTCGAATGATCAAAATGGCAGGTACAAAAGGATGAATTACGAAATATAAAACTATTTACCATCACTCATTAATTCGGATATCGAATATAAACATTTATTTATTAGGAAGGCCTTAAGTCTAGCTTTGAATAGAGTACCTTTGTAAATCAACGATTTTAAGTCAGTAGGCAACCTATTAAATAATTCTACTGCTTGGTATTTGGAGCAGTGTTTAGCAATAATAAGTTTAGGTGCAATTTTATTTTTTATAACCTTTCTTCTAGTGTTCTCTCTAAGTTCACGTTCTTCTTGTGATTCGTACTCGTGTATGTATTTTGCAAAATGGCTGAGTAATACTAAAACATATAAACTTGGTACTGTTAATATGCCTAATTTTTTAAAATATTCTCTACATGATTCTCGTTGTGGGATTCTGACAATCGTTCTTATTGCACGTTTCTGCAGTATGAAAGCTCTTTGGCAATTATACCCGTAGCTGCTCCCCCAGAACATGATGCTGTATCGTAACCTGGATTCCACCAATGCATAATATACCGCTTTTAGCTGCTTTAGATCAATACCGTCCCTGAGGCTTCTTAGTGCATAACAAGCTGAAGATATGGAGGAATCAATGGCAGTGAGCTCCTTTTTCCAATTTAATAGGGAATCTATATAAACTCCTAAAAATTTAACTTCGTTTACTAGTCCAATATGTTCCCTGTTAAGCATGATATCTATGCTATCATTGTTACGTGACGTGGTTTTGAACAACATAACTTGGGTTTTATTTGGGTTTATCATTAAATTATTTGCTGTATACCAAGTATAAAGATTTTTTAAACACATATTTACACTTCTTGTCAACTCATTTAGTTTTGGCGACCCAATTATGGCGTTCGTATCATCGGCAAACATTACAAGTCCTGCTTCGGGGTGGGTGATATCCATAAAATTGAGTAAATCATTGGTAAATATTACATATAATATTGGTCCTAAGATAGAGCCTTGAGGCACACCACGATTTATTTTGGTCATTCTTGACTTATATATTACTTCAGTTGTACAGTTTACGTCACAATTGTTTGCATTCATGTCTTTTATTTCTACGTACATTCTACGGTTTCTTAAATAAGATGTCAAAAGTTTTAATGCTCTGCCTCTAATGCCATAATGCTCCAGTTTTGTCAGAAGTAGCTCGTGATCTACTGTGTCAAACGCGGAACTCAAATCTATAAATAAGCCAGCTACCTTCATTTTCTCATTCAATTTACTAATAATGTCATTAATAAGACTATCTACCGCGTCTGAAGTGCCTATCCCCTTTTGGTAACCAAATTGTCTAAAGTTAATTACTCTATTTAAATTGAAGTGGGCCATTAGCCTAGTTTTCATTATTTTTTCAAATATTTTTGATAAAATTGGTAATAAGGATATTGGCCGATAGTTTTTGGGATCCGTTCTAGTGCCCTTTTTATGTAGCGGAACCACTTTTGCCAATTTAAGTTGTTCAGGAAAAACAGACTCTTCAATACATTTATTAATAAATTCAGATAGGGGGTACGCTAATATTTCTATGTTGTCTTTGATCACCGATATTGGCATGCCATCGTGTCCACAAGACGTTTTGTTTGTCATCTTACGTACAATTTTTGTTATTTCCTGTGCTGTCGTAAAGTTGAAACTCATATCACTTTCCACTCTCAATGTTGAGTTTCTTAGGAAGGACATCGCTTTTTCTTCTTCTGCTTTTAAAAGTGATGATTTATACACAAATGTATCAACAAAAATATCTGCTATTTCTTGTGGATCTGCAACCACCTTGTTGTCAATGTTTAGAACGAGTCTTCTTCTAACTTTGTTTTGCTTTCTCTTTGTCTGATCATTTACAAGTTTCCAAGTCTCCTTTACTATATTTTTGGCTTTGTTGAGATGGCATGATATGGCTAACTTTCGTGCGTTCTTTAAAACTCTTCTATAGATTCTTATGTAATTAATTTTATAGTTATAAACACTAGTATTATTGATGGAGCCTGAACATAATATTCTTTTCATTTTGCTTGACACCTTAATTCCCTTGGTAATCCACTTTATCTGATTATTGTTGATCAGTTTTACTTTACTGGTTTTCTTTGGGTAACATTCACGAAATATTTTATTAAAATAATTGAGGAATGAATTGATGCCTACGCCATTATTAGTTTTATTTTGAAAGCTCTTTTTAAATGCTTCATTATTTTTTGTGTTAAATGTTCTTTTATTAATCAATATGTAATGTCCAGTTTCATGTGTATATTTGTCAATCTTATCAAGAATTGCATTACAAAAAAGACCGCCATGGCCATCTGCTAAACCATTATGATCTACCAAACACTGCTCTATATCATCGTCGGAAAGATTAGTCAATATATTGTCAATGCAAGAGGATGATTGGTTTCGAATAAAAGTAGGAATATTTATAAGATGCCTAAAATTGTAAGATGTTAATATACTTTTAAATTCGAGAGATTTTTTATTTTCTGCGAGTATATCTACATTAAAATCGCCACATATAATGCACTTCCTAACAATAAAATGTTCTAACAATTTTTCTAGGCTCCCTAAGAAACTATCAAAATTTTTGTCATTTGGACTTCTGTAACAGCAACAAATATTTAATCCTGTCTCGAGATCCTTTACACCACAAATCTCAAAAAATTCTGATCTGTATAGTTTCTGTATTGCATCAATATTTTCACATTTTTTATTCATATACGCTAAAATAAGACTACCACCTCTTTTTTTGTTTGTTCTCGTGTTATATGATACTAAATTATAATTACTTAATTGAAATAAATTAATAGATTTATCATTCAAAAAATGTTCTGTTATACAAACATAGTCCAGGCCTTTACAAAAAGTCTCAATATACAATTCTAGTTCAAGTTTTTTATTATTTATGCCACATACGTTTTGGTGAAATAATCTTAAACATACCGTGTCTGATGGCATAGGGTCTGAAGGATTTTTTAACCCTGCTTTATTTTGATGTATTACATATGAGTCAGTAGTCAAGAAAAAATGTATTGTGCGTCTTGTTAACGTCATCATTTGTGTTCTCTTGTTCGTTATATTGCATGTCAAGGCTTATTATGTCAGTAATTAAATGCAAAATGTCCTTAAAAATAGTATGTAGTCCGAAGTTATTTATTCTGCCTGAGTGTTTTTCAAACATACTGTCGTCATATTTTAGATTTAAGTTACTGTCAATGACAAATGCGTGTTCATGCGTTAATACGTCAAGATGTAATAAATGATTGAATGTCTCTATTCTCCAGTTACTGAGGTCTGAATAATTCCCACAGATGAACGTCGGCGAGCATATAATGATATTAGTGTGTTTAATAACTTGCAGAGCTTCTCTTATGAGAACGACAATGTTGACATAATTGTTAGTGGTTTTGAAGTCTTCCTCTCCTAGTAGAATTATACAAAAGTCATCCATAGTGAACCCGATTAGTTTTGGTTGTAAGTCTTCTAAAAGCTGTTTCGTCCCACCTCCAGGCTTAACATAGTGGCATAAATTATACTTATTAGAGAAAGTTGATTCTGCTATCGGAAGTATTTTGTTTTTGTTGTTACTGCTCAAAATACAAATTTTATTCAGTTTTTTGCATTTTTGTGATATAGGTTTTTCGGGTAGTCTATAATTTTTTAAGCTATCGTTCTTAAGTGGAGTATTTAAACACGTTATGTTTTGTTGAACTGCACTGCTTGTACACTTATCAGCCTTTTCTGGTTGAATTTCTATCATTTCATTATTTAGAATCGTTTGTTGGGCAGTTATTAATTCTGATACGTCATTTTTTTCATCAACGTTTGCTTTATTTGTTATTTGTGTTTGTAAGTATGTTAATTTATTTCTTTTTTGGTCCGGTTTTTTAGCAGTATTTAGTTTTGGTTTGCGTTTCTGTCCGGATCTGGGTGTAATGTTATTTTCAGTTGTGTTTAAAATTTTATAAGCTTCTATGACTTTTAAATATTTTTGTAGATCTGTTTTTAATCTAAAATTTTCAGAATTTAGATTTTCAATTTCCTGGTGAGCTACTAATAAGTCATCCGATAACTGTTGAACTTTTTCATTTAAATCTAGTAAAGTTTGACTAGTATTTAGTGTCGTATTTGGTAAGCTCATCATAGTCGCATCAAATAGCGCCGAGCTGTCTCGGCTGATATCATTTAACGAACTGGTTCTGTGTACTTTACGATGTGTTATATTATTATATTCTTCCATTATTTATCTAAAAATTGAGTGTTTATAAATCTGCGTAAAATGGATTGTAGGCTCAAATCACTTGTATTCAAACACGGTAACCTCAAGTTTCTGAACGAAACTTTTCTTGTCAAGTCACTGGCAGAGTTCGTGATTGGTCGAATAATTTAAACGTTCCGTTAATGAGTCATTTCGTCTGTCTGTTTACATTATAAACAAATATTTGCTTCTGTTTTAGCAATATATTTTCAAATTTCAGTCTAGTCTTGCGTGCTTTGTAGTCTCATATCAGCTTACTGTTATAGATCGTGTGTAGCTAACCTGTTTTAATGCTGATGTTGAAGATTGATAATGATAATTATGCACTTCCACCCCTTGTCTTGTTCTCCTTATATCTGCAGTTAAGGATTTGGATAACACTGTCACTTATATAAAAACTGATTCTGAGTGTATTAATACACTTTTTTTTGTTAATTAGCCAAAAAACAATATTAATTATTAATTAAATTACACAGGGCGATGTTTGACGTTTGAGGTTGACAGCTATTAACCGTTTGTTTAAGTACCTATTTACTGTTAGTTCTGTACCGCAACGACACGTGGGTTTGCTTACAATCTTCCTACGTAGAAAGCCAATGTTAGTATAAATTCACTAGTAGAGATACAAATATTCTGATCTAAACATACCTACTTGTGTATCTATCTAGCTTGTACAAACTGCACTGCAGTATTTCATTAATTTTCATTATATTTAGTTGGTTGGTAAATATACCTGTTTTTTAATTTGGAACACACTTTCAGCACTTCTCGAGGTTTGTATAAAATAATTGAACAGGTGGCATAGACCAGTAATGGCATTTGAGCACGTATTATAGTTGTTGATTTAAAAATTAAAGGCAAACTCATAACAAAATTCTTGACATCGTAGGCGTATAAATAAACTATGACCAATGCTATTCGCGATCGCCGTGGACAGTTCGCTAATATGGTACCTAAGTATTCTTCCAAGATTCTTTGAGATGAGACAACGATGTTCATGAAAACATTTCAAGATCAGTAGTTGTATGAGTCAAGTGCGGAGAGCGATAACGCGCCGGTTCCGGGAAGTGTCGTGAGTAGCTCGGTGCGCCGCCGCGCGCCGTCCGCCGCCGCCTCAGGGTGTTTACACGCGTTTAATAACAACCGCACGGAGATTAAGCGGAATTTATGTAATAAATATCAAATATTATAGGAAAACTGAAGTGTTAAAACAATAATATGTTTCTGTGGAAGTCTTGTACTATTTTATTCACGCTCATCACAAAGTCGCAAGATTTTTGCAGTAAACATTTAATTTGAAGGTCAAAATTATACGCACTTGTTATTTTTTTTGCGTCCTTAACTTTTTCTTTGACGCTAGCATATTTCTCCTCTTAGATGATTCAAACAGTCAAACAGATGTTGCGGTAATATTTATCTTCATCTGTTGTGTTCAGGTACTGACGGCCTTGGTAGCTTATCATCCGTAAGATTATGAAAGCCTTTTTTTTCTCTAGACAGCAAACTAATGGGCGTGGGTCGAGTAGCAGGTCGGTAAACTGTTGTTCTCTTACCTTTAATAGCAAAAAGGTCGGATTGATGATTGGTTCTCTTTGGGATGGGAATTATCTACGGGCTGCAAAAAGACACAACACAGCCGTTAACTGCTCACACTGACCATCAAACTAAGTTGTTTTAAGTAACCTGTTTATTGTAGTGCACAATGTAATGTACTGCTAAACAGTACAGGCGTCGTACAGAGTAAATTATTTGTAAACAAATTTGACAAAAAGTTGGAAATTTGAGCTTTGTTTATCTCCAGCAGAATGAAAAATTGTTTATTCACGCGAACATGACGCACATAATATAAAAAGAAAAAAAAAGGAAATTGTACATAAATTCAAAATAAAAATAAGTTGTATTCAATCTAAAAAATGAAAAACAAATTAATACAGAATAATTAAGAAATATAAGTAGGTATGGTCTAGAACAAAAAATGACCGCAAAGATAGGAAAACATGTAACTTTTGACTTCGTTAAGAGTTTGGTTACACCCTAAATAGAATTGGTAACCATTTCAGTCCATTGTTAATTTTAATTTTCGGCTCCCAAGCACTGTGTAAAATATTTATATTAATGAACATCATTAAAAATCCTTTTGCCTGTTGCAGTATAATGTGAAAATGCGTAGGTGAAAATCGGGCAAGCATAAAAGCCAGACAGTTTTAACATAGTTATACGAGTATTATAATTAACGCCCACTCAATTTGAAATGCATGATGTATAGCTGAATTGCAGTTTGCTTGTTCGTGAAAGTTACAAGGTATACGATTATCCATACTTATATCTGCAAAACTGACACCGTCTTTACGTTCCCACGACTAAACCATTAAACCAACTTTGATGTAATTTGGTACGGGGTAAGTTTGTATCCCAAGAAAGGACGTAGGCTACTTTTTATTCCGCGACTTCGTCTGCATCCGCGACATCCGACATTAACGCGAACGCGAGCAAAAGCTAACAGCTAGCTTCAACATATTTTAAATTGGAATTTATCGTATCATGTAACCTTATGAACTATTTTCCATGAAAATATATTTATAAGAAGAAACCTTATGAAGTTGCGTCCCCGTTTTGGTAGTTTATGTTCGATGTTTCCAACAAAGTAACTATAAATAGTTTTTCAGTGAAAATCCAATTAACGATAAAACGTCCTTTATTTGAGTTACATGCACCATGTAGTGAATACATCGAGTATTCTAGGAAACTGTTCACCGTTCTATCAATTTTGTTGTGTGTGTACTAGCAAACAATGCAAATTGGAATTCCAGTGAAAACGAGATTTTGCACCTACACCTGTTTTCACCATAAACTAGAAAACGAAATAGAATAAGTAAACATTCGACGTAAAATGTCTATATTTCAATCCGCGACAGCTTCTACTCACGACTTCGTCCGTGTCAAAGTTGATTTCTCCATACAAACTTTGGATCCCCGTTAAATCCCCTTAGGGGGTGAATTTTCGAAAATTCTTTCTTAATGGACGTCTACTAACTATAAACTACCTTCTTTATTTCGTAATGAGTATGTGAGTGAGTAATTGAGTGAGTGAGTAAGTGACCTTTCGCTTTTATATTAAGATTACTTTTGGTTTCAATGAAAAAAGTAAGCCATAATAATTAATTTTTGTAGCTCAGTACGACCTGCCTACGTGTCGTAGCGCGTAGCCGTAGAGCCTTCGTAGCCCGTAGCGGAATACGTAGAAAGACATCGGCTACGAAGTCAGTGTCCAAAAAATTTAAATTTTGTCACGTTTTCATTTCTGTGCTATGTTAATGAATAAATTTTGAAAGTGAACGTCGTTCACGTTGCCTAGTATTTTTTAATCATTGAAAAGTTGGCTGCTCCGTATTGAAATGATTTACAAAATTGAACCAAATGTTACTAAATTCGGTTTTATTAGATTCCCTCATGTTAACAAGATTTCTTACTTTCTATGAAGCAATAAAGTCAAAGAAGGTCAATATTGGAAGCAATTTAGTTCGGTAACATACAAATTTGCAGTTAGGATCGCTCTCAATCCTCTATAGTGTAGCCGTAACATAGTTTACCTCACGCAATCTCGGCTTAGTTTGACACAGTTCCGATAACGAACAAATTGCGTGAGTCCCCCGGGTAATTAACGTCATCGTATCCCGGATATCTAGATTCGCTTATTTATTGTTTAAGGAACGAGCTCGCGTCAAATCTCAAGTAATAAAGCTTGTTTATCAATGACCGTGTTTTTGCGCGGAATATTGGAATATATTGGAATTTGTCGAAGGTGATCTGCAATGGAATAAACCAGTACCTACGTCAGGTATTTATATTATATATTGGCGTCGTGAAACTTCGATTTCGTTTAATTTGTTTATTTTTATTGCGTTTAATATGCCTGTTTATGTGTTTGTATTTTTAGTTTATTTGAAATCATTTTTCATCATCGGCATTAACAGCTCGTCCGATCATAAAATGATTAAGTACATGGGCTAAACTGTGGTATAAAGGATAAGTTTTAATTTCACCACGATTTGTAGGTTTTAGCAGGATTTAAATACGCCTCCTTTTGATAGATTTTTTTGAATACCCGGCTGAGTATTATGCACTCTTAAATTTCTACCGATATTATTATGTAGTTTTCTGGACCTAAATATCCCTTGAACTACAAACCTATTTACGTTTGCAACCACAGTAAAGTCGTACAAATCGTGGAATCGACTGGGGATATGAAAAGTTTAAACCTATTTCCTTCGGTAATATCACTTAACCTAGAAATATATTGTATATTTTACAAGTTCGCTTAACCTAAGACAAACGATAATATTATTACACGAATCATAAATTTCTTTATTGTTTGAACCAGTTTTTTCGAAATAAAATACTTATTTTTATTAATAAGGTACATACGTATCCTAAGTACGTTCTCTTTCGCGTAACATAAACGTATAATTTAATTAAAGGCTCAGTTCCAAGGGTTACATTGTGGGGAATAGCTGCCATATATGGGAAATATTATGGGTGCGACGTGAAATGAAACACTGGAAGCGTGGGCCGATATGACAAGCCCAGCATAGACAATGAAGATATATGTTCTCCTTGTAAGTACAAAACGTGACACAATTTCACTTCATATTATTTTTGGTAACGGAATTTAGTTTTAGTAGGAAAGTACGAGTAATAATACTTTCCCCGCCCGCCCCGAGATATAAATATAACATGGCGACTTTTATTCTAATTTAGTCGTCACGTTGTCAGATTATTTTTGCCCTTGGTAATGTTATAAAAGTTGACCTTTACTAAATGCTCTCCGCGTGACAACAAAAAAGACAAAAGAAGGCTTTAAATAAATCTAAAAAACACACTAATAAAAACCCTATTGACCGACTTTTTCCAAGAAACATTCTCGCCCGGAGTTAAATAAAATCCCCGTGGCAAGAAGTTACGATTTGTGTTAAGCAAGAAATCTGAACTTCACTTACTCTTTAGTTAAGTTCATGGGTCAAACGTGTAGAACTAACAAAGTATAAGAAACCAGGCCGCCTACTACATAATGGGACAACTTGGGCTTCTAAAGCAACAATCAAACGCCTACAGTGATTAGAGCGCCAGATCCCAGGTGCATCCATACTTGATAAGGTTAAGTACATATTCATTAGCAATTGTGATTAGATAGCAAAGGTCCTGTGTTGTTAACGTCAAGTTATGTATGTAAGGCCTCTTAAAGAGTATATGTTAAGCTTATTTATGTGTATTTTCACAAAGTGAAAGTTACTCGAGCATACTCCACTATATCTAAGTATAAAAGAGTGAGAAATTATTTGTTTATTTGCATTTTTCCTGTTTTCAAGATTCAACTGCCTGAAGCAGTTGCGTTTAGCCTGCGGAAACTAAATTAATCCCACTGAGGCGGACTTGCTCGGTAATTTTTACCCTAGCAACATCAGCAAAGCTATAACAAAATCAAACAATATTTATTTAAATGAGATACTAAACCAACGCAGTAATGTTTTTGTTTCAAAGTTTTTGAAATTAAATGTTAGAAAAAGGAATAATGAATTTATAATTATGACATTTCATGATCTTATAAATGTCATCGTGTAGGTTGAGCAACAGCTGTCTGAAAACGAGATAGCTGTACGCATGTGATCATTACTCAGCTTTACACGACTGACATTTGTGGTAAACTTCCGTTGCCTGTTTGTAGGTACCAATCAATAGTGAATTCGTGTACCTATATGTATTAGTTTAGTCAGCTATTCAGAATTCACCACTGTGTGGATCGCCCGGAGGACACGGTGGAGAATACGGTGCAGGTTTGCCCCGCTTGGGCAGAACACCGCCGTGTCCTCACGGAGGCGATAGGCAGCGGTGACCTCTCGCGTCCGGTCCTGGTAAAGGCCATGCTCCGAGGCGAGAGGGAATGGGATGCAGTTCTGCGAAGCAGTAATGCTAGCGAAGGAGAAGGTGGGCCGCGTGAAGGAGAGAACCACCTCACGCCTCAGCCGCCGCGGGAGACGCCCAGGGCGTCGGACTTCGTGAGGCGACATCCGGCCACCGCAGGCGCGGGCTTGCGGACGGCGAGTTATGGGTAGCTCGCCGTCCGATCAAGGACCAAGCCCGGGTCGACGGCACGTTCTGTTCGCGCGCGCCTCACAGAGCTGTTATTACTGGGATGGGGCCCCCAACGGGGCCAACGCCTGCCCGGGTTGCGGGACGTCTTAACAGGATACTGTGGCCCCGGAACGTAATAGGCAACAGAAGGAACAGAGTGGTTTTTTAGTCAGTAAAAGTCTGACAGTCCCTTGCGAGTTTTACCACCTAAAAAAGTCTACAATGTTAAGTATCGACGGTTTAAAACTAAATTTGATCACAGTGTCTAATCTGATGGTCTTAATAAAAATCAAAGTCTAAGCCTTAATAAAAGACTATAGGTATTGTTCTAGAATACCGATAATTTTAAGTAAAATTGCTTATGATTTAGATTTATATCTATTGATTTTATCTAAATATAGCACTTTTTTCAGAAAAAATATTTAATACTGTCTCAAAAATTGGAATGAATCGTCGCTTTAATCAACTTACTTATTGTTTGTCACAACTTGCTTTTAAACAGTTGAAATTGAAGGACTTACTTAGTTAATTAGGGATAACGCTTGGCATCATTTGATCATTGAATTAATATCGCCAACGATCGTGTTCGATAACATTTTGGCATTGTTCATGGAATATTACAAGCTGTCTATGTATAATAAAAGTGTTGTCATTTGAAATATTGACTTTCTATTGAATTGTCTGAATGAATAAGATTAGTAAGATTTAATCATTTGAAAATTATATTTAGCGCCTTTGATGACAAAACTTAGCTTTTGATATTTGATTAACGTAAACGACGAAAAATAATATAACATCACGCCTACGATATTCTCCTAAGGGGTAGGCAGGTCAACCGTACACCTACATTAAACTTCATTATGTAATACTTAGAGTGTTAGTCTTTTGCCTTCTTTCAGGCACAAGTCCGGGCTCCAGCCTGAAAAACTTTGTTCTACTTAGTGATTGGGTCGGACGGGTCGACCGTTCGTAAGTTGTTTTGATTCGTTTAATCTCGATTGTTTAGGATCCGTCACTAAACAAAGGAATGACCCTTGAAGCTCGATTTTATCAAATCCTCGGTCGTCGTCGCGGCCATTGACTTTCTTCAAGTTAAGTAAGCGATGATGGTACTCTATAATTTCAATGAAATTGTTTGATAATACTTAGTGTATTCAAATAAAATAATAGCCCGAAATAGAAGCCGATCACTGTGAAGTGCCTGGTTACCTAACGGCGGCAATGTCATTGTATGCAAAGTCACGGGCGTCAAGTGGGCGCTGGGTATCGGCCCGACACTCCAATACTTATTTATAGAACCAATACCACCATAATTGACTTTGTTCTATCTTTGTTTTCGCCCACAAAATATATTTGGCTGAAATAAATCTTTGCCCCACTTTTGTATAATGACGTAAGAGCAGGCTCGGACCTGAACGTTTCTGTTGCTAGGTATACTTTTTATTGTTTCATGTTTAGCATGTTTCATAAGTTATTGTTTTTGCAACCATTATTTCTTTGTTTGTAAATATATTAAACTAAATACTCGTATTGTTTTAGGGATCCAATACTCTGATCAACTTGAACCTTTTTATTCTTTTTTTGGAGCACTCAGTTTTTCGTCCACGTCATAGCCCTTGAAAACCTAACTCTGAAAATAGCTCCTCATAGGTATTGATAAATTACAATGAACGTCATTATGTCGTTATTTGTATTAATACTGCAATAACTACTGCGCTTTCTTCTTAAAGCCTAAATATAGCCTTTAATCACTTATGACAATTTGATAAATATGATTTTTACACAATATTATGAATCAAATAATAACGAGTAAAATATTACTGATAATAGAAGTCACGTAGTACAGTCAGAAAGGAGATTCAATTCTCTTCAAAGTGGTTCCTTGAATCATTATTATTATCACAATTTACAATCCATTTTGTACATAATCAAAGCAAACATCGTCCGTTACAAGTACATACAATGTCTTTGTCCCACTTGCAGGATGAAGGAAGTTATTTTAATATTTCGCCCTTCGGTTCTCATCCTGGTTCCAATATTATTTATAGAAGTCGATGAAAAATTCTGACAGTTCGTTCTTAACGTTTGTGTCGCTTGAGACACTTTTTCATTCTACTAGATGAGATTGTCTTTTACGGTGTCTCTGATTTACAAAGTGTTAGCGATGTCACGATGTGTTCGCAGTTAATGAGTTCGTGTCAGTTGTCAGCGACGAGGATGGTGTCGAGTTCGATCATTATTTTAAATGTAGCTTCTCTGGTTTTGGAGCAGAGCTTTCTGTTTGTTGTTAAGAATTGGCGTATGAATGATTTCTAAAGCTTTTCTTATTCTTGTTCTTGTGTTAGGTAAAATATAATCCTGTTTTATAAAACAAAAACATGTTAAAATTTTCTTTAAAAAAATTTGCTTGTGCAGTGATCACTTACTTTTGATGACGACTGTACCACGCCCGCCTAGGTTAATTTACGCATTATAGGTTATATTGTATACTGTTATAAGTATTCAGAAGAGATAACTACCAGTATATGCCACTGGCTATGTTAAATTTGCAGTAATTCCCAAAAGCAAACTAGTCCAAAAAGCGAATTATTGGGAAATTAAATTAGCTAATCATCGGTCGGGCACCAGCCGGTCATCGTAACCCTATTAATCTGTTTAGAGATACTTATGTCTGTAGCATTTAATATTAGAAACTATTGTAAATACCACCCGTCAATATTATGAACAGTACCTACATATCTTATCTCTGTTGGATACAGATAAACGAAGTTAAGGAGCATTCACATTGCTGATGGCGCTTAATTAAATTTCGACTTATAGTTTTAAATAGATTTGGTTGATCAATCAAGCTGTCAACGCCAGTGTTGAATATAAGTTTGATAATTACTTTATTGATCCTTTGACCCATGGGTCATATGGACGTATGGGTCTTGTTTTCACTCAAACATTTAAACTCATGAGCTTAGGGTGATTTAATCCATTCAGAAAATTAACACAGTTAGTTCAATAGATATAACATTAGCTATTTTATGTTATAACTAACAATGTTATCAAAATGTGTGGCATGCGTAGAACATAAATTATATCTGATTAATATTTAGTCATTTGCAAGAATACATTTTACGATTGCCATTTGTCATAACGACCTGTGGCGAGTGCCAAAAGTTTGTGTGTACAGATACTAATCTCATTATCTCGACAATTATCTGATGGATTGATATAAGTAGGTAGAATTTAATTTATTAATGAACATGTTTATGAGTTTTGTTGTAAGAAATAGTTTTAAATAATAAATAATAATAGGTTTTGCTCTGCTCCCGTGGCTCGTAGCGATGTCATTTAAGCCTATACTGCTCGTCATGAATCTGGTTATCATATCAAAAAGAAGATTTTTCCCAATTGCGCTGGTAATTCTAGAGATTAGCGCATTTAAGCAAACACACGAACAAACAAAAACATTTCAGCTTAATTATATCATGTATGGACACTATTGTCGGCCATATGTCGTGAAACCTCGAAGAAAAAAAATTGCTTCTTGTTAAATTGTACCTAAATAGTATAAAGGCACCCTTACAGCGCAGTAATAACAAACTTATTGGTGTAATTCCGTCTTTTTTTAATATTCCCTGGGCTGTAGTAAATCATGTAGGTATACTATGCGAACTATTATGAAGCCATCGCAGACAGCTCTTGAGTATGAGTTAAAGAGTATGGTATAATACTCGTAGTTTGAAAGTTGTAGGCTTGCTAAGTTCTCGACTATTGAACAACTTTGTACACGTGTAAGGATATGAAGTATAAAAGTACTCAAAGGAGATTCGAGAGCAGAGCTAGTTCGTGCGGAAGCAGCATTTTAGCTTCACTTAAAGTTCAGTATGTAGGTCACCGATAGCACTTTCACAAAATAGTACTCTTTCTACTATTATTTGACATCCGTATTTTTAGCCTTAACCGTTTTCATTTTCAAGACAGTGAATTTTTTACATCGTGTCGGCACATTCTTTATCATAATATCTTATACGGTAGTGAAAATAGTCGGTACCTAAACAATGTACGTACTGTAGTAACCCCTGGACGCACGGGACACACTGGATATATTTCAATCTACAATGTTTGAAACACATATTTGATTGAATATAGGTACGAGTATCTTGCATATTGAATCAATATGAAAATGGAAATAAAAGTTAACAACAGGATATTTTATAGCATTCATTATATAATGCTTTTCTGAAACGAACTTTTATTTTTTATTTAAGACTAAGTTAGTCATTGTGTGTTAGTCTGTGTAGTTTTTCAATCTGTCCGTATTTATTTTAATGGTTGTTCTCTCGCGCAAAATTCTGGCTTTTTATTCTAAACGACTGTGACATGTATAGGACAAGATGAGTTTTATGTGCATTTTACACAGTTCGTCACGTTTTTGGGTCAATTCCAAACTTGACTAATTCTTTATTCCGTAAGAATTCCTCCGTCCGCATTTCTATTACTAGAACATCACAAGTATGTGCCATCAAGGAATGGTTTGCTGCGGTGTGGTACACCGCTAATGGTATTTCTCGCGCTATTTGAAGGGCTAAATTTAAATCGACGTTGTTTTACTAGTTTGTTGTGGTTTATTTAGATTTAACATCAAACAATAACTGATAATAACGTGAATAGGTCTTATCTTAGTAGTACCTACTGTAATACACTTTTATAAAGTGCCGCGTGATAATGAGCTTGTTTGCAACAATATTATTTAGCACGTTATTGCACCTGTTAAGCTCTTGTTTATGTTGATAAGCCACAATTCATAAACAATGTAAGTAGGTACTTATTCTCTCAGCTTTTGCATTTAGTTTCAGTACATGTAATGAGACTTAACGTTGTGAAAAAGCAACATTTGGCAAATAAGCATTTAAGAATTCTACATACGTCCGTAATTTAAGTAATGTACAAATATTTCTTACACAAAAGAGCTTAAAATTTTTGAAAATATATTTTAAAATAAGAATTGTAACAAGAAGAAACATGTAAAGTTGCTAATATTAGCCTTTTTATTGAATCACAAGTCAAGTTGTAAAAATAAAGCGGATTATTCGTCGCCCACGATTTTGAACCGAATGTCTGAATCACTCCGACATATGTGTCGTTGTGAAAAATCGTTTTTCCAGGTATCTGTGTTTACATTTCAATGAAACTAATACTGCTTACAAATAATTGTTAGGAAGTTTGTCAAGCAGTTTCCTTGAAAAACATTTATATCCTCTGTCATATTATAATACACTTTCAGATTTTAGATTGTAATGTCAACTATGTATAAGGTCGTGAAACGATGCTACCTATTTAATAGTAAATTAAAGCCTGCTATGTTTTATGGAACACATTTTGGTTTTTGTACTATGAGTGTTCAACTCAAATTGGAAGAGCACTGTAAATATCTTAAATTTAGATTAGTTAGACATAATTATTAGAGTTGCATTAATTTTTAATCATCAAGTATACCACAATATTTAAGATTACCTAATAAAGCAGTATTTTTCCGTGAT
Organism: Hoplodrina ambigua; assembly: GCA_949774945.1. Classification (NCBI taxonomy): domain Eukaryota; kingdom Metazoa; phylum Arthropoda; class Insecta; order Lepidoptera; family Noctuidae; genus Hoplodrina; species Hoplodrina ambigua. The sequence goes on along the minus strand of OX458969.1, from coordinate 4,481,909 downwards.
ACGTAATAGGAAACAACAACTTTGATTTGAGGTTTACGACGCGAGAAGAAATAGTTGTCACTCAAGTTCTGTTTATTTCGTTTTCACATCATGAAAATAAAATGTGTGCGTACTAAAAGTCTTTATGTTAGGAAAGCACATTATAAACGAAAAAATCGTCGCATTAATTCAATTTTATAGCGTACATATAAAGGAAATCGTTTATTTTGGCGGAGATGTGTTGAAAATGTTGAAATACGTTCAAGCGTAAAATACGCGATAATCGGCGCCGCGCCACGCCGCTAGCCAGCCGGCGACCACGGGTCGTTCCTCCGGCGCGTTGCCAGATTCCTACATGACATAGAGTAGAAAGGCAACGGAGTAATACGCGATGACAGGTGAATGATACGGTAGACATGCCGTGTATGTCACATACCAATAAAAAGCCCAGTAATTGTGAATACTGCCTGTGTGTCTTATGGAAAACTTCCTTACTAAATTGAGCGACAGAAAAAAAGCACGAATACCATAATATAAATAACATAAACGCTCTATTCCAAGACTAATATCATTATCGTTTTCAATTTATCACCAGACACAAACTCATTCTTCATCCTCCATCACCAAAACTCTAATTCATTCTTAAAACTAAAAGGTTCATCTACTATATCGTGTATAGTCAGCAATAATTAAGTTATGAGTTACTATGAAAATAACGACTTACAACTCCATTTACGTGCGCCTCCATGTCACGCGACAACTTAATCTCTTCGTCTTAATTTGTTGGGCGCCACAAGGAATGCCGCGACTCGTCAAGTGCGCGGTCAAAGTACCTCACCTGTAGGATCGCGGGTACCGTTGCCGAACGAGGAGAAAGCCGATGATTCCGCCCTAATTCCTTTGTATTCCTCCAGACGGACTCTCGAAGCGGTCTCGTATGTTACATATTTACCGAAGGGATGGTCAATAACCTTCTTTTTGGCACTGGTAATGAAAAAATTAGATACTTAACGCGAATAACTAAGTGTTTTATTGTTTTTATGTCGTTGGATGGCAAACAAGCCGATGGCCTACCTGTCGTTTACTTTTATTCATATAAAAGTTATCTAACCATTTAATAATGGGTATCTATAATATTCATTTCATAAACATGTTGTTCCTTAATAAAAGAATTTATAACCAGAATGAAATAAGTCTATTCATTTACAGTAACTATTTCAAGACTTCTAGTATCACGTCGATGTGTCTCCTAAGTCTGCAACCTTTATATCAAAGATTAGGTGACACCTACGCGGGTTGTATTTTGTTGACACACAGTGCTATTTCTTTCATTTATAGTGACAGCTGGTGAGGACTAATACAGCACGAGTAAACGAAATCATTTGCATAGTAATTTTCGTTGTATTTTCCTACACTTTGCCATTTAGGTTGTTTATTTCGAGTAGCTATACGAGAAATAAATCCATCCAATAAATAGGTAAGCAAAAGATGTGTAGATACTAAAAGTGCTATTAGACATTTCATGAAAATATTTATTTCAGACTGTTAGATGAAGCTGAAAATCTATATTTTACACGAAATAATATTGACACATCACAATTTAGTTAGGTACTATTCGCAATAAACTCTTCTCCATTTATGATCAATTTTTTCAAGTAAACTATTAACAACTATTGGAAATGGCTAACTAAGCTAAACTAGCTATTGCTAACTTTACCAACTTAGTAGTAGTAAAGCTCTTTATGAAGGACCTCGTCCACAAAGCAGCGTAATTTTGCGGATGTAAATTAAACAAACACAATATCTGAAATGCCTCATGTGATTCATGTGCTACATGAGGTATTTTAGATTTTCCTCTGGGATCGCAACGTATCTGAGAGGCTTTTAGTATTGCTGATGTCTAAGCACCTAGACCACTTTACATTAGGTAAACCGTTGCTTTGTTTGCCATCCAATAACATTAAAAACTTAATTTAAATCGTATTTCAATAAAACTTCTAAATCATTTTCTAAAATAGAACTAAGCTGCAGTCCGACCCTTTGTATACAATGTTGTAGCCGTAGTTGTAATGAATTCCCGGTAACAGTTCCCCTGAGCTCGTTACTGTCAACTTTCTAACGACCGCTCAACAAAAAAGTTTCCTTTGTATTCCTGACCTGTGACACGTGTTCATGTCATTTATTACGACATAAAGCTAGCGGTATAAAAAGTAAACATTATGGCTACTGACGACTAGTTTTGTTGGTTTGAAAGAAGTACGCATGGCGGAAAGTTTCATGTCCAATGTTCATTGACCTCTGAGAAAGACATACTAATAAAGGCATAAATAAGCTTCCCTTGTTGTTGTCGTAAGAAAACGTAGAGGGAAGTGGCGGTTTTACACGTCTGTAGACAATAGATTGTATTTAGAGACGTCTAAAAGGGGATGTAAAAGAATAAGTGCGCTAAAATTAGATCGCCATGATATCGAAACTAACTAAAGCTTTGCTGGATTTGGGATGAACTTATGTTATTGAGACAAAAGAGTTCCTTAGAGTTACCTTACCTTAGAGTTTTACTTATTTATGTGACCTTCAATCAAACTGTCATGCAATTAGTCACACTTTATGAAAACCAAACTATTCTATGTGCATTTCACATTTTCATATTAATTAATCAACGTCTGCTTTCAGGACCGCATTTATATCTCCGCACGTGGAATCTAAGGAATGCAGTGTGATCCCTTTAATGATTATTTAAATACTCGCATATTTATTCTAAATGAATCGTCTGAGTAAATTCGTTTGCGCTACAAACACACATACTTACAGGGATTTAAAGTACAGCTGTGGTGATGTAACCGGCTAATTGGGTCGATCTCCTTGGCGACTATTTTATTTAGGTAACTATTCCTCGCTCAGGTACTGCGTGTATTTTTATCCTAAACAACTTGGAGATTAAAGCACTTAAAGAAGACCTTGAGCAAAAACTAGGGTCGTTTGGAACGCCTTGTGAAGTGTGTGTTACACATGAAATATTTAATTAATGGAAAAGCTTTACACGCCTTCGAGTGGGACGGCATAAAATGATAATAAAAATATAATATTATATTCATAGAATGAATGAAATACGAGGCGAACCATTTCATTCCAAGTAAAATGAAAGAATCAGATGAAGGAGAAGAATTTTTGCGACGGGACATGTTGGTAGGTGGTTTCTTAGCAACTGGTTTTAGCTGTAATGGTTTACCTACTTAATACATATTTTCGCTATTTAGTATTATGTTCTGTTTATGTGAACCAAGTTATTGAAGTGGTTAATAAGTTTGTCTTTAAAAAAAAAACACATCATGCAGTCCGCGTGGCCATACCCATCAGACAAATACGTCACAACCTGCATTTGAAAGTAACGATTGTAATATATTGGCAAATAAAGAAAGAGTTTATGGTTAACCACGAGTCAAATAAACAGACTTTACGTCTATAATAAATGTATGCGATAACTTTACGGGTTGGTCATTGATATTAGAACATTGTTTTACGACGGTATGAAGGTCTGTCACTGTCACGTGCGCATCAGCCAATCAACACGTTTCCATGGGTCATAAGCTTTCAGGGAATAGTTCAACGAATGATAAATGGTATGAATATTAGAAGTTAGAGAGGTCATCGTTGAACCACGTGTCGGGTAGTGTTGTGTTTGTAGAATAGAATCTACCAACTATTCAGTACCATACCATGACCGTGTTATGAACGTATCAGGCACGAAAACAACATGAAACGGTCTGCTATATCCAGAGTATCAAACGATAATTGTTGGCGTTCCGCACGGCATTGGACGGTTTTAGGCATAGTCTCCAACTTTTCAATACAAAGAAAATAATTTATTTGACACATTCCTTTAACGGTTATAAGACGTAGTGTCCAGACTTTAGGCTTAATTTGTTATTGCTAAACAATAACAACAGCAAAGCACAAACCTTGCAACATCTAGTTACACCGTGAAAATGTACAGGACCCTTTCATTCCGATAGATACGAACGAAGAAGTGCGACTTATAATATTTTGTAATAAATTCTAGGAATCAAGGGAAAAAAAGGTAATCACTTGCACGTGGAAACGGGCCACGTGTAATACCTACTACAAAATAATCTTCCTTTCCCATATTAAGACTAGGAGCACATCTGATAAGTAGCATTAGCGACAACCTTCTGAGTTTTGTACGAAAATAAAATGTGATTGATCTATGGAAAAATTTTGAGTAGCTGGTAATAGTTTCCTTTAGAGCTAGGGAAATCTACATAATATACTTATATATCGTGCGTTAGTCTCGAAAACTGTTTTCCAACTTGTTTATATTTTTATTTTGTTTACCTCAATACAAGGTCTTTTAGGAAAAAGAAACTTAAAGGAATTTCCTTTGGTGACGCTTAGGTCCACGTGAGCGAAGCCGCGTTCACTACTAGTACTATTTATATTTATTTATAATTGGCTATATTGGCTATAGACGTTATCAGACCGTTAGTAGTTACTAGTTAGTAGTACTCCCCTGAAGGTCATTCAAATGAAATTATTGATAAGGACGGCAAGTTCAAAAATATTTTTCACTGTATACCTACCATTTGATGGTATGAGAAAGGGGCCTAACGGAGAAGGCGGACAAAAGTTCAATGAATCGTTCGTTATTTTGTTATTTGCTATCTGAATGATTGATAGATCAGGAGTACACATAAATAAACACAGTAAAAAACTGGGATCGTCAAGTAATTTCTTCCAGACAATCTGTATAAGCCCAATCTGTATGAGTTATTGAATTATGACATGCATGTCTTAGTAGATGGCACCTGCCTACTTTAATTAGAACGTAGTAAAATTCCACATATTTAAAGCGTTTAATAGTTTCATTTCGTCATAGAAATAAATATATCAGCTGGAAGAATTTCTTAATCTTTTAAGATACACATCCCCGGTGTAACAAATTGCTAAAATTTGGCAAAACATTGTTGAAAAGTACCTACTGTTAATAAGAGTCGGCGACACTTTTCTGGGTCAGACTTTTTTTTCTTAAAAGAATTTTCATCTTAATCTATTATTTGCGAAGCTTGTGAGAAACTTAAAGCGAGTTTATGATCATTTTAATAAACTTTTTTTTTCCCGCTTTATCTTATCGTTAAAGTCTATGGTTTGTTATCTATACCTAAGTTACTGAACTGTAGGTAACGACCTATTGGTTGGTGTAGATGAACTCCCTAGCAGTAATTTCATGTCAGCTAAACGTGAGTAGATAGAATGTTCGAAAACTTTATCGTTATGACATCGGCTTCCCCCGTGGGGTCGACACCCTCTACTCCTCCGTGTCACGCTTCTAAGAACAAAGGTTTTATTGAATTCAAATAAGTTATCTTGGAGAATCTAATCCAGAACATGTAACTGTTTTGTCATTAAATAAGCAGTGAACTCCTACTTTCTGTGAGTTCTCAACACCAAATTGTTCCACAGTTTGTAATATGTGATAATAATATGCACATGAAACAATGTCAAAGTTAAGCTTGATAATATTATAACTACCAATAAAATTACCTAACTACCAAACAGCCTTTTCTAAAGACGGTTACGTTTGAAGTACTAAAGAAAAATCTCCCAGCAATATGGTTTCCATATTTTATTAGATCAAATTGCAGACATAATGTGCTTATACAAGTAATAATATATGAAATTTCCAATAACAATGAATAACAAATGTGTGCGCTAACCTAGAAACTGGTAACAAAATTTTTTATATCGATCGAGCGCCACAAATCAAAAGCTCAAATATACTCATTTGTTTTATCGATCGTATAATACTAAATTCTTTCCGTGCTCTATTTTTTATAGCATAACCCTAAACATTATAAGTCGTATAATAGTGAAGCGTAACACAATACGCGAGGTGGTAGCAACGCAGGCGCACCAAAACAATGAGTCATGTGCGCGGGCGCCGCGTGGCGAAATCCAGGTCGGGCGGAAGGAGTCATTTGATGATTTTTACCACCTCAAAAAAAAAAAAAAAAAAAAAAAAAAAAAAGGCGCGGCCTCGGGGAAGGCCGAGAGACTTGACACGAGCCGTGATAACGTGTACTACACACATAGTATTTGTAAACAATAAGGGATTTACTCGTCAGTGTTCATGTATTTAGGGAATTTGGATTCGGGATAGATATACGTTTACGGGTCGGAATGTTTCAGGCCAGGCCGCGGGTAGATTTGAGGCTATATCAATCGACTCGGATTTGATGTATTATCGTATTCTGCTTCGCTGGTGGGTACGAAATGTACAATAAACTTTGTTGCATTAGCGTTTCTGCTGGTTTATGGATGGAAAACTTTACGCGAAAAACTATAAAATTAAAAAGCATTATGTATTTTTACCCAATAACTAAAATAATACAGATAATGATGTAGTAACTAACTAATGAGTCATTTACATTTTTCCGCTGAATCCCGAACTGGACGGCATTGTCAAGTGGTCTTGAGTGGACGGTTACCGGCAGCTGTCGCTCACTGCGCTAATTATCTGTAAACCAACACCAGCAGATGGATTTCACCACTTCTCGGCCTTTGCCTGGCCAACAGCGTCAATTAAAAAGTTCCACCATCTTCTAGTGTCATTGACATCAAAATTCTTCGCCGTTTTTATTCACTGTTTTATTGTAATGGTTCATATAAAACCGATTTCCTTGAGATTATTTGCATACTGTTATAAATATGAGCAGTAACTAAGGACCTTGAGTAAGAACTCAAAATTAGTTGTTTTCGAAAATGGATACACTGACTAACACTATAATATATTTAAAGAAAATAAGACTAAACTGAGGGTTACAAAGTTGCATATCCTGTACATCCAGGGTTAACCACTTCTACTTATTAATAACTGACATAAAGTAAGTACGGTAGCATTCCTTTGGATCCGTATAAGTCAATCAATCAATAGTACATTCAGTGGGAACAACCTCGTTCGTCCATCAGTGTAAGAAACCTTGGCCTGCAAGGTTCATATGCACATGACTGAAAGATACATTGCAGTTATAATTCGAGCATGTTCCTCTTCATAATAAAGCATGCTGCAATGTCAGATGCGGCTGTCGGCGCTCCTGGCAGAGAGTAGTGGACATCCGTTCGCGAATGTCACATTCTCACTGAACGAGTAAATACGTTCTAGCCAATTTGAAATCTCCGCCGCATTCTCACAAAGTGCAGTTTAAATTGGAAATTAATCGCATTGAACAGTATTTGTAATCATGTCATGTTTAATAAATGGATGACTTGTGTTCGATTAAAGCTATTAGTTTTAAAATTGCGTTAAATTTGCATAAAGAATGTTAACAATCGGTTGAAGTCATCCGGGAGTAATTTCAATAATGACAATTCCTAGTATTGGATGGGGCTTAAATTCGTGACTAAAGCACATTGTTGAATGAAGTACGTAATTTCTATAAGTACCAACATAAGACGTATTACAGTCATGTTTCATGCAAATCTACATGAAAATGAGTCATTACGTGAAACAAAATATTCCAATTATAATGTATCTTATAAATGTACAATATTAAAAGTAAAATAAAAGTATATTATAAGAAAAATTCAAATCTGATTGTGGCTGATAGAGATTGAAATTTTGAATACTGATAAAAGATTCTCTTCTCTTTGTTACGATGTATTTCACGATGTATATGTATTATGTTTGAACAAAAATACTACTAAAATGTTTAGCCAATAAAAAAAAAAAAACTCAACCAAAACTAAATTATAACGTGAATACGAAAATAGATATTTTAAAATGCAACACAATAAAGTATTGTTTATGGGCAATCAGTTTTTCAATATTTTAATGTGATGTGAGTCGTGTCTGCACATGGGCAGCCGGAACGCGGCGGTAGCTTGTTCGGTAGCGCGGTGCGCAGGCGACGCGCCGGTTTGAATTCTTTAGGGCTGCCGGCATCCGGCGCGAGTGCAGCTGGCCAAGAGCCAACTATGCGCGTACGCAGCTAACATATTGTGGAACCCACCGTCAAATTATCATTTTACAACCTGTATCCTACACATGTCGACGCCATTTTTCCCAGAAGTTAAAATTATTCATTGACTAATTACTGTTTTCATTTTTTAGCATTGACGTTCAAAGGAAAACTGTGACGGTCAAACCGGTAGTAATGTAGGTGTACATTTCAGAAAACTTCCGTTTATTTGTTGAACGTACGCAAAAACAATAAAATGTCGAACATGTTATTCTTTCCATGAAACGATACGATGTTAACCGAAGAACATTTACTTTTCAGTACATACATCATCATCTAAACATGACAAGTATGAAAGCCGGAATTGTATACTAGGTAGGTATACAATTCCGGCTTTGCAAAAATAAACTGTGTTTGAAATTTTCAAACACAGTAAAGCTTTTCATATATTTTATGACTTGTGTGTCTAAAGCTTTCTCCATAGTTGGTAGCCTGACTATAGTGACGGCGCGCGGAGGTGGCTCGCTTCTTCAGCGGCGCATGCGCAGCTCGGCGCCGACTGCGAGATTTATAACACTTATCACTGCCCTCTTGTGATATTCTTTAACACCATTAAAATATACATTCAGAACATAAAGAAATCTTTAAAAAGCTTCCACATTTTCAGCCTTTTGAAAACGTTATTTTTAAGAGTAACTGCGAATTTAACTTTTTACAAAGTATAATTATTTTCACAAACGAATTGAATGACATGAAGACATCGACATTGTTAGATATTAATTTTGTTGTCTGAACCACTTTTTGTAACAACTGCTATAAACAATAAGGCATAATTGCTGTCAACAATGAATCTTGCTAACTCAAAAGTCATGAACAATATTTTGGCGCCTCCACTGAATTATTGTTGTCTTACAGGTTTACAGCATTTTTATATGTTTATTTAATTTTCTTGTTTTATTGGTGGTGACTGATATAAGATGTGTAAACAGTTGCAAATCCAAAGAGAATACTCATGTAGCTGCCAGGCTGCCGCCTGCTCCATACATCCTTCATATTGACACGCATGAGTACAACACACCGTCTTTTATTCGTGTTGTGGTGCATTTTTGAAATGAACAGTTTTTTTTAAAACCCTTTTTTAAAAATGTCAGTACTCATCTGCTGTCACCCCCTGAAAAAATGAATTAAAAGTCAGCCTGTTTAGGTGTTCAGAGTTGCTTAGGTTTGTATTAATTAAAATTCGACAGCTATTAATTCTATTAATAGCAAAGCGATGAGTTTCAAACAGATCCCAATCCTATATTACGAGAGAGAGCGTGCAATGCAATCCACGAGTAACCAAATGTTAGATATGTATGTTGTTGAATATGTAGATCATTTTCCTATCATTGCATAATCAGACACGAGTGGATTGCACTGTATTCCCTTGACAGCATTCCAACAATAACTCTACAAATGCCACTTAAAACAACACTAAAAATATACTAAATTTAGGTAAACTGAGCTTCAGGTGAGCTGTCATCACATCGATGCTAGGGAGTGACCACTCACCTCAAGCTCACTTCACCGAAATGACTACAGATAGACCAGCAGGTCTATGTGTAACTGAAATATAGGTAATACAAGAAAACGAGAATAGTAAAATTTGCCCAGCCAATTTGCTGTCGACTATGAATAGTCACGAATACAATACCTAGGTACTTAGCTAAGCATGAATGCTTAACTAAGTAGGTACTCAGTTAGTGAGTCAGCATGGTTTTATAACGCATGAAGCATGGCGCTTCAGTTTGGGCGGCTCGTGCGACAACGCGTGGCGCTGTTTGGCAACAGATGGCCGCATTGGGCGGGCGGCATTCATTCAGCGCCCGGATGTCGAAACATTCGTCGTCGCGTTGCACAATCAGACATGATGTTTCCTGGTTAATTTGGGTTATTGTTTTTCAAGAAGATTCTCGTATTTCAAAATGCATTACAGAAATCCTCATGGGAACATTAGGTAGGTAACATTAGTAGTAATGTATGCTTTTATGACTCCGGCGCGATGGTTAACCGCAAACAAGATTTATGTATTTGCGGAAGAATCGTTTCAAAAGTATGTATGTTAATGTTGTGTTGGATGAGGAAGTTTTCAAAAATGTAATAATATAGTATGATGACTACGATTTATGTGGTTGCTAGATAAACTGAGTTTTGAGCATAACTTTGTTTATCTGGACTTACGCAAACCGTAACACGGTAAGTCGATAAAAATGGTGATCCAGAAGAGTTTTTGGGATATAATTTGTTTTTACGCAACCGTCTCGACTGGCGACCTTTAGTACGGTGTTAACGAAGAACGAGGGCGTGTCGAGCTGTCCACTATTATCGACGTCTATTTCTAGTCTCTTGTTGGGAGCCCTTCGATCATCGTGAATACCAACCACAGAGAATTATTGTGGCTGGAAATGTCTGGGATTTATTAAAATATTGATGTATCAACTTTTCCATAGTCCGAGTTACATCTGTCTATTTTACATTAATCAATAAAATTGTTAAGCGAATCATGTAAGAGGAATTATTGCATGTTACCTCGTTCATATTAAATTCTCTGAAGTATTTTTTTTTTGCTTAGAGTGGTATATTCAGAAGAATAAGAAGAGAGAAGAAGGGTAGGGTGCCCAATGCACCTTTTATAGATATTAAATGTGTGTCATTGAGTGCCGGTTACCCAATAAAATGCTGGTATCGTATTATATTCCTTTTATTACCTCCCTCTCACCACGTATCTTTATATTTTATGTTCATCGTTAATCCAAATAGATATTTTACCATGACATAGCACATTCAAATATCATAATAAATATCTCTCCTAAAAATACCCCAAAGTTACACTTATTTCATAATTTTTAAGATTAAGAAATATCGATGTATCGCTAAAGTGTCACTTTTTAAAGGAAATCAGCAGATTTCAGTAATTAATCTTCATTAAGAGGCCCTCGTCATAACCATACTGTGCGAAGTTTCTAATTCGTATACCAACCTAGTTATTATTAGTAGCTGAAAAGGATTTTCTAAATTAAGCTTCGTGAGTCAGTAATTTTTACCTAAGTAACTTTGTACCGTCATGTAGAACTCTTTGTTGCAAAAAACAATGTAATTAAGTATCATTAGTATAACCAGTAAAAGTGATAATATTTTGTATATTGAAACAGATTAGCAGAATTACAAACAGTTGGATGCAGAAAATAAAAACATTGATTTGAAAGAAAAACCGTAATTATAATATTTATATTATGATTTATTGGGCAATAACATACAACGTAATTTTGACAATATCTATCTTATCTTTTAACATTCAATAAACCTCCCAAAAATATATGTACAAATGGAGACAAATTGAAAACTGAAAAACAATTCATACTAATGTTGTGATGGTTCTACCTCTTCCAGCTGTAACAACACTCATATGCGACTGTTATGAGTGGATTACAGTGTCGAAATAGCCTGACCCTTTTACTACGCTTCCGCGTAGGGCGCGGCGAGAAAGATGCGCGGTATGAAAAACTATAACAAAGCAACAGATATCAAATGGCTGCCATTAATCCCAGTGTAGGAGGCTCCAATATAAAGCGTCCTTCCGCCGGAATTCATGGTGTTTATCGGTCTCACAAATATATCTCCCATGGCCATTGTTGCTTTAAGAGAGCACTAAATGTAAATAGCCGTTGTTTAAAATAAACATTTGAATTTTTTTATGAACTTCCTAATGTCCGTTCTAAGGTCTCTTAGCCTGAAGGTGTGAAGATATGAGAGATGAAAATTTTATTGATTTACGTTTCGGTATTTTTAATTTTAATTGTTTACGCATGATTATTTGGTGGCGGAATGACCTAGACGCTTTCCTTGGAGATTGGTCATTATTAAATGAATGAATAAATGAAGTAGGTAGATGTATTAGGGGAGACCTTCGCCCAATTGTGGAACAGCTAAAGTTTCTTAGGCTCGCTGGCGACAGCCAAGATTATCTTTTTAACTCCGAGTTAGTTGTTAACAAGAGCCCATTAAGTATGGCATCCCCATTTTAGCAACTAACTTTAATTTAATATGTTGGTGCAAGTGACCCTTACGTATTATAGCATATAAAAAAGCTTTCATTATGAGTGCAAGACTTGAGCTACGAAAATAATTTATTTCAATCAATCGTAGTGGCACGTGGTGGTCCACGGGGAAAGCCCATTAAACCCTGAGTCACCGCTGCACCGGGAGAAATAAAATTGAAGGCTGAAACTTTACTCAAGTTCACAAACCAACACGAGTATGACTTTGTAACTATTTTTAGAAAAAGTTTAAATAAAATAGTTTCCGTTTACGCAATACGTCACGCGTCAAAGTCGAAGCCAACTTTGTGGATTGCTACTAAAACAAATTGTAGGCACTTTATACTCCTCCGATACCCGTGTTTAAATTTAATTAAATCCGGAACTGTTGATAAATGGTACTCAAGTAATTGTTGTTTACTACTAAAGTTTTGGTAGTCTGCTAACTCTTCAGTTCAATGACACCTGGGTAACTAAACCTGCCCGATAATGTTACTTGAGAGCTTCGTACAACAACCTCGTGGCTATCATTACACCTATTGTTTCAGGAGTCGAAGGTACTACTATTAACGACTATCGTGACTAAATATTTTTAGTTTGGGCAACGGCTACATAGACATGAAAATAATTTTCAGACAAATCTGAGTCATGTTAGACAAGTCAAACATTAGTCGCCTAATGTAAACACTTTAATGCACATTATGTCTGTTATTACATAATTTGTAAATAGGACACTCTTTTAAAACACAGTCGACCTAATTTTAAAATTCGCAAGCTTGCAGTATTCTGAAAGACTTTACTTGTTCTACTTTACTGTTAACGAAGACGTTGGGGAAAATAATCTTAACGAAATGTAGGTCTTTATAAAAAAATAATATTTAAAATAAAACAAATGCTTCACCAGATTCCATTCATAAAATGTTCACTCTGCGGGTGTTATGTAATCAAATTAAACAAAATGAGGTTACCGACTGGCATTATGAATAGTAGATTAGACATTAGCAGAAAGATTCCGAATTTGTTTACTTTATCATTAGGGGATCTGCAAAATGTTGAGCGAGGCGGTAGATTCTTAACAAAATGTGCTGAACAAGATTTTAAAAAAAATGTGTTGATTCTGAATATGAAATAAACACAAACATTGTTGTTAAAGCTCGTAACATGATATTGAAGCAAGTACCTGAACTCACCTTGTTGGACGGTTTTCGTTATGTTTACTATCCTAACTCTCATGATCCTGGACGAACCAAACTGTCAGTCGTACAAATGAGAGTAAGAATAAACTGTCTATTTATAGCTCCTATGAGTAAATGTTTACTTTTGATTGGAAATAAACTGAGCGAGATTCCCATTCTAAAAAATGGGAATCTGTATACAGTCATTCTGCGAATACTTTATATAAGTCATATTTCAGTAAACAAAAACATTAACAGGAAGCGAAATGATTTTATCGCGATGGCTCATTCACTCAATCTTCACATTTCTACAAATAAATTAGCATTATGGATCAGTAAACCATTTCATTAGTTAAGATTATAAATACTTCTGAATGACTAAAGCATGCCAGTTCTGTGCGGTTTAGTCTTTGATCTGGAAATTCATTGGCTTCATTCAAGTATTGTGTTGCACTACTTCACGACGTGGATGGTCACAGACTACGTGTTTACGATGCGATAAATTCACGAGCCGTGGTGGCACCCGGCCACGCCGTTACACAATATGTTTAGCGAGCCGTTTACCAATAGACGTTTGTGTTGTCGGCCTAGCAACAACGAGTTAATTGGCGTTATAACTCTGTCTTAAAGAATGATAATCGTATATCAAATTGATAATAACACCTTTTATGTGATTTACAGCAATCTGTGTTGAATATATGTCAGAATGTGACACAATTCTGTCACCTTACGGAGTGTTTACAATACGGCAGTAGGAAAGCATTTCTCACGATCTGTTGACATGAAAATATTATTTATCAAGATGTTAGTCAAAACACCAAGTGTAACCTGCAATGCGACTAATTAAAAGTAAAAAGGTAAACGAACTAAATGTGTGTCAATGTGAAAATGTAGCACTTCAAGGTAGATACTTACTCTCGTCAAAAGCAAATGACCAGGGAAATATTACAAGTATTTAAAATATGCATAAGTCACGCAGGTAGGTATGTTTCAAGAGGAGGGAGTCAACAACTGTGGGATACGTTAAACAAAGGTTTGTTTCACTCTTTGTTTTGCTTACTTTAATTAAGTTCTCGTTTCCTTCTAGAGGACAACGTGCAGTTTTAAAAACTCTATAAAAAGATCCTTTACTATACCATTAATTCGATGAAGCATTCAATATTTTGAAAAGTATATCATTTCTGTTATGAATATTAAACACTGTGAAAATAAACACCTGTAAATCACCACGATCAATTGAATCAACTTCATGGCTAATAAAAATGTCTTCAATATTTATAGGCTACCCATTGAACGGGGTTTTTGGAACAGCTTATGGCTGACTGCAAACGATGGAGTTATGAAGGGCTCGACCTGTTAAAAGTCACATGAATAAAAACCGGCTACGTAAAGGATTCCGTACCACTGTGCAATATTAAGATCAAATAAAAACGTCACACAGAAACATTTGTGTTGATTTTTTTACTAATTGATTTGTATTTATTTGTTGTTTTAGCGGTCACTGTCTATTATGATAATTCAAAAGATATTGCCTGCTGACAGTGTGACAGACAAACGGACGGATGAGCGAGAGCAATATGGCTACAAATTGACCCTGAGTACGGAACCCTAAAAATTGTTGTAAGTTTCAATACCTCATTCTGGTTTAATATGTCATTCGTGAGACAGAACAACGGTCTGTTTGATGTAGTACAAATTATTATGTCGCGTATAATGAACTATAATTCATGTTTATAATGTTCATTTATCCCAGAGGACCGGCCTCGATCCATCAAGCAGGGACCTTGTCTGCAGCTCTACGCTTATATTCATTCATAATTTCAGAAATTCAACTGTTTTATACACACGATTGTTGATGTATCAGGTGAATCTTTTAGAAAACATTGAAATAATACACACAGCAATTCAATTCTCAATGCTCTTCCTTTCGACAACAGAATTTGAAGATGGATTACAAAAATGTTATTTTATTGCGAGGCTAGTTTTCACGAACATGGCCGGCTTGAAATAAAACATTGCGAAAAGTAATTAATCTACGTCTTCGTTATCGGGTAAGTGAAGGATTTTAATCGTTTATTTATATAACATTACTTCCTACTCATGTCGGAAGTAAAGAGGAAACACTATTTATCAAACTTTCCAACACTTGTGAAAAATCTTTGATTAGATATAGGAGGACAAGATGTAAACATTACTCGGTCACAGGCTTACGCAATCAATCAATTTACGATAAGAGGAAAATGATGAAATCCAGCAAATAATTGGCGATGAAACAAAAAAAAATGAAATATTGAGGGGCGTGAGCAACAAGCAATTAACTAGTAAAGATGAGAATTATGAAAAAAAAAAGAAACCATTGGAACCGGAACATTTGGATTTAATATTAGGAGTGCAACCTTAAAGGTTTACTAATCCCATATACCTACGTCTCTTTTTGAGTACATGTACACTTTTTCTCACTCAGTCGATTTTTATAAATTATTCCAAAAAAATAATATGCGAATTTAAGTACGACTACACACCTGGGGAATTTAAACTACGAAAATTCGGCTTGTTACGTCTACAATGAAAATTACGCGGCGTCCTTTCATGGTCGTAGGTAATTTAAAAAGCATTGCAGACGTAAGCAAGCTGAATTTTCCGTCGTGTATTTAGCCTAGATGTGTCGCTAGCCTTACTCCTCAGTCCTCACGTTGATCGCTTTCATGCGCCATTCTGTTACTCGTCACGTGGTATCAGTTGTCTCGTGATACCAATTTAATTCGGCTTAGGTTATACAATATTAACCGAATCTCAGTAAGACGCGCACGTGACTTAGGTTGCAATTATTCGCCAGAAGAAAGGTGAGAGAAGACAATAGCAAGACAAATGTTTTATTGTACAAATAAAACTCGTCAGTTTATAGACCAATAGCTTTTGTTTGTTATTGAAAGTCGATAAGCCTGTCGTCTGGCTGTCAAAATATCTATGTTGAAGAGTTTGTTTGTGTTTTTTTTTGTTTGAACTCTCTTTTTCTCTGGGTATAGGTTATTTTATTATCCAAAAATTAGGTTGCGGGCAAAAGTTATACCTTAATATAAAGTAAAGTTTATTTTAGATTAAGGTTCAGATTTTTTCTTATTTATCTGACTTTAATTATTAAATCGTTTACTAAACACTCACTGTAAACCTGTGTATACTGGGGTCAATCTTTTTAGCACAAAAAGATAAACAAAAGGTCAGCCAGGACAGTGCAATATGAAATGTCGATATAGATAAATTAGCTCATGGCACCAATTAATCAGGCCAAAGCTTTTGTGAAGATAAAAACATGAATCACAATGAATCTGGATGCATTGAAATCGTAGTCAAAGTTATAAATAAACGCAACTACAGTTAATGAGAACCATTACCAGAGCTAAATATTTAGATATGTTCAGCAGCTAGCAGACGCTGAAAGATGCCAAATATTTTAAGATTTTCATTATACAGGAACTATTTAATACACTCGTATATTATGCGAAAATTTCAAACTGACTTACAGGCATAGTTAATAGTATGCATGTTTGCAGCACCTGTATTTAGTCGCCGACGGCCTTGTGGAACAACACGCCTCTCCTATTCAGATGCCGGAACTCATCATCGCTGGGAAATAAAACACAAACAAATAAAATAAAACTGGCAATATAAAACAAGTTCATAATTACCTGATAAAAAAAATTATATAGCACAAGCTAAACTTCGAAGAACATTGGTACTTGCCCATGCCCGTTTGCGAGCCAATAACCTCGTAATACGACGCCTAAACCACTGGACTATCAATCCGTCACTATTTTGAGAAATTTATAATTTATGTTTGTCGGGCTCTCTATCTTCAGGACCTCTAAGGTCATTAACTCAGTCTAGAACGTTTTAATGATAACGAAGTATGTGCTTAAATGTAATTCCTGGTTTAACTGCTGCGTCCGTAATGATCACCTCGCTTAAGGAGTCAACGTCCTAATTCTCGACTTGACACAGTTTCCGCGGAGCCGTAGGGCATTGTATCTTCTAATACAGCTTAACACAGAATTACTACGTTTATGTGTGGAATTGAAGATGTTCGTGAATTTTCATTACTGTACTGATATCGTTGTTTATGTATACAATGGAATTGTGTTAGGTTTCGGATTAGAGAAAATTGGGTTATACAAACATCCTGGTATGAAGACATGATAAATAATTTCTTTGATTAAGTGTTTTGTACCACGCAGCTTGTGGTCGCAAGCGCTACAGCTGATCATGGGGTCCTGGGTTTAATTCTCAGGTCGGGCGAGGTGTTATTGGATTCTTTCATTTAACATTTTTCAGGAGCAGCCCGGAGATTGAAAGTTAGTGTAAGACGCCCGTGCTTTGGAAATCATGAAAAGCCGTTGGTTCTGCGCCTGATCCAAGGTAAACTTAGAGTATGTACGCATGAAATAAAAGAGTTACTTTAGTACTTAACCGGATTTGAACTCAAAACCTTATGAATGAGAGGCAGACGCCTTAACTGCTATCACGATATTCCCACCCATCAACCGCACAAAAACCCTACCAACTAATCATACAAAAAATAAGGCACGTGTTAGCAGGCTTCAATATTATTAAATTCGGTTACGGGAAAAAAAATGAGACGATTCTTCAATAAATTACCTGCAAACGCTTACTTATGTAACGCGAAAAGGCCACAAGTCGACATAAATTTATTGTGTGACCTTATAAATGTGGTGAAATCGATGAATGTAGTTCAAATTACATACTGATATTCTTCAAAAGGATCGACTGGAAGTGTTTGTGTATATTATGTACGCGTGACGTAGACTGACCATGCCACGTTCTGGGGAAATCAATCAGTACTCAGTTTCAGTTCCCGCATATCGCACATTAAGCAGATAGGAAACGATTTTTCAAACATTTTCTTGATAGCAGTTTTAGTGCTACAATAAAATATTGCATAAACTAGCCAGGCAAACATTAAGATACAAGTACATTGATCCTTTAAATTTAGATCCGCCTGTAAGACCAGCAATCAGACAACCACTGGTACTAAAGCATCTTAATTGTGCGCTCGTGTTTTTCAATAATTCAAGCAGATTTGATTCGAATAATAAACTTAGTGAATCGTTTGACTAATACATTTTGTAAATCTTGGCTCGAAGCGTTTAGTCGTCGTGAATTTTCATTTGAAATCAATGGGTCAACGGCCGCTCTTAAAGTTCAGAACACTCAAGAAATTATTATGAGGCTTGAGTATTTTCTTTTATATATCAATGATTGAGTGAAATTCTCGAAATATTTATTAAGCCAATTGATAATTTAATTTAGAATAAAGGACTTCAAGTATTTAAAAACAGTTAATACACTAAAATATAAATGTTTACCTTTATCTCCTGCAGTGGGTTTCAGTGAAAGCGTTTATTTACTTCAATCTCGGAAAATTCTTAGAACTTTCCGCGATTCATTAATGTACTGTCGCGACTAGGTAAATTTATTGTCACAGCCATCGCGCTTCGGGGCATTTCCACTGTGTAGATAGTCAGTTATTCTGAAAATCTAGGGTTAGCGTACCAAGTGTAAGCACTAAAAGTAAATGAACAAAACCACTAAATAAACTCGTCTGGTTGTCTCTAAGCGGTCATTTATCATTTCTTTTGAAAGTTTTTTTGAAACATTTTCGAGATGGCTCAATTATTAAATTAACTATAAAGTATGTACGTGGTATTTTGATCGATGAACGAAAATCTTATAAATAAGAAAACACAACGAAAACCTTAAAAGTTACAAGAGTTTACTGTAAGGTTGTTCAACTGTTGCTTCTATCAAGTGCTTCGGCCAAGCTTTAGGCAAGTGGTGCACTGTCAAGCCCAATACATGTACATGATGTGGACAATATCATGAATCGATGTTTGTGACATGGACCCTAGTCCATGTTACAAATATCTGTACATTATTATGTCCAAGCATTGTATGAACAAACGCATGGACCTCCGTATTGAGGAGCTCCCAAATTTATTAAAGAAGTTTATACTCACAACTTAGATCACGTGAACTAGTTTTGAACTCCGCGAGATCATGAGTTGCACGCAAACTACACAACTTTACACTACACTTATTCTTAATACGAAAGTTATTCTGCCATTCCATTTGAGATCAGTATTGAAACCATACCTACTTAATACGTATATTACTTTAGCGTATTAATATTTATGAGAATGACATTTTAAAACCACCCTTAAAGCCCACATATTTTCAGCAAATAAGCTGTAAGTACAATTTATAGGTAGCATGTTTAACGAAAATTTGTGGGTGTAGTATTACACATCGTTGCCTACTACTTCGGGGAATACAGTCGTGATGTTATGGTAATAGGCTGACCTTTAATTTAGTCTGGACTGAAATAGAAATGTGTTTACGATAATGATAGTTTTGTATACAGTCGTAATATGTGTCGTAATCGCATGTCCGTCTGGTGATGTATTAATATTTAGTTTATTTCCACGCTCAGTTAAATAAGGCTGAATGGGCGATACGTTTGGATTAGCAAGGCTAAGGTTATTATGACTATTATCAATGCTCTAACATCAAAGAGATATTCAAAGTCTGGAAACTGGTAGCTATGCGGTCGTATTTCTCGTATTTTTTTATTCTTGTACAAAGTAGGTTTTTATTTAAATATCACACACTTTTTTGGAGTAGAAACGCACGTTTTATTTTGAAACGAACCTTCTTTAATCCTGAAAAATTTATTTAAAAATAATGCATACGTCATATTGTGGTGACAGTGACAATCTGTCAATTCAATACACAATTTAGGGAAATTAATTTCGTTTTGTATTCTTAAATATAATAAGCTATTATCATTGTTAAAATATTTACCGATGAATCGATAAAAATGTATCCAACCATAAAACTGTATAGTAACACTGCCAAGGGATGCAACGGCGAAGCTCTTTAACAGCCAGGACTTCCGACTGTGCGGCCTCGGACCCTCTTGATGAGGCACTCTCGAAACCCGACGACGAAGAACTGTTCTACACGGCCAGCGTACACTTTCTTCGGCAGCGTCTGGAGGAGAAGAGCAGCCGGCCATCGAAACCGCAAGACGCCACTCAGAGTTGTTGCAACTTGACTAGACCAAGCGTCAACCACCGTAGTTCTAATGTCCATAAGATTTCAAAAGTAGAGTTAGATAACTATCCTCCTATGGGAGACATACCGTCCTTATCAATGAATCAAGTTCTACCGTTTCCTAAATCCAATAAAGACGGTTTCTTTACACGACTGAGGAACACTTTCCGGAAATACAGACGCCTTGTAGACGTAACTTCACGGAACACAGAGGAAACTGAAACTAAAAACATATCAAACTTTAAATTTCCCAGATGTTCTCGTCTACGGCATCCTCACTCATCATGTTTACTACAAATATCGGAGGAAACGTCTAATGAAAATATAAGAACTCCTAATGTAAGACATTCAAGAAATAGTAATGGTGATCTCTTAGAAGAAAACAAATGTGTGACTCACTCTAGAAGGTAGTTTTGTTTATTTTGTTTTGTATATTATTATATAACCCGTATTTTATTTGGAATGTTATTAACCTTTTACTTTATTTACCGTTAGTTATTATTCATTCTATTTATAATATGACCAATAAATTGGAAAAATAAAATGTACATTAATGAATGCAGATTATATTTAGGGTCGTATGCGGTCATGCAGTGGGTATCATAATGAGCAACTACTTAATTAGTCTACCAATATTGCTTCGATGGCGAAGTTGCGTTCATCAGAACTATGGTAACACAGCATCAATAAGCTCTCGATAAGTACGATAATGAACTAGCATTATCTTTAATAATATCTTCTACCTTTACAGCCTTAGGCATGCCGAAAATATCTAAAGTCAGAACAAATTAAAATGTTCCGATTTAATAGTTGATCACACAAACAAATTCCATTTAACAAACTTTAATTAGTTCGGAACCTTGAAGTGTGACCTCAGAATGATGGTGTGTGTGTCTGTGTGCTCACGATATGACATCAGACGTGGGCAGCTTCTCGTATGTTCTCGTGTGGCCGACATTTCACTACAAACAATCGGAAGCCGTACACTACGCCCTTCATCAGCTCTCGCACGGCACCACTTGTCGCCTGGGGGCGCGTCTTGTGACGTCACATGTCTCGGGGTCAATGCCCCTGATCCCCATTCAGACTAGACAGTGACACATGATTGATGAGTGACGTTCATAAAAATCGTCTCAATCTAAGTAATTTGGCATATAATCATATTCATACGTCATGACCAAATACACAAATAACAGGGGTGAACCATCTACTATGCGTAAATATATCCGCTTTAATGTTTTATTTGGTTAAAATAATATTAAATAAAATACCGACCCTTCATAAAACAAAAGACTTGTACTTACCCAAGTATTAATTACGGCTGGCGGTTGGTTAAGGCTCTGTTCAACGCTTCCTGAAGCATTATGTGATATTTTTATTCATAAATCTTACAATTTTGCTATTCAGCTTCGGAGCAGGTTGTTTGTTTTGGTGGTAACAGATTCATAAGTCACATTAAATTGCTTTGTTTGATATGATACATTAATATGTACTTAGGTACTTCACGCCTCCGCTAGATACGAAATTAGATAGATTGGCTTTTCGTCTTCTAGGAATGTATTACGAGGCGTTAAAGCGTAGGTTTGTAAAGGTATCAAAATTATCAATGAAAAGATAAATATTTATAATGTTCAAGTTTTCTATGTGAGACACGCTCATCACATATAAAAGTAAGTTATTCACATAACATTACACCACGCAATCTCCGAAGCGTTAGGCAGAGGGGTACCCATGCGTGGGCGCACTAATACACCCACATTTTGCCAGTTATGTTTAGGTCCCATATAATAGGGGCGAGCCTATTATATGGCTCTTTAAGGCTCGAACATTGATCGCCACGCTTGGCTAAGGCGTATTGGCGATTTCAAACTTAGGTATCTCAATTATAAGGCCACGTTACATCACTATGTTTTCCTCCACCGAAAAAAGGTTTAATATCCAATATGCTTACATAACATATAGGATCCAAAATTCTGTGGCAGTGTTTGACCCTTAAATTCTATCATGAGATGGCAATGACCTTGTCTATTATTTGAAGTGCATGAATTATAAATACATAGGTGTAAGGACACGCTTGGAAAACATTCTTGTTATTATAAACAACATACAGTAACATTGCTTACATAAGAATTAAATATTTGTGTTGCCAACGTCATTGGGTTGCTCAACATATTTAAACGATCACGTTTATTGATTTAACAGTGTCTAGTTAGTTTCCGGGCAATATTATATCTTTTTCATACGTACAGTCGAACAAACTATTTGGTATATATGCAGCTAACTTGCAACTACTTTTAAACAGTTTTTCGAGCATGTAAATTCTTTTAAATTACTCTTAATACGTTTCAAAATTATTAGACACCACAAGCTTAAAAAGTAAACACATAATAAGAATGTAGCTGAAAGAAAATTATTGTTGCCTGTAAACCAAATAGCTTGTTCGACCGTACTGAATCATACATGTGAAAATGTTAAGAGGAAGCGTAATTACGTGTAAATATTAAATAACAATGAGGGTACCTAGACATTGTAATTTAATATTAAAACTTGAACATCACATCCAGGGATACTCAACTTTCTAAAGATTTTTTACCATTATGTATGTATCTATACTAAAACAGTTTAACACAATTTCTTAAGGACAACTCAATTAATTAAAAACATTCAAAATCTAGTCGCAATTAATGTAAAAAAAAATGTTGGTACTTTAGAGGCATTTTTGACAGATTTACTGAGATTAGATTGCGATCGTTCCTAAAAGTTAGTAGAATTGTCCCTGGTATAGATTTGTATTCTATTTTTGTTTACTATTTTGGTAAGTACGAATTGAGTATGCTATTGTCTCTCGTTCCGCTATTAGAGCTTCAGGGTTCGGAGTCCTAGTATCATTAGAGTTGGTCGTTTTCATTAGTGTTTCTATTTTAGTATACTATTTTACGAGAAGGATACCGAAATAACAACTCGATTTGTCTTAAACTTGTATTATTCTTCTAAAAGGTGCTGTTCTAAAATAGTAAAAAGTAAACCCTAAACTTATAACTATATAGGTGCATTTTTTTGCATAATGTGTTCTATCACAGGTTTTTTGACGAATTCTGTCGATATGCCTTATTTTTAGGTATCTTAATTAAATCTTAGAATAATTATTGAAATATACAACAACTGTCATACCTAAATAATGTTATTACATTAAATGTATACAAATAAAAGCTTTAATAGCAAAATAATTCAAAAATTACCTTTCTTCTGAGACATGGTCAGATTGTTTTTATTACAAGTGATGTTTCAGTAGGGGCTCTTAGCAATCTGTGCAAAGATAAATTTATTTATTTTCTTTTTCTATTTGCTTGTTTATATCATATACAGCATTATTGTATGAATTACAGGCTCTAATGACTTTTAAATCTCAAAGTTAAACAAACTACATAATTCTAGATACCGGTACATAAAAAACTATTCTAATTTAGGAATGAAAGAAGAGAAAGCTGAGCAAAGAAAGCTCTTACTAGTCAAACATGACACGGTATCGGTAAAACGGGGTGAATAGAGAGGCAGGGGTAAATCGAGTTTGTCGCCAGCAAGGACACTAATTTGTAATAAATTGTAATTCAGTCAAACAGTACAGTCCTTTTTGCCAACAAACTATATTATTTAAACAATTAAATCCCTTTTAAAGTTACGTCTTTATTCACCCCTGCCTTTCTATTCACTTCGTTTTACGGTACCAAAAACTTAATATTTATCTATAATTATATTTAGAATGGCAAAAATAATTTTATTTGATAAAATAAATCCTGTACTTCATTGAGAAAATTCAAAAGTAATCTGAATAGAAAACACATTCAAACTTTTCAATTATTTGTTCTACATTAATCAAACACAGACTCGCCAAAACAGTTTGTTATCTGGCAAGATGAGTCATATCGTAGTGACCTAAATCGTTCTATTTGACTGGCATTTATTGATCACTATCTTATAAGTAGGTACTGTCAAAATCTTGATGGTGCGACGTGCCCTAAGAGACACACGATCGTTTGTGTTAGGAAGACGAACAAATGATCGTCATAAGATAAGGCTTAGCCAACGCCTAGGATAAGCCTTTTCAATATAACTTAAAGCCATTTTCTTTCAACTGCCTTACTACTTCGGGATCCACTTCCTCCTCGCGGAAATTATACCCATAACTGATAACTTCTTTAGCAACAGTAAAGTTCTTTTTCAAAGAGTTTAGCCAGATGGTGTAGGAGTAGTCTGGCCAGATTCCGCCATACCGTTCTGGTAAGTGGTTGGGCAATATGTGCTTGTGTAAGGAGGCGTTGTCGTGTCCGTGAAAGTAGATCCTTGACCGCATGGTGGTGTTCAGAAGAGGCTTGAAGATGTTATAGATCTTGTCGAACAACCATGAGTGATTGATGATGTGTATGGCGTACGTCGTCACCGGAAAACATGACTGTAAATTATATAAAACAGTAATTATTTAAAACCATAACGTTGTTACAAACACTTTCACAGTTAAGCTGGTCAGTACATTGTTTCTATAACTGGAAAAAACTTTGCTTCTCTGCTAATTTAGATTCTATGTACATGTACCTTCAAAGTTCAATATCACACACATTAACCTCAATAAACTTTTAGAAATAAAAATATATGTAATAGTTTATTCATTTGAATAAATGCTACTATTCATGAATCATAAATATAAAGAATACCTAAGTATGCTTGGTCGTCTTTGGTATGTCTCGAGAAAAGCAATGGACATCTTAGTTTTCATCATTATTATTATTGTCATCCTATCAATATCTATCCTCTCTACTAGGTATAGGCAAAAAGAAGATAAAACTTACCACCATGAGTTTAACCATTTTGGATGCGACTGAAGGTGTGATTTGCCACGCATGCTGGGTACCGATATTATCTAGATCAAACACTGCGACACCTCCTAATATTTGCGACCTCTGCTCAAGTAAACCAAGCTCCAGAGCCATAATGGTTGCTTTGAATAAGTCTTGTATAGGAATTGCTTTTGGGTTCCAACAACCTGAAAAAGTAGAAAAGGCAAATTAAGTATCTACTTATCTATAAAATATATATAAACAAACCAAAACACAAACAACAGGCAATCATCTAATGTTGATTGAAAAATTCCAATTTTGTTTTTTTCGCCATGTTTTTGCCAGTTATAATTACCTACGTGTAACCGATAGTTTACAACACGGAATAATGTTTTTTCGACAACAAATAAAGTTTTAATGGTTTATGGAGGCCTATTACTAGTGTTCGTAAACCTTTTTTGCGCCCCGTTAATAATATATAATTAGGGTAATTCTATATACCTAATAACACATCTTTATAAAAAAAAAAAATGTCGGCGCGACCTTCTCTGCAAAGTGCGTGTATTAATTGCTATTAATTTTTTATTACATTGGGTTAATGAGACCACTATAAAACATTAGTTTACCATAGTACGCTTAGTTTTGGATTGCAACAGTGTACTCACCACAAAATTTTCAAAAAAGATTTGCAAGATAGCACGGCATTTGCGACATCACTCCTCCTAAAGGTGGTGACAAACCACTTCATGTCAGAGGAGCGATTGCCGTAGTAACAAAGATCGCATTGTAATCCCAGTCTCAGTTTGTGAAAAGTACTTCTATTTTGCCTACATATTCTAATTTTTAGGAGGAGGAGGAACTCGTGGCTAAGTAATAACAGCCGCACGGGTCGATCCGTCAGGTTAAGCTACGCAAGCTACGCACCGGGGTTGGTCCGTGGATGGGTGACCATCTTTACATACCGAGACTCCTCCGTGCCTCGGAAAGCACGTTAAGCCGTTGGTCCCGGCTGTCATACGTGGATCTTTGACAGTCGTTACGGGTCGTCAGAAGCCCGAAAGTCTGACAACCAGTCTTACCTAGGGGTATCATATTACCCAGTTACTGGGTTGTGGAGGTCAGATAGGCAGTCGCTCCATGTAAAATACTGGTATTCAGCTGCATCCGGTTAGACTGGAAGCCGACCCCAACATAGTTGGGAAAAGGCTAGGCAGATGATGATGATGATTCTAATTTTTGATGATTGCGACTAGATTGTGAACGTCATTTATTTAGTAGAAAAAGAAAATTGGCCTTTTGGTGGGACTGTTGATTTCTTTGTAACACGATAACATGTAACTAAGTGGTGGGTCGGTTATTCCGTTCATCTAGTTGCCTATCTATGATCACAGCAATCCCTACAACACAACTGCCTTTGCAACTCCAGACCTTTGGGACTGCACAAGAACAAAAAGGATTCTACTCTCTTACCAACTCTATAGAACAGCAGTCTACGTCCATCTTGGTCTCGGTACGGGGGCACGGCCATCACACCAGCATCCCCTATATTTCGCAAGTCCAGCGGGAAAACATTTTCGAACAGTTCCGGGTTATCTTCTTTAAACTGGTAATAATTTACAATCTGAAAAACAAGATAAAAAAATTGTAAGATAAGACGCAGTTTCAACGACTTATTTTGGGTTAGTGTTGAATACTTAATGATTAATTTTGAATTCGCATCTATCTTTTTTTCGCACTTAAAAAAAGACTGAATGAAAAAGTAGAAAAACCGGATGCCTCGTAGAAAAAAAAATGATATTTTGAGAAGTCAAAACATTAATACAATATATTAATAACAGGTTTTTTGGCATTGATAAAACGGCTAATGAGAGTTATTTAAGGCTTCAGTAGGTACATTTTCCTTTGTCATTATTATCATATTAAAAGATGGTGCAGCTCTAAATATGTAATCATTTTCCACATAAACCAAATATTTTTTTTCCTCAATCATTGTAATGATACAATCAATCAATCAATCAAACTTTATTTGTCAACATAGGTAGGTATTAAAAATAAAGGTCTTATAAAATTTAGTCGAGCTCTACGTCCTACCAATGAAATTGGTGTACAAATCTATTCATTCTTTTTTTGTTATTAGTACTCTGTCTGAATTTATACAATAAAAAGTCAATTTCGAGTAAATAAATAAAATTGACTTTATTGGAATATCGACTGCAGACGTAGTTAGTATATTTATATAAGTTTATTTTTTTAATCACTTCAATGTCAGTAGGTAGGATCATAACGTGAAACCTTCACATTTTAACATATTAAACGATTTCACAATAAGTTTTTAGCTGTAAATGAACATTATTCTAATTTCTGTCTACAGTCATTTCCTTTCGTTTAGCCTACTTATAAGGATATTCGAGGTTCTAAACCTAAAACGTACATAATATTATGTTTTATTTCGTAATACTCGTAAATGCACGCTATACGGCTATTAGCTAACCTACCTATGGCAAAAAAAAGCGTCTGGCATCGTAATAAAATATAAATCAATTAATACCTGTATTATACTTTTATAGTGCCTCTTAATTGATTCAATCAAACAATAATGAATTCATTGTCCAATCGCTTTTTACGAAATCAAATCATAAATCTAGAAATAATTACATTTTTTCGATCTTCAATTTGTGTTTTTGCAAAAACATTCTAGAAAAGTGACTTGGCCATTTAATTTTTAGAAGCCTTTTTGTGCTTTTGTATTTTGTTTTTTTGGCGACAAAGTAATGTAACATAACATTACGCCTCTTTCCGAAAGGGAAAGCAAAGGTGTACTGTACATAGACCTACATTTTCCAGCACCGTTTATTGAAGTCACCACTACTAAATAATGTGAAGTAAATCCTTCCTAACTAATATTATAAATTGGAAAGTAAGTTTGTTTGTTACCATTTTACGCCTAAGCCACTGAACCGATCAGCCTGAAATTTTGCATATACGTTGCCAGGTGTACAGGTACAAACATAGGGTACCTTTAATCCCGAAAAAAAGTACTATTTCCGGGGAAAATCACAATAACGTTCTTATAATCATAGATGGTGCCACGTATCGTTTCGAATTATGATTTTAACTAAATAATTGAAATGGCAGGACATGGGTAATTTTTTCCGCGACTTCGTCGTGTCCGCGATAGCCGAATTTTACGCGGACGAAGTCGCGGCCAAAAGCTAGTATTAACATAATTATACTTAAATAATAGAAAGAGAGAGTTTAGAGTGAGTATAGAAATGTTAGTTTTAATACGGGATTTATAACATGGGGTTTATGGAGACTGACCCCGGACAACACTCGTAAATAAGATTTATATTATGGAAAGTTACACCTGCTAGCGTCTATCGATAACTATTACCTATCTAATATTCCTGGCTATTTTAAATAAATGTTATGATCTGAGGCACCTACTTTCAAAATAATAAGAAATGTGAATAACGGCGTAAAAACATAAACAAATAAAATTCTATAAACTGCCTCATTGGTCTAGTGGTCGCAAAGCGTGACTGCTGAGCCATGAGGTATTGGGTTTGATTTCCAAGTCCTAGTCGGGCAAGTTGTTATTGGGTTTTTCCATCAGGAATTTCTCAGTAACAGTCTCGGAGTCTGGATATGTGCCCGGTTGATGGCAATAGGCTGGCCCCCTATTACATGGGGCAAAACATAACTGGCGAAATGTGGATGTTCTAATGGGTACACATCTGCCTAACTCTTCGATTATTACAGGCATGGTGTTATGTTATCATTCTATACTTGAATTAGCTTACCAATCTATGTGCTCGTTTTGGAATGAATTTGCGCGCCCGCAGGAATTTAATCAAGAATTCGTCATCCATGCGGTGGGGAGTGCATTCACCTCTTTCTGAAATAATATAAACATAATGTTGAATGTTTAGTAAAAGATAACAACAACGAACAACAGCTAGACTTATAGACATTTTAATAATATATTTTTCTACGAATTCGATATCCTACCTACTAAGAAAATAAACACAATTTATTCTGTTTGACTGAATGGCGCAGTAGCACTAAGGTGTAGAGCCGAGCGCTGAATATCCAAAAAAGCTCTTTTATTTAGGTTTTACATTTAGGTGTCGCCTAGTTTCAGATAAACAAACCTACTAAATAATAATAAAATAATGTTTACTGTGGAATTCTTAAATCGGATAATTTAATTACAGTTTTGGTCAACATGTGTTTTCCCGACCACACGGGTCTGCTAATGACTAGGTTATCGAATGACTCAAGGTAGTCAAGGTTACTTCAAAACGATATAATTTTACGTTAGCATAACCAAAGTAGGTCTATAATGTATATTCGAGAGTATAATAATAGCAAAGTATATTATTAAAGGTGCTATTTACTAAAAATAGCATTGATCGATGCAGTTTTGATTTATACATCCATACAAATTAATAAAATTGGAGTGTCTGTTTGTAATGTAAAAATAACAGCTTTTCACTAGATGTAAATACATTACAAGAACTCCCTTATTTTTCCCTATACAAGGTTGTAAATTGAATCGGTCTCTGTATATTTCACGTATTGGAAGTCGAGTAGGTAGGTATATGGATTCTTTCAATGTTATATGCTCTTGAATGAAGAACAATTTTATATCAATAAAGTAACTCAGCATTACGTATTGGGAAATCTAAAATGTATCTTATTATTTTCATATTACTTTACGTAGTCTGTCTCCCTTTTGCTTACTAAGTATATCATAGTTCAACGACCTGTACGTAGTAACTATGCGCATGTATCTAAATATTTTCCCTTTATCATTTTGGTCGCGGCCTCTCGCACTTACGAACCTTGCCTTTCTGTCCACATTTATGTCGGACATTTATCCGCTGAATAATTTAGAGAAACAACCGCAAACTAAATGGGGAAGGCTGTAGTTATTTTAGGCTCGCACTAAAACTACTAAAACAAATTGTGTCTTTGTTGTCTGAAAAATAAAGGTTGTTTTTCTGCTGTGAAGCAACTGTAGCCAGTAATATCATTATCAGACTTATCTAGTATCATGGAACGGCTACGTTAAAATGGTATTCGTCCTTGAGTCCTATCAAAAATAAGTACCTAATAATATTTATGTAAATTAACCATCATACGTACATTCTAAATCGTAACTAAGTAATAAAGTTCCAAGAATGTAGATCAATTACACTAGATACAACAAAGTGACTAATTGACCGACAGATGGCAAATTATAAATCTTTCCAAAAAGTATTACTTGTTGGACTGATTATAAAAAGCTGATTTTGAAAGACTGATAGCCTGGATTATAAAAGTCGAACTATTAGGACAGTTCCTTGCCTACCTATTAATAATGTTATCCCGCCACATTATTCCGAACCTCTGCAACTCCTGAAAGCCGCCGTAACAATAAAGCTCGTCGAGTTCCGGAGAAATGATTAAACAGTCTTGGATCCCGCAGAAAAATTAATCAGTAAAGAACAACGGACGTGTGAGAAAAACACAAAATGATCATTCTCTCCAAACAAGCAGGAGACAGAATAAAACTAGGCCAATAGTATTTGTAATGTCAGCATGCGATATGCATCATTCAAGCTACATAGCTGCATAGATGCATACAAAGCTTTGGTTCTATAATTTATGTCAGGGTCACTAACATCTCGCCCACCTCCCATTGTTCGACTATCTAAATCACAAGTTGCGCAATAATAACGTTAGAATTATTAATTACCTCCAATAACAGCTAACTACCTAATTTTGATGACATAATGTGGAACACAGTTTTATTGATCATTGATAATAAAATAACATTGGCATCATGACCTATGTAACTGTTATTAGTAGTATAAATAATAATCTTACGGACAACTTTGTGCAATCGCGTAATGGTTATTACCTATGTCTAGTGTTGGTATTTTATTGTTTTTATTTTCAAGTGCATTTTTCAGGCTTCATAAAAAATCGTTTTAGATATCTCTATTACACAATCACAAAGTTCACACTGCCATCATAAAATAAATACCAGCTTCTAAGACTAACCTCT
This sequence comes from Hoplodrina ambigua, assembly GCA_949774945.1. Lineage (NCBI taxonomy): Eukaryota > Metazoa > Arthropoda > Insecta > Lepidoptera > Noctuidae > Hoplodrina > Hoplodrina ambigua. Next base: position 4,450,691 of record OX458969.1, on the reverse strand, counting down.
TACATTCGCTAGTTATACGTCATTTTAATATGGCTGAAATTTTCAAGATAGGTACAGGAATATGTCGTTAGGAAGATACTTGCTAGCTTCAATGCAATTCCCTTTTTCAGGTATCAGGTTTTGAAGGTACCTTACATCAGATTTAAAAGGTACTTAACTCAATTAAGTTCAAGTATGTCGGTTGTTTTATATTTACGGAAGTAAAATATAAAAACTATATAATTATGTTTAACAGGATATTGTTAAAAACAATATACATACATTATTATTGCCAGACACTTTACAGTATCCATAACATTAGCCAGAGCCTTTAAAGGCTGGAACTTTAAAGCGTCTGGCATAATATAGCCTATCAGCAAAGTGTTAAAAGGGCTGAGTTAATTTGAAAATGGCCACTCATTAAGGTAATTGTGATGCAAACAAATAATATTTTGTTATTCAATACTACGTGTACTTATCACGACATTGCAACAATCCACCGTCCGTGCACGTGCGTGACACTGATTCACCCACAAACCGCAACAAAGGACTGCCAGGAGGACAGGAGCGGTTACATTTACATACGTGCTTGTTTTATATATGCTACAGATCCACAAATAGTCGATGTACTTTATATTGTATGTTATGTTAGTACCTGCGGCCGCAGGAATGAAAATAAAAGTAGGTAGGTAAACATCGATCGCGCCGCGTTAATTGTAACACTCCACGCTCAGTAAGTGAATTATCAATGCAATTATCGGTTTCTACCACGGCTTTTAGATACTGCTTTGAAAAAAGAAAAAATGTGTCAAAGTAAACACATTAAAAGACGGGGCCAGGAATTTTAAGAATATCTTTCTATTATGCACAAAAAAAAATTGAGTAATATGGCAACATTTATGTATTCACGATTGGAACTCACCGTAGATCATTTCCCTGAGCTCGTATATGGCCTGAAGCCGGGTGTTAGGGTCTTCGCCCAGATGCTGGTGGGCGTACTCGATCAGCTCCGGCGGAGGCTCGCCCAAGTCTAAATCCACGCTGTAGTCTGGAGTCGGCATTTCGGCCTGGAGAAAGACAACCATTTTTTTATTAAACTTTAAGAGAAAAAAAGGCGTGTGAGGTATGAATATAAATGTGGATTATTGGAGCGGAAGATATGAAAGAAGAGGGAGTCATCAGTGTGCAATAGGACAAAGGCAGGAAGATGATGATCATGGCTTAGTTCTGATCCTATTTGTTTATTTTTAAATTTGTGGCACCAGAGAGAATAAATTGCGAGTATATTACGTATGTGTAGGTTCAGTACTTGTGCTTGTTAACTGCTGTACTGCATGTGGCAGATTTGCATCCCGCACGGAATAAATATTTGGATGGTCTACAGGTGGGTAGTTGTTCTCGGTCTAGTTATTTATGCATGTGAGTTTATATGTTGCATCCAAAATAACCTTGCCATTATCCGGCCACACATCCTAACCGGGTTGATATTTCTTTTATAAGTAGAAACATGATTTCGATAACAAAATAAAATTTACATAAACGCGTTATTTAATTTTTAAATGCTCAGATAACCTTCAAAATTAATCAAAGTCAACCTTGAAATTAATTTAGTATGATAATGAATTATTGACTACTACATAATTATTAAATCATCACAAGAGATTAACAGCTATTACTTGTTTCGATAATGCCAAATTCCAAATGTTGATTACATGATAAAAATGAACGTTTTATAGAAATCATCGTTAAATAAATTGGATGTACCGAAGCGGTACTTTTATTTAAATACGGGATTCAAATACAAGTACGGTTTGTGTGAACTCAATCCCTAGCGATGAGGTAAGTACTGAAAATAGTGGAAAACCAAGTTTTACGTACCTAGCTTTAGGATTCATCGTATGACGTAAGTAGCCGCATAAAGTAGGTGTCAAACACATCGTTTAATTTTGATGTATTTTCACGTTTAGTTCCACTTTCAACAATGAGTCAAAGTTATTTGGTAATAAAGAAAAAAAAAATGTTTTGTATGACAGATGAACATTTGTACTTGTTCGACTACACCTACCTATGGTTAGTTGGTAAATCATAAGCTCTTTTCTGTTGAGTTCCTACATGGTTTTATCGTTTTGAGCCATAATTATTTATAGTAGAAAGAACGGTACATTTTAAGGTGTTGTCCAAGTTTACATAAAATTAAAAATAAACCTGATTTATTACCCTGCCTATTTATTCAAAAAGTATTTCTAAATAAACTTTTCTCTTACATAAGATCGTTTATGATAAACATCACAACTTACTATATTTCTGCTTACAAACATGAATTAATTTGCAATCATTGTGCAAGTGAAAATTGCTAAGAAAAAGCAGCGACAGTAGGTACGTAACAGTAGGATATTGCGGAACGTAAAAGAATCACAAAGCTTTACTTAGTGCATAGCGTCAAATAATGTAGACGCCTTCCTATTACCTAAGACACTGTTTACTTAGCTATGCAGATGGATAATGATTTTTGTCTCAGAATAAATAAGAATAAAAACAAGAAACTAACAACTAAGACTATAGAACTTACTGTAGTCCTCACTTCTGGTACAACTGTAAAATTACACTTTATGTAGGTACCTACATATAGTACACATAATCAAATACGGGATGTAAAAAGTCAAAATAATTAACATTTAGCTATAATTATTACTGGGAACGATTTTGTTTTTTGGTGTGAGAAATCATTGTTTATTGTATCGTGCAATGTAAAACATACGAATTATTATGCTTATGGTTTCATACAACAATACAGGGGTCATGGGAAAATTTAAAGTTAGATAAGAGCATTTAAAACTTATTATCGTAAAAGAACGTAGAAAAATGTTGGAACTTTGATCTTCTATATCTCTGTTTTTAAAAGAACAAAAAGAAGAAGGAATGGTGGCCAGAATGTGTTATTTTCAACTTCGTTTAGCGTTTTGTTACCCCCGTTATAATATGCAAAATTTAGCTAAGAAATATATAAAAGATAACATGATTAATTAAACCAGTTATGTACTAACTAGCATTGTTGCACGTTAATATTGTTTTAAGACTCTGTATATACTATACCCGTTAATTACATTTACTGTCCATCAATATGAGAAATATAAAGCAAAAATTATTGCTGAAAAACGATGACCATCAATATCATCATAATCGTGTGGTAGGTATAATTCAAAGCAAAAATGATCGCAATGATTAGTAGCATAATATGTAACTTTTAGCTCCGTTAAGCGTCTTTTTATACCTGATACAAACAGCACTTTACAAGTTTAATATCCCGCAATTTCCTCCAGTCATAAATATATTATTATCAATATTATCTATTACCAAGCAAATAAAGATTTCACGGATAAAGATGAAAGTGACGCAACGAAAGTGCACTTTTACTGAACATATGGCTTCCTGATCGCGATTATTATATTAATATATTAAATTATGTAAACAAGCGAAAGGATCACTTACACAGTTTAACTTTACGAGCGACGTAAACCCTCTAATGATTAAATGGCAGTTTTATAAGAGTTGTTAATAAGAAAAGTGGTACCAACGACGGCGCTATCAGCACATTTAATCGGTTTAGGTTACACGAGGGTAGCATTACAGAGAAAGTGCAGAGAAATGTAGGTACCTGCACGAGCCGGACTAGACAGCCAGGAACAGGCTCCCAGTAGATAAACTGGTCACGATATGCCTGTTTCTATGTGGGAATTACTTTCATATGTCCCACAATACTCGCTTGTTCACTGCGAGTCATTTTGCGTCTCGATTGTTTTACATAAACTATTAAATTAAAGAATACGTTTTACATAGTGTCCGTGTGTAGTACGTAACGTCAATCAATGCTGGATACATAAAACTATTGATATTCAAATTTTTATTACAATGCTTTGATTAAACTATTCCTTTCATATTCAAAATGTTCACATCAAAATAACAGTACGGTACAAAGATGGGTACCTACATACAAATATTTCTTAACGCGATTTTCAAGTTGCATTCAACTTGTAACTGAGCACAGTTTTCTCAAATTAAAGCAAAATATAATAAATTTTGTGTTATCTGATTTCTGTTCTTTTGTTTGTAACCTTTTCATTAAAACATAGAGCGTGTGCTTTAGATTTATCATTATGCAGACAATAATATAAGCCACAATTGTTAATACATTTGAGGCTAAATAAAACATAAGACCTACATATTTTTATCACTATTATAATATAATATGTCATAGTTGCAACGACCTCGGATTTAATTCAATAATTATGAAAACTTTTGATTAAGCAGGTAACTACTGACCATTTTTTATTGACGACTGTAGAATGATATTCAATGAACAATCCACACTCACAGCTCCGCTTCGATGCACAACAAAGGTCATACACAACGCACGCGACAATACGAGTAGTGTCGCACTTTATAAAAAACTACGCGCTACTTTATATTCAATATCTAGGTCATCGAATTCTGCCCTTTATCGAACTTTTATCGCTGCATATGCCTCTGTTAACATTTTCATAATACATTGAATCTTACATAACAAGATCGCACAGTTTTTTTTTAAACTTGTTCTCGTGTTCAACAAATCCACTTTACTTTTCATTTTGCAAAATATTTTGAAACCAGCAGTTTTTGCGAAACAGCTTATTATGATAACAATTTGTAGTAAGTATGGTGCCCAGTATGCAGTGGTGAAATAAAATAATTTCTGCGATCAAAAAATAATATAACTACCTACTTACGTTGAAACACTAGTCTTAACTTGCTTAAATAAACTTTGAGACATGATAAATTATAATATTATTATTTTAAATAGGTTGGTTCTTAATTAGTACCACTAAAATATGAATGCATTTTCCTAACAAGCTTATATTTGTTGGTTGTATGAATAAAGCAAAGACTAAAAAATTATTATTATACTTAGATTATCTGGGTCAATGTTGTATCACATTTGTTATCATACATTGTGAAATGCACGAGATTATAAAATTATAGTAAGTACCTACCTAGCAGTAGTTTGTCTGGACCTTTATCAACAAAGTTAATGAAAATTAGTACGTTCGGCATAAAAATGTTGTTGTTAAATGTTTGTTACTCTTTCACTCTTAAACGTCTAAACGGCAGCAGCTTATATTTTAATAATTGTTTCCACGGACGTATGAAACGAATGAAAATGACCAAGACATACATATATAAAAAATAACCGAGACGTCAAGCATAATGGTTAATAAGTGATAGTTAAGTCATGGAGAGGTACTAGAATCATCATAGTATTGATTGCATAACCATTGATTGCTACCCACTAGTAGCCGACACAGTGGCTCAATGTGCGCATTTATATTTATGTATGACAAGGGCAATAAAATCAATTCTTCAACTCCATGAGTTGAAGAATGCGTGAATGTGTCTTTGCAATTAATATGTACCATATCTAAACCTATCTCATAAAGGCAAATAAATGTTGTTTTTTATTTTTTACAGTTGAATATCTTAGTTAGTTATAAATACATATCTGCATGATGTAATCGTTTTATAAAAAATAACACCTATGTGGTTATTGCCAAGACCTTAAACGTAGATTTAAAGTTATAGTTAGGTAAAGTTAATTAGCAGCTCATCGGCACCTAACTTGTTAAGATCGTAAACATCCTTCAGTTTACAACAAATAAATAATCTATGCAAAAAGTAAATTGTTAAATTTTTCAAGAAAATAATAATTATGCATTATTATAATATTCTCAATACCAATTTTGGTTACGTTTGGTCAATATCATCGGAGACTAGCCAAGTATATTATAGTGCACAAGTGTGTGCGCAAACACAGATACACTCCCTCTTTCCAAAGTCTCATAGTCCGATGGGACTGCAATCCGACACAACCAGAGAGAGATCATGCGCAGAACTACGAGGGGTGTCACACCACCCACGTTCAAAACTTCAAACTCCGGGCTGCTTCTGAGAAATCCCTAATGGAAAAACCTAATAACACTTTTTGCCCGATCTGAGAATCGAACTTAGCAGTCGCGCCACTCGAACGCCAAACGACAACTAGACCAACAGGATAGTTAAGAAAATTATTTATTTATTCATTTAAATACAACACCTAACTCCAACAACAACTCCTAGATGCCTAAGTCAACTGTTCTTTTTTGTTTTTAAAAGCTGTTCACATAGCTATAAATTGTTATGTACATAATCATGTGCTTCACTAAATACTATGGTCATGCGTGGCTTTATATACATAGATGTGTCGTGACCTATACAACCGATGATAACCATTTCAAGTTTATGTATTGGTCTCCGATTAGTTTCGTGTGATAGAATATTCTTTAAACTTGTATTCTTATAAAGAAGAATATCCCAAAAAACATTAAAAAGCCGTCTCGTTCTCTCGCTCCTAAACCGCTAAAAATCATAGAACATAGAATCGTAGAACATACATGGGGGTGGTTTGGATAGCCAAGAAGAAAGGAGTCCAAAATTTTCGTTTGGACGTCCTTATCTGGCCACCATCACCCTGTATAGGTCAGGCAAAGTGTAATTGATTCCCACACGGAACAAATAGAAGTCTGACATGTCCGGTTGATGGCAATAGACCATAGACTACTTAAAGAGAATAGTATAAATTGGAGGTTCATGCGACCTAAATAAAATCAAACTAAGTCACGCTACGCTACCCGCCATCACTAGCTAAGAACTTTATCATAAAGCATATTTCAAATTGTTGAATCATTTCGTACTATAATATGTATAAAAAGTAACCTTGAAATTACTCCTTTTATTTTATAGGCCACAAGACACCGAGAACCGCGAATTATTTTTACCGCGTTAGTATTTCCGTATATTTTGTGTAAAACCTTTAAAGCGTCTGGCTGAAGTTATGGAACACGGAAAGTGTCTGACAATAAAGTATGTTGGTTTTTAACAATATTCTCTAAAACCAGCCGTTTCATTTGAACATAAGTGAGTAAGGCACCTTTTATACGTGATATTTAAATATGACGTAGGTCTGGCAACTCGAACGAAGTTTTGACCTGAACCCTTGCTATAGCCTATACCTATATTTGATTACTTTACGTCTATTATTATAACAAATATTTATATCTTTGGGAGTAGAAACTGTCCATGTACGGACCTTCTTCATGCGAGGTCTACGATTTAGGTTGATTGCCCAATAACAAGTACGTACTCAACCGGACACGTAATTGATATTTTGGTGTTTACCTACCTATCGTAATCAAATTTATTGCTGTATGTGGCATTGTAAGAAAAATGAAGAATTATAACGATTTTTGACGTAAGTTAATTAACTTACGTCAAAAATAATTCTTCATTTTTAAATTGTTTCTTTTTATTTTACTGTCGGCAGCAAGAAAATCCGGATAAGTAATTTAAATGAGTTTTTATGTAAAATATATTTTGTCCATGTAGGACGTATTTCCTTGTTTAAAACCATAATCAACTAAAAGTAAAACACGCATTTAAAAATTGTTGCTTGCATTGACTTTTAATTTATGACCTAGAAAACTCGGCAAGGTCACTCAAGGTTACCGATTGTATAGCTTTGTAAGTAAATGTTTGATAAACGGTAAACGTCGTAAATTGTAATCATATTGTATACAATACATGTCAAATAAAAATAATATCTATTGTAAATTGTTATGATTAAATAACTATTATATATTATTATGTGCAATACACATTTCTATATGTTATTATAGTATTCAAGCATCTATTTTTTTAGTTATAATTACATAACATAACATAACATCACGCCTGTAATCCCCGAAGGGTTAGGCAGAGGTGTACCCATTAGTACACCCACATTTCGCCAGTTATGTTTTTAGTCCCATGTAATAGGGGGCGAGCCTATTGCCATGAATCGGGCACAAATCCAGACTCCGAGGCTGCTACTGAGACATTCCTGATGGAAAAACCCAATAACACTTTGCCCGACCTGGGAATCGAACCCAGGACCTCATGCACAGCAGTCGCGCTTGCGACCACTTGACCAACGAGGCAGTAGTTATAATTTTGATTTGATAATAATAATATTATTTAAAATGCCTCTTACTCAGTAGTAGTAGTAAATAGTAGTACCTATTAGTACTAAGTATGAGATAGACGGTTTTTTTTTTTAAATTAAAAGCATTATCTGTTATTCTAATAACGTGCAGTAGACAAGACAAGTACGCTACCTTTAATAAATAATTTTAATTAAAATTACTTTTTGTTGTCGAGATAAATCTACAACCAATGTTACATCGCCTAAAAACATCGTGTTTTTGTCATCTATAAGACATATTATGCTTATAAGTCTCAAAGTTTGTTTATTTCACTTCAAATCTATACTTATTGTACTAATATTATAAACAGTAAAGTTTGTGAGTTTGTATCTCTGAATCTACTGAACCGATTTGTTTGAATGTTTTGACTTTGACTTTGACTTTGAAAATTACGCGAACGAAGTCGCGGGCAGAGTGCTAGTTATTTAATAACAATAGATGAATATTCCGCATTCTTAAATTTTGTTAGATAATTGGTTTTAAAACGTGATTTTTCTAACGTGAATAGGATTCGGTTCAAGGATAAAAATTTAATTTGCCTTTTATTAAGTTTCTTCTATTGTTTTTACTAAAGGCTAGTACTCTTAGCTTATCTCTTATTTGAATCACATGAGAATAAAATAAAATATAATAGCATTAGACTACTACATATACAGTATGGGAATGTGTGTGTCAGTCCATGGGAAATACGTGCTCAATTCTATGAAATTGTCGACCATATTAACCTTTTGACTGCCACGTCAAAAAAGCAAAAAAGTGCCCTCGTTGTCAAGCTTCGAATTGAAAATTTTAATAACGTTATTAGTTTTTCTCAACTTATGTTAATTATAGATGAAATATACAGAAAAATGATTGACTAATATTAATTATGATGAGTCTAAGAACGCAATTAGCAAAGGAAAAAAAAAACATTTTAAGAGCTTTATTTACGTATAAAATCGTAATCGTACATATTTCGCCTGTCAAGTAGTCATGACCGTGGCATGCTGGTCAAATTTTCATTCGTCATCTATGCATGACGGTGGCGGTCAAAAGGTTAAATAAAAGACAACTTGTACCATAAAAGAACCGTTAAATGTACATATTAGTACGTGTAATTTATGTACAAAGTCATTTGTTGCTGTAATTCGTGCGCAAAACATTCATATTTTCGTGCCAAATTAAATCCACTAGCAACTTAAAAATAGCCAATTACAGAAACAATTCGCAGTGCCAGAGTCCTTTAGCCACTTTTAGCTCAGCTAAACTACTTCGGGGAAAAGTGTGGTATGCGACCGGTTTAAAAATAAAAAAAAACAACGAATTGAGGAGCTTGTTCAAATAGCTCGTTAAAAAAAAATTGTTAAGAATCTATTTTAATTACAACATGTTTTATAGAGAAAATTCTGTGCCTCGGAAAGCACGTTAAGCTGTTGGTCCCGGCTGTCGTACGTGGATCTTTGACAGTCGTTACGAGTCGTCAGAAGCTTGAAAGTCTTACAACCAGTCTTACTTAGGGGTATCATATTACCCAGTTACTGGGTTGTGAAGGTCAGATAGACAGTCGCTCCATGTAAAATAGAGGTACTCAGCTGCATCCGGTTAGACTGGAAGCCGACCCCAAAATAGTTGGAAAAAGGCTAGGCATATGATGATGTGTTACAGAGAAAATTGATTAGAAATCTACCTACCCATGCAAATGTTAGAACTATCTACTTGCGTAGTACAGGTTACGTAGGTACTCGTTACCCAACTGGTCGCTAAGATTTTAATAAATACCCATATAATATGATAACAAGACGTTTCTATTTAATTGGCCTCACATATTTCCCCCGAGAGGCTTTTACTAGTGGCGCGACGTGTAATTATAAATATTTCCTTGCCTATAAGTATTCTTATGTAAAATATACGGGTATTGAATGTCAATCTCTAAGCAATGTTGCTTGACAGTTTAAAACTCTTCTATATGTAAGTTGTAGATTTAAGTTTTCTTTCTATCAAAATAGCTTTCACGGGGTGACTGCACGTCTGAACTGAGCCTAAATCGATAAAAGATAACTTAACCTAGCCACTCAACCTTGGCTGACGAAATTACTTTGACCGAGGTTATGTTGAAAGATGGTTTGGGGTGTCATGCTCAAGTTGCGAGCAAAGAGCAATTTGGTCCTGGTTAGTGAGGCAGGAAACTGAAGACCTAACCTCTTATTAAAACAGGTACTTTTTTTACCTTCCAATGAAAACTTGATCGCCTTTTTAACGGTCAAGGTTACGATTCAAATGGAATTGTTTTGTGATATTAGTCCCTCCTTAAAAGTGCATTGACCTGCATTTTCAAGGTTGCCATGTTCACAGGTAACATTTTCGTTGGCATTCGCGCTAACTCTCGATACGACCGTAACATTTTCAAAGTAACATTTAAAGAATAATGGTAAGCACGATTAAGTGATTATCTTGCTCAAGACGTATGAACCATAAAACAAGTTTACAGCTGTTAACATTGGTAATTAACAAAGTTGTCTTACTGGATCCTTCCAGTGTTTTTTACTCTTCAAGAACGCTTCTCATTGCCAGTTTGTCATTGAAAATTATAAACTAGCATAGGTCGTGCCAGGGTTGAGGATTTTGTTTGAAAGAGTTACTACGGCCCTGGAACGCCAAGGGCATTAGGAGAAACACGGATGGGATTTAGTCAGTAAGAGTCTAACACTCCCTTCTGCTCCGTCCAGAGCGGAAGAAGTCATTTGATGATTTCCCATCTTTAAAAAAAAGCATAGGTACCAGCACCTAGCGAGGACTCCGTACAACTCGAAACCGGCCGGTATGAATCGAGTTTTTAAAAGTGCGGAACAACAGATATTCTACCACCATTGAAAAATAACACAATCAGTACTGGTTACTTTTCAATATAATATAGTCACACTTTAAGTACATATTTTAAATAATTCATCAACTTGAAACATTATATAAACGCCTATACTTTTTGCCCAAAATTTTAATTACACAAAGAATTAAGCAAGTTTTGTTTCGGCTTCCCTCTCACGACAAGTGACCCTTTGCCATTCAAAGGCACCAAATTTAACTCTTTTATTGGTAGGTAGCTAAACAAAACATAACTTTATAAATTACGACGTTGAGACTCTTCCATTGTTAAAATGTTGAACAAAAGTCTGTTTTTCGTTCCAGTTGAATGTAGATATCACTAAAACAGTCATTAGGCATGTCCTAAATAAAAAATAAATTAAGCAGAAATCGCCAAAATACTTAGCTTCTCTCATGAGGCAACATGTAAACCTTTACAAATGACTGTTGTCTCACTAGTTAGCTCTATGTGATCACCAGATGCACCGTGTTTGTGAATCACTGAGTTTTAGCATTCGGTCAACTAGGCACGAGATAAGAGAGCAATACACATTCACAATACAATTATTATATTATTCAGTTGGTTCATACAAGGTTCAGCTTTACATACTCGAAGGTTGTCATAAAAGTCATAAATAATAAAAAAAAAATAACGACGCCTGGTCAATAATGAAGAGTTTTTTTTACTTTTAGTATTTCAGAATATACCTCTTTCAAAGAACAGAATCGCCCAGTTTAGAATCACGAGAATAGTTAAACATAGAAGCAAAACTGCATCTTGTATACATAGCTACTACCTACACTTTATTCATTAATATGTACTAGCGTTATGCTTGAGTGGTCATAGAAATAAAAAATAAGAATACATTGATCTTGATATTTTAAAAAGATATCAAATTAATGCTGAATAAAAATAAATTAAATATTTATATATCTTTTTTATATGAGATGGGTTTGCTATTTAATCTAGTCTATATATAGGTAGATTCTCAAAATTTTCCACTCATTAATAAAACTAAGGCTGGCCTCCATTGCGCTAGTTTTAGATTTGTTCATTATAAGCAGAACACACGAAACAAAAGGTTTGTTAAAATTAAAGAGGCAGGAAATTTTTTTCAAACGTTTCCCCACAGGGCTAGAATAATCCGCATTTAACCGGTTGGTAGTGATTTTACATTAAAAACATAAATAAATGGTATTTATGTAAGAGTAAGGTTGATCAAATTGCCATTAAATTCTCAAAACAACATAAATAGCTAGGTCTTCTTCTTTATCGTGTGGGCAGTAAGGTCTTACGAACCCGTCACCCTAGTGTCAGAGTTTCGAAACCGCCTCAAGCGCCTCTGACATGGTTTGAGTGAAACAGTAAGTCCCAGGTTTCCTCACGATGATTTCCTTCACCGATGCCAGTGTCGTCCAAGGAAAACTTTAGAAAGTACATATGAATTGATAAATTCATAGCTATGTGATCACCGTTTTCTCTACGTATCAACTATTCTACAAATAAATTAACTAGTCGACTTTAATATTTCGAAAACCAAAGCCTTTCAAGCTAACAAAAATGTAAAACAAAATTGTAGGTAAAAACCTTAGCACCTTAGCAAAAAGGGGAAAGAACTTCAATTGTAAGTACAAATAATAAATACAGCACTAGTTCATTACCATGATAAAAGAAATGCGAATGTGACCCGGCGTTTATGTAATACATAATAATGCGGTGAGTGCCGCGGCTGTTTATTTACTAAACAACGCGCGGAACGTGCAATTTGTGAGTCATCCTAGTCACCCATACGCAGTAACAAATACTTCCATCAAACAAATATCGAAGATGTTATGTTTGGAAAAATTTAAGAAACCTTTTCGGGGCCAGTGACAGGAGATACTTTAAGTATCGCACAAAGCTAGTCAACAAATTCATAAACCGATATTCCATAATAGATTGTTTTGAAACAAAAGTTACGCGATTTTTTTTTGTGATAAGTTAAAATCTTAAACACAGTAAAAGGAAAGGAACCAAATGAACAAGTGCCACAAATTCTAAAGTCAGTGAACGAACGGGCAACAACCACAAGTTCAAAGGTCACAAAATAAATGTTTTCTCATTTTCCCCACGGAAGAAGTATTTACACTTTAATTGATGTTTCAGGAAGGATAAGTACGCGTATCGCGTGTAACATATTTTTTATGTTTTTTCCGCAAATCTTAAAACTTTTGTAGCCAATATTCTCGCCACTACAAGATGATAGATAGCATGAAATATAAAATTGCAAAGATTGATATAAACGGGGTCTCTTATAAAAAAAAAAAGCAACGACGAAACAGAAAAATGGAATCCATGGTCATAGCAGTGACAGTGTAGTGGATGGGAGGCTAGTAGAGCCCCACGTGTGCGAATGAATAGCCGCTGTGCCGTCGCCAAGGTCGGCGCACGCGCAACTCCCCTGACGCACCGAACGTGAAACGATACAACCGATGATTTTCAAAATGTTTCGAAAGAAAAAGAACGTGGTTTTTGACTATTTTGTGACAATTATCTAAGAATACAAGGTCAAAGTGCAATACACCACGTACGTGTGACCTTGAAGGATTTTAAAATCAACATAATTAGTAGGCGTGACATATAATATTAAACTAAGTACATCTTAACTTTAACTCCAACTGTCGAGGTCAAAAAATAAGACACTGCACGATAAATAAATCGGAAAGGTAGGTACTACTTCCGTTTTCTACACCATATAGAATCAATGAATAAATCGTAACAGATCAAGGTGCTTATGTTATCTAAAGCCATTAAAATTCGTGTTACAAGTAACCAAGGTTTTAAATGACTCACACGGCATTGAAATTATGAGATTTAAATTAAGTATTCGGTAAGTGATATTATCGATCGACATCATTATAATATGACATAATAAAAAAATCTTAACTAATATAGGATAGAAGATTTGTATTTTTGCTTGTGATAAGCACATTAAATACTTAAACGATTTCAAAATACTTTTGCTAAAGCACATTATCAACTAGAACCAGAGGCTATATTTTATTTATTTTATAAAATTAGGAATCCGTAAAGAAAATCCAGGCGGACGAAGTCGCGGGAAAAAGCTAGTATACAATAGATACAAAATAACAAGATATTCATCACATCTGTAATTTTCACAATTTCTTCATAAAACATAAACTGAAAACCATATCTAATGCCTTCAGCGTTTGTGCGTTAGATAATATTCAACATTAAGACGAGGTACCAAAGATACAAGAAAACTTTAACTACGAAAACAATACTAATTGAGAACGTATAAATGTATTGTATTAAAATTACATACCAAAGCTACGCTGTTTGTATCCGTCATTGTGTCGCACAACTGTTACTGATTGTAATTTATTTTATTCTACTTATTTATTAACCAATATTATCTTTGTCAGAAGTCGCTTATCCGAATTATCTACAACGCAGAATAATAACGCGTTCAATGTTCTACATAATTATATTACAATATCTATGAGAAGATTAATTGTGAAAATAATTAAAATATAGATAAGGCGTACCAATACATAAGTATTTACTATCGATTAAAAGAGTATTGATTGGTTATAATTATTTTTATATAAGTAAATATTTGTGTTTATTATGTTTTTTGTTATATGAAGGTAGGAAGGAGATGACGGGACAAACTGGGCGGATTCCTCCAAAACTGGAGGGATGAAGCACGGAAGCAAGAAAGACGGAAGGACTGGAGAGAAGAACAAATAAAAAATATATAATATTAGTTTGGTATAGAATAAAAAAATATATGAAATCATCACCTGCCTTTTGCCAACTAGGTATGTTGTGGTGGACGTCCGGATAATATAAAATTGTATATGCATATTATATTTTAATACATTTATGTCATTCAGTACACCAAATACTTATGGTACCTACCCATCAACCCATGGTATGGTTAATTATGACATTTGGTGGAGGTCTCAATATATGAATGATAGCCTGCATTTCTGTTTCCTTGTTATTTATAGATAGTCATCGGAAAGTGTGTCAATAGCAAGGTACATAGGGACCTTGAGAATGATTACAGAAATGTTGTTCTGTTTACTGCGACCATAGTAATGAATACAATGATCTACTGCACTGATTCTTAGTAGGCAAGCCTCTTTATTATCTTTGCTTCAAATATGACGTCATTTTCAAACCTAACCCAGGTGTGTGGAAAAAATGAACATGCAAGCTTTCATGTTCAACATCAGGTACAAAATACTCATGTATAAACTTACAGAAAATTAAAAGAAAAGCTTTACAGGTTTAGGTTAGCTTCTATAATTTAATTGATCTATTTACCTTCCTACCATCTTGCCAAACATTAAACAAAGACCCAAAACAAAGCACATGAACGTAAATATTATCACAACCAAATGAATAAAAATTAAATGATAAATGCAGTTTACTTTATCATTAATTTACACTCCATAAAGAAAATGATAAATTCAAAAATATCTCACCCTTAAAATAAACAAAGCACAAGAGGAGGCGCGCGCGCAGTGGTGCGGCGCGACAAGAACTGCGCGGACGCTTTGAACACACAACACTCGCTCTCGAACAGAGTCCTTTACTCATACTAAGCATTCGCGCAAATCCACTTGCATGCTTTATACCACATATGTTTGGCACCGGCAGTATAGTGCGCACACGTGGGCCGATTGACGACGCCGAAAATAATTACCACGTCAATATGTTACAATGTATACAACCAAAACGAAAGTAATTTTCACGTTTTGAAAATAATTGTTCTTTAAGTTAGTTTTGGCATAATAGTGCTACTTGCTGGCAGCTGCATCGCTGTCCCGGCCGAGGCCGATGTTGTTTGACCTTTTGTCTAGCTAAGTCACAATTGCAATCCTTAACCTTTTGAACGATTCACTGCGGTTATAAATATTAATCGATTACGGAGTAAATAATAAAGAAACAACCAAATTAAATTCTAGGAAAAACTTAAATGAGCGTTTCAATTCAAGTCTTCATAATTACTTAGATTTTAATAATCAAATAACTTAATTACCTAACTATAACCAGAATTCAAAATACATAGGTATACTAACAAGACTTATACATAATAATAATAATATTATTTTTCAACACACTTGTTCGTAATATGGCTCTAATTACACCGCCTTTACGGTCACAATGTTGTAAATTATAATATTATGCACCGTTGTATTTTTTCATCACATTGCCGCACTAGAGTGGGATAGGTTTTTTTTTCAGTCCTGACATGTTTTAATTGTTTTGCCTAAATATTTAGTGAATAATAAAACTAATTATGTTTATTAAAATATAATACAAAATACAAATTGGTTTATTGCTTCAACAATTTTACATTTACACTTTTTGTGATAGGAGCTCCCAATATCAATATCCATAATTAATGGACAATGGTGCCGATTCCCTTGTTCACAAACTAAACTAAATTTAGAGAATTGACATCTCTTACTAACATACAGCGAAAGAAAAGGACGGTGACATTAAAGAACTAAGTTAGCGATGTCAAATCAGTTATGCCTTGAACTTCTTCGTATTTTTAATCCATACGTTTTAAGATGTCAACTATAATTGTATGGATGTGTCAGATTGACTAAATTTGACAGCTCTTATTTACATTAATCTCTTTCTTGTTTTATTGGACAGAAAAAGATGGAAATAGTCTAATTTTAGTTTAGTTTGTGACCAAGAAAATCGGCACCATTACCTCCTATATTTCACCAAATTATTTATTTTATAAATTATAATATATAATAAACAGTTAGAAGCAACTTTTCACCACTTTGGTTACGCGTTACCTTGACAAATTTCAGCAAACAGTAATGAAATAAAATGCCTATCACAAATGAAATTAATAGGCCATGTTTTACTTCACAGTAACCTTGACCAATGATAACATGTCAATTCAATCAACTTCATAAAACTGGCCTGCCCAGGTTTCTAACCCAACAAAACCGGTTTTCAAAATACAAATGAATATAACTTTTGGTCATCGTAGCCGTATATTAATGACAAAAATTTATGTAAATATTGCTATTCGTTTTTCTTAGAGGAAGGAAATAGAAACAAGGTGCAGTTTTGCATATTTTTTAAATTCAAGGAAGTATAAATATGCTAATTGTAATTCTCAACACAAATCAATAACAAAACAAATAGGTTTTCTTTTTGATAGGTGATTTTCGAAACATGGGTGTAGATACTAATGGGTACACCTCTGCCTAACCCTTCGGGGATTACAGTAAGTAAAATAATTAAAAAAAAATTAAAATAAATTATTATTTCTCGGGTTACAAAGGCCCATAGATAAATACCTCCTAAGATTCTATAATTATATGCAATAACAATTGTGTTAGTAAATAAAACTTAAAACTGTGTTAGTGTCACTCCTTTGCACTAAGTCTTTGTGCGTTTCGGTGGCACTTGTCCGCGAAAGCGGCGGAATACCACATCCTGTGGCCTAAAGCTTGCTTCCATCGCCTGATGCAGGTAAATATATACCCCGAAACCGTTTGGTAGAAGCAACTTAACGCAGCACAGTATAAAACCTTTAAAAATTAATAAAACGCCACAAAATTACAAAATGGACATTATCCATGCCATGCATGGTTTACACAATTGATTGAGAATTTATTTCGTTCTGTCTAATGATTATTTGGTGAAAACGCAAATGGATTTCTTTGGCGAAATGTGTCATTAAGGTCATGTTTATTGGATTTCGCAACGGGAAACATAATAAAAGGTTCCAAACTAAAAGATTTCCATTACTTCACAAAGCAATAACAACAACAGTAAGGTAAGTAAGGAAAGTTACCTGTATCACATTAAGAGAAGGAGTGAAGAACAATGAAAGAAATTGCAATTACAATAGACACCGTGTGGAAGGGGTGGCCTCGAAGACGATTTGTTATTTATTCCACGTGTGGCCGAATCTCTTTAAATCGTGGGAGGCGCACGGACATAATATTGTCCAGATCTGAAAAAAATAAGACACTTAAATAATACATGTATAGATATTTAGAGCCTATTATGAAAAAAAAACTGGTCCTTTCCCCTTGGTCCTTTGATCTTTTTCCCCCGGCTAGTCCGGTGTGAAAATTTTACAGATAATGTATTAGTAAAGAGTTTGTGTTCTGTTTCCCTTATACTAAGCTATTACGCTTACACTGCGCCAGCGTCCGGATATTGGCGATGTTATGAGAGTATTTGTTTTAACCAATGACGATCCATAAGTCTTAAGGAATCAGGATGGCTTGTTTAACTAGACAAGGTGTTAAAGCTGTACTTCCGTATGTGGAGTAAATGCTCTTACGAGGCTCAAAGCTTTACCAAACATCCGTACACAGCACAAGACCTACAGTCCCAGGTACTGACGAGTTTAACCAACAATTAAAAGCATTAGGCATTAAGTCCGCCTTTGTACAATATTTTTTTTACATGTGCATAATGTTTAAATTAATTAATTAATTAATTAACTTTGACAATTACTTTGCAAGGCTAAATCGACGCCAGGGTTGGTGCAGTCTAGGCTGCTCTGCGGGCCGCGGGTTCCATTCCCGCACGGGTGAAATATTTATGTAGCCTACAGGTAGTTGTTGTTTGTATACGTATGTTTATAAGTTTGTAAACTCACCTACGATACAGAAGAAATTCCTAGTGTGGTGCAACGTTTTTCTTAAAAAGAAACACACACACATAACATCACGGCTGTAATCCCCGAAGGGTTAGGCAGAGGTGTACCCATTAGTACACCCACATTTCGCCAGTTATTTTTAAGTCCCATGTAATGGGGGGGAGGTTTCTTCTTAAAAAGAAAAAGCAAAAAAATAATGTCAGCAATTTCTCAACTATGCACTTTAAAAAGTTAAATTGGAATACCATAATATTTAATTTCAAAAGAAACGGCAGCGGCTGCTCACAAAAGAATTGGATTCACAAGCAAAAGTTAAAAGATTAAGAAGCCATTTGACTTGAAATTAAGTTTCAGTTATGTAATCGGTCTGGCTACTGCTATACCGTGATTTTTAATTAAATACAAACTTGAATTCCGAAACCCTATTCGATTGAATCAATTGTTATGTGTTTCATTGTATAACTGGTGGAAAGGACATCATTACAAAAAGTGGCAACGAAATCAATAGGTAATAATATGTTTTCTGACCAGATGCACTTTTCGCCAGTTATTTAAAAAGTCAGCTGTTTGTATATTTTAACAGTGTAGGTGTCTTGTACCGATCATGTTAATCATTTTATCCCTTTGACGACATAGCATAAGCAAACGTAAATGTCGAATCAATTAGAACATTTAAAGTCAATTTGAACGTCATTTTGAGGAAAGAAAAAAGAATTAATCTATTAAAAAAGGTAGTTTTGTATGGAGAAGAATGGGCAAGAAACTCCATACGTTCTTAAAAAATATATAAAGGTATATTTATGTTTTACAATAAGTTATATAGGGACAATTCCAAAAATAAACGAAAGTGAAGACGATGTTCCCAAAATAAAAGTCATTTAAATTACTGCATTACGTACCAAGTGCTACGAATAAATAAATATAATAAATGAGTGCCAAATTAATTGTAATGTTTAAATACTTAATTAAAAACACAGTGCTCATATGTTTACAGTATTGATCATGGAATTTTACACCAAGTTTTCACAGTTTGGAGATTCAGAAATCGTGGTAATTGTATGCCTTATCAAACATATTGAAGTGCACTCTTGATTGCAGTTTCAATTAGGACCCTTTATGTACACAAAGGATTTCACTGTTGCTTAATTTCATATAAAAAGTTTTGTGTACCATTACCGAATTTCAACACGATTCATCACTTTATTTACCGTCTTCTTGCTTAATTACCTTATCTTTAATTAAAATGTCCAGTTATAATTTTAGTGGCTAATTATTTTCATTAACCTTTGTTTATTTGGACTCTGGATGAGCTTACCTGCATCTTGTATTGACTTCGGTATTGTGTTAATTTTTTGCCTAAGTTTCTCTTGGACTTTCGTTGTTTATTTTTTCTGAATATGGTATAATGTCAGCGACCTTAAAGGTCACTTCTAGACGGGAAATAACAAGAAAAAAATAGTTGTCATTGAAAATTGAGGCCTTGGGTTCGAATCCTAGGTCAGAAAAAGAGTTATTAGAGTTTTACATCATTCGTTTTTTAGTAGCAGCCTCGGAGCCTGGAGTAATGCCTGGTTGATGGCAATAGGCTCGCCTCCTCCCTACATGGAACCTAAAACATAACATGCGAAATGTGGGCGTACTAATGTGTACACCTCTGTCTAACCCTTCGAGGATTACAGGCGTGATGTTATGTTAAAATTGAAACAGAAAAAGAGTGCTCTGCATATGTACTATTTAAAGTGTAAACTATAAAGAACATCCTATTTTGGTGTGCTTTGCGCACTAAAGGAACTCCATAAGTGACAATGATGTATTTTTGCCTTTTTTTGTATTTTACGAGACATACAGAAGTTATGTTTAGGTAGCAAAAATCTTTATTCCCAAATTAAATCAACATTCACTATGGTAAGACAATATTGAAATAATTAACTTGTTCATACGAGAGTGCAACGACACTTCATTAATTCAATATAATAATATCATAAATTCGTAATATAAATAAAATTATTGCTTGGCTTTTCAAAATAAACATTTTTATATGATTAGGACAGTAATGCCGATAAAGTTAGTGAGGCCAAAATAAAGGACACTTCAAAATTGAATAGTGAAATAATATTTATGTATTAGGCACGGTTAGGTGTCGCCTAATGCTAGTGAAACGTGCATGAAAGTCAGTCGACTATAGTCTGAAGTGTGACACACAACCACTGTAAAAAACATATTTAACAAATCAATTTTATAACCGTGTATTGAGAATGAATTCGTCTAGACTAGCGGCACCAATGGGTACGATTCTCTTCCAATACGGTTACAAAAAGGTGTCTTTCGGACTACTTATTTTTTACTCCCCAATAAACGTCTGAAGGCCAACCAGAGAGCATTTAAACCTGTGTGGCTTGTTGCCAACTGTGTCCATGATTCATTTGACTTTTCCTCTTAGACTAAACAACAATAGTTAAAGTGTCCTAGCTTTATCTAAAGGCAAGAACCAATGACCGCAAAATTAGTATCAAAAGTCATATTTCTTGTTGATTAATGTGTAAACAAGAATCAATTCAGCGTTAAGCGATAGGATTTACAGAAAATAAACCTTAACTTAATGTCTAGGGCATTGCCGAGTAGTCCTTTGCACATCGTTCATCGCTCCGTAGCTCAATATGTGAACCCTATGCTCATTCAGAAACCGGTTTGTCAAAGTCAACAACCTAGAAGACACGCCGAAGAGTAGGTAGATAATTTATCGAATTATATGCAGCAATATTTCTCTCCTTGAGATCTTAAATCTTAAGTTAGTGACAGATGTGTTTAGTTTCGGTACATCTGTGGTCATCTGTTTTAAAAAGGATGCCAGAATGACAGCATATAAAAATATAAAAGAAATGGTAATGGGAAATGATGGTGGTAATATTTCCTCACGTACGGTTACGACAGTTCACCTGTCTATTATTCAGTCAGCAACAGTACTGCCAGAGTCATGTGCAACCGGTCTAATAAATTCCTAGGTGACTTTAGGTGAAGTGTCTGTCAATCCTACTAGCATAAATCTCACGTCTCCTAAATTCACCAAGAGATATTTACAGAAGCATTAGGTCGGTAGCTCACCTCAAACTCACTTCACCGAAAATATCGAGGGGGATTTTTCTCCTAAGAATTATTTTACCTATAAATTAAGAAGCCTTGTGATATCAAAGATCAGTCTACTGCTCCACATTACGTAAAAGTAAAAACCTGATATAACCTCGCAGCTAATTTTACCATCCTCCCTTTTCTTTTTTTAAAGTCGAAAGCTCGTTGCGACACTGAACCTCGCTAAATAAATCATGAATGAATGTAAACTGGGACTACACAAAGCTGACCGTGACAATGGAAACCCTCCTATTGAATAAACGGTAGAATAAAGATCATTGTTTTGTTTTGTGACAATGCCCACGCTCCTTAAATGACGTCTGAGATAAATGTTAAAGGTAGCGTAAGTTCAACGTACAAAGTAGGCAGGTAAATTATATTACACGTTGAACATACTAGCCTTTAACTTATTATTGGCTTTATCATGTTTTACTTTTGCTAGGGCTACATTAGCGGGCGAAGATTCGTGTCGCGTTGACGCGCTTACATTGGGCATACGCAATTTTCTTGTCTATAATAGGCGGGCGAAGATTCAACGTGCCTGATTGTGTTGTTCAACAGACGAACGAGACGAGACATTAGTAGGAGTAGCCACCCAAGCAAATATTGTCGCAACAAATCCCTTTGATGCGCGCGTACACTGGCGCGACAGTGCACCGATAGTACATCGTCACGCGAATACCACCTACTACGAGTTGCAAAGATCTACCCGGCCACACTAATTTCGTTACCACGAATATTCGCCGTAGCCCGTTAATGTAGCCCCAGCATAAGTAAGGTCACTGTTTGGTTGCTCAACCTCGTGGCCTTTGACGTACTCACTAACGCACGATAGCGTATTTAAACATTCATAACTCCTTTTTCAACAGGTTATAAAAGCTTCATAAAAAGCACAGACAATATAATATTGTCGATAAAAATAAATATCTAGCTGCCTAGTAGTTTATAGATAACCTTTTCATCTGTTGCTGGAACTTTCCAAGCTAGAATATTATTCGATCTTGACTCGTGCTCGAAGTTATGAGATTTCCAAGAAGAAAATTCTTTACATTTCCGGATTCATTTTGTGAGTGCTTTGAAAAGTACGGTACCTTTGAAATTGGAATGCCTTGAGGAAACATGATAGAAAATATTGGAAATCTGTAAGTGCACGGTCTACCGTATTCCTTTTATAAATCTATACAAATAAATTAAATTGAAGCGTCTGTTTGTCATGTCAAAATAACAGGTTTTACCTAAATGCATATTTAAATGTTTACATGATACTTATACCAAAAAAGCATTCATCTTCCGACTAACCTCCGAAATGGCACATAGAACAATTTTGACGGGACTTTTACTGACAGAAAACTGATGTTATAAGTAGTAACTTAGACATACTTTTAAATATAAAACAAACCCGCAGATGGCGGACACGCGGGCATTGTTCAATCATGGTGTATAACCACGGTTATATTAATATTATTATTGACTGCCTCATAGATCATGGTCTTTCAAATTGAAATTTCTCAGAAGCAGTCCGGAGTTTAGAAGTTGGTGGAGTGCTACCGCGTGCATGCGCCTGATCTCTCCCCGAACTAGTAAGGGAAGAGATAATGCACCACTTTGCGCACACGCATGTCTATAACAACTCTTAGCTAGTTTTTATTGAAATTGAACCGTGACCGAATTTAGGTCAGGAGAATAATATTAATATTTATAAGTTGTTGTTTATGTAAATTTATTAAAGTATTTACAGAATCCGCAGCTCATTGGAAATTATAACATAACAAGTATATTACCGAAATCCTTGCTCTTAATC
The DNA here is from genome assembly GCA_949774945.1 of Hoplodrina ambigua. Classification (NCBI taxonomy): domain Eukaryota; kingdom Metazoa; phylum Arthropoda; class Insecta; order Lepidoptera; family Noctuidae; genus Hoplodrina; species Hoplodrina ambigua. The sequence goes on along the minus strand of OX458969.1, from coordinate 4,427,196 downwards.
TAGCGGAATATTGTTTAATATAAAGTAATTTATTAAAGGAAGGAAACGCTGTATCGCTCTTATACAATACACTTATAAACTGTTTAATGGATATAAAACCCACTTAAAAAGTAATAATTTACGTTCACTTAGGTATTGCAGTCAATTTTCCTTTTCTTTGCTTTTCCTTATAGTACTAATTTGATCTATACTCATGTTATAAATGTGAAAGTAACTCTATATCTATGTCTGTCTGTACCGCTTTTAATACTAAACCACTCAACGGATTTTATTACGGGGTAAGTCCCCCGAGAAAGGACAATAGGTGACTAATTATTTGACGACTTCGTATTCGCCCGCAATGACCATTGACATTTACACTAATGAAGTCAGCAAAGCTAGTAAAAACTTTAAATGTTAATAACAATGAGTTTCAATGAATATTGCATTAGCTTTATTTTCTTATTTCAATTCAGTACTAATGATTTTATTCATTAGAGATTAAAAAAAAATGTCAATGTAATTTAATATGTAGTGCACGCGACTACATGTTAAATTACATTGACTTTTTTTTTATGCCGTACCCTATTGGTGTCGTTGACGCAAGCGACAGTCCTGGATGTGATTCCCATGTCAGGCAAAGCGTTATTGGGTGTTTGATTAGGAAATTTATAGAATCATGTAGGTACCTAACTCATGAAACTGGATAATGGAAGTCACAGACAGTCGCTCCATGTTAGACTGGAAGCCGACCCCAACATAGTTCGGAAAAGACTAAGCTATAAGATATTAATAATTATCTTTTAAATACTGGGTTCCAGTTTTTAAGGAAAACTAGCAACAAAGTTATATTATCATTAATCATTTGCTCAAGTTATTTAATATTTAACGTTTAAACATTGTGAGCGTAAATAAAAAAACCAAACAAACGTTTTATGTCGCGTTAAATAAAATGGTACGTAATAGCGGTTGTTGAAGGATCCGTCTATGAACGACTATTTTTATGACGTGTGGATGATAAATCTTCAATGTTATAAGAAGCTACAATGTTCTTCCAACAATAAAACAAGATTTTTATTGATAACAATAATGAAAAGTGTTAACAATTAATAAAAATGTATGATGTTAGTTGTAGGTTATAAAGACGTGTATTATAATAATAATGTGATATGTAAAAAACTAGAAGGAAAATATTTTATTCTTCAAATATGTGTTTTAAGTGTGTACTTACTTATTCAAATGACTTTTCTTAAAAACATTGATTTTCAAAAAAAAACCTAAAGCTTGACAAACACACGTGATGACATTGAAGAGTTTATTATTCACACTGAGCATTGGTTTACTGTAACGTATGTCGGATGTAGACGTTTCGTAGCAGTACTTATAAGACGCGTACACGCTGCGCCGAAACCGCGTAGACGCAACGTAGATGCATATTATAAAAATAATCTAATAATCTAAGTTTACGTGCACTTTAAGAAAACATATACATATTCATATTTAGGCATATAGTATATGCCGAGATTGTCTTCTGGCCTATTAATCGACACCCCCATCCCTACTAAAGTAATAAATATTCAATATACTTATACTATGTACAAAATACAAATATGTATAATTGTCTATGGTCTACCTAGGTACTAATATTATACATAAAGAGATAAGGTTTATTTGATTTGTTATTTGTAAAAGGTAATCTCTAGAATTACTGGGCTGGAATCTGGATACAAAAATTCTTACATTGACTGAAAGTTACACTATTGTCAAATGCCTTAATTAAACTATGTTTTATACTATAGGTACTTTACTTCCAGACAGACAAAGTCGCGCTTAGAAGCTAGTGTAAAATAAATTGCGAAAATAATTATGAACAAGACGTAATTTTACTAAATGACCATTATGTCACAACAGTAAGCACCAAGTTCAATGCCTCTATTACCAGTCTCAATGCCTCCCAAGTTGAACTGCCTACAGCGCCCCTAACGGACAAATTAGGAACTAATCACTGCGCCGCGTAGGCCGTAGCGCTCGTAGCCGCTGAATGTTGCTCGCGCATCAAATGAAGGCTGTATAGGACCTACATAGCGGGCCAGTTGAATAGTGTTGCTATTCGGCAAAAGATGTCGCTGCATTAAGTTGCGTACACTGTTTTATGCTTTAACTACTTTACGCCAGATGTCGTAGCAATATTTTCAACTATGAATATTTTATTATATTTTTGTTTTATACATTCGAAACATAAAAATACTAACAATTAAAATGTCAATAAAACATTAAAATTATCCAGATTTGTGCCAATTGTGTCTTAGTGTTCCTTGTGGTGACGAGCTTAACTATAAAGGGAATAATTAAAGCTCGTCATACATGTTATTATCCAGTCTACTCATAGCGGCATAACACAGACGTATTAGAGGCTTACGCATCTATATTGTTAATTTATATGGCTACATATTTAGATAATATTTTGTTTTTAGTGCCCAGTCAAAATAATTAAAATGGTAGGTATGCGCTTATGGGAATTTCTCGGTGCATGTGTAATTTACGTAAACAGTAAAATGATATTCTGCAAAAATCGTACCGCAGATGAGCTTGAGGTGAGCTATGAATCTCATGAGCAAGGATGACGAAGATGCTCACCTCGAGCTCACTTCACATGAATTCGACGAACGAGGCGAGGGATATTTGTACAGAATGGCCTATACACCCACATTTGTACAGGATACATGCTCTTATACATATAACGAATAAACAGTTGAATTCTTTTTCTGAGGGCTAATTATCGCCAAAGGTCAAAGTTAACGGAAAAAGTAAAAATACATTCATTCAGTATAAGGAAAGGTTATGTTGTAGTTAAGACAAATTAATTAAACGTGACTGAATCAAGACTACATAAATAAAATAAAATGAAAACAGGTCATGAGAATGTTTTAATATTACCTATTTAATTAATGAACAACATTCAATAATGCGATTAAATATTCTAATAAACGACCTTACCAACAAAATCAGAATACTTATTCTAATTAATTACAATAAACTAATTAAATATTTCAAATATGCAACAGTACAATTTAGGTACCTACAAGCAAAACCGATGCTTAGAAAAGATTTAAAATTAATCATCGTAAATATATACTAATATGTATTAATCACTACTGTACCGGAACATTCAATCTACTCGGATTAAATCATCGTTAAATATCCAAACTCAGGATGACCTACCTCTATTCCTGTAGAGTAAATTCTTCGACATATGCATTCTGCCCATTCTAACCTACGGTGTTCAAACATGATCCTTGACTGAGTCTTGAAAGTCCAAACTCAAAGTTTAACAAAGGGCGATGGAACATACAGTAACCGAAAACGCAATACCACGATACGCTTGAACACAGGAAGGCTGAAATAGTATTGAGCAGGTCATCCACGCAGAATGCATACTGGCAGATGGGCCAGAGTCGTCACAGTGGGTGCCGTGGAAGATGGGCGTCGACGCCGAGGAATCGCTGGTGTGATGACTGGAAGACGTTTACAGGTTCATTGAAAATTTACCAGAAACCCAAAAAGGAGTCAATGTACTCATCATTATGAACAACTTTTACTATGGGACCAACGCTAAAATCATGAAAAAATAATCTGCTGTTTCATACATTACGATCGTGTTGTATAGCATTTTTGTGGGGAACAGCAGATTTTTTATAGATAGTTTCTGGTGAATTTTCAATGACCCCGTATAGGACACTAGCCGAAGAAGGCAATAGAGTGGGATGAGTGGAAGGCTATGGAGGAACAATACAGGTAGATTTTAATAGCTAAAATCATAACAATTACATGAAATTAATTCGTTAAAAAATGTTTTAGTAAAGAAGACCAATTACGGAAGTACCTGAATTACCTACCTAATAGTAAAAACCAAGGTCAATGTTTGATGCCATTTAGTTTTAGTTTATCTTTTTTTTTATTCTGGTTGTTTTTTTTTATTATTAAGCTTGTAAATAATGTTTATACTATTTTAAAACTTAATTAAATAAAAGTTATTTTAGAATTAAAAAAAAATTAAAACAAAGGTCAATGTTTGAGCTTCAAAACAATACAGATTGCATCTAGCATCTTCCGTTAATATCTAAACATTTTGTTTATTAGGTTATTGCTTAGTGTGACGTAAGCGAACTGTGTGAAGATAGGTATATAAGTTTTTTTAAGATGATAAAAAGTAGGTACCTACTATTGGCTGAAGCTGCACAGGTAGCAAATAATAATAACTGCTACCTCAAGTAGGTGCTTCGCTTGGTGCTTAAGAGAAAATGCGTGTGGTCTTTACTCCATACAAACGCTTTCGCCTGTTTTCTTTCCGGTCTATGACTATAATTCATAGTTCTTTTACGATATAGTGAATATCAACTGGCGAATTGTGCACTAATGGGTACACCACTGCCTAACCCCTCGGGGATTACAGGCGTAATGTTATGTAAAGTAAATATCAACAATTTTTATGTCTCTATGTTTTCCTTTTATGATACCTACATTATTTCTATAAGAAAAGAAAATGCTCAAATTTACCAATGTGGAAGCTTTTGAAAACAATTAATGAAAAAAGAAAAACATATTGACACAGTATACATATAGGTATAATATTACCCTTCTAATCCAGTTTATGTAATAGGTATCTTTTATATTGGTTCAATATTATAAAAGGATAAAGGCGAACCAAACCCCGAATTATGACCCGATTTTGTAGATTTAAAATTGATCAGCGTTAAATATGCAAAGTCGAAAAAAGATGAAAATATGACATGTACCAATTCGTTTTAACAGTAAAGTCGAGATTTTTGTAATATTTCTCTTCTCGTGGACATTTTTCATTGAATTCTCTTTATTGCTTAACTCTACAAGATTTATTGTTGGATAACTTGACTTTGGAATACTAGCTTACTTTATTTACTAGAATATTATTTAAGTTGTACCTTAAAAGACCCAAGAAGGCGTGTTGCATTAAACTTTTCCAGTTAATGCAAAAGCAAAACTTTTTGTAGCTTGTTGCCAAGACCGGCGAGGTGTCTTTGTACTTAGCGTGCATAAGGTCCAGTGCCGGATTAGCTCATAAGCAAATTAAAGAATTGCTCAGGGCATCACATCTTGGGAGGCAACATAAATAGCACCATTAAAATTTGCTTGAACATGACAGGTAAGGTTGTTTAAAAATACGCGAGTTCAGAATTGACTTTAAATTGACTCTTTGGTCTTTCATTTATATTTTAAAGTAGATAATGATCTATCTCGTTGTATTAAATAATTTACGTTTTTTTTTCAAGACCCACGCTAATTATCTTTTGAATAGGAGAGCCCACAGGCATGGATTGCTGGCATGAAGTAGTCTTAATCCGGCACTGTGCATACCGTATACTTGAACTTGATCGTGCATCTACTTACGTAGGTAGCAATACTTGGCATCTATTCAAAGTTGTTCAGATAGTATCTACAACTACTTACAAGTTTTAGTATCTACGTAGAGTTTACTTATTGAGAATTTCCTGTTGTTTAATCGTGACAAATAGTAGGTTGGTAGGCAGTGTGTTACATTCACGGAATAGATATGTAGGTATTTGTTCTGTCTGTTCGTAATGTCAAAATAACAGCCTTTTACTATAAATATGAATTATTTTCTATTCCAGCTAACCTCCGAAACGCCTGGGCCGATTTTGACGTAACTTTCACGGGCGGAAAGCTGACGTAAACTTCTTTTATTTTAGAAAAAGAAATAGGGTTTCGCACAAAAAAATAAAACCCCGTGATAACCGTTATCCAGCTAGTTCATTATAAAATTAAACATATTTTATTAAACGGTATCGTTATTTCACAATACATACAAAGCGAGGTAAACTATTTGTCATTTATATTAAATTAAATATTGCCAAAATGCAGTCCGGTATTTGAACAATGTTACTTAACTACTATTGTTATTCGATCGCTTTTTGTTTAATGCTATAATATATAGATTACAGGTTATTTATATATGTGTCAATGTTAGTATGCATAAGTAGGTACAGTTATTATGTATTATGCTTTTGGCATACTTTTATTACAATAGTATGTATGGTGTTTCTTGCCCGTTCTTCTCCATACGAACTACCTTTTGGAATAGGCAACTAGATTCAAAATTTTTATATTTTTCCCTTGTAAATGAAGTTCAAAAGTGCCTTTTAATGGTCTAATTGAAATAAATGATTTGACTTTGACTTTGATTGAATTATTTAATAAATAAAATAACATCATAACATAACATCACGCCTGTAATTCCTGAAGGGTTAGGCAGAGGTGTACCCATTAGTACACCCACATTTCGCCAGTTATGTTTTTAGTCCCATGTAATAGGGGGCGAGCCTATTGCCATCAACCGGGTACAAATCCAGACTCAAAGGCTGCTACTGAGAAATTCCTGATGGAAAAACCAAATAACACTTTGCCCGACCTGGGAATCGAATCCAAGACCTCATGAACAGCAGTCGCGCTTGCGACCACTAGACCAACGAGGCAGTAAGTAGTATTTAATAAATAGAGCAAGTTTTTTTTGTGAATAAAAGAATGGCTTGTATCTACGTAAGAAAGCAATGTATTACAAAAATGCTTAACCTATTCATCGTACAAGTGCACTTAAAGGACATAGGCTAGTACAAAATGAGGAAGTGACCTACATTCAAGAATCAATATGTTACAATAGATATATTCAAGCCTAGTAAGACTTATCATTGTTTTCATTCGCGTCTTTTCACCTACTTCGTGCGAAACCCCATCGTCAGGTAGGTACAGGAAATGGATTAATTACTTAATTACCTATCAACCTTACATGCATTTACAACTTCTGGTTAGTTCATTAATTGACACCTTCAACTTTGTCTGACATTGTAACGCTAATTATGCACACACTTGGTAAGTATACCGACGGACATGAACTTGATAATAATGCCAAATGCAGAAAATGAATCGGAGAAAAGGTCAAAGACAAATATTGTTAAAATAAAGTTATTGCTCTTGGAAAAGCATTATCTTCGTCCTCTTTTTAACTTGTTGCCACCCTTGACTACACAGCAGGTACCTACAGTTATTTCAGGAATTTTGTTCCACCTGTTGGTTGTCCGTCCCCCCAAGCGAGAGTCTTTAAAGCTCGGAGCGAGCTTCAGTCACGCAATAATGAAAATAAAAATGTGAGAATTCATAGAGTAGACTACTAACAAATTGTCTCATTTGTAGTTTCTCCATAAAACCATCTTCGCTGTGACAATTTCTAACTCAGACAATAATGAACCTAGTGGTGAAACATATGGCAAAACAGTTAACGATACCGCCACCACTCGAAACAGCTGTAGATTGCCTTAGAATTTCAGCACAACACTTTCCTCCGTGATGCAAATCATAACAAGCAAGCTATGCTCAACTTAGTATAACAACAATGCGAAGGCAACGTGTAGTGAGCAGAGTAGCACTCCGATAATATAGGAACGCGGAGAAAATAGAGGCGCGCGCCGCAGTCTACCGCCAGTCCTCGCCGAGCTTTGTGCGACGACGCTCGCTTTCATCACGCCTACTCACACTCCAAAAAAAAAACATGACATAAAACCCATTCGAAATTCAGTTCTAGTCACGCGATATAACTACCTGTTCTTTAAACGTGTCAAGGACCAAAGTCTGTGTCAGCGTAGTAAGGTTCAACGTACAAATCGATCGCTAAGCTTCCAAAGTTGTGGTAACCATGCCGGCTGAAGCAGAAGCGAGGATCGTGCTTCGGGATGTTACGCCGGAGAGTGAGTACTTTGTCTTTCGTTCAGCTAATTAATTGTGTGTCTTGTGTTACTTATCTAGAGTTTAAAGTCATTCCGCGTGAACATTCATTGAGGGCAATGACAAATGCTCTCAAGCGAGACAACCCAAGTTATACCTACAGGACAAGCTTTTATATAAAAGCATGAACCATTTCCAACGAACTTGACAAATTCGGTTAATTAATATTCTATTATTGTGCAGTGTGCTTCTTTTACTAAGCATTTCGCCGGGCGAACCTTAACAACAGCTGTCAACGATCGTCACGTGTTCGACCCTTTTCAAAACATTGGAAAAGGAAAACATTTTCTACTGACTTTATTTGTATTGTAAAACATAACAATCGAAGGGGCCAATGGCGGTGACTCCACTGTCGCCGGCGATGAATCACACAGTTCAATTCAATTCATTGTTAGTTGACTGCATTCATATTATTGAGGAAGGCGTCAGATACAGTTTAATCTGATCTTGGTTCAGGAAGTGAGTGTTCGTGTTTGTTGTAGTAGTTTGTTCGTAGTACAAAAAACCCTTTTGTTAAAAATAATTCGGAGCCAAAATTGACCAGAAACTAAGATAGTTAACCACAAAACGTTAATACAAGCATCTTTATTCGTTTCTCCGTTAAATTTCTCAGTTACAAAACATACAGATATAACAGCGTGAACCTCCAATGTAGCAACTTCACCAAAATAGAGTCATCGTACGATTGAAGCTTGCGACACAACCCGGCAAACAAGAAACTGATTAATCTTAAACATATGTAATCATCTTACGAAAATATACATAAAATTGCAAGCAGGTCTATAAATATTTCTCAATACGGACAATGCGGTTGACACGAAGGTTTCGGGTTTGTTATTTCAAGGTAAATTAATCCGGGCTTAATCAGGTACTGAATAACTTAACTCTGCCCTTGGCAAGTCTGTGTTAGGAATGATCAAACCTCCATATTATTGTTATTGTTAATCTGTTTCCATAAGAAAATCAATTAGGTAGGAATTGAAGAAAATAGCACATTAATTTCTAATATAATTACAAAAATAATTTCACCTCGAACTTTCATCTTCTATTATGTATTTAATAGCTTTAATAATAAGCTTCGAACCACTTAACAAAGTTTTGCGACACAATTTTCCTTGAACTTACCTTCACGGTTTTTTCGTAATATGAGCGTGGGAGAAAATGGCACGCCTTATGGATACCATTCGAGTACGTTAAATGACGTTACCAATGATAACTTACTAGTCATCTCGCCTCTCGTAGAATTCTAAAATGGAACGTATAAGGATAAAATCAAGACCACAACTCTACAAGTCAATTTCAAAGACATTACCAAAAAAACGTTTTCACGGTCGTCGGTCTTGCATAAAACATCTTATGAGCAAAACCTCTTACTACTTGCATGTACGAAACAACTGTGATTCGGTGCGGTCATGTCTGAGCTGCAAACATAACAAAGAAATTGCAATATATTTGGCCACTCTATCAATTAAGTCGTATTACCAGAGAATTATGATTATAAATTAAAATAGGACGGTAGCTACGGAAACCCGCTTTGTACGGACACTGAGTATTAATCTACTTAGCACTTTACGTAAATGCAATGTCTAGAATACTAGATAATTATAAACCTTTTCTATTTCGGTGTAACTTATTCATGTAGGCGTGAAAACTTGTTTTAGTTTTTTTAATTTCAATAGCTGATGCTATCAGGTTATTAATTCAAAAAAACTTAAATGTTTCGAAACACACAAAGACTAATTTAAATAAAAATATTTTAAAGATGTCATAATAATATCGAATGTATCTTTTTCAATATATGTGTACTTACGAAGTTTATCTTCAACATCACTGACATCAGTGAACGAAAACATTGTCAAAATACTAGGACGTCAAAGTCAAAGTCAAATCATTTATTTTAATAATTAGGCCACTAAAAGCCACTTTTGAACGTCATATACAAAAAAAAGTTACCTCTTCCAAAAGGTACTTTTATATGGAGAAGACGTTTAATTAATATTGCTTTGAAATCGCCAATCTACCTTGAACAAGCATGGTGATCAATGCTCGTGCCTTCTCTGTATGAGAAGAGGTTAGCTTTACCCTGTGGAATAAAATTAGGATACCAGATTATTATTATTATAATAAATTGTAAAGCGTTACCGTTCAGCTTATTTTAAAGTTAACCTAATAAACTTGTCCGTGCATAGCCGACCAAGAACAAAGGTAGTTTCACGCCTGTTGGATTCAGTAACCTTTACTGAACTCAAGTACTGTGCAAAAGTCTGTAAAAGTCTTCCTTGATGACTTTTGATGAAGTGACCGTGAGATGTGCTATCAATCCTTAGCTTCCGTATGATTACAACTGAAAAGGCCAATCGTTTTTTACTGATTATACCATTTTTTAAGTAAATTTATACTTAACTTGCTTTTGCAAGCGACTTCTACCGCATAAATGTCGGTTACCGCTGACGCAGACAAACTAAAAGTTAAAAAAAATTCAAACTTACCCGTACCAAATTTCATCAAAATCGGTTTAGTGGTTTATTCGTGAAAGCGTAATAGATAGACAGAATTACTTTCTCAGTTGTTGTATATTAGTAACATAGGATGTACAATTCTGTTCCCACGTGCAGCGCACTGCACTACAAATAAATTCGAAAAGATTGAAGGTTCCATGCACTTCAGCATTTGTCGGTAGAGTACCTAATGTCACCAACAGACCGTGGCGAGATTAATGCTAGTTGCATTTTTAATATAGGTACTTACTAACTACAGAATTAGCTAAACATCACATAATTTACGAACGCATAAAATTTACAGTTATGTTATGTAATGTAAATGTGGTTTTTTAATTAATTGTTATAAAAACCTTTATGACTACCTAAGTTTATTTCTAAAAAAATACATGCAATACTAAGTGCCTGTTTTACAACCTTCCATACTTGGCTGATAATTTCAAACATATTTTGATCCATTTTAATATGACCAATAGTGTCTAAAATTTACTTTCCTGAAGCTAAAATTTTACTAAGTTATATTATAGACCCTAAAGTAAATACCTGCTAAACGAACGGACATGATATATACTATTATAATATTTGAACACTACCAAGAGCTATTAGGGCACAGACTGATCGTCATGGACCAAAGACCACACAAATAAACATGTATTCCATTGACTGGTGTGTTCACCTGTACAGTGTGCCAGTGACGTAAAAACTAATGCATAATAAATTGAGGAAGCATGACTGTTGCACTCTGTACATGCATATTTGTAACGGTGTTTATGTGTGATTTGTTATGGAGACACAGGGTAATCATTTACGTATTAAAATTCAAAAAACATTAAGAATTTAATTTGCTTCCTTGCTGATTTATTATTACGATTTCATTGTGCTTGCGACCCAGGTAGGTACGTTGTACCCTAAGTACTATAGGTATATTCTATTAAATGCCTTGTTATTTTGTGGTGTTGTTTTGTAGGCCTCATCAAATTTAAAGACGTAAATATGCTAATGATTCTCAACACAATTCAATAATAACATAAACTGGTATTTTTAATAGTTCGAGATTTCCAAATTCGAAGTAGGTATCCATCTTGCTGCTACACTCACACGCTCACAGTGATACAGTCACGCGACACTACTACCGCATACGCAACGGGGTAATTCTATTCGTTGAAAATGGCGTATTCTGAAATCCGGACAAACATAAACAACCTGAAAAAAAAACAAGTATTTATTCATTGTTGACCAGGTGTCGTAATGTTATTTGATTAATTACGTCTTTTAAGATAACCTCCTGTTAAACGCGGACGCAAATTTAGTTCTTATTTCTTCTGTAAAACACCATCAACCATTACAACCGTCGAAGGTCACTCACATTTACAATAAACAAGTAGTAAAACTTTCAAAATATAGGTAAGTAGATCCTTTTTAGAACCCATAAGGGCACTTGGGTTTTGGTATGTGCCGTTAAAGTTTACACTTTCGCAGTTCTAGACAGAAGAAAGCGTAGCAAAACACCTAAAATACTCGTTTTTGTAGTTAATTATTACAAAACATTACATTACAATGGATGCGTAAGAACCCCGGAAAGGGAACTCCATTTAGATTCTTGCGACCTACAACAAATAAAGCAAGGTCGTCTCTAAGCGTCCCAATATATCAGCGTCATTTAAATGCGCCTTTGTTTACAAAAGTGGACTCTGTAATTGAAAGTTATAATATCTATGCACTAAGATCGGAGTCGCCAGGCCTACGTCATTTTAGCGCATCTTAAATTTTGAGGATACATAGAGGAGTTCAGGAATGTGTCGTAAGGAAGGAAGCTGTAGAGTGTTTTGTTTGTTTAAACGCACTTACTTGTATCTCTAGAACGACCAGTCGGTTTGAAAAAATCTTTTTATATATGTCAGCCAGACTCATGAGGAATATTTTATTCTGAAAAATATCACGCTTTTACCTACGAGAGCAGAGTACCTAGTATCCAAAGCGGAATCCAAAACAAAAAAGACGCGGACGAAGTCGCTATTCAGGTGTATAAGTTACCTTATGCGGTACGTTTAAGTGAGATGGCTCATCATGTTTTATAGGATATTGCTAAAAACCAGGTATTTATTTTGCCAGACACTTTCCATGGGCCATAACTCCAACCAGAGGCTCGAAAGTTCTGTCCTTTAAAGCGTCGTCTAATCTGCTAGAACTAGGTAGAAGCCGCAAACTTTGATAAATTTGCAATTCAATGAAAGCCAATTTATGTTATCTGTGCAGTTCACTGAAACGTGAATACACGTCTGAAAAAGGCAAACTCCCTACCAAGCTGTCCCAACAAGTGCCATTTATTTTCGGCTGTCCGAAAACACCAAATGACAACACGGGGCGTATTGTCATTTCGCCACATTCAGACGCCCTGATCATTTGATGGTCCTTGCTAAACTGTGGCCGAGCTGCTAATTATCAATGTTTAAATTATTTTTTGTAATGAACAAGCCACACTAACGCGAATCTGCAATATGAAACAAAAAATTGCTTTGCCCTTGAAATATTTCAAGTTGAGTGACTATCTACCTATAATTATTAGATTAAAATATTTACCCACGAGTTTCTTCAAACGGATCTTCCGTTCAAAGAAACACGTTTTAGGATATTTTCCTCACTTGAGCACGTATACAAATTACCTTAACCGTGATGTCTTCCTCTAATTAGGATGTTTTATGAGTCATCAGCCACTTGTCTGTGAAATTATGCATTTTTAAGTTATGTGTCAAATTACTCAGGTTTACTTATCATGTCATCCATGTGTGCATTTTGAAACATCCATACATACCTACTACTATATAATAATTTTAATATATAAATCAATCATCACGAAATACCGAAAACCGAAAAAAAATTGCAGGGAGCTGGTTTTTTAGTTAGTAGATATCCGCTAAGAAAGGATTTTTTTAAATGCATCCTATAGGGGGATAAATCGGGGGCCCAAAGTTTGCATGGAAAAACTTAGGAGTAAAATAAGTTACCCGAATGTAATGAGAGTGAAGCCGCGGGCAAAATCTAGTGATACTATAAATGGACAATTGTTTATTATCACGAACCGATTTTGTAATAATAATTAAAATAATTTTGTAAAGATTAAGCTTGAACCCCAAGAAATGACATATTTAAACCTGTGACTTTGTCTGCATCACGGATATTACGCGGGCGTAGTTGCGGCAAAAACTTGTAGTATGATAATACATGAAAGGAACAAGACACTCAGATTTCCTCAGAATCCTGTCATTTTCGTGTCAACCGACAGTGGACTAGACATAATTACAGTGCATTATCCCTAATGCTTTATAGATTTTTACTGCGTTGCGTAAAATCGACTACATTTTATCGTAATAAAAAATCGTTCGAAAAATATTTTCAACACAAGCGTAATTAGGGCCACGTCGTCAATAATGTGCAATCATTGCAGGTATTAGATAGATCGAATGCAATCACCGATGTGATTGACTTCTGCGTTAGTTAACTCACAAGGGGATGACGTGGTATTGTCAATCATCTTAAGTTTGAAGCGTTTATGTAACAACTCAGCCAGTTAATAACGATGGTCACTGCATTGGAAAATTGGACTTAGTTTCGCCAAAATGCACTAACTTGCATCAAAATGTCTGCCATTTTTCAAAGTAGTTGCTATGATTATAAATATTTAAAGCTGATTATGGGACTAATCTAATCCAGCTCAATTCAGCTTTTGTCAATAGAAAACATCATTATGCAACGATTAGGCCTCCGAATGGATGCGATAGAAAACTGATGTGTTCTATATACAACAGCGGAATAAGTACAGTTAGACCCTAATTTTAACTCGACTTTAAGGTGCAGTTTTGTATTGTCATCAAACTCTAGGAGGTAACATAGTTTCTTGAATTTAATATAATATTAATTAATCATTCTCAACACGAATTAATAAAAAAGCAAGTAGGTTTTTTTTTTGTTTGGGTATTTTGAATTCGAACTAGCCATTTCGCTATGGGTTTAGGCAGGCAGGGCGATGAACCCGCACACGCACAGTGATTTAGTTGCGGGGGGGGATTCAAGTTGGCTCGGTTTGTTACACATCATTTCCGGTTCCCTGTCACCCAAACTGCGGGCAAATGAGCCGATGAGGAAACACTACCATCAATCACTGTCATTATAAACGTCTTTTGACTTTGACATTAAGTAGGGAATTCCATTACCTATCAACTTTTTACGTGGATCTAATTGCATGCTTCATTTTGATTACACAAAGTCAGTAGTCATGAGATATATATATTTTTTTTCAATAATTGTACCATAATCTTTAACGTTTTGTACGTCATTTTTTTGTTGTTTTGTCTGAAATTTGGTAACCAGGTAAAAGGCTCTAATGCAACAAACGTACCTAAATAAACATGTGTAAATGCTAAGTTATAAGTCAATATTTACTTTTGAATCACACTAAGATGCACCTTGGGTATCAGCACGACACGTCCGAAGGACGTGCCAGAGAGAATTTTAATGAATGATAACAAAAACTGCTTCTGTATGTAGGTTTTTTCGACCTAAACCTTCGAAAAATGTAATGTAAATTCAATCGTTTAAATTTAGACTTGCTCGTTGGTCTAGTGGTCGCAAAACGCGCCTGCTGAGCATGAGGACTTGGGTTCGATTCCCTGGTCGGGCAGTGTTAGTGGGTTTTTTCCATTAGGAATTCCTCAGTAGCAGCCTCGAAATTTGGATTCGTGCCTAGTTGATGGCAACAGGCTCGTCCCCTATTGCATGGGACTTAAAACATAACTGGCAAAATGTAGGTGTACTAATGGGTACGGGCGTGATGTTTTGTTACGTTTAAATTTAAAATACCCGTTTCGCATATACCTACATTTTATTTAATTTGAAGGCTTTATTATTATGTATTTATGATTTTGTAAATCAATTATATTCATATTCATGTGTTAAATTCTTTAATAGTATGCCAAGTGTCCAGGTTACTTGACAGACTGTGGGTGTGGTGTTAATACGTCGTTTCCCAATTTTTTGTTAGAAACCTTCTTAATTAATGTTAAATGCGTTCAACATCAAAATGTAAAAGCTATGATACATTTTTACAACGTCTATAAAACGATTATTACCTAGGTATTCTGCTAAGGAATTTACAACCTTTTTGAATGGTAATAAAGGTGTGTTTAATAAAATTATACGTTTCTGTCCTGCTTTTTGTGACTTGTCATCATGCAAATAAAAATGTTATCAACCGATTATTAAAAAATAATAATGTCAGACATACCGATGTCACACAACTCAGAGGCTTTAGTTCTGCATAAAGCATGAAGCCTTGTTTTTTTCCCACATTTAGAAGTAATTAAAATGATTTAGGATATTGCACGTTAATTAATTTCAAATCAATCCTAAGCTGTTGAATATTAATGTAGCACTTTTGGAATATTGAATTAGTTTGTCGTAATTTATTTGATTATTCAGAGATTGTGGGTTGGCTCGTTTTAACAAAACTAGGCTTTGTTCAGCTAGGTGAGTCCGCCTTTGTACGTTTTTGTTGCATAAAGTTGAAATAAATAAATAATAATAAATAAATTCCCGCTTGTAGCGGTAGGGGGCCCTAAGTTATGTAATAACAATAATAATATTTTGCTGCTATTACATATTAATAGTTCCTTTATTAAGTTGAATAACATTACAATGTATCAGCCGTTAGTTTGCCTTCGGCTTAAGGCCGACCTCAGCAGTGCTGGGACCATGATCTATATTGTAGTTTTACATGGAACTAGTCAATGCGGAATCTTACCAAAAATAGCCTCATTCGGCCCATAGCTCATTCTAAATATGTACTAATATAATAATAATGAACAATACTACTAACTTATAACAACATAATTGTAACTTGTGAGTTATTTTGAATTTGTGAGTGATTAAAGGGATAAGTTGGTAATGTAACATAATTTGTTTATTAATCAATTATCTCCAAAGTTTACAAGATACCTTAGAGAAAAAAGGGAGAGTAGGCAAACAGAACTAATACTACTTCTTCTACCAATTAAAATAAACACATGATAAATTGTTTTTTTTTTTAGTTTCTTGCTAGCAAAAGTTTTCGATAACAATCTTATTTCTGTTTAACTTACGTGTCAAACAAATTGTTACTGGCTATATCGCAATAAAAAATTCGAAATGCCATTAGATATTTTCTTTTTATTTTACTTTTAAGTTTCTAAAATGGCATCTTTTAATTCTTTGATGAAATTCGGCCAGTATTTTTGCTCCAATTTGATTATATCCTTATTGCTTAGTCCTTAATTATACAATGAATACTGGTTAATCATCGTCAAAAACTTCAAAATGTTATGAGAATAATATTGTTTCCTTCTGGAAAAAATTGGAATAATTTATTCTGCTTTGTTGAACACTAAAACTCATAGCACGTTTTCAAAAACAAAATTAATATATTCAACCCTACTTAGTATTTTAAATCTTGTATTTTTATACTAACTACCAGGAAATACATTATACCTATTTGGTTATTGATATAACTACTATCTCCTTAACATAGACCTCGAATCTTTCAACACAAAGACGAGTTTATAACCGGCTCGTACTTACCTAAGTGGCAGGTGAACAAACTACGCGTACGCACATTTACCTTCGCTGAAACTAATTATGATACAACATAGTTATCGCCATGGGCAATTTACAATACAAATACATTTGTGCTTGTTGATTTGTTAATAGTTTACCCATGTATAAATACTAAAATATAAACAATTATTTTATTAATAGTAAAATAAACAACAAAGTGTTATGTAAAGTAAATTAAATAGGTAGGTACTTACAAAAGTAATTTACAATTTTGTTTTATTATACGTATACGAAAATACCTTTATAATATTTATTGGATCAATATAGATACCTTACTGAAACTATGATCAATTCAATGAATTACGCTTAAATCTATAACATTGCTATGGCTATAATATACACTCGACCATTAGCGATACTAAAACCTCTTTGAAGCTTTCATGTTGCCTAAAAGAACCAATGGATGGTCCAGGAGTGGGCATCGACCTACATTATTTTAAAAAAAGAACATTTATTGGGAACATCACCGTAACAAGAATATTATGGTCGCTATCAAATCAATATCACTGGCCATTTCTAGCCGACCACATTCGACCTCATTTTGTAATCGCTATTATGATTGGCTGTTGGCCATATTGTGGCCATGTATAACTGATCAGCCGACACAGTTGACAGTTAATAAGTTCCTATATTTGCAAAATAAAAATACTTAAAAATATATAACATAACATCATAACATAACATCACGCCTGTAATCCCCGAAGGGTTAGGCAGAGGTGTACACATTAGTACACCCACATTTCGCTAGTTATGTTTTTAGTCCCATGTAATAGGGGGCGAGCCTATTGCCATCAACCGGGCACAAATCCAGACTCCGAGGCTGCTACTGAGAAATTCCTGATGGAAAAACCCAATAACACTTTGCCCGACCTGGGAATCGAACCCAAGACCTCATGCACAGCAGTCGCGCTTGCGACCACTAGACCAACGAGGCAGTTAAAAAAATATAGATATTTGATTTTTATATCTAGCTTTAATTTTTTATTAATTAGGTAGTTATTAGTACTACACAGGGCAAGAAAGACAAAGAATCTGTGATATCTAGATTTATTATTATGTAAGTATACTAGGTCGGAACCGCACGTTACAATAACGCCTCTCACTGGGTCCAAAAACGATTTAGGACAAACAGTCACGTGGTCGACTGGCGTCAGAAACTTGGCATTTTGGTTACGCTCTCGACCCCAACCCGACGCAGCCACATAAGGACTATTATATTGGATGTGAAAAGATGTTTAACGAAGCCAAAATTCCCACGTTCTTCTAATCATTACGAACATGTTTTTGTTCTGGACCATAACTAGACACCTTCTATGTTCTAAACTATTTTTTTAATCCAATCCGCTGGTAGAGCAAAAGATTAGCTCGTTTAAACAAACAAAATACTCTTCAGATTTATTGCTTTAGCTTGAGCATATTAGTATAGGTATTACTTACAATGATTTACAACATCTACAACCGCAAAATGTCAATGAAAAGGTACTCTACTTAGCTTAGAACATAACATTACTAAGAAATGTTTTGGTCATTATTATGTTATTAGATTCCTATACCTACTTATAAAGCTTCAGATATGTTTGTAAACATCATACGTTTTATTACTGCGTAAGTAAATTTACTCAGACATAAAAGATAAGATCTGATAAATTTTATCTTCCTTAATTATCAATTCTTAGATTCATACTGATCATGCATTTTAATTCCGTGACTTTTATGAGATGAAGACTCCTTTTTCACTTAACCTTATCGAAAGATGCGACACAGATTATAAAGCCGAAGTAACAGAAGTCACGTTCCATTTACAAATCACGGTCAGTCGATGAGATAAAAAATAATGGAAAAGAACATTATAACCTTTATCATGAATGAAAAAAAAAGTTATTTGTGTAATTACATCTGTTAATTAATAACTACCTACATAACAATAAGGATTAAATATAATACAACTCATTAGTGCATCAATTAAAAAACTGTTGTCGAGGTACTTTTTTTCTATCCATTTTGTGCCTACTTCGGCCCTTTAGTTTGAAAAATTCTGTATATCTCAAGTGGGTACCTACTTAACTTCAATTAAATTAATTAAATATTAATACTTATTGAATTAAATTAATATTATACGTCTCACCGCCCCTAAAACATTAAATAAATAATAAATAAATAATAAATATTTTAATTTCCTATTACCTAGATACCTTTTTTAATAAATGACTTAATAATCAGTTTTTTGAAGATGAACGCTTGCATTCCAAATAAACTAATTCTAGATCTAACTAAAATTGTTTGATTGTACGAGGTATCTAATCTCTGGAATTACTAGTTCGATTACAGAAAATATTTCACTGATAGAAATCTAGACTAATACCGAGTGCCATAGATTTCAAAAGGATGAAATCGCGGACAGAGGCCAGAAATTAATATACTTATTATGAGGAAGTCTTGTATAAGTCATTAGCATAATTATTGGACGCAATAATATTAAGGCCCAACTTTTTTGCATAGTCGGTCTAGTGATCCGGTTCTTCGTAAATATATTCCATGCATCAGCACGCACTCCAGTTTGGCCTTGAATCTCTCGAAAAATAAAAACACGCGCTAGCCATCAAATGGCTATATTATTAAACAGTCGATCTACATTCTGCATTATTCAGTATGTGAACATGACTACTATTATTACATGAAATCGATCATAACAAAATTAAAAAACACAATTGATATACTTAAGCCTAATTTTACCCTATGATTTGATTCATATGTATGCAAATAAGCAAAATACGTGAAACCTTCCATGTTTAAGGTCTTTTTTATGCCAAATTTTATGCAAAAAAAATATTATTATATTTTATTTGTATTTCTCAATAATTATTTGAATTTATTATGTCAAAATTATTCAAAATGCTTAATTTGAATATAGGTCCAAAACTTACGCTTAAAATAGATTTAATATTATTCAGGGTCTAATCCATAATCGTATCCAAGATCATACCCATAATCTTGAAAAATGGAATATCGAATAACGTGGGTTTGGCAAAAATAACCCTGACTTATTTACTTAAAAGACATAATTAAACTTCAAAAACTCATTAAAACATATATTTGAAATGTATTACAGAATCTCTCAACACTTAATTTAAATTATTTTGATTCTCAGTAAGGTGTATCATGCTTACTACCACTGTAAAAGAAATCCGACAGTAAAGGTTACGGTAATCGATTGCAAGAAAATGGTCCTTGCGTAACTATCGCTGGTGCCCTACATTATTCTCGTATGATCCACCACCATTACTTTCATTCCATTCCATTCTTTCTTTCCATTACTTTTTAGGGACTGTCAACAAGTGTACCTTTGCCGTAGGTTGATTCAAAATGTCTACAATCGAAATATGCCAAAAAGGAGGTCCGTAGAAGACCTGACAACAAATTAAATAGCACGGTCTCGTGCTATTCAATTATAGTTTATTTTCGAATCCACATTAATATTTATAAAAGCAAAAGTAACTCTTTCTGTCCTCTCTATCACGACAAAACCACTGACCCGATTTTGATAAAATTTGATACGGGGACAGTTTAAACTAAAAGAAAGGACATAGGTAGGTTACTTTTTATACCACGACTTTGTCTGTGTACATGATAACCGACATTTACGTGGACGAAGTCGCGGGCAAAAGTTAGTGTGAAATACGACTGTCATATATGTAGCTTTTAGGTTCAGTTTACACAATAAGTATTACCCATTTATGAATAAAACCTTATAATTATGAAAAAAATATTAAGCATGTGTGGAACGAATACCATTTCTAATTTTAATAAAATCGATCGAATTTACTTCACATAATATATTCCGCTCTGTTGTGGTCACCGTCTACGTCAGCAAAAAGGTTTTGCATCCAAAGTACATAAATAGGGCTTGAAATTGAAGGCGGAGTCCTTGTGTCCTTCAGTTAGCTACCTGACCAGTGAGAGAGATGACCTGGCACTGGCAGTGTCGCAAAATTTTTCCTTAACGCATGTGATAAGCATTTAAAGAAAACACCTTCACAATCAAGTGGGTAATTTATTCGCAACAGAATGTATCTGGAGTTAATTATTCATGAAGCCATCTGTTGCAATACGTGGGACAATGGAAGAATTCTATCTACATGACTAATTAAGCATCATCAGCCGATGGTCAAAGTGCATACGAGAATGACACATTTTACCATGATCATACGGTTCAACAAATAGCCACTTTATCTCCACACAAATAGATAACATGTCATCCTGCTTTGTTTGTTACATTATAAATTATTTAATTACAGCGAAATTAGGTCGTTGATAATTTTATTTTTTTGCCCAGAATAACCTTCCTGTCGTAGGCATGAACCAGTTGTATCTACGCATGTAACTACATATAAGTGTGAATAAAAATTAATCATCCTCATTAACAATTTATTATTATGAGACGGTTATTTTTAATATAACCGTGTACCAACTGCGTATTGTGTTATACAGTACAAAAAAATACTAATTTTAAATTGATACGATCATCATTTAAAATATCACACTATTCGCTGTATCGCAGTTAACTATTTACGTCATAATAAACAGCAATTTGCAATTCATAACTAACCATAACACTAGCATTGACAAAATAGGCGTCATCTTAGACATTTCCCACTACACTTGTCCTATTATTATAGCAAAGTGCAAGTTACTACAACGATGTGTGATAAATGTTATTTTTAGACTAGACAATGACCCATTAATTTGATTGGAGACGATATCTGTTTACGTATTACGACCACGTGCAATCGTGCATTAACCTATCGCTTTGGCGTCGGACCAAACATGCGCTATGACGGCTCTTACGAGGTGACGTCATCATTTCTTATCTATACCCATAGATCCGTACACCCGTATTGAAGAAAGTTTGGTATCAATACGGCACTACTGTGCATCTCTTCATTCCATGACATTTTTATATCATCCCGAGGAATTCTGCGAGCAACCAGAACTGCCTTACAGATCTTAACTCGTAACAGAAGGTGATATAAAATGCTGCGTTTTAAGGAAGAATGCAAAGAATCTCCACTAGACATTCCAACATCGTATAAAAATGTTCATTCTCAATATAAATATTTAACACTAACTTTATGTTACATTATGGCTGTTACGAACACGCTGAGGTAATCCTAGATATTATTTAATTTGCACATTTGAATAAAGCAAAGCCAAGGCCTCACTTTCACAGACCAGACTCGCTGACCCAGAATAACGCTACACAATGTAGATCAGTGGCTTACTTTTTGGTCAAAATTGTTCAGAACAGTCTTCTCCATTTGACTTTGGAGCAGTGGATGTCGCGGCTCGATCCACGCCATGTTAATGCAATTTTACGCAATTAAATCACAATTTGATTCAGCCTCCGAACTCTTATCAAAGTCGGTCCGGAAACGTGCCAATGCCAAATAACTACATAAACGTACAGACTGACATTTTAACTTATAATATTTACTAATGTAGTATGTATTTGAATCACCTGATTGAGGCTGATTGAAACATCCACCCGCGAAATCATGTCAAATCAATCCAATATTTCAAATTAACACGGGTAACAACAATGTATCCACATTGTAAGCTAATCAAACATATTTATAAAAAGATCATAGTCCAAATAGTTTCAGAGATAGCTTGACTAGACTACCTCAATACATGTACTGATGACGTTAATGAAGCTGTAATAGGAATAGACTTGGCCTAGCGCTTCGCAAGGAGTTGCCAAGCACCGAAACATACTTAGTTGATAGAAAATGTTGATTCATGTCCTACGTGTATGAAAGTTTGCGTAATAAATACGCAATGACTTCAATAAAAGGTGAGTCCGAGTCTAAGGGTCCCAAAATGGCACCCATTATCAAAAATAATTTTGTTCGTCAGTATTGACAATTATTCGAATAAGTTTTGCATCATTTTAAACCGACTTCAAAAAGGAGGAGGTTCTCAATTCGACGCGTATGTTTTTTTTTGTGTATTTGTTCTACGATTACTCCGCCAATTATGAATCGATTTGGATGATTCTTTTTTGTTTGTAAGAGTATTGTTCCGAATAGGTCCCATAGGAATATTGTCATGATCTGATGATGAACTTTGGAGATATGGAACGGAACTCCTTATAAAATCACAGCAGAACCGCCGTAACAAGAAAAATTGCTTTGTTTATACGTGTAGTCGATGACTGACTGAAGGAAGTGGGGAGGGGGTATGTCAACCCCCCTCCTACCACTTTCCAAAATTAAATATATCGTGTGAGGTATTGTTTGAAAGGGCTTTATGTAAGAATTTCAAACATTAACACACAAGCACTAAAAAGTGAAAAATAAAAAGCTTTTTTACAAAAAAAGATGACCGCCTTCAAAAACTACAAAATGAAAAGTAACTTTAGCTTGGAAGTCGGTGGCAATACCTACATAACAAGAAATAAAACCAAAGCCGCCGACTTCCAAGCTAAAGTTACTTTTTATTTTGTAGTTTTTGAAGGCGGTCATCTTTTTTTGTAAAAAAGCTTTTTTTTATTCACACTTTTTCTTCACACTTCGAAGTTAAGAAAATCTTGGCGAAAAGTGTCCAATGTTGTTCAAATAAAAATGGAAAACACCATTGTAACATTCGAGTAAATGCCCTTACCGATTTGTTCGATGAACTAACTAATCACGGTCCGTTGGTCTGCATTTAATGGGTCACACGTTTCAGCCTATTTTTCTTTGTTCCTTTCATCTGTTTCATCCATGTTTTTTTAATGTTTTGTTGAAACTGAGGAGTCTTCTGATTAATCAGTACCTACCTCTACCTGTCAGATAAATAAAACAAAATGCAGCTCATGCTTTGCCTGCTCGTGGCAATTAAATGATTCATAGAAAAACAATATTTTGAGAAGATTTGTGGTTACAACATTATTTCTGACAGTAGATATAAGAATCATCTTACCCAAAATTATACAGCTAATCATTATTAGTGGACATGAGTATAGGTATTTTGACAGTTTTTACGTTACATGATACATATAACGGTGCTCTTTTAATTTTCAGCTAATTAAACATAATTTATACTTTATAGCTTATTAATGGGAGAGTAACGCCTGCTGTTTTTTGCCATGTTGTTAGCGCTATCTGTCGTCCAATAGATTAACTAAAAGCCTCGGCATTTACATGTAAAGTAGTCACGGCATCCGTAACTGCTACTGCCATTCGATGATAGATGGCGCTGTTTTCAATGTTAAAAATATTAATATTTTCAAATATTTTTATGTGAAGGTGTTCTTAAAATTTTTAGTTCTAATTCAAAATACCTTTTAAGACTTCAATATCATTACTGCTGCAAAACTGCAGCTGCTTCGTGCAAGGTTCACGATGGGTCAAGGGTGATCAAATAATCCCAGATCTAATGATACTACAATACTATTAATATGGTTTGGTAATTATTTGTACCTAAACATCCCACTTAATTTCAATGTTTAATATCTCTAAATAATATTTTCTCTTGGTAGTTTGGTACTTTCTTTCCTAGATAAAGGTTAAATTTATTAATTTATTGTTTGTTAGCTCAGTACTACAATGCATTTTTATCTACCCACTTATTATTTACCACCAAGAGCGCATCTTTTTGGTGAACTTGGAAGTCACTCAAATGCGACCAAGCCCAAGCGGTACGATGCAATTCCAATTAGTACCTAAACTGGCCTAAATCGATCAAACGGCTACGGAGTAAAAGGTAAGTAGGTAGGTTATCTATACCTGTGTGGCTACCTATTAAATCCGGATTTATTCAATCGAAGATATCGTTATATTGTGGTTCGTTATATTAAAGTTGTACTGTATTAGTATTACCAAAGAAGCAGCAAAAAATATGATTTGTAGGTTGCAACCATTTATCTCATTACGACCGCCGGTTAAACACAAATCAGGCCTACCTATATGTATGTTTGCCTAGCTCCGATACTTTTGCCTCTACGGCCTAATAACCACACGGCAGTGACGTCACGGCCATTCATGACCAATCTTCATACATCTACCCCCCATTACTCGATATCAGTATTAAGCTAATGAGAACAACCAACGTAGTTAGTGATCACTACCCGTAGTGCAATGCTGACCGTACGTGGGTAAACTCTACGCCTAATATAAGCAAATGTCAGACTGTCAAAAGTCAGTATCGTGGTAATGCGCTTACAGCAACGTCGTATTGTGAATAGTATCGAATAAGTGTTAAATAAATCGATAATTTTGTAACAATGGGGAAAAGTGAGTAAAATAAATAAATAGTTTCCAATATTTGAAAAAAAAATGTATATAAAAATAAGAACAATCTTCCTTTATACGTGATTAAGATGCATGCCTGTTTTATACCATTGCGATGTTCGAGTCAGCAGTTTTCAAGGTAGCATTATAAAAACAAACATAAATGTACCCGACAATTATGTGCAAACCTTTCTTTTTCATTCACCATCTGCCAGGCTTAACTGCCATCTTAAATGTAATTGTATCATAATTAATGATCCATAGTGGAATAAATTACAAAGTGTAGGTAGGTACCTACATTTTGATAAAACACAAAAAATCTATCGAAAATGCTAGATCTTTTTCTTTCTCTACAGTACAGTTGGCACATTTTAAGATGGTAGGTACTACAGTTTGATTTTATACACCTATCTAGCTAAAACTCGTTGGGTAATTCAAGTTTTACATTGCAAATCATTACCGCTCAATGAGTCCAGTCACATTCTATAGAACATGGCACTTTACTATCATTTACTTCTGGTATGTACGATAACCACATTTAAATCAAGTTAGCCCAAAATATTATTGGATATAAAAATACTGCATCACATTTTTTTTGTAGGTAGATGATAATAAACACGCTATGCGTGCACTATACATTTTCAGCATGAATCGTCAAGGCATTAGGTACCTATCTAACTTATTTTATTACAAGCTTTTGCAATTCAATTCGTCTGCATAGATGTTGGTTGTCGTGGCCGAAGACGGAAGAAAAACTAGCCTATCTTGAAATTCAAACTACCTCCTACCAAATTTTATCAAAATCGGTTTTGTGGTTTAACAATGTAATATCTAGATAGAGAGACAGAGTTACTTTCGCATTCATATTTAAAATGTTAGTATGAATTAGTGATGACCAGATTAGATAATCTAGGTAAATCTAGGTAGTCTAGATCGATTAGATAGTTATGCTTTGGTTTTAATTCTATATTTGTCAAGGAAATAATTCTTTCGGCGGCGTCATCTATAATCTTACTTCAAGAGAGCGGTTTAATGTAATGATGTTAATTTTATTGTCAGTTATACTGTTCCTTATTTCGAGCTAGATTGCATATGCTATCCCAATGGTAAGTATACCATGAGACCTATTCTGCCGTGCTAAACGCAAGAGCAGTATCGAAAGCTAGTTTCGAGAAAATTTTAGTTTGGTAAATATAGTTTAATATTTTACTTTACATATTTAATTTTTATATAATACTTATTTAATGGAATTAGACTAAATTATTTGACTTAGTTCATTAAATGCGTCTATGTGTTTTTATGTGGCATTTTGGGTATTTTTAAAGATAAATGTAAAAAAGTTTCTCAGTGAACTGTTTCAAACAGAGATAGTATCGTTGCCAATAAATTCCTCGAGTGATCGTAGAGCACCTTCCTTCATATTGGCACGGTTAAACAAATAGAACGGAGCATTCCAAAAGTCAGTGTTTACTTTTAAATAAACAAGATATTTCGGTTTATTCTTGAAATTCCAGATTCGAACATCTGATTTGTTTTTATTGCTACCTGCTAGTAGGCAACTTTTCTGATAGTTAATAAAAATAATAAGTTTTTTTTCCCTGATATTTTCGTTCGTATAACTCCACAAAATGTATAATTACGGATTAGCTGATTTTTTCTAGCTGGTCCATCCGGATTTAAAGTTGTTCACAATGATGAGTAGTTAATTGAGTACCTATAGTGCTTCTTTTTACAAATTCATAGTAAACAAAATAAAAATAAGGTAATCTATGTTTGTTAGTAAGTAGATTTAAAACCTTGAAGCTACGTTCTAAGTTTGATTTAATTTTCTCTGTACGAAAAGTGTAGTCTATTTTCATTGAAAAAATTATTCTTTTTACGCCCTACGTAAGAACGAAAACTTTTATATTGAAACAGGTTTGGTAAAAATGCATATTAATGTTTCAGTGTTATTATAATCATAGATTTTTAATTGCACTCTCTTTGTTTAATGTATTATATGATGTAAACAACAACGGCCGTCAAAACATCCGCAGCATAAAAGGCTGCACTAGATTATGTATCCTTCAGTACAAATGTTAACAAAAAGTAACAAAATATGTAGAACCATCTCGCATTTTCGCCATTCGAAACCTAGGAATTTCGAAACCTACAATAGACTACATACACACCTACGAAAATTAATCTGATGATTATTATGCATCAATAAAAACAATAGGTATAGGTATGATGCTATAATTAGTCGTGTGAAGTTCTATACTTAGATCGTTGCCTCTCACCGCGCGGAAAGATTTTACAAATATTCCACTGCAATTAAATGTATATTAGTTAAGTTGAGGTTGTGGTAAAAATGATTAAGATATTGCTTTGTGCATTAAGCTAGCGTCACACTTTATTTGTTTACATAACGGGTATACAATTACACATAGCGGAGTCGAAAGTTACATCTTCCTTTCAACATTGAGATCAGTTTTGAGTTCTGGACCTTATACGCCTGGGTCTAATAGCATATTTTATTTTTTGAAAACTATTTTTTAATGTTTTAAGTATAGGTACTATTAATACCACAACAGACTCCTGCTACTGTTAAA
Source organism: Hoplodrina ambigua (assembly GCA_949774945.1). Taxonomy (NCBI): domain Eukaryota; kingdom Metazoa; phylum Arthropoda; class Insecta; order Lepidoptera; family Noctuidae; genus Hoplodrina; species Hoplodrina ambigua. The sequence continues at coordinate 4,399,380 of OX458969.1, read as the reverse complement.
CAGGTTGCTGGTTCCGGGTTACTGTTAAACAGTGATTTGCCACGTACTTAAAAAAAGTCTTTTACCAGCTAATTTTTTTTGCTGTACATTACTTTAATAGCATTATGCTTAAGTAACGGCTAGGTGATATGTATTTTTATACCCCATATATCCTCTGTGCACCTCTAAAAAATCTCCCTCGGTGAAGTTGGGTAAGCTTGAAGTGAACTACAGCTAAATTCACCGCGAAAGGTTTTCGTAAAATATACTGACTGTACAAAGTAGATGCAGCTTAGCACAGTCAGTGCCCAAACTTAGTACGTGGAAACCCAGCTTTACAACCAATTGTTATGAATACGATAGAATGACGCATTTCACACTTCACAAATTGATTGGTTCATTAAACAATTTGTTAAGTGGATGCAATTATGCTTTCATTTGTAAATCCAATTATAATTGGATGCAAGGATGAAGAACCTTTGTTATATCGAACCTTTGGAAATTCTTTAACTTTTCCTTGTTGACATTATGCAAATACAAACGAAACTACCTGACCTGACGCATTGTTAAAAGAATAATAATTACAAAATGTTCTTAACCCAATACATACTTGCTAAATAAATAATTTCTAACTCATGACATACACGTTATTGTTTTAACGTTTTTGTTATTGTGACAAGCTAAAGTCATAGTTAACATTTTAAATTAAATATTTAAACAGCTTTAAATTTGCGACGGATATGGATATGAGCAAGAAAATAAAGGCTATATTTTGTAGTTTTCCGAAGCTTGCATATCGACAAGTCACACTTTTAACGCTTATAAACTTTTCTCTTTTGCAGTATCACAGCACATGCTGACAGACTTGGAGAAGATCCCAGGTGTGCAGCTGGGGGACTTCCTGTTGCAGTTCGAGCTTGACGAACCTCGCGAGTCGGTTCGGGAGATCGCCCGAAAAGAGCTGAGGGAGACGCCTGAGATTGTCCAACCTGCTGTCCAAGAACTGAAGAGACTGCTTGAAGGTACTATACTTAAAATTATACCTTTTTTTTTAAATTATACCTAGTTTCTGGAATGGAAATCGATACAAATGGGATTAATACTGCCAATACGAACTAACCCACATCAAATAAAAATCCACCCATTTTTGCATTTAACGTTAATTAGGTAATTTGAAATGCATTCTAAGCATACGGTTGGGACGTATGTTGATCTGCTAATACTGAATAATAATTTAACACATTTACGAGTAGTATCCTATTAGTAAATTTACTTTGACGTAATTAATTGAAATTTTGCCTGCCTCATTGGTCTAGTGGTCGCAAGCGCGACTGCCGTGCATGAGGTCTTGGGTTCGATTCCCAGGTCGGGCAAAGTGCTATTGGGTTTTTCATCAGGAATTTCTCAGTAGCAGCCTCGGAGTCTGGATTTGTGCCCGGTTGATGGCAATAGGCTCGCCCCCTATTACATGGGACTAAAAACATAACTGGCGAAATGTGGGTGTACTAATGTACACCTCTGCCTAACCCTTCGGGGATTACAGGCGTGATGTTATGTTATGTTAATTGAAATTTTAGGAGATTGTAGGTTGCCTCGTTTTAGAGAACTAAGTTCAATTAGCTAACAAATTGTCAAACGCATTCAAATGTTGTATTTCAGACCTAATATTTAGATCAGGGTGTGAATCTACCTGGCTCCGTCATTATACCTATCTCCGATTTAATTCTCCAAGTACTTAAAGATATATCTTTACTAGGCTGCGACTCTGGTACTAAATCACGATTACCACACCCCTGTATACTTTAAGTGTGAGTCCTCGCGCCTGCCTTTAAGTGACATGCCACCTTAAGATAGGTCACTGCGGTCTACCGCGATAGGCTGAGGCAATTGATTGATTGGTAATGACCGTAGCAATGACATGACGCAAATACATTCAATTTAATTAAACTGCTATACTTTTTAGTATACTTATAAATGTATAAAGCTTGTTTGTTTGATTGCGCTAATCTCAATAATTAGGGTCCGATTCTGAAAATTCTTTTACTCGTAAGAAGCTACGTTATTCCTAAGTGCTATAGGCATGTATTAAATTAAAAAAGGGATCTGTAAGAAAATTCATTCGGACGAAGTCGCGGACAAAAGCTAGTAACAAATGAAGCTTTTTCACATGTAGTTACAATAATAGTAAAAATTAGCAAATATGAAATATATATAAAATTATATTTAATCATAATTAAATCGAAGGTTACCTAAACCAAAACCAGGAAAATAGTCACCAGAGCCGGTCTTTTGGTAGTAGTCGAAAATATGTAAATGATACGTGGCGCTTGCGCATTGCTCCCTTTGTTTAACCAATAAAATTGAGTAATTGTAACCTTCAAATGCACAAATGAGAACGTCCAAATTAACATTTCTTAATTGGTAATAATGAACATTTAATTAGGTGCGTACCTAATTCTACCAAGGCTCACATACATATATAGGTAAGAACACCTATTCATACACTGCAGTATATACCTACGTATGTAATAATCATATGATACGAATGATTTGTTTTTATAACCGGTAACTTATAATAATAAAGAGTCGCATTAGTCTAATAATGACACAGGTGACAAAAAATATTGAATCTTATTAATCTGCGGTAGCTATCGGTTTTCAATTTGCCAGTATCGTTGCGACGTCAGGTGTTCCGCAGGGAACAACTTAAGGATTTGGAAGTCTTGAGGCCACGGCTGATCTCTGTAAAAATGTTAACGACTTTTCGGGTATTTGTGAGAAGATAATTAACTATGCTATTTAGTTCCTAGACGAGTGCAGTGCGTAAATATTGTATGATGTCAAGCAAATGCTGAACACGAGCACCATAACGACGTCTTGTCAATAATCACAATATCTACTACAAAAATATTACATACTTTCTCAATATTGATTTGTTCGATGAAAACCTCGGAAAATTTCGAAATTCTGCCTTCCAAGGCATCAGCCACTTTACTCTTATCTTCTTCATTATCGTAAGATTAAAATTAAGTAGTCCATTTGCACCTCCTAATTAAGTACCTGAATGCACCAAAAAATTTCCATTACTTATTACTTTTTTTTTTCTATGATACGCGGCGTCATTATAATTCTTGTACACTGTGAATAACGCTGTTGTTTACATAATTATTACTTTAAAATTGTTGTTCTTTGTATCCTTTATTAAGTAATTGTTTTTTGATTCAAGTTAAAAATATACACCCTAATTACTCTGTACTAAAAAAAAACGAACAAGTAGATAATAAACAAACAAATAGTTAAGTACCACCAGTTAAAATAATAATAATTATTAAATAAAGTAATTATTATACAAAGACGTGTTACATCGATTTCTTCATCAGCACAGTACTGATCTGATATTTAATTTGTTAATCATATTAATAGTCATGCAGTGACCTTTATTTGACACGTTATTTATTATTGTATATTTTACGCAGCAGGCAGCTAGGCAGCACGTAAGAGGCAGCTAGACAGGCGTTACTACTCTATCTATATCTGTACTAATGTTAAAAAAAGTAGTAAAGTTTGTTTTTATGAAGAAGTACTGGTACGATTATAAAAAAAAAGGATGATAGGAAGCAATTGCTGAGTGCCATCGGTTATGTTTTGTGGTATAGTAGATATACCAGTCCTAATGTAGCACATTTCGCTAATTATAGTTAAAGATCCCGTGTAATAGAAGGTGCGCGTATTGCCATCCCAAGCACAAATTCAGAGACTGCTGTGAAGAATTTTTTAATCGGAACATCTATAACGCTTTCCCGGGGCGCGTTTACAAAGGCGTTTTAGTCTAGTCTCAGGATAATGTATTAAGGTTTTTTTTTTGTATATATTAGGTACTTAAAACCACTTTTCATATTCCCATAAAAAACTTGCATAGGTAAATGATATTTGGCATTTGAAATTGACATTTCGTTTGTCCGAACAACCGATTAATCCAAGGTTTGACTTAATTCGAAGACGCTTTGTATAATAAAATAATTGATATTTGTGCTAAATACAAGACGATTGCACAACTGATCGCGTCGCCAATTAGCAGGACCTTGCTCCTGCAACTTACTGACGAGAAACATAAACTATGATCGCGCTCCGTGACTCGCAACAGTCCGAACCTGTATAATGATGTTAGTACGATATGAATCATTCACTTGTTCTTATACCGTATGGGTCATTGACCGATTGACGTTCTCTGGTGACTATCGGTACCAACCTATAAGGTACATCCCTATAGATCGCAAATCCTAAATATTAGGACAATGAGTAATTATTGTCTCAAGACCACACATGAAAAATCAATTGTGATAAATTTAATATAGCCCATTTTATTGAATATAAAAGCGTCTATAAAAATCGCCTAGGTGACATTTAATATCTAGATATTAATAGATAGGCTAGGTTATTAGGCTAACGATCTTGTAAAACTTCCTAGCAACTAAAATATTAAAATGCTTTAAATAATCGCGTAAATGTATGCAACGATCATTTTGGTCTTTTTTTGTGGGTCTATTCAAACTTAAAATACAGGTATTTACGTGCTATTTTTAGTTCTAATTCAGACCACTAATAGACAGAATGATCATCGTTGTTTACGGAAGTCTCGATCGCAACATCAAAAGTACTCAGAAGACTTTTAATCGTCAGTGAGACAATGTGACATGTCATGACAACCTACATACACGCCACTGATTACCTATGAAATCTCGGTTAATTTCAGTATCACTAGGTATTAAGAAAGGCTTATTCACCTCATTATATATTTTATTTCTTTCCTTTTTTATTCCCCGCTATGAAGATTACAAACATACGCTATAACAGATTTTTCTCAGCTTTCTTACCCAAATTGATTAGTGGACTGTGAAACTGTGAAAGATTACTACAAAATTCTGCTGCATTATGTATATCCTTTAATAACGCCCTGAAAGAGAAAGCAATCTCAAACCGGTTTAGAAAGAGATTTGAGACTTTTTCTCTTAAGATCTAAGAAGAATGACTTAATTGAGAAGTAACCGGATTGTCACGACACGCGCAGTATGACATCGCTTGGCCTGTTTATACATTATTAGAGCATCCACGAGAAAGCAGTTAGAGTGTACGTGTCAAAACAAACATAGCATATATTCCAATATTGCTTGTACAAACAATGAAGATAATTAATTCACTGTAATCCAATTAATATTACTTAAACGACATAAATGGCTCTTCGTTTCTTAAAAAATAAAGGTCAAGTTTACAAACTGAAGTTAAAACCAGTCTATATCAATAGTTGCGTTTCTAATCTGTGCTCGAAGGTTGCAATCTTAGTAGATAATAATTGATTTCATGTTAGCATTACGTTTTATTGTCTACAAATAGTATGTAGGTAATGTTATTGTTTGTAACTTGTAAGGCTAAATATTTATATGCATATGGAACAAGTACAGTACCTATAGTTTAATTAGTACCGTCTGGTTATAAATCAGTTTTCGTTTGTTTATCATTAAAGTATTAAATTTTCAACCATCATTGTATTACTGAGCATTAACTAGCATCCTTTTCTGCTTTAGTATACCATAACATAAGAACATTTAACAATTTACATAACATCATAGGTACATACTTATTACTTGTTATTCATTAAAAGAACAAAATATTTTTTGTAAGGTTTACCTTACAAAAAATATTTTACGTTCCTATGATTAAAGTAGCGCCCAATAACAATACCTACTTAGTTTTTTTTTACTATTGCTTTGCTTCGTCTAACAATGGAAACCCGCATCTGGAAAAACAGAAATTGTAAATAATCACAAGTCAGTGTGTTTGTCTGCAAAATTAGGTAGTTTATTGTGTACAACAAAATCTAATAATTACAAGACACAACTTGTTTTAAAAAGCACTTTATTTCAACTTTGAAAACCCGATGCATTTTTAATCAACAGTATAATTAGATTTCGAAATGCTTTGAAATTTATAAATAGTTAATCAATTGAAATGGCAAATAAGTGACGTCACAGTTTACTAGCGTCATACAAAATCAAAGGGGGAATCGCGTTTTAACAGCTCTTAAAAATATTATGAATTACCCTATTTACTAGGTAAGTAGGATGCTAAGTAAATGTAGGATATGAGAAAAAATATATAAGCAAATGATAGTGCCACAGACCTGATGTACATTGTATACTTTGGTACAAAGTTACGCATATACATCAGTACCTACATGTCTTGGTAACTTTGATTTACGTGTGCAATTTCCTCCATTCTTCATATCTTCCATTTACTTTTATGACCATAATATATACAAATAAGTATACAAACAAACTACACACCTATCTATCAATAACCTAGGGTTATTCAAACACCATTAAGTTGTCTATCATGTGTCATATAGTAGTTATTCCCTAATACTTCTTATCATACACATGACACTATGTATTTAAATATTAAAAGTAATATAATGTCTAAAAATAGTGTACATTTTAAATAATGGTAAAATTAATTAATTTTCTGTCTGTAGATTTCAGACATAAATCTGAAATCTGTCTAACTTGTCAATTATGTAAAGTTGTGACAAGTACCTAGTTGCTTTTTTGTGTACTTTGTTGTGTCACGTCAAATTGTAGTTTTTCTATTCTATTGTTGTGTTTTTATACAAAGTGACAGTGACATGTGTATTTGTGTTGTTTTAAAATTACGAAATGACTCAAATTACCAACAAATTAATTATTTATTTTTACATTAAATACAAATGGCGCTAATCTTATGTGTTTTGTCTGTTTCAGAGGATAAAGACTTATATGTTCCAACTGATAGTGAAGCCTGGCTGGTGCGATTCCTTAGGCCATGCAAGTTCTACCCTGAAAGCGCACACGATTTGGTAAGTAAACTGGGTTAACTGGGTCTCAATCACATATCATGTGCTTTGCCTCTTTACTACCTCTATTAAGAACGCCCTCGTGTTTTAAGTTACCTTAACTACAGTAAAGTATTTAACCTGACGATCCTTTTTTGTTAATTTACTCAGTTTAATTGACATTACATTACACTTGAAAAAAATCTGCAAATAAATATTTTGAAAGGTCTGAGATAAACTTCCTTTCTTAAAAAGACTGTACTCTTTTGCGTAGATACAAGTTCAAGTATTATTATTTTTTACTTTATAATGGGGTGTTTTTGCCGGCCTATTAGTTTTTGTAATTTTAATTATTAACAATTACTTTAAAGTGTATATAACTCTATTGTCTCCGTGTTCCAGATTAAGCGATACTACGGGTTTAAACTGAAACACTCTAAGCACTACGAAGGCCTCATACCCAGCAAAGAGACCAACGTGTTCAACCAGAACGTGCTGACAGTGCTACCCACACGCGACCAGTATGGTCGGCGAGTTCTAGTGCTGGAGCTAGGAAGTAAGTAGCAGTTGACATATACGTAGTATACCCGAACATGTTCAACATAAACGTGCTGACAGTCTTCCCACACGCGACTATAAAGGCGACGAGAGCGTAATATTGGAGCTAGGAAGTAAGTGATCCTTAAGTAGGTGGAATAACAGTTCAAACTAAGAAAGTAACTAGAATTAGTGGTATTAGGTAGTTATATAGTAACTAGGTATTACTAAACCATGATATTTATGGTATTACTTAGTCCCCTTTGTATGATTTTCTAAGCGTGAAATAGGAATTAAAACAAAATTTAGTTGAAAATTTAATTTACAAAAGTCGATCTCAACATCATTCTCAGTGAGCACGATTACTAAAGATAATTAACATCATCATAAAGCCAAATTTGCCTATTTTTTATACGTCTAGATAAATACGTAAGATAAATCGTATTAGAATTTCTGGGTACTCATATAGTCACGCAGCTGTGCCTGAGATAATGATGAACAAATAATACGTTGCACACAATACCCACACTCGGACATAGCTTACACATCATCGTGCGCCTACGTCACTTAATATTGGTATAATCATCATTTCGCGCAATATTCGCGAAGGTAAGCATTGATCAGACATAGAACAAAAACATTTAAAATTGTATATAATTGTTCAAATACCCGGATGTTTGTGTGTTACTTATGGGAAATCCAAAGAAAATTCCATTGGCTCTCTGATTCGATGAGCTTGTAATTTTAAGTTAAGATTTAAAGTTAATAGGTATAATTACCAGTTTTTCCAACTATTGGTGCTACATAGCCATGACTTTAGCATCATATAAAATGTTGATGTAGTACTGCAAGTAAATATTTCAAAAGCCCAAGAGGTTGTGTTAATTCAGAAGGTCCCTTTAAAACAAGTACCTAACGATGATGCAAGCGTTTCTATTTGAAAAACTTCATTAACTTTCAACGTTACTTTTTGCAGAAAAATGGAAGCCAAGCAAATGTACTCTAGACGAAGTATTCAAGGGGTGCGTTCTGTTCCTCGAGGCGGCGATGTTGGAGCCGGAGACACAGATATGCGGCGCTGTGGTCATCTTCGACATGGACGGCCTCTCCATGCAGCATGTGCTGCAGTTCACTCCTACTTTCGCCAATAGAATCGTCGACTGGCTCCAGGTTAGTCTTGTTAAAAATATAGAAGGTGCAGTTTTGCATCTTCGACAAATTCGAGGAGGTAAACTATGCTTGTGATTCTTGACACGAATCAAAACCAATACCTAATACCTTAAAAAAAAAGGTGTTTAAGTGGGTCATTATCGAATTTGTACTAGCCATCTTGTCTCTAGGTTGAAATTCTGTTCATTGAAAGAGGTGTATTCTGAAATGCTGTCGTCAAATAATAACAACTAAAAAAACAAGTATATATTAATTATTGACTTTAATGTCTTTCTTTGAATCATTATTGACTCTATGTCTTCAATGACAACCTCCTGAGTATCGCTAGCTAAGACTAATATTTTCCAAATGATTTGATACTCGCTAAAGAGTGTGATCTCATGCGACATAATAGCAAGATTAAAAATTTGTGAACTTTAGTTATTTATGTTAATTCTGCAAACACAGTTATAAAAACTTTAATGGGAAGAGTAATTTGTATATAAAATTTATTGCTATCTTTATATTTTTTCAGGAAGCCATCCCACTCCGTATCAAAGGGCTGTACATAATCAATCAGCCATTCATCTTCGAGATGGTGTTCAAACTCTTCAAGCCTTTCCTGAAGGAGAAGCTTCGTTCCCGCATCGTGTTCATGGGCAGTGATAAGAAGACGCTGCATGAGTACATCAGTCCTAAGTGCCTGCCCGACAAGTATGGAGGCACCCTGAACATTCCAAGCGTGACCGGAGGACAATGGCTGGAACTACTCCTCATGTGCGATAAGGAATTTAGTGGTCAGTAGAAACAAACAATATACATATTATAAAAGGATGATAAATGCCTTTGTAGTATATGCGTGCGGTTCTTCTGAATAAGTCATTTGAAGTCTGAAACAGTTGTCCAAAGATGGATGTACTGACATGCCAATCTACATTTACATATCTAACGTCGTAAATTTTGTTTCAGCGATCAACTCATATGGATACAAGAAGAAGTGAATACTGCGCGGGCGTACAGAAGAGGTAGACGATTTTATGCAATGTGATAATGATTATGCATATCGTGATAATGATACTTTTATTTAGATGAATGTTATTCGTACAAACCATAGGTTTAAGGCCGTAGCCATTGGCATTTTCGTGTTTGTAGGTATGGTGTAGAAATAAATTAGTCGAGAATTTTAATTTTATATTTAAATAAATAAAATTATAGATGGCTCAAAATATGAACGTTGCTTGATATGCTTAAGCATTTTATAGTACATTGGACCAATATTCGTTTAAGTGTATTTAATTTATGTAAAATTACATGTTTAGTCTCAATGCTGTGAAAATCATTTGAGCTATGATTCCAATAGCAATTTAATATTAATATTATACAAATGTGTCGTAATTACAAGACATTTATGGCTATTCGCAAATATACACTCCCGGATTCCTAAATCCGTCCTTAGTGATTTAAAAAAAATATTGATGCTTCAACGAACTTTGTTTTTTTTTTGTATCATTTTTGGTGTCAAAATTGTTCGAAATTTGAATTCACGACTATTTACAAAGACCTCTTTCATAAAAAAAGGCGAAGTTTGAATTTAGGAGTCCGCTAGTGTACTTTTTTCTTAACACAAATTTTGTAAAAGAAAGCAGGCTGTGATTCCGCTAAAGTGTTTAAAATTGTTGTTATAATATTCTAAAAGGCTTCGAGCCCGAACAATATGAACCCATTTTTGAGCTTCTAAATTATTTATTTTTTGTTTTTAAATGTATTGTATATCAATGATGGACAATAACAAATAAACGTAATTAACAATTTATATTGCCCAAACTGTAAGGGCGCAAAATTTTGGCAGCACATTTAAAAATGCAGGTATATTATGAGTCCATAACAAAATTAAGTAATAAATAAAATTATAAATAAATGTATAAAAAATAAAGTATATTTTAAATTTGATAACTCTCAAAAAGCACACCCTTTATGTGTAATAATTATTATTATGAAAGACAAGTTTACCGTGTACTCATGAGATGTTACTATCTATAATAACTTTATAACGATGAACGTTATAAGAAAATATATATGTTACGTATTTTTTATAAATCCTTATTCTCTAAAATTGTCTACTTTAATATTTGATACTGGTAAAAAAAGGTAATATTATACCACTTAAATTATATCCTTATTTATTAAGTTAGTTTAAAGGTAACATAATGGAGTAAGTAAATAAATGGAGTAAATAATAAAACAATTTTGTATTTAAAAACTGATTTCTTATTTAATAACACCACATACGTTGTACTTTTACGTTATATCATTACAAAAATAATTGATTTACTTAATTATTTATTTTTTATTAAGTCTAATTTTTTATTTTAGATCCATATAAAATCATAGAGCATAAACCTACTATCTAAATAATCTAACTATATAAATGTAAATATCTTACTATGCCTTATTATTAAAAATGCAAACAAATTACATTCTTAATTAATATTTCTTGAGTCCGCGTTTGAGTTCCATTTTGTACTTCAGCGACAAATGTGTTCTACATCTTATTATTGTTCACGTTCTGGACGTAGCCGTAGGAATTCGCCACTGAAAAAGATTAAAAATAATTAATGTCAATTTTAGAAATCTATTAAAGGCAACCGTTAGTGACTGACTGATCTAACACCACACAGCTGAAACCACTAGTTATTATTACGCCTGCGCTAAGAAAAGTTTTTCCAAAATCCCTAAAGGTATAAAACGGGGCGTACGCGATACATAATTTTGACTCCATTGCCGTCTCATCCTATATTTTTAAAGCTAAGCTTGGACAAGCAAGATATTAGATGAATATTTTACAGTACAGTACATATATCTGACAGTTATTCAAGTCCCCATTTGTCCCACTGTTCTAAATCGCCTTTCACATCATCCAATTAACGACGACTCGTCATCGCCAAAATTGAGCCACGCAAATTGACGCAGATTCAATAGGACGACAGACATCGCAGAGATATAACAATAGTAAAAACCCCCGTTATGTCTGGATTCACCAACTGAAGATTTAGGAAGGCATAACTATTTGATTTACAGACAACAATTATTATAATAAGCTACATTGCCAGTCATTGGTATTTTGTCAGCTTGTGGTGTCTTTTGAACCCTATTCATAGAGTGATTTTAAAGAATATATACACTCGAAACTTTATTTCAAAGTAGTTGTCAGTTAACTGCGTGTATATCAAATGGCTTGTTCGACTACACTCATATAAGAGGAATGAAGATATTCAGTCACCAAACTGCAAACACAACACAGGAAATATCCTTTACACTTTCACATTGGAAAACCCAAGCTTTGACACATTGACATAGTACTACAGGCTGCAGTAGGTAGTTGCTTGTCAAATAATCCATACTAATATTATAAATGCGAAAGTAACTCTGTCTGTCGGTCTGTTACGCTTTCACGACTAAACCACTGAACAGATTTTGATGAAATTTGGTACGGGGTAAGTTTGAACCCCAAGGAAGGACATAGGCTACTTTCTATTCATAACTTCGTCTGCGTCATTTACGCGGACGAGGTTGCGTGCCAGAGCTATGCCTCTCCGAAAGAGTAGGTAGATACGCATACTTAGGTGTATGGCACTCCCACATTGTGTGTTCTCTCAATTGCCGCTAACCGGTTAATTTCGTGGGGCCCCATTTGTACCGACATTGTCATGTGTTTTTAGAAATGATTAAATACTCACACTTATACTCTTCCTCGTAATGCCGCAACATCTTCCACAGCACATCGCCAGTGATCTCCGGCTCAGGCAGGAGGCCGCCATGCCGTTTCCTCAACGCCTTAGGATCGATGTGTTCCATCAGAGAGCTCATGTTGGTGCCGTGGAAGTGGATGCGCGAGCGCAGCTTCTCTCTCATAAAGGGTTTGAAGATAGCGAACAGCATGTTGAAGATGTACGGCTGGTTTATTATGTGGACTGCTTTTACGCGTATCGGCACGGATTCCTGGAATTACAAATTACTGTTATAAACTCGAAAAACCGTTACCCCAGTGAACTATATACTCTATTCCAATAGACAGTCAAATCTAAATTCTTCAAAAGTCCAGTCAAACTACTACATAGGAATACTAAAACAAACGTGACTTTAAAGTGCCTGACTAAATTCATAGGGCAATCTGTACACCTACCTACTCATTTGTAGTACCTAAGTAAGTTTATAATACGCATTCTTAAACTACTTACTTGCTAAAACAAATCTTGTAGTTATAGCATAAAATTTAGCTTACTGTTCTTTAATTTGAACTACTTTCCATTTTCATAAACAAAATCTATTAAACATGACCTAGAAATGCAGTTAACTGGTCGAACAGGTAGTTGTCTGCTAGCCCACTTCACGTGTTGCCGTCATTGCGTAACGTATCGGGTCATCGGCCTCCGTTCGACCAGCGATATACCTAATAAAGTTGAGACCAACATTGTAACGACTAGAGAGAAATATCTGACTAAGCACAATGCGTTTCGGAATGTCTGGCGTCTTTGGTTACTGTTTTGCTTCCGTGGGTCGTGGCGTGATGTCACATATCCTATATATAACCTTCCTCGATAAACGGGCTATTTAATGGGGTTTTTCAAATTGGACAAACAGTTCCTGAGATTAGCACAATCAAATAAACATACTAACAAACTTTTCCGCTTTTGTGTAATCCATACCTACTTATATTATAAATTATAAGTAAGTAAGGATTATCCCTAGGTAGGTTACTTGTTTAAATTTAAATTCATTAGGACAGACTGTAACATTCCCTCTTAGTAAGTCAATAGCAAGTGACGGTGAGGAATCTAAGATTTCAGTAGTTTTAATTGGAATACTAGTAAAGAATTCTGCAAATTCCTGAGCAACATCGATATTACTGCTTATGACACCTTGGGCAGTCTCAAGAGTGTAATCAGTATTATGTCTTTTGCTCCTATTTGTTTCGTTATTGATGATTTTCCAAACTGTTTTTATTTTATTTTCTGCCGATTTAACTTTGTTACTTATGCACAAGGATTTAGCTGCATTACACGCATTTTTAAAAATTTTTGAATAGGTCTCAACATGCTTATTAAAAGTTTCAGTATTTATGTAAGGCTTAAGGCCATACAGCTCAAAAAGTCTATCCCTGCTTTTCCTAATACCTTTAGTCGCCCAGTCGCTAAATAAAAACTTAGGGCAAATAGTTTTGGATTTTTTCTTAAAAATATTATTAAACTCTGTATGCACTACTGAACAGAATTCTTCATACAAAATATTACCATTATTCATATTAAAACCCTGGACACATAATTTACTAATTAAAATGTTATTAAATTTATTTAAATTACCAGATGTTATTGGTCTCGATTGTATCTGCACTTTTTGAAATGGTGTGTTGCACTCGAAAGTGACGGTTAGTCCGCTGTGATCCGAAGGAAGATAATTAACTATGCCTTTATCTAAGTAGTCGCAGCAACAAAAAACATTATCAATACATGTAGCAGTAGTCGAAGTTATTCGTGTTGGTTCACTACGAGGTAGGCAGACAAAATAATGAAGTATTCATTATTTAGTCTTTATTAAGTTTTATTTATTTATTTAAACTTTATGCACATAAAAAAAATACACTGTACAAAGGCGGCCTTAATGCCTTGGGTATTCTCTACCAGTCTATCTAGTTCAGTTCCAGTCTCCAGTGCCAGTTTCTAGTTTCAGATACAAAATGAAGAATTATCTGTTTAGATAGGAGGAAAATCAAAGCCTAATTTATCAATAATTTAAGGCGATATTATTGACTTTTTAAAGAAACTTCCTTAACTACGTGAACTTTTGTTATAAATATAGACGTTATCAATATTGCATTCAAACATGCCAAATGACCATATTTTATAGTTCTTTGTGGTTCTAGTGTAAAAAATCCCAGAATATTAGTAGTTAATAACCATGATTGACGTAATTCAATAACATTGACTAAACCCAAAACAAAAGAATTTATTATATCTCAAATACCTATATATTTTACGTCTCTTCTGCATGATACAAAGAGCGCGTTTTTTCTCTGCCGATAATAACAAAAAATATATAATGATAATTATCCTTATACTGGCTTCACATTACGATTTTGTACTGACCTGTATCCAGTCAAGCACCATCTTAGCGTAAGACGGCGTGAACTGCATGATATGTTTGAAGGACAGCCCCTTCATGTCGAAGACACTGATGACGCCGCAGATCTGCGTCTGGGGCTCCGCCATCGCTCCTTCCAACCCCACTTGGATGCCTCGGAACACATCCTTGAGCGACACCTCTTGCGGGTTCCATCTTTCTGAAATATTAACAAGATAACATACATATAAGGAGTGTTAAAAGACACATCAAATAGCAGTTAACTACACATACTTCTAATAAATAACTAAGTTACGTATCATCGCGCCTGTAATCCTCGAAGGGTTAGGCAGAGGTGTATCCATTAGTACACCTACATTCGCCAGTTATGTTTAAGTCCCACGTAATAGGGGGCGAACCTATTGCCATCAAAAAATCAAATCCAGACTTCGAGGGTGCCACTAAGTAATACTGAGCCAAAATGATTGTTGGTAAATTATCTAAATCTATATCTCTGGTGTAAAATATTACTATTTACGGTAGCACGCAATATAACTCACGCAAAATATAGTACTTACGGATGCATCCAACAATAGAGGAATTATGGTAGTTAATGTTAATGTAATAAAACCTTTAAAGCGTGTTTTGTTAATATAACTAAAATAATTAGAATAACAGAACTATAAGAATAACTTTTGGCTTCGTTAAGTGTATTTGAAAGCCTGTATAAGTATTGAGGAATGGCGCCACGTTTGCACAACATTTGTTCTGACTTGCTTTGAACAAGTGATGTTACGTAAAAAAACCAATAACCCCAAATTAAATTATACAAAATGTAATGGCGAGTTTTTCTCCAATTTGCGTCATAATTATAATATATATTTTCCTGTACAGATTGTCTTATTGTTTCTTGTTGTAAGATGCAATGGTATTTTGTATTATTCTAAACAAATAATGCTAATGAATTAGCAAACTCACTAGATAGAAGCAGATTCAATATTTTAGTTTTTAGTCGTCGGGGACGCGTCCTTTCGCGAAATAAATAGACTAATTATTCTTATCAAATTGTATAATTTCGAAAGATTTAATTTTGTATTAAATGATCGTACTTTAATAAACAAATCATCATTACTGCTCATGTGAATTTTGATCGACATATAATGTAAAACAGCGCTGCAAAAATATCGTTGGAATATCGCGGTCTACATTGAAGGAATCTTAAATATAATAAATAAATAACCTTAAATATTATTCATTATATTATCTTCTTAAACACACATATAAGTTTAAATATTAGTGGCAGGTGTTGATTATTAAAAACATTCGTTAATTTTAAAACTTGACTGTGTTTTTTGAAACGCCTATTAAAATTCATTTTTAGTTTATGACTTAGCAAATATCATTTAAATTCAAACAACAAAGCAGGAGCCTGCTCTTTATTAACTGTAATGTAAAATTTACATTAAAACGAATAATTTACCTACACCTAGGTCCTCTAAGCTAGCTTAGATAAATAAGGAAATATAACATGTAACAATATTACAATATAAATAGGTATAAGGTACGTGTTTCTGTGCGGCACGCCTTTATTAATAAATAGTTGTAACTATAGAAACTTCATGCACTATTTCATCAAAACTAGTACTTATATCAATTTCTTGCGCACAGACCGTTCTCGCCCTAGATACCTATAGATCACTGACACTGCAAATGACTGAAATGTTGATTTAGAAGAAAAAACATCAGAAATTGTATTGTCAAACAGAAAATAAGTGATGGGAACTAAACTGAACAACTTTAACTATAGGACCATCTCTAAAATCATGAAAAAAAAACAGCTAATCCATACATTTATGTTCATGTAGCTCAACGAAATGTTTGGAATAATAGATTTTTTTGTTTTAGTTTTAATTTTTTCAATAAAAATAATTCGTAATGATGAGTACAATGACCTGTATCTGGGTATTCAGTTAATACAATTGCACCTTGTTAACAGGATGTATTTAATACTAACCTCCAGATTCAACTAAAATAATACGACGTCCATGCTGATCCCGCGGCGCCAAGATAGAAACAATTGAATGTTCGAATGGCCCCCGAATGGCTGACGGCAGCAGATCGCGACAGTAGTCCGCGTGTGATAGCCTAAACTTGTAATATGCTTGTATCTATAACGGAAACAAAAATTTTGTCATTAATAGAAATAAAAAAAAATACAAATACTCTTGAAAATAAACAACTTATACAAAGATACCTACTCTGGAGTAGGAAGGAAACGACTGTTCTCCCTACAAGAAGGCCTAGAACACTATCAAAACGTGGTTCGTTCTTTAATAAAGGTTGTTCATATTCATAAGTACAATTTAAAGTCAGCCTGTATGTGGATAAATAACGTTTGATACGTCCTTTTTGTCCATTAATATCTAACCATCAAGCAGTGGGTGCAAAGTGTCTTGAGTGCTATTATTGCATTAGTCACAAACGACAGCACTTTATAAGAAACATTTACGTAGGTAATTGGGCATAATACCATGACCTATAAAAACGAATAGCTTCTACATACTTAAATGTATTATGTAGTACTAACATACCGGTTTTCGATAAATAAATAAGTAAGGATTTTCTTGTCCATTCTTCTCCACACGGAACTACTTTTTGGAAGAGGCCTCTTGGAACTGTACCTTTTAATGGTCTAATTGAAATAAATGATTTGTCTTTGACATTATAACACATCCGGCTATCAAAGTGTTTAGGGTAACGTTATAACCTTTTCACATAAGTATGTGAAAGATTTAAACAAAGAGCAGCTAAGATATTACTTAAATATAGACATGGTACATTAGTAAAAACAAACCTTTTTAAAAGCGCTCTCTGGATAGAACTTGCACGGCCTGAGGAACTTCAGAAGATAATCGTCTCTCTCGAAGGGAACATAAAGGGATGGCTCCTCTGAAAAATTAAAATTATTGTGTCAATATTGTATGAGCCTGAAAATTTTCCTGAAACGTCTGGAACTGCAACGTCACAATGTGCAATCTTGGGTGGTGCTACAGGATAGGACAACAGGGCGCCTACCGCTCTTATAACAATATTATTTTAACATTACTTTGTAATTTTTGTTGAAAGTGTTAAAAGTGAGATCCCCATGGATTATCCAATTTGAATTTGATGTTAAAAACTTATAAAATTAACTAGCCGACATACGTTCTACCCGGACGTTGGCTAGCAGCGTCACCTACTGGGTCCAATTGTGAATCTAATTAAACCATCCAAGGTTTAAGTCAAAACACGTAAAAAATAAAACCATCCAGCCGTTTAGGAGGCACAGATTTATACATAATAATTTTATATGTACGCCTGCTTCAAGGGCAGCTAGCAAGTCTCCAAGCTGCTAGTGTTCCGCTCCGCAAGTTTTATACGCCCAGCACTTTATTAGAACAAAAAAAGGTAGGCCTTGAATCACTTATTACATATATTGTGTTACAAACTCATCAAAAATCACAATTGTTAGGAGTAGTGATGCCTTTGCAGGGATAATGT
Organism: Hoplodrina ambigua; assembly: GCA_949774945.1. Classification (NCBI taxonomy): domain Eukaryota; kingdom Metazoa; phylum Arthropoda; class Insecta; order Lepidoptera; family Noctuidae; genus Hoplodrina; species Hoplodrina ambigua. The sequence goes on along the minus strand of OX458969.1, from coordinate 4,381,193 downwards.
ACGCTATTTATGCTCAAAATATTTGTGGAAACCACATTAAATAGGCATTTACTAACGTACCTTATACAGAGAGCGATAATAAATTATTAATAAATACACTTATGTCTCAGTACTTGTATTTAAAGTTATTTTAAGTACTCTTTTTGTCTTTTATTTATAAATAACTGTACTTTACAATAATTAACCAAAACAAAAAACTTCCTGTAAATAATAATAAAATTACAAAATATGTACAATTCATGACTGTCAATGGGGCAAGTGCCTAAAAGCTTGGCATCATTGCCACGTGGTATGGTTGTGCTGTCTCTTTGGCTCTAGAAAAGGTCAGGCCCTTTGGTCATGTGAAGAGTCGACCAGTCACTTGGCGATGTCCCAAAAAACAAGGTGAGCGCTCGGACCCCATGGCCCTAGTATTGCAACCCCAAACGGCTGAAACATGTAACTTCCAAGAAGGTGGTTTATTTGCGCTGTTTGAGGTTCGCACCAGCACAGCACGTCATGCTAGGAAGATGGGATGGCACAAGGGTGTCCACACACGTTGCATCCCACACCAAAAGCCTGTCCAACTTCTAAGGCATTATAGTCATCCCATGTGGACCCATTGTCGCGTGCCAAGCCCATTTGTTCTAAAACAGCAGGTACTCCGGCGGAGGCACAACAGATGATGTCATGAATGCTGACGTGCCTTGCTGTCCGGCCTGCGCTAGCTGTTACAGTAGAATACACCATGGTGCCCGAGGCAGTCGTCAGCTTGTAGGTAATATTTAATTGGTACTTACAATTTTTTTTTAACCAAAATTTATATACCTACTAAGGTGAAGAGATAACAAATTAACATACATATATAATACATACACTGCTGTTATTGTTATATTGAAGGCATGGAATTTCAGATAACCTACCTATAGGTATTTACGTATATGGTTGAAATACCTTCTATTTATAGTCCACACAACATAAGGCCTCTATTATTAAATACGTTCATAAAACATCTAAATAGTAATTAGCCTTATCTCACTAATTAATCATGCAAGACGCTTTATTCTATACTGTCTACTGCCGCGACTTCATGCGCTTGGTTTTTTCACCCACACCCACAGTTACGTCTTTGGTTACTACTCCGCTCCCGTGGGCTGTGCCGTCATGATATATAGCCTATACTATTCCTCATAAAACTGCCTATCACATACAAAACATTTCTTTCAATCCGACTGGTAGTTCCAAAGATAAGCGCGTTTAAACAAACAAACAAAAAACTCTTCAAATTAGTTCTGTTATATTAGTATAGATAGCTAATATAATTATATTTCTTCACTGTGATAACACAGTGCTATCTATTCATTAATATTATTGTATTTATCATCAATCAAGCGTGTCTTTTGGACGCGAGTAGCTTTCCTACATAGTCTACACCGATAGTTAGAAATCGCGTAACTCGTCCTATTCAATGATATTATGGCCATTAAATTTTAAGTACGTTGCGTGATAACTTGTACCACAGTTGTTCGTCCAACAGGTTCCAACGATTTGCTAACAGTAGGCCGTAGGCGAAACTATTATTATTTTTAGAGCTCCATACCTGAATAGTATATTTAGTACCTATTAGTGTCCAACTGGATATATATATATTACTAAGGCTCCGCTGTCTCTCTGATTTTCAACGAGCTTTACCTATCACATGAACCCTAATAGGTAGAAGTTGAAATTTTCACAATGTGTATTACCGTTATAACAATAAATAATAATAAAAAACAAGACCATACAAGAAACGTGTCCAAATATTGTATTATTGTGGTACGGAACCCTTCGTGTGCGAGTCCACCTCGCACTTGGCCGATTATTTGTACAATCATGTAACGGGTGTGACACGTGTGCACTTTAAAACAAGGCCGTGTGTTACATATTGTTCCCATTAGTGCAATCATTGTCTTGTTCTGTACCATACCAGTTCCATTTTTTTTTTACCTTACGAAAACAAGTTTTAAATGTTATAATTATATTTTAACTGCTTCCACAAACCCTGTACTGTATAATACACTCTTAAGCACAATGTTTTGCGTGAGTTACTTTGCGCCTTAAGTACTATAGTTCGCGTCACATTGTTGTTTTACATACCTATTGTGTTGAGTTATACTGAGTAGAAACGCCTAATTATAACAATGATTATTCACACCAAAAACGAAAGTCGTTTTTCTCGCGCAGTAAACGTATAATATGTACCTATGTTATGTACAAATAAAGAAGTCTTATTTTATTTTCTGGTTTAACATTACATTTGCAATAAGACAAACGTGAACATTATCTTAGCAAAAAGACGTTCTCGCCAGACTGATCCAGCGTATTATACTGTATAATCTATGGATCCAGCGTTTCTCGCATCCAACGGATTTCCGCTACCGTTTACAAATACACAACTGAATGCATTAAATAGTTTCGATTATCGGGTACCTATTTGGAAGATATATCGGCTTTATTATTTTACCGAGTTTAGCTTCAAATAGGTATAATATAGGCACGTACCTAAAAATGTAAGTGCAATTATGAAATAAACTCTGTCTAACAAACGCTGCCGAAATGACATCCAAAACATTTGCTTTTATATCTCTTGATTTCTATACGATAAATTGTATTATTCTACTTTATGTAATGCTAGTGAAGTCAATGATATAAGAGTCACTAACTGATAACCAGAAATTAAGAAGACTTTATCGATGCACGCTCCTTAAATCGTAGTCTAATCAAACTGGATAAAAATTTGTAGGCTAGTGGTTTGTCAGCTTCCCATCAAATAACTTACACAACAACTCGAAAACTCGTATTTTCCATTACGAGTTTTGGATTTACATTTGTGGCTAAACTGCTACGTTTTGTAGATGTATACGAAACGCGTGATTTTAAATTCTTCTTATTAGATACAAAATGTGCGCTACTAAGTATCAATTGCTATAAGCAAAATGCTACCCAGACCCATCGATGTGAATGACCAGCAAACAATTGTTTTGATTACTGAACATTCGCTTCCAGCTAACTCATCGTCTCAACTAAGTACTCATTGAGTCGTTCAATACGTACAAAACGAGAGAACATAAGGTCATTAAATTTCAAAAAATGAAAGCAATAGATGACGGTTTTAATTACAGTCATAACATAACATCACGCCTGTAATCCCCGAAGGGTTAGGCAGAGGTGTACCCATTAGTACACCCACATTAAAAACCTATATAACTGAGATCTCAAGGGACATTAACCTGCCGGGGTTGCGGGATGTCTCAACAGGAATGCAAAGGGCTACAGAAGGGACAGGGTGGTTTTTTAGTCAGTAAAAGTCTGACAGTCCCTTCCGTCCCACCCTGGGCGGAAGGAGTCAATTGATGATTTTTACCAAATAAAAAAAAAGAAGGGACCTTTACCTCAAGAGATTTTTTTATAATTTATCCAGCTTCCCAAATAGGCAAATTTTAGATAACGGTTGTTTTATTTAATACATGCATTTTTCATTAACATTTTCACCTCCATAAATGATAAACGGTATATGTCGACCTCTCTTAGCTTGAATACTTAGAGAGGTCGAAATATACCGTTTTTCAGGAAAAATGCATATCTTATGTTGTTATTCTTATTGTATTATTATTAAAGATAACAGAAAACTATAAACAAATTATCTTAAAACAGAGGTACCTATTTGAAAGCTTAACCAGGTATCACTGTAGTGGTAATGCTAATTAAAAACTTAAAAAAAATGTCCGTACATTTTTAATCAGACGCATTTTTTTCAGATTGAGACTAAGATCAGATGCGATTATTCCTTAATGTTTGTAAAATTGCCCTTATATTGTGTGGATTCCTAACTAAGTACATCAACCTTAGTTTTTTAAAAGCTGAATAAAAATAATTGGCCAGCAAGGTTACAGGAAACGGCTGAAGCCTTTAACTACTTACAGTCTTACATAGATATCAATTACCATTAATTGCAGTACATATAGGTAGCTACAAGCAATTAGACGCTTTGACATGTCTTAAAGAGTAACTCGCCATGTTTTTATTTATGACTAGCTGCTTCCTGAGACTTCATACGCGTTGTTTTTTCTTTCTTGTCAAGTTACTTTGTCTTTGGTTACTGCATCGCTCCCGTGTGTTATAGCGTGATGTTATAGCCTACACTATTTCTCATGAGTCAGGCTATATATGCAAAAAGGTTTTCCCAATCCGACTGGTACCTAAAGAGATTAACCCGTCTAAACAAACAAAAAAAATCTTATTATATTAAAGTATAGATGGCAAAAAACAACGTGACACTAATCCATGTAGGTACCTATCACATATTTTTATGTATTTTATTTTCTACAATATTACTGAACTCACTGTAACCTGATATTTTTCGATGGCCTTCGTAGGCATGAATCGGATAAAAAAAAATGATAGGTGGCAAATGCTAGACAGGTCTCATGACTTTGCTTTATTTTGTGGTTTTTACAAGATTCGAAAAATACTCATAGGAATGATATAAAAACGTATTCAAAAGATACTTTATGCATACATGTATCAAAAGATGGATGTTATTCGAAAATTATAAAAAATATAATAGGTAACAGCTATTCATGTTCTTGTAAAAGGCACAGCGTAAATTATATCAATATAAGCACCTACCTTATACCTAATATGGTTGAAGATAAACACGAACCGGTTATTGAATGTCGGAAAGTATCACTTAAATTGAGCAATAATTTAGATAAGTACTTATGGAGGATACCTGATGAGGGGAAACTCTATTGTTTTTTATTTTACGTATGAAGAATTCAAGTCAATGCGAGACTGATGTCTGAAATTTTCTATATTAAATGCTGTGATTTGCTTATCTATTCTATAAACCAAATTCGTACAACTCTTTCATTTTTACTAGGAATGAAAAATGCTGCTGTAAAACTATTAGCTGTTTAGGCCATGCGGTCTCTATGTGGCCTCTACACTGCATCTTTAAGACGTCGAATTATAGTCTACGCGTAATAGCTCAATCTTTTGTTTCGCAAAACGTTATTTTAAATTGCGAACTGACTGCTATTTAAGTGGGTAGAATTTACTACAATGATATACATAGGTACCTATGACTTTAATACCACCTATTGTGCAACATGAGAGATTATTAACAACAATGAGAAACGTTGCTCCTTCAACCCAAACGCTAATTTCACTAAAACAGCACTGAGCAAATGAACACTATTTTACAATGTTCATTATGAATCAGTGCTTCTAAAATAATGTTCTAATTAGTTTTGTAAACTAACGAGTTCTTGAAACCAGCGGTTTCACGTTTGCCAATGGGATTTTACACAGAATTTAATTATTTTGATTTTCTGCTTTACTAAATATGGACTGATGTGAACATTTTCAACTGCACGTTCCTCTTCCTAACGCAGCCTTTGTCCTACTAAAACCATCGAGGTGGAAATTGCAAAATTAATGATTTTAATTTAATATTTTCCGTTTCATAATAAAATTATTATCATAGAATAAATAATTATGAACATTGTTATATTATGGCACCTACAGCTAATTGTTTATCCTATAATAAGGATAAACAATTAGTTACTTTACAAACCTTTGTTGTCATTAGTAATTAACAAAAAACAATAAATTCTCTCGAAAATGACGTTACTGCCTAATTTCTTCCAAGAATTGTTTATCTACGACAGATAAAACAAAGAATTATTAGGTGAAACAATAATTTTTGGTTAATGTTTTTGTGGAAATATATAAAAAAGTAACCATTCCAGATCCTATCTTAGATTCCAGCATAGGTACAATAGGTACTATGGTAAAAAGATTTTAAATGGCCGAAAGTGTTTTTTATGCAGTTATAAAATTATGCACATTATATTTTGATCTGTATTAAAGTAACCTTACAGAAAATATAGTATATCAAAAGAGATTTTCTTTCCGTCTCCAGTGCACACAATGTTCTGTTGCACGTTCTCGTTTAGTCTTTAGAACATCTCTGTTCGAGATGTGAAAGGGAAAGCATTAAAATCTCACTTTAATACTAACTTTCGTTTTATACATGCGTGCACTTTGGTATTACGCCAACTCTCGCTTTGCCTACAAAAAAATGACTCGCATTTTACGATTTCTTTCAAAAGGCGATTTTATTTACTTTTGTTGTTTTTTAGATAAACTCTTTAGTTCAGCTTACTTAACCGAAGATAATACTTATTATCCAATCCAATACAATCAATATCATTAGCACAGATAGGTACATGGAATGTGAAAATCCATTAGATGATAGGTGCTTGCACCCTGCACAAATAAACACTTTAATAAAAATAAAATCTTGTTAGCGACGGTATTGTAGATAGTAATGTTTTTACTCATGTTAATTATTAACAGGACATGTTATTTCCTTATTATAAGGACAAGGAACCCATTCGCCCCTACAAGAGTTCAGAAAAAAACAGAGTTTATTTATTGTAATACCTTTATCAACAAACAGATACCTAAACATAAATATTGCAATAACTATCTACCTACCTACGTTACAATAATCTTAAGATAATCATATCAACAGATACAAAGTACATACCTTCCTAAAATAAATAATTAGGTACTTTTCTTAATGTAAATAAATAAATAAATAATATTTTAATAAAAATAATAAGTTATAAAGTTGACTCACTTTTCAAAAGTTGTCTTAACTCTAGTATAGCTTTCTCGACCACTTCCGGGGTTTCTCTCAATTCTTTCTCAGCTTTTTCTTTACAAACATCATCAATTATCGGGTTAAGCTCCAGCATTATTTTATTACCTCCCCATGTCACAAACGGTACGCCATCAGAACCAAACTGTACTTCCATTTTATTTCTATTAATTTTCACTACAAATATACAAAGACTATTTTTCGCTGACTCCGCACTGGTATCAAAGCTAGCAGATAATTCACGTCTGACTTACAATGCGTGTCGGCAGAATGTCGGACACTCGACACAGTTTTTACAATATAAATTAATAGGTACTAAGTATACGCGCGAGAGATTAAAATAATGAGTTATCACTGCATAAGACACATGGACGTAACAAAATAAATACTTGTGGATGTAGCGCTCGCGCCTAAGTTTCCGAAGCGTTTGAATCGGGGACTGAAAAGTTGTAGATACTTTATGGTCGTGAGCACAAGCGTTCGAGCGCGCACCGGCTGCCACGATATTGTGCTTATTGGAGAGGCCGTTGTAAGCCAGCCTTAACGGTATCCCACCACCACGACATCGCCATGGTACCGGCGCCGTTCACTTCTGCTCTAAACTAAATAATGCCTATTCTCAATGCACTATAAGATATATAAATAACATAAGCATAAAACAAGTGTACAAACATACTTCACGAAGCCGAAAGCTACATGTTTTTCCCATCAATGCATAGTTTTTGTGTTCTAGAAATTTAGACCATACATGGGAACCCTCGTAACGGTTTTTTTGAAGGTCATAGTACCAACTTTTCATAAGATATTTTTTCGAGAACATGTTTTATAAGTTATAACTAAACTTCAAATAGCCCCACGACCCCTGTATTGTTACATACACTAACACCCATAAGCACAATGATTTGCGTGCATTACATTGCGCACTATCAATAACAGTCATTTTTAACAACAAAAACATAGTCATTTCCCTGGAATAATTTTTGCTCGAAGTTACTTAGTATAATGGACAGTACGCGTAGTTAACGGCTATAGCTATACACGGCTATAGTATAGTTAAATACGTGTTCTGAATAGGATATAAGTAGTAATAATGTTACCTTAGACAGGTATTTCCTGTTTACTAAATTCACTAAAAATGGTTGAAGAAACGCAAAATAATCAGGACCTATTTCAATAAACGTTCTATAATATACCGTCAGTACGTTCGTATATCCTAGGATGGTATTGGATATTCAATACTGTTCTAGCACAATATAACTGTTGCTATCCTAATAAGGAAGTCGTATTGTTTATCTAATCGTAACATAAGCGTATCATTTTAGTCAATTAATGATAATATTATGAGTAATCTGTGAGCAAAGGTAGTTCAGCACCTGAACTTTGGTAGGTACACAGGATGCGGAGAGTAAAGGACCGAGTGTTGTAGCACTCCCTGGAGAACGATAAATGGGGTGACTGGTACTGATACCCTTGATTGTACTCATGCTTATAAACAACTTTCAAAAACACGCGATTTTTTTAATCCCACCCAATAGAATATTGAGTAACAAAGAAAACACAATCGCAGGTTATTTCATTTAGTTAGTTACTTAACTCGTTTTACAAACAAAACTATTCAACTTTTACCAGGTTTTTTTTTCATTTTACTATTAACCGGAATGAAATCGCGCTTGCGCACGTCTTTGGCATGACTATGTTCTGTGAAAATAAAAATAAACATTTCTACTGGAAACTTTTTCGTTATAATGAGTTTAAAAAATAAACGTCAATAATCCAGTCCCCCTACGTATGCAGTCCCACCGAGGACTGCATCGTAGTGAAGTAAACGCCTGAACTAAAAGGGACAGCAGCTTTTGGCTTACATGTCGGTATTCGTCATTTGATAAAACTAACAAAAGGAGTTCCTTCTACTAGTTATCTTAACTAACAAAAAACAAAAACAGCTGGTCTATTCTGAAAAGCTCTCACTCTATGAAGTGAACTTAACTTAAGATGAGCATCAATCTCTAGCATTATGAGATGAAACCCAAGTTCAAACTCTCTTCACTGTAATTCAGTAAGGGAGATTTTTATAGAATAGCAATGCACGTAATAATATTTTTTACAATGATAACCCTTTAGGAGCTAAGCTATATGCTTAAATACCAACTTAGAAAGGTACTCTTCCGTTGGTGTCAATGCTAATTATTGTTACTGAGATAGTGGAAAACCTATCTATAAATATTTAAAGCCGCCACAAACTTGAAGTATAATTTAGCTCAAACTTTTATTAATTGTAAAGTTCTTCGTGAGTCAAGATTTAGCGAATTAGTGGAGCTCATATTTGACATCATATTTGACATCATATTTGACATCATAGCAATCTCTCAAACTTATCAATATTTATCTTATCGACACTCGACGGCGGCTACCATCAGATGCATTTTCGCTATTACATGAAATAGAAGCTGTTACCGTTATTCCAAATTATCCAATATATTTTTATTCATAAAGCCACGGCTCGCAGAATAGTCCCTTGGGCTACAACATGCCCAATAGTTTCGTCAATTTATTAATAAAAAGAACAGAGAGAAATTTCCTAACCAATTTTGCAAAGTAATGACATGATAATAAATTCCCTCAAGTCACGCGACCGTTTACTGTTGGGATCTTAAGGAGTCCACGGTAATAGATAATATGCCTATTGCCTACGTAATACGTATATTATGATGACTGATGGTTTAAAATACCATAAGCCACATTTTGCAGCTGAATCTAAAACCAAAACATCAAACATTAAAATTAGGGTGCCAACTGCAATTCTATTATTCAAACTACAGTTTAGAAAACAGCGGTTCTTTAACAAACAAGTCTTGGTTCTGTTCACAGGTGACGATAAAACACGAACTCGGAATTAAAAAAAACGGAAAAATTGTATAATTGCATAATCGAACCTCGACCTTTAAAGATTTTGGAAAAATCGTCTTAGACATATTTTGGTCAATATGTAATTAATGTCGAAGATATTTTGAAAATTGCTTGTGGTTAGTCAGTTTCCCGTCAAATAACTTGATTTCAAAAAGATACGTAACACTAAATATTGCATGTAGCGCGCTGTCGGGAAAGTCCTCATTGGTGGCGGTTTTTATTATCTAAAGAGAAAGACTAAGTAAATGCTAGTCAACGTTGATGTACTTTCTAGCTCTATTACCCAATAGCTGACCAGTGGCTTTATAATATCGGCCACCACGTGTGTCGTCATAAAACGATTATACCTAATGTAGAGAATAATGACTGCCTTGCAATAACTTTATAGCACATTTCTATTTTATCGTTTGCGAACTTGTTACTTTACAAACGGCTGCACTATTGATAAGTAAAATTGTATAGATATTGACAATACAATCAACTACTGCTGTTAGGTACCTATTGCACAGAAAATAAATGCAACGGATGCTAGTTTCCGTGGTGTTTATCTCATGGACCTCATGGTGATGTAAAATAGCATTGAACAGTGCGTCGACTCTACAATTAGCAGTAATCTTCATTATCAAAATAACGACATTCGGATGACATAGTTGTGGGTTACCTACTAGCTCTGTGGCTACTGTGTTTAACTTGTTTAGCTACGAAAACTTGTATACATATTGACCAGTCAGAGAGATTCACTCTTGCATTTTTATTTATTATCAAGCTTGCCCTGTCGCGATAGATCTTGTCTCTTACTTTGCGACTCCCCCTTTCTTATAAATAAATAATCCATCTTTTTAAATTTGTAATTAAATAAAGCGTATAATATCATGTAGTTCCAAAATATTATAAGCTAATATAAAAAAAAAATGGATGATATCTCCTTTTGTTAGTATTTATAAGCCAGTGGTTTTCGTGATTCTGATAGCATTATTATTATTGTCCAAGTTATTTTATCGATCGATGCATGATTGGTATTGGAACTGAATTACATTTGTATCGTGTTGTGGAAAAACGGAGTGTGGGACTGTAGGTAAGTACCTACAATCTAAATCTAAGTAAGAGATCTTAAAAGAAAACACAGAATAATATTTTAAAATTGTATTTATTAAGTAATACCTAAACAAAACGCATTAAGGAATCATATGCGCTTCGTATCAAACATATGTATATATTGAGCAACTCAGGTATTATCATCTTTCGTACAATAAAAGTATTACAAACCTATAAAAGCAATACAAAAATAATGTTTGGAATGCGTCTACTAAAGGCACATTAGGCATCACAAGAGTAACCATGTCATCGATATAGACATACGCACAAATGTCACATTTTTCTCGAAGATATTCCGAAAATATCGCGAAATTTTAATTATAATTAATTACTAGTAACTCATTGAATGTTCAGTAGTAAATATCAACACTTTTTAGAGGTGGTGATCTACAACCACTAAGGATATGTAATCATTGAATCACACTAGAAAAGGCACTTCGCATTTGAACTAAATACTCCACTCATAAATCATTCGCAATCGCGTGGATATTAAATCCGATGAAATGCTATTCGGTGAATTAAAAGTTTATATTTTTTTTAATTCCATCAGTGAATTTCGGTGAAGTTATGTACATTAAAGTCAGCTCTCACCCCACAAAAGATTCTGTTAATTTTCAAAAATTACACATCCCGACTAAGTATTGGAATTTGAAAGTTAAAATAAATTATGAAAAAAAATGGACTGTATTATAAATATTTTTGATGGAACATTAATATTCAGAACCGGCACCGTACGTCATCACAGTCACAGCCTTATCGACATGCGAGTTGTGCATAATCAACGGGAACAATACACTTTCCTATATCTAAATAAATAATAAAAACTCTGCCATCGTTACAAAGTATTCCTACCAACATGTCATGAAATTCGCTCATATCCCCATGAAAACACTACTCATGTACAACATACAAACAATTATACTAATTTAACATGAATCAACCAGTCGTTGCACAGTCATATAAAAATTACCTAAAACCTGCATAGATTAAACGTACTAGCGATTGATTGCTCAAGCGCAGCTATCTAGCCTGTGTCGTTCAATTAACATAACTATAGCCTTACAATTATAAATTACATTACCTGTCAACATAAATCACATAATATTTGTTGACCATTCACACACACTCTTAGTTTTTGGACCTATTTTAATCTATTAGCTATCGTCTTCTTCACATTTCTTTATTTTAAATCTAAATTTGGTAATCTATGCTTATGTAATATAGAACCCTGATTATGGAAGAGCTCAAGTATTATACTACTGGTGCTCGGGCACATGGCATTATCTAACGATTATCTAATCACCACACAAAGCCAGGACTTAAGAACAACGGCTATTCGAACACGTACTTCACTTTGTTTAAGTCTTAAAGAAATTTTAAAACTAAATTACATTGAGAATATCATAAACAGGTGCGATCTGCCAAACGCTTCCGTTTACTAAGGAACACGAAGAAATCAAGTTTGCAAACGAATTTGAAATAGGAAAATAAGACATCCCACATCAGAAAATCGGAGACATTAATATGTTGTACTAAAAACTGATCTAAATCCTCTGCTCGTCTGTCACCTCGGCTGGCAGTCACATGTTTACGTACTGAGGTAGCGCCTACGCCTCCTTTTTGGCGAAGCCATAGGTGTTCCAGTTGTTGATGTGCGGCAAGACGTCGGTGATGACGGGATACCAGTCGGCACCCGAGTAGTCGATGGCAGGCAACTCGCCGCCGTAGTCGGCTGGCAGATGTGAAGGCGCGAGGTGTTTGTGAAGAGACGACATCTTGGAGCCGTGGAAGAAAATCTGGAAGGAAAAATAACCATGGTTAAGAACCTTTAATACTGAATTCGGTTGTAAATACTATACTGCCATATTGGGCCGTTTTGATGGTAATTATGATATCATCGACCTCTCTTTTTCGTGGATTGGACTTAAACGTAATAAGTGTATTGAAGGTGTGTTATACACCCCCAGCGATAAATATTGGCTCTAAATTACACATTATTTGTATCTCGTGACAACGGACCTAAAAACAATAATAAAACATACCTACTTTGAAATTGACAAACAATTAACCTTGTAAATAGATTAAGGATAAGTTTTCGACTACCAAGACTAGACTAGACTAGGCGTAAAACGATCCAAGAGCGACTGATAGAATTTAGGTTACAAACAGCTTTACGCAAAACTTGCCAAGTGTACTATCGCGCAAGCTTCTAATTCTAATGCAAGGCAATGAAAAGGTAACGCAACCGCAGACAATTTGTATGTAAATTTAACTTCTGATAGCTACAATGATGAATTTCCTGCTAATTATTTAATTACACATACACACGCGTGTAATTTAAATAAAATGTAGGTTCAATGTCACAAGGATACACAGTTCAAATAAGCCCAATCGTACCTACTTAACCAAACTTGTATTCATTGACAGCTTTGAGGAACCACTCGACATAACTCCATTGTGAATATTAAGTAGTAATGTGATAAAATGACGACTTGTAACATGAACTTGAAATTTCTTAGTTTCCATTTCCGTAACGTAACGAGGCGTACTTAGTACGGGTAGTGAGGTAGGGTAGGTAGTATAAGTAGTCCAAATATTTCTTCTCCAAAGAAATCTTGTGTAATTCTCAGCTAGGTTCCTCTGTGCTGAGGATGACATATCTAGAAGAGTCATATTCTACGACGCCAAGAAAATGCACATCAACACAGCTATCGATGTGTTTCATAACAATATTCCACAATTACCAATGAATTGGTCATGTTATACCTATTAAGGCTCCTAAAAACTGGTCACTGTATGGCAATATCTTCCTAGTCAGTTTGTAAATGATGCCATGTGTATACTACTTAGACTTACTCTGCTCTTAAGCTTCTCCCTGATGAAGGGCTTGAACATATTCCATACAACATTGAAGACCATGGGCTGCTTCACGAAGTGCACCTCCTTCAGCCGGAGCGGCATAGCATCTTGAATGAAGGTCAGCAGGCGCTTGGAAAACGCTGGAGTTAGACCCATTGTCTGTGAACAAGTCAAAATAGCAGATAAGTAACTAAGTGAATAAAACCTTAAGATTAGGTTTAACTAGGTTACTAAACTACAATCTTATAAATGATGCGTGATGAGGTCTTTCTGATGAGCTGAAAGATCTAACTTACTCATTTGTATATTTTCCTTTTCCATAATAACGAGAAGTTTCTGGATATACGCAGAATGATTTAAATTTGACCTTCATTCATCAGTATCGATTGTAACCGCGTTTCAACCGCAAGAAATTCTTCTTCAGCAGCTTGGCGCTCCATAAGTAACCTACTGTGTCTATGCATGAACGTCATTTTGAATTGAGAGTATTTCACATAGAAGAGGAGTGATAAGACTCTACATAATATTTTTATTTTATAATGTCAACATGGATATGATAACATGTGGAGCTTTTACAGACAATAAATTGTTATGAGTAATTTTAACCAGCTCGATTAGACGTCTTTTGGCGAAGTTGGTGGGTGAGTGACCGCATATAGTTGATAACCTACGCCCTACGCCTTGGCAAGCGCGACCAACCATCGGTTCCGCCTTGTGTGACGACGGTCAGTGATCCGCGCAATCGCAGTCTCAAATATACATTTTGTATGCGTCTATCGTTATTCTCCCTCGCGGTATTCCCATTTATGGGATGAGGAACTCTGAAGCAACTATATTATGTTTCTGTATCAAATGCATATATATTACTATGCATATTAGAGCTGTCTTCGTTAGTAACTCGATTCCTCATTGACTCCTATACGTTGGCTGAACGTAAAGTGAATGATTTATGTTCTCCATTAATAAAGGGATAATATTGCCTTTGTGATTGCTAATGATGCTATAGCCCATGGGTCATGATCATGAGGATTAAATATCATTAAATTACGCCATGTTTTTAAACTATTGTTCTAATTTATTTTGAAAACATACATAGCATTTACGAACAAATGTCCAAGCATTTGCGCAGTACAATAAAATAAATCAGATATATTTACAAACCAAAAGTGAAATGAACTTTATCATTTATGATTTATATGAAACAATATGATAATAATACAACAAGGTGCAAGATGACTAAGAAATCTTGATCGACGGATTGTATAGAGAGCTGTCGTGGGAAACCACATCTGATTCTAAACAAAACGATCAATTATATATAAAGATGAATTGCAGACACTGACAATATTCCTATGAAATAAAGCAACAACAATTTTGACATAACAAAACTCATGAGCTACAGCACGTCCACAAAATCTAGAAATATTTAAGTAGGAAATATTTATGATAAAGGGTAATAAAATTAAAAAATGCCTACTAGATACTATACACTAGAATCAAGATCATAAAATTAATCATGCAGGCTTTAGGAACATATGGTTTCGTTATCGCATTTCGTAACAGGGCTATCTATTCATTTATAAAGCATAGGGATCTAAAGCTAATCTTTAATTCCTAAGGAATTCGATTTTGAGCAATAAAATAATGAACTTAATATAGTATTAATGAAAATTTATCTTTAGGATTTACACTAATAAATCTTTTACGTCATACAAACGTCAAATTGTTTTTACAAATGTGGTGACCTATATATTTCTTATGTAGTACATCTACGCAATGAAACGTGATTTGCACAGCGTAATTTTATAAAGTAAAACGGTCGTATCCTTACTAGACAATCTCATACATCACGACCCTGTTGCGGCTGCGTTGACCACGAAGGTCGAGAACTTCGGGCGAGGAGTAAACAAGTGGAACCAAGATATCAACTGTTTACCCAACGTCCGTGTCGTATTTACCATTGTCCTTAACAAACGTAAAGGAAAACCCATTTCCTCCCATATCAGACAAAGACGAACCGATGTTTAACAAAAATATTTATCTTCATTTAGTTAAATATGTTTAAATGTTGCCCTAAATGGCATCGCGGACGGCTTCAATTATAAATCAAAGTGTGCTGGCTGTGCTTGCCCAATTTCCGCTCCGATTTTCGTAACTTCGTTATTGAGAACTATAATGCTGTGGTTGGTTTAAACTAAAACTTCATGTTACCGAATTGATATAGGTATATTTTATATCAAGCGTTTGCAAGTGACTTCGTCTGCATAGACTTCAGAAAGCCAAAGTTCTAAATAAACCCTCGGGATCACATAAATGGGATAAAGAGTATCCTATATGTTAAGCTGGTTCAATATCTACTTATATGCCAAGTTTCAGCTAATTCTATGCGTGAAAGATTAACAAACATCCATCCATCCTCACAAACTTTCGCGTTGAATATTTGTTTATTTACTTACATTTACTATATGTAGAATAGGATAGGAAGGATAAAGGATAAAATATGATATACTAGAACAGAATAGGATAGTAAGTAAGATATCATCGGAATAAAGATTGTTGTGGTCAATAAATCTATCAAGATACAGACGCAAGGACCTATATGTATGAATGATCAACAGCCTCGGACGTGACGCCCCTTGAGAGCAAACCCTGAACAAGTACGTTTTCCCTGTTGACAATGATTATTAATGACTAATTCCTTTTGATTTTCATACAATTACACGTTAATCTGCAATGGTTTCCTTCAATCGATTAATCTTAATGAGCTACGCTATTGTTTGGAAGAGCTGCCAGTACACGTGACATTCTTAAACGTTACTTTACGCTTTACATAACATGGAATTTGGAAATACGTTTCAGATTCAGCTTTTGTAATTCGATCTATTTATCAAACAGTCCGTTATATTAAGGAATAATTAATAACAGATGTACGCTCACGTAATGTAGGCAAATGTTAACATTAATTCATTTTATTTCGCCATACCTAAGCTAAACAATTGCATTACTGTGATAAAGAACGCGGTAGTGGCGATTCTCTTGGCTATAATGGTATCAATATATTCTCAAGTCACAATCATGATGTCGACTACGTGATTTGTAAACATAGTACGTACATTAATTTCGCAGATTATCCTAATATATCGCCGGCGGGACACCTTTACAGCGTCGACCTTTCGACCGATCGTGATGTGACTAGCATCTATAGGAATTAATTGTGATTATTGATAAACACACTTCCTTGCTTCGTGGAATTTAGACTTTATAAGTAGGTTGGTATTACCAGAAGGAAGATACCGTTTATTTGTCATTTTAAATTTCGACCTTCTGATAATGGCTTGTTTTAAGAGAAAGGCAAGTACTGAAGCCTGAAAATTAAAATTAAATCTATTTTGCAGTTTTCAAAAGGCAGGCCACATTAGATTCTGCTGTACGTGCAAAATTAGTATGATAACAATAACCCTTAGATGATATAATATCGGAAGAAGTTAATTTTAATCTTTTAAAACTAATAAACGCTAATCTGCTTACAAATGACAGATTACTATACGTACAATATTGATAAGACACATATTTACTGATAGCCAAGATCCTGTTCAATGTTTACAATTAGAGCTACAATCTAAACGTACCTACCTACTCGTAATCTACACGTTTCGTTTATGTGTAACTAAATAATATTCAATGCATCACATACATGCAGTACATAAGTACCTACGCAACGTTTTGCTAATTCCTATACTGTCATGGCATACGATTGTGCAATATTTATCATAAAGTCGTAAAATCTTAATGTTTCTATGGTACTTGAGTATCTGTTTATTAATTTACTTGAACTGAAGTACAACACAAATACGTAGGTGGCAGACACAGATTATTGCAAGATCGCGACTTATTGAATCTTCTTATTCGAACACGACGCAACATCATAACAAATCTATCCGATTCCTCGACTTTGAGACGGTGTTAATCAAACCGCAAGAAATATGTATAAGCACAAGGTTCTGTTGTTATACCGAGTAAATAATAATACACCTTATATGCGGAGTATTAATGCACATGTTAATATTTCGTAACTACGCATTGGAAACAAAGATAACTGAACAATGCAAAGAGCGATGGCACGCTAAGACATACTTTACACATTTCTTTGTTTGTAACACACAGAAACATGCACATTGTACTTTGAGCTAGGTACCTACACTTTGTTTTAGGGACTGCGGGACTGCATGATTCATCGGCTCGTCCAGTTGGCGGGGAGACTCACGGTCGTAGAAACAATAATATTTACATTTTCAGTATCATCTTCAACCAAAAGAGAAACACGTTTCTTTAGAATGGTTTTCAATCAATCGAATACTTAATGGTGTTGCATCTCACAACATGGCCAGTCACAACAACACAGCGCAGACGCTGTCACTTTGTTACGATACGAGTAGGTATATTAAAATCAGCGCACGCGCAGTGAAAGTGATCCGGCCACTTCCAACACTGATATCGAGTACCTATAGCCATATCTCCCTATCCTAGTATACGTACACATATTTTCATTTAGAATACAAAGACGTTATCAATACGATAATCTTCACATTTTTGGAGGTTTGCCAATACACACGCAAAAGACATTACAATTCAACCATTGCGCTCGGCCCAAGTCATTTTCACCTTTTATCTCCTTGTGAAGCAGTTAAATTTTCCATTTTCCATTTTAATAATAAAGAACAATGCACATTATGTACGTAGACCCATATAGAATTAAAACAACGTCCTAGAATTACTGAATTATTTGTATTGGTAATTTCCTGAAAAGCAAGAGACTGTCTGTGCCAAAACACCTGTGTAAACCACAATAAACTTTAATACAATAACGACAAGTGTCAGCGACATTTGCGGGAACTGCGTAATGTTATACCACAAAGTAGTTTTAGCAAATAAATCGTTGGATGATTATGACGACACGACAAGTTAGTTGGCACAAATAGCGACATTTAATTTCGTCATGAAAAAGTCGGTACTCAGCGCATGCGCTTGACGTAAACTCATGAGTGATATGAGATAGGTTACAGTTTTAATTTGTTAAACGCAATAAGCACTTTTACGGTACGTGGACGGTTGAAATAGAAATTGCGTTGTTGTTGCACAAAAAAAATGTAAATAAACCCGTATTGTACATGTAAATCCACTATATACTTACAAACAAATTAAAATTCAGTAAATATTTACGTTTAATAAAATTAAAGTAATGCGCATATTACAACTGAGTATATTCTGAAAGACCTACATTGTGTATCTGTGTCAATGAAAACATTTCAGCCGTGCAACCTCTTTACATACCTTAGTAATTACATTAAAATAGCCTAAAAAGAAAAATGATTTACTGACCTGTGACCATCCCATATTGTAGAAGTCCATGATGACGACAGTGCCCCTGACTTGTGACTCGGGCTCTAACATGGCCGCCTCGTGGATCAGGTAGAACAGCCTGAACAGCTGGTCAGCATTCACTTTCTTTGGATCCCATGAACCTGACAGATTAAAGGTACCATTTTATACAATTGTACTTACATAATTGATTATTAAACACATGTTGATATACATATAACGAGAGGAGTTTCACCGGTCATTAGATTGTTTACAAAATTCATTGTTATAGAAAAGCATAACTATGAGGTATGGCACTATGACACAGATCAGTATGGTGTCAAATACACATGCAAATTACATTGCATGTGTATTTGACACCATACTCACCAAAAAGCATTATTGTTCCGAAGCAATATCTTAAATATTCAGGACAAAAGGCTATTAGATAATTATTTCATGGCTGCCTCTTGTGTTATATGTCAGCTGGAGAGAATGGGTTTTCGTAATGTTTTGTATGCGGCACACTAGTGCACTGTCACTATTTATGCATATTGCGCATACGCTTCGAATACGGAATTACTTGGACGTCGCTTTAGAGTAATCCCATTTGTCACGCAGTTGGCGCCTATAGTTACCAGCGAAGTGATAGAAAAATAAATGTTGAAAAAAAAAATGATTCGACAATTTGAAAAAAAAACGTACTTTGTATCCATCATATGATATGATAGTTGATAAAATGAAAACAGGATAGCCTTAAAAAATGAGTACTTTTTACCATTTAAGTGCTCAATAGATTTCTGAGATATCGTATCATCGTGTACAAAAATAGAAAGTGTTCTCGTCTTATTGTCTCACAAGTACAGTCAAGCGATTTAATCATTACAATTTATCACTATTGTTATTATACGGGACAAAGCTGCTCCGAGACTCAATCACAACGCCATTGATATTATTTTGACAGTTTGATATCTAAGTACCTACATATTCACCGATGACTGATACTACGTAGGTAGAATTTATATTTTCAATACATTATCTTATTTTTAAACAAATGTTTATTCAATTTCGGAGTAGACAATGACGTTTTGGAATAATCTTTAGTTGTGTGAATCTAAATATTGATAAAGTGAAGAAGTGTTCAAGTTGGTAGTAAGCGTCGTGACCTCTAAACGACTATAAATAAATATATTCCATTAAGTTCAAAGATCGATATACATGAATAGTAACAGCCTCCTAGCTTTTGCACAAATGAATAACAATCAGCCGAAATTAGACGCAGGTAGCTGAAGATCAGAATTATTTTTTCAAGAATAATACTCGTAATATTCTCCTGACCGAATTTCGGTCTCGGTAGGAATTATTAGCTGTTAACTACTTTTTAATTGCACGCTGCCCGTCCTGGGAATCGATCCCGAGACCATATTTATGGCATTTAAAATAGAATTTCAAATAAGGTTCAAGGTAACCAGAATCGTTTTTTCTAAGTAAACCAATAGTCATAAGAACAGCTTACCTCCGACACTAACGATGAGAACCCTTCTGCCCATGTGGTCGCGGCCCTTCAGAACGTTCACGACTTTATGTTCGAGGAACGCAACTTTTTCTTGTTCAGGCAGTAAGTTATCGAGCAATGATGCGTTGTCACGTTTGAATTCCGCTGTACGACGCATCTGTAAACAATATCGTTGTTAAATTACCACGAAAATAAATACAAAGTTATTGAGGGCATAATGTATAAGTCTATAGGTCGTGAATGTCACCTTTTAATAGTCTATAAAACGTCTATTATAAGAATAATACACACCTCAATCAATAAAATACATGGTCTTTATTATCTCTTCAAGATCTATAGAAAAGACACAAACGCACTATATTTATAGAGGAAAATTTTGTTTAATATTTTGGAACTCTGTGATGCATAACATAACATAACATAACATAACATCACGCCTGTAATCCCCGAAGGGTTAGGCAGAGGTGTACCTATTAGTACACCCACATTTCGCCAGTTATGTTTTTAGTCCCATGTAATAGGGGGCGAGCCTATTGCCATCAACCGGGCACAAATCCAGACTCCGGGGCTGCTACTGAGAAATTCCTGATGGAAAAACCTAATAACACTTTGCCCGACCTGGGAATCGAACCCAAGACCTCATGCACAGCAGTCGCGCTTGCGACCACTAGACCAACGAGGCAGTCTGTGATGCATCAACATTTAATATCGGTTGCCTACAAACAATTAGAAACAACCAGTAGTGAAAATAGTAAAATACATGAATAGTTGCTTTTACTTTAATATCTAGAATGACTGGCTTGTAAAGTCTTCGTGCGAGAGAGACGAAATACACAATCCGTATTGAAATCAAGTTCTCAGTAAGTTAACCATACATTAAACTTATTTAATTTATGCATAAGTTATCAATGTACTGTGCTTTCCGGCGAGAAACTTTAGTTTCAAAGAGAAAATATTTAATGATATAATTAGAGCTAGGCTAGACGTGTTCGTATAATTTGCCGGTCTACCTGCCTGCTGTCTGGATCTAGCTCATTTGGACGGACCGGTCTCGGCGTTTAATACTAGTTATTGCGAAGTAATTTTATCGGCCTAGAACATTTTTGGTGAATACTATAAACTAAGAATTAACTACAAGGAAGTGGAATATTTTAAATAGGTACTGGTAAATGGTACTAAAAACTTATAAAATGTGTGGCATTTTAAGTTTAATTCTCTCGTTTAATTTATCTTTAGGCAGTCAATAGCAAATTTTTGATTAATGGTGTCTAGCTTGATGCTTTCCATTTATAATTTAATTAGATCGGGAGGTAATTCTCGTATCTTTAAGAACGTTCCGTTCTCAACTCAGTCTCAATCTACAAAATATATCTCTAAGTTAGCTACATTACCAGCGTTTTGACGTCGATATTGAACGTTTTTAATTACGGGAATAAGCCTTCTGATTGCCTGAAGAAATTAGTTAAGTACTTTTAGGTACTTTTGGAAAAAGAAAAAAGGCATTTATGGAAATGTGAAATTGGCAGAAGCGCAGAATATAGGTCTTACCCACGGAATCCAACAAAACTGTTGTGAATTCAACTAGATAACGATCTCGGCTAGTTATCATAATAATCGAAGTTTACATTACCTACGAGAACGAGTATCTGTGCGAAACACAATGGAACTCATTTCCTTGTTAGTTTCGCCATTAATCATTTATCAATATAACCGGCAATTCAACAACCGGTGTCAAATGTGTTGGGAATAGAAGTGCCCAGGACGTGGTAGTTACACGTATAGTCGGAATACCCTTGTGCAAAGTGAAGAGCGTTATGTAAACCACGTAACAAGTTGATGAATGGGACAGCTCACACACGCGACTCATACAAACTGCAGGTAATCAATAGTCTATTAATTTACTTCTACTTGGCATTGCGCGCACAAAATTTGGGCGACGGAACAATAACTAGGTAAGTAGGTATGCAGGTATGTGCGTCAACCATGTTATTGGAATACTTATACGTAAATAGTTGCATTGTTGTCTCAGGGAAAATTGCTGATATTAATGTAATAGGAATAAGACACGCACATCTCAGCAATCTTTTATATTTCGATTCTTGCACCCCAAATTGCTGCAATTGAGCAACTGCAACTGTAGGTATATTTATTGACGTCATAACCAACTATTTCTTGAAAAATCAAACTAAGAACATTGCATAATAGAAAGCGTATATTGTTTAGTAAGCTAGTTCATATTTATTTCTGACATATAAGTACGTATGGCCGCCAAAATCATAGTACTAAGATTGATTACCCAAGCGCAAGTGACCGGTTAACGACTGATTGCAGCGGTTGCAACTCTCATAGTTGGCACGTACGATCACCATAGCATCGCAGCGAGGTGTTGCCTAATCCCTCTAGTCTTATTATATTTAATAACATCTAATTGTGTCTGCCTTTGTGAACTAGTACTCACACTCGCACCTTAAGCAAATCACAACGATCTACGATTTCATTCATTCAATAATTATGTTAGTTGTTATTTTTAGATTAGCGTCTGCAACTTCTAAAACGTCAGTTTAAAATGTTGCTTAGCTTGACCTTGATAGAACTTAAATTTAAATAGCTTTATAAAAAATGTAATGCTAAAAGAATCACACTATTTGTGTAGGACGTTACAATTCTATTTATATTTAATTATTATCATTAAAACTGTTACATATTTTAATTTCAACACGCAAGCTTGGTTAAAACAAAACACTCATTGATCTGGACAACTGTGAACCGAAACATCATTACATTATCAGAAATTGATGCGTCTGTTTGTTATTCCAACTGTCAACTGTTATCAAAACAGATAATCCCATACCAGTACAAAGATAATTAATTTATTACAAACAATTCGTTAATACATTTCTCGCATGCTAAGTTTTATAATTAAGGCTTTATCATCCACCGTGGGTTAGTGTTGCATGCAAGGTCACGTTATTGCTTTTATTATAATATACGTATTTATATCTTAATTAAAATTTGTGATAGCTCTGAAATTTTGTGATAGGTCAGGGATCTTGATCTCATAACCAGCATATTATACTATTAAACATTGCCTATAGTACTTCGCGATAAAGTAGCTTCCTGTCAGTCAATGAATTTTTGTCATCAGACCAGCACATTCCGAGATTACCTCTTACAAACAAAGAATTAATAAAAATACCAAACAATCCAAGTACTAAACAAAAGTCTGGACGACTGAATAAAGTTAACTTTTCCCTACTTTACTTTTCCAGCTCTGGAGGAAATCTAGCCATGTTGTTACGTCTTACGCCACACAGATGCACCTAACCATTGGCGTGTGTGTCCTAGTTCGAAAGATCCTGTTCTACACGGTAAACATATCTAGAAACTATACAAACAGTGATGTTATTGTGTACCTAGTCATTTAATGATATCTAATGCTTCTTGAACAAATAAGATTACATTTATGGGAAATAAACATACTTATTAAAGCTAATACTAGAATAACGCATCTACCCTCACTACGTAATATGTTTTAAATACAATTCAAATTAATACAAGCATTAGCAAGTGCGCGTACGCAACACGTTGAGTAAGATTGATTCGTTCCACGTCAAAGTGCATCATGGAATCGTGTTTCTAAAATATTTGTTTAATTGGACTCATACTTGTATCTTTGCTACGGTTTTTAAATTAAAATAGGTCACACATTAATGAATTAACTTTAATCATATGCTCCATCAAAAGATTATAGGGCAGGGGCTCCCAATGTTTTTATACCGCGAGTCCCTTTACGGGTTGTATTTTTTTTTTTGAGACGCCTTGCTATTTTAATATATTTATTTAAAGCGCTAACAGACATTACTTTATTTAATTTAAAAAAACTCCTAGTATTATAAACGGAATTATTACTTTACCTATTGTTAGAAGATATAACAGTATAATAATTATTGTTGCACAATCGATGCGACCTATGCCTACCGTTCAGCGACCGCCATTAGGATAGATCCACGATGCCCCAGAGAATCGCGACGCACTGTTTGGAAACCCCTGTCATAGGGAAATCATTGCGTTCTAAGTTGAAGAAAACATTGTTTTCCGAACGATGACTCATTCATACAGCACACAATAGGTAGGTATACAATTTATCGGTTCATGAATTAGTTATTCGTCCTTGCTTAGCGATAATATAAATAAATTCTTGTTAGTACGGTACGTTCTTATTAGAAGGTAGGTATGTTTGCTCACATAAACAACAGGAACTCTTCGCCAACAATTATGTTCGGCGCCAATCGATCGTCGGGATTACACCTACTTAACATGACTCGTTAGGTTCTGCGATCACTATGCAAATGATCGAGATACCGGGCTTATGGACTCCAACTTATATTTTAATTGAAATTCATACTTTAGTTAATTATATTGACTTTAAAAATGCATGCCCGCATAGTGAGCCAGGGCAAACAACTGTCCAATATGAAAAAAACAATGGCCTATTATTTTTAATTTGAACACCTACCTTCACTTTCGTTTTTAAATAAAATAAAAGCCAGCCTTTCCAGCCAGATTTCATTTGCATACGACCTTCACGGAACCTGTAACACCCGAAACACCCGAAAACGTCTAAGATTGAAAGCATAGAAAGTCGTTCATTATTGTTGCCATGCACTGATTGGACTCAATGATAAAGATGGAAATATACATTATTAATGTTGAAACTAGCGATAGTCTGCTATCAGCGAATGCAGACTAATATATAATGTATATCCGGGTCGTGCCTTGATAACCGGCCGCTGAAGTCCAAGCGGTGCTCACCTCAACAATGTTCAACAAATTGGATCATGATCGCGCCCTTTGGACAATAACTTATACGTCTCGTAATCAACATCAAGGTTTTACTTTGTTTTGAAATTCTAGTCTTTGTCAATCTTTTAGTACTGTCTTTAGGTTAGTTACCTTTGTTCTATTTGTTTAACGTGTACTTTGAATTCTAATTGTTGAAATAGTTCAATGTCATCTAATTATACGAGACTTTGGAACACTTTGTTTCACTCTAAGTTTTATATCTGTCACTAGTTCAGAGATTTCTTTTTTCTTACAAGAAAAATTATGTAGTCAAGTCTATAAACAAAACAAGATCAACTAAACTCCTTTTATAAAAAAAAAAAAACAAATTTCGGCCAGTTATTGTTAATGATATTGTTACATTTTGGTGACATAATCTGCTTTGCCTTTTATTAATCGTGAAATAACGAAGCTCATCATATTCTAATATTCAAATAACGATATTTTTCTAACGTTATAATTAATGGGGGGACAGTTTAAAAAGCCACCAAACACGTGCTAGACTAAATTTTCAGTAAAAGGAAAGCCAGCTGCGCACGAGCACGTGCCGCACTTGCTCGACTGCTCGTACTAGAGACCTTGCGGCCTGTTTTCCCGACGTTTACAGCACTGTATAACTGGTCTATTGCAAATCTTCCGCGTGAGACATGCAACACGGCGGAGTTGTTTGTTTAACAAATACATGAACGATGCGAAGACAGTGTGCAGCAGTAGTTTGTGAAATGTTAGTACTGCATCATGACTGCATCATAAGTCATAACATAAACATCAAATAATCGCTCATCTATCACCTTTATTTCATAAGATACTAAGTTCAAATTACCTACACGAAATTACAGCGTGTTGCGAAATTCGATGACGTTCCCTTTTGAAATATACGGCGCTATAAGACGATTTACATATAAGCATATTTATATTTAGAGAATTTAATTTTTTTTAACTAAAGATCAAACTAAAACAATGTCAAAGTTCAACTTCAATCTCTATTTTATGAAAATGTCTGATTATTATCTATAAATGTCACTGAACTGATGATGAATAAATATTCATGAATTTTGTATAAACAATCATAGGTACACAATAAAATAACCCTTTTTTACATTCAGGTGGGCAGTAAAGGGAAAAAGGCGTGAGTTTATGTATGTATGTGGGCAGTAACTACAAAACGCAACCTGCTACGATCCTTACATACTCCTTTCGCCTCGACCACGTTCATACATCTCGTCATACAAGCATCTCTTATCTCTTTTTTATTTTGATGCTGTATACAGAAATAGTTTACGAAGAGAGTCAGAAACCTGTACCTACGGAAGAATTCACTTCAATCGGTATGTACCTACACCTTTATTAATAGTGTTGTTGTCAGATTAACCGGCTCAACAACATATGCACCGTGCAGTATGTTTAGTTGCAAATATGTGTTAATTTATAGAGTGGTTAACATTGAACGGAGTCAGTGTTTATCTGCACTCTACGATATTTGCGTATCGAACAAAGACATATGTGATACGCAGGTACGTACATCAGGTAGTTGATGGAATCTAAGGACAAAGGAAGAAGTAAAAAGGCAACAAAAAGTGCCCTGAAAGGAGGTTTCAGAAATGTTTAGGACTTTGTAAAGATCGAAGTGTTACCGGATTGTTATATAAGGTTTGGTCCAAAAATGTAATGCCTTTTCATATACTTGTATTACAAAGCAAATAACAACATTCAAATCAAATTACTTCTTATTTTGGATTTATATCATTCTAACCCTAATTTTCTCGCGACCCGGACTGCTCGACAAATAACATTTTCTAATGTATTATTTACCGATACGCCGACAATTTAAAAATATAAGTAGTGACAAATAATGATGTGTGATAACAGTTATCTCGCCGTGATAAACATTGAACTTTGACATTGCCTCGCGAGGCTTATCTCACCCTTTCCGACGCCAACGGGCAGATTCCTATATTATATTTACAAACAGAGGAAATTGTTCTATCAGTTAACTGGCGACGGATAGCTCGATGACTGTGGGATTGAACTCATCAGTCATCATGTTATTATTGCTCCATTAGATGTTTTAAGAATACGATAAATATCTCTTGTGATAAACGGAGTACCTTATTATTAAAAAACCTAAACATATTATATTTTCAGATAAATGAGAATCATTTAGGTTAACATTGAACTGTCAACAAATTAATTAATTTAAATTGAAGCGCACTACTAATGTGTTTATTAGAACACGAAAAAAGGACACGTTCATATGTTAGGTGACTAATTAACTACAAAATACTAGTAGCTTGATAAGTAAAAGAACAAACACAAAAAGTAAACGTTCACCAGATATTGGTCATCCTATAACAATGTCACTGCATTACGACGTCTATTATGTAAGATTCACACAGTAGGTACAGTCACGAGCAAAAAGAAGTATACACTGAGCATCATTACGAAGCGATTTTCTTCGAATATATTGATTGAAATGTCATGTTTTTAGGAATACAATATTTTGAATTCAATACTACTATGAAATAGGTCTTATATCAAAGTTACAACCATAATTTCACATGAAAATCACTTTCGAATTTTGCTAAGTGTATACTTGTTATTGCTCGTGACTGTACATGTGCTGTGTGTATCTACTGTCGTAGCTAATAAATGGATTTAACGATTTCGATAATTTATTCACATAATAGTATCAACGAGGTTTTTTCAAGCACCTAAGTGTGAAGTTGCAACATTTTGTAAAGCCTCTTTATTTTTGTGCTTAAAAGGTGAAATGGCATTGTTCTATTATACGTTACCTATTACTTAACGCAGTATTGCAGAAATCGTGTTGAATATTAATATTAAGTTAGAGATAAGTAATTGTGGGCCTCACAGTGGCATATATATAAATAATTGGTTAACTATTTAAGTAACTTCATATTATATTATATAACTTAGACTGATTGCAGTAGGTACTCATTAAAAAAATTCAAAAAGCTCTAGACGTCTAAAAGCCCACTTACGGCATCTAATAAAAAGTTTAAGATGTGTGTGTGCGTTCAGAACTAATATTGTTAATGTTTGCGCCAAAAACTCTTTAACAGTTCTAGTTTATTTTTCGACAAAACGCTCGAGCTCTCTAATGAACCCTTAATGACAGAAAAGACAAAGTGTCTATTAAATAAATAAATATGTTTAAATAGAAATAAGGCTCATTAATAAACAAAACTGTCACAACTTTTTCAGTTACTAAAACTACTAAGTTATTAAAAAGAACGTGAGACGAAAATTTGCATGTGCTGTATAACAGCACATGCAAATTTAACGAATGTTATTTACCTTATTCTGTATCGAAAATGGATTTCTAACAAAAAGGTTAAATATAACTACTAGGTACCTAATTATTTTGGTACTTACAAAAGTACCTCGTAAAACACAGTCCAAACATGCATACAATTCAAGGAGACGTTCCAACCTCACCGAGAGGCTCCATCATATTTAAGTAGATTATAATCACTGTTTATTATCCTTGGTATAAACCGTATAATAACCGGGGTCTAGGACAAGTCCAACGAAATCAGTCGTTAACCGTTTGTAATTGTAGTTGCCAAACATCACTACATTATGTAGTTGGCGTTACGCAAATTTAGTAGGCTGTAACAATATGACCCGCTTAGCTTACACACATATATAAAAATTTGCTAAACATATCGAGTGGTTTAATTAAACCTTATTATCAATTAAACTGTTACAGATGTACTAATGGTAATGATAAAAAATAAGATTTAATAAGACTAGCCTACTTAAATACAGACCGCGACCAGAGTCCTACTTGATATAGTCCATTAATCACAGAACAGTTCAGTATGCATAGTGTCCGATTTCAGTTTTGTCTAATCGAGTCACTTTTCACTAAAAACAAAAGATAAACTTACATAAAAGTGTCCAAAAAAAAGAACTTACCAGTGCAAGTGCGCTCTCTGGGTACCACTTGCATGGACGCAAGAAAATTGTAAGCAGCTCATCGTCTTCTCCGTAACACAAGTCTTTGTTCTCCTTCAGGAGCTCCCGCAGCCTCTCGAGAGCCTCGCGGACTCTCTCCGGAGTCTCACGTAACTCTTTCTCAGCGATAGCTCTAGTTTCTGGCGACAGCTCAACGCTGCGCTCCAATCTGAACTCGTTTGAACTCATTTTAATATCTGGAAAAAAGGAAAATGGTTAATTTTCTTAAAAAGAAGTGCGTCCGTTCCCTTATTTAAAGAGACAGGGTTTAATTTACTTAAGCCAACTCTCAAAACCAATCTTTACCTACTGGTAGCCTAATAGTCAAGTAGATATTTATATTGAAACAAAGATCTATTTTGTATGATTGTACTGTTTAATTACGAAATACATTAAAGCAGCAAGGTTTCTAAGACATCAACTAGCTAAATCTATCAGATAAAGCGTGAACACTCATTATTCTCAAAGAGCATCGTTAAGTTACGAGCAGTGGAGTGTGTTGACATGACACTGGCCGCAAGGCAAGGACTTATTGTGGATTCAGATCACGCTGCGCCTGAGCACGTGTCGTGTCGCCGACTCTACGTTTAAAAACACATCATTGCGTTGGAGATCGATTGCACAAATCTATCGACCACTGCCCATTGCTAAAATGACCGGCCGGTCTCGAGTAGCTGCTAATAAAGTATTATTTCTGATGCTATTAAGCAACTGGGCAGTATTATATAATCTGCTAGTTCATTTTGCCATCAGCACAGACAACTATAATAAGTAATTTTATTTAACAAAAGCATTCACTTCAAAAGATTAATTTTGACTTTCCTTGAATTTTCTTTCTTATTTAAAATGTTTACAGATTTTTTCAACAAGAGCTATTTCTGATACCTCACGAAATCGACATTGAAAATGCTAATCAGAATAAAATTCACGTTCACATACGAAGTGTAAATATTATTATAAAAACACGAGTACATCATTGTTCTACATAAATCGCTTACTTAATAAACTAGTACCTATTTGTAATTAAGTAGGTACGTCTACCTATTAGATATGCGTGTTTTTATTTCTTGTAATCTTATGTAATTTTTTTATTTAATGATTGCAAGTAACATTAATCTTAATTGATCTTTGTTATAAGAAAATGAGCCAATTGTGGGTTGGATCTAAATAATTAAAACGAACATTAAAATTTCGTAAAAGTAATTCAATAATTATACTAAATGTGTTTATATTATACCCAGAAATAACATCTAGATCAATATAGCTACATCGCAAACTAATTCAGCGTTAAATATTCAAGATCATAATAATTTAGATACTTAAAAAAAGGGACAAATATTGATGCGAGTTCCTTTATTTTGGCAGAATCAAACCCAATTAACAAAAATATTTGAATAGTACAACTATTCCACAAAGGAGCTATTTCGCGATGGTGCTTCCAGACTCTAGGATAGCCGAGAGCTTAAATTGAATGCCGATAAAAGGGAATCATTTAATTTATTTACGACTACAAAAAAAGGGAGGTCCTCGATCCGAATTAAATTTTTCACATAATTTATATACGATAATGTAACTACTTATTTCTTTTTTTAATCATCCAGGCAGTACGAAGTAAATATTTAATTAATTAAAGCTTTTGAAACGGTTTTGAAATACACACTTAAATTATTAGTTTATAAACACCTTGTCACAGTTTAATAAATACGAAATGCTTAGTGAACAATAAAATTCTAATTATTTCGGCCTAATAATAAAATGCAGGTAGGTGCAATTCCATTCGTATATCCACAATACCGTACATACACAATAAAAAGCACTACACAGTTTGAACACAGACTGTAAACCTTTGCTCTATTTTTTTCACTAAAAATTCAACAGAATTATGAAAATGCACTAACCTCACTCGCGTAGGTTCACGCGCCGGTGGAAATCACAATAAAGGGCGGAAAATCGATCGTGCGGCGGTGAGAGGTGTAAGCGAGTGTGCGCGCGCGCAAGCAGCCAGCCAATATATAGACACGATAAGCGCGCACGCTTACTTTGTGCCCCAGCCTTAGCGCCTTGTAACATACACTGGGTATAGTAACAGTTTGAAAATAAGCCCGCCATGTGTATTACAGATCTGATTTCTTGTTTAACTTCAACAATTGCACTGTTTTGAGTTGAGCAAGCGTTGCACACCAACATTCTTTACCGGCACAATCTTTTTTCACTATATAGCAAGGGATGCAATACTTATGGCGGTGAGGCTTCTAGCTCACGTTACATAGAGACCTATCCTAGATTTAAAAAAATAGTGTTCATTTTTCAAAAGTGTGTCCTTTGCGAGTCCCCAACAGCATCTGAGTTCTTCCGTGTCAAATCTTTAAGTTAACTTGATATTATTCCAAGTAAACTTTTTTGCAAGCCTACTTTTTAAGGTATTATATTCAAATAAAATGTTAAGTGCTTTTATTTATTGTGTTTAGTTTGTTAAAAACCTACCCTCGAACACACTACTGCCACTGTACTAGTGTGTCGTCGGTTAGTTTCTCGGTTAGTTTTGACAGAACTAACCCCTCATAATTAGGTAAAGATACTTGCTGTAGGAAATTTCCAATTCTACCACAATTAGTTCACTAATATTAGCCTGTATTAAGTGCCTCCATGTCATTTTGTTCCCTAGGCTGTTGTCTAGGCTTCCAAATCCAATAGATCAGAAGTCAGACGACATGGTCAGAAGAGCATCAGCAGAATGTTTTTACTGCAGTTATTATAGTTTAGTAACACTTAATCATTCATACAAAACTATATTACGAGAACACCTACTCTCTAAAAAAATAGGATTACTAAGCAATATTATTCAAAAAGTAAAAGTATTTATGAAATGACCTCTTCTTATGCAATTCGACAAATAATGGATGTCTGTCTGCAGCTAGATACATGCATTCGTTACAATGTTACATAAAAATGATTAGATAGTTCAATTTACCTACTCCTTTACAAAGGAAATTATCACATGTGTAGGTACCCATTACTCATAAGTTATACCTAACTTACACGCAGCTGATCTGTGTTAAAAACATCGTGCTGTGCAACATATTTGCTAGCACGCGTTAAGATATATGAGCATAGTTATGCTAAATCGAACCAACCCACAACCAATTCACCAAATGTAGCAATCCAGCAATAACAGGTAAAAAGTAATTCCAAAACTTATGCGAAGGATAGATGTAAAATAAAAAAATGTGAAATATCCAAAAAAGAAAGAAAATAAGAAAAAAAATTATGCGTGTTCATTTTGGTAGGACTAACCCCCGTATTATGTTCTAGACATAAGTTAGAAACGAAAACATGCTTATTTTTCTAGTCTTTATGTTTATTACGTATATACGTTTATTACCCACTCTACAGTAGACATGTAGGATACCTTTAGGCCAAGTCCTAGCTGGCCTACTCAAACCAACACTATTCTACCTTCCTAGGGCTGCCATATATCCGTCCGGGATTCGCCAGATTTGTTCTATTTTTGTAGTTGTCTGGGGATCGTCCGAAAGGGTTTTTCAGAATGTATGCATAACTTTCCTTTCTTTACGAATCCAGATTAATTGAAAGTATTTTTTTAGTTTTATGCAAATAAAAATATTTCTCAAGGGTGTTGGAAAAAATCTCAATTTCACCCAAATATTTTTTAATTTTTTGTCCGGTGTCGGCAATTTAGTTCATGACATCCCTGGCCCTATACCAACTAAAACAACAAATGATTGTGTTGTTATTTTAACAACTTTTGTATTGAATTACCTTTCATTGTATTAGAGACCCCTCTGATAAGGTGACGTTACCTGATTGATGACCGAATTATTTTTACCCAATGTTTATAAATCTCCTTGAAATTAACCTTTATAAAATAGATCGACTCCGTCGACGACTTAACGCAAGTAGAATGTGGGGTAAATGCTGGCTATTCTTTTTCTTCCTAAAAAGAAACTTGTATTAACAAGAGAAGTTTCTTATGTGCTGTGGGTGGGGTTTTTTTCTAGTTACCTGACGCGCACGAACATTTATAAAATATTAGGTACATAGCTGCTGCCTGCGACTTCGTCCGCATCAAAGGTGGTTTCTCCATACAAACTTTGGCTCCCCTTTTCATACCCCTAGGGGTTGAATTTTGTAAAATCCTTTCTAATCGGATGCTTACGCCATACAAAGAATACACCCTCCAAATTTCAGGTCACTATGACCAGCGGCTTAGGCTGTGCGTTTACCGTCAGTCAGTAGCTCAGGACAAAGCATTTTATATGTATAAATAACAATATGTGATTATATGAATAAAAAATGTTCCAAGGAGCATAATTTTATCTGGAACACGACTAGTCCATAGTTCACAGATCAAAGAACTACCAACTGCATACATAAGAAAAGAACAATGTCCATACGTGACTCAAGAGTACCTAATATTAAACGTACTTACACAAAGACAGTTGTTGCGATAGAGACTGCGATGTCTAAATGCCTTTGTTCATGACAGGACAAACACTGAAATTTACTTGTCGCTGAAGACTAGTGGCCTGTAGTGACGCGACTGCTAAGCTTGGGGTCCTGGGTTGGATTCTCAGGTCAGGCAAAGTGTTATGTCGATTTTCCAGTATCAGTCCCGTGGTTCGGATAGCATGTAAAGCCCAGTGCCGCCCGATCTGTCCCCATCAGTCGTCGGATTGCTGTCCCATCGAACTACAATAGAAAGGGAAGAGTGAGTGCACCTGTGGTGTCCTCCTCAGTCCTCTGCACGTGTGGTTGCACACAATACAATATCTCCTGCGTACTTTGCTAGTCTTCATTAAGAAGCTGCCTTGACCGACCGAACATTCCTTCATTTTCTTTTCACATCTCTATAAGACGTAATTCCGTACCTGAAACGGGACCGTCACTTTTGTCGCCGTGCTCGTCTCCATGTCATCATAAAACGATGCACCTGGGCCCGTCCAAAGGAAGGGCTTAAACAATAGGAGTGACCCTCTTGTGAATATGTATCTTGTATCCTGTCCTTGATCTTGAGCGGATGCCCCTCCCTGCCTTATGTAGGTACCTTCATTATCTAGTTGTAGGTACTGTTGTATACCATATTTAGGTGTGAGTACTTTTGACGAATCCACAATGTTTTAGAAAAACAACTGTAGGTAACTTAGACTTACTGTACCAACTCCGAATTTCTGAGTGTAGCTTCCCTATAAGACTTCATGCCCCTTTTTCATATTTCAGGAACCTCTCTGGATTCAGTTTCAAAAACCTCTTTAGATCTGTTTCTAAATATGATAATCATAGATCAATACCTACACTTCAATACAGAATAAGAGGGTAATACGTATAGTTCACAAAGTAATCTGGTGCCTTCCTACTGTAGTACTTTTCTTTATTTTTATGATTCGTGTTAAGTTGGTAGTCAACTTAAGTGCAAGGTAGTTAGATATCTTGCTAGTGTTAAAAAAATCGGTTTTGTATCTAGACTGAACACTGTTGATAAATGGAGATACCTAATTTCGTATTGATTTATATGAAAAAAATATACTTATAACTGTTAAACAGTTCTTAAATTTTCTTTGTTTAAAGTATAGTGCGAAGACAATGGTTTTGTTCGCAAACTCTATACGTATTCTTATGGACTTAGCCCAAAACATCTTTGTCATAATAATGACACAAAGACCGCCGCGTATCCGCCCGCAAGAGAATCATTTGCTTTCTTTATTACAAAATAAAGATACAAATTAGGCAGGTACCTACTGTACCCACATACTTAGGTATTAAAAATCTGATAATTTTGTAATTCATTTAATTATCACATTAATATCGCAAAGAGAAATGTTTTGTTGTTTTGAGGGTTGACCTGCGTTATCCGTTTGATAGGAAATCTTGACTACGATAGCTTATCGAATCAAAATTGACATAAGGAATGCAATTACAAATACACTAGGGACGTATGTACGTAGCGCAGTAACAGGCTGTAGGGGTCACTTTGGATTACTAAGTACATAATAATAATCACATTACCTACATAACAAAACTGAAAACACCCAATTTATTAAAATTCCATATTTTTATTTTAAATACGAAAACGATTGTATATTTTTATTCAAGCAAGGTTAATAATGCACATTCGCCCCTTAGATACTAATATGTAAATAGTGTGTTCAATGTGTTTTACGGCCAAATTCCTTACAGACGATGGGAAATTCTAAATGGAATATCTGATATACTTCTATAGTCATGACGAACGGTTGGCGCAGTAGCTGCGATTGACTGTTTCGTAGCATGTCGTGAGTTCAATTTCCGCACGAATAATTTGTATCGAGAGCTGGCTTTTGCCTAAGAGAGATTTTTGCTCGTAAACACAACAACGATAAAGAAGAATTCTTCGTATAGCGCAATACACTACACTTCTTGCTGACCACAAATACGAGCACACTAATAAATAAAGAACGCCAAACGTGCACCCACCATTAGAATACCTAAAGCATTAAATTAACTCCGCCTTTGTCCTTTTTGTTGCACATAGTTTAAATCAATAATGTATCGACATGTCACAGTGAAGTAACACCAAGTCGCCAATGTCTAGATTTCCACACAACACAAAAGTCTAGTCGAGTGAACTTTGAGTTAAAAACAATAAACATATTAGTTACCTACCTACCTATTCATTAATACCCTATTGCCCTCTGGCGTCGGACACATTGCTCAACGTTAGTAGATAATTCAATAAGTAAATAGGTACCTATACGCACGATTGGTCATCGGAACACATAGCATTTGCTCGTAGATAAAAGGTCAACATGAATTAGATAAAAGTTAGTTAATAGAAGTACCTATGCCGGAACTTTCCACCGGCGGGCGTTGAACAATAGATTACCCACTGATATTCTAAAGATGAAGACTTTGTTATTTTTTCTGAAAGCGCTAAACTCCGGAACTACTGGACCGATTCTGATAATGTTCACTAATAGATAATTATGTAATTACGTTATCCCTGAATACTATAGGTAGGCTTATACTACGTATTTTATTATTTAACAAAAGGATTCGTATACAAATTCACGCGAATGAAGTCGTTGGTATGATAATAGCTATAGTTATCATTACTACTACATACTAGCCTTTGTCCGAGACTTCGTCCACTTAAATGTATGTAATGTATCGTATCGCGGACGCAGAAAAAGTCGCGGGTTAAAACGTACCCTATGTCCTATCTGAAGCCACTTCTTTGTCGAATTTCACTACCATCGGTTTAATGGTTTTGTAGTTATGAAGTACACAGACAGTTACTTTTTAATAGTAATATCAGTGTGGCTGGAAGTATGATTGTTTTACCTAAGTATCGATATGTACCTAATGAGTCGACCTTTTAAGGACATTACGAACGCCGGTTATTAGGTACTTAATTACTTACCTAATCTTTTGTTCAATGTTTGTACAATATGTCGATTACGGATATTTTTGCCTAATCAAACGAAGAATACGCCAGCGTAAATACTTCTACGTTCTAACTACTATGAAACTTTTAATAC
Organism: Hoplodrina ambigua; assembly: GCA_949774945.1. Lineage (NCBI taxonomy): Eukaryota > Metazoa > Arthropoda > Insecta > Lepidoptera > Noctuidae > Hoplodrina > Hoplodrina ambigua. The sequence continues at coordinate 4,344,412 of OX458969.1, read as the reverse complement.
CTACTTAGGTAGGTACTACTCAAAAATGTAGGTACCTATACCTAATCTTTTTATGTATATACCTAGGTATAATTCTTCTATAGGTACCTACGTGTGATGTCACTGAACAATTAAACGACTGAACTGACTAATGTTTTTTTTGTTGTGTTTAATGTTTGTTTCGAGTGCGTCTCTGGATAGTTTATATGCACAATTGGACCTAGTAGGTGTCGCTACAACGGACAACCCAACGTTCAAGCAAGACGTCTGTCGGGCCTCGGATCCTCTATTATTATAGAAAATAAAAACTACAACACAATATAGAAACAAAACATTTATTTAGTATTAAGTTTCATCCATTTCATTTGTCATAGTATCTTCCATATCGTTCGTCGTGGTATCGTCATCCGAGTTGGAATCACTGTCGCTGCCACTACCCCCCTGGGGAACAAAGAAATATTCAACAATTAATAAAATATGTCCGTTACTAAGCGATAATAATTAGCTTCAATCAATCTATTTCAAGTGCCAGTGTCGATAAGTGGTAGGTATTTAATTCTCGTGTAATCTAGGAATTAATTACGTATTAAGAAATGTATTGCTTGCTACGGCCGACTGATATAGATCATCATTTACTATTTAAAGGTTATAGATGTAGATAGATATAGGTATAACTCCGGTCAATAGTCATAGATATTTTGTTAAGTAGGTAAATTTATCTATCTAAATATCATAATAGTGTCGTAGTGATACAAAGTAGAGGGATTTCAATAGATTGTGTAATCAGATTCACTTTATCTAGGATTGTAATGATTCACAATACCGCGGTGGGCTGTAGGAAATGCTTTTGGAATTTTTGTTAAATCAGAACTCTTGCAACTTTGCAAGTCTATTATAAATTGAAAAACACGAAATAAAAAAAACTAAATAATCGCAGCTATAGTAACATACCATCACGCCTGTAATCCCCTGTATTAACCACATTTCGCCGGTTATGTTTAAGTCCCAAGTAATAAGGGTCGAGGCTATTGCCATCACCCGGGTACAAATTCAGACTGAGGCTGCTACTGAGAAATTCCTAATGGAAAAACCCAATAACACTTTGACCTGGGAATCGATCCCAAGACCTCATCCTCAGCAGTCGTGCTTTACGACCACAAGACCAACGAGGCAAAGTGCAGTTATAGTATGATAAGAAGTTATTGTAATTATGTTTACCTCAAACTTCAAATCAGTGTCTTTACTGTTGAACAGCGTATCCTTGACGTAACGGAACATGTGGTCGCGACAGATCTCGTCGGTGTTGGGCGGCAGCCAGCCGCGCTTCTGATGGCACAGGTAGCCCGGGGGAGGCTCGGGCGCTAGGATCTCCTTCACTTCTGGCAGTTGGATGTCGCAGTACTGGGAACAAGTGGGTAATTAGTATAAGATAAGTAACTAAAAAGTGTTGCTTGTTGTTGAGATGAAACTATTGACTCCCTCGCCATGCATGAGCAGTAAACAGAATAAACAGATCAAGTAATTTTATAAAAAAATAATTTTTCAATTGAGTCACACATATCTAATCTACTATTTTTTCTTACAGCTGCGCAAAGATTAGATCCAAAACAAAAAAGATACAATTTTCCTGTTTAAGTACCTGATAGAATATGTGTCGCTGCGTGGGTGTCATGCCTGGCCGGAAGTACACACTTCCTTCGGCGATGTCCTCAGAGGCCGACGCGGCATGATCCGACGGATTCCTCTTTGGCTTGCGCTCGCGATCCGTTGTGATGTCCTCCCGAGACATTATCATGGAGCGCACGCCCGCTGAGGGAACGAACGTCAATTAAGTACATATTTGATGCGAAAGCTATCATTGAGTTGTCAATTTACATTACACCTTTTGTTGACAAATGCATAATTTCACAAGATTTTTGGTAATCATTTGTCACTGAGTTCTTAATTGTTTTAATACAGCCGTTTAACCTAAAAAAGTGGCTGAACCACATTAGAACAAAATAAAAATAATATTTTTGTGTAACCAAAATTGACTTTAGAACTTGCCTGCATGCCTCAACCTGAAGTCCAAAGTTTGATATATTCTGGCCGCAGGGTCCTTTCTGGGATCATACCCATACCTGACCCACATTGACCTCCAGGGTCCAGTCTTCATGTACAGAGCCAAACAAGGCATGATGACCTTCAGCGACACAAGCCTAATCTTTGTTTGATACCTTATCAAGTTCAGTGACCAGATTGGTCTCTCTTCAAGAAGCTAAAAAAACCAAATTATATTATTATTTTAAGTATTATATTATTATTTAAAGTGAAAATTAAATAAGTTATACTATATCCTGGGATCTTAAAGTCTAAAGTATAAGGCATATGAGAGACTGAAGCTAACTTGCAAAGGCCCATTAGGTAACTTTATATGAAATGAAATACAACCAAAGATTATCCCTGTATGCACAATGCAGGTGCAACGAAGGACAACTCCTGGTTGGTGTAGGACTATTACATAATAAGGGACTATGGGTTGGGGTGGTTAAAGTAGGCTGGTTAACCAGGACTAAGGAAGAACTACGACCCCTGCCTAATCAATGTTTGTGTTACACGGATAATAAATAAATAACTTTTTCATTACTTAAAGAAAAGTGGCATACCTTCTTAACAACATCATACTCGTCAACCAACCGAGGGTGCAGCTCAAATTTCAATTCCTTCTGCTTTAAATATATTTCATGAGGTTCAGTTGGCAAGTCATCAGTCAAGTTAAATATGTATGGAGACACTTGTGCACCTCGTAACATTCTGGTTTTGTTGTGAACACTTTCACCACGGTCAGGGGAAGATCGATCTGGATATCTTTTATCTGTGTAAGCGTAACATATTGGCTTCTCAAACCTCGTAAAGCTTGAAGGGACAAGTATTAGCGGTGATGGCTGCCTGCATAATAGAAATATATATTTAATAATGCTTCTTGATAATGGTTAAATAAAACTGTTTTCACAAATTCTGCATGTTTTTATGGTTAAGCTACTTACAACATAAATTCAATAGGATCTACTCCTGAAGGTAAAACATTTTCCAATGCACAGCTTAGAGGACCATCACTAGGTCCTTCTCTATGCACAGCCAAGTATTGGAAGTCACACATTGCTGAAACATACCATAAACCATAAAAGTTTAAAGGTGCCTGTGTATATTTAGTATCAATACTTTTTTATTGGTTTTGTGGAAATGTATACTCAGGACTAACATTCAAATCTGAACATAGTTTTGACACTCCCAACAACAGAAGTTGACACAACTTCTCTCTTTATTTCATTGCCTTCTTTTACTTTCTTGACTTTCACCTTGAGTAGAACCCCAGCTGCTCTTTTGCAATTGCCATAAATTTTTCGTACAAATGGATTATCAGGCTGGAACGACAAAGCTAGACGTCTTCTGGCGGTATTACTGTACACCTAAAAAATATATAAATATTGTTTTTGGTTATATGTTTAAGCATTTGCAGTGGGACACTATAGGCAGGTATTTATTTACTTATTTAAACTTTATGTAACAAAAAGGTACAAATGCGGACTCAGGATATCAGGTATGTATGATTGATACCTGTGAAATACTTCGTATACCACCCAAACATGCAATTGCTTTGTCATCATTCTTTACTATTCCAGGAAATTGTATACCAACTAATTCACGATCCAAATTATTACTTTCCATTGTCAATTGATAACTAAGTAAAATGTTTTAACAACAAAACAGTAATAAACAGCAACACATGCTTTTTATTTTGACATTACAAGTAATTCCGCATTGACATAACTGACATGACATTTGTAACATATGGCACCATGCGTTGTCGTACAAATGCTGTATTTTTAGCATAAAATCACAAACTTCCCGATATTCTCGTTAAGTTTATAGACATAATATTTTCGCTTTAAAATTTCCCAAGAACAGACTTAAAAGCAACGCACGTAGTCACAGTAAGGCACCATTTAAGTAGGCGAAAGTATCGCGGCGGTAGTCACCCCATGCCAGATAAAAATGAGAATGAAGCCAATTTATGATCACAGATGACGCAAACGTAGCGTGGGGTAGGCTAGCATGGAACTATCACAAACCAGATGGAAGCATTAGAGAAATTAAACAAGATTAACTATTATAATATTTAATATCACAAACTTAAGTTTTTATTAGAGAATGATACTCAAACTAAAGCTCTACCTAAAACTCCATTTAACTAATCAAAGCTTTAAATCTTTGCCCAGGGCGAGATGTGCTTGAGTGTCGTTCTATAATATAGAACCTAATCTACACATAATAATGACTTATTATGTAGTTATTATTGCAGTCCTTGATTATTATAGTATAAAAATATTATTATGCTTCTTCATAAGATTATCATCGATGCGCCACAGCCTCCACAGCTACCAAAAGCCTGGAAATTTAAAAAAGTATTACGATATTTGGTTTACTGGAATAATTGACTTTTTTGTAGTGAAATTAAACAAGAAATGAACACTAACTTCTCTAACAGGACATTTCTTTGTCTTTCAATCTCAAGTCTGTCTTTTTCCATTTTAAGTCTTATATTATTACACCTCTTCTTCTCTAAAAGCTTCTGTTTTTCAATTCTTATTCTCTCTTCCTCTAAATTGAGAAGTCTGTCATGTACAAGTCCTAGAAAGTAAACAACATAAATTAATTTTGACTAAAGTCTTACTGGTGACTAACTGATTCAGTTGAGAATAAAACTTTAATTTAGATACTCACTGACTGGTCTACCTCGTTTCCACAAAGGTTTTCCTGTAACTGGAGCTGAGGACACTTCATTAGGCCCCATGCCAGCATCTGGGTCTGTCACTACTCCATCTCCCAAACTCATTTCTATTTCTGATGCTGTGAAATGTTGGGATTCTGATGGCCATTTCTGCAATTAATTAAATAAACTAATTGTTATAAAGTTTAGTAAAAAATTCAAGGAATTTGTGCCTTTATATTTTGATTGGATATGAAACATTTTTCAATACCATTATTATTTGTATTATTTAATAAAACATGCTACAAAATAAGGAAGCTGCAAGGACACATTTATTTAAAAGGCAATATTACCATACTACTTGTTGAGGGATCAACGCTGCACATGTCATCAGTGGGCCCAGTACTTTGTGCTGGTGCCTAAAACATTTGAAAGTGATTATAAATTTAATTGTTAATTTGTCTTTAAGATTTTAATATATAAACAATACAAGTAAAAAGGCATACAACATGACAGTCATACCATGGTATTGTTCATTGCTGAAGTCTCCGGGACTCCTGAGAGGCCAAACACTGAAGTATTTGTGCAGATAAGTCTTAATATTTTTTCTTCAGCCTCTGTTAGTTGTGTATTAGCATTACAGCCGGGTGTAAATCTGTTTTTTCGTATCTTGAAAGCCTTTTTCTTGACATTTGATTTCCAATCTCTCCAAGTCTGAAAATTTTGTTTTGTCCTTTTAATGTTTTCTTTTAGTATGGAATGAATCTTTAATCTCTATAATTTTGTGATGCCGAAATTACACGAAAAATATTACACCTACCTGTTGCCATTTATCAGGAGTTTTAATTGCACCAGAACCAAAACCTGAATTAGCATTCAGTTTTTCTGTGATTTTGATCCACGCATTCGTCTGACGTATTCTTCCCTCAAGACCTGTAAATTTTCCAATGGCTAATTCCTTGTCTTCTTCAAGAAAATGTAAAAGCATATTTAGCTGTTCCGGGCTAGCCTTTCGTCTTTCCATTGTTGTAAATGTTGTGATCATATATGAAAAGTAGTGAAATTATGCTTCTATACTCTTGCAAACAGTAATTTAACTTCCTGCAAATTCTTATAACAGTGAAATATAATTATTTCCTGTTAGAAAACAAAAAAATGAGTAAAATAAAAGCATTGTTGTTACAATGTTTTATTTTTATTTTCAGCGTTTCCAGCTGTCAAATTCCGCCGCATTCTGTCAAAAGTGTCAAATAAAAAACCCTATTCCACGATACAAATTATAATTTTGAGACGAAATTCGCGATAGCTTTACCGAAAATTATTCAAAAGCCGGGTAATCATTACAATGTTTTAAAAATATAAAGCCATTCACCAATTGACGTTTTGGTGTAAACAATAGGTAGGTATTGAATGAATTAGTTTGACAGAATGGCTAAAGTTTGTTTGTTTGATTCTAAGAATGTTTATTTACACTTTCCATGACAGTAGTTTTACGAAAATTACATGAATTAAAATCACAGTCATTACAAGTTAATTAAGAAATATCTTGTATTTTAAAATGTAGTTTATCTAATTCTTACAATAATAAATATTGTTGATTTAAAACTACAAGCGAAAATCAAGAAAATGAATACAATTTTAAAATTAAAAATGTTACGAGGCAGTGCTTACAAGGAGAGAATAGCTCGAAGGCATTTAACCGACTTGTCTGACTCCTTCAACTTACCTGACTCTTATCTATTGAAGAATTGTGGTGTAACCAGGGATGTCTTCCATCATATCTTAAGAATTTTGGAACCTGTTGTTCCTAAGACTCAGAGATCAAACGGTATACCATTCCCTTTGAAGGTAATTTAATGATTTTTGGGATAACTTGTATAACACGCTTTTTTTTTTTCATTTTTCAGCCTGTATTGTCCCACTGCTGTGAAAAGTTCTACCCCATAGCCGCCCACATTCCACTCATCCCTATGCATTCTCATGCATATCTCTCAAAAACCTCTCTAAGCTTCTAAATATTCTTGAAAATTATTATTACTTTTTCTGACTTACTAATCACTTAATGTGTTAAAAATATTTTCTTCCACACAGGTTCTGGTGACCCTGTCGTTCTTAGCAAGTGGTTCCCATCAGAAGTCAGTAGGCAAAGACTTCAGTATCAACATATCACAGAAGTCAGTGAGCCGAGTTATCAAGATTGTGGTTGAAGGTCTTAACATGGTGCTCAATGACTGTATCATATTTCCCAGTACCACGATGCAGAGAGATCAAATCAAAGAAGGGTAATTGAAGTCATTAGAATGTATTCTGTTATAAAAATATCAATATAGTCACACTGCTTCACCAAGCTAAGTAAAATTTTGATTCACTGTTACAGATTTTATAGGAAATATCATTTTCCTGAAACCATTGGCTGTCTAGATGGTACTTATGTTGAAATAGTTTGTCCAAGAGATGATGAAGAGGCATTCTATGACCGGAAAGGACAATACTCCATACATGCACAAATTGTTAGTTTCCATTTGATATAAGTTTTATAAATGAAAAAAGATTTTTTCAAGATGGATGGTTTGCTTTATTATCTTTTTTTCTTTTTTAGATGTGTGACGCCGATTGTAAAATAATAGCAGTGTGCTGTAGGTTTGGTGGTTCAGCTAGCAATGCATATATTTGGAATAAGATGAATATCAGACCTTTCATTGAAAGTATCAGCAGGCAGGGAGAGATGAGTTGGCTTATCGGTTTGTTTATCACAATACAATGAGTACCTACTTGGATTGAATACTGTAATTCTTCTTCTGTAACATGCATTTTTTATTTCAGCTGACAACAAATATCCACAAAGAGCTTGGCTAATGACTCCTATATTACATGCCCCACAGGGCACACCTGATTCTCAATATAACCACTTTCAAGGCAGAACCAGAACTTGTATAGATAGGTGTATTGCCAAACTCAAAGGAAGATGGCAGTGTCTACACAAAAGGCCTTTGCATTACACACCACAGCAAGCAGCAAAAATAATAAATGCTTGTGCTGTACTACATAATCTTTGCATAAGAGCTGGTCTGCCAGACCCTCAGCCTTATATGGATCCAGCACCAATGCCAGTTATAAATGAAGTAACAGAGATGCCTGATGATAATGTAAATGATTTATATATTGGAATTGAAGTTAGAAGGCAGCTTGCAGAAAGAATCTACTACAGTGTGTAGCCTAGAAGACTGATAGTAATGTAATTTTTTTAATTTTTTGTTCCGCCTGACCCTTTATACGAATATGAAGTTGATGATGTATTAATGTATTATTAAAACACAGCATTAATTAATAAAAAATATTTAATACGTAATTCGAAACCTTTTTTCTTTGAACACAACATTGTAATATTAATGCATCAGTATTTGCATCTGTGCCAGTTGGCTGTAGGTGTCGCCGGGCATTCTGTACGCGATGTTACCGGCAAATGTGTTCAATACTTCAGCTTGTTCTCGGAGCCATTCCACTTGCTAGAAACAATACAAACTTTTTTTTAACACATTACTACAAACTTAGTAATCTTCTATAGACCTCGCGAGTGGTTTTTATTTAGTTTCTTTAGTAACGTATTCCTACCTTATTGTTCTGAGCAGCAAGCGGTTGCGACTGCGCAGCGGTCCGCAATCGTTGTCGTTGTGCCAGTAGTATGGTACAGAGCGCTCGCAACACAGCCGGCAAGCTACGTAAGAGTTCTCCACGAGCTGTTCGTGCAGCTGATACTCGCGCATCTAACTCACTCGCGTTCAATGGCACCAATTCACATTCACGAAGGGTCTGAGGAAAATATTGATATTGTATTGAAGATAGAAAACCAACAACGTAAACATGTGTTGTCGCCTTCACCTCTAGAGCGCCTTCATAGTTCTCGTTGTGGAACTGATCGAAGAACGTCATTAGTTTACAAAGCTTAGTGTAAGCTTCAACCAGAGCCGCTGGTAGCGCGGTGCCGTCGGCTGAGCGCAGTCTCCTTGACACATGCTCAGCGAGTGTTGACAAGCGCTGACGCAGCCCGCCAGCACCGCCTCCACTGTTCACTACTTGTGCTAGCAGTACACAGAACAGTTCTAGAACTTTCTCCAAATTCTGCAATCAATGAAACATGAACATTTAGAAATTGAACCTATGCAACCCTAATAAAGATGATGGTAGTGGCTGATACATAATACATTGGTAACTCACCCCAGCAATATCGTACATTGTAATGGCATCTTCAAAAAGTCCTTTGTTGACTAGTTGTTCCGCTACATTTAGAGCTATAACCTGCAATAAAAAAACATTAACAAAATATTTTACAAAATAAAAAGGGAATAATTTCAAAATGGAGTGTGCGTACTTTGCTATCGATATGTGGATTGTTGAATTGGTCCAGTAGGCCCTGGCTACGCAGTCCAGTCAGAGCGTCCATCCGACCAAACAGCAGGTCGTAATCGCGACTTTCAAGAGCCAGGTCAGTGCAGCAACACATAAATAAGTTCTTCCCACTGGGATCTTTGAGGTTTCTAAGAAAAACGAAACATTTTATTTGTGACTTGTTGAAAGTTGTGTATCGAAAGCAAGTGGAATTACGTGTGTAGCGAGCGCGTTTACCTCAGGAAGAAATAGTAATGTAAAGCATCAGAAGGATCCGTGAGCTCAAACTTTCTGACATACAGGAGCAGCAGTCTCGCCAAGTTTAAGCGGCGGAGTGGCGGTGGATCATCCGTATCGACTGATACTGAAATTAAAACAAGACTTATAAGACAATTTTTTAGACATTTACTAAATGTTCTGGTATTATTAAACTTTATACATACATAATGGAGCTTGAACATTACGTGGTGTGCCTAACATGTAGACATCATGAAGGGCTAATGCCATGTGGACGCCATGGACCTGGAATCTAGAATTATAAAAATGTCAATAAATACATTCCTTAAGATTTATAACATGCTCACAAAAAATTGGTTATAGAAGATGTACCTTGGTATTCTCGATAAGAATTCTATTGCAGGTTCAAATTGGCCAGTCAATGTCAGCATTTGGAAGTACACTACTGGTTTTTCATAAGCATGATAATGTGTTTCACCTAAAAGAAAATAAACATTATACATCTAAACATGCGTTTTTATAACGTTACTTAGGTTTTGATTAACCTAGTTTAAATTACCATATTCCTCTAAAATCATTTTCTGTAGATCAGAGTATGAGAAGGTTTCAGTCTCATTGTTGCTGCGTGATTTGATGAAGGAAAGTTTGAGCCAGAGGTAATCGTCAGCTGTTCGCGCCACCTCGTAGTGCTCGTCGCTAAGATCACAACTTCCTATGACGCAGTATACCTGGACAATAATTTTTGTAATTGAATTTGTGAATAGAAGAAATTTTGTATGTGTCTATAGTATTATTATGAGGTGGAAACAAAACAGGTATATTTTTGTTGTCTATCTATACTTACGGCTCTTTTGTATGGGTCTGTAGAGTTGCGCACTTGTATCCTATATTGAAAATTGATGGCAGTTTGTAGTTTATCACTCAAAGGCTTTTCTGGATTCTTTATGTACTCTTCCAGAGCGGATATAAATTCTTCATGGTCTCGACTGTCAATATAAAAAAAGTATACATAACAAAATTCCGAACAATAGTTAGATTTCAATTTTATACTCTTAAAACTAGAACTCTATTTTTTAGCAACTTCAAAAAGGTTTGCATTCTAAAAATGATGATGGATTTTAATGAATGCTTACCCTGCCTTCCTCAAACAATAAAGCGCCGCATTAGCGTCTCCACTCCTCAGGCAGTAGTACACCATAGGCCACAGTGGGCGCTCATCAATGACGCCATCAGTGAGCACCTGCACATTCTGCCCCTGTAAACGAAGGCCTACGAAGCCTCGCACTAAAGGGTATGTGCCAGGTTCTCCGCCGCGCATAGCCGCTGCAGGATTCGCGCGTACCACATCGCTCATGTATAGTTTATATCTGGAAGTATTGAGACATATCTATAGATTTATGACTGCTAAAAAAAAGAAAAAAAACTAATCACTAGCACTAATCTGGGTCTATTGTAATATAAATCAAGATCATAAATAAATCAAATCAAATCGTTTATTGCAATCCATGATGTCCACTTATAGGTAGTAAAATAAAAACAATCATGGACCCTGTCGGGCACAGCAAATTTTTTAATAGGTAGAGGAGGAGCGCTTTATTAAAAATGAACTACTTGGAGTGTTACTTGTACTGGGTGATTTTACAGAATACATAATAATATGTCAAAGATTATGTATTTATTCAGAAATGATTATAGACTGTATACATTATGTAAACCAAAAGGGTTCTAGTAAGCAGACATTTCTCATGGTACATTGTTGCCAGAGGATGCAATTACACGCATGCATACATCTGTGGATCCCATCGTCTGGAACTGGTGAAAATATTTCCAATATGGAATTGACTAGATTAGATAAGAAAATAAGATGTAACATACCTTTTCTCTAAGTACTTCTTCCCTTGGGCAACAAGACACTGTTGTATGGTAGAATTTCCTCTAGCCTTGAGGGGATCTTCATCTCTAACTAAGGCTGGAATATTTGCCATTGTCTTGATAATCTCCCACATTTCTTTTACTTTCTGAAAATGTTGGATTATTTTATATGTAAGTAAGGTGTTCTACAACAAGAAATAAAAAATTATATGTATAAGAAGAGATAACATTACTAACAGGATCATTAAATTCTTCAGCAACTTGGGCAAATTTCTGATGTAAAGCTGTTCTCGATTTAGATCCTTGGAACACCAGCTTGTTATACTGGTGAACTTGTCTAGCATATGCAGCCTCTATGTTGTCAAGCATGGAATGCCCAAACTTCTTTGGTGCATCTGCAATACTCGGTGGCTCCGGTGTCCTCTTGAGGTCCAGCCAGTTTTGAGAAGGACCTATCATAGCATTCATCAGCTTTATCTTTTCTCTGTTCCATTCTGATAGCATGTGTTCCCATTTCTGATCTTCAGTAGTTTGTAGGGACTGGAAATGTGTTTAAAAACAATGTGACAATAAATTAAGTAACTTCATTAAAATATACATATTATACAAAGATTATTTATCAATGTATACTTACATTTTTGTTAACCTCATCAATAAGTGATAATATAGCATTTTCTCTTTCATTTCTCAAAAAGCTTTCAATATCAGAGTCGGCTATAGGTTGGAGTGGCTCGAAAGTCCTTTTAGAACTAAGTGTTTCAAGTTTTTGTGATATTTGTTGCAAATCTATTCCTTTAGAACCAAACAACAGATGCCTGTAACAAGTCACATGATGGAATGTTAATCCGTAAAAAGAACCGCCAGAAGGTGTGTGTATTTTTAACATAAATGCAACAAGTTCTTACGCCTGAATATCATTCGCTCCAGACTGGATGACCCTTGAGTATAGCTCCTGCGACGCTTCCAGCACCTGGCCCAGAGAACGTTCAACCCTCGGCAGCTCTTCATTACCCTCAATCTCAGTCGTCAATTGTTCAGCTTGTTGCAACAGTTTGCTAAAATCATCGTCTGCCATCGTGCACTATAGGTTATTAACGCTTGTTTCTACTAAAAGACACACCTTAACATTACAATGTCCTGCTCCGATTATTTAGCAATATTCACACTATGGGAATACATTCATAACATAGTACATGGATTTTAAAGATAAACAATAATTATTATATTAATAACGGCCGGTAGGTACGCGTTCCTCGCAAACCGCTTGCTTGATAGATATAGATGACAGATGACACTTGCTTTACTGACAGATTTGATTTGATAGACAAACTAATACTTTTTAACACTTTGAAGCCAAGCATTTTAGCCATCATTGTTAGTACATTTTTATTTATTTTTGTTAAATCCGTTGAATCTATGTAGGATGCCATAACCCAATATCACTGAAAAAATCAGAGCTTATCGATGCCGGACACGAAGTCTACTGTTTTCCCACGAGTCATACTTCCATATAGAAATTTTTTTTTTGTCCAAAATTTGTATCCACATGGCCACATGGGCAGTAGCCAACAGGCTAGTCGTACTTAATCTATGAATTATTAATTTAAATTATTTGTGATAAAAAAATAAACAAAAAGTGTAAATAAGCTCTAATTTATTTCTGAGATATATAGTACATTTTAATTAACATACACATAAACACAACAGTCCCTTCGCATTCTATCTGCACTCGGAAATTCCAGAACAGCACGGAGTAGGAAGAAAAGCTTTGAAAGTTCATTTCAGGAATGCGCAAATACGCAAAGCGCAATTTTATTGCATATTCCTATATGTTGATCAAATTTCACACGTGATAAAAAATATCGCGCCCTTCCTTAGTACATTCGCCTCTATATTTTTTCTACAGATGATTATGGGTTATTTAAACTTTTTAGGTCCAAATATTAGGTCAGCATCGGGTGCTCCTTTTGGGTGCTGATATTTCTGTCGCACATGCTGCCCTCTGTTGGGATTGCCACTGCCACCGGATCCTCCTCCACTTTCTGCGCTGTACTCTTCTTCTTCTTGCCTTTCGGAGATATTCAGCGTTAACCTAAAATGTTTTCGATATGAAATAAATTATTTCATTGTTTTATTAGGGTAAATAGAGTTACAAAGCAGTAAATCTATAAATATGTAATACGTACAGTTTCATCCTCTCCATCTCTTGTTTATCCGCCAAGGCCTGCTGTTGTAGATTGCTCGCAAGTTCAGGTGGAGCATTGAAGGATTTGTACTGCGGTTTAGTACCCTTTCGCACCATCAGAACAAATTCCACGCCTTCTTTACCTTGCTGTCAAACGAGTGTATTTTAAGTACCAGTTGATGGAGTCTTAATGAATACTATATTTCTTGTAGCTGCATGCTGTACGCTATTGATACATCAGCAATGGAACTCATTTATTTCATTGATTGCATTTATTAATGGCCAGTAGATTAATGGCGTAACACACTTGCGATCTCCATCAGAAAGATTTTAGCCGAAATTAATAATATTCAATGCGTTATTTACGTCATTGTTGGTTTATAAATTTAAAAAGGTGGTCTGCTCATTAAAGTAAATGGCGCACAGAATATTATTTATTAACAAAATAAATTGTACTATTAATAATTGTACAATGTCAATTGTGTGACGCTATAAGGTTGCAGGTGTAGATCCAATTAAGCAACATGCATATTAATGAACTCATACCCAGCAGGGTAGGATAACACTACAGAACACTACATGCTACGATGGTTTACATACTTCTTTTGCTCCGTCGTATATTGACTTACATTACATACCAACAACTGCTCGTAGGTTTTCTTGGTGGTCTGTCGGCAAGTCATGGGGACGGCAATGTCTCGCTGTTGAGGCCTAGTCTCACGCTGTCGTTCAGCTATATTTTCCATTACCATCTTTTCGAAAGCTGATTCGAATTCAACATCTTCAACCTAAAAAAATATAGTATGTCAATTTCGGGCCTACTAATGTTTGTTGTCGATATTTTTTGTTAAAACGCTCACAGGCTTTGGAGCAGGTCTTCGGGGTTCGTTTGCAAGATCGTCGTTTTGCTGGATTTCATTTTCATCATTGCCAGTATTCTCTGTAATAGGCTCTTCATCTGAGCTTTCTTCAGGTAGTTGAGGATTATCTGTCTCATCATCAGTCTCAATAATAGTATCTAAGCCTTCATTAACGCTATCGTCACCCTGATCATCATTATCAATATCTTCCTCGCCTAAGTCTGGGTACAACGTTTGACGCAATTCTTCTATTGCATCCTTACATTCTTGCCAACTAGCAAATAACGTAAGCTTAGGTCTTAGTGTTGTTAAACATTCTTGGTATATGTATTTTACATAAATAGGAAACATGTTGTCATCAGTCCAGTGAGGATCAGATTGCTTGAACCAATAGTAATTTTGAAAGAATGTTAAAAAGTAATCTAGACGCTTTTTGCTAGATCCACTATTAAAATAAGCGCCACAAGTCTCGAGAAGTGCGCACACCAGTCTTATTCTGAACACATTGTCTGGAGGGTCGAGAGGAGAAATGTTACTGTGGTCATTTGTTACTCCGAATGTTATAAAAGAGTACAAAACGGTAAACACATCGCGGGAATCTAACAACTTGTAGTTGTACAGCTCTCCCAGATATCTGACAGTGGCTATCCTCCTCTGATTATATCTCGGGTGAGGATCTTCCATAGTGACTCTGATCTCTTCAAGTATGGTGTCGACTACCGCAGGGGCGACGGCTTCCTGCCATGCGGCTAGCTCAGCCGTCAGTCTGGCCAACGCTCTCCTAGCACTGGCCCGCACTCTCCAGCCGCCTGCTAGGTGCTGTATAGCAATAGCTGCAGTGTCTGGCTCATCCCAGTTTAGCTTTCGCATCAGTCTTAGTATCTTTTCCTCATTGCTCTTCTGCAGGTCTTCATGCAGCACTTTTCTTATAAACTGGTGCATAGGAGGCTCCTCCTCTTTGGGTTGAGCTGGAGCTTCAGGTGGACATACATAATAAAATGCATTCTCTATTTGCGTCACGTAACGCGAGTCTAATGCTGATACAGTCTGAAATTAAAATTGTTTTTATCTAATTGTTTTTTTATTAAATGTTATAATATATTATAATATTATGATGTAGATAATGTGTTACCTTTTTCCGCATCATTTGCTGTAAGTAGATCATGGTGCGTTGATGTGTATCTGGATTACAGTACAAAAACCTGCCACAAGTCTCTAGGAGATTGCATGCCATTTCAATGTGATGATGTTTGAAGTCATGCAAGAGCACCTTCAAACAATACAATGCTTCCATTTTCGAGTACAGACTGAATTTAACCAATTCTCCAATGAAACGCACTACTTTTATCTGAAACAAAAATAAAATAATGATGATTATATTAAATTAAAATTCAGCATTTTATAAAAATAAAAGCATAAAAATAAAAGTTGATATGTTTTATACCTTTGACTCAATATTGATCTGGTCTTTTTTTCTAACATGATACTTGAAGTCTTGTTTCAACATCTGACATAAATCTGCACATACGTCAGGCAACACTGGGTACAGTATAGCTGCAAACCTCGAGTAGAAGGGCAGTAAATCCAGTCTAGTTCTAGCAACACTGAAGAGGACTCTTGTCAGTTTCTTTCTATTATTCTTTGTATTGAGATTCAGCACAAAATCCACTGCAGCATTGTCAATCAACTCTCTATTGATGCAATTTGGTAGCTCATTTAAAAATGCATCCAGGGCATATCTGTGAAACAATGAATGGAAAAATGTTTTTTTTTTTTAAATTCCAAAATCTTTATATTTGTTTGAGTTTTTTTTTATATGGTTTGTTTAAATTTATGCATATATTTTATTTTATATTTTCTCTTGACAAAAGTGTCTCTTTAAATTTAAAATAGATTTTTTGTCCAAAAATCCAAGTTAGTTTACAGGAAAAATACAGTGCAAAATAATTGAAATATACATACTTGTTGGAAACATTGGATGGCTGTGCCTCTTCCTGCTCCACGTCAGGAACAGTGGGAGGTGCCTCACTGTCACTCAATTCATCCTCCTTCAAATCTTCATCCAACATTTCTTCTGTTACTGTTTCAGGTTTACTTTTGACTGTCTATAAGTTTAAGATTGATGTGTTAGTACAAGATTTCAACATTAGCTTCTTACAGAAGATACATTGGACGTTTGGATCAACGATTTAGTGCAGAAGGTTTGATGTTTTCTTATCTATTTGATAATTTACTATTCAGCATATCTTCTATCAGATATGTGTGCACCCTAAGAATTTCTAACGTGAAGCTACAACTGAAATCGGTTTAGCAGAAAAGAAAGATGGGATTGCACAGACAAGTTGCTCTAAATTCAACTATACTATATCAAACAAGTTATTGATGTAACATTTGACAGTTTCAGACTTCAATTGGTTTTGATTTTAAAGTGTCTGATGACAATAATGTCTAGGTCCCAGATCCAAAATAGGCTTTAGGAAAAGATGCGTAATGTTGCCATGTCAATTACTTACTTCTTTCACCTGATAGTTAGGCATAAAAACTTTCAAATCTGGTAAGCTAGTGTAAAAAGTTCTGGTATCTTCATCTTGCCAGGGATCCGTGCCAGCTTGCATGGTGAACTCCTCATTGCCCCCTATGGTCACTGTGCCCTGTGTCTCAGTGACTGTCAGTGTTAGAGTGGGGGGTTCTCCAGCTTCTCCCAATTCTTCACCCAACACTTCTGCAAAGCTCTGTGCACCAGTCAGTAGTTTGTCATAGGTAGCCTGAAATAAGAAAGTATTATTATAGTATATTCTCATCCTCATTTACAACCTTTTTAAACTACTATAAATATAATAATAATGATTGATTTAACTGGAGAAAAAACATTATTTTTTTATGAAATGGTATTAATGAATACCTGATGTTGTTCCAACTGGTCCTTTCTCTCCTGTGACAGCTCTCCCCTGGTATGCAGAGTCCTCTGATTAGCGGCATGCAGAGCTTGCAGCTGTGCCCTCTCAGCTAATAGGTGTTTGGTGAGTGATGAGAAATAATCTTTCAGAAGAGTTCTAACAGCTGTCTGCTTTTCAGCTGGCAAGAATGGGTTTCTGGGAATAGTTATATTGTATTTCTGAAATTTGTAAAATTTAAATTATCTCACAAGTAAACCAAAAAAACATTTATTTTAGGTATACCTACCAGTTCATAGTATCAAATAAATAAAAGTAACTTACCTCAGCAGCTTCTCTTATTTTCTTTGGAACTAATCCTGCATAGTCTTCACCGCAATGTTTACAAAATGACAACAGTATTGGTATATTGTTATGTTCCTCTTTATCCATATTTATAAGGACTGTGAGGACATTGCCCAACAAGGGCAGGCCCATTTTGTTTGTAAATATACCAACAGCAACCAACTCCGCATAGAATCTTATATCTACACGCAATTTAGATGAGTTGGTTATTTTATCCGTGGTTTTGAAAGTTAGTATCTTCTGCCAGTTTTCAAAGAAGTTTGAAGAAAAATCTGCATAGGTGCGATGGAGTGCTGAACATAAATTAATAGCCGCTGCAATATCAGACATCTTCAGCTTTGCTTCCGCGATTGCTGCTGCCACTTCAGAGATGTATTTAGTAAGATTTAAGGCATTGAAATCTTTTAAAAGTGTATCAATTTGTGTGGCGCTAAATGACTTCAATTTCTTCACGAAAGTTGTGTTTTTCTTTAGTCCCGAATCCAGTTTAGAGAAATAATTATCTGGAGGACGTACACAATTAAGGTTTTGATTTCTAAGTTCAGACTTTTGTTTTATCCTAGATTCTAGGTTAAAAGTGTATTCATCGAGGGCTGCTTTCTCGTCTTCCGCATTTTCTGTTGTGCCCTCTGTGTCTGCCGGTTGTTCACTTTTCTCCGCATCTTTTTCAGTGGACGTCATGGTTTTATTAATCAAAATAACATAATTATTATTAAAAAACGTGTCACTCCCGTTTGAAAATTGTTGTTTTCGGTGTCGTTCTATTTACTTTTTCACTCTCCGTCCCTAACAACGTCCTTAACCATAGAGTAATAGAGATTTATCTATCCATAATTCCCTAACCCCCATTGAGCTATACCTACCTACTAAAAGACAGTGCCACTAGGTATGGTATAAAACTATAAACTATTTCCATACCTAACCCTACCGCATCGATTCGATTATTCGATTTTACCGAATGCTCGACTAAAACGATGATGTCACTGGACTAAAGAGTATCGGCTCACAGTTCACAGAGGAAAAACTAAGGACCTTTATCGAGCCAACCACAGAATACAAAATTAGTAAATAAATAGCTGCCAATTGAAAGTGACAGAGAAGATGGGTAAACAAAAGTTAGACCATCCACAATAATAAGTGAAAGTACCTAGTTCTGCTGCGTCTACTCTACTTGACCGATTTGAAAAATTGGGTATTTGACCGAATTATTAAGTCTAAAATGTGCGGGATACTATGTGAAATATGTTTCTGTAACAACACACCAAGTAAAGTAATTATCAACTGAAACCATACTGAGTAACCTTGTTTTGGTTTTAGTTATTTACCAAATCAAACTTATTTTCAGGACGACCAAGTTTTAAATCGTTTAAAAAACAGAGGCCCCAATTGTACACAAATGTTAGAAATGAGTTTAGGTGATGGCGTGTCTGCATTTTTCTGTGGAGCTGTGTTGTGGATGCAAGGTCCACAGCTTACACCTCAGCCTTTGGAAACAGAACAAGGTGTGTTATTGTACAATGGAGATATATTTGATGAAACTTGGCCCAGCGATGCCAGCGATACTCTAGTGATTATGGAAAAACTCAACAATAAAGCTGTAAGATTTTATATTTTTTACTCTTAATTTTCTGTCCTTATTACATAGGTACTTATCCACATGGTTACTTACTTTTGTTAGAATATTTAAAGATTTGCATTACTTTAATTCACAGGGGAAATCTTCAGAAGAATATATTCTACAACAACTAAAGATGTTAAAAGGACCATTTGCCATAATATATTATGACAAATTAAACAAAAAAATGTTTTTTATGAGAGACAGAATTGGAAGAAGTACCTTGTTGTTTAAAAAATGTGATAAATCCATTATTATCAGTAACATTTTAGGAAGAAATTATGACTGTATTGAAGTACCAGCAACACATATTCAAATATTAAATTTGAGTACGAATGAAATAAAGCTGTGTCCATGGAATGATGAATTATTAAGATCAACTGAGGAGTTTGCTGTTGATGATTGGTTTAAACAACTGAGAATACAACAAAGTCTACCAGATGATGAATTTCATTTTGAGTATGCAGAGGAGGAATTTTTAGAGGTAATTGTTGCTTAATTATTGATTGTAGCACATGGCTGGCTGCTGCAACCCTCGGCCTACTGCCAGTGTCAATGCAGCTCTATAATATTATTTTGTTTTTAAATTATGAAATTTAAAAGTTTTATTCAATATTAATGTCAGTTGAAAAACACTTTAAAATCATTATTGTTTTCAGGATGATGTAGTAAAATACATAGAAACAACAGCTAGACAAATAAAATGTAAATTAACAGTAATGAAGAAACTATTAGAACATGATACAATACAGAACACAGTACAGGAATTGACCAAACTATTAGAAAGAAGCATTAAGCTGCGTTTGACTAGACAGCCAAATAAATGTAAAATATGTTTGGATAGTGAAAATGATGGCTGCAATCATTGTACAGTTGGTGTGTTGTTCTCTGGTGGTCTTGATTGCACAATATTAGCGTTACTAGCTGATAAATATTTGCCGAAGGAACAAAGTATAGACCTTATCAATGTTGCATTTAAAAAAGATGAAAGTGCTACTTATAATGTTCCTGATAGAGTAACAGGAAGACAGTCATTACAGGAGTTGCAAAAACTATGTCCAACAAGGTGATTCCACTTCGTCAAACTGTTTAATAATTTAATGATTGGAAAACAGCGTCATTATATGGATAACTGATACTAAAAATATTTTTAGGAAATGGGTCTTGCGAGAAGTAAATGTACCAAAAGAAGAACTAGATAAATACCAAGAGAATACTATAGGTGACCTGGTTTATCCACGACAGACTATTTTAGACGAAAGTCTTGGGACAGCATTGTGGTTTGCTGCCAGAGGCCAGGATTGCTCAGACACCTCTACAAGCAGGGTAAGTTAAAAATAAGTAAAGAATCAGCAAAATTAAATATTTTAAGATTTTATTTAAAAACACTCTTACTTTCAGGTTTTATTAGTGGGTTCTGGTGCTGATGAATTATTTGGTGGATATATCAGGCACAGGAATTCATTTAAACGTAATGGCTGGCTGGGACTGAGCAAAGAATTACAACTAGACTGGAAAAGAATTTCATTCAGAAATCTGGCTCGAGATAACAGAGTGATATGTGATCATGGTCGACAACCTCGAATGCCATATTTAGATGAAGACTTTACAAATTATGTACTGCATTTAAAACCATGGTTGAAGTTAGTGTACACAATTACCTATTCAATATTTTTTACTTTGAGAGTAAGCTAAAAAAAAAATATGAATCCTATCAAAGATTTTGTTGGTAGTGTGTATATATTTGTTCTATTTACAGATGTTTCCCCAGTGAAGATTTGGGTACTGGTATTGGAGACAAGCTCATGTTGAGGCTAGTTGCATTCAATCTTGGATTATCAGAGGCTGTTATGTTACCTAAACGAGCCCTACAATTTGGCTCAAGAATAGCGAATAAAAAAGAAAAGGGTAGTGATATATCTAAAACTTTCTTTAAAAATATAACAATTTCAACGTACACTTCTTTTATTTAACCACTGGCTTTTACTTGCGACTTCACCTGCGTGAACGTCGGTTATCGCAGATGTATTCGATGTGGCAGATTCAGAAGCAGCCTATGTCCTTTTGCGCGGGCTTGCGGACGGCGAGTTCTGTTCGCGTGCGCCTCAGAGCTGTCAGCACAGGGATGGGGCCAAACGCCTGCCGCGGTTGCGAGACGTATTAACATCATACCGTGACCCTAGAATGTAAAGGGTAACAGAAGGAACAGGGTGGTTTTTTAGTCAGTAAAAGTCTAACAGTTCAGTACAGTCATTTGATGTTTTTTACCACCTTAAAAAAAAAGCCTGTCCTTTCTTGAGGTTTAACCCATTAACCGCCAAAGTCGGATTAATCCGACAAATATTTTCGTGTCCATTTCGCCAGCGTCGTATATAAACGACCAAATACACCATCACTTTTAGTTTTAATTTGTTATTTAATTATGCTGTATTCTATGAAAAATATGTTTGTATAAGGTAAATAGTTTACTGTGCCTGGCGCTAAGGGCACGAAAACTGATACGTCGCTTGGCGGTTAAAGGGTTAAGCTTACTCTACTAAGCTTTTTGCCGTGCAAGCGTAACAAACAAACACTTCCGCATTTATAATAACGATAAGATAATAAGAATTGATAGTCATGAGACTAGTCCAATGCTGGTGAATATCAGAAGCGCCGGTCAACAGTCGTATTTATCGTATTCTCTCCAATCGCACTGACTACCCTCGGCTACCATACTTGAAGGGTATAGGGCAGCGTTTCCCAAAGTGGGCGATAACGCCCCCTCGTAGGCGCTGCATGCCTAAAAGGGGGCGGTAAGAGACCCAGAAAAAAAATCGGGGCGTTGTGTAGAGGCTTGGGGAGTGATTTGTAATAAAATTTCATCTACTAGGTGGGTTTTAAGCAGGTGAATAAATGGGGATGCTAAAAAATAATTTATTCTCAAAGTGTGCAGTAGACCAAATAAGTTTGGGAACCCCTGGTATAGGGTATACGGTCTTTGTGATGTCCACGGGATATATTAATTGGGTTCCATAAGGTGGCCCGTGTTGCTCTATGTGTTCCAGACTCCTACCCTAAATTCGATGCAGATCATTGCAACTTAAAAAAATATTTTGCATTCTGTTTCATGCTCTCGGCTCGGCTCTCATGAACTTCTTTTATCTATTATGCATTACACACGTCGCAATATGGACAGAAGGTGGATAAAAAATGCAAGGTAGCACCCAAGGACTGCTACAGAAGCCATGCACGGTATTATAAAGAACTTTTAGAGCCGAGCCGACGGCGGCGCGCGCCGTTTCCTTTGGGCAGTGGTGGGTCTAATAAAAAGTGAAATGAAAACCGCGATGAACAAATAGAACAAAAGGCTAAAACTTAAATGTTTTAGCCTTTTGCTCTATTATATACAGATGAATGGATATTATGTATACACAAATCACCTAATCGCATAAAACCTGTATTAACTGCAAATTAAATATGATTCTTGATTTATTGGTTTTTGCTGGGTTCTTTTAAAGACTTATTTACTGGTTTAGGATCTTTTTAAAAAATACCAGGTACTAGTCATGTTATTGAGTTATTATTTTTCTTTAGATAATAACATAATGAGACTTTACTAAATTACAGAAAAACCAACTATAGTTTTTCGTGAGCTTTCAATTTATTACTATGATGCGGTGCTTGTTCTCATCTCTATAACCATAGACGTACAAGCATTTGAAGTTTGAGTTTGAAGTTAAAATTTGATTTTGATTGATCAACAAAATTACGTTCAAGCACTCACTCACACCACAAACTCAATAGTGGATTCCGTGTAAATATATAAATAAAACATTACCCACACATAGATTACGAAAATGGCTGCAAATCGTCGCAAGCAGGATGATAAAAATTTAGAAATTTTACGTGAGCTTATTTCACACAATGGGAACAAATATTGTTTAGATTGCAATCAAAGAGGACCTACATACGTGAACAGTACAATTGGTTCTTTCGTGTGTTCGAAATGCTCGGGAATGTTGTGAGTATTGTTTCTGCGTTATTCTGCTTTTGTCTAAATGAATAAGATCAACAAGCGGATTCCTGTATTATGTTTCAGGCGTGGCCTTACACCGCCTCACCGCGTGAAGTCCATTTCCATGGCCACTTTCACGCCGGAAGAAATAGAATTTATAAAAGCGAGAGGTAACGATTATTGCAGGCGCGTTTGGTTAGGCCTTTACGAGGGTGAAAGTGTGAATTTTACTGATGAGCAAAGCGTTAAAGATTTTATGTCCGACAAATATGAGAAGAAGCGCTATTATTTGGATTCACCAGCACTAAGTAACAATCCCGTCAATGGAAGTTCGATAAAAAATAAGTCCAAAGTGAAGACCGGAAGTAACGCTTCGGGCTCAACGCCTTTGATATCGATTTCGCCGCAAACATCGAAGAATACGGTCAATAATAACTCAGTCGTCCAAACTGCGAGAGTGGTAAACAACTTGCTGCCTGCTAACGACATTAGCTACAGAGTAGCTCAGCCAGTCCATAATTTGTCAAGGCCTGTAGTCAACACTGTGAATGTCACCCCAGTGCCTGCTGTCGTACCAGCCTCAGTACCTGAGTAAGTCTACTCAATAGAATACTACACTATTCAACATTCTCTCTACAAGTTGACAGTACTTGACTAAAATTATGTTTCTGTTCCAGTTTTCCTGTTGATTTTTCTACAGCAAATATTTATAACAGTAGTCAGTTCAACAATAATTTGAACAATAGTTTTGCATCGCCTCCGTCCATGACCTCACAATCTTTCAACGCGTTTAGCCCACCTGCTCAGCCTGCAAGTAAGTTTACAAATTGCACAACTTTTGCACAGACTTTTTGAAAGTGTCAAGTTAAAAACATATTGATTTATTTTTCAAGATGACCGCTATGCTGCTCTGGCAGATTTAGATCTGGCTCTACGGCAACAAAACATGAAACACATGGGTAAGAATTTTGTAATGTGCTTTTAACAATAACATTCATTCCTTAGTTCCAGTATTTTGCTGATTTATCTATCATTATATTTTATATATTTAATATTTTTATTATTTTTTCAATTTGTAGAGGACATTATTGTGTCATGTTGTCTGTATTAAGTAATATAAAACATAAATTAACTTCTACACTTTTCAGAGGAAAATAACATCATAAATAATAAAAATCCATTCCAAAGCACCACAACCAATGATTTGTTTGCCAATAAAAACCCATTTTTCAATGGAGGATGGAGCACTGCAACTGCAACGGTACCAGTCAACCCGTTTATGGTGAGAATAATTGTTGCCCACTACTATAGGTTTCTGTGTTTTTACCTAATGAAACACTATATGCTTTATATTAATGTGCTGATCCAAGACAAAGTCAACCTGAGTACCAGTTTTTATGCTAATCTGTTCAGTTGTTAAAGCATGTTTGAGTAACAAGCAGCCATACTCAGAAACATTCAGACTTTAATTCCTTAATAAAAATAAAGTGATATAACAATTATCTTTAATCTATAATAATAAATAATATAATACAAAACTGCTTTTCACGTCTGTCTGTTTCTCTACTTAGTCTTTTCAAAACAACTAATTGGTTTTAATGCAGTGTTTACCATAGTTTAGAAAAATGATCCAGAAGGATTATATATTTAATAAAGTCATATTAAACTCAAATCATGGTCAGGTCGCCCTGCCTGCTTAGTTTTACCTCATAAGGCATTATAATTATGAAAACAAACCACAGTTCTATAGGAAAATACTATAGAAAAATCTCAAGATAACACATACCTGACCATAATATATAATGTGTACATGTGCTATTAATAATATTTATTTTATTATTTTATAGCTCCCAGCTATCAAATCAATAAATTGGACGTAGTTACACGAAAAGGATCCAATCCACACAAAGTCACTTTAGAGATATTGACGTTTGAAGTTTGGAAGATATTTCTTCATTGGTATTCATATTAAAACCAATGAAAGTATGATGTTGTGTGTGGGATTATAAAACTGTTTTTATTGTTAATAGTAAAGTCAAGCATAGCTATTATATTTTCCGAGATATATGTAAATTTATATGGTTGGATCCTTTTCGTTATATGGCAGTTTCTATAGTGCATGCTCTAGTCTTAATTTCGTTAAAACGCCCCAAGTAGTAAATTAACCTTTTTTCATGAAATAAAATACATTTATTTAAAAGTTCGGTCGGTCGGTAGCGTTTTGTAAGTTATTTTCGTAAAATGTAAGTACCTAATAATATGACAATGTGTTTTATTACGGTAGGTACCCATTAAATTAAGATTGTCCGATAAGTCAACATATCTTTGAGGTGATTGTTTTTAAAATGGAAGCAAGACCAGTGGGACGATTCTCGTACTTTTAAGAACGTTCACAAACTGTCAAATATTCCTTTTTTGTCTTGACATTTTTTAACAACACACCCTTTTTCCTATAATTTCTTTTTTAGTTATTGTTCAGATGAGATTGCGCCTAGATTTGAAAAATTTGTAATTATGGAAATTGACTTTACTTTATTTCTAAGTAGCGCCCCTAATTCTATCAATCCTCTTCATGTTAAATATAACAACGTTAAGATCACAGAAAAATCTAGTACATATCAGAATATCGAAAATCAATATGTCGAAAATCAAAGTATCGAATGTTCAAAATATCGAAATTTTGTTTTTCGTGATAAAATATGTGCCGTGGGGCTCCTTTTGCAACTTGCGTCAGTACCATAG
Organism: Hoplodrina ambigua; assembly: GCA_949774945.1. NCBI lineage: Eukaryota > Metazoa > Arthropoda > Insecta > Lepidoptera > Noctuidae > Hoplodrina > Hoplodrina ambigua. The sequence goes on along the minus strand of OX458969.1, from coordinate 4,318,553 downwards.
ACTACTTACTGTATGTATTTTCTTGCCCATTCTTCTCCATACGACACCACCTTTTGTAAGCTAGCGAAGCGAGCTCGGGACTTGGGACATTCCGACTCGGACAGATTAGGTTAGAAGGTCATCCGGCCCGCCATCCCCTTCGTGGTTATTTTTTTTAAACCGCTCAGAAGTAGGAGCACAGCTTGGCTCCATAGACCGGGGTTCGGTTGACTACGCCAAAACTAGATTGTCCAGGTATTGTTTACCTACCCGCACGTTATCTCCTTCTCTACTCCCGTCTTTTACACACGACTAATTTTAAAGAAGGGGATGGCGGGGTCTGGCAGACCCCGCCATCCCATTGTTCCAACCTAACCTGTCCGAGTCGGAGTGCCCCAAATCCCGAGCTCGCTTCGCTCGCTTACAAAAGGTGGTGTCGTATGGAGAAGAATGGGTAAGAAACTCCATACAGTAAGTAATCTATGGTACTGCCACGCAAACGCAAGTTGCAAAAGGCGCCACACGGCAAATACGTTATCACGAAAAACAAAATTTCGATATTTTGAACATTATATATTTTGATTTTCGATATTTTAATCAGTCGATTTTAATAGGCCTGGATCGTTTTCGCAAATTAATTTAAATTGATTTTGGATAAAAATCTAACCAATAAAAATGTACCAAGCACTCTGGATCGTTTTCGTTGACAGATTTATTGGAATACTAAATGAAAATCAATTTATAGAAAAGGATCCAAGCATTCTGGATCGTTTTAGTGTTTTTATTAAAGTGTCGGTCATGAACAAATTGTAATTACGTTAAAAGAATCCAGACTCCTTGATTCGTTTTACTGAATCGGTTGGTAATACTGATTAAGAACCAGGAAGGTTGGATTATTTAAGGTGATTTTGTTTTTTAACGTGCCATACATGTGGATTGGTTCTGAGGCTGAAAAAAACGTGAAAGACAGTTGATTTTGCTGGAATCTTTTTTACTGGCCGATAGTATTGATATTTAGTATCAGTTTTATGCACTTAACTCATTTTTGACCATGTTGTGGATTGGATCCTTTTCGTTTAACTACGTCCAATTGAAGTATATATTTCGCTTGAATCATAGACATGAATTTGGATTTAACCTTGAAACTGTTGATTGTTGACATTAGCATATTATTTGTTTGCATTTGGTATTGACAGATCTATCAGGCATGTGATTGAATCAAATTGATGTTTCCTATTGGTGAGGTGCATCATATTAATGAGGAGTATTTTGCATCTGACTCCCATTTGTTACATCTATAGCATGTACCATGTGGCATAGAATCGGCTATTAAATTTTGGTTGTTGCTACACAAAATACATGCCAGACTTGGAGTTGACAACACCAGACCATTAAAGAACACAATCTATTATTTCCTTTAATTGTTATTGACTGCTTTGGTTTATGTGCATCTTCACATCATTTGCTACTATGAATGTACAAGAATACTACTTAAAATGTTACAAATAATGGTCCGAACAAAACTCAATTTGTTTTATTCACAGCCACTTATGTACATTAAGATTGAATACATTTCCTAAATTATTTGAACAATTTCATTAACCCAGTGCATGCATTCATTTATGTACTATTTTGATAATATAGTGTTATCTATTGAAAACATACCTACAGGAAACCACTGATAGATAGATTGTTTTACTTCCCTACACATAACTTCACAGAAATAGATGTATGACTGTTTAAATAGTAGACAAAATGGATAATCCCATTACTCATTTGTGTGATGATAATATTTAATTGATTTATCATGTTTTTAGCAGTCTACAAATAATGGCGGTTTCACAAATTCCAAGAATCCATTCCTTTGATTGGACTACATGAGAACATAAGAACTAAGTGAGATGTCAAAGAACAAACTACGTAACAAAAAGCACAAACCAAGCTACAAATTTTTTGTTATTGAACAATGTATAGTAGTTGAATAATTTATTAATGTTTAGCTATAGTGGGGATACAGTAACACCTCGAGATTACGCTCTCTTTAATTAATTTTTATGTATGTAACTTAACAAGATGAGAAATGGCGTAAGTCGGAATATTACTGTATCATGAGCATTATCTGTCCGTAGCTACCACCATGCACCACGCTTGTTATGGTTGTAAAATTGAGTGCCTCAATATGCCTTACATTTTTCAATATATGTATTTACAATGATGATTATATTATTAAATATCTAAAAATAGAAAATTTAAAGTATTTCGAATATGGATAGTGAAGATGGATAATTAATGAAATGTGTATAAATATGAAATATTGATGAAGACTCTGGTTTTAGCTTTATCCTAAATTATTTAGATAGTATCGTTTTGAAATGACGAAGCTATTTACCTACATTAATATTAGTCTGATACGAAATTTCAAACACAGGTTACAGGTATCATATAATGCGTTCGTAAACCAGTGCCTTGTGTGAGTAAGTTTTGTTGAGTGAGTCAGCCAGTGGCCGGGAGGTGCCTGCCGCGCAATGATGTCATCGAGGTTACTGGCCTTATTTGATAGAGTTGTATGGAATGGTACAAAAATGATAAAATATGTAAGATAAATAATATATATATAAAATTATTGGGTATTTTAATGAGTCCACATTTTGGTGTCATTTAAATTATCCAATATAAGTATATATTTCACATCCATGTATAAATTGCTCATTATTTTAAATATGTTAAAGATGTATGAACCCAACAAAGAATATGCTTCTAATAAATTCTACCATTTCAAGTTTTATTGAGTAATGTATTGTTGACTTTTTGTAATCACCACATGAAATGTAAGTTATTTTTAATGTTATTTAATATTTTAACATTTTGCTTGACAAAATTGTACTGAACATTTTCTTAGTCAGGGTTTAACATTTATATACTCCTACTTTTTTAAAGGAAATCAGTTGAAAATGTAGTTTATAATATTAGCCAGTTAGACATTGAGCTCTCAAATTATGTGCTTCATCTGTGATTATAATCAGTTTTATTTTTATTTGCAAGGAGCTAACTTGAACAATTTTTTACTTTCTAATCAATGCACTTTCTATTTATTTAGTTCTTAAAATAATTGTTTTTTTACTATTTGAGCACTAAGATCTGTTAATTTGTATAAATAAAAATAATCACTATTATTTTTTATAAACATATGTTTTTTTTTTTATTTTAATACTAATCTGGATAATGGTGACCGAGATTTCCAATAGCAGTCCAGTACGCCATTATTCCCAAAAATGTGGTGGAATATGATAATAAACTAGCAAAAAAAAAATAACACAGTTATTTATCTGAGATTTTTTAATTATACATTTTTACAAGTGATATTGGAACACTTACACTATCAGTCAGTCTCTTCACATTTTACATTTTTTTGAAATTGTATGTCACATTTTGTATTTACTGCTTTTTCGCGTGAACACAGGCGTGGAGAAGTTGTCAGGCGTTACGTTTGGGCTGGGAAGTGGTGTTTTAGGAGTTTCATGTGTTATCGACACAATTGATGCATTTTTGATAGCATCTGGCAAATCTTCAGGCAGATTCGCCGGTTGCGTAGATGTCGCCGATGACCGCTTTTCTGATATTGTTTTTAGAATATTTTTCCCAGCTTCTTTAGTCTGCAAATATAATTAGTATTGGTTACAGTCATTGTTTATGAAAATATAAAGAGGCTATGGTAAAACTCTATGGCGATTTACGACACTCTCAGTACCCCTGGCCCTCTACCCCAGTGATAGGTGAAATTGTTTATGCCCAGTGATACACCTCGTTTTTAGAGCCGCTATAAAGTTTGCATCGGGCTATAACTATTGGGATTGAAACAATCAACTTACACTTTCGTGCTCTAAGCACTTGTACGCATAATGAGCAGCGTGGTCCAGTAACGAAAACCTGAGATAGTACTGAGCCAAGTACCGCTGCGCCGCCGGCAACTCTTTACTTCCTGCGTTGGCCGGGTCCTGACAAGCTGCTGTGTAGGCCGCCGCCGCACTGTTTGGCATGTTTGACTTTTCGTACAACCTGAAAATATTTTATATTATAATAATTATATTGCATTGTATGGTAAAGCTCAGATTCCAGATCATACTTATTAAACAAAGAAAGTTATTTTATCTTCATAATAAATTAATAAATGAGTTCCTGTTACAGTAATTTAGATTAACTGCAGTTTATAGCAAATTTTTAGTTATTTTTGATCAGCATAGTTCATGAAATTACTAAACACCTGCACATACTTAGCTAATTTGAATAAGGCCATTCCTTCAATATCACCAGTGCTGTGTGCTTTGTAGTAACATTTGAGTGCATTGGGGATTTTATCCATTTTCTCATAGGCTTCCCCTAGAGAAACCAACATCCTGGAGTCATCGGGTTTCAGTTGCGCTGCCCTCGAGTAGTAATATATACAGTAACCATTAAGTCCTAATATTTCGTAAGCTTGTCCAAGCCCATTCCATGCTCGATAATCATTCCTGTTCACATCTGAAAAAATAACATTGACATTATTGTTGAAGTTTTTAAATTAAATTATGTCTCATTAACAAAACAAGTATATTTATTTACCAATAGCTTGTCTATAACATTGTATTGCAGCATTAGAGTTCTGTAGTTCAATGAACTCGTGCCCCATGAGTATCCATGCAGATAAGTACTGAGGATCCAAAGACAGTGCTCTTTGGAAGTAAACAACTGCCTTTTGGTGTTCACTTCTCAAACTGTAGTAGTTGCCTGCAAGGCAAATAAAATATTTATTTCTTAAATGCTGCATTTGATAGTGGATATAAAAATTTAATATTACATACCAATAACGCAACATGTCTCAACTCTATATTTATCTATTGACACAGCTCTTTGGGCTAAGTTTGCCAGTTCCATTCGTTTTTCTTTAAGATACAGAAGATGAGAGTACACATCCCAGTTGTCCAGTCTATATGGGTCATTCTGGTACAGTTCACGGAATAAACTAAGAGAAGAGTCAACATCTGAAACATTAAAACAGTATTTGTATTAAGTGCACTACTATACAATACCTGTTTGATTTTTGCCATTATAATATTCTTATGTTATTATAACAGACGTGAAAATGATCATGAGAGTCAATTAGGTATAACTACATAAATTACCTCTTCGATCATGGTGGGCAATAGCCATTTGTGCTGTTACATAAGTACTTTTCTCAAACCCAGCAGCAACCAACACCATATAGGATTCCAACGCTTGCTCTGATAACTTCAATTCAACAAAAGCATGCGCAGCAAAGAAATACATCATCCAATGTTTAGGGAGTTGAAGTGAATCTAATGCTTCATATTCATTAGCGAGGCCCGCAAGCTCCACCCAGGCTGCCCACAGTGTGGGTGCAGCGGCCACTGCTGCCTGCAGCACTGTCACAGCTTGGCTCCGCAAATCTAGTTTTTTCAATACCACACCCTCTAAGTACAGCAGATATCCATCTAGGTTGTTGCGGTTTGCCTGAAGAGTAAAATATCTTGTTGGATATTTAGGAAAAACTGATCAGCCGACTTTGCGAGACCAATAACATTGAAAGGTACTATACCTTAAAGTAAGAAAGCAAATCCAATAACACTTGTGTAGATTCTGTATTTTCCGTGCCTAGGTCTGTAGCGTTGTCAAGCCGTTTTTTTTCACTTGACATGTACTGCGAATATTTGTGGAGAAAAACACATTTGGAACTCGAACAGTTCTCTAAAAAATGTGTAGCCCTGTCGTATTCTTGACAATCGAAATAAGTTTTGGCCAGGGTGTAAGCCTCTTTCTCTTCCAGCGAAATACCGTCATCTAGTGTAGTTGGAGGGTGTTCGTAAGTAATTTTGTGATCTTTTAGGGAGAAATTTAACTCGGCAAGCCATTTAGCAGTTTGTGTAAGACCCCGATCTGTGCATTCACGAATTCCATGTAAAATATCGATCCTAACTTGGTTTAGATCAATTTGAATATCACCTTTACAATTCATTGTTAATGGCTGCATGATTGCAATGAATAACGTATGACTACTATGACTACAATTTTTTATTTATATTATTCATAGGGTTTGGTACCAGAACCGGGGACAAAACAGTAAAAAAGCGGAAAATTGAATTTGTTTGTGACCACAGATTTTAAGACTGACATTAACCGTTGATTCTTGAAGTCTTAACTAACGTCTACGTCTGACACTGACACTTCACATTACTAACTGAATGGACTAGTGTTGCATATCAATAGTCGACTATTGCTAAACTATCGATACTCTATCGATAGTTGACGTCATATCAATAGAATCGATAGTCTATCGATTGTATCGATAGTATCGATACTATAGATAGTATAATATGGGCAATAGTATTGATATACAAAAATAGTATCGAGACTATCGATACTATCGAACGCCAGTATTATAGCAATACTATCGATAGCTCACACTATCGATAGTTTAATAAACGGCGATAGTATTACCTTCCAATATTCAATTACATAACTAGTATATTTCTTATTATATCTCATAATAATTTCAGAACATTATCAAAAATTGACACAAGGCAACACTTAGCCCTGTCCAGTGAATGAGAATAGTTTAACACTACTTGCTACATAAGCTATAATTCGGAAACGATACTATCGGCGGTTATTAAACTATCGATGGTGTAATACTATCGGTAGTTTTACAAACTATCGATAGTATTGATAGTTTTTATTATTTAATACAACGATACTATCGATATTATCGATAGTATCGTTGTATTACTTAAAATATATCGATATTGTCGATACTATCGATACTATTACTTCTAATCAATAGTATTAGTTAATTTGTGATATCGATAGTATCGATAGCACTATCGATATTGTTACTAGTTTTCGAGGTCACCTATCGATTGGGAAACTATCGATAGTTGTGCAACTCTAGAATGGACGTCTTCTAGACCAGTGTTGCCAACTCACAAAAATATTTACCCCTAAAGCGTAGAAAAAAACCCCTAAAATCCGCCAAATGAAATAATAATATTCAAAAAATTATAATTAATAGCGCCAAGATTTTTGTCTTAGTTTCGAAATGTATAGTTTTAACTGCAACATTTAATTATTATGTATCTTTCAAAAAATTTTGTTTAATTTTTTAAATAAATGTTGTTCAAAATTTTATTATTAGTTTTTTAAATTTGAAATTTGACAGTGACAGTAATTAATTGTGTCAAATTTTTGATGTACTAAAACTAATTTACAATTGCAGACAGCATTCTTAGTAATAAGGATCGGTATTAGATTTCGAATTTAAAGGAGGAAAACCCTTATGTTGACAACCCTGTTCTAGACCTTATTTTGACAAAGAAAGATGGTCTATGGATGATCCTTTTAGGGAACATATTTCGTACATACTATTTCCATGCTCTACTTTGACAAGTTTTGTTGTTTGTTCCGGGTTTTGAATTCTTCTCATTTCATGCATGACATGTGTCAGTCAGTCAATTTAGTTCTGAGACAGTGAGACCTGAGATGTCATTTTGTTTTGTCAATCAATTCGCTAGGCAATGTTTTAGTAGTATCTTTTATAATTTATGTTACACTGAAAGTCGGCACGATTCAGTTCTCGCTAGAATTTAGACGTGAAAACACTCTCTTGTGTTGAACATATTGGTAAGAGAGACGTTAACTAAGAAAGTATTGATTTAAAAAGAAGGCTGCAATTTGGTAGTAGAAGAGAAGATGGCAGAACAAAACACAGAAACAACAACAACTGACGTGGAGAGCACCTACACAGCACCGGGAAATGATCCTAAAAATATGCAAGAGGTGACACAATATGTAAGTTGGGTATCCCCTTTGGTAATGGACAAGTTGTAACATTTTATGAGTCTTGGTTTTAATACAACGCAATAATATAATTATAGCATTGCAGTTTATTTACTAGTGAGGTTTATTAGCTTGAAAACATTTTCATGTAATTAATGACTTTACCTTACATAAATAATAAGTTCCAAATCAACTTAGTTCATGTATGCTTAGTTTTGTTATGGTTTTAAGAGCCTTGTCTGATAATAAATTGTCTTTATAGTTAAATTTTGAAGAAAGGTATGGCTAATTTATGGTTGTGATACTCATTTCATTCAGGGTTTAGGGTTACATTTATGTAACTATGAGTCTAGTATCTGTCAGTGATGACTCCTCCATTGACAGTTCAGACACATTACTTGATTGTCCTTAATTATGTAGAGTGTAATATGAATCTTCATAACATCACATGGAATTCGAAGACACATAGGTTATGATCAAACTATTACACAGAGTATATAAAATATTTATAGTACCAGAGTCTTTTTAATATCTATAATTATATACCTAGTTAATGCACTTCTTATTCATGTTTTTCTAACTAACCTTAATTTATTAATATTCCAGGTGCAGTCCCTCCTGCAAAACATGCAAGACAAATTCCAAAGTATGTCTGATCAGATCATCAACCGGATAGATGAGATGGGCACTCGTGTTGATGAATTGGAGAAAAACATTACAGACCTCATGACACAAGCTGGTGTTGAAAACGAAAAGTAGTAATAAAGTAACAGTGATCCTAGAAGTAACAATCACACCACATTGTTTTGTGCCTGAATCATGTCATTTTTACCATTTAATGTCAAAATAAATACTAAAATGCATATAAAGTTATATAGGTGATGTCACTCCATAGGGGCTAAATGATTATGTGGCTCATGTATTTATAATAATTGTTATGTATATGACCACCCACTATAGATAAGATAAAATTATTTAAAAATAAGTGAAAAGGCAGGAAAGGGGCCATAGCCAATTTCACTCCATATTTGTAGGCAATAAATTACATGGAGTGTAACACCAATAAATTACAAAGTTAATTTGGAAAGCTAAGAAATTGATGTTTAAGTATAGGTATGCTATTAATACATAACTATGTAACTCAATGATGCTGTTTCATTATTCTAGAATTAGTTGCACATATTGTGAACACCATTTAAGTACTTACTTGAGTAATGAAACTAATTAATTCTGTTGATGGGATACTGAGTTGTCTTGCTATATTCACTCCTAGACTGGTTAGTTTACACATTAAGGTAATAAATATATCATGTAACTTTTAATGAAGCCTTGATTGTATGTCATAGAGTTAACAGTAAAATATACTAGAGATAATGGCATGAAGTTTGTGAATTTGTTCAAATATATTGGGATCTACTGGATGGATTGAGATATTAGAAGTGTTCCTTTGTTACATAGTACACTAGTAGTTCTCTAATCTATGGGAAGCGGATATCAAATTAAATGCAAAGCAATATGGAGTGATTAGATAATTGGTTTCTTGTAAGATTTTACTAAGCACAGTGGATGTATCTGTGTTTGCGCAACTATTTGTATAATTGTTTATTTTGTAATTAAATTGTGTTGTATTATATACTTGATGTTTTTGTTATTAGAATAAACAAGGGTTAGTATCTAGAGGAGGGTGAATATTGATCAGTACTGTGCCTGGCGCGAAACGGTACGGGACACACAAGATCGCGTGCACGTCACGAAGGGAAAACATTTTAAGGGAATCGCAATTTCACATGCGATTCTGCTTTAGTTAAAATTTTTCGATAATATTTAATGGCGAACCATTCATTTTCAACGAAGATATTGTTATAACATTTTATATTTCCTTTCGTTAGATTATAAGCCATAATATTCGTATTTATATTCGCCTCTAAATTACGACATGGATATTGTGCAAATGCTGTACCTACTATCTATAGGTGTGATTAACAAATTCTTATGCTCAATATGAAAATGTACAAAATAGATTGTGTCTGTATAATATTACCTACGATATCCATTATTATGTTAAATACTTAGTAAAATAGTATTACGGTCAGACTTTTTTAGTATTTTGCACTGCTTTGTGGGGAAACACCCAGAAGTATATACCTACTTATTAATAGTTCTAAATAAAATAACGAGTCATATTCATCCAGTGTATTATTTGAATTTGACTAAAAATACATTCTTATTTCTTAAATGTAGATAGGTACCTACTAATAACACACACACAACACGATTCAAACTAACGCGATTCAGTCTCTTCAGAAGAGTCTTCATCTTCAGTTTCTTCCGATTCCTGCATTAAAACAAAATATATTAAAATGGGATTATTCCAATTCTACTCGTAAAAAATCAATCATAAAGGCCTTACGGATGTTTCATCGTCTTCTTTGGTTTGTGAATTATTCATGAGAGCTGCTAGCGAGCTGGATCGAGCCATTCCCGAATTAGCATACTTTTCGGGCGATTTCGATTTTCGTATGCTCTGTAATTAAATACTTAGAATATTGGATTTGCTCTCACGCATAGTTCATTTTCGATACCCAGCTGATAAACACGCTATACCTACTTAGGGGGATTGTTAACATAGGATTTTATAGACTCAATTGTCGCGCCGTCAGAATATAATTACAACTTAATTAAAGCATAATTATCTATATGAAAAATCATGCATGTCTGAAAAACAAGCTATTATGATTAATATACTGAGTGATATGCTAACCGCTGAGTCTTCATCGTTAACGGGGGACTGCTGATTCATGAGAGACGCGAGTGAAGATGATCGTGCTGACAATCCAGAGTTCGCTTGTTTCTCCGGCGATCGCAATTTTCTTCTGAAGTTCTGTGATCATTAAATGAATGTTATAAAATATGAAACTACCTACATAAACAAGTTAACATTAAATAATATTTACCGTTTGATCCTCGTTATCTGAAAGACCTGCGTTCAAACGCTTTACAGAAAAAACATTAAATTAGAAAGTTATTTGAGTACAATTTTCTAATTAAAAACCATCCATGGCTCCCTACTATTATATAGCTTACCCAATGCAATATAAGTAGATAAATAAAACTAAGTAAATATATCCTAGTTAAAGTAGGTACCTACTTGACTAGGGTTTTTTTTTAGGTGGTAAAAATCATCAAATGACTCCTTCCTCCCTGGGTGGGGTGGAAGGGACTGTCAGACTTTTACTGACTAAAAAGCCACCCTGTTCCTTCTGTTGCCCTTTACGTTCCGGGGCCACGGTATCCTGTTAAGAAGTCCCGCAACCCCGGCAGGCGTTGGCCCCGTTGGGAGCCCCGTCCCTGTGCTGACAGCTCTTTGAGGCGCGCGCGAACAGAACGCGCCGTCGACCCGGGCTTGGTCCTTGATCGGACGGCGAGCTACCCATTACTCGCCGTCCGCAAGCCCGCGCCTACGGTGGCCGGATGTCGCCTCGCGACGTCCGACGCCCTGGGCGTCTCCCGCGGCGGCTGGGGCGTGAGGTGGTTCTCTCAACTTGACTAGGGTTGGGCCCCAAATAGTTTCAAATATATGAATGCTTTACTGTTTTTCTAAAGATTTTATAGAATTATCTAACCCACAGGCAAGTTTTTTTTACTGACCCGATTGCTCTCTTTTCTAACATGTTTCAACTAAACCACACGAGTAAGCATCTACTTATTTTCAAAATATATAGGGGGCAGTCATCGATCACTAATAAATCGATGAGGGCAGTAGGTACATTAATCCTTTAACGGTCAAACATTATAATATTAACATGTTGTGTATCTCTATGAAATTACGAACTCACCTCCAAGTCAGACTTGTCATTGATGTCACTGATCTGTTGATAAGCAACAGTGAGCAGTTCGACGGCCTTGGAGTGGAAGGTCATCTCAATCATAACGAAATCCGACAATAGTGTCTTCAGTTGCTGAAGTTTGCGTCGCTCGAAAAACTCCGTTTGCTCACTCAAGCCTTTGGCAGTTCGCGACATTTCCGCAGAAGCCTTCAGCAACTCAGATTCTGCATACGTCTATCACAGAATTTTATTACCTTAATCTGTGTCTAAATAAATTGAATATGTTTTAAGTGAACATTACGGTACCTATATGTAACAAGTTGATGGACTTGCATGGATTAAACAAAATTAGGTACTTAATTGAATCTAAAATCAGCAATTAACGTATAGTTACAAATATTTGAATTTCAATAAGCACTAAATTACAAAACAAACAATAGATGGCTGGGTACAACGATGTCTGGGTATAGTGTCTCATACCCATCTTTATTTATCAGCTCTATTTAGGATGATAATATGTAACAATATAGAATAAGTAGGTGCCCGGTAAATGTGGTTGTTTGTTCTAATTATGCACCCCTCCCCTGCCTACCCTAACCATAACATACCAGCGATTCCAGCAAGATGTTAGATAAAGGTGATAGTCACGCATGGAATTGGTATTACATATCCACAAGGTAAATTTGAGGGGCTTAACCGATCTGTCTATTAAGAGCTGGTTTAGGTATTTTATCAAAATTGAATAGCAACATTAGCATCAATGAATTATGCAGGCCGATATTAAGAAGCTGTAGACCATTTTATTGTTTATAATAAAATCATAGGCAAGCTCCTAGCCGCAGTCTTTATTTCAGATGTCAAGTACTAAGTACCTAGATAAATAGTTAGGTACGTAGGTATGTATATAATTTGTGCTATGAAAATGATTTGAAAATGGCGACGCTTATGATGTCCTCTCACTCGCTCGCTATGCTGTGCGAGTGGAAGGGCATGATAAGTTTTTTAGTTTGGCAGCCATTTTTAGTATCGAGTTATAATAGTAAAACGTACAACTTGCTGTCTGTTAAAAGGCTGCCTTTCCCTGGCTTTGTCGAGCACTTTCTTGCGTGCCAACTCTTTCTCGCGGACATTCATTGTGTGCTTTAACTCCTCCCTGGCATGTTTACAAATTGTCTCGTATTGGCACAGCTCACCAATTACCTAAGTAAGTAAACACATTTTCACATAAATAAATAGGTAGGTACCTACTAAAAAAAATTCGAGTATGCAAGTAGGTAGGTACCTACCTCGTCTATGTATTGCATTAAAAATAATTCTAATAGAGTCATTGACCGCACTTCCACGCAGAAAATAAAGCTGAGTACCAGTATAGGAAGTTAAGTAAGTAGGACAAGCACATAGGTAGGTACCTAATTCCAAAAATGATCAATCAATGCATTCGATAGGTAACCAATAAATAGCAAGTAATTCCCTACTTTACCTTGGCTTCCAAACGCTGTACTTCACAATTCCGGTACTCTTCAATGGCTGTTAACGTAGTTGAAAGATTTTCTAAGCCGCTACTCAAAGACTTGTTCACGATTTCGTTATTAGCGTAGTCCTTTAGAACTTTTATAAGTTCATCTCCCATGTCGCGCAATCTATGTACCATTTCAAAACATTGAGAATTTTAATGTAGATAGTGGGTAAGTAAGACCTAGTCTAGATATCTGTTAGGTACCTACCTACCTAATATATCTCGAGAACACGTAGGTACCTAATTTAACAGCACAGGAAAAGCCCAAGAGGTACTTACCAAAAACGGGAGTGGAAATATAACAGGTTCCCATGGAGGAGTCAGGCTAGTCAGCGTGATAGGGTGTCAACGGAGAGGCTAATATTATAGGTAGCTTGTTTTATCTTTGGGGATAAACTGGTGCCAATTAAAGTCCCAATAAAACCAAATTAGGTATAATATATTTCTTAAATCAATGTTACATAGATGGAGGTTCTGAGGCAAGTGAAAGTGACAGATAAATAAGTCGAATACATGGGTACATATGTAAGCGCCTGCGCTATAAAATTAGCAATAAAATATTTATGAAGAGTTTTGCGCAGATAGGTACGGCAGGTCTTAAGCCTGAACATATTCCCGGCCGTTGAAATACTTTTTACTTCAGTAGTGTCTCACCAATACCTACGGTTCTAGCAAAGCAACAAGCAAATCATTAGATACAATTTTGAATAACAAGAACCTTTATTACGTACGGGGTAAATAGAAAGGTAGGAGTGAATCGGGACGAAACTATAAAAGGGATTTTAATGTTTAAAGTTTGTTGGCAAAAAGGACTCTACTGTTTTTATTATAATTTACAAATAAGTGTCCTTGTTGGCGACAAACTTTTAATTTGACGTTAAAATTCATTTTAAAGTTTTGTCCCGATTCACCCCTACGGCCTACCTCTCCATTCACCCCGTTTTACCGATACCTCAAATTATCGCTACTGAAACACTTTGTCAATGTAAATTGAAAGAAAATGCTGTGTAGGTATACCAATGAGGTCGAAATCCCAACGTAAATGTACCTTTTTAACCAACTTCAAATAAAGGAAGCGGTTCTCAATTCGACCGATTTTGATTTCAAATTGGTCCCTTAGAAATATTGTCATGATCTGTTAATGAACTTTGGATATGGAACGGAATTCCTCAGATCATAGCAGAACAGCTGGCGTAACTAGTACAATTCCTTTGTTTAGATGTGTAGTCGATGATTGAGTGAAGGAAGAGAAGGATAAATCAGGAAGGAATGGAGAAGAAGGGGTAAGTCAGCCTATATCCTACCACTTTCCAAAATTAAATATACCGTGTAAGGTATTGTTTGAAGGGGCTTTTTGTAAAGATTTCAAATATTAACAACAAGACGTAATACTGCACTAAAAGGTGGAAAAAAAAGATTTGTTATGTTTGCAACTGCCTCTCCTGAGTAAAACAAAGTCTTTGGCATACACTAGCGCCTTCTAGCGAAACATTTTCTGCTATTTGTATCCTGACATATACATAAACTCACGCCTTTTTCCCATGGGGATAGGAAGAAAGTACAGAACGTGACCTGCTACGATCCTTAACATACCTACTCCTTTCGCCTCATCTACGTTCATACAAGCACGCCGGTTACGAGTAGTCCGCACCTGACCTACATTAAGCATTTCCGAACAGTAGATAGGTACCTAAATAAATTTCGACTAATAATTTGTTAATACATTAGTTTCAGTTCACCTTGCTGTTTTTCTTGTGTAGTCGCCAAACGCAACACAAAGTTCCCCAAAATTTTTTTCCACATTTGTAATTCGGTCTTGAATGAACTTAGCTTGTTGATCATAACTCAAAGAATGTGGAGTATCGCCTCTAAACATAATTTATTAAAGATTGGAAAAATCTTAATAAAGTAACTGATAAACTTGTAAGCTGTTATTTATTTACTTTTTGATTACTATGGCAACCATGAATACCAGCATGTGCAAGTCGCGTTCATAAAGACGAGTTTAGTCTAGAAACAAGGCCAGTGAATAAATATTAGTTTCCTCTATGGCCAGTTGTGAAAGATCATGCTAGCGCTGGCATAGTAGGTAGTAGGGATTCTTATTACATAGAGCAGTGGTTTCAACCTGTGGGTGTCGCGCCTTACTCGGGGGGTTGCCGGCAAAAGAAAAAAACAAGGTTTTATACTACAATAAAAAAACAATTTCAGTGAGAAACATAGGCTTGTTTTTTTTTAATAATGTGTTATATCGTTGGGCTATTTTTGAAATCTTTATATCAAATCATTTTCTAATTGAAGTATATTTCTCTTTTTAGTCTTATGTTCACATAGAACAACAAAGGCCTCCTCCCCGTGTTGTACAATGTATCATGTTCACCATTGTTGAACTCACTTTTTGTTTGTTTATGGTTCAAGAGGGTCGTTAGCTCTTTCAACTTGTAAAGGGGTCGCGTCTCTATGGGTCGCGAATTCAAAGAGATTGAAAAACACTGACCGTCGTGTTGCTGTATGTTATATTATATTATATTATTTTATCACGAGAAAACTTTTTCATGCCGGTTTAGTGTTGATGTTGACAGACTGCACTTATGTATAAAATGTACTCTGTGTACCCAGATAATAACAATGTCCGCAGATACGGATACGAATACGGATCATTGAACTGCCGTAAATGTTAAAGATCTTGAAAAATTTAAACCTGCAACGCTGTCAAGAGTGACTTATTTGGATTCATTCATGTCTTCTTTGTTATTGTCATTTGTCAGTGTCAAACCTAACAGCTGTTTGTTTTTAGTGTTTGTTGCCATAAAACTCGTCATTTTAGCACAGAAATGAATGAAGAAATAGATGAATATGAGATTTATCATCAGGATTTTACGACGGTATCAGAGTGGGAAGTGTTTATTGCCCGTATTGAAGAGATATTAAAAGAATGGCGGTTGTCTAAATCTACTTTATCTAAATTATCAAGGGAGTACACAAAGAAATGGACAAGCAAAACGGAGGAAATTCACTTCCAGGGCAACAAATTTATATTATCTTATCATATGCTGGAACCTGCTAAATCTGCGGAAAACGCTGAAGAAGTGGACGATAAATCTTTTCTAGTAGAATTGCACAATGGTATTTGGGAGTCTACTACAAATTTTATGGATGACCTAGATGGAAGTCCTTTTCCAGTGTCCAGCTGGTATGGTTTAAAACGGTATTTAATGCTGTATTCGAGTGTACCATTGGTTGATGGAAATTTAATAAAGCTTGTGATGAGCACTGCAAATATTGCTTTTGCTAACATACACTGTGGTGTGCCTTTCTTTGTCAAAATACGTGAACACTGGCAGCAAACATATCTAGGGTTCTATGAAGATAGTGAACATAAAATAAGTTTTGACACAATCCATTTGAAAAGAATTTCAAATCAATGCTCACATTTGAGTGGCCTTGTAAGCTTATTTAAATCAAAAATCGCATCACCAGTAGCTCTGGATGCTGTCGTTGTTTCTGCAAAGTTTTCTTATGAATTAAGAGAAGTTGACGCATTTGCCTGGATAAAGACGACACAATCAAATGAATTTCTATCAATAGATGGTTTTGATGTGAAAAAATTGTTAGAGCTTCCTTTTGGAGCTGAAAAGAACCCTATACACAGTGTATTGCTTAATGCTATTTGGCCAAAGTTCCGTGAGAGTGCTATAGTAGATTCGTCTACATTTTCCGAAATTGATCCACTTATGGCTCCTACTTGGACAATTACTCTTAAAATGAGGGATACTTTCACCTGTCAATTATCTGAAACCGTCAGTAAAATTATGGATTTATTAGATAATAATAATTTACTTATGGACACACTAGGGTTGAGCAAAAGCTTGGGATTAGTGAATCCTCTCCATAAGATCACTGAAGCTCCTATTACTATATCTAAACTAGTTAAGGCTGCCATGGGACAGAGTAGGAACATGACAGACTTTAAAGGACCTATAGCTGACGAGCTGCTCATGCCCCTGCTGTACTATGTGTTCCCTGATGCAGTTGAAGATAATACTTTCAACTATCCTGAACAGTTGGAAGTTGAATTTAAGCAGGTACGAGTTAACTTGTTTCCTACTAGATGGCGCTAGTTGTTTCACTTTTTAGAACATTGCATTGTTTTAATATTTGTTTGTATGATGTTTTTTAGGTGGATGGTGAACAGAAGTTGTGTAGTTATGTGAAGACGAGTCCGGAGGGCGGGCTGGTGTGGCGCGTGTCGGTGACGGCGGCACGGTTGTTCGACGCGGGGGGGCTGCCCTACTTGGCGCATCTCTGGTACGAGTTCTGTCAGGAGCTCCAGTACCGATGGGAGCATCGTATTCTTGTACCAGGGTAAGTGCATAGAATAGAGACATTGATACTGAAGCATCCATACTTGCCAATATGACTGTACTTACCTATGATATTTTATAGAAATTTTTTAATCACAAAAGATATACAAAAATTCATCAAATTATAATTTAATATGATAATTTAACATTATAATATTCTTATTAACTGTTATAATTTAGTTATCTAACACACATTCATTTTACGATCTTGAGCAAGCACATAAAAATAATTTTAATTTCCCCTATTTAACGTAGGTACATACTTTGTACGTATTCGAAAATATTTTTAAGTATAAAATACGGTATCTTAAGATGTACCTACATTCAAGTTTGAAATGAAATATATATATATATTGCACCTTCAGGCAGTACTTAGATTTAGTCTATTTTAAAAATTAGCACCATTTTAGATGGGATGTTGTTTTAATTAGGTCAATTTAGGTCGGAACACTCAAGGTGACAGTCAATAGATCACTTTATGTCCTTCTGTCTATATTATATCCAATATTTTTACGAAGTAGGAATTTAATTTTAGCACAATGTAACACGTGCTCATCGTTAGTCAAGGGGATGTGTTTCATCCTAAGAAAAAAAACAGTTTTAATTTTTTTATCGTGTTCATTTGAAAGAGCTATAAGGATTTTTTAAAAGTTATTGGTCCATGTATAAAAAAAACCTATCGTTTTTCCTTGTTATCTCCTAGGTTTCTAAAGTTATAATTTTGATTTTAGTTAAGCCAAAACTTACAGGAAAATATTATTTGCGTCAGTGCAATTGTCACTGAAAAAAAAAACTGACAATAGGCGCTTACATACGAAGGCATTTTAACCTGTGTGATAAATCTCCATCAAATAAAAAAACAAGCACGGATTAAAATTACGAAATTACAGCAGACGAGCAGACCAGTGCCGGCCTTCTATAGACTGCCCAGTGTAGTTTGGTTCAGAACGAGTTTTTATTAAAACTTATGCAAGCCTGACTTGCTCTTGGCTGGTTTTTTTATGATCATATAATTGTGTTCTTATATGCTTATTAGCTAATCGATTGTCCACTGATTATGACAATTAATTTATAACTTTACCTTAAGATCTATTTTATAACATATATGTACAACTTAATAACATGAAATTCAATCTTAAATATACACCATAAGTAACATACAAGTCAGTGGTAATAAGAACACCTTGTGTTCACAATGTAAATATTATTTGTATACAGTAAAATTCTGCAACCATAGTAAATTGGGTTTGCTCGTATCATGTCAGATACTAAATATATCAGATTCTGAAAATGCCAGATCCCTAAAAGTTATCGCAATAGCCACATACGCGGAATGTCAGATAAGCAGAAAGTCGAACATTCCGTCTCTGACTAGTTTTTACTAACCAATCATTTTAACTTTTAAATTCGTATAATATTTAATTTGAGATATGTGAGCAAATATGAGGCACTTAATAAAACGTTTTGCATGCTAATAAGAAATCTCATAATTTACGAATTATGTACTTGTGGTAAACCTGGCAATTAATCTGAGAGTCAAATAAAATTTTTAATTATATAATATACAGTCCATGACAAACGTTCTTGTGTACACTGAAACTTAGCTAACTGTACATGATTGCAAAGTTTTATAGTAGGTAACAAAATAATTACACTTTACTCAATATTCTAACGGATACCGGACACACTGGCTCTGAGCCGCGAGTCGGTTGCAGTGCGTGTGCGCACGTCTATTGGTCTTCTCATGGCTGTGTCGGCGAGAGTGTCGATGTGAGCGCTGGCCAGCGCGGGCTTCATGACTACACCACGAGGTATAGCCCTCGGGAGCCCTGCGCGACGGCGAGCAGCGCCCGCGACATGTCACATCACCCCGAGCCGTGTCCCTTGCACGCTATAAAGGCACTAGTCCACTGCGGGTCGTCGGGTTCCGCGCCATGTAGATATCCATATCATGATCAGTCCAGTTGTCGGAAGTGTCGCAGTAGCCCATACCTAGGGAGCCGACACTGTACCGGCTGGCGGGCCGTGACCTCGACCGCGGCCTCCGTCGGGATCCCGCCGTGCCACCCGTGGCCCCGCCTGCTGCGCCGCTCAGCGACAAACGGGAGGCACGCTCTGATGCTGCGCCTAAGGATTGACGCGATTGTCGGAGATCTAGAAATTAAAGGGTATTCGCTTTTAAGTATATTTGAAACATTACCGTGCAATTTAAAATTGTGAAAAAGTTAAGAAAAAGCAGGAAGTGAAACGAAGAAGTAATCAAAGCGACAGTCGAACTTACCAGCTCGTGATCCTAGAAGGCTACTAGGGTATCCGGGCACTCCGTAACGGCCAGAATGGGAATAGCTATGTTGTGATTGACCATCAGCGAGGGAACGAGCTCTTCCAGGACGACCTGGTAATGGGTCCGGGGGAGCCGGTTCGGTATAGGAACGTGCACGCGGGATCGAACGTGCGCTATAGGCCGACACTTGATCCCACTCACGCTGCTTTCCAAATGCGCCGATCGTAGCTAACGAAGAGAGCGGGCCGCTGGGGCTCGGTGTGCCGGTGAGACCGCCGCAGCAGGGGTTGGGCATCTTTTCTGGTGCTTGCGTGTGGAGGCGGTGCACGGTGCGAGATCGACGACGCGACGCCGCGGCGAATACGAGTACAGCCACGACGATGGTGCCGCAAATAGCGGCGCTGGCCGCTATCGTAATCTTGTCCATATTAGAGGCCGCCGCGGAAACAGTACGTACCTCACGGCATTGAGAATACGGTACCGTTTCTGGACTTACGTGAACCTCCTCTAAGGAGATCACGCAGACCACTATACATTCCTGTGAAAAATAATTATTTTAATAAATAAATTGTACCTTCACAGTGATCTAATTATAAAGAATCCAAAATCATATATTGGAATAGGTACGCACCTGAGACGGAACATTTTTAATTTTAAATTCTCTTTCGCTGGCTTCCAAAGGTGGTCCTTGTTTAAAGCTTTTATCTCCGAAGAGTCGATATACGACGCGGAAGCCGAGTATATTAGCAACATCTGAGTCCCATTGTATGATAACAGAATTGTCTTGCCTGTACGCATTTTTCACAATAACTTCATTGGAATCATCTACTTTTGGTTTTTGCTGTGGGAAACTCATGACAAGTGGAGGACGCTGGTGTGGGGCATGGCGCCAGGTGGGTGCGGCGGGGCGGACTGAGGGGACGCGACTCGGGCGTGCGGTGCTGGTCGTGCTGGTAGTCTGAATAATGGCTGGCTTCGTTGGCACATCTATGTTATTGCTTATTTCTGTTTCGTGTGGTGCAACTGTACTACTAGTTGGTGGCGGTGCAGAAGTGGTGGTGGAGGATGTAGTTGTGATGATGTGACTTATTTTCCACTCATTCAAATCTTTAATAGTCGTTGATTGCCTTTCTGTTGTTGAGGTTGAATCATAATCACAAACTAATTCATTTGGCTCAAAACTGTAAAACCCACGCTCTCGGAAGTGGGGGGGATTGCCACAGAATTGTGGATTTCTTTCTCGTGATGTTACTTGTAATTCACCGTTGCGAATCCATTCAATTATCCAGCGCAGGCGACAGTCACAGTTTAAGAATCTACCGCCAATACTGAGGCCTCGAAGAGTTTCATTAAGATGAGCAAACGCTTCTTCTGGCACTGTGGGTAAAGGATTTCCATCTAACGCTAGTAAAGTTATTGTTGGATTATTTAAAAAAGCATCGACTGGTAACTTATTTAATAGATTAAACCCGATGTCTAATACCCTTAAATCGTTCAGTGTTCCTACTGCAGCAGTTGGGAATTCAGGCAACAGATTGTTCAAAAGACTTAGTGAACTTAATGTAGTCTTTATCCCAGCAAAAGCATCTTCTCTAAGATGGACGATCAGATTTCGTTCTAAGTTTAGAGCGGTCAGTGAGTCTAATCCCTCAAATGTGCGGCTACCGTCGGGTCCTGGAAGTTCTCTGATGCTGTTCTGAGATAGGTCAAGGAAAGCCAAGCTCCGAAGACCTCTTATACATTCTGGTACTGCTTTTAGCTTTGTACCTTTCAGATTTAAATTTTTTAACGACGTTTCTAATCCAGTTAGCGTTTGTGGCTCTAGAGTGACGTTGTTGTCGGAAACTTTAAGTGTCGTGAGCTTACGAAGAGTGATAAAGGAATGATTGGCGATGTGTGCAATGCGGTTTTTAGATATATCTAGAAGAGAGAGATTAATTAATATTTTCAGGGCCTTTACTGGAACTTCAGTTAACTCGTTGTCTTGCAGATTCAAGTTTTTGAGATATGGTCCTTGTCCTCGAAACGCGTCGTCTTCTATTCGCTTTATTCCACATCCAGATATTTGAAGATTATGAATTTTAAGGTTCGTGAACATGTTATGAGTAAGGATAGGAATGCTTGAATTATTTATGTAAAGTAGATCGATAACGATATTTCTTGCGCTCATATTTAAAGCTGATAATAGCGTTGGGAAGTCAACCTGTTGAATAAAAATATGATAGTTACTTTTACTTTTGCTGTCTTCATCTTACATTCATAAAGTTATATGAGCAGCATAGACTATACCTGATCGCATTGGACTGACAAATCTCTTGCTAAATTATGTGCACATACACATGCAGCTTGTAGCGTAGGCGCACCCTCCCACGGACATTGTGCGCTTGCGCAGCGTGTCATCAGCATCAGCAGCATTAAACACAACCATGGTCGTGAATGTGTCTGTCTGGATTCTCCCTGAAAATAATATTAAAGATAGGTTAGGCTTGTGGGAGGTACAAGTACAAGTTTGCGGTATACTTAGACTTTAGTAGCTCTTTAAATATCTTTTTTATTGTATAATAATAATAATGGTGCTAATTGTATATGAATATACCTATGAGAAAACGAAGTAATAACGCATACAAGTACATAACGGGTAATGTGACGATTAGCCCGTTGACATACAAATAGCTAGTCATATTATATCTGTAGTATATGTTGAAGATATCGTGAGGTATAGTAATAACTGAACAAAGTTATTAGTAATGAAGGGTCTTAATGGTAGAAAGACATGGAAACGATCTAACTGTAATATCTTATTTGCGGAGTTGGAACTGAATAAGTAGGTACCTATGTGCCATAGTATCTATAATATAACACAAATGTTTAACAAAGCGTAGAGCATTTTGTTGTTGAATTAGATTGTACTGATCTCAAGTCAGTCCCCATTTTTATATAAGTGGTAGCTATAGCTAGACAGTAGACACCTGCGTTAAGACCGCGCGTCTTTGTTTACTGCTCTGCTCCCGTTAGTCGTAGCGTAAAGTTATATCGCTTAAAATCTTTTTTTTTAATCGGTCCTGTCATTGCGCGTTAAAACAAACAAACAAACACCCCCTTTAGCTTTTGTATGTATGCATGCACATACTTAGTTATATATACAATTAATTTAAGTGTTATTTGTCAAATGTCACCGGCCAGCTTTATTGATTAGGGCCCTTAACTGGTTTAAGCCACGCCAGAGCGTTATGTACAAAAAGTACCTACGTTTTAAAGTATTTTTTTAACTAAAATTATAAACAAAAACTCCTTAATAACTTTTGCTCTGAAATAATTATCATGGTGTTAAGTCGGATTTCGTTTATGAGATTCGAAAAAGCCGAGGAAAAGTTTCAGCTGTAATCCTCGATAAGTTTGAAATACTTCTTTTAAAAAGCTAATTCAAGGTTCCCGGTCTAATTATGTAATCGTAATGGTGTGCTTATCTAAAAGCTTTAGTGTTGGAGTGTGCTATGATAGATGGGCGGTAATCAAGCGGTACACAGACCGTTGAGGAGTAGTGCAGCGTGGCGGCCACGGACTACTAGCCCGGAACATCTGGCTTTCCCTGCACTTGCCTTGCTAATGTGTTGCAAAGACAATTTTTATCACAACAATCATTTCAATAAAACTTTGATATAAACCCCCAATTTTGGATCGTTTTCTTTACAATTCGACGAACTAAATCTCTCAAGCCATAACGTGTAATCAATAGGTACACTACGCGGAATGTCAAACATTTGATCTGTGGACATTTGGACAGCCAACGTTTGCGGATGTCTGAAATAATCGATGAGCCAAACATTAGGCTCGGGTTGCGAAGAGGGCTGGTATGGGGACATGACGAAATGAATTGGTGTTTAATGACCTACCTATGTTCACATGATTACTTATGTAGATCAGCATTTCATTAACGATTTAAAAAAACAGTACCTTCAATTATACATATATTTGCGTACCTACACATGTGAAATTCTTACTGTACTCTTAAAGTACGAAAGCTCAGTAACTCATATTAGATTTAAGAAAATTGAACCATTAAAATAGTTTGGAAAAGTATATTAGCGTTGAATATTAATTTGAATTAATCACCAAACACAGATACACTTTAAATCGCGTAAAAAAATATATTTTGTACGTTGGACCATACCAAGTCCTATAGTATACGAGTGTCCATGGTAAAACTGAAACTCAAACTTTATATCAACAAACACTCCGCAGCAGTAACACTAGCAATCTTGTGGAATGCGTGTGTTTTAGTGTAAGTTCCACTAGCCTATTTACATAAATTTGCCAGTCATCCGATTTCGCCGTTAACGGTACTGCATACGCGCAGCGCCGGAGACGACTCGCCGCGGTCGCGACGCAGCCTGCCGGTTCACTTTCTCATGGCCTTTGGCTTAGCAAATATTCGGAAAGTAGGACCTCTTACAATTAATTGCAGTATTCATTCATAAATAACAAGTTATTCATCTTTCGAAACCTAAACAAGATTTATGTTAGGTATCAATAGTGCCTTGATTTGGTCCGACCAGTTTTTCCTGTTGGAAAATTATCGAACTTTACCTACTGATTTTATATATAGCACCTATCTGACCTTAGCACTCAAAGGTTACAGGATCTAGAGTGACCAGGCTTAGCCAGATGAGGCAATATCTCAGTCTATTGAGGTGATCAGTTCAGTTAGCCTAGACGGTTTATTTTTCTCTCCGAATACCTGTAAATTAATGATAGTTGTTTGAATGATGCATGTACACGCATTACTAGAAGGTATGTAATGATAGCCGGTACGTGCTCACCTAGCGCCAATGAATGCGTAACGGTTGGCATGCGTTACGTAGCAGAGGCAGTGCGGAAGTACATCTTTAGCATGCTGTGCTGTGCAGTTACTTTAGTAAACACGTCGAGTGTTGCGCAAGAGCTGCTGACTAACCGCACGCTATTGTGTTTCTTATCAAGTGTTGATTATTAGCTGTTAGCTCAGCATCGATTGTTACGTTAACATGTTCAGCCGTACTACGTAAGTTCCACATCTGGATGTAACATTCTGAAACACGTTTACACACAATCGTTCCAGAATTTTGTTTGTCAGGGAGAGCACCCAAAATACCATCGTTGAAATCATAGCTTTTAAAAGATGACTGACCTGCGCATTTAGGAAATTGGTAACGAAGTTTGATAGCAGTCGGGAAAGTTTCTATGATTCGTTAAATTATTCAAAAGCTGCAAACGACGAGTATCTCTGATCTGCGCAGCTTTCTACAGTTGCTTGTCATGTTATTATTTAATTTGCTTATTTACTTGCTTTATAAAATTTCGTCAAGGATAAATGTATATTCTTTGATTTTAGTTAGAATAAATGGAAAGGAAGGAAGTGCATTAAGATGACGGATAATGTAGAATTGTGGAAGTTTAAAACAAAAAGTCGTGTGCACCGACCGGCAATACAGTTGTATAATAACAATTATTTGTTTCAAAATGATGTATTAGACAAAATGAGCAATAAAATAAAAATATCAGTGGTTGCTCATGTATAATGTTGCTAAGAGGGACGACTTTATGCTGAATTAATTTTTGCATGGAAATTAGTCTTGGGAGTTTTGCAGTAAGATATCAAAGTGTCAAGAGTTTCAAATCCAATGTAAACTATGTTTACAATTCTAGGAGTCATCCTGCAAAATCTCTCGTTTGAAACCATGTTAGACTTGGATAGGTATTACTCTAAAGTCCAAAAGCTTGCTTTTATAAAGCTGTTCTTGGCCAAGAATAGTACAAGTTATTCATAATATTATATTTAACCACTTTCTAAACTTGTTAGTAGCTAATAAATCATTTTATGACATACATAATATTCCCCAATTATGCTGGCCACAATTTTCAAGAGAAAAGATTAATGTTATTCGAATAATATATTTCTGTTTTAAACCTTGATGCAAAGGTCTCATCCTTTATTTATTTCGTGTCAGGTGGTGACTGGTGTCAGTTAATTAAGCTAAAATAATTCTCCAGTTGTCGAGCACTCAGTTTGAGTGACAGATCGATTAAAGTTTCCCTAATTTTGTGAAATCAATGTCGCCTTCACCGCACCTCGGCTCGGCTGGAAGGCACAATATTTAAAGAAATTATTTCAGCTGCTGCTGTTCACCTGTCACCTTGGAATATGGCACTTCATTTTAGATTAAATCTGTTTAGTATCTTGATGGCAGACTGACAAAAAATATACCTGATTAATTAAATCAAATTACATGTTTCATTTGGTGAAAGCGTTTTCGATGACAAGTGCATCTATCTATGGGTTTAAAAAATTATAAAAATTATTGGGCTTTAGACTTGACCAAATTGTTAATTAATACAAAAAAGTTGTCGAAAGCAGGTCAAAATAGTTTTTGAGGTAAAGCATCATAATCATTAGAGTACAAAACCTAAAACCTTTGAACTATCTAATTTTAAATATAGGTGAGTCGAGTTAGTAATGCAGGTTTTTTTATTTTATGTATATTTATTTATTACAAATCGTTGTACTGAATATCAATTTCATTATCATCATTATTCTTAGATAAAATTGCAGTATTATCAGATAAAATTGCAGTGTCAAAAACTTACACCTACCTCGATAGATGGCGTTGGCGTCGAATTAGATCGCGCTATGGTTTCGTTCACACCAGCCGTATATAGTCTCGGAGCGCCCGAACCAAATTTGATCTTTCCAAAGGTTAATGGGGAATGATGATCGGATTGGACTTGCGACTGCATGATGTCCGCCGCCGAATGTTACGCATAAGGTGGGCCAAAATCTTTCTGACCCCTACTTTTTGAAAGATCTTTTATTTCCCTTTAATTATTATGAGCGTTTACTAAGCCGCCCGGCAGAGGGCGCTTGCTCCAGCGCCAGTTAGTTTTTATTTATTATAGTAATTTATCTGTTAGTTAGGTAGTAAGTACCTACCGAGTGAATATGACGTATGCAAGATAAAGCCAAACCGCTAGGGTAGCCCGCGAAATTCAAATTTTCTTCTTTATTTTGCGATTTGCAACTCAGCTCAAAAATTGATGCGACACATAATAATGCTGCATATCAATGAAAACGCAATTATAATGGTTATAATTATTCATTATTTTTGTTAGTACACATATATTAACCTGTCCAGCCCCGGCTGACTTACCGGTAAGTCAGAACAATAGAAAATCAATTGTGTCTCAATACGTGGGACTTGAGTAATTAAAATAATTATAACCATTATTTTACATTTGAGGCCAATTGTAACTAAGAGAGTTCTATTAATTGACGATAGTAGTGCTTATATTTTAATTACCATTATAACCTCCTTTTGAATTTTACGGACAACTTAACGTATTCTCCTTAACTCAACGAGAAATCCTTACGTACATGACCTACCAGTACAACGCCTACTACTACGCCATTGAACGTCGCTCGCTAAAATTAATTCAAGACACGATCGGTATTACAAGCGACTGAAGAGGCTCTCCTAGCATTACTGTAATGATCCCTACAATATTTACATTTTAAAAGTAAAAAAAAAAATACATTCATTTCAGGTTTTTTTCAACCTCGTGTTTAGTAGAGACATTAGACCCTACCAATCAGTGTCATAAAAGTATAGATTATTTTTTAACATGTATGAGTCACATAGATGACTGGCTCAAACAAGCGAATTTAAAAAAAACGCGTAGTCGCAGTAATCATTGTTTAACTTTCCAGGGCCCATTCAAATCTTACACCTGTATATAGCGGTCTGGCTCTATGACCATCATCTATTGTTAAACCCTCAAGCTCGTCTTTGAACTGTTAGAAGTGGAACTTTGCCAGCCTCTTCTCTGGCTTTAATTCTTGTGCATATTACTGGCACTAAATAGAGATGCTTTATTAGAGTTTTACTATACAGTAATATTTATTCTTCTCGGAGTCTGGATTTGTGCCCGGTTGATGGCAATAGGCTCGCCCCCTATTACATGGGACTAAAACATAACTGGCGAAATGTGGGTGTTCTAATGGGTACACCTCTGCCCAACCCTTCGGGGATTACAGGCGTGATTTTATGTTTTATGTTATTCTTATGGTTTTACTTTGATTGATGAATATTTTAAGAAAGACTCTTGAAAAATATAATTCTCTATTTATTTTTCTATAGGTAATTTTAATATATTTAGTCAGTTTGCCAACTAAACTATAAATAACTCCACTTCCGTAGTTTATGGAGAAATGAGTATGTCAATAAGTGGCGGAAATAACTGCGGGTCGTGAAAACTGTGCTAGTTCGAGGACGGGCGATGATTAATATTGTGTCAGACTTTGTATCGACTGCGATCGAATGGATTACTTAGTGCAGTAACAGTAAAATTATAGTCTTATTATGTGAAAATGATTGATTACACGCTGGTTTTCTCTAAACTGTTTAGTGTGAAATTTCCTTGATGGGTTTCGCTAATTTGTTTATCATTTCTCAAAGTTGTTTATAGTCGTCAGAATATTTGCAAGGAGTAATTAGCGGTCGTTTAATAACCCTGTCGGCTTTACTGAAGTCGGAGAGAGAGCAAAGAAAACGTTTTTGCTTGTGCAAAGGTAAACTATTTTCTGCTCCAAGTGGTGTTGGTATGTTAAGAAAGCGTGTTTGTAACCTGACGTGAGAGACTTAAACATTTCACATAACGTGACGCTTCCACACTTATCCTGCGCTTAGAGGCAATTTAGCGGACTCATTTATACGTAGTAGGTATTTAATTACCTTAGGAAATGTTTGCAAGAAGCCTTGTAGTATATTTTTACTAGTTTATTTGACCGATGAATACAGTTGAGATTTAAAATGTAGTTACGTTGCAGTTGGTCTCACAGAATGTATCTCTATAATGTTCTCTTTTTCTTATTAGTTCAAGTTGCAAGTGTCAAGCTTTTGCTTCAAATTCATCTTGAGCGGCTCCAAGATATACTGTTGCCATTAAAGTTTCACGCTTTTGACAACGCTAGGGAGCGGCGCGGCGCCTTCATCTCTACCGGTGTACATGAGCCTGCTATTTGGATCCCTTGCTAAAGTTTTAACTGAATCCAAACTTGAAACTGTTATGAGGGTGATTGATTTAACTCGATCGTGTATACACAGTTTTGTGTCAAGATTTGCATATTAGGGTTTCACATATTGAAGACTTCTTTATACCTAAATATTTACTCCTTGATACATTTAATAGAACAGACTACCAAAATAACTTGCTACGTACATCATACTATAATTTTGCCGCTTTATAGGTACATATTTCAAACAAACGTGTTGTACATCTATCGACTATGGAATGTCGACAGTGAAACTGCAAGAAAATTGTGTTAGCTGGAAGCGGCGACGAACATTCCTTGCTTTACGAATTTATGATGACATTAATTAACATTGTCGTCTTGATAACATATATTATTTTGCCATTACTTTATTGTGATTTTTAACTGAAAATCGCTACCTAAGCATTAAGTTTAGAACTATCGAAGACCTGAAAATATACCTATTAAAAATTAAACTAAAGATCCGCTGCGGTGCAAGGGCGAGTGCAGTTTTCTAAACGCCACATTATTTTTGTTTTTTACAAAAATACTAACCTTATTTCCACCTATTCTAGAAAATTTTCCAAAAATAAATTCTCCAACTAACTTTGCCCTGACAATTATGAACACAACAAAAAATAAAACAGCCAAATCTGTCGATATCGAAATTTTATATGCATTTAAAGCTGTTATTTTGACATTACAAGCAGACACCTTAATTTTATTTATTTTTATAGATAGATTATCTTAGTGTGAGGTAAAAGACACATGCTAATAAATTAGTGTTATAACAGTAAAGTGACTAAACGCTCCTGACTTTAACAATTTTTCTAAGTTGTTTTGTGGAATCAGCCGGTGAAAGTTGGTGATTCAACATTATCTTGACCTGCCGAAAGCTTAGCAAAGTTCGCCTCGCCTTTCTCTATTAAATCATATTATTCACTAGAACTTTTACGTTATTTAATACATCACACAAACAATCTCTGTGTCTTTTTAATCATGATGATGTATTGAAAGCTTTCGTCTGATTATTTCCCATGCTATAGATTATTACTTTTCTTAGAAATATCTAAGCCAATCTCGACGGATATGAATTAATTTTTAATATTTACATGTTTATGACTTCTTTTTATCACACATAGCGGTCGTTTCACATTTGCCTAATAGAGCTTAACGACAATGCGCCCGTTGTGGTGATCTAACTGGCTTATAATGTCGGTCGCCGTGCGCTGCGCCCGCGCTGCCGGCCGGCCTTACTCCCGGAACGTGCGGTATGCGTGCCCCACTTGTGTCACACTTACCCACTCACTAGATCGCAGCTTCATTTACATTTCATTAGAAACAGATGATACTACATCATCGTGTATATGGATGTTCAATATGTACCGTTGTATCTGAACATCGTAACAATTCGAAACATCGTTGAGTTTCCAATTAAAAATGTAATCTTCCGTTTTCATATTTGTTTTTTTCGTTTCAAATATCCGATTTCAGATGGTAAAGCCGATAATACGTGTAGCTAACCTGTGTCAACAGATACGGCACGAGGGCACGAGTATGGCGTGGGGAGCTAATGCCAAACGCGCGTAGTTGGAAAATAACAGTCGCTGTGTTTACTTAGGACCGATAGGACTGCCTGTGGTATGCAGCCTCGATACTACCTTCGTATTTAAACACAGCCAATTGAGTGCACGTACTGTTTGCACGAAGGGAAATTTGAATAAACTGATGCTATCAAGTACTAACGTATGGGGTTCTAAAATGTATTCAATTAATGAGAATTCTGGTAGAAGCAACAATAGTGAATTATAAGTTAATGAGGTAATTATAAATACTACTCTTCGTAAGTCCGCGATTTTGCTATTTTTTTTTCGCGCATAATGGTGTTCGTCAAATGATCAAATCCCAATTAGCCTCGTATAGAAATAGATACTAGGTATATCTGCTTATGATCGTTGCTTTCTGCCTTAATGAGAAAACGAGACCGTCTTCGATATTTCTTTACAAACAATAAATTTCGTTTTTTTTACTTCCTCGACTTTTTGGGAAATTTGAATGTTCATGCTACACTAATGTTGAAATAGGATTTGCATTGATAGAGTAGGTTAGGATATCACAAAAAAACAGTTTCTAAATCGACTTCGAATCCGTCTAGTTGTTAGTTTTATCTCACTTTCGTTAAAAAGATAATATTGAGTATCGTCAAAAACAAAATCTTAGACTTTAGTCAATTTAGAACAAACAATCAAGTGCCACCTACACAACACTTTAACAGGAAACTAAGGCGATCTCAGTTTTGTGTCAGAAACACAAAACTGAGGTCGCCTCTCTGTATCTATAGACATCTGTATGACTTAGGGGGTATGGAAGTGGGTACCCGAGTCCCAATGTAGTGTCTTGCGATACCCAATAGGTCATAAGAGTTACTCGAGTGTAAAGGGTCACAACGGCAAGCGATGCGCATGGCTTGGCACCTATTACTATTTTATGTATGTATATATTGTTAACTAGTAGTGTGCGATTATACTACATACAATACACACATCTGAACTGTCGAAAACACCCAAAACAATCTTAAGCAGCAATGGATCAACTGAAGAAATTTAAAATAATAATTATAAACTGTTATTGCGGACTGTGCAATACGATTGGTCCGCCATGTGTGTTTCATGCAGCACAGGAAGCAGGAAGCACAGGCTGTTTGCAGTTCCAACTAGTAGGACTATTGCTCGGGCTAGATCTCCCATACCGCGTACCCTCACCGCGCTCAATGCTCTTCTGGACAGACCGGAATGTGATGTGTTTGCGGATGAATGGAAGGTGATCCTGTCAGAATGCTTGAGGTACTGCGAGACGAATGCATAAAATTCTTCGTAACATGTTTTCTTTTTTTTTTAAGCCTAAAATAAATAAAAAAAAAAAAAAATAAAAAAAAAATAAAACCTGTTCATTTAGTTTAGTTATTTTGGCTTCTTCTTTGTTAACTCCATCTTCATCACCATAGGCATCATAAAATAAGATGAAACTATTCCTTTATTTAATTTAATTTACATTTATACCTTAAACATCCTTTTACGATCTAGAAAGTGGAATTGATCGGTTGGTTGGGCCAAACCCAACCTGCGATTTATTTTTTATTTTAATGACTTATTTAGAATAGGTTTCTTTTTTGCTTTCAAATAAGTCAAGTGTTTAACACTTTATGTTAAAATACTACATTATCGGCAAACAGATTTTTAGCGTTGTAGATTATGGCTATTTATTGAGTGACGGTTATATCTTACACTTCAATCACTATAATAGCATAGATATGCATATCATTCGTCGGCCTTTGACCGTTATGAGACTGAGCAGGAGAATGTATCATTAATGTCAGTGATGTTAGCTATTTGTCGCGAATCAGTCCCGTTGCCGCCAGGTGCCGACTCATGCGCAGCTACTACTCGCAATACCCGCTAACCGATATTTAAGAAGGGTCATAATTATGCACTGATTCTTACAGTTATGTAATTCTATCCAAGAAATTTTCAAAATATTTTGCTTAATAAAACGGCCTAAAAAAAGGCTTGTAAGTCTTATAAAAGGCTTGTAGTCAATTATTTCCGTTGGTCTGGACATAAAACATACATTTTGAACAAAATCAGAATTAAACTTAAAGTAACTGCAATCTGAATTGTAAAGAGAATGATAGCGGAACAGATTGAGGTGATGTCACTGGCAGGTGACATTCGATGTTTGTGGACGACGTTCTTGACTATATATGTAGTTTCCACAAAGCTTGCTTGATAGTATTAAATTTTCGGGCAGACTGCTTTATCATAATCTCCATTGACTCTTTTATTTGTATCGTTACCGGGCTTTGAAGTTCGCTCATGCTGTTATGCTATACATGTGAATGTCTGCAGCGTCAGGGCGCAGGGGGAGGAAAGTGGGGGTAGGGATTGGAGGAGGCAATACTCGAGTTTACCTTGTAACGGTAAGTGTACCTCGGGTAATGTAGTTCTCATCCAATTATCTGTTGCGTTCATTTAATTAAGCGTATCACTGCTACTCAGCATATAAACAAGTGTTGGCTTGTGACTAACCGTAAATGTGGGTAGAAAGCGCGACTCGCACTCCCTACGTTAGGCGTGATGCGTGGCGGAGTAACTCGCGGTCAACAGTACACCACACTCGAAGTGGAGCAGTTGTATGTACTCGTACATGTCAAGAAATGATATGAATCGTTCATATAGACAAGAAAAACAAAAATGAAAGTTGAAAAATCCGAAAATCTTTTGTTCTCTTTGACCATGCAGTATAACTTATACATGCCAAAGTAGAGTTATTATTGTCTTTGTTATTGTGAAGGGAACCATGCGTCCGTAGTCGCTTTGATCATGTCGTGTTCTTAATTGCGCTGCTGTTCGCAGCGGCAGGTACTCTGGCTTTCCGCGGATAAGTTAGCATCTGCGCAGAGACTTTGTAATAGAAAATAACCGGGTGTTGTTAATGGCTGCGATCCTAGAGAGCTCGCAGAAAATGGCGGAGCGTAATGCCGTTTTGGCGGGAAGCGACGCGAAGTTTGCGCTGCGGATGTTCGGTGCGTTGAAGTAACTTCCCTACTCCAATTTATGATTTTGTAATTTAAAAAGAAGTAACGTAATAATTGTTTAAATTGTTGCCGTTTTAGTTTTCCGGTGCCTTACGCCTTATCCTTTTCCTTGTTTACGATACAATCTCTATGGGCTCTAGGGCCTTTAGCTATTATATCGTGATTTCCGTTATTAAACCATTAAGAATAGCTTCGTTGTAAAATAGTTATTACTGTACGAATTTTACGCATTCTTGTTGTTCTGCTGGCGAAAGAATGTTTCTCTAGTATTTAGTAGCGTGGCCCCTTTGTAAATAATTACATGCAGCTAATTAAAGGTAGGTACATATTTATGACTATACAGTGTGTAGAACTGTATGCCTTTAAAATGTTGCACGAAATATTTGCAGGAAATGCGCGCCCGGCGTCGTTGTATTTTCCCTGGGTGTTCGAAAAGGCAATATGAATCAAAATGACGTGGATTCGCTGAGCAATTTCCTTGCTTTACCTGAAATATATTTGTTGAAAATTGAAGAAGATTCCTTTTTGGAATCGAATTTTTCATTCGTCGTATTTCTGGCTTATTAGTTCATTTGAATTTTATACAAGTGAAATACTAGTGTTTAATAAATGTTTTGCGCATCGAACGCAAAAACTGTGTGGAATGCAGTGAGGCGTTAACTATCTGATGTGGACAACGCGGGTGTCGCGCGTAGTGGCTCGGTAGCGGTGGAGCTGCCGAGTGGTGGCGAATGTCCGCAATGCTGAGCCACGCGAGACTAACTCTTTGCTCGATCATGTCTACGATTAATAAGACCTATATGCCATGGCTGGGTGCATTCTGCACGTGTCATTAACGACTCTACAATTTAAGTATTATGTATGTACTTTTTACCTAACTGCTGATTTTCTAAGTACCTACGTACGGTCAATTACAGTGAAACTTATGTGAAAACGTCGTTAACGTACGCTCATGAAAATGATATGACACATGTCAGACAAGTTGGTTTATGTCAGGTATTCTTGACATAGTAAATTATTAAGAAGGACTTCGTGAAATAAGTATGAAGTTATTTATATAAGAACACGACTTCAACCTGTGTATTAAACTAAACTTACTTAGTAAAATGTTTTTCTTTTATCGCAATATAGTTAGGTACTACATGGGATTTATATAAAAAATGCAATACCTACAACAAAGATAAATTCTTATTTGTCGCATTCTTGGGTTACGTGGCTTGCCTGATGTCTATGCCGCTGTCCTACGATCACGTCAGATCAACCGTAGCTAATGTTTCGATGGTGGCCAATCCATCTTCACGCTTCGAAGTGACGGCAACCGTGACTTAGATGAATATTGCACCTGCCGGGGGTCGCTGAACCCTGCCAGTGCCACCAGTGAACAGGCCACTGTATGTTTTTCTCAGCACCAATTAAGAGACATCGCGTTAACACGAAACGCATGCTGTTTTTTATCATCAATGTCGCATGATTCGTTCAAGAGCTAGTTAAGAATAGATTAGCAAAATTCAATCGCAGTTATTGCTAGATAATAAAGAAACAAAATAAGCCTTAGTTACTGTTAAGCCTACAGTTACTATAGAAAACTGAAAAAATGTCACTACTAAGCTACGTCTTAACATTTAAATTAAATCATAGGCAAACGATTTTTTGTCTATAAAAGGTAGTGTCGACGCAGGTCTCTTCTAAAAATTTCACATAAATAATCCTGTATCATGCTTCACGAGTCCTGACCTGACGAGCAATGTTTTTGAAGTCGTCCTTTCATCCTTGTTTACTTCTATTTCCTTTAGAAGGCTCTCCTTCGTTATCGTGTTGGAAGTAAGGTCTTGCATCTTCTTTAGAAGGCTATTAGGCTATTAGGAATTTTAGGTGCGATATACAGAATCCGTCCGCGGGCTTACACGTGTAACTTCAATAAATTAGAACATCAAATTAACCTATTTATTTTGCCCTTCTCTTAAATTTTACAGAAATTGTTAAAAATAATTTGGGCTTTCTCCTGCAATTAAGTTTCGATCGAAGGGCTGACTTCTAGCGCCATAGAACTTAGCCGCAGGACTCCAAACCAAAAAGGTTTATAAGCAACCTTTAGCTTTAAAAGGATGTCCTTATTGCAACACAAATGTTTCTTGTTCATTTGTAAAGCAACTTTTTATTTATATGTTTAATGAATTTTATTACTCATAAAGTACACAGTTCAATGACAATGAGCGTACCGTTTAAATTTATACGGTTTTATTGGACATGTAGGTATCTAACCTTTAAAGAAGATCTCTTGTTACTTCTTAAAGTTTTAAATAATGCTTGAGTTGCATACCGATTATGTTTGTTCACATATTTGCCAGCATAGTTTATCAATTAATATATTAAAGTCCTCTTAGTAGAGTAGTATAAAATAAAATTGTTAGATGATTTCCCATCGTTATGTCAGGTGTTACACAGCAGTAGTAGCACGTTTTGAACTGTTGAATTAACTCAGTACGATCTGCCTACTAATGTTCTGACAACACCATTATTATTACCGTCAGGTCCAAGCGGACCAGTCAGACGACAACAACCAACAAAATGGACGCGCTTCGAATAGTTAGATATTCTGTTAATAGTAGGTTAGCTGTCAAAGCTCCAAAGAATAATCGGGTGTACCCTCGCTGGCATGCGAAGTGCCGTGCGGGCGTGCACTCCGGGTTCATATGTCATGGCATTTCAGAGATGCTTCGTTGCTCTTTACGTTTGCAATACTGTTCGTTAAATCATGTTGTTCACTGATATAGGATTTACTTTATAAATGTAGTATTTTTTTAGGTAAATCTTAAAAGTACAACAGCGTAAAGCGAACGATTATTGTACAATGCGTTTGTATTTTAATGTATCTTTATATTTGTTTAAGTAAATGTGATTATAGTTTTTGGCTGAATTTATTCCAAGAATGAAATTATAGACAATATTTTTTCTTTTATGAAAACAACCGATTGTGTATTTAATATTGAGGGAGCGCATCTCTGTTTATGTGCAACATCGAAGCCGTAATATATGCCGTCACATTCGCAGACACATTGCTACAAACCACTTACGTAGTTTATTGAATACGATGATCGCAACATAAACGGTATATGAATAGACATAGTCCGTTATGTTTTGGAAAATCGCTAGTGCGAATAATCTGATAAGCACGAGTGGCTTTTGTACAAAAGGGTCGTTAGGAAGGTGCCTTTAGAAATCAAAGTTTGATCTAGGTAGGTACAAGAAAATACACTTGTTTAGTTGGGATGTAAAAAATGATTCTAGTTTCTTTTGTCATAGATTTACATGAAAACGAAAGCGTATGTACCCGATCAATTTTACAAGTTTCAGTTGCTATTTGCATTCATTATGATTGCGTCCCTCATATAAATAACATTTTTAAATTAAAATGTATAACTCAATTTATAGTAGCTTCGTACTCATTAGCATAATTTAATTCCAAATTATATCATTTGGCATTAATTTTGAGAATATGTATCACCTTTGGATGATGATACATTTTCATTAAAACTTGTAACATCTCTCAATTTAAATCTGTTGTATTTATTTTGATTCACGAATTCTTACAGCATAAAATTGTATGCAACTTTCTTCTATTCTGATGAAGACTCCTAAAATATAATGTTACTATAACCATGTAGTAGTGAGCACGACTTTCTATCATCAATCTTTTGATTAATTAAATGAATGAAGATATAATCATTTTTATAACATATAATTTAGCAACAAAAAACCGGTTAAGTTTTTTCGCCTTTTACATCAATTATAAATTATTATAATGTTAGTTGGCAATTTGGCATTATGAATGAAATAATACTAAGTGCCGCGGTGCCAGCGAATCATCACATACAGCTTTTATATAAGATTCTAGTTTAGTTTAAGTTATAGAAAATTAAAAAATAATATTTTGAATAGGGTCTTTTCCGTTAAAGCAACGGTGCTACGGCCGCTACGGCCTACGACTGCTACGAAACTATTTTTTGAAACTAGATAAAGTATCTTTTAATTTCTACACAGGTCGAGAGAATAAATAGCTTGTTTGCATGCAATGTTGTGTAGGTGCAGCGACTTGTACGTTTGTAGACAATCAAGGTGCAAGTACTCCGTGTCTCCCACGGACGTGCGTCGCGTCGTCAACTAACCTGCGACACAGTTACTTCGCCTATTGTCTCAGCTTCCTCGCCACAGGCTTTTTGTCCACTTTTTGATATTAGGTGAAAACTATCGTAAAAACCAAATCCGTGCTGAGATGCTATTATGTTCAAGGTTACTCAATGTCATTTGGCGCCGTTGTATAAAGTAGCAACTTGACTGTTCATATCACATTCATTGCAGATAAACTGCAGCGTAATATGGTTGTCCATTCTAGTTTCAAATTTATTCGTAGCGTAATATGCGGGACTCATCGCGCCTAAAGCCCATTATTGTGGCGCGGAAGGAATGCATGCATTACGAAGGAAAGGCGTGGATCATGAAATGAACCTCGGACATAGCTCCCATGGGACGTTCTGTCTGTTCCGTAGGCTATAAATAAAAGCTTTCAACTCACCGATTATTTTAGATTTACGACAAAAGTAATATACAGCGCACTAAATCACATTCAATAAAATATAAATGTAAGAGTATAATTTACTAAACACAAGTTTGTTCGTGGACATCTTTTGTCATGTATCTAGCCGTCGATTCGAGTGGCAATTAAAACGTGTTCCCGAAAGCGAAATGCGAGCTGCCTTAATTAATTGGCTGCTGAATTTCACGTGTAAAACCATTCGCCGGTGGAAACTGCCCGAGGCTGCAGGGAATGCATGTTCCTGCCACTTGTTACGACTTACTGACCGGAATCGTGGCCTTACGGAATAAATTTTTAAACTTTGTAACGTCACTTTGATAATTAATTTATGAAATTAATTGTCGTGGTCTATCGATTTTGTGGTTTATGCGAGTGTCTGTTGGGAGATGCTTGCTGTTATATTTATATTTATCTCCCTTCTTTGTTGGAAGAGTTTACGTTTAATAGCTACATTGTACACAACGATTTGAAATATCTCGTTCTGACAGCAGTTTTAGTACCTACACAATAAATTATTAAAAAACTATAATAATAGTGGATGCTTTTGTTCTTATTCTGGCGACTGAAAATGGGGCAAAGGCTTTGTGGAATCTATAAGCAAATAGGATCATTCATTACTACATAACTTATTAAATTCAAGAATGCATGACCTATAACTCCTATAAAATAAATATGACTCGTAAAATAGTAAACGAAGAGAAAACATATACGCTTTCCCACCTTCGTAATGTCTAGGCATAAAATCCCCTATAGTCATATTATATTGATAACGTTACGTCTCAGACTGAGGGGGTAAGCAGGCGCCCAGGCGGTGGGCGACAGTAGCACACATTATAACAAAAGGCCCTACCCGCAGTTGAGATTATTTTTTGTTCCATTTTGTCTTTTATTCAATAAAAGGTAATAGGTATACAGTTTATTCTTCCTTCCACGGAATAGCGCATGCCTCTAATGTACTCGTATGTGCGTATGTATGTAATACAAAGTCGTTTAAATTCTAATATTTTGTGAATTTTTTTTTTGAATAGGTACGTAAGTACCTAGGTAATATATGATACTTATACAAGTCAGCGCTAACGATAACATCAACAATACTTCCAATTTCACGTTTATTTTAGTATTAGTCTGAACTGATAGGAAAAGTTTAGATTACATGAATAATGAAGAAAGGAGTTGAAGTGCAAGCGAGTCTAATCATCTTTTGTTGGTCGCGGTCGCGCCACGTCGGGTTCAAATCTCCATATTCTAAAGAAAGATTGAAGGTGTTTTATTTGATTTCTCTCAGCAGAAAAACATCACAGTTAGGTAGGTAAAAGTAAACAGGGTGGCTATTAACGAAGTCGAAAGTCCGGAACTGACTTAGATGGAGCGGCTCAGCGGCTGGGCGCTGGGGCGTCGGGCCTCCCTGCGCCGCAGGGTGATCGCCCGCCGTCGCCGCCTCTACAAATACTCTATTAAGCCGGCACATAAGAAAACTTTGTCAAGTAAACAAACCACCAGAGTAAACTATCAAACGAGCTATACTGACTGCTATGGACTCACAAATTCTTATCGAAATCGCATTTATAAAACGAAACGATAATTTGGAAAAAGTTGAGAGTTGTTCGAGCGCTATGTCACACTGAGTTTCAAAAATATCAAATAACACACGTACCTATTAGAGAAAGTGCGCGATTGACATAGTCACACGTGTGCCTGCGACTGTCACGATGCGTCTCGCGAGACTCATTATGATGACATACATACATGAAAGCATGAAAAAGTCTTCGCATCAGCCCGCATGCCCAACGTTCTGATGGACCATTAACCCGTCTGCTATCAAATTGCATAATAAACGGCTCAGCAGATTAGCCATAAAACTATTAGCCGCCGACTTATAGTAAGCGCTTCATGGCGCACCACTCAAGTCAATTTTATCGTGATATTTTTAAAACTATTTGTCCAAATTACTTAGTGTAAAAGACAAAGTTCATCTACATTAAATACTGAAAGCGACAAATCAATTTTGATAAGAATTAGCTAAATACTTTAAAATCTGCATTAGAATTAAATAAAAGCTTTAAAAAAGTATCCAAATTATATTTATGGCTCATGTTTTGGGATATAAGCTGTCGCGGCCTTTTATTTAGAACTGTTTAGGACAAACAATCCCACGATGCATTATCTTCGTTTAACTCCAACGGTTTGGGCAGCGCACGCTAAAATAGCATTGAGAGGGCAGAAATTTTTCCGACTTCCTTGTCGGAAACTTATCGTAATAAAACAAATTACACAATAATGTTGTAAATTGTAGCCTATGTGTTTTTCTGATTAGCTATATTAGTGTAAAGTTTCATCAAAATCCGTTCCGTAGTTGTTTCGTGAAAGTGTAACAAACATCCATCCATCCATCATCACAAACTTTCGCATTTATAATATTATATAGTAGGACTTACAATATTAGGGATATTATTACAAAAAGCTTAACAATAAATTTACATGTTTATGATGTTTACAAAAAATACTAGGTCAATAACTTAAACATTATATTATGATCATAGAAAGCAATGCAATTATAATTTTCTACCTTCAGCCCTCGATTTTGTCCGCATAGGAGTAAGGCTTACCATAAAATATCCTGTGTCACACAGTAATAGTCTAGTTTTCTATCAGTGAGAGATTTTTCGCAATCAGAACAGCACTTCCAGAGATAAAACCTTTCGAACAAACAAACAGTCAAACACATACTCCGTTAGATTTGTTCTAGTGGAACTACTTCATGGGTACTTTCATGTTTTAGATATATCTGATCCGACGCAGTGCATAGCCGCAGTTTAAACTCAGTTTTATACCTATTTGTACGTCATTTAATATTTTTATTAAGGCGATTTTGTTTCAAAAAGCTGTGCAATAAGGTACCTGCATGTTGCTTGTGCCGGTTGCTGTACGTTAGCCTGGTTCATTATAAGTGGGTCAACGTACGAGATGAGACAATTTTCTGTCACGCTGTACAAACGCGGGCTATCGATAGAAAATTCTTGCGCATACATCTTCTTGCACTCTATAAACTTACCATTTTGTGGAAAAATCTTGATGCCCGGAAAATAATCCTATGATTGATAGAAGCTGAGCACTTGGTTCTAGCACTGTCACTGTGTTTTTTCTTTAATTAATTTTACAAATCACCGATAGGTTTCATTCTTAGATCACAATACTGGAAACTCTCTCACTTTCGGTGTCAGTAACCGGTTATTCACAGATTGACCAGTGGAGGTCCATGTCTGCGCGGTGGATGCGCTCGCGGCTGTCGTCGGCGTCGTACTGCTGGCGGCTCTAGGCCCCCACCAGTGCTTCCTGACCTACACCTAGTGGCTGCTGCCGCACCGGCTCCGGTAAACAAACGGTTCACCGACCGATTACACGTCGAGCATCTTAGAGCCGCGGCTTGACTGGCGCTCGCCTTCTGCCCGCCACACAGCAACACATTTGTAATTCAATGTGATAACGGTTCCGAGAGCGTTCGCGCGTTTAGTTCAGTTCCCGTTGATTCTGGGTCGTGGCACACAAATCGAGACAAAATCGTTCTGATTCCGTCAGATAGCCGCAGGTGTGCTTGCCGGCACTCGCAAGTCGGAACAATATAGTAGTGAGTGAACATGCCCGCGCACTTAAGGCAATTGTGCTGCGGTTGCGCTACACTACACTTAAGGATTTGCATAGGTACACGAAAGAGAAAATACATGTTCCGTGTGTTATGCGAAAATATCCAGTATCTCAAATGATTCATAATTTTGCTTTCTTTTTGTATTTATTTATTTTAAATTGAGTTTAAAGTGAAAGTTTAAACATGTTGGCATAACTACGTGACAGTCGTTGCTTAATGAATGTAAAGATTTATATATATATGAAGCATTATGTATGATACGGCAAACCAGTAAAAACCTTATTGAGTGTCAGTTAACCATAGTGCCGTGGCATCAAATTGTTATAGTAAGGCTAGCTTTTTGATAAGGTATCATGATAACCGAGATTAATTAGATCGTTATAATCGAATATCGATCCACAGCAAATTTCGTTTCGTTTGCTTTACCAACAAGCCTGTTTCAATGTGATCTTGGAAGTGAAGAAAGTCGAAACTAACGGCGTCTTATTTACATTTATTTTTCATAGGCCTTATTATAGGAACAACGGGTAATATGCCAAAGGATCCGTCATCAAACACATTTACCGATACACAGCTTGAAGCCTGTCATAATTGCTAGTGTATTTCAGTGGTCATAAAATAACGCTTACGAGCAATCCTTATTAACACGTTAAGCTTTGACCCGATTGTTATCAACCGCTGGGCGCTGATGTCACAGCCAACAGTTGTTACCTAAACATTCAGTATTTTCTAATAATATAATGGTTGCATTCACAGTTCGATATCTTCTTGATTGACAGGGCAATAGTCTATATGTAAACAAATAAAATATACCTAATTTTCACGTCGAGCGCCTAATTTAGAACGCTAGTACGAAACAAATTCCAATAAGTTCATGTTGTGTAAATAGAATTATAAAAATGACAAAC
The DNA here is from genome assembly GCA_949774945.1 of Hoplodrina ambigua. NCBI lineage: Eukaryota > Metazoa > Arthropoda > Insecta > Lepidoptera > Noctuidae > Hoplodrina > Hoplodrina ambigua. The sequence goes on along the minus strand of OX458969.1, from coordinate 4,275,953 downwards.
GCTTCTCAATAATTATGAATGTGGTGACGCATATGAATTTCAGGAATCATAGGGATTTTTCTGGTATTCATTTCTTGATTTAACTTATTTCAATATAAACAAGTAGTACCTACTGTGAGTGTCTGAGGTCCTCAAATAAACTCTTAATAGCTATTGATGAGACAAAGTTATCTCATTAAACGATTTTCTTCCTGAACCGAGTGCGCAGAAACGCAATATATTGATAAATAATATTAAATAGATATACTGTGGTTAACGGGCATGAAACAGTAATATTGTGTCGAATTTTATCTACAGAGTAGCGGAAGGTGCTCCAAATGCGCGTACTTGCTTGCTTCATCAAAAGCTGCAACTCCTCAACTGCTGCATCAAACGCGCGCTGGAAGGCACCGGCAGTCTGACGGGCAACTCTTCTGACGATGAATTCTTTGATTGTTCTGAGGGTGAACATGAAGAACAACTGCCTTGGGACAGACCAGTAGGCCGACTCAGTCGATTTGGTGACGCTACAATGAAGAATGGGGCGCCCCTCTATATTCCTCGTACACAGGTGCGTAAAAAAATCATTGAATTGTTTCGGAAGCTAAAGCTACTTTACATACCTACTTTGTCTTTTGATTTATTAATTGCTGCAAAAGACTCTTTGTATATCCATAACTGTAGATTTTGCCAATGAGGTTATCAAGTAGAAAGTTACAAAAACTAGTCGATATAACTGTTGATAAATATGTATATTTAAATTTTATTACTATGAATTCGTTAAATGTAATTGTGGGATACGTAAACTTCATATCTGATGTTTGCATAATTTCTCCTTGGAATATAGGATCCTGCACCAAAAACTGAAGATCAGTTAGAAGAGGACGCAGAACTAATGGTGCGGCTCGGAGATGATGCTAAAGCGTCCGAACTTCGTGCCAGAATGATGAGTGCTTCACTTCTGTCTGATATGGAAGCATTTAAAGCAGCTAATCCTGGCGCAGATTTGTGCGACTTCGTGCGTTGGTACTCGCCGCGGGACTGGAAGCCAGACGGCGGCGGAGCGTTAGGTGATCGGATGTTGTTACCGGGTAACGCTTGGGCTGAGGCGTGGAGCGTCGCTCGCCCGGTGCCGGCGGCCCGACAGCGGAGATTGTTTGACGAGACTCGTGAGGCCGAGCAGGTGTTACATTTTCTACGGTCGCGAACCGTCAGCGCTGCAGCTGAACTTTTACTCCCGGCTATTCTACGAGCTGGAGCCGCGAAGGCACACGAAGAGGGTGTACCTTACGGGAGTTCATTGCTCGGTGGTGTCGATACTCGAAGGACATTTGAAATAGCGGCTCGGGAGCTTCACGACGCTGAGAGAGAAGCCTGCAGAACCCTATGTGTTCGAACGGTGCTCGGTACCAGCGAGGAGGGCAAGCCACTGGATGTGGCAGGTCGTACTAGAATACTGAACGTGGCGGGCGGCGGGCTTCCGGCTCCGGCGCGTCGAGAGTTCACGCTTCGGGTACGGGACTGCGTAGCTCCGCAGGCGATACGTGCCGCTCTCGCCAACGACATGACCATCATCGGCGCCTTCACTGAGCGCATTGTGTGCTTGTAGCAGGGCGCTTGAACCACGCCTCCGCGTGTCAAACGGCGCATCGGAGTGGTTTGACTGTGCTAATGTATATTTTAATCTTGGTGAAAATATTTGTTACGGCATGAAAATGAATTGTTGAATTAGTTTTTAGGTATATTAGGCCATATAAGGTTGAAGGTTGAAATACGTATGTAAGCATGTGTTTTTAGAGACCTAAATATTGTTACCAATCTTTCTTCTATATTAGTTATCAACTTTCATCATACTTGCCTACATGATTACAGCATTTTATTACACTACTATAACAATAATACATTGTTACTTTTAGACTTGTACAGTTTCATGAAATACAGGCGCTTCTTATGGTTAGACGAAGTTCTTATTGTCTTTGACGTGACCTTCCGGAACCCCTTGATCGAAACCAATTAACTTTATGTGGGAAGTTGTATATTATGGCAGGTGTTATAGTAGTAGGTACGACCTCTTTTTTACGAGGCCTTTGAAGGACAATGGCTAGCTAGTAGGTAGCTAGCTTCTGTGCTCCTGATAAATTTAAATTTATTTGAATGAAAATTATAGAATAGAATATTTATTTGCGTAAAACATGAATGTTAAATATACAAATTGAGGCACAAGCATGTTTAGCTAGGTTATGACATAGAATGCAAAATTTGAAAGACAAGTTAAGGCAACAAACAATAATTGATTTTTGCCTTTGATGATTAATCTACATATTGTTATAGCTCCAATAACGATAAGCAGGAAGGATTATATGTCCTACACACCGATCCATTTAAATCGATTGGTGATTGCTATGTGATGTTTTTTTAAGCATATATCGAACCTAGCCTCTCTTTAACTTTAAAGAGGTTCCCTTATTTACTAAGAATCTCTGTTTCTGGATCCAAAAACTAAGTTAGTCTATAACGACTTTGAATCAGCGTTAACCTTTATATTTGAATTAGCAAGTGGTAGTAGATTAGACTACCGATCGATGGCTGCTGTAAAGCAATGTGACGTCTTCTTACTAGCCGCCTGGCTAACCATCAGCTCATGCTGACAAGAAAACAGGCCTGGACTCCCAGGTTGCAAAAAAAGAAGACCGGCTTTAGGGTGCCACTTAAGACAGACGTTTCCGGATCTGTTTGACTTTCGTTACATAATTATATTCTTTTGCAAGGCTTAGCCTGGTCGCACACGGACCACACGCGACAGCCACAAACGCCGCCATCTGAAACTACAAGCGGCAATAATGGTAATTTAACCCAACACTTGACATGGTTTAAAGACTATAGGTTTCGCTAATCTCTTACGCGGACAATATTGCATAGTGGTAATGACATTCAGCAGAATATACACCATTGCATTGTGGCAATCTAGAGCAAACTGGTGACGTCATATTTATGATTCTTGTTCTTGTCCTATCACTGACCATTTATTGTGTTGTGTGGCGCGTCAGGCGAGTGCTCGTTGATAACAGCGCGTACGCTGCTTATTGCTACACGTGTGGAGCAGGTGCGCCAGATCGCGGAGTATGAGCGAGTAATGTAAAGCTCGCATTGTGGCGGTGGAGCCAGGCGTGGGTGGTGTGGAGAACGCATGCGCGCCGCGACCGCGGGCCGGGAGCCTCGCGAGATGCCTCAGTGGCGCGGCGGGACGCCCGGTCGATTCCAGGGCGCGCGCAAACACTCATGTTTGAACACCGTATCATCCGTAAATTTCACTGAAAATTTAAATCGCAATTACTTAAAATCTTGATCCATTAAGATAAGTTAAAAAAAAACAGTATTTTTTATTCCGTTCGTTGAGTATGTTAGAGACACAATATTCGGTTTACTCTCTATCTTATAAAAAAGTCATGGAACATATTTGGACAACTGCTTTCGTGTGATTAATAAGTACACCCACGGAATGTGTAATTAATGGTGTAAATGAATGTTAAATGTTACTGGTGACAACTTGTCATTCATAAATAGCACGAGTGAAGTGTTGTTGTTGTGTAATTATAGATGAAAATATTTATTAATTGGATAATATGTAAATAGTGGGTGTCTATTATCACCTGTGTTATGCGCTCACTATTTGCTCGTCGAAGAAAAAGGCAATAATGGTCGGTGGTTCAGTATCTTCAGTGCTACTACCTCCGGTAAGTGAATTCTTTGTAATGTTCATTGAATTTTTGTAGTAGAACGCCTCCTTTGTCAAATGTAATTTGTTCAAGGAAAATCTGTTGATAGTCTCATGCCGAACGTATATTGTTATATTTTGATACAGCTCCGGCATTGTGCGATAAGTAAAGTCAAAGTTTCCAACTTCATTGGATGCGAGTCGTGAATCTGGCCTGAGTGCCCTGACACCGGCGCGCCAGCCCCAATGAGAACCATTATCGAGTTAGACGCGACAAATATTGGCAATTCAATAATAATAGCAGCTATACATGTCATCATAATTGAAGGACACCGGCTGACACGCACTGTTCATATTTACTTTTGTTCATAAGTAAGTACCAATACAACAATAGGTACTTATATGTATTAATTAGGAAGATAACGTCATGCTGCCATTGTCCATCACAAACGCTCATTCTCTCCGGGATTGGAACTTAATAATTGGGGAGTTGGTTTTAGGAAACCCCATGAGAAATCAGAAGGCAAATAACTAAACGCAATTCGATTTCCCACTAATTTACCTACTAGGTCAAATGAAGACCATCGTCGCAGTTATTTTTAAAATTATGTGGAATATTATAGAAGAAAATAAAGCGAGTGTTACAAAATTTCGCTCGAGTGATTGACAGTTGTTTATGTTTTGATGTAACGTGAGGGAGAATGTTGTGCAAACACTAAATATTGTGATTAACATAATGTATGATTTGTTACCGTCGACCCCATTCGGAGGTGTCTTGGCCCCAGCCCTGGTGACGTGAAGCATGCGCGCATGTTAAATGGAGCGATGCTGGCGTGCTCCATGTCCACTGAATGGCTCTGAGCCTCTGAAGCTATTATAAATAGGCAGCCCATTATACAGTGTGCGCTCGACTGGACAATGAATAGACTTCATACATGTCTACTTTGTCTTGGGGAAATGAGTTTTCTATAGGTAAGACTTGAGAAAAATCAAGGGCGTAGCTCAGGCTGATGGTTATTATCTCACAAACGAATACCTACTTTAGGTCTACATCTTGTTTTACACGGTTTTAATGATTTATCGTGACAACACATGGCTCCTCACCTGTTTTCTTTTCTCAGGAATTATGGATATTTTACCCTTTACCGTTGAACCTTCATGTTTGCATAAATATAAATTTAATCGTTGTTGTCAGAAATATACCTATTTGTAGGTATCTACGTAGAAATACACGATGTGTTATGTGAGCAAGAACAGGCCTCCAAACTGACTAATTTATTAGTATTCTGAATGGTTTCCCTGTAAGTAATCATGCCTACTGACCTCGCTTCACATATATTATTTCGTAGTTATCTTGGTAACTCATCAGTTAGTGGAATGTTTGTCTAAATAATTACCTACCCTTATCTTTTATTGATTTTTAGTATGAATACCAAAGTGTATGATACTGATTGCCTAACGATTACTATTACACTATAGAGATTGTCAATCATCGTTTATTTTTTGTAAAGAATCATAATTATTATACATTTACTTTTCAATGTTAATGTCAGTAAACCAAAACTACCATCGTTATGAATTCATTAAAACCGATAAGTTGAAAATTATGTCTGTTAACTGATAAGGTCAAAGTGTCAGGGGGCACGATAGAGTCAGCTATATCGGGCTGGGTCCATAAGCAGAGAATTAGACGAAGTAAAAAATTAACTTCTGGTGTAAGACAGCAAGTTGGTCTATCGGTACACACGGTAAATGTAACTTCACTTCAAGCGCAAGATATTTGTAGAGATATTATAGCAGTTACTCGCTCATTCAGCTTATCTGCATATCGATATGGCATTTTCAATGACATCGATACATGCGCTCCCTTTGAAGTTTGCAATATGTTTATAATGTAAACAAAACACAGTTGTACGCTTGTGGCTAACGGTCGCGCTAAATCCTACGTTGTTCACCACGAATAATTTACGATCCCATATAAAAATATCGGTTTACGTTGACCAGGTGGCCACATTACGCAACCCAAATTGTAATTCAGTGCTTTACTCCATTGTCTGTTCTATTTAGACCTATTTGGTTAAATATTGGTGGGTAATGTTCAGGAACATTTTAGTTTCATGAAAACTTAATCAGTAATATTCTATAAATTTTGTCTTTTATAATATTTCCCTTTTTTAAATATAGCTTAGTTCTGCCAAAATAAGCTAACCAACATTCTCTCAATCATTCAATGGTAGAAGTTTTGACGTATTTTGGTTCATTTGAATATGACTAACCCTAATCAGCTTTTTGTTCTTCACCGTTTTTGTCACTACATTCACTAGGTACCAAGTTCAAACCTGAAAATTGCAGAAAAGACTATAAAATCCAGTTACGATCGTGTGGATAAAACGATAATGTGTTTGGCCATTTGCTTTCTCCTCCGGCCAAACAGGTTTTAGATTTAGGCCTTCAAAGTGAAATTATAAAAAAGGTCTCAAAATGCAAATTGCATAGGTAAGCAAATTAACCACTCTCCTAAAATATGTTACTTTACAACTCTAAAAAATTCTGCGATGTTTTTAAGTACCCATACTTACCTAATCTATCGATAAGAAAGCTGTAAGTTAGTTCGGCATCTTCGCTATTTTTATTTTCCAACTTATAGGCAGAAGTTATAGATTATGTGTCATGGTTCCATAAAGTCGGGCCATTGTGCTCGTTATTACAAGTGAAACGTGATGTTCGTCGTGAATGAAAGTTTTTGTCATCAACGTTGCCTACCATCACCCTTACTTTGTAATGAGCATGTAATGATAGCAGGCTTGTTTGTTTCCTTATTTTTGGTTCGAAGGATATGAAATAAATTTTCGCTAAAGGTTGAGACTCTCACGAAAGAAGAAAGGCTGTCACTTTCTGTTTAGTCATTCATTGCACTGTTTGTGTTTTCACTACTTCATTAGGAACAAACTTTTAAACGAAATGTTCTGTAAATAAACTTAAAACTTCGAAGAAAACTTGGATCCTTGATACATACCTACTTAGAGATAAACTTTCTAATTGCTGAGCATGAACATTTCCGAAAGGAATTTAAATTAATAATCGTGACTATGATAACTTGCGTATGCGATGCAATCTTGTTTTCCTTGACAATCTTTTTGTTCCCACTAATTAACTGCTGAATAGGTCCAAAGCCTACCACACCATGCTTTGTCCTTTATCGTGTGCAGGTTCACAATTCTTTAGCTGTGTCTCTGCAAGTATTCTGTGAGGCTATAGAATAAATTAATTGTTGTGATATAGGTATTTACATCTGTTATCCGACAGGTTGATTGTTTGCACGCCTTGAATACACAACTCCCCTTCAGTAGCCGTTGGCAGCTGGCCAGGGATTGTTCTGCGATATAAATTATGTCCGCACATCGATACTTTACTATCATCGGAACAATTAATGGACTATCTTATACATTTGCATTCAAATAATACTCTACTGGAACTTAGTACTGACTGACCCTGATTCTGTAGTAAATTATACACAATAATTCTAAGTTGTGGGCATACATACCCGGAGTTGGATTTTGTTTGTTTAATTGGCTGGTTATCTATGTAATTCTTTAAGGTTAAGCATATTTAAGTATATTTTAACAGAAGTAAAAATATCGACCTAAACAGCCTACATAAGTAGGTACGATCTATGTTGGTTATTATGTGTTGAAATCAACTTTTTGCGAGACTAATTTGGCTGGGGTCAGTGACTCAACACTTCTGGTTCCGTATTGTTCAGGCGAACGAGGCAGCCGCTGAACAATGGGGGGAGCACTTGAGTTTTTTAAGGAATTAACAAGGCGCCCTCGATTTAAGTGGCTTGCGCCGCTTTTAAGCGCTTTCATTATGAGGTAGGAGGTAAGGGATGAGTGTTCTCATGACTGAGGAAAGACGAACTTAATAGTTACGTCGATCTTAGATTGGTCACAGCTGCCAGATCAGACTTTATGATAGCCTTTTGTCATGGTTTTATCTTATGTCAAATTATATTATAGGTATTTTATGTTATTTGTAAGAAACAAATAAAAACCATCGCTCTCTACGGATTTGCAGTATCGCTGCGAGTCGTCAGGATATCCGCGCATAGGGCCCCCATAGGTTACATATAGTTTGTACAAAAATAAATCAGTAGCGTGATGTGTATGAAAATGCAGAAAACGGCACAGGCATAGGCGGGCGGCATAGGCATAGGCGGCATAGCTAGATCCCGTGACCTACAGATAACAGTATGTAGTAGGTATTGTTCACGCGTCTCCATTCCCTTTAAATTGATTCTACATCGGTAATTTGTATGCGTGTCGCGTGAACATCCATTTGCATGGAATTTAGTCGTATATTACACAAAAATCTGGTTTTACTGCGTATCAAATATCGTAAAAGTAAAAAGAATTCGCTATGTAATACGCGTTAGGATTAACCAACATAATACGCGTTTGGGATAGGCACAGGTAGGTAAACCTACATACTAAGATGTATTGGTAGGTATACCTAAAAAATTCATTCCCAGTTAAAAATGGATCAATATTTCTAAAGATAATTTCAGAAAAGCTTCGGTATAATACTGGTTTTGTGTAAAATAAAATGCCTGTGAAGACACCCACAGTCACCTTAGGGACGGTGTTCGAGTGCCGAGAAAGATTGGAAATGCCACAAAATCACACGAATGATCAAACAAGATCGTCGTGAATTCATTGTAAAACCCTTTTGTTGTACACTACATAACAGAATGGTGCGGGTAGGACAGGTCACGTTATACTGGTTCAGTTGGCGGCCCAGGTAGTCGAAGAAAGAAAGCTATCTTCTCGACAATAACGGATGACAAGAGTAATCGATCTTGGAATATAGAATATTCATAGTTATGTGAATATGTGTGGATGTGCACGCCTAAGCATAATAGATTCTGTTATTCCACATAGGGTAATGCCTATATACATACATAAGAAGTTACTACAAAAATGGAGTTCATCGTAAGCATGTAGCTGGCAAGAAAAGCTTCGGTAAAATTTGAAATCCGCCTCGATGGGTAGTTTGTCACTCTCATAACATTATTCCAGTAAGGAAATAAAATGTTTATAGGTAGTTATTTGGCTATAAGCTTTCCCCCGTCTGTGCGAGGTACCTCTATAATCCACGTTTAGTACCTACGACAATACCATCTGAGGCGGCATTCCTGCAACTTGCCAGGAATTTCTAGCCTTGAGTTACCTGGCGTTCCAGTTAACCTGCAGGAATTTAAACTGCTTATCAAAGAAAAAATTGTCATAGTGTCGGTTATTTAGATGTAAAACGCTAGTATGTAAAAAAATACTAGCTTAAAAATGACGTGTAGTTACAGACTCCGAAACGATATTTTTCTTTCATCAAATTCTTTTTTTATTATGAAGCTACAAAGATCCTACTGATTTCTACTATTTTAATACCTAAATACTCATATTCAATACTGAAACTCAAAAATATATAAGTGCCTACATATATATTTTTTACCTACCCCTCGGTTCATTTATGCCGCGACAAATGTGAATTCTCGATCGCGATAGGATGACTTCCGTATTTGCCGCATTTCCTCCGTTTCCCGGGACAGGAGCGCTCGTTCTCGTAAAAGATGAGGCGGAATTTCTAAGCCTTTTGCCTCATAATACTCCTAGAATTGTTTATAGTTTTACTACTTAAGTTTTGATGCCCCTATTGTTGAGATTGATGACTCGGTAATAATTTTGTTTCTTTTCCACTATCAACACTGAAATGTCGTAATTTTGAAAACATTATTTAAATATTCAGACTATGTGTAAGCATAAAAGAAAGTATTTTGAGGGCATATCTTTTATCTACTTGTCATGAAAATAATGCTACTCGATATCATTTCTCCCGTACCTACTGTAAACTAATGACAGTGGTTCATTTTTCACGAAAACATAGAATTTTATTTCTCACGGTCTTTTATTATTTTTTTGTCTAATAAACTTGCGTTGTGTTAACAAACTGTAAGGGACCTACATTTATTCAGTTCAATTCAGCTTTTGTTCATATAAAACACCAGTTCCGTATGGAGATACGCACACATCCGTTCAGCTTTCCGCGTCTGAACGGATGCAATTCTAAACTTATGTTTTCTATATGAATAAGTGTAGTTTAGTCCCTGAACGCTACGAGCTACGACGATTGCTACGAATGGCCTACGAACTCCAACCATCCATTATAATTAACCCGTTTCTGAAAATAGTTTCTAAATGTTAATAGCGGGTCAAAGGTGATTTATTTTTTTTAATACTCTACCACTTTTTACTTCGTTGAGGAGCTTGTGGCTAAGTAATAACAGCCGCATGGGTCGATCCGTCAGGTTAAGCTCTGACAACTAGTCTCACCAAGGGGTATCGTATTACCCAGTTACTGGGTTGTGGAGGTCAGATAGGCAGTCGCTCCATGTAAAATACTGGTATTCAGCTGCATGCGGTTAGGAAGGAAACCGACCCCAACATAGTTGGGAAAAGGCTAGGCAGATGATGATGACTTTTTACTTTGAAACGTTTTATTTTAAATACATCAATTATTAAATTCAAAAATGTCACTGGTTTTTACCGAACAACGGTTTTTATTAACATCAATTATTTTTTTAATTTAAATTACATACTTATATTGAAACCAATGTATAGTTTTAATTCTTTGTGTTAATGATATTGTGATTTAACATTATCTCCCTCTTTTTCCCTATCAGTTGTTTATTTCTTTTGCATCCAATAGACAGTCAAATTGTTTTTACAGTAAATTAATCAAAATTAAAAAAAAACAGCGAGATCAATCTATGTATTAATCTGGTCTTCATTCATTGTTCTGTCTCAAGGTACCATTATGTAACTTGCAATTGCGATATCATGTACATTGTGGACCAAGAATCATTTTTATACTAAAATCCGCCTTTTTAGAAAAATCCTTTTTGTTAAGGGTCCTGCTAAAATGTTTGAGTGTGTAACTAATTACTAGTCGTAATTACTTTAAACGTTTTATTGAACACGATCAATATTCAAGCTGCGGTGCTCCACATTTCAGTGTCCCTCGTGGGTGGGTGGTCCCATGTTCATGCCGGTATCGGTCTCGCAATCTAAGCCGAGTGATCGCGTGCGGATTATCTGCTTGTTCTAACGCTGATTGCTTGGGGTGCGCGTGCGCGGCAGAACTTTGTTTATTGTCCACCTTATTATAGGCCAAAGGGATTGAAAGAATTAATATTATTATCTATAGATAATAAGGTATCTCGATATGGAGACAGTTCCTTTTTCATGTACGCGTTTCTTTTTATATAAATATTTACTACGTCGTCGTAGTCATGTAGTTACGTCGTGTTGTATGTAGTCTACCCTTGCCTTGAACCTTAGACTAATAATGAATGTAATCCTAGACACTAGTTTTCTAATTTACGTATTGGGCAGTTGTCATTCAAACATCAGCTAGGATCTACATCTAAATAGGTACCTCAAAATAGTTCGCAGCAGAATGCTGGCGACTATTATGTATTCAAAAGTGCCTTTTATTAGACTAATTGAAGTAAATGTTTTGACTTTCAGTTGATGATCGACCGAGAACCACACCCGTAAAACAATAGAAGTATTAGTTCCGTGTAAACATAAAACCTGCGACTCATAGCGTAGTTGGCAATCGCTCGGCCATTGTGCTAATCTAACCGTCAAACGTGCATCGAATGACACGGCGATTACAATCTGTAATAAAATATAGGGTAGTGCTCAGATGCCTGGGCGCAATGAAAAATTCGTCATTCAGTGACTTCGAAATAGGTATGAGAATTTATTTCATTTAGTGAAAGCTTACAATTATCGATAGTCCTGCCAGTACCAGCCAGACCTATAGGTGTAATTTTCTACTAATGGTTCAACGATGACCCAAATAGGGCGGTTGTGTAGAATAGATCTGTTACTAAGTATTAATTGGCTATTGATGACGTGTCCAACTCGCTTAGTTGCCTTTACATTTAGTCAATATCTTATCAAATAGGTATACAAATATTTACATATGTCCAGTAATAAAGTATACAATGGTTTTTTCTCTTTCAATTCTAGGGTTAAGAAAGTAACAAAAAATGAACATTGAAAATTGAATCAACCTGAATAGGACTTTTATTAAGTTACCGACGGTCTTCAGTTTTGAAGTCACAAACACGTTAGTTGCCCTTTCTTACCACATATAACATAAACTAATCCATCTATCCCAGAAGCTACTTTATATGCGATCGCAGGCTGGTGGTAGTAGGTTCTCAGGTAGTTAGCAAGCCTATGTATAAATGTTCAATTAAATGTTATGCGTGATTGGTTTTTCTGTTTAGTATTGGTTTTCCAAATCGAAATCCATTTACCTAGTCTTCTTTAGATTTTCTATGAGATAATGTTGAATAGAAAGGTAAGGAAACAGTTTTGAAATCATTTGATACAGGCTTATTAAATTGTGCCTATTATTAAACATTTTGATTTTGTTGAGCTTTTTGCAGGGAACGTTGATTTATTTTTCGCCCCCAGAAAAAGTAGAGAAGTACGAGTAAGAGATACATGCAAAGTCTGCCTAACCATAAAGGTTAAAGCACTAATAAAGTGGAACGTAAAAACAGGGTTAAAGTAATCATTAAGTATTTAATCATTTATGTCATGGTTTCGCAGTTTCCTAGACGTCGTGCATTTTTACGTCTTTATGTCGAATACTTCTAATAAATCGTCTCATAAATGCTGTGCATATTATGTCTTCTCTTTTATATTGCCTGCTGTCGTTAAAAATAGTCGTTTAAAGGAAACTTCATCAAGTTGGTAAATTCTAGTTACAGGATAGTGCTAAAGTCCGTCATACTATCTCCTACAACAAAATGCTTATGTTATGAGTTGTTGCTTGATTGGAGCTAGCTGTGTTCATTACATTTATCAGCCTCGATACGGATAACCCCCCTGATCTGAGTAGATTAGATTACCTGTGAGATTCTCAAGTGTGCATTTATTTTCGTAGCAGTTTGCTAGAATTTAACTATTTAGTCTTTGGAACATTGACAATGTACACACAGCAAAACAGATAGGTATGCAGGACCGTCAGATACAGTTGAAGTTTTCTTAGAAACCGATGGACGTCTTCGATTGAAACTTAACTTAATAATTAATTAATGAATTGTTTATTCTCTACTTTTTAAATTTAATTTAATTTGAAGACATCTAACGGTTTAAGAAAACTTCAACTATATCTGACGGACCTGCATACCTATCTGTAGTGTTGACTGTACATAAGTACGTTAAAAAGGTGTAATAATAATACCAGATTATTATTGTCCCAAAGCAGGGCAAAAGCCTCTTCTCATACAACGAAGGTACGAGCATTGACTACCACGCTAGCTCAAGGCGGATGGTGAGTCCAGGTTTCTTCAGGATATTTTCCTTCACGGATATCAGTGTTATCCAAGATTACCTTACAAAATACATATTATTATGTAAGATGAAGTCTCATTCGCACTTTCTTTAAAATGTACAGCATCTAAAAAAATTAGTTTCGGTATCGGTAATAGTTCCTCGGTAAATCAGTATAATGTAAAACATTGACAAGCTTGTTTTGCACGTCACATGTTTTCCTATTATCTAAAGTACCTATTTCTTTATTTATTCATGAATATAAGCGTTGAAGAAAACCGAAGCTTAACGTGACAAGGTAGATGTCTATTGTATAGTGAGTTATATCAGGAAAATTGCTTTTCAGTTAGCTTCTTCGTGTAATAAGTGACAGTAAAACTGTAAAGTTTAGCCAGTTTAGTTCCGTTTCAATGCAGCGATATGTTTTCAAAACAATGAGTTGCACGATGAGGATATCAATATCAATTCATATGAGAATCTTACAAGGTTGTAACAGTAAACAACCACTGTATGTAAGTAAAATTGATATATTTCAGATATGAGTTAAATTATGGCGAAATGTGGGTGTACTAATGGGTACACCTCTGCCTAACCTTTCGGGGATTACAGGCGTGATGTTATGTTATGTTATGAGTTAAATTATTGACCTGTGTTTGTTTCTTTAGCATCCACCATCGGCCTAGTCGTGACTCCTGGCTTGCGTGTTCCCGTAACGTAGGTACTGACCATATGCTTGTCTTATAAAATCAATTTAAATGATATAGGATAGTTGTATTTCTATTTCGATAACCGACATACGCATCGAATACTTGAATGTTTGCACGTTCGTGCCACATTCATATTTTTGTTATCATTATTATATAAGTAGGTAACAATTCGTATTAAACCCATAATATACCAAACTTTTATGTATTTTTTGTGAAATAAATGATGAATAGATAAAACGGTTGGCAGTGAACGAAACTGTGCGTAAAAATACTCTTTGCTCATATCAATTTACCTGAGATTTATTTTTATATGTTTGGATATAATATATTTACCCAGGATCGTTCTATCGACGTCAATCTTGCGATGATCAATGGTTCACGTGAGTCAATATTTTAGTTTTAGTAACAGAGAATATAAAATAGGTATATTGTGTTTATATTAAAACACCATGTAAGTGTCTATTACAGAGTCTCTGAGATCTGGAAGATACTATCTTCCAAATCTATTTATAATTTCAACAAAGTATAAAATTATCTACCTGATATGTTATTACTGCAATATTTTGGGTGTTTTTGTTTATTTTCATTTTATCAAGATTAAAGTTTGTTTTGACAATTACTCATTAATGACTAAATCTGATAAGATTGTTTTTGTTTGATTAAATTATTGGTAATATTTGATGCACTCGTTTGCATTTGCAAACATTTATCCGTCAATGGAAGATATCAACTGCAAAACCAAAAATAAGATGATTTTCCTGTCTGAAATACATAACATAACATCACGCCGGTAATTCCCCAAGGGTTAGGCAGAGGTGTACCCATTAGTACACGCATATTTCGCCAGTTATGTTTAAGTCCCATGTAATAGAGGGCTAGCCCGGGCACAAATCTAGTCGAATTTCCTGATGGAAAACTCAATAACACTTTGCCCGACCATACTGGGAATCGTACCCATGACGTCATGCTCAGCATGCACACTTTGTGCCCACTAGACTAACGAGGCTGTCAAAAGTCAAACGGCAGTCGTGGTTGTCTAAAATAATTGCCGTAAATTCTAATGTTGCCGTGGTCACGCACGCTCACCGTCGCCAGGGGTAGTTTTGTATATTATAGTTACGGGGCCATGCCACCGCAGCAACAGATCAACGAGAATACTTCTGAACGGTTAAGAAAATGCTGAAACTAGGCAAACATATAGATATTGATGCAAATTTAACACATAGGATAATTTCTTTCCTGTGTTTGTGTTTCCGTTGAAGCCTTAGTAGTCTGAAGCCGCGAGCAGTAGCTACTTACCTATAATAAATAAGAAATACTACCTAAAATGCTAAAGAACTTCAGAATTAGTTGACCGATTGTTAATGAGAATTGATTTAATTTAAACTAAAAAAACTCACGTTTGCCTTCGTATCAGAGAGTCGGAGCCCACATGTATCACGTCTAGGCCCTCAAGTATACTTCTAATATAAATATCCTTATTTCTAATCAAACGTTGGTCGCTGAAAAGAGCAATCAAAAACGTGGGCAAAGGACAAGATTAGGATAAGACATCTCTGATTAGGTCTATCTCTTGCGTGCCTACCTAGGTAACGTAAAGTAAAGTAAAGTATCATCGCATCCCCATGGGTACTTTATCACTGGTATCTTTACCTTAGGTGATCTTGATTATTTGTTTATCTGTGATTGACACTAAAATTCTAGATCAGATAAGTATGATGGTACCTTCTGGTGTAGATAGTGTAGTTTATGCCTTTGATAACGATTGTGTATTGCGTTTGCCGCTTCTGTAGTTGCGCCAATAAATAAATAATATACAAATTGGTAATTTACTTTTAAATTACAACAGTTAACAATGGTAAATTTTCAGAAGGGGTAAAAATATTTGTTTGTATTTTTCAGCCAGTATTCTTTAGTAATCTCGACAATTCAGTTCTACAACGAATGACTGTCACATAAATGACTAAAGATGAGCTATAAAGAATATTATAAGCATTTATTTTATAAGAATGAGTATTCTATCGAATGTCATGTGTTAGTGTCCTTCGTCAATGGTCATGACGGTGGTGTCGGGCTCGTAGTGCCAGTCCAGCGCGCGCGTGCGCAGCATCTCTTTGTATACGAAGGCAGACTTGCGGGGAGTGCGAGTGCGATCAGGGCTCTCGTAGTCCACCTCGTACAGACCGAACTGCTCACTGAAACGAATACAAATGACATGAAACATTGATTTCAAATCTAGAGACGCAATTCTGAATTCTAGAGTTTATTTAATGAATATATCGATAAGGGTGTCGTCACTGAATCTTGTCTCTAGACTCTGGCTGGTGGTGTGATTTAGTTTATTGTACCTAATCTAGTAGTTCGTGAGTTAGATTGAAATAGTTACTAACGTATATCCTCTCATCCATTCGAAGTTATCCATAAGACTCCAGATGGAGTAAGCTCTGATGTCCGAACCCTCATCTATCGCATCGAGCATAGCGTTGAGGTATCGTCTATGATAAGAGATGCGGTCATCATCATCCAGACCTCCACGGTTTGAGAAGCCATTCTCGACAACGTACACCGTAGGGTTGTTGTAATCCTCCCTGATCTTTGTCAACATTTTGTAAAAGCCCCATGGAACTACCTGTAGTAAAACACCAACTGATTTATGAAACAATTTAAAAGTCGTGTTTCTTGCTTAGAATGCCGAAAGAACGTACCTTAAACCAACTCGATGCTGACTGTTCCCAGTCACTAGGTTGATAGTGCACATTTCCTAGGTCGTCGTAGAATGACGGAATGTCATATAGGCCAACAACTGATTCGTTTCTGTACACCAAATTAGTCGAATAGTGATTTAGACCGAAGAAATCAGATGTCCCCTTTACATATTCCACTTCTTCAGGTGTGAATTCTGGTAACCGAGATCTGAAGAAACCTTGTTCTGCACTTTTAGCAGCAATTTTTTCTTTCAATACTGGTGGGTAATCTCCTGTTTCGGAAAATATCGGATGAGCATAAATACCCCACTGGAATAGATAACATCGGCATTATTATCATTGTATTCAATACTACCGTGAGTAACCGTACAGTGATATAACATGTTCATACCTCAAACTGATTACTTTCTTCGGTAGCTTCAATTTCTTTTTCGGTTTCTGGTTCAAAAAATTCTGCGTTAAGAGCTATAAAGATTGATCCGTTATATTTTGGTCTAAATTCTTGATCATAAACATGGTAAGCCTTGGCGTGGGCCATCACAAGGTTCTTGGCGCACATGTATTCAGCTATACCTTTGACATTCACTCTAGGTGCTTTAGTATCCGCTCCGTAACCTTGATAACAGATCTCTCTTGGTTCATTTATTGTTATCCAATACTTTACTCTATCACCATACAGCCCATACACGATGCGTGCAAAATCTGCGAACCAGTCTGCTATTTGTGGGTTGGCCCACCCTCCCAAGTCCTGTAGTCTTTGCGGCAAGTCCCAGTGATACAAAGTCACCATCGGCTCAATGTTGTATTTAAGCATTTCGTCAATTAAATTGCTGTAATATTGAGCTCCAGCTTCATTAATGTGGTCAGGAAAACTGGTGGGCAGGATGCGAGACCATGATAAAGAAAATCTGTAAAAATCGATTCCTAATTCCCTCATCATCTCAACATCTCTTTTGTATTTGTGATACGAGTCGCCAGCGACATCTCCATTGGAACAGTCATCTATCGAACAGGGATCAGCGTGAGTCATGTGATCCCAGATGTTTTCAGATTTACCTGGAAATAAATTTAGAATAATTAATTATTACAAATCTTTTTTTATTATAATATAATTTATTTAATATACTTATTTATTTATTACATAATTATTCTCTTTTGATTTTTACCGTCTGCATCCCAGCCTCCTTCGATTTGGTATGCAGCAGTAGATGTTCCAAACATAAAACCCTCAGGGAATTTTCGTACATTTTGCCGCTCAATTTGTGTGATCGTGCATTCAGATAACGTAAATAATAATAATCTGAAAAATAAAACGATACGTACATAAAATAAGATTACAATTCATCCGATAACAAGCCCTTTACTTACATAACGCCTGTAGATTTTGGCAGCATGCTGCTTTCGTTTAGCCGACTGACTAACGACAAAGTATCAATCGTTGAACATTTATTGAAGATCTTATCTTCATCTGAGTGTATGTCGGGTGCCAAATATGGATTTTGGGTGTAGATAATAAGCAGGCGGTGTTCAAACGTCGTCAATTTCAGTAACTATTAAAGTTAAGTTGAAGCTGTGTTGAGAAAAGTCTCTTTCGAGAAATAGCTACCATAATTTTTATCCCAAAACATGAAACCCTCATGTACTGATTAGAATGTTCGTGATACTTATTGATTATCTGCCTGACTACCCGATGTAACATTTTCCAAATCAATGGCATGCTATTATTATTTTTCCAGTTGTGTTTTTATTTTTAAATTGGTTTTCATTTAGCTTGATTATATAAAGTGCCAGTAAAACAGTAAAGTGTTTAAGTAGTCGCATTACCGACTTGTTTTAAATTGTCCATCATGAAGATGAATAACATGATAAACGCCCTGTCTACTATTGTCAATTCACACGAGGCTCGTTAGAGATTATATCGAAGACGGCTGATAGTGAACAACACTGTGAATAAAAATAGTTTATACTACGGATATAAGTACTATCAATTCAACGGCGTTTGTTTTATTGTTTGGAATGTTTGGTTATATTTATCGTCCAGAATCGTATTTTCGGATTTTATCGTCAGATCTTCCACGTGATTGTTAGTGCTGTTTCTAAGCATAATTTTGTTCTTTAATCCCGTTCTAAATTTCGTCTTGGGAAGAGACCGAAATACTCCACTGCGGTCACATTCCGCAGAGGGGTATTTCGGTTTTGGGGTCTTACCCACTCACACAGTGACATTTAACCACTCATTGGCGGTCTTTAACACTTACTAGTTTCCGAGGTATCCTGTAAAACGATAAAACTTTGAGTTCTAGTTGGTTACTCTCTCCGTGAATCAAGGGATTTTGTAAAGGTCATGGAACTTTTGAATATAAGGTAGGCCGAAGGCCCTCTTCATTTCCATTCCTGTGAACTCATCGTCATAGGTAAAATCAATAAAGTCTAGACATCTTTCTTTACTTAGCCATAAAGTAGTATAGGTACATGATAGCAATATTACCAATATTTTGTACGTGCGTGTGCATATGTTTGGTCGATTATGTTTATGTTCCAACTGTTGATACTACGCTAGAGACTTTAATTTTCATCTACTTGCCCCATCTAAGTGCCATGCCCATGACTATGGGCACAACCAAGGAGGGGGTAGATAGGCGCAGCTGAACCCCTCCCCCCTCGTAGAGATGAAATAATATAGCCAAATGTAAAGCCACCAGTCCTTAGTCCACTCACTTGACTTGCTTGACCGATCATTTCTGCTCGTTGAAACTGTAATGTATAATGTATCCTACCTACCATTCTCCATTATAAGCTCACCCCCCTCCTGAACCATCGCCTGAAGACGCCCTTGTTTATAGGTATCAACTTATCATGGGATGTGCTGTAGTTTGTTCTACTGCCGCACTCAGAGACATCGCTTAAGGAATTTATCAGTTATTAACTTTAATTGCCAAGTTGTATGTAAGTACCTTTGGAACGCTGCCAGTTAAAAATACAAATAAAAATGTTTATTAATGTTTGATTTCAATAAATGTTTTATTATTTTTATGTACCAATTCTGAGTGTCAGTTATGTAGGTACATTATGGAAAACACATTAGTCGTTATCATGATGGATACACACACAGATTAGTGCACATTAAAATGTACAAAGGAACATTATTGAAGTTTCTAATGTTGGTCACAACCACAAGTTTTATTTCATGAGTATTTTATCACATTGTTATGACGTGTTAGTGTCTTCGTTAATGGTCATGACGGTGTGTCGGGTTCGTAGTGCCAGTCGAGCGCGCGCGTGCGCAGCATCTCCTTGTACACGAAGGCAGACTTGCGCGGAGTGCGTGTGCGATCAGGGCTTTCGTAGTCCACCTCGTACAGACCGAACCGTTCACTGAAATTAATAGAAGTGACTTATAACATTGATTTTTAGTCAAATGTAGGTAAGTGACGTTGTTACCCTCAATACACTTTATCTTTAAAACAACTTTTGATTAAGACTTTAAACTTACGTATATCCTTGCATCCATTCAAAGTTGTCCATAAGACTCCACACAGAGTAACCTCTGATGTTAGAACCATCGTCAATCGCATCGAGCATGGCGCTTTGATATTGTCTTTGGTAAGAGATCCGGTCATCGTCATCTAGACCACCATGGTTTGAGTAGCCGTTTTCGGTGATGATCACCGCAGGGTTGTTGTAATCCATTCTGATCTTGG
Organism: Hoplodrina ambigua; assembly: GCA_949774945.1. Taxonomy (NCBI): domain Eukaryota; kingdom Metazoa; phylum Arthropoda; class Insecta; order Lepidoptera; family Noctuidae; genus Hoplodrina; species Hoplodrina ambigua. The sequence continues at coordinate 4,255,736 of OX458969.1, read as the reverse complement.
TCAACAGTTTGTAGAAACCCCATGGAACGACCTGTGGTGAAGGCGAAGCGTTAGTTTGTGTAGTAAAAAGATTTAGGTACCTTATTATATTTATTTTAAAATATTTACCTTTAGGAATCCAGACGCGCCATGTTCCCAATCACCAGGTTGATAGTGCACATTTCCCAGGTCATCGTTGAATGACGGAATGTCATATTTGCCCTCTACTGACTCATTCCTATACACTAAATAAGTCGAATAGTGATTGAGACCAAAATAATCAGATGTCCCCTTAACATATTCTACTTCTTCCGGTGTGAATTCTGGTAACCGTGACCTGAAGAAACCTTGTTCTACACTTTTGGCTGCAATTTTTTCTTTAAAGACAGTTGGAAAATCTCCTGTTTTAGAAAATATAGGATGTGCCCAAGCGCCCCACTGGAATAGATGTGATTGACATTATCATTTACTTAATAAATGCCCACTTCTTCTATACTTATACAACAACAAAATGATGTTCATAAGGACAATGTTTTGTATTCATGTAAAAATAAACGTTTTATGTATAGGAAAAGCTAAAATTGATATATTCTGTAATGACGGCTAGTACAAAATGGAAGGAGAAAATCTCCTGTGTGTAATGATTAGACATGATTCTATGATTAATCCATGATTTTAAAGTAACTTAGATAGTTCTTCGGTGCTCACATACAATGTCTACCAATACTGATACTTAAGTTTTCATACCTCAAACTGATTAGAAATATCGGCAGACTCTGTTTCCTTTTCGGTTTCTGGTTCAAAAAATTGAGCGCTCAGCGATATGAAAATGGATCCTTTATATTTTGGTCTAAATTCTTGATCATAAACATGGTAAGCCTTGGCGTGTGCCAACATAACGTTCTTCGCGCACATATACTCACCCACACCTTTGATATTCAATCTGGGTGCTTTTGTATCAGATCCATAGCCTTGATAGCACACTGCCTTTGGTTCGTTTATTGTTATCCAATACTTCACTCTGTCACCATATACTTAGTCCAAAAACGACGCGCGCATAATCTGCAAACTAGTCGATTATTTGTGGGTTGGCCCACCCTCCCAAGTCCTGCAACTTTTGCGGCAAGTCCCAGTGATACAGCGTTACCACCGGCTCAATGTTGTATTTAAGCATTTCGTCAATAAAGTTGCTGTAATGTTGAGCTCCAGCTTCGTTAATGTGATCAGGAAAACTGGTGGGCAGGATGCGAGACCATGATAAGGAAAATCTGTAAAAATCGATTCCTAATTCCCTCATCATCTCAACATCTCTCTTGTATTTGTGATAAGAGTCGCCAGCGACGTCTCCATTCGAGCAGTCAACTATCGAACAAGGATCAGTGTGAGTCATGTGATCCCAGATGTTTTCAGATTTACCTGCAGACAATTATACACATATAATGGTTAATTGTTACATGTTTATTTTTCTTTAACATTATTTACAACATAATTCTCTTAAATCTTTTACCGTCTGAATTCCAACCTCCTTCAATTTGGTATGCCGCAGTAGATGTTCCGAACATGAAACCCTCAGGGAATTTCCGTACATCATGCCGCACATTTAGCGCTGTCTTGCATTCAGACAACGTGAATAACAATAATCTAAAAAATATATAAAATGTATAGGAAGGTATTTGATATCAAAGATCAAGATTATAATTAATCTTTTACTTACGTTAAGCCTCCTACTGATTTTAACAACATCCTGCGTTCACTTAGACAACTGAATAACGGAAAAATAGAAATCTTGAACATTTATTGAAGATCTTATCTTCATCAGCATCTAGGTGTCGGGTGGAATATATGGATTGGAGTTTGATAATAAATAAGCAGGCACTCTGGCAAACGTCACCAATTTGGATAGATAACCTTCAAAGTACCTATAAGGAAGTACTGGTATTACTACCACCACTTTTCCCTCGAAAGAAACAACTTGATAGTTTATTTTTATTATAGATACCTACATGGTTAAATGTAGTTTTGTTGGTTTAATAGTAAATTTAAATGTTCCAGGGTTCGTGGTTAGCCAGGTGAAGGATGCAGGTGCGGTGGGCGGCGTGGGCGCTGGCGTGGTGCGCGTGCGCAGCGGCCGCGCCGGCCGAGCCGCGCGCACCGCTACCCACCGCCACCGCCGCCGCCGCCGCCCCGCTGCCGCCCGCCTGCGAACCCCTCGTGCTAAGAAACACACCGCCCATGCCATCGGTAAGAACGGATTTCTTTTCAACATTCATTTTTAAAGCCTGGTTTGAATGCCTTACGACTTAACTGTGTATTTATGTACATACTATTCCGAATGGGAAAGGGGGATTATATGTGAACAGATCACCTTAATTTTTTTGCTATTTGTAATCGTAAGGCTTAAGGCATTCGGTATCATTGGAACCTATAAACTGCTTTTAGATAAGATAAGTAATTGCTAAAGAGCACAGTCCTATACATAGTCATATATTTTGTGTGTAAACATTGCAGAACTCTCGTGAGCACGAGGCGGCGGCCATGCACACGGCGCGCGCGCTGGTGGAACTGGTGCAGCAGGGCGTGGCCGACGAGGAGCGCGCCGCCGCGCTGGCCCGCGCCGCCACTCGCGCTCCTCTTGGTCCTCCGCCCGCTGCCGTCGCTCTTGGCGCCCCACAGCTGCACCTGGGCGTGTTATACATAGCAGAGCCACCGAGACTTGTCGTCTTCCAACAAAACAACTCAATCACTTTACGACAGTTTTGGAGGACTTTGGCATCAGCGTGGAATGCGACTACAGCAGTGTGGTCGAACGCGTGGTTCTCTTGCGATAAAGATGGCGAGGGCTGGTGGGGCGGGGTGGCGGCTGCTCGTGGGTCAGGGCCGGCCAGATCTGCTGCGGCTCTCTTCCGACGCTGGCCTGCCTTGCCTTGTGAAGAGGCTATGAATGATTGGCTCGGCGGAGCTCCTTTATGCGACGCTGCTACAACAGATTGTGAAGCTACTCCATCATTTGGGTCTGGAGATCGAAGGATAGAGGTGGTTAATCGATATCTACTTCATATTTAGAGCAATAACATGATTGATATACAACGTGCTGTTTCTTATCTAAAACCTACTTTTTGTAGTATCGATGCAAGTGTCAGGCTGATCATTGGAACGTAGGCGGCAGCGGGTGGCTGAGTGGTGCTACAATAGTCGCAGATGACTCCGGTCCTCTGACGTGCACGCCGTGCGGCATGGGCAGCGACTCCACGGCGTGCCTGGCAGACTCCCACCGCGTCGCTGTGCTAGCCAGCAACGTCGGCGGCATGCTGCTCTGTCTTGTTACCGCGGTCATTATCTTTCAGAAGAGAAAGTGTAAAGTAAGTAAAGTTGCATTGCTGTGCAATAAAATGGTACCTAAACAATTTATTTATTTTCTCTCTGAGAATTAAACATGGATTTATTTCAGGCAGTTGCGGTGGGAATGTGGACAGTGCTAGAAGTTGTACTTCTGGGCGCATTTTTAATGTATGCTTCTGTAAGTATTCGAGAAAACATAAATAACGAGTTCTCTATGTAACAGGATATGTGGGTTAAGAAAATCGTGTTAAATTATCTGTCATTTAATACGTTTATCGTTCTATGTTGACTGTTCTGACAGTCAACATAGAATCGTATTGTTAAAGATAATCTTAATCTTATCCAAGATCTTTTGGAACCGTAAATCAAGTACATTTTTAATCAAAAATTATTTCCAAAAATTCGGCTGTATAATTTGCACCCCGTTTATGTGCGTTATCATTATCATCTGCCCTGGTTGGCTTTATCTTGCGTGCGAAAAAAAACTTAGTGGTATTATAATATGTTACTACTTACGTTATCGTAATCGGTAGAGAGAGACAGTTACCACCTCCGTATATGCTCATTGAGCGGTGACTAACTCCAACTAACCATTTATCCAATTAAGCATTTATTGCATACTAACTTGGAATATAAGTTATTGAATCTGCATCATACCACTGCTGGGCGAGTCCCTCCCCCTACATTGGCTTATTATGCTGGTTTTTGTATTTTTAGGCTGCATCCCAATTTATATCAGTGGCAAAATGGCGGTGCATAGCAGGTGCTTGGCTGCGGGAGCTCGGCTTCGTGGCGTGCTACGGCTCCGTGGTGCTGCGACTGTGGGTATTGCTCGCAGAGTTCCGCACGAGGAAAGCACATCGGTGGACCCCCAGGGATTCAGAGGTAGAATCAATTAAGCATTTCCCTAACGTCGTGAAGTGCCTAACTACCTTTAGTTTTGCCTAGTCACGTAAAGTTTAAGTAATCAAAAAAACAATGACCATTTATAGGTGCTGCGCGTGGTCGGCGCGATGGTGCTGGGTTCGGCGTGCTACCTGGCGGCGTTCACAGCTACGGCGGCGTGTGACGAGGGTGAGGGGGCGGGTGTGGGCTGCGCGCGCGCCGCCTGGCACCACGTCACCGCCGCCGCCGAGCTGCTGCTGCTTGCCGCCGGCCTACGCATCGCGTATGCGTCAAGAAACGCCAATGTGCCGTTCCAGGTATTAACGCTATTTTTGAAAAAGTACCCACATATTTATAGTCATACAAATTAATTATTTAGAAATTGAATAACTTTTAAAGTAGATAGAAGAAAAAAATAACTACAGGTGTCTAAAATTTAATTATGATTAGTGGGCCATAAACTAAGCATAGATTGTATCTTCTTGAGGATTCAGAGTGCTAATTGTACAAGTTTAAGTTTATTCCTTTTCTATAGTACGAGACATAACTAAAGAAATAAAATTTAATACTTATTCGTATTTAGTATAGAGTTAACAATAATAATTAAAAAAAAAAAAAGACGGGTTGCACTCCGGGAGTGTCGGCAGAAGTGAAAACTTGATTATTAACGTTGAGCATGTTTGATATTTTGGAATGGTTAGGGAATAATTTTGCACCAATTGCTTTATCAGTATAAAAGTACTATCATTTATGTGGTAGAATACAATATTCATTTATTGCGCTATCGTACACAAACATGACAATTTATATTACATTAAAAATTTAACACTTTAAAACTATTACAATTATTTTACATTAAAAAGTTATACACGAACATTCGCGCAAGCGCCCTGCGCTGCCTAAACGAAACAGTAGGCCCAGGCATACATTTTCGCCGCGCCGTAGAGAGGGGATAGCTGTCTACTCTCCATCCGTCTTACGCTTTTTCGATCAGGTCACGTGTCCTGCCGGCCGCGAGTTTAAGATTTTATACCCATTACAGAAAAAGTGCTCAACGCCGCTAAAGAAGTTTTCACTTCAAAAAAAATAGGTGTGGATCGTTATCCCACATAATTGAACTACACGTCCAGTCGATCGCAGCTATCAGTATGGTGGTATTCCAAGTCCAACGAATACCTATAAAGCATGATCTGATCTTTTTTACTTTAGATTACAAGTACTTACCTATGCTTTATTCAGTGCACTGTGCATGACTTTTCAACGGTATACTGTGATGTTAGGAGCGCGGCTGGCTGGCGGCGGCGCTGAGCACGGAGGGCGTGTGCGGCGTGTGGTGGCGCCTGGTGGCGTGGGGCGAGCCGGGCGCGGCGCCGGAGCGCTGGCCGCTGTCGGCGGCGCTGCGCGCGCACCTGTCGGCCGGCGCCGCGCTGGCCTGCGTGCTGGCGCCGCGCCTGTGGCACGGGTACCGCGCGCGCTCGCTCGCGCAAGAAGTAAGAGCCAACACGACACAAAACCGTTGTAAAAACGCATCGCAAAAATTCAAATTGACTGTTGCCGATTAGAATTTTTGTGTTGCGACTCACCTGAAAGAGTTTCGTCCGAAGTTTCACTTGTAGCCGCATCCAGCGAATTTTTGCAACCTTCACTAGGTCGCAGTATTTATGCAAGTAACACAACACAACAATGTTTCATAAAATTTGGGACCGATACAGACATTTTTAGATAAATTTATTGATAAGTTGGTAATTAGATATTTTAGATTCCTTTCGTCCTACCACGCCATAGTTACTATTATAACAAAGTATAATAAAGCAACTAAAAAAATAATCAATTATTTAGCATAACAGTATACCTAAACAAAAACCTTTATCGTAATGTCTGGTTTAATATTTTTAACGAACTGATGTGGTGACCTTCAGAATAACTTATTTATAGAGTTAAACGATCGTAACTCTCCCTTTAAACTACATCCCAAGGTGTCACGTCGCGGTCCTGCGGAGGGATTCGGCGCAGAAGGCGAGGAAGAACCAACTTCGGAAGAAGTTCGCGCCGAATTGAAGAGATTGTACGTCCAGCTGGAGATCTTACGCAACAAGACGCTGCGCAGGGACAACCCGCACATCAGCAAGCGGCGCGGCGGCAGGAAACCGCCCCATCGACGGTTCTCATTACAGGTATTCACGGACAACGAAAACTATTATTTGACTCAGATTTGTACAATATTTTCTTCTTTCATTATTAACCAAATTAAGTTGATAGGACCAACGTAGCTTACAGTTTTCAAGTATTTGAGTGTTAAAGCTAAGAGCTTCTTGATCATGATAAACATAAACAATTCAAACAAATGCGTTGAGATAAAATAAATATGATACAATACTTAAGACTGAGTGGTATGTTCTATGGTATAGGTTTACATTTACTGTCCCCACCTTTAGCTAATGTGTGGTCCTACACTTTAGTTCGTAATGACCAAGTTTGACACCTACTATATTAACCATTTTTTCTTGCATTGATTGTATACCTTTTACAATAGTATCTTCTGAGGATAATTAAAATTTTATAGTTGAAATTCAGATCGTGTCCTATAACCCTAGACTTATAATTAGGACCCAACATTTAGAATGATGCCCCGAAGTGTGACTAGTTCTTAGGCATTTTCAGCCCTCGTATATACCTAGGTGTTCTCTCCACTGTCATTAATTGAATGTTTCATCTTCCATCCTACACCGACTTTAGAAAAAGGGCAGCCGCGAAAAGGTAAGGAGGCGTACAGTACATACCTACATAATTATGTAATAATTATCGCATGCGCACTGACGTGGAGCACCCGCATGACCCCTGTGGATGTCGCCTGTAGCGCCTCGCCCCCGCGCCCAGCGCCCGCGCCCCCGGTCCGCGCCCGCTCCCTGCACTCCCCAGCCACATTACCTGACTGTCGCAATGTTTCAGATATTCGCTTTCTCTGTGCTCCCGGTGCCGAAATAAATTACTAATTGGCAGGATATACACTATATTTTTATTTCTCAAGTGGCACTCTTTTTCCCTTGGTCTGACTTACGCAGGCCGGGGGTTACCTATGTGTTTTTTAAATATTTTTATGTCTGTTATATCAAGTGCGGCTTCAATCCCGATTGTAATTAGATTTTATTTCTTAATAGCGATGCTAAAACCTGAAATCGGTTGATTTTCTTTATTATGCATAATGTAAACCTTTAAAGATCTTTGACTTTAATAAAAGCATTGCATTGTTCCTGCGACATTCACAACACTACACAAGTCAATATATTGCGTCCATATTGCTTTATGAGCGCTTGTACATACAAAAGAGTCTACACTTGATTTCATGAATCATCATCTGCTTTTACTTATTGGGTCGACTTTCAGTTTAATCGGATGCAGTTGAATACCAGCATTTTGAATCTCCACTACCCAACTACGGGGTCACACGATACTGTTTGTTAAGACAGTGGCTCGACGCAGTTATGTTTAACATATCAATTATATATGTGCGCTCTACGCACCTTTATAAAGACAAAAAGAAGATAAGACTGGAAGACAAGTTGCAGTAGAATACGATATGAGGTATCGTCAAATCTAGTATAGACTCGTGTACAAGCAGACTCACTAATTATTATGCTGTCTTCAACTACTTCACGCTGAAATCAACTTGTTTCATGACTGTTGTCAAATCTTCATAGGCATGTTCCAATGGTGTGTTGTATGTGTCAGGCGCTGCAGGCGCGTCGCGGCTGCAAGGGCAAGGCAGGTGGCAGCGCCAGCGTCGTGGAGGCGAGTGAGGCGGGAGACGCGTCGCGCACGCCCGAGGACTCCGTATGCTCGGCCGAGGGGCCCAGCCACTACACCGACGGTGACACCCAGGCGTGATCGCACACGCGTGTCCACGCGCTACCAATGGTGATCATCTCTACTTGTAACACTCTGTATTATTTGGAATTGACCACGGAGTAGCAATGTAATGAAATCGCGCGTTAAAAAGCACGCGCAATAACACTCCATTCGTTTACTACTCTGCGGTATTCTAGGACCGAAACCATATTTTGCTGATTGGTATCGGTTCCGTGGGCGGATCTACCTACTTCCACGGTAGATATTCGTGAAACTAAATGTCTCAGTAAGAAAGATGGTTGAATTTTAGTAGGATATTAGAGCGATTGTTACGGATGTAAAGTTATATTTTTAATGCGAGAGTGGATCGTTTAGTATTTAAATCATTATGCCACTTATGTCTGCCCCACTTTGGAATAATTTAAGCAACCTCGTAGGTACATACCTACTGTCTATATTAGTTAATATTTACCTACTGGCAATAATGCAAACATAATTTTAATTAGTAAAACTGAAGTGAGATGAGAAAGAATGGTCCATTAAACAATAGTGATTAATAAACAAATGTTTAGATCTGGAATTGTTATCTGTAATGTAAGACATCATTAATAAAATTAGGTGTTGTGAAAATAAATATTTTTTACCGAAAATTATTTAAATCATAATGCAATTTTATAATAATTATTTATTCATGACGTAACAACCGGAAATCCGGATTAGATCAAAGATATTTATACTCAATTTGACTTGAATTACATAAAAGATACCTGAATAATATACAAAATGCTAGTCAAGGAACTGCTAAAGTTTTCTATAGAGTTAACATAGTTTTACAATAATTTTATTACTACATATTCTTTATATACACGTGATATAATCATATTATTGGTTTGTCGTTCCAGTTTTTATTTGTAAGGCTTTATATGGCGCTAGATTTGAGTACATAATATGACTGTATCGCGAGTATAATATTTATTACGAGCAGTAATAGTAGAAGGTGTAAACCTGGGTTTGCCCAAAAATTACTCAAGATTCTTGGTTAATGTTGGTAGGTTTAACTCTACCTTATTCTTACCTATGAGATTGGTCTCTGTTTAAACCAACCAAACACCTAAGTATGTTTATCATCAAAGTCATTAAGTTGTGGAAATAACCACGTATTAATTCTTTTTAGGATAAATATAGATAAGAAATGCAGGTAGGTATGTACTGTTAATGTAATAATCTTGAGTAACGCGTAAACCCAGACTCACTCTCTCTGCTTGCATTACCCGTAACATGTTCATAGTACATAGGAGTGATTTTATATCTTTACTTACCTAGGATTTGTGTACTGTGTATAACTGTGAATGTATCAGGTTTCATGTGTCGCTGTTCAAATAGCTTCCTGTACCTTGTATGACTCCTTGCGTGTGTTTCAGACATCCTATTGTAAATGATCATTACAGTGTCGAATAAATTCGAAAAATCTTCTGTATCTCAGTGTTCTCTACTCTTTATAGAAGTACGTCATCGTTTGCATGGGATTCCTCTGTTCAGTCTTAAGCACCTCTACACTACGAATAAAGGAAATTCCTTTTATTTTTTGCAATTTTAGGCATTCCATTTATAAGTTTAATGCTACGGCTACAATATGAATCACTCACTGGTGATAGCCTTTTAGGTCTTCAGGTTTAACTTAAAAGTCACATTTGATTTAGTTTTGATTTTACAGGAAAGTAAATATTTAAATGGAGTACTTACACGTAATGAAGAAATTATGAGAGACTATTTATAAAAGAGGAATTGTTAATACTTGTAAAGTTTTACTAATAGATATTACAATTCGAATGTTTTTAAAACTTTCTCGAATATTGTTAGTGTTACACGGAAAATGCTTTATCCACAGTTATTTAACCTTGTTTAAGTTATTTTTCGCGCACAAGCAAACCGTCTATCTTCCATTTTCAGTCTTATTTCTTAACTGCACAAATTCATCACTCATATGTTGAACTTTATGTGATTATTTGTATTGTATTCTGTATACCCTGGTCTCATAAATTGTTACCGGTTTTAGGGATCAATATTTTAGTTATACAAATATGTTTAATTTGAATTAGCACGGGTACTAGTTTGTATGGATAATTATAATGATCGCTAAATATATTTTAGATCATTTTTACGCGCAAAAGTTTTGAGTTGTTTACATTTTATGTGATTGTTATTTGTGTATATTTATAACTGGAATGATAGAAGAAATTGTAAATATTAAAGCTAAAGATTTTATAGTATCAAACGCATGATATGTTTCAGTATTTATTAAACGTTGAGCTTTGTTCAATGTTTGTGGTGCGTGAGGCGTTTTGATGCCAAAAATAATATTATTAATATAACAACATATTATTTATTGAATAAATGACAATATTCATAATGTCTTGTTTTATTTGCAAATTTTTTTTTTTAAATAAGATAGGTATTTATAGTCAGATCAGAAGCTACGGCGTAGCGTTCGTAGCACCCTTCAACGGAGAAACATGTGTAGTTTTATTTAAAAGCTCCATACTACATATCCGGAAGGAAAATATCATAGAGAGACATCAACATTACTATACAGCATGTTTGGTGCATCGTTTGCCAAAACGAATTGGCCCATAGGAGAGATCATTTACCATCTCTTCACGCCTAATAACTCATTCTTTGTCACAACGGTTTTTTTATGACTTAGTTTGCGTAATAAAAAACTTGTGTGACAAAGAATGAGTCAATTCAATTTTGAAAACGATGCACCATAGGTACACCAGATGCATATAATGAGTCGAAATAATTCCTTTTCTGACGCTTACTTTTCTTGTTTGTGTTTGCTACTCCGTACGAGAACACACATTTTCCTTCAACTGGTGAAGTGTGGATGTACTAATGGTTACACCTCTGCCTAACCCTTTGGGGAGTACAGGCGTGATGTTATGTATTGCCAGAGACATCAACAAAATGAGATGGTTTCCCCTGCTAGTCCTGCTACATTTAGGTAATTATGCGTTGAGCTACAAGTGTGACTACGACAGTTGCTACGAGCTACGAACTCACCTTTGTTGACGTTCCATAAGTGTGTGTGTTTTTAGGTGCATAGTTCTATAGGTAAGCTATTTAAATATGACCAACATTATATAGCAAGACAGACGCTACAGCAGTTGCCTAGCAACGGTAACAGCTACGCCAATATTAAGTACGCATTGGGGTAAAATAATTTTTATTTTTTGTTATTATTATGACGGAAATGTCGCATCGCGGCGTATCGTGGCAACGTGGTGGCTTGCAGGACACAAAGAAAGTCAAGATCCTGCGGTAACAGTAATGTGAAACGGCTACAGAACAGCGGTTATGCGGCTCCTTGAGGAATCGACCGGCTTTCATTAATTAGTGATGGTGACTTAGTCGAAATGTCAGGTAAGAATGTCTTTCCAAATTTGTTAAATTAAACTATATACTCATAATTGAGCCAATTTCTATCAAAACGAGCCAATCTACAATCTCACAATAATTAAATTAACTAGCTTGGGTTTTACCACCTCGTTGTGGGCGGAGCACTTTTTAAATACATTTTTTAAAATTACATATATTATTTGTATTTTTTAAGTGTGTTTCAATAAAGAACGTGTAAATAATAAATGTCGGTCTTCCATGTTACTTAAATAAATAAATTAATTAATTAATTTATTAATTACTCAAATTAATTCGGAATATCAAATGTGTATTAACCATATTTTCAAGCAATTCAATCCTACATTTTAAACTGATACTTAGAATAGATTTAAAATTAATCAGCGAATATCAAAAATTCACATCTATAAAATTTAAATTACTCCGAAAAAAAATAATTTGTATGTACCCACATACAAATTATTTTTTTTGGTTCGTATATTGTTAAAGTTTATAAAGTTAGATTCTTAATTCAAGAATAAGCACAAGTTATCCAGATTATGATAAATTAGATTATAATTAAGTAAGTAAATGTTAATAATTCCATTGATTGTTAAGTGAGCAGTCGGTATGTACGAATGTATGTATGACGCGAATGACTTCACAGTCATAGCAAATCCACATGATTACATACATGCATGAACGATGTTACTAGTAGTACTACGTGCTGTTTTATTTTATGTACCTACACTTGTAAGAAAGGTTAATTACAAAAAGAAGTAACATACGTTTATATTGCGCCTAATACGACTCATAAAAGTGTAAATTAAATTAATAACCATTACCATACTTAACGAAGATGCAAGTCTTTTTTTTAGACTTTGTTTTTACCGCTTCTTCGTTCGCATTGAGGACAAGGGTGCCATAAAACAAAGCTTACTGCTCTAAACAAAGTTGCTCTAAATATGAGAAAACTTTGTTATTAAAGTAGTACTATGTAAAACTAATAAAGGAGAATATAAAACAACTAAAACTCGATTCCTTCCTGATAAACATATAGGTACATTTGTTTATTTGACAAACAAATGTAAAATACGAGCAAACCTATTTACTTAAATTCTGAATCCACCAAGATTTTACGCTAGTGGAATCTGACCTATCAAAGCTTATCATTAGTGGGGCATATACCACTGCAAAATTTGTACTATTTAAGTCTACTTTACCACAGCAGGGTGGCGACTTGATGGGACAAAGTGGAGCTACTCCTTACTTTTGGGTCGTGTCCACACTAAATCGCCGTGACTACAAAGTACTGCAACTATTATCGAATGCTACAAACGATTATTCAATGCCACTCACCCCTATTAACAATGTTCCATTTTGAGTAAAATCTGTAACCGTGCTACGCCGTAGCACGCTACGCTCAAGCTACGCCACTACGCTACTACGCTACTACTAATAATAGGTGAACTGTAATTGAATGAAATGTAATTATATTTTGTAAAGCTTTTCAAATCGTACAATTTATTGGGCTATCATGTTCCTAATTATTTAGAAGATAATATAAGTCAGGTCAGTAAATGGTTATAAAATTCCTCCGTATCACATGTAAGTACTTGCTTTATTTTAAATAACGAAGGAAATAAAGTACGTCTTTGTGTAGTACGTCGATCGATGAGAATGAGTGGACGGTTCCAGTGCCAGCATTACCCGATAAAACGCTCTCGAGTGAGTATCAGTGCCAACTTTGTAACCGATGAGTGTCATTAAGTGGCACTTATCAGTTCAGTCTATCGCTGGACCAGATTTATGTCACTGATTATCATGTTCGGCGTTACAGTTAATCGCCTTACAATTTAGTTTTAATATGTACCTCAGAGGCCAAGTCTGTCACACTCATTTTCTCCTCTCCCTCTCACACGATGAATTTTTAACCGGCTTAAAAGTTGTGCATTTCTGTAATTGATATAATGAACACTTGTCCACTGAAATGTTAATGTCTATGTTTGTGTTCATGTTGTTCACGTACTATAATCATCTAAAAACATTATCATTAAAAAAAGAGAAAACATGTGTTTTTTTTTTCGTTTGTAATGGTTAATCTCAAAAACTGCCTAACAGATTTTAAAAATTCTTTCACATATAGAACGCTACGTTATCAGCAAATAACATTTTATTATCAAAAATAAAATTATGGTCCGTTATTTATTAGTGATCGATGTCCGTAAAAAATTTTACGCGCATGAAGTCGCGAGCAAAAGCAAAATAAGTAGTCGCAGGTAATATAATAGCAGACTGGCAGGATTAAGCACCGAAAAAAAAAATCGTACCTACATGTTAACTTCTTCATGTCTAAAACAAGTATCTACCTACCATTTATTAAAGTTTTCAACAAACTTTAAAAAGATAATAAAACACATAGTTAGTTAGAAATCTATCAATAGTTTTAACATAAAACACCGAGGTAGTTAGGTATCAAATAAAGAATCAGGTTTTAAATTTCAATCGGCTGAAGAAATAAAACTTTCAATATACGGTTGGCGTGTCTCGCTAAACTGTTTTCCTTACATATTCGTGCACTTATCGCCTAGGCATTGCCGTCAATCTTGTAGCCAATCTGTTCACCTACATTGTTAAAGTTAGTTGGGTAAGGCGGACTAGTCGGGAACCCTAGCAGTGTAGCGATGGCTGCGTATATTGACGCTCTGGATCACACCTCCATATATCGCCGCTCTGCTTGTGGTATTAATAAAACATATCAATTTTATGAGCGAAAACTTAGACATATATTATTTTTGAAACTTTTAAGAAATATATATTTTGTGCAATAAACCAAGATGATTGTGTTCGTGTACAAAGTCTATCAGCCAGTCATGTTTCTTCTGATTGAACAACGTTGTCACATGTCTGTTAGCCGAATTCTATTATTGTATGTAAATTTTATGAACTTCATTCATTTCAATTGGCATTTTGAAGTCGTTGCATTGGGATAGCAGGCGTTAGCTGAGCTTCAAATGAAGTTGTAAAACCATTTCGCGCTATATTTCTTAATCAGTAATGATTTTAGCACTTTCTAAAGCGTGTAGGTGTATCATGAATTCAGTTATGTGCTTTGTGAGCTCAGCGTAGCAGATTTTGATGGTGGCTACATCCAAAAAGTAACTTGCGGAACGTTGCTATTTCAGATAGTGAAGAAAGTGATGGAGAAGGAGGTTTGGGCAATTTGAGTCGGTTGATCGTGCGTCCGCCGGGACAGAGTGGGAAGGCCAAGCGAGGGCAGCTGTGTTTCGACGCGGCTTTCGAGTGTGGGAACCTAGGACGTGCCGACCACATCACTGATCTGGAGTATGATCTATATGTTAGACCTGATACCTGCAGGCCAAGAGCCCGGTTTTGGTTCAATTTCACCATAGAAAATGTTAGGCAAGATCAGGTGAATATTTACTCGCTGCTGAAACACTTCACTCCTCCGTAAAACATAGGTAGTCATAACAGAAATATTAACAGCACGGTGTATTTATTCCAGAGAGTGATACTAAATATTGTTAATTTGGCCAAAGAAACAACCTTATTTGATGGAGACATGACTCCACTGGTTCGGTCCACGTCACGGCCGAAGTGGTAAGTTACATGTGGCTAACTAGGTTTAGTTCCTTGCAAGCAAACATAGTTACAAACTAAGTAAGGTCATTAAATTACCTATTCAAGACTTCAAGTTAACTTATGCTAGCAGGCAACACGAGCAACATGGCGTATGTGTTACACGCTAAATCTTTTCAGACATTTTAATTGGATACTTTTAGGCAACGGATTCCCAGACGTCTGATATTCTACCACCGGTCATTAGTGCATCGAGGAAGGAAGATCCTGAGTATCGCGTTTGCTTTTGACCGAGAAGAGGATGTTTACCAGTTCTCTGCGGGAGCGTCATATTCCTACTCTCGACTTCAGAAGCACCTGGCAACGTGGGAGAAGAGAGCCCAGGCCTTTGCCACCAGGCAGTCAATTGCTCAGACCACTGTAAGTTAATAAACTGAAACTGTATTATAGTAAACCCTGGTTGCGTAAGGGCTAAATAGCCTTTAAGGAACCTGTTTGCAGAGTAGAGACTTACAATAACAAGTCCCGTCAGCATAGGTTGGTACAGGCTTTGAGATTAGTTCTCAATCTAAAAGTCTAACGAAAACATGACTGTTCATCAATTATCTTTTTAGCAAAAACGTCGCATTGACCTCGTAACGATAGGAGACTACAATTTTAATAAAGAAAAAACAGAAGAAGTTAAAGAGGATCAACCTGTGATAACTAAAATAAAACCAGCGGAGCCAAAGAAACGGGTCGTTCTCATTATAGCTAGGACACACGGAGGAGAACCACCCTCGTCATTTGTTTGCCAAGGTAGGACTTTAAAAAATGGAGCTTTTACTAGACACATACCTTAATACCTATACTTATCACTATAATTAACTTAAATAAGTTTATTGATTTTTAATTAACATGAGCAGGTTTCTTGGACTACTTGCTGGGTTCGTCGGATAAGGCAGTGGCTTTAAGAAGTAATATTGTTTTAGAAGTAAGTATAGAATCGCACCATCACACCACATTTATTTAATAGGTACGTAATATGTATGTAAGTATACAAACAGGCAGTAAAACGTACCTACTTAGGTATATAATTAACACCTTTTAAATGTGAGATATCTAATTTTGTGAAACTTATGATATACTAAATATCATTGCAAGAGCAGTAGTTAGTAGACATGTATTTTACAAACCGCAATAACAAAATATTTGCAAGCAATTTGCCTAGTCCTGTCTTTTACTTAATTTTATTTAAATACCTATTACTTAATTTTCTCTTACCTACATTAAAGTGCATTATTAGGTCATTCCGATGCTAAACCCAGACGGGGTGTTCCTTGGCAATCAGCGGTCGGACTTGCTAGGAGGTGACCTCAACCGAAGTTGGAACCGAGCCACCAGCTACGCGCATCCTGCCCTAGTGGCTGTCAACGATCTCCTCAAGAAACTGGCCTCGGAGAAGGTGCCTATGCCCAAATCTAGCTATTTTTATCAAAAGTTTGTACGTTAAGAAAACTGTAAGCTTCTCTCTTTTAAGTCTTAACCTACTTATTTATATTTTTACCAAATCTCTGAATAAAACCTATCGATCTCTCTTAAAATAAAAATCTAGACCAACTAGAATAAAACAGGCTGATCTCTATATTGTGCCGGTGGCTGTTCAACTTTTTACTTCGTACGTACCTCGTAGGTCGATATCTTTTAACAGAACGAGACGCCCGGCGTCCAGGGCGTCGTCCAGGGCATTACGAGGAGCACGGATAGGTTATAGTCATTAAGAGTCTGACATGCCCTTCTGCTCCGCCCAGAGCGGAAAAAGTCATTTGATGATTTCCCATTATTAAAAAAAAAGGCCTTTTAAAAATTATTTACCTCTCATTTAAATCTTTGCTTTCAGACCGTGCAGTTGGATTTCATCATTGATATTCACGCAGACATAAGTCACGAAGGTGTATTTGTTCGAGGGAACTCCTACGACGATGTTTACAGGTGGGTCTGTGCAGGCTATCAGAATCATCAAAACTATTGCTTATAAATCACATGCACATGCTTATAGCCATCGAACTTAGGTAGCTAGGTACTACCTACGTTTTGGCGGTTATAATGTGACGGGTCTAGGCCACATTTCGACCCCAGCAACAAATCATGTTAAACAATCACACCAAAACTTATTTTAGCTCGCCTTTATTATTGCCCCACTTTGCGTCGTGACGTCATAGTATTAAGCAAGCGTAGGTGATGTATTACAACATAATTATACCATATTTTCTATTTTATTTACCTGTCTAATGATTGTAGCAGGTGCCTACCTAACTTACTATGTAACTTAATATTGCTTTATACATACCTATGTGTAGTGTTTAATATAGCTATTGGCTGCTGCGTTGCGTGTTGCGGGTTCAATTCCCGCGCGTACCTAACAAATACCTGTTTGTACGACTTACAGATAGTTGTTCCGGGTCTGGCCACGATACAGATTCGAAGAAATACCTAGTGTGGGGCAACGTTTTATAAAAGTAAAAGAAGCAGGTACCTAGGTAGGTACCTGCACTACTGCATACCACTATTTTACTTTTTTTTTAGTTTGCACTACTGCATAGGTATGCATAATGCAGTAGTCAAAAAAATAAGTAGGGATGTATAGGCAGGTACACATGTGCTAGCCCTACGGGAAAGATAGACGTGGTATACTTTAGGTTAAAACTCATTTACTTCGCCTTACTAGGTACCTACTAATTTTGTTAATCTACTACTTAGGTTTGAACGACAGGCAGTGCTTCCGAAGTTTTTCGGGGCCCGCATTGAAGCCTGGCGGCCCGAAGCGTGCTTCTTCAACGCAGACTCCTTGCTAGCAGGCACAGCCCGCAGAGCTCTACCTTCGGGCTCCATTGATGCCTACACGCTCTTGGTTTCTTTAGGCGGACGAAGATTATCATCCAGAGGCCCTTACATACATTATACAGAAGACGCATGTATCCTTAATAATATACTAGGTTTTGACCGCGATCCTCCGCTGGATATCTTACGTGGAAATATAACCTGTAGCACCGGGATAACATAGCTTCATAAAGCAAAATAATTTTCAAAATCAGATCAGTAGTTCCGGAGAGTACTTAGCTCTAGATAGGCTGATAAAATTTTAGATTTCTCTATTTATGTTTCAATTTGTATTGAAGGTCGGCTTCCCCAACATGTTTTAGTAGAAGGTTAAAGTCACCTATCCATTATTATAAGTTTAGATACCTATGTCGGACAGTTAAGAAGGTAGAAGCAAAGAAGAAATACCTACATAAAGGCATTTCTATACCTACTTACCTAATGTACCTAAGCTACTAGTTTACGGGCGGGCCTAGTCTGCGACACTACTGTTTTAATATTCTCTCGCTGATTGAACGGTCTACGTTCAGTCTTTTCATAGCAATGATTCTGATTGGTTGGAATTAGAACATAGCCAGGTAACCTACCTATTTTACCTATTTATTGTAAATTATTGAAATTTTATAATTAAAAGTGTAATTTAATTAGCTAGATTGTAGAATATAGCTAAATTGTAATATTACTATAACTTATTTAGTAGGTCTTTATGTACCTATTCTGTTTGCTTTCTGATTTCTGTAAGTTTAATTTATTTTGCTTATTTTTGAAATACCTATCCAGTTTTTAACTCAATATCGTTAAATTAATAAAACAAGGGAAGTGCGAGACAACCCCAACACAAGTGTTGTTGTTGTTGTTGCCTACTGGGGATGCCTCGATTTTGTATGAAATGCATATTCGAGACCAAAAAAAAAATATATTTTATTATTATTAAAATTACTTAACATGGCAACCAGATACGAAAATAGGTAAATCTCTAGCAAAATCTCTGTGTGACTACTATCGACATATTGGGGTCATTCCCCCACGAGTAGGCCGGAGCAAGAAGAAGGATCAAAGGGGTCGACGCCGGCGTAGACGACCTGTCATTGAACGGGACAGGTCAGTATACTTTACGCGTCTTTTGCCTAAAAATATGAAGTTACTAACCTTATTATAGTCCTTATTTATAGTTGTTAATTATGGCAGTATAATAAATAAAATTGAATCTGGATGAGGACAAAAATTGGTTTTCGTGAACTAGTACGAAGAGCTTTTGTCCTACACACCTGAAGTAGGTACCTACCTACCTATCAAAGAATTCCAAGCTTTTACTAAAGCTACTTTACGTAAACGTGCAAAATTTTCCATACCTACCTACCATAAAACTTTTGACCTTTGTAAAGGTGAAGTCGTAGAAAAATCTTTGTAAAATAGAAGCCAGAGAAATACCTACTTAAACATTTCTTGGAAATTACGGAAACAATACGCTTTGTTTAGTTACCTACTCTGACTCTTGCTACATCGCAGATTTCGACGAATAATTGTGTTGTTTTCGGCGTTGTCGCCATTAGGTTTGGCGTCATTAGACGTACCTATTCGTAAAGATGAACTGACTATTAAGTACCTAGGTATATATCTTTTTTTAGGTCTCCCAGTTCATCCCCTGAGCGACGAGTTCTAGCTGGACGAGTATTATCACCATCCCTGCCGAAAGTATCTCCACCGCCGCTGCAGGCTCTACCTGCGAGGCTTTCTCGTCGCCCCATGCTGAAGTCTCGACCAAAGACAGTATTAGATCAGGACCACATACTTCCTATAATTACAGGCAAGTAGTCTTGACAAAAACCAGTGGGTAGGTTCTATCTATAGTATTCTATAGGTACATACCTACAATCGGTATCTATCAAATATTAGATAGAATATTTATTTCCTACCAATACTTGGGAGAGTGGTAATCAATACTGTAGATAGACACCTATGTATAATCCTATTGAATCACTAATGGTCGGTGTTAGTATTGATCGAAGTCTAAAATAGGAACTGTGTCGTTCAGCTCAGTCGTCTGAATTTTTAATGTGTTCTTAGGATCTTAGGAAGACAGACGGCGCGCTACTCAATATAACCTTCATTTCTTATACTTTTTTGACTGGTGAGCTGCGACATGACTACTTCCAACTGAATTGGTTCAAGACCACATTCTCGGTACAGCCAGTCCTCTTATCATCTACTTAAGATTTTATCCTATTTATGTATTTTGCCTATTTTTGTCACACTGCTGGGTTTAATCACCATGCTTGTTCAAGGCGGATTGGCGATTTCAGGCTTAGTTATAAATCTAGGTTTTCTTACGATATTTTCCTTCAAATATGTAAGTGATGTCCAACATAAGCTTATAATAATAAATATTATGAATTGAAAGTCAAATTAATGCTTGCCCGGTATTGAGCCCACAACTTCATGCATGAGAGGCGGGCGGCGTCTTAAATATACATGTATATCGACGTCCCCGAGGAATAAACCGGTAATCGCAAAAATCAAATTTTACAGGAAAAATGATTTAGTGTTTTTGGCGTATATCTCTTCAACAAAAGGTAATTATGAGAACATTGTTATATGACGGAAAAGCTAATTTTTACCCGAAAAGTTTGAAGTATTAAGTGTAACTATTAAATATACACAGAATAAGTTATTCACCAAAATACATATTACCGAAAATGGTTTCATAAAATTTTTAGGGTATTGATATCTTACGATCCTGACTTATCAATATTATTCCAGTAATTTTTACTTACCGATTTATTCTTGTAAATTTCTTAAAACTTATTGGCATAATATTGCTTTACTGGATTATTGAACGTTTTTTTTCATTACAGAGAGAGAGAGAGATTGATACTCAATTACTTTTGAGGTGTTTTTAAATTCTATCTATGCATTGGGAATCTCCTCTATGACCCGAAAATGTACTTGATTCGCCGAGCGCGACCAAGTTACCGCCAATACGCGAAAATGTGTACCACAAAATTTACGATAATAAACCTGTAATCGCATTAACCAAGATTTTTTTTTAAATATTTTACAGTAATATTACTTTACCGAAATGTAGCCACAGAACTTAAATTGTAATAATGTATAACGTTATTTTTCTAGTAAATAAAAAATGGAAAATTTACAAAGAACAAAAGTGTTATAAGGAAAATCGTTGGAAATTACCGCAGAAAAAATACGAAAAAAATTGCATAGGTGTATCCCGACCCGTAGATTCCGAAAATGGAATAACAGTAAAAAGTCAGTAATAGTATAATACAGGTTTATTCCTTGGGGGCGTCGATATATTTTTATTAATATCGCTCTTTTCAGCTACTGTAGGCGTATTGCTGCATTGTACAACTGCACATGGAAAATGTTCCAGATTTCATTCCAGTTCATTATTTCTTGTATCAAGTTTTTTTTTACAGGAACAGCGGTCAAAACCCCTCGGCTGGCTGTCGTGGATATGAGTGCATATATTCGGACGCCAAAAGGTTATGTGAATCACCGAATGGAGAAGTCACAGTTAAAACTCTCCAGACCACCACGCCCCTCGCACCCCAGGTTCACAAGTGACGAATACGATACCCATGAGTCTGATTCATAGACGAATACAGTGTGGTTGTGTTATTAATTATAATTTTTGAATATTAAAGTTATATTAAATAAAACAAACACATTTTTATTGAAACGTATAATGTCGAAGCTTCCATATTTACAATCACTAACTTCTATCGTTCAGTCATCTCATTCTTAGAACAAATCTTAATGAACACTATTATCACTACAAACTCTACAATCATAACGGCAAATGAAAAACGAGACTGAGTATCGTTATCGAGATTTATTTGAACATTTTTTTATTATTTTATGACAATTTTGGTTTCAACGTAAACGATTCGACTTCATCTACGCATACTAAAGAGGTCACAGGTCATCACAAAAACGATACAATCGTACATACGAAGGGTAAAGAAGCGCGGGCGCTTCGCGGAACGTTCAGCCGAGCGGTCGCGGCCGCGCGCAGGCCGGACCGGGCGCGAAGCACCTCCCCTAATAAATATCTTTGGCATGAACCGAACAGCTCGCCGACGAGTCACACGCGATCGCACTAACAACCGACAGTTATTGCTTCGATGCCAATATAGAGTTCGTTTCGTTCCCGCACGGGGCGTCGCGTCGGGAGCTTCAGTGGGCGGCGGAGGCGCGCGCGGCCCCACCGCGTCATTCCCAGGCGTCGTTGTCGTCGTCCGACAGCGTCACCAGGTGCATGCGCGCGTCGTCGGGCGGCGGCGCGGGCGCAGGCGCCGTCACGCCGGCGCGGGCCGCGCGCTTCTGCCGCAGCAGCTCCTCGTCCGCCGGAGTCAGCGGCTTGCGGAACTCGTACACCAGCGGAAAGATGCGCTCTACCGCCGACTGCACATCACTCACGCTCCGGGCTGCCGACAAGCATTTAACTCAATATAATGTATCATAATTTACGTTGTTAGATGTTAGTCCAATTTCAATCAAGATCTTGTTTCGTGTAATTACACGCAACAAGACAGCAACAACCACAGACCAATTGGTCTGCTTAGTTTGCGTGGTTAAAATTCAAGTCCTTCAATATTGCTTGTTATGTTTTGTTATCGTAAAGTTTATTAATGGTTTTCCGGCGTTCTTATCCTATTAAATTTTAACCAACTTGAGATAAGGGAAAATATAACCTGTGATATTTTATAACTGTGTAGTTACTCTGGGGACGATCTCCGGGTTGTTTAATAACAGAGTCGTTTGACTCTGCTGTTTTAAATTTTATAATAGGCATCTCGCAATAGAAAAGTTATTAAAAGTCGAAAGAAGCCTTAGTCAATAATTCAGCGTAAAAATACATTTAAATATGATTAAATAGATTAATATTAATGCCAGAACGGTTTTTCCTAAAATGAATGAAACATTATGATGAAATGTCATCCCATCCGTTGGGACTAAAATAACCCTTTATCTGACTTAACTTATGAGTCACAGGCGATCGAACATTGCCGACACATTGAGTTTTTATTTTCTACAAAATAAATATTCAATCCAAATTCACTTGAGACTTGGAATTGGTCAGTCTTCATATCGAAAAAAAAGGTTGATCATAATAATATCTCAATGATCGTATAATATACCGAAATTGTTCATGATCAATGAAAAAAGTGTTTTTAAAAACTTAATATTCCTGTCACTACCAGTAGCCCAGTAACTATGCAACAGGACAACATAAAACCATACTTAATATAAATCAATAATGCACCTGCCACCAAATATCCACCATCCTAGGTTGACTGGTAGAGAAACAGTTTAAATAAATATACTATTGCATAAATATTATCTTATTTAGTTTAAATGGTGATAGGTATTTTTGACTTATTACTCAATTACAAGAAACAATGTTTCAAATTATGGCATTTACCTATAGAGGTAGGTTTTTATTAAAAGTTAAGCAAGTTTCATCCTTAAATAAAATGTACCTGTGATAGTAACACCTCCTGTAGAGAATATCTTGAGTGTGGCTTTAGGATTATATAACTTATAAGTGACTCCTGGATGAAGCTCCGGTTCATAACTGAAAGAATGAAAAACAACCTTTTGAAACATATCCAATCATTATCTTGGTTAAGTTACATAATAGGGTTGTAAGCTACTACCTACATAGACAAATCTCTCACAAGCTAAGTTCCATTATTTTTTAATGTACACATAAGTATAAGTCATTTGAAAGTCAAGTCTTATGATGCTTACATACAGCATACAGCCAAACAAGACTGCTCCAATCATTCAACCACAGCTAAATAATTTAGAAAGCTCTCCAAACTTTAGAAACTCAACATACCCATAAAGCATAGTATATAGTAATAGATTTTTTTACCATGAGTAATCATTAAAAATGAATAAGCCATTTGCAGTACCTGTTCATGCTTAACCAAATAATATTTACAGAAGACTGAACTTGTTACAGGCCAGATTTATTTTACTGAGTAAAATAAATCTCGCCTGTAAGTTGTTAAGTTTTTACAGAGTTGAACCACCTCAAATGTCATAAATAAAATGTTCTAAATACAAATAATCAACAAAATGTTTAAAGTATCCAAGGATAGTCTGTAGTTTATCACATAAATAAAAACAATTTCATCTGAACCCTGACTCTACAGTTTGCACTGGTTGATAAGATAAAATTACACTTTCTATACTTTTAATATTTGCAAATAGCAGGCAATTATGCAAATCCAAAAAAGAAAACGAATTTAGTATATTTCGCATTTCCCTACAATCTGCTTTAGTGTCATGAATGGATAAAATAAATGTGTATGTGTCAAATAAGTGGTGATGTTTGTTGACAAACCACAGAAAAATGTAATTGTTTAGGTGTTAGGAAAGTCTTAACCAAACATCCATGTGATCAACACAATTGAAAACAAAGGATTTTTAATTTGAAATCAAATGAACTGCAAACATGAAATGGTAAAACCCAGCTGTATATATAAAATTGAGAAGTAAAGTTATGTATACTGAAATAAAAATACTTACTCTGCTTCTTTGTATTTCTTGGAAAAAGATATGATCCTTATACCAAAGGGCATCCGACAGGTGCCTAATACATTGACTACACGGAAATTGCGAAAGCGCACTTGGAAGCCGAGCTTCTGCAAAGCGCGCGCATACCGCCGCGCCGCCACCTTCGCCTGGTCCTCGCTGGTGGCGCCCGTGCATGTCACGCGCCCAGACGACCAGATCGATGCGGTGGTATATGGACGCCGTAATTTCATGGTTACCATGCCGTTCTCGCGGCGAAACTCTACATTAACACCGTTTAATGCTATCTGTCTAAGGTTCAGGTGGCACTTAACACTAAAACTGCACACGACATTGTTTATCATTATATCTATTTCGGGCGTATCCTCCTCCTCTTCGACGGGCACAGGCGGCGCCACGGGCTCGTTTGTATCAGAGCACTGCATCTGCGGCGCGCTGGTCGAGCCAGCTTCACAATACTCATGGTCGGGCACCATATGATTTGAAACACTATGTGTGGATATGCCACGGTTGGGCACAACCCCATGTGTGCCTTTGCTCAGTTCCTTAATACCATTCTCTTGGATGAGCGTAGCCATGACCACCACAGCACACTGGAATAAAAAAAAACTTATAAAAGAAAATATATATAATATTACAAATCTATGATTTTGTACTTACAAATATAAACTAAACTTTAATTAAGCAAAACTGCTACTTAAAACATGGATTCCCTTTGTAAAGTTCTTTTTTATCTAACATAAAAGCATTCACACTCAACAACTCTCAATGTTCTCTCAAGTTTCAATGAAATGTGAATCCTAACATGTTAACTAAGTAAACAATGTAATGATTTGAGTATACCTACTGTGGACATTGCTATAAATAGTCCCTGCAGTATGAAATTAGATATTTGACCCTCACACAACCCACACCAGCATCATTACAGTTGCATTATAGTGGCTTGATAACACAAATTCTAGGAAGATATGTGAAAGATTGAAAAATATCATTGTAATAAAACTTGGAATTTCATTCATAAAGTAATATTGGTGTGAATCAATAATTGTAGTGAAATACTGATTAAGGTTCATACATTGAGAGCAAGAAAAGTGTGATTATAGCTGTTATCGTCAGCATTCAGCGGTAAACCATAAAGAGGACTTTATTGAAAATTGTTGATTGCACAACAATGGCAAATGGCAAACATACATGAAACAATGAAAACATTTGCACAAAGTGCATTTTTAGCTAAAATTATGTAAGGCCTAACATTTTTTGAGTTACCACTCAAAAAGTCTTAATTTTATTGTGTGTTAATTCATAGTTTTCAATTAAGAGTGGTTTTAAATATTATGGGTCAAGTAATTACTACATATTTTTAACTGTATTGTTATTGAAGATGACATTGAAGAAACAATATTGTTAAATGTATAGATTGCTACCATTATTAGATATCCAAATAGTTCCAAAGTCACAGGTCTATACCACTTTTTGAAAGTTTTTTGTCTACTATATGATTAATCTAAATTATTGACAATACTCTGTTTAGTTTCAATAGATAAGATATACCTACACATACCTAGATGTTGTATTTTCAGGGTTTGGAGAGGAAATAACAAATATATTCACAGATACCAAAAACTTGTTTGTCACAAAGGAATCATTTTATTTCATGGTTTTATCTTATTACACTTATTTTACAAGTTAAATTTGATTTAATTTTTCGTTAAACATTAAGATTATTCAAAGAGAGCATGTTACAATTAGAATCAAATTTCAAGATTCAATGGAGGGGCACAATTTAGGCCACTTCCCACGGCTGGGTACGACGCGACAACATGACACTTTGCACAGCTGACTGTCGGACGGGCCCCCGCCCCGCTCTACCCCTGGCCCCCACCTTCGCATGCGCCCTGTCTGCGTCCTCCGCCCTGCGGCTAGTTTGCACTGCACATGCATTATGTCGATTAAACATCGATCACCCCCAGACATGAATTGCGCACAAGTGTGCTTTACTTGACGTAAATAGACACACCAGAGCTTAATTTGAACTAGTAAGCTAAGCTCATCATAGAGATTATTCTTCCCTACCATTTCGTAAATTTATTAATTATTTACATTCCCCGTTAGGCGATAAAACGAAAATAATTCGTAGTCAGCAGTTATTGACCCCTTAACGACCTGAACCACACGTGATTATGGACCACAAAGAAAAGTTATCCCCTTCAAAACCTAGCCAGGATAGTATTTTATTGAATCAGTTTCATATTCACGAACACAATAGTGCTAACTTGCACAGGATTTCGATAAAATATAAAACCAAAGATGAACAAAATAACACGAGAATGAACTTGAACCAAAATGGGGCAGGCTCGTAACTTTTTAGTGACTGATTGTAGGATGATATTTCGGAATAAAGGATCTCAGATTATACTGTATCTACTTTAGATGTCAGAAAATTACATAGAACAACAATTTACCTGAGGTAAAGTGATATATTTGTCACAATTATTTTTACACTACCAACGAATAATAATTTTCATTGCAGAACTAAGAAAGTCCAGACAGGAGGTTCCGGCGACGAATTAGCTTTTGCACAAAAACAAATATTACAACACTTGAAATATGACAGAAATTACTTAAAAAGCTAACTGATATAGGCAATTCGTTAATAAATGCAAAAATCAAAAACTTATGCACATCCTGCCTAGCACCGCCATGTTCCATTCGATGAACAAAATTGAATGAATGAAATAGAACACGAACGAGTGTTGATTATCCTTGCAATATCATCGCCTTTTTTGTTGTCTATGCGCTTATTTTTTTCAATTGGCTGCTTTATAAAATGAAATTGTAATGGCTGGTCTACACATACCTCAAAACAACCTTCACACACAAGTTTGAACAGCACAGGGCTGACTGACAGGTGCAAGCAAGACTAGAGATTCCAGTTCCAGTAACGACCTAGTTTAAGAATATACATAATAAGAAGTATTTTCTAGATGAAACCATAGCTTGTTACTGCTATTAGGGTATAATTGGGAGTTCTGGATGCGTCATCCAGAACCCTCAATCGCTCGAGCGAGTGACACAATTTATATAAAACTTTACAATTGCACATTTGCACTGTAATGTTCAGAGTTACATTGCTATGATAATTAAACACATAATTCTCCTCATCTTTAAGTGCAATGTGACTTCTGTACGAGTCATGTATCGTACAGGGGACGCGCGCATTCACATCAGCACTTTTACATCGCTTTACTTAAATCGCAAAATAAAGCGCCATACACGTTCAGCATTCATATACAGCGGTACTCACCACATCAACATAGATAGCATTAGTTACTTGGCAGTGAAGTATATAATAAACGGATATTCTTCGTATCTAAATCTCAAGCTGTGTGCGCCAGTGGTGCGCCACATTCAGCAGCGCATACAACATCGTAGACACCGACATTTTTAAACTTTGCGGTGTTCCGTGTAAAAAAAAAGTACATTAAATATTGCTCATGCAATTTAGTCCCTAAGACAAATGCACTCAAAGCATACACTTTTACTTTTATTAATACTAATTTCATACTAGTCTCATGTATGAACACTCCTGAAGGATACATATTAGGAACTATGTTTACTCATCATTTAATGACCGCTATAATAAGTAATATTCGAGATGTAAATCGTAAATGAAATTAAGTGCCAACGGTAGTAGTTGAGCGAACGGTGATAAAATGTTTGTGTATGAACACAGGCATTAAAGCATTAACTAAACTACTGCAATGTGATTATGTGACTTATTCATGGGACGCCACTGCATTTAAATAAAAGTAGCAAGTAGTTTGCTTTCCTGACTCTAAGTAATACAAATTACTATCTACTGGTAATGCTTAATGATCTTTATCACATCGATTTTTTTAAATTAGTAATTTTATATGCACTTAGTACAATTCTATTGTCTATTTATTTTTCAGTGTAGTGTATCAGTAGCCTAAGTCAACGAAACGCCATTGCAAACTTCTCCTAAAATTTTGTATCTAACTTCACTTTATTGTTCGATCATCCATCGTTCATCAATCAAGCGGTGGATTAATTCGTAATAATACTTAATTTTTTCATATTTGTGCCAATCGTTACGTTAATTTAGTGTTATTAATTCGTTCAAAGTCAGTGAATATTTATAATTGTAAATAATCACCCTGTTGTGTTTGCAAACGTGCATATGCTTTGTTGTGAGAACCACCACCTCTTTATCTGCTGCTGTCATTCTGAGTTGTAGCAACTGAATTTTACGTTTTTCGATAATGAAACAGCTATCCTTTGAATGGTAGGTTATCGACTGAACTAGAGTACAAGAGTAACAAAATAGTATCCAGTTGTTGATGTGTCGTGATGATAGTGGTGTTCTTACACGGAGTAGTCATCGGGAGAATGTGCGGTGGCGTTTAGCCTTAGTGGCAGAGGACGTCAGAAATAGGATCCAGCATGGAATCGGTGAAGGACGAAGAACGTTTGCGGCGGCTACGCGCCCTGGAGGAGCGGCTCTGTGACCCTCGCTCCACCGGCAACGTGGACTGCTTGCTGGACACGGTGACGGCACTTGTATCCGACTGCGACCACCCGGCTATCCGTCGCATGAAGAACGTCGAGGCATACACCAGCAGATGTAAGTAGAGTATACTATTCGATTATGTGCCAGAAATAGGATTTAGTTATACTAATGTTGTACATTTAACAATGTTCCATTCAATAACCATGTTAGACCAAACTAATTCATTATAACTGAACTAGTAATATTGAGTTAAGCTTGTTATAAATGCTTAAATGATATTCAGGAGAATAATACAACTAGTATGTACCTGCACTGCTAAATATTGATCAGTAAATAACTATCTCTGAGACATGAAAATGCAGATTGTTACTTTGAGAGTGTGTACCAAGACATGCAGCCAAGGTTTGGCACCTGCCTGATTCACTGGTACTGCTACTGTAATACAATATCACTATCCTATTGCATCCAAGAAGTATTTGGTGTATATTGTAAGTTGAATGTTTTCCTTTATTAATGAAAGGGTTTTAATGTTATCAAATGTCCTATCCATTGTTGTTTATATTACATATTTTGATAAAAAAATAGTGCAATGGTAAAGATGTAATGTTACAAGACAATTATTATTGTAATCTAATGCGAAAGGGACTTTAATTAATATTATAAGTTTGTTTTGATTACATTACAGTCATGTAGTATCTAATCAATTAAGGAATGATAACATTGGTACTTGTAGTCATGATAGATAGTCAATTATACATTGCAGTGTTTGATATAGGGGTCATCCTTTCTTTAGGTCACACTATAACTCCTATAGCTTGGATATGACAGTATAATATGTAGAGTCTTGTAAGCCCACCTGCTTACAAACAGTTATGCCACATGCACCTAGAACACAAGCACAGTTCATGATTTGCAGCGAATGGTTGTAAACAAACATTGTGCGCTCTAATGTGTCACTCTCTCATGAAAACCACCATTGAGCTTGATGGTGTTTTACACAAATTTATAACATTTCATCAAGCCCTAAGATTGACATCTCAACAAAGAATGAATGCAAAATAGAAATTGCTCATTTGCCTTGTAAATTAGGTTTAATACAGCATCAAGTATTCGCCAGAATGTTACATTACGTACATAATCATAGCATAACGCCTGTAATCCCCGAAGGGTTAGGCAGAGGTGTACCCATTAGTACAACCACATTTCACCAGTTATGTTTAAGTCCCATGTAATAGGGGGTGAGCCTATTGCCATCAACTGGGCACAAATCCAGATTCCAAGGCTGTTACTGAGCAATTCCTGGTGGAAAACCCAATAACACTTTGCTCGACCTGGGAACCGAATCCAAGACCTCATGATCAGTAGTTGCGCTAGCAATCTTATAAAAATGTTTTTTTTTTTCTGATACTTTAGTAATATTATATCAATACTTCCTTACTATAATATAATTATTATAAATGCTCTTTCACTATTAAACCAATGAACCCTAAGGAAGGACATAGGCTACTTTTTCTTCTGTGACTTTGTCTGTGTCTATGATGGTTAGGTTAGCTGGGCTGTTTCCGCACTTAGCCTCTTTATTGGGCCATTGTACGTAGCTGTGTCTATGATAATCAATGTTTATGCAGATAAAGTTGCGGGCAAACGCTAGTACAAGTAGTATCTTTGCTTCCTTTGTGTTTAAGAAACAAGCACTAATAACCAGCTGCAGTGAATTTGTGATCCCTTCATGGTAGCAGTTCACCATATAACTATGCTGATAATAATTATTATAATGATCATTAAGTGTAACATTGTATGGTCAGCAGGTACTAGTTGTTGCCTAAACAACATTCAGTATGATCTATGACAATAGACTATTGATATTAATTAGTTTGCATTTCACTAACTGAATTGAAATTATTCAATGAAGAATTGTAACTGTGTAAGTTGGAATACACTAATATCATATAGAAAAAAAAAAGAACCGGGTTGTAATAATTTTTTTTTTTACGTATTTGCTAATGTTTTACCTGTGTCCCAGTTCACAAGTTTTATTCTACAATGATGTATGGTATTTATTCATATGAAATACACCAATTACATGCATTTCATGTTTGCATGTCTTCTGATTCATGATATACAGAATGATTCAGAGAACTCTCCAAGTGGTTACCTGTAAAACAAATTGCGGTTTACAAAATTGTCCCATGTATACCTACATGACCATAATACAGGGTTGACTGATTTATTATATGAATTTATAATGAGTGAGTTAATCACCGTTACTATATTTTTTCATTAAAAATACGTTTTTTGTTTGTTTTAGATGAGGCTTTTGCTTCAGACATAGTAGACCTGCGTATGAAGGCAGCAGATTTTGATTTGATAAAGGTGATTGGCCGAGGGGCATTTGGTGAAGTGCAACTAGTCAGACACAAGTATACACGTCATGTATATGCCATGAAGCTACTCAGTAAGGTTGAAATGATCAAGAGATCTGACTCCACATTCTTTTGGGAGGAGCGACACATAATGGCACATGCTAACTCTGAGTGGATATTAAAACTACACTTTGCATTTCAAGACCATAAATATCTCTATATGGTCATGGACTACATGCCTGGTGGTGACCTTGTTAGTCTTATGTCGAACTACGACATACCTGAGAAGTGGGCTAAATTCTATACAATGGAAATTGTCCTTGCATTAGACGTAATTCATGGTATGGGTTTTGTACACCGAGATGTAAAACCAGATAATATGTTAATTGACAAATATGGACATCTAAAGCTAGCTGATTTTGGAACTTGCATGAGAATGGGACCCGATGGTCTTGTGCGGGCTAGCAATGCAGTGGGCACTCCTGATTATATCTCACCTGAAGTGTTACAGTCTCAGAATGGTGAGGGAGTGTATGGTCGTGAATGTGATTGGTGGGCTGTGGGAATATTTTTGTATGAAATGCTCATTGGAGATCCTCCTTTTTATGCGGATAGTTTGGTAGGTACATATGGTAAGATCATGGACCATAGGAATTCACTACAGTTTCCTGATGATGTAGAAATTTCAAAGGATGCTAAATCTCTAATCAGAGGTCTATTAACAGATCGGATTAAAAGATTAGGTAAAAGTAGTGTTAACGAAATTAAGCAACATCCATTCTTTATCAATGATCAATGGAGTTTTGAAAACTTGAGAGATTCTGTACCGCCAGTTGTGCCTGAATTATCTAGTGATGACGATACAAGAAATTTTGATGACATGGAAAAGTCAGATGCTTTGGATGAATCTTTTCCGGTGCCTAAAGCATTTGTCGGCAATCATCTGCCGTTTGTAGGATTTACTTACAATGGTGATTATCAATTATGCGCCAGAGGACTGAAGGCAGCCGATGTCGTAGATACTATCTCTAATAATCATATTAATAATGTTGGATCTGAAGCTATACTGCAGCTAGAGAAACTCCTCGAAAGAGAAAGAGACGGCAGACGGAAACTAGAAGATACGCAAGTCACTTTATGTGCTCAGCTAGAAGAATTGTCACAGAGGGAATCTAGAAATAAGAAAATCATAGCTGATACGGACAAAGAATTAGCTCTACTACGACACGATCTGAAAGAGATACAAAGGAAAGCTGACATAGAAGCTGAAACTAGGAGAAAAGCTGAATTTAATTTTAATGAAGCAAAGCGGCGACTTGACGAAGAGCAAAGCAAACGAGCGAAAGAAATAAACAATTTACAGACTTACAATGACAAAATTAATGCTTTAGAAATGCAATTAACGGAGCTACGTGAGAAGTTAAAGCAAGAAGCTGATTCTGCTGCTAAGTCAAGGAAACAAGCGGCAGAGCTGACAGCTGCGCAGGCCGCGGCCGCTGCTGTCAACGATGGCACCGTGGCGAGCTTGCGTGCCCAGCGTGACAACCTGGAGAGGGAACGAAGCACTCTATCTGAGGAACTTGCTGCTGTGAAGGCATCTAAACAACGTTCAGATGCAGCTGTGGCAGAAGCTACTAATAGATTAAATGCGGCTCACGGTGAGCTCGAGCGAGCGTCGGCAAGACTCAATCAGATCATGGCGGACAACAGGCAGCTTTCAGAACGTGTGTCGTCACTAGAGAAGGAGTGCGCGTCGCTGGCGCACGAGCTCCGCGCGGCGCAGCACATGTACCAGCAGGAGCTGCGCGCGCATCAGGACACGCAGCGGTCACAGTTGCTCTCTAAACAGGAAGCCAATCTGGAACTAGTCAAGGGTGAGTGTTAGTATCCCAAGATTTACAACTGTCTGCCATCTAACCCACGCTACAATCCTATCATGTTCAACTGAGCTACTCTGTATAAACTCCCAAAAATATATTTTATACCTTCACTTTTTGCATGCCTCAGGAACGTTGGATACGATATTTAAAGGTATTGTTCAGTTTGCTAATTTACCTCCTTTGATCTTTGTATGATCAGCATAGTTACTAGTAAATATTTGGCTTGGTACCTAACCTATTACTACTTCATGTAATTCAACCTTCTTTAATCTAGTTGTGGTTCATGTGGATAGTTAAATCGATTTTTTCAAATTACGACACACAATAAAAAAAAGCTATACAAGAAAAGAAGTTTTTAATATTATAATTATGTACTTACATAAGTGGTGTTTGCAATGTGATATGACAGCCCTGCAATCGAAATTGAACGAGGAAAAGACAGCGAGGCAACGTTCGGAGTCAGCGTGCCAGGAGAAAGACCGCCAGATGTCCATGCTCAGCGTCGACTACCGGCAGATGCAGCAGCGCCTGCAGAAACTTGAGGGCGAACACCGACAGGAAACTGAAAAGGTCATTACAGCAGTCGTCGAAAGTACTCGAATAATCAGCAACGAAAGTCGATTGACACTATTATTTGACGTACTGCTTTTCAGTACTTGTTAAGTGTTTAATAGTGTGCGATAATGACAATTTAAAAAACTAACATTTGTTTCTGAATTTACCGATCTAAGATGACGTGCGTCTAAAATCTGATAGAATGGATGATTTTACCAGGCGATGGGCCTAGCGGCTTCCTTGGAGCAGGAGCGGAGTGCGCGGATGGCGGCCAGCGGCGACGTGGCGGCGGCCGAGGCGGCCGCACGCGCCGCCGCGGCCGAGCGCGACGCGCGCGCGCGCGACCTGCACGCCGTGCGCGCCGCGCTGCACGAGACGGGCGAGAAACTGGCCGCCGCCTCCGCTGAGAGAGACATGCATTGTGCCAGGGTAAGTACACGCAAGTTGTGACCTCCCGATAGTGCCAAAATGAATTTACTCACAATAGCCTAATCATTTATTAGTATGTACAATGTTTCAAATGTTGTATATTCTTTGGTTACCCCAGCACCCCAGGTATTTTTGCTGGATAGCAAAAAGGACTGTCCAGCGAAAATAGTGTAATCTAAACTTTTTTAATAATGAATTTATAATTAATCAGCGTTAACAATCTAAAATCTCAGAATTACTTGGAAGATTGGAAGAATTGACACGTTTGACCTTTGCCTTCTTTGTCCCTAAATTCGGGACTCTATAAACTACAGGAACGTCTCGGGTACTGTCCAAAATCTACCTAGTTCGATTTCTGTCTGTAGCAAAATATATTGTAACCTCCAATTGTAACCACAATAGTCCTATCGGCCTATTTAATATATTAGTGGACAATAACTGAGTAGAAAGTGATAAAGCAGTACTTAGATTGTCTCAGCTATCGGCAACTCGGTCATTGCGTATTAATACTTGATTAAATTCGTAATTTTATTACGAAAGCAGTAAGGCTTGTATTTCAGAGGAATTCCAACTAAAGTTGAAACTGAAAATTCTGAAACATAAACATTGACCATTTTTTCAAATATGTTATTAATGAGTAGGTCACTCACCACCCTAAGCAAAGCCAAAACAACAACTGAAATCAGATGTCACTACTCATATACCAGCTAGCATGTATTTATGTTATAGGCATATTGTTATCGATCGCCAAACTTAACGAACTGTTTGAATGTTTCTTTTATGTGAATTAATCATAATCTCATCGCGCCAAAATAGACTGTCCTCCAGCATTACAACATAGTGACTCATTGTCGACGGCAAACATGCACACAGATACAGCTTTTGCCTTATACGACATAAACCTGCGCGTGCGCTCGTCTCCAAATAAATAAACACATGATCACATAGACAGCGGTTTTTCTAGAGTTGAATGCCTTACTCATTGATTATGATGTGATTTGCCAATTATTAGAACATTTATTCATTAAAGTTCACGGAATGTAATTGTTGACAATTTAATATTAATAGTCGACGTCGGGCTGAAGAAAATAAATCATTCCATAGTTAGGCACTCGATTCGGCTATTGTTGTAATATTAGTTCACAAAGCCGAGGAGATTAATTAATTTCACAACAGAGTGACCGTTGAGAACTACATTAATACTTTATCAAATTGTAACAGCACTCGTATCTATTTCAAAGTACACTCACATAGCTGAATGTACATTAGCTCGGTAGATACAATTGTATTTCGTTCGAGATAGAATATGAATAAAATATATTTTACTGCAGTCTCATACCGCTAGTCGCACGAATTACCCGAGTATGAAAAGTAGGTATTCTTCTTTGACCTTGATATTTATGACACGAACATTTAAGATTGGCTTTACAGATTAAGACTCTGTATTTTAAATGTGTTTGTTACTAATGACTTATTAACTTAGAAAACCTCACTTTCTACACATCTTTGACAATGTATCATTATATTAAAGTGACGAGCCATGTCAGCCTGCATTTATCTAAAGGCCAAGGGCTTCCTGGAAATTAAATGTAGGTACACCTAGATTAGATGCTTGCTCAATGAGTTGCATAACTGTTCTCAGAATAGAACTAAATTCCACATTGTGTGTCGGATTTTGTCCGCATCTAAAATATAAACATTGTCTATGACAATCTTAACTTTAAAATAGAATTATAAGAATACACGTAGGAGTGAAAAATGAGTGTATTACATCTAAAATATTATAAAGCGAAGACGTAGCTGAATCAGAGTGAAGTTATGAATTTGTTGAACGCAAGTGCTGGACAAACAGAGCCTTGGCAATGAAGACATGCCTATAAAACACTTCCATTATGATGATGACACGCATTAATATACAGGAATGTGTTATTGTCGTGTTAATTTCCTGGTCATCTTCAACTGGGACGTGTATCGTTGTACAATAAATTGTACTTAATGTTTTCTTATGAATGCTACAGCTAAACGCGTACTTTGTATGTAGATTCATAACGATATGAAAACATCGACTACTTATAAATAACAAACTTGAAATACTTAAACAGGCCACTAATTAACATTATACTGTACGTTGCTAAATGTACAATAAAAACAGAGAGCCTTGATGTATGCGATGGCTTGTATGTATTAGCAGTAGTTTTTCGTAACATCATAATTTCCCGTCTATAACGTTAAGATTTTGGAAACAGCAATTTTAAATAAACAGAAGTTATATTTTATTTCAATAAAAATGTCATAAACAAACTGAAAAAAGGAACATCGATATCATACATAACGAGAGCTTTATGTCCCTTGTAGTTGTAGCAGCACGATTATGTCAGTCTCACAATAAAAATAGTGACTCATATGGCGTAATCATTTCTATAGAGAACGCACTATGTTCTGCAACTTTATTATAATTATAACTTATCTTCTAGAAAGCAGCTACTTTAACATCATATGCCTATTCAGTTTGAGGACTATAAAAAAAAAAAACATAATATCTTTGAGGTGTTGATGTGAAGGTGTGATTATGAAGATTCTATCTAAGGACTTAATTCATGTTGATGAACCTATGGGATTCTCGACAACCTATAATAAGATAACAAACAGACAAAAACGTCTCTTAGTTTTGCGTTATGATGACCAGTTAATAAGGCTGCTTAGGTGACGTCAGCGGCTTGGTGACTGTGTAAACATAGTGCAATAGATTGCAACTCTTAATAACCAAGAAATTGTATAAATCTCTCAAGTCTTCTAACGCAACTGCCTCCCTCCTCTGTGGTGCTGAACTTGACCATTATATTCAGTCATTGAGCTCACTCCTTTCCACACACTTGTCGTGTGTAATGTTTATGTCCAATTCACACTGAAATTGTGTTATGACAAGCTAGTCTGTGAATTTTAATAATTGGTGATTAAAACGGCCACCGGGTGGGACCTGCAGTCGGGATGGGAGAAAGAGAGTGTGATGTGGTTATTTTCAAGCCAATAATCGATATATTGCTTGTCTACCAGAGCGAGGAGCTTCGCCAGCAGTTGGAGACGGAACAGCATTATTGCTTCGTGTACAAGAGCCAGGCGAACGACATGCGGCTGATGTTAGAAGAGAATACACGGGCGGCGCGAGACTCGGAACAGGAGCGTTCGAGTTTGTTGCATCAGTTGCAGTTAGCCATCGCACGCGCAGATTCCGAGGCCATCGCCAGGTCAGTGCAAAGTTCAAATTAATGAAAACCATTCTTTTTAAAACTGTCTGCGTACTGATTTGGACTTAAAAATACATTGTGGTATACAATCAATTAACAAATGACAAACAGGCAACAATAATAGATTAATGTCAAACCAATTCCAAAGCTTTAAAATGAACGTTCACAAAATATGTCCAGCATCCTTCGTAGCCAACCTTTCACATACTATAGTTTATAATTGTTTTATTGAATGGAGGCTGTAGCTCGCGTTGTCAATGTCAGCAATACACTATATTTCAGTCCACCTTTAACCAATATGTAGCCGCCAAAAATATTTCCTCTTACAATCAGTGTTATATTTTCTTCTCTAATCTGTTGGTTGCCATCTGGCGTTAGTATGCAATATTATCGTAATTATTGTCAAGTAGCCTTATATACGTACTTTATACAAATTCCTTGTTACTTTAGTTATATCACAGTGCTATCATTGATTGCAATACATCATCACACAAAGTAATTATTGCAGTGATCTACAGCGGTCTGTCGAGTGGTGACTTATGTCCTCTTATTA
Source organism: Hoplodrina ambigua (assembly GCA_949774945.1). Lineage (NCBI taxonomy): Eukaryota > Metazoa > Arthropoda > Insecta > Lepidoptera > Noctuidae > Hoplodrina > Hoplodrina ambigua. The sequence goes on along the minus strand of OX458969.1, from coordinate 4,217,709 downwards.
TTTATCTTTTATTTACGGAACGGTAACGAGGTAGTGGCAAGAAAACAGTGAAATGAGTCGTAAAAGAGTTACTTTTTCATATCCGGATGGGAGAAAAGTGTAAATTGATTAACTTAATTAATAAATTGTTATTTTTACTTACATTCATGTACAACGAGCCATGGTCGACTTAACATTTTAAAGTCGCAATAGGTGTAAATGTTATGTCATATTATAGTTTAACGACATTTCACATAGGGTGTAACTAAATATTTCTTACGTGATGTATCAGCAAGAGTATGAAGGATAAGGATCAGGACGTCCTCCTCTATCCTCGCTGTTCACGTTATTAACCTTTTCAACGCGCGCTGTTATTAAAACAACCACGAGTTGCTGCAGTAGGCCGGCACCACACACTACACTGTGTAATTCATCCAGATCAAGTGCTACGGTATTAATTCTTCCTTGAAACGTTTTAGGTCGATAGCCGAAGAGACGGTAGGTGAGCTAGAGAAGGAGAAGACCATGAAAGAATTAGAGATGCGAGACGCCATGTCTCAGCATCGTAGTGAGCTGGCCGCACGTGACGCGCTTGTACAGGGACTGCGCGACCGCGACCATGAGAACAGAGCCACCATCGACCTGCAGCGGAAGGTAACCAATCCACTTTTCGGTATTTCGCATTCACCCAAGCCTAGGAGATTGGTGTCCTCTTAACCGCTCCAACGTATTTTTGTATGATTATATGTTAATGTGTGCCACAGTGTCAAGTTCTAAACCTTCATTTGTCATTCGTAGGAGGTAGATGAGCTCCGTCGCAGCGGCACAGCGCTGGCCGAGCGCGTGGCGACGCTGCAGCGTCTACAGGAGGAAGTGGACCGACTCAACAAGAAGCTCAACTCGGAAATCATGCTCAAGCAGCAAGCCGTCAACAAACTTGCTGAAATTATGAACAGGTAACTGTCTACTAAAGTCTACTACTGTGGACTAAAGTCGTCATTAAATTAATCCTACAAGTGTATGTCTTCAAAGTCTTTGATATGGTTATAAGCAAGAAGACCTTACGCTCCAGCTATGAGACCGCGGATCTACCACTGTAGGTAGTCCTCAGGATAGGTGTAGATTGAGTTCAATAGAGAGCTATTCCCCAGGCCTGTGTGTGACTTGGGACTGTGCGACTTCTAGAGGTTATAAGATTATTAGGCTATGATTTACTTTTGTCAGAGGCTGATGATTATCTCACACAATCATGCAATCTATTTACAGAAAAGACATGAACCCTGCGACGACAAAGAACAAGAGCAAGATGTCAGTACGCAAAGACAAGGACTACCGCAAGCTACAGCAAGAGCTGACGAGAGAGAAGGAGAAATTCGACCAGCACATCTCCAAGTTACAGCGCGACCTGCAGGACTGTCAGCAGCAGCTACTGGACGAACAGTCGACCAGGCTGCGGCTCGCCATGGAGGTAACTTTCAACCCATCAATGCAATTTAAACCTTATATTAATGATGCATAGAATCCGCCATTAAGTCCGCCTTTGCACTTTTGTTGCATAAAGTTTAAATAAATTAATAATAAATAATCTTCATAAAATTTTCAAAAATGTTAACTATTATAAAACTGAATAATTAAAAAAATATGAAAACTACACAGTAGAGTTCCATGTGATTTGTTAAAGATTTCAGTTTCTAACCTTCTCAAGTGTCAACATTATTTATCATCAACCTACATGTAACGATAATTATTTTTCTAGGTTGACAGCAAAGACGTAGAAATCGAACAGCTAAAGGAAAAACTAGCCGCTCTTACAAGCGAGACAGCGTCCCAATCGTCCGCGGATGCCGAAGACGGCGAAACAGAACAGACCCTCGAAGGCTGGCTGTCCGTGCCCTTCAAGCAGAACATTCGCCGCCACGGGTGGAAGAAACAGTACGTCGTCGTGTCGTCAAAGAAGATTATCTTTTATAACACCGAAAACGATAAGATCAACACAACAGATCCTGTCATGATTTTGGATTTGAGGTTCGTAAATAAATTTCTCACAATGTCTTTGCCTTTTCGGCAGATTTCATATACATAGATAGTTTTCGGGAAAAAATTGGACCTGTAAAATGTCAAAGGCAAATGAATCAATATATCAGCAGCTGCATATCCCAACAAGTCTTCCTGCTCTTAACGCGAAGTCACGCTTTCCAGTTCACACGTCATTACACGGGCTCTAGCCAGGTTACATTTTCCTATGACCATTGGCTATACTCGTCAATTGAGTTGGTTGGACTGTCTTAACACAACAAGCAATAATCATTTTAAAAACTGCCTGATGTGAGACTAGAGATGATAGGTTTAAAGTGATATTTTCGTGTTCCAGCAAAGTGTTCCACGTGCGCTCGGTGACGCAGGGCGACGTGATCCGCGCGGACGCGAAGGACATCCCGCGCATCTTCCAGCTGCTGTACGCCGGCGAGGGCGAGGCGCGCCGCCCCGACTGCGAGCTGCCCGCCGAGCCCGCCGATCACACCGGTCACTCATACTTTACTAAATAACTACATGATTCTTATGAATTGATGCTAAGCTACAGTACAGTAAAGTCTGGTTCTTTTACAGCCGCGTACTGTATGCGTCCTGCAAACAATGTTAAATGCAAAAGTGTGTGATTGATACTAGAACTGATTTTCGAGCTTTATAAATACAAAGATTAGTTGCAGTTTTCAGAAAAAAATAGAACTGTAACTGGATGTCTCGAGCTGCAATAAAACAAAATATCATCCCTAAGTATACATCTAAAACACATATTTTACTCTAGTATGAAACTCGACCGATGTATGAGGCGCCCGTCACTGGATGGCGTAGTCCTATGGATGCATTCCTTGAAAAATATATAAAGTTAGTGCAAAAGTGACACGCATACGTTTACTTGCACATTAGCACACTATTTACTATCTATGTGCTTACACGGCACACCATTACAAGGTGTAAGGGAAAAGCGCACAATATACAGCTTTCCCAAAAGTCAGTCTCACTCGCATGTGGTGCACTCTTTTACGGAACCATTGACAAAGCTGGGGCCATGAGACATGCGCTTTGTATGTTATTTTATGAAGGATGATTTGTGGTACCGGTTTCGAGCTGAAGCCACGTTTGGTCTTTCGTGACACGGACGTTGTTGTGGACTGTGAACTCTCTCATCTAATTTAAAATGAAAAACGTTTTATTTATCCTCGCATCGTACGTGATGCATCTCAAACCCGGCTTAGCATTATTTCTGACCGGTTATGATACCCTTACGGTGAAGCATCCATGGTTCCGTTTTTATCGGTCGAAAGTTTATCAACTCAAATGTTAACGTTATTGTTTTATCTAAGTTGGTTGCTATGACTGGGCTAGCGCAGACCCCCGTGCCCCAACAGCTATGGACATCACGCACGCGACGCATGACGAGCGATCAAAACATCCATGCTTGCACTGCTGGTGTGATATACCTATCATACTTTATTTCCACTGAAGCTCAAGATAATTCATGCAATGTCTCATTCTAGAAGAGGCCTACACCAACAGCTTGATGCAGTGAATAACGTTGTTAATTTTGTATTAATTGTATAATTTGTACGTTGCAGGCAACACGGTGCAGCACAAGGGTCACGACCTGGTCAGCATCACGTACCACATCCCCACCGCGTGCGAGGTGTGCACGCGCCCGCTCTGGCACATGTTCCGCCCGCCGCAGGCTTACGAGTGCCGACGTTAGTATACTTTACCGATTTATCATACGGGGTGTAACGTTCAATATCAAGTCTCGCCGTCGTGTCGTGTCGGGTATTAAAAACTATCTTTGGGGATTTTTTTGAATTTCTCCAGTATCGTGGGTGTGGGTGAGATCTTAGGCGGCGACTCAGCTTTCGTCCATAAAAATGATGTTCGACGGTCTCCCCCACAGGTTGCCGCATGAAGATCCACGCCGAGCACGTGTCGGAGGGCGAGGGCGCGGGCGCGGGCGTGGCGGGCGTGGCGGCGTGCAAGCTGCACGCGGACCGCGCGCGCGAGCTGCTGCTGCTGGCGCCGGGCGCGCCCGAGCAGCGGCGCTGGGTGGCGCGCCTGGCGCGGCGCGTGCAGCGCTACGGGTACCGCGCCGCGCACCACACCAACCACGACCACACCAAGCTGTCGCCCAGGTCTGCGCCGCCGCGCCTCTCTCCTAGCGCTCCTCGTTGTTACCACGCAGGCGATTTACACTCGATTCATATTCACAGGGACTCGATGCGGTCTAACCTGAAGTCGGCGTACATGAACGCGTCACAGCGCAGCTCTACGTTGCCGGCCAACGCGTCGCTGCCGCGCCAATGAGCCTCGCCCCGGCCCCCGGCCCCGCCCCGCCACCCTCTCTACGGTATTTGACAGTTTATCAACATGAAGGATGGGCACCGATTGCTAAATATACAATTTCTCAATTCGCGTGTACTCGGTTTTAAAAGTTATAGTCGTGAATCGCTTCGTTCACCGCGGTTTTTATTACTAACACCTTTTCAAACATTTTATTCTATGGGATCTAGAATATAATCTGTTTATTTTGGAAAAATAATTGAATTATGCTATCGTACTATCGATCGAGGTACTTTTAAATAAGTACTCTGGATATCTTGTTAGGAAATCATTCATCGAGTATTGTTAAAAGTGAAGTGGGAACGACGTCATGTGTGGCTAGCTCGCTGGCATTTGACAATATTTACTAATGAATCTTTCACATTTTTTTTATCCAAATTTCAATTAAACTAATTGTAAATTAACTAGTCTTAAATAAGTTTTAAGTATTTTTGTCCAAATTTTTATAAGATTTCGGCATGATTGCTGTGATAGATATTGAAAATATTAATATTTGGTACTTATCAAAATTTTACCAACACCAAGTAGATTTTTTGTTTAATATTATTATTTGAAAAGCTTTTTGTTATGGTAAAATCTCACACACAGATGCAATGGTGCTATAGCGTGCATCAGTTGCAATTTAACACATTTCATATGACATCAGCTCTTTAAACGAGTGCTGTATAGAAAACTAATATTTTCTTGGTCATTATAATTGGATCATGCAATATTAGTAACCGAGTTGATATTATAATGATTTCGTAAAGCTGTGTTGCGTTTCGGATGCGGTTTTACGTTGCGCACAACGACCATGTTGTGTGATGTGCGAGAAGTGGGAGCGGCACACGAGCTTGTGGAGCCATCAAATAATGGAATTCATAAACTAACTAACATTATTGTTCATAACATTGTCAACGCCGAGTAGTCCATATCGTTGAGTTTTAAAGTGATATAAATTAAACTGGTTATTTTCCAATAATATTTTTGTACAATTTATTGAACCAGTAGAGCATTTTTATTATAATGTATTTTGTTACGTTTTTATTTTTAACAGCACATAATGTTTATTCTTCAATATGTTGTATATCTTATACTATTGTTGTATAATATATAGATGGTATCGTTCGAGACGCTGTTACTGGATGCGTATACATTGAAGTTAGATTCATGCTGAAACAAATAAAACAGTCTAGAGTGACTGTCACATGTAGCGAACATATTTATTACGCGGTTGTATTGTTACAAAACGTTTACATATAAAATACAGGAATTGAACCTCACAGGAATTGACTTACCAATTTTATGTATTGTTAAAGAATCTAGTTAAACATATTATCATGTTAATCGAAATGTAGAAAATTATACTAAATGATTCAGGGACCCTTAATGTTAGATTAAGTACAGAAGTAAGACAATACACAACGCGTAAGTGTTGCCAATTAACGAAGAAACCGTGCCATAGGTGTTTTGTTTTTAGTGAATCGTCTCATTAATATAATTGCTCAATTGAAATACCTAGTTCTTCTTAACAAAATTCCGGGACGTTACTTAATAATGTAAGACTCTGAATGGGCTTCCTTGAATCACAAGATCAATTTATTGTAGACTATTGTGTAGTGAGCTGCTGGGCTTGTAATGAATAATTAGATAAAGCAATTAATTCTACAAAAGTTTGCAAAAATATTTTTCTGTATAGTTGCATCACTGATTGCACTAAGATATCTTTTGTAATCTTGAGCTGAGAAATGCAATTTTGAAGCAATAATTCACCGTGTCTTAATGTTCGTTATGGTACGACTTGTTAACAGTGCCAAACTTTCTCATTTCTTGACACACCAAGTAGGCTCTAAAGTGTGAAGCCTTCTATTTAACTTTTTTAACTTTTACAAGACGTCTTTAGGCCTATTACACCTATATTATTAGATGTATAAAGTATTTTACAAATTTTGAAACACCAATTTTAAATAAGGCCTTGTATAATCTCGTGTACAATAAATCTCGTTTAGTTGTGAGTATAAAGTACAAAGGTAGTTGAAACTGTTCACAACTATTATATTTTTTAATGTAAAACTGCTATATTAAAGGGTTTGCGTTCAGTGTACTCACACAGGGACAGACAAACCGTGTTGAGTACATCCTGTTCGTTGTGACATTAGCAGTAACTTGTAAAATACTAAAAAATTTACCAGTGTAAGTGGATTCGACCATCTCAGTTTCCGCATCGACAAACGTTCAGTGACGAGGGATAGGCGACCGATTTGTGTAATGTGTGTATAGGCTTTGGATAGCTGTGATAAATAGTCGTGTCTATGTTTGTAGTCCAGTCAAATTAGTAGCAGGTTTCCACGCGGTCTCGGTTAAAGGTTAACGTCTTTTGAATACAGGGGATAAAAAAGACATTTTTTGTTTATCATAATTATATTTATACTATGAATAATAAAGGTTGTATTTAATTTTTGGCGAAATACTGAAGCGACTAGTAGAGACTTGATAGCGGAACTATCTTTCGAATTTGACTGGGCTCTGAACAACTGTGGTGCTAGAAAGAAACAGGCCTCCGACGCATTGTTGTTACTTTAGTTCTTGTTTTAAATATTATAAAATACCCTGTTTAATATTGCTCTACACATTGTTTACATTCCTGCAACGAAAACTATGTTGAGTTTTGTTTTCCTTAGTTTTATATTGACTCGAGTTCTTTGTTCTGTCGCATATCCAGTTATTGCTTTGTTTTCTTTTTAGATATAAGGTCGGAACAATCTCTTCATTTATGTTGACATGCGAATTTAAAATTTTACGTACTTAAAAGTAAAAAAATCATTTCGTCGTAGTGTTTACGCTTATTTTTGAGATGCATTTTATTTTTATAACGGCAGCTTATGCATTGTATTGTTCGTGCACTTCATTCCATATTGTTTCATGCGATGTATTTTATGTATTTCACGTGTTCGGTTTTATGATTACCAAAGAAGTTTCAAAAATAAAAAATTGAGCTGTTTATTTTGGATTCTGAGCCTGCGTTTTTCGTTCCATGTCTCGTCATTAATATTAATTCCATGTAATAATAATAATATTGTTATTTACTATGCATAATTCTGATAACCTGATTTTACTATTCTAGATGACATTTTTCGGGAGTATTTTTCCCGACAGCCGTAGCCTTATAAACCGATGCGGTTCTAGAAATACTCCCAAATTGTCTTATATTATTATAACAATAACTGATATAATGTAAAATCATTATGTAAATTATTTATTATCGAATTAAATCATTTATTGTAACGTTTTATTTATCTACTAAAATTGTAAGTTCCTAACTAGCTTTTCATATTTTGTAAAGTTTTTTTCAAGTAGCTCTTTGCAGATAGAAGGACATTTCGTCTATATCCATCGTATGTTTTATAAAATATGATTATGATATTGAATATAATATTTTGGAATATGGTTTGAATCATTGCTGTAACGTAGGAGCGTCGTGTACTCGTGTGCGAACACGTTCGGCTCACTAGCGACACGCAATACTAATAAAACGTGCCTTAGCTACGGCTCACCCATATCATGTAGGCTTATATTATGATACCTGTCATTATTTTAGTGTAAATACGCTTTCAATTCAACCGATATTTTATGGATTTTGAAACACTTGTAAATTGTAAAGATTATTAATTTTAAGGTAATTAATGCCCAATAGTTAATAAGTACTATTTTTAAAATAAAAATAACATTTTAAAATCTTGTCGTTTTATTCCAATAAACCTTTTATTTATAAACTAATCAATACAACGTTTAAATTTCATATTAATATAACTAGAATTAAAGTGAAATATTAATTATGGTGTTGCTATACAGACGACGAAGACGACGACACAGACACATAACATTATGTACCTGCTAAAACGATTTATAATGAAATATGTATCTAAATTATTATTAATTTAGATACATATTTCATTATAAATCTGTATCTATGTTATAAATCTGTATGTATGTAAATATGTATCTAAATTATTATTAATTTAGATACATATTTCATTATAAATCGTCCAAATAATTATTTTATTAATATTTAATAAAATTGTTCGGTTATAAATAAAAACATGTACCTAAGTGCAAGCATTACTCGTCAACATTTGATGTGAATGTTTTAATTTATTCATGTAAGTACCTTTTTATTACTTATTATAATTATATTTTATTTTAAATTCATATTTCCATACTTTAAAAATATTTTATAAGCCTTTCACTCGTAACATTTCTTTAATTCAAACTCTGTGGTCATCCGCTTTTTGTATTGTAAAGCGAATGACCACAGAGTTTGAAGTTTCGGATCTCTAAAACAGAGCTCGGATCTCTAAGTATTAGAGACCCTAACAAACTTTCTTTAAAATCCTCAGAATAACCCAACTGCCTTCTTGAGCTCCTTCTGCTTCCATCCAGGCAGCGACCGGAACTCACTGTACGCCATGCTGAACGTAGACACGAAGTCATCGTGAGTTAAGTATAGCTGAAATAATAAAATGGGAATGCAGTGAATATAATAAATATGAATATATTCTGAATGACTAATACAATAGATCGACTAAAGAGTCCTTTATTGCACTTGACATAGAATTACGTTCAGTCGTGCGCGTTGAAGCGAGCGACAGTTCAATTCGTTAAGTGTGCGTGTAGTAATTTCTTTTTCTACGAGTCTCGTAAAATTATTGGGCAATCATCAATCATGTGCGTGCATTTTATTGATGTATAAATCAGTTAGTTACGGTCAATAATTTTATATAAAATTCTTAACTGTTGCTGTATAATTGCTACTTTTCTCTAATGTTTTAGAAGATAATATGGCAATATTTACCTCTTTGGTTAGAGGGTCGACGTCCGGCGGAAGATGCTCTTTGGGTCCTTTCAAAACCGCCAATGGATATTTCTCGTATTGATCAAAACGGTTAGCGCTGTTGCCACTTTGCAATGCGCTGTTGCCGCTTTGCACAATTGCTTTGCCTTCCAAAGCGCTGATGATTGCACTGAACGTCTTGTGACCCTGTGACCAAATATAATTGTTAGTAAAAGTGTCGTTAAGACGGAATTAATATTGTTTTCTAATAGCTTACCTTCCACATGGACTGCTTCCAATGGGGGAAGAAACCGGTGAAATGCGGTGGCTCACGTCCTTGACTCAGTGCCAAAATTGGTGTCGCAGCATCTCGTGCTGCTGGATCTGAACAAAAAGTTATAAAATCAGTTACTACATGAATAATTGGGAAAAGATGATGGTCAGAAATGTTTTTGAATCATCACTATGTTTAGTGAAGTTTTTGTCATACTAAGAATGATTGAAATATTTTACTTACCTTGCGCCAGATAGGCGAGTGCAATGGACCTAGGATCATCCTTAGCGCGCGGGCAGCAATGCTGTCCGAGCCATACAAACACTGCGTCGTGGGCGTCCACCACTCCTACCATCTCAGGAGCCAGGTCGTACTGGCTGAAGGAGACTATCTCTTCAACTGTTGAGAAGGAGATTTAAAGGTTAATCCAACTGTCTGTGGTGTACAAATGATTTTTCACTTTACGACTACTTGATTTAAGTGTATTATCCTTTATACTGCACTTCTCTAGAGTACCAAAAACTTTATTAGGTACTAATAATTTCATTTCACTTACATGAATATTGTGTAGGTACTCCGAGAGACACGTAAAAGAGACGAGGCGGCAGTGGACGTTGCACCTCCTTCAGAGGAGATGGTACCAGCAAGTGACGACGGTTACCTAGCGCTGTCCAGAAGTCCTGCTTCTCTTTACCTGAGGATACAATGCAAACATTTAAATTGAGAAGCCTGTGAATCTTTAGAGAAATTACTGCAAAGAACAGGACATTTTTAGGACAAGTCCATCATACTTTCCCCAATTACTGCAAAACTTGCAAACCGGAAGATTCATCGGTGATTGCCAGGATCCGAAACGAGAATAATAAGAAAATACAGCGTAAACTGGAAAAACCGTAGTTTTCGTTTTGTGGCACTTATAAAACTTGGAGAAGGTTACCTTGCATGACGAGCGCATGTTCAGTGGCAGCCATGTTTTTGGCGACCTCGCGCTCGTCGCCTGTGGCGCTGGCGCCGCACCACACCCACGCGCGCCCCCCCTCGCGCAATACACAGCATGCGCCCGCGACCCCTGCGCCTTCCGGGCCCCCCGATCGGACTTCCACGCCTCGCGCCTCACGCGCGTACTGTCCTGATACGCGGATGAGTACGCGAGATGGTGCCAGCAACCGACGACCTGTGGCTGTCAGAAACATCGTTAGGTTCGTCTACAAATTCGCTAAAAGCATTTAATGTTATTTGTTTTTAAGTCCAAACCCAGGATCTTTTGGTTTTTAATCCCAAACCCAGGATCTTAAATCCTCAAAGGTAGGAAATTCGACCGAAGTCCGGTTTCATTAAGGCAATAATATATGGATATTGAATTAAAGTATTGATAAGTATTTCCGATATACTTACGATCATAATCAGTGGCACTGCCGACATAAGTGATCATTCGACCCTTGAAGATTTGAAGGAAATGCGCCGGTTCTTTTCCTTGATACACCCATGCCTGAAAATGAGTTCAAAAATATTCTTACTACTCTTATCTCAATTATTATTTTTATTTTTTCTTTCTATATGACTGCAGTGTATCAATACATACCTGTACTGGAGACCGCCCCAGTTTAGTGTAGAGGTCTTTGGCTTCTTTAGCGCCCAAATTCCTCAGATCATTGGGCGAAGAGCCACCCTGTAACAAAAACATCAAGTTGATTTTTCTATTGTCACATGAAAAACCTGGCTTCGTTGGCCAGGCTTGTTAGAACCTTCTTACAAAAAAAAAATGTATTGTTTTTTTGTCACCATCCAGTAGTAGAGCACAGTCTGGTCGCCGATGGGCGCGTGGTAGGTGTAGAGCACAATGTAGCAGTCTCTGTCGTAGAAGACCGCGGCTTGTGGACGCTCCACCTCGGCCAGTGACTCCTTGTTCACGTCCTCCGCGTCCGTGCCGCGCCTTCGCACGCGCCAGACTCGGAGTGCGCCTGAACCGTCATCTGGCAGCTGTGCCTAGTGACATCGTATTTAGTGATCATTTTTAAGCCAGAGTGAGAAAAGATCATCGTAGCTTTACAAGATAACAATTATGCGGGTCATCGGAAATGCAACATGATAATCATGTAATTTGGAGGTTTGTGAACAAAATCAGTTAATGTGTTGTGAAGAATATTTTAGTTAGTGAAGTTTATCAAAACAGCTAACCTCAGCGGCGAGCCATGCGTTTGTAGCCAGACTGACAGCGTCTAGCCTGGTTGTAGCTGACCGAGCGGCTCGAAGTCTTCCATCACGTCTTGCGTCGCACCAGCGCCAGTTGTGGAACAGCGCTGCGAACTCTAGAGGTTCCCTTCCCGCCGGGGCTGCGGACACCGGGACCGTCATGCGCCGAGCCCGAGCTAACCCCCGCGCCGCTGCCAGCGCCCCTCGCGCCGCGGGGCCAGACGCTGACGGACCCACCCACGCCCACACACCACGACTTCCGCTGTCCACTATGTAGACACCCTGAAATTATTGGATTTTGTTATTTTTATTTATCTAAGGAAAACTTACAGCTAGATGCAGTGAATAATATGCTTACGTAGACAAGATATGGGCAATTACAAGTTTTTACGGATACAAGGTTGGCTGTCACAGTCTCAAAACAGGATAGACTACATTTTGAAACCCGTCAAGCGTTTCGTGGTCTACTTTATTATGTCTGCGGTAACACAATTTATTAAAATCGCAAGATCGTAAGAAATGAGAAACGCTTGACTGATTTTTGATGATGCGGTCACCGCTATGTCAAGTCACTTACATCATCAGCCAAGTCCTCTCTGAATAGTGGCGCTCGTTTAATTTCCTCAAGCCTAGCCGCGGGCCGTTGCGAGGGTACAGTGATAGGGGCGACCCGCGGAGGTTGTGTGGCGCGATAAAGTCGCGCTGGCCGTGGCGGGTCGGCGGGTGGCGCAGCGGGTCGCAGCGCGCGCGCACGCAACTCTAGCAGTGCGTCCAGCAATGCGCGGTCACTGGCCGGCAGCGTCTGTTCGTACCCATCGTGAGCAATCGCGATTCGACGCGCCATCATGCCCTTGTCTGCGCCACGGGCCATCCGGTATGCGATCTAGATTTGTGTTTTGTAAAGTTCATTATTTTAGTTCAGACTTCCTTTTTTCCTTCATTGTTAATTTGATTTTCTTTAAAACTAAGTACACAGGAATGCGCACATAATTAACTTAAAATGACTATGTAGATATTCATGTATTTCTTTAAGTATCTACTTTTATAAGGCACCTACGTAAGTTGTTAAGCTTTGTTAAGTAACAACTGGCGGAATTTTAACCCAAAACTATAATCTACATTCCGCATTCATACGAATCTCCAACCGTAACACAACAAACCTTAGCTCCAAATATTTTTTCGACGAGGTTGGCAGTCCGACCGAGCCAGAGTACGAGTAGCGAGGTCGTGTCGAGCACGAACACGCCATCAGTCGCGAGTTGCGCCCACGACACCGGTTCGAGTTGCACTAGTACCGGCCGGCGTCCGCGCACGCGGTAAAGACGCGCAGCGCCGTTTAGGTTTGCCGAGCCGCTTCGAAGGATCCTGATTTAACAAAGATTTTATTCTTTATACATGTTTGATGGCAGTCGCATCTCGTAAATCAACTGATATGCATGTATCAGTTGGTTTGAATTGAAATGATTAGGTACTTATAATTATCGGTAATTAAGTAGCTATGAACTTGAGAAGATATTATACCGGGTGAACCAATGAAATAGGTAATAATTACTTTCATTAAGCTTTAAAGTTTTATTGAATACATTTTTTAAAGTTACCTACATAATATATTTATATTCATATGCTAAAATGCAAGTAAACAAAACAAAAAATCAAATACACTTGCCTTGTAAAATCTTGTCATCAACGATGTCTTACCTGATCCCATCTCTGAAGTAGGACAGAAGCCGGGGCGTTTCCTTGGTGACGGCCTCCCGGTGTACCACCGTGGGGGCGGCGAGATAGGTCGCAAGCTGGGTGCCCCGGCGCAAGGCCAGCGCCGCTAGGGCCCCGCTGCGTTCTCCGCCCCACGAGTGGATGTGACGCTCTAGGAGCTCTCCATTGCCGTTCTCTTTGATTTCTCGACGCTGGTAAATTTAGAAATACTTTTAGTTTATCACAAAATATTTTCAGATAACGTTTCTAGGTTGAATTCAGGCAGGGCGTCGGCAGCAGCGTCGATTTGCCGGCGCTTGTCGGAGTCGTTGCGCGCTTGTCGATGAATGCAGTCGAAGCAGATGAATCAGAACTGGATGGCGCAGGTTCTTGCCGGCAGATCGGCGGCGACCAGCTTTATAACTTGGTCGAGGTATTTAAATGCCTTACTTTATCATCTCGTATCTTCAGTGCCTTTTGCTTAACCTGGACTATTTACTCAGAGCAAACTAATCCGCAAAGTCTACTTAGGGAGTTTTAATTACTTAACCCGAGGAAAAATCGTAATGTGATTATTCAAGATTTAGGGAAGATAGTGGACTTGTTGCCTGTTACTCACAATAACGTCAGGCCCGGCTGGCTGTCCTGGCAGGGAACAAGAGTACACCAAGTAAGCCTCAGCGTCGTAGAATGTGCCGTAGTGTGTGCGAGGCAACAGTTCCGTGTTCGATTCCTGAAAAAGAAAGTTATATTTAAATCCAATGATTTATTACAAAGAGCTTACAATTTCTCGGGTTGATAGCAAATACTGGTTAAATTAAAATACATACTTATACCCATTATCATCATAAATATAGAGGGGATTATTCGTTATAATGATAATTATTCAAAACTATTATAAGTCATAATTTTATTAGCAATTTTAATCCAGATTAAAATAAATTTGTGCCTAAGCTAGGTCAGTGATCTCGGCTGCGACTTGGCGCCAGCAGCTTACAAAATAAATAGAAATCAGCATCTACAATAAGTTCTGGCTATTAATCTCGATCCAAATAGCTGACTGTCAGCGCAGGCGTCGACCGTTATCATAGAAAAAATAAACAATGAAAGATTGCATCTCTATTTCGTAACTGTTCTTACTGAGTGCTATAATTTAATCCATCACTAGTTATTAACGCGTGTACGTTGGAAATTGTACAGTTATAAATTGTCTTTATTTGTGTCATAATTGAAATGTGTCACGCTTTTTTGCGCGAAATATGATATTACATATTATTTACTGACTATTCTTTGCCCGCGACTTGGCCCACGTAAATGTCGGTTATTGGCGATCTAATCTTGTTTCTCCATAACAACTTTGCCTCCCTTTTTCACCTCATATGGGGTAGAATTTCAGAAAATCCTTTCTTATTGGATGAACGTCATAGGAAGAACACACCCTCCAAGGTACAGATCTCTACGATTAGCGGTTTAAGCTGTGCGTTGAACCGTCAGTCATTCAGGACAAAGCATTTTATACGTATGTATTGATGATTAGGTAGGTACTGTTTTACTAGATTAATTGTCGTCAGCGATCGTGGCTTCTCTGAATGGAACGTCATTGGCCATTCGTGCATGCATAGTGATGTACTTATACCCAATTACGGTGGCATGTGAGTGCGTATCTCTCAGTGGCGTTATATCACGACACTAACACTGGATAATCCACGTGTTTTAATTACACGCGATCTGCTTTTTTATACATAGGTACGCTTTCGAGTATTTATCCGCATATTATGCATAAATTTTAATTTCATGCGTATTGCGTATGGTAATTTAATTCTGACGGAATTGTGTTGATAATTAGTTTAGTCGAGCAAACATATTGTTGCGGAGGCTGGTAACATTGATACACTGCGTGTTGCTGTTTGAGTTTTTGTTAATATGGTTGTTTCTTTCTACGATTGCCAGGACAGCCACAATGAATAGGCTTAATGTTAAGTATTTACTAACTTATTTCTGTTATGTTTTTGTATACCCATTCAGCCCATCCTACATAACGGCTATAGTCCTTTGGAACAAAAGTATATATGTATATTTTGTATGTGTCTTATAAATAGTCGTAAAAATATGTAACAATGATGGCATCATAATGAAAGCAAGCAGGTCAACTCCAAAACTGCATAACAAATTTCTTCGACTCATCATCACTTGTATGTTTTTAGCATATACACATGAAAATGCACGGTGGCTCGATTTATTAGTCCGGGAGAAGGTAATTGTGACCGTGACTGATACAGTCATCTTTGTTTGTATTGTAATGTTAAGTTGAAAATCGTTCAGTCGCGGTCTAGCGGTCCCAGTTCCTCCGTCCACGTAGCGGGACTGAGATGTGGTGTGACTCATTCGGCTCACTGATGGTACCATTCAGGGCTGCCACACTATTCATTTAAGTACATAGAAATATTATTTGGAATTCCTAACGGATAAGTTGGAATTGTGATGAAATTATCTTAAGAATCATTTCTGCACATTAGAATTGGTTGTGCCTACTTTTAAACTGTTGTTTTCAAATCTTCAGCAACAACAGAATTATTTACAACAGCAAAATGCCGATAGGTACCCACCTATGTCGTGTTTGCATTTGCATGTTCCTTTGTTTAACGCGATGTGAGAAAGTATGACTGCCAGGTAAACTTTCTCAGATTTGCTAGGACATAAAAGTTGTTTTACTTATTTAATCCGTGACAAAAAATAGAAAGTGAGTAATATTTTAATGTATAGTACCAAATTAATTTATCTGACAAATGCTACACACGATTTGATAAATATGATGTTATTAATTTAAATGTTTTGTATGGAATTATCTTAGGTAACCCTGTTGGACAACAATATCTGTGTCGACTGCCGACAGTGGTCTTCCGTTACAATGCAAGTCTCGACTCGGCCATTATTTATCTTTATGGAGCACACTAGTTACTTTATTTATTGGAGAAATTGTTAACACGAAAGGTGCATCTACGAAAGAACAAATAAATTGCGGTCGGCCTAATTAATAAGGATTTATTTGACGGCGCGAGATATCTGGCAGAAAATGACACGAATCTAAAATAATAAGTAGTTTGCAGACAAGTTTTTACAAACTCTGATCTTATCGGTATGATATAGATGGTTTATTATGTAGTAGTTTTAAAGTCTCGTAAATGATCTAATGATTCTTTTAGTCACTTTTGTTACAACGTTGTGCTGCGCTAGGACAAGCGAGTTTAAACCCCTCTTTCTATTCATTGACAGTTAACAAGTG
This sequence comes from Hoplodrina ambigua, assembly GCA_949774945.1. Lineage (NCBI taxonomy): Eukaryota > Metazoa > Arthropoda > Insecta > Lepidoptera > Noctuidae > Hoplodrina > Hoplodrina ambigua. The sequence goes on along the minus strand of OX458969.1, from coordinate 4,201,095 downwards.
AATGTCTAAACCGCGGTCTTAAATTGACAATAAGTCTGAAAGTAGGTATTTAGTTTCCGGTCTTCAAGGGTATTGGGAACAAGAGAATAAGCGCAAATTAAGCGCACATAGCCTACATAAGTTATTTATTTAACAGTAGAAAGTCACGTCTAATCAAGAAGGCAATTGTAGCTGTGGTCATAGTGTCAGATTACTAGAAACTCAATTTTGTTGCAGATTTGAAATGCAGCAGAAAGTGAGTAATATATGATAAATGGTAATGTACCTACTTATGTATGGTTGCAAATGATGGCTGGACGAATGTTTGGATCGCATTGCGCGCGGCTAACAAGCGTGGTGCGCTCGCGCAGCGTCCACACTTAACATGCATCTCGCTGCAATTTATCGTTATGTTGAATTGTATTAGGTATCTACTTTCTCTTGTCACTTGTTATAAAATGTAAAGTTGTAGTAGTTTGTTTAAAAAAAAACGAATTATCTATGTCAATTATTTGTCTTGAAGCCTTGTATTACGAGAACTAAGTATCAAATCTTTTTTAACTATAAATCATTGAATCTTATAATAGACATATCGTAATAATACATGTTGAAACCAACTTTTACGATTTATGACTATGAGTCACGAAAGAGGTATTCTACGTAATTATATACCGACTTAGGTACCTACTCTTAATTTATTAAGTATCACCAAGCTTGTAATACTAAATACTTACCAAACAACAAGTTAGTTAGCTATAGCTACCTAACTAACATGTGAAATTAATATCCAACTTATGTACAATTTAATATCATTGCATGTACCAAAAAGACAAAAGGTTGAATGAACTAAATTGAACTCGTTACAAAAGGTGAGATTTGTGTGCAAAGAGTTCGTTCTCATGAAATCTTCAAATCTTTGCAGACAGATCACAGTTTCGACATTTTCCAGTTCGCTGCGACCGTATTGTTTTGCGTTTGGTGAGAAAACATAGTTTACCGTGTTGACGTTTCACACGCTCCACTAAATTAAGGAAATGATCACGCCGTTTGTTAAGGTAAACACCGAAAACGTTTTCCATATTGTCATGAGAGTTTTATGATTATCGTTAGTATAATTTTCTTTGAAAATCATTTTTTTTTTCTTTTTGAACCCTCGGCGACAACAGGTTTGACGTGTCTTTGCGACGGTCTGTCTGTGGCATCGTAGCTCCCGAACAGATAAACCGATTTTGATTTTGTTTGAAAGGTGAATTAGCCGGAAGTGTTCTTAGCTATGTTTGTTGGAAATCGATACAAGGTAGCCGCCGTCAGGGGTTTTTAAAATGTTCAATTTACGTTTTTTCTACAGATAGATCCTACCTGCTTTTTTAAATACGTAATAATAATTAAAGACCTAAAGGTCAATGTAAACATCATAATGATCAATCTTTATTATGGGACAAACCCTGAAACAGTAAAAAATCTGTTGATGTGCTACGTTTCCTCAGCATAATTTAATTGTAATTTGTAGTTTTGCTTTTGCTAATTTGAGGCAAAAATGCCTAATTTGTATGTATAACTTATGTAATAATATACATATTATTCACATAAAGAAATTCAGTAGGTAGCCTGTCTACTGACTGGTAGGTACCTACCAACGTTACGTGTGCCGTTCTACACATGCTAAACGACGCGGGCTAACAATTATAAAACTCATAAAACACTGCATCAGTCATTAACAAAACGTAGCTGCAATGTTCAGAGTGACAGCAACATAATAGGTAGAAGATGATGACTCAAGTCAGACTTTTGTCTTTGCCAGTGAAAGCGATTGTTATGTATCTATGAGCAAAAACTGTGGCGTGTATGTATGTATCTGTAATTCTGTATCTATCAAATGTAATTTTACTGAAGTGAGCGTGTCGCGTGATAGGGCAATTTGAGTTCATGTGTTGCTTTGTGAAAAACGTGACAATAACTGTTCGTGGGGCATTCGAACTCGAAATTGATCAAGGACGACTTTGTGAGAAAGATAAAATTATGTACCTAGTTATGGTGATTTCCGTCATCACAAATCTATATTTATCACATGCAACATCAGTAATTTCAGTCGTATTTGATCGGCGTCAAACCTTAAAGCGTTTATCTTTCTAATTAAATTGCTTAACCAAGTTGATTAATACTGGTATTCAGCTGCATCCGCTTAGACTGGAAGCCTTTTCCCAACATAGTTGGGAAAAGGCTAGGCAGTTGTTTAAAAAAGTTGATTTTCGTTTTATATATATGTATATATATAGTAATTAAGTGAAATAGTATTATCAATAGACTTACCGTGATTTTCCAAACGAGGAAGGTGGTGTGGTCACGCGGTACTGTGCGAAATGCGGCTTCAGCGGCGCGTGCGCTGCCGCTCTCATCTCCATCCTAAGGTCACCATGACATAATATTAATAATTAAGTAAATATATATATATCACATTTTCTTTTTAACTATATTATTTGTTTTTTAAAGGAAAATATGTGTAAAAATATGGAAAATAAAGAAAATGAGTTAAGTAATTATATTTTTTTTTTGGTAACAACCTAGTTATTACCTACACAAACTGATTACCTACTTATTCATACCTAATAATAAATATTCGAAGGTTCATGTACCTACCTACTTTTTAACGACTAGGTTTTTACATACCTATTCTGTTTCAGACTAGTGGGTATACTTAAGATTTGATCAACAAAGATCTAGTACAAAGGTCTGAACTTCATCTGAGAATGAAACCGCCATTGTTTTGTCCAGAACTAAAAATGTGAATGGTAACCACATAAGTACTCTAGTCTAGTCCATTGTTTCGCTAAATAAAGGCGTGACCAACGACAGAAATTACGGAACCCCTTTATTTTGATAGGCAATAATAAAGGGTAGGGCAGATTGTAGGAGCGTCTCAAGGACAGGTACGAATAGTCTGATAAATGACCACGTTTGCGGATTGTAGGTCGTCCGACAATCGACAATAGACCCTCTGGGTGTGGTCTGTAACGTTAGTTAGTGTAACCTACTTAAAAAAGGCATTAGATACGTAATTTCCATGATAATGACTATTGTAGGTTACTGAGCTTTGTCGGGTAGTGATTATCTATAATTAATGTTTAGGCTGGTCCAGTCAGATGTTCTGATAAATCAAGTTGTTTAGGGGCCCAGTTTCTACCTATGTCCGTACTATGTACACAGTACAGGCAACAAAAGAGATAGGTTGTATCCGTGGTCGTCAGAAATATGTTAAAGTTTTCTTAGAAACTCATGAAAGTCTTCGATTGAAACTTAACTGAATTAATGAACTGTTTATTATCTACTTTTTTAATTAAATTACGCATGAAAACATCCATCGGTTTCTAAGAAAACTTAAACTATTATATACCGGACGACCCTGCATCTTTTTTGTTGACTGCACCTATTTATAGACCTATCTTCTTCTACCTCTGCATGCTATGAGTCTACCTAGATATATGATGCATTTTTTGTCATTTTTAGATAATTATTTCGGTTTGACTAACCACAAAATTAACAAGTCAAAACAATGACAACAGCACATCAATGCCTTTTATAAACGGCTGTCTTTCACCTGTTTTAATAACATCACAAAATCGATAAGAAGTCGGGTTTTCAAGGTTTCAATAAGTATCTATCTAGTGCAATTTATATTGGGTAAGTGCGCTGCAATTATGAACCTGCTAAAAGTCGCGGATTCGATTCCAGTACCGAGTGTGATGGTATCTGTTTAAGCCTAATGTACCCTTTATTAATATTGAGTTCGTAAGTATTTTACCTTGATGGGCAACAGCAGCAGAGGGTTTCAAATATTAAGCCCATAAAACTGATATTGTATGTTGTTTTGCTCTCTCCACAAGGGAAATAGTGCGTAAAGATATACAAAGTGCTTAATTAGAAACGCTGCTGAGTGTGTGATTATGGCGATATGAAATATTTTATCTGATAATGAAATGCAGTTTTACTTAAATTGTGGGTAAAGCCTAGTTTATCCGTAACTTATGTATTGAATCCACTTACCTATGAAAAACTCTATCAACTTTTAATTAAATATATAGGTACCTTATTAATTTGTATGCACAAATAGATTAAAATTTTAGGATTTTCATATAGTATTTTGTCAGTATTTCTTTTACTTAAATTCATGTATCTTTTCACTGTAATTAATTCAATTGAATACTACTAATTAACGCAAATAAAAGGTAAGAATAAGTAGGTATGCATTATATCAATTAGATGCGTTATGTCAGATAATGACTACTTCGCATTCGAAGTTGAACACACTCGAGGCACTTTCAGTTTCTTTCACTGTTTGTATACAGATATCACGTAATTACTTGATCAGCACCAATCTCCAGGATATGCATTTTCCTGCGGTTATTCAGGAGCTGACTGGTTCCATAACAACACCGGCGTTCGCTGCAGCAGGCACCCGCGTATCGGCACTATACAAACGGTAAGACACGCGCAGACGACCGCGACGCCCATGCACTCCTCACTGACTAACCGCTCTCGGACGGCGGTCGAGCGAGCCACAAAAAGAAAATTGTTTCACGCTTCTTGCACTTACGTATTTTAATAAAACTTGGAGAGGAATGAATTAATGCCCGCGAAAGTCTGGGCGGCAACCTGTTCAGATTGATATGTGGCGGTGGTGGCTATCGCGTTTTCATCGCTAGTTATCGGCAGCTCTTAACAACTCAATTAGAGCAGCGACAAACTGACGTAGCGGAACCAACACTGAACGGTGTTTGTTTAGCATATTACCGATAGAGCGTATTAAATCCTTGAATCAGATTAAGTGTACTTTGGTGGATACCATACCTACTGTAGACATCGATTTTATTAAGGTAGGTAGTTCGAACGAAATCGACACGATTAAATTAGCTCCCTCGTTTATTTTCTTATTAGATCTTAATAACAACTAAGCTTTTTACTGAGCTTTTATCACCGTATCTACCTACGTAATTTTTATCTAGGAAATACATGCGCGAGTTGGTTTTTCACTTCTATCTATATACCTAGATACTCGTAGGTATGGAATCGATCTATGGTAAGAGGTACTTACCTTAACTACCTGAAAAGTCCTACCTTACAGGTAGGTAGGTAATACATGTAGATACAATTCTGGAAGTCGACTAATTAGGGTACGATATTATGATCAATAATTAAAACACTTAAATACGTAAAGAAATTAAATGCACCACCTGATATTCGTCCATTAACGGTGTAATTGCAGTTTATCTCACTTTCTCATTTAAAATGACTATGAGCATGGAACGGCCTGATAGCTATCAATTATGTTGTCCGTCAAGCCATACCAGAGCGGAGATATGTACTGACTGACCACACAACATCGCACATGCCACATGGTGGGATGATTCGCCATAGTGATGCTGGCATTCTGCCACACAGGACAGGATCCACGCTCGGACGCGCACTTTGTTCATTTGGACATTAATTCCGCATTCACTTTTGTTTGTTATTTTGCTCAATGGGACTTGTTGGTAAACATAACATAGAATTGCGATTTGTTATGGATACTTACCTAAGTTACCGTGTAGTGTATATAGGCACACGGATGGTGGAGGATACCGAGGCTGCCCTGCCTACCTATAGTCTACGTCAAAGGATTTATTTCAATTAGGCCATTAAAAGGCACTGCTGAACGTCGTATTAAAAAAAAAAGAATTAAATCTAGTTGCTCCTTTCAAGATGGTTTCGTATGGAGAAGAATGGGCAAGAAGCTCCATATTAGGTAACTAGCTACATAGGTACTCTTTTAAAATAATGTTTTACTTTATTATTATAAAGAATTACACGTGAATGCAATGTACCTACCTTGCATAAAAACTACTATTTCATATTACGTAAAAAGTAAATATAAATTAAGAATTGACGGTTAAGTGTTTATTTTTAAGTAGGTAGGTAAGGTATTCATTGTTTCACTGAAACTGTAGCATTGCAAGTAGGTATCTACTTGTCCTAGATTCTGTTAAGTACCGTTATGTTGTATAATAGACCTACACGAGCGGTACCTAGGTACCTACACGATGCGATCACAAATCGATTCGACTCGGTCGAATGCTTATAAAGTGACCTATTTTGTTGTTCTATGTTATGGAGAACTCAATACCTAGGTGTCTTTGCTGACACATAGTAGGTACCATTATAAATAGAAAAGGAATTGTTAAACACATAACCCTTCTTTGGTGTCGGGTTAAAAATACACGACAGTCAATACAAACTTTTTGGTCAAAACTTTCATAATTTTGTCCTTGGATCAGTGTTTCCGAGCCAATGTCATTCAAGGCGGGAAACAAACGACGGAAACTGTCATTTCAAATTCGTAAAAAACGTAAATTACAGCAATCATGTACACAGATGATAATTCTGATAAAGAGAGCGAGTTCGAAGACAGAAGCCCGGAAGATAGCCCAAATATCACAAAAAAATCTTTATCCACCGTTGGTTTTAGAAATAATCCAGAAAACCAAAATGCGAGGCCACTCGCGCTGCGTGCCACGCAATCTTTCACCGGGGCCGTCGAGGAGCTCAGGTTATGTGGCAATTTTCAAAGAATCAATTTATGTAACAGAATGAATGTTATGTCGGCACCGAAGATAGCAACAGTTTGTCCGTGTGGATGCCTCTTGCGGCCGGCCACCACGGGCCCCTTCAGGACGAGAGAGCAGATCACACTGGCGCTCCACGTTGTCTCTCCAGAGGTCCTGAGCTACCATGGTTATTGTTTTGAGCCTTGCCAAATTGCTATGTTTTGGAAAAAAGACTGCCGAATGTTCCTTTGGAAGGGAAAGGCAAAGATGAAGAATGTTATTCACGCAGATTCGTACAAAAAATGATATTAGTGTATACTTATTGATTTTTTTTGTAGTGATTAACTTTATCAATCATGTTTTTCTATCATAATACATAAAATTTAAAGAGTAATATTAATTCAACTTTTATTTCTTAATAATACAAATAAATATAAGCTATGAACTTTGGCTATCACATAGCAAAATTTGAAATTATATGACTACTTTAACTGAGTGTGTGAATTTAATAGCCATAACAACATTTTATTGTAAGGTTTGGACTGTATCTAATGGTTGCTTCTCCACGCCAGGCATATTCGCTTCTACTACTTCTCCACACGAGAATCTTACGTAATCAATGACCTGAACATTATGTTGCTGCATTATTTCCTCGACTGTGTAAGAGGGGTCTAGTAAGTATTCTTGGTAAATAAGGCATGTTTCGTCATCTGCGTCTTTGGCAGGCTTGTCCTTGTCTTTGTTACCAATCTTCTTAGGGCCCATACCAACTATGTGTTGGCAAAGCTGTCTGCCAACATCTTCAGTATCACTATCTTGTTTATATGCGAGTAAAGCTCCATATTTCCCTGCAGAATATTCCGCAGGCTTCGCTGGCGCAGGATGAGTGTAGCCGGCAATCTTGACGTCTTTATTATTTGACTTCCAACATTCAGCTCGCCTCAATACCGCGTTTTCACCGACAGATCCAATAAACAAAGCTAATTCTTCCGATAACTTTTTCCCGTTTTCTGTGGACAGATTGGCTAACTGTTCGCTGTCTAATTCCATCTGAAAATATAAATGAATAAATATCAATCAATGGTGTAGATAATGCGTTGGGCCTGTTTCACAAGTTTATTGACACCTCACACTACTTGGCTTTCAGGTGAATAATTTTGAAATGGCCCAATAAGGCTTTCGAAAATGCACCATAGTTTGTTGCAACCGCAACGTTGGTACTTAAATTTAGTACCAACTACATTTGTATTTAATACAAATGTAGTCTAACACTCTCTGCATACTCATACTGTGAGAAACGAAGGGCTCTTTCAATTGAAAGTAGGCCGCAGACATCCGGTTTCCGATTCAGGTTTCCGAATTTCCGGAAACCTTTTGTGTGTATGTACATATACGCTTTCCGATCCGGAAAACGGACGTCTACGGCCTGCTTAAGCGTTTGGTGCCAGGCTGGATGTCTGTAGGAATTGATTGATTATACGGCGCCGGCGCCGGTGCGGGCGTCACATCTATGGCACACGGACGGAAAGAAATAAAACATTTCTTTCAGTTGACATGTCGAGAGCGCTGTGCGGCACCGGTACCGAGACATACGACTGTCGCGTGTAATCTGTATGAAAATAGGTAACCCTCTGAAAACTGCACAACACCCGCACGGTTCCGGCGCCACAACAGTACGGCACCAAATGCTTACATTTTAAGAGCCCTAAGGCTACTCGCGATCTATGACGTCACGACTATGGTCAGTGGTCGCGCTTATAGTTGAAACAGGTTATACTGTTTAAACCCAATAAGCGAAAAATCGCCTCACTGAGTCTAAAACGAAACCTTTTAGTATTCATCAGATGTAAGATTGTGGTAGACACTTAAATTTTGAAAATTATCATCAGAGGCTTGTACAAAAGGAAACATTCTTAATGCCTAGTGCACATCTGCAGAAAACTTATCTTCAAATACAACAAAATGAAATATACCTTTGTAACAGGTCCTTTAGCTTGCATATGAGTATGAGCAAACTTGAAACACGCTCGTGTGGCATCTTCAATCACTTTATGAAACTTTTCATTCTTGGCAACAAAGTCTGTTTCACAGTTAAGCTCCACGAGGGCTCCATGATGCCTATCAAACTTCACTGCCACAAGACCCTGCAGAGCTGTGCGGCCGGCAAGCTTGGTGGCTTTTTCCCAGCCCATTGCTTGGGCTTGCTCATTTAGCCATGACTCAGCCTGTAATAAAATAAACAGTTGTTTATTTAACCGGACAAGCCCCGGCTGACTTACTGGTAAATCAAACAAAAAAAAAATCAATTGTGTCTCATTTCGTGGGACTTGAGTAATTAAAAGTTAAATTCTTTCAAAATGTGTATATAAAAGGAGTATTTATTTTTAATTTTATCATTATTCAATCAAGGCATACCTTATTAGCATCATTGTTATGCATTTCTAGTGCTTTCTTGCAGTTAGCAATGGTGTAGCCTGTTTTCTTTCTGAGTTTAGCAAGTAGGGAGGATTCAGCTGCCCGGCACACTGGACCTGCGTGGAATCTGCGCACCAGCTGGAAGATCATCTGAAAACCATAAATTGGTACATTTAATGTAACTAATAAAAATGCTGATACCAAAATACTTCACTGTAAGAAATAGCATAGAAAAGAATGACAATTTAATGCAATAAGAAGGAAACACTGAAAACAGCTTTTTTTATACAATAGCACTTAAAGAAGTAATTTGCTAGCATAAACATTTTTCAAGCAATCTAAATGATCACATCAGCATTTATATAAACTCAAAATTCCACTCACACAAAATCAAATTTCAAAGCAGATTTTGAGTCCAGTAGATTAACTGTATTAAAAAATTATAATATTAAAACCAAATTGCCCTGTGAGAATGTGGTTATATAGCCAGTTCACAACATAGTGGTGGTACCTATGCAGATAAATGACATCATCAGAGCAAGACAGATACACACTGTACACGGTTTATACCATGTTTAAACAGTGAAGGTCAGATGCTGTATACATATATCTACATGCCTATAAATGGACCCTGTTAAGCAGAAAAGATCCAACCAACACTTTTTCTAAAATCGAGTTATCTACATATCCATAAAGTACTCATCAAGTTTCATATATGCACAAAAGATCCAGGCATTTTGATCACATTAACCTAACAAAAGTTATACTGTGTTAAAGATACCATCTCCTAATCACCAATTTTGAAAAATGTAGAAAAGTATCACGTTGCGTGGACACAGACATTAATAAGATTTATAGTTTTCAAAAGATTCATGTTGCATGGATCTTTTTAAAACATTTAAAAGTCTCAGTAATTGTTGTATAATTTTTATACCATGCGGTTTGGATCTTTTTTATTATTATTTTTTGTCATTAAACTGTTCATATATTGGTACATATATTCATTTTCTTCTCCTTCTAAAATGAACCACACATTAAACCGATACTTATATTGTAAAATTGTATTTTGCATAAAAGATCCACGCATAGTTTTTCAGGAATAATAAATACCCTTCATATAAAAATACACCATATATTACTTTCAAAATAATGTATATGTTATGTCCTATTACACCACTAAATTTCAAATAGGTACTGTCTCATACGATTTTTTTATGATCTGCCTAACTTTAAACTTGATTTACTCAAAAGTAATAAAATGTTGGCTGGATCTTTTCTGCTTAACAGGGTCCAAATTGTAGCAGTGTTTGTGTTTGGATTAGTATTTGAATGCTTCACAATAGCGCGATTTACCTTTGAATATGCTTGTGCTTTTAGTTTCATCCAAATCTATAATAGAAAAAAGACAATAATAATGGCATACAAAATTGCTTTCGATACTGTCAAATGAAATGAAATAAAACCTATCCAAAGTCGATAATACTGGCCATTTTATAACAATAAATTACAACAAATGAAGGTACCACAATATCCGTTGTCATGGAGAAATCAATACTTGACAATAACAGTTTTTGTGATACTGAGATAGTAGGAACAGAAAAAATGACTTTATTTGTTATTCAGTTCATTTTATTCGTTTTTACTGGAATAAATAAGTGATAATAATTGAATAAGTTTCGAGATAACCAAAAAATAAAACTTTTGGTTCTTACCTTTTTGGAAGTCAAGTACACAGTTGAAAGGTATATAATATTAAGATTCTGCTTGTTTGACGACGTAAAGCCGAAAATTAGGCAATTTCCTGAGAAATTCTTACTAAATTCATTCTAAAATTACGATTTCACATGAAAATATAACCTATATCCTGTCAAATTGCGTTTCGTTTGTGCAAGTATGTAATGCTACAGATTTACATTAAGTCATTTCATCATTTGTCATGGAATAGTAAAGCAATTTTTTTTTTAACTTAGTTATTGTGAATAGGTACAATAAAATAAGTATAAAGCTTTCATGCAGAGCTTAATTTAATTATATTATTTGAAGAAGTAACGAAACGTCTGCTCAAAATGGTACAGCGCGCCTAGTTATGAATCCAGAATGTGGAATACACAACATGCTCAGGAGTTTATTGATTTAGATAGGTAGTTGTGTTTCCCCGATGCCTAGTTGAGTCGTTGATCTAGTGCAGAGATTCTTAACGAATGGTCTAAACGGACCCCCCCATTGCTACATTCTGCATTAAGTACTGCATTCTCTAGATTTCTGCGATGCGTCGTCGCATCACAGTCATAAGTTGCCGCACAGTTGATGGTCCATGATAACTTTATTGACAAAATGGTCCCTCAACACTAAATGGTTAAAAACCCTGGATCACTGATCTAGTGGTCGTTGGTTGGTTGATAGTAACAACCTGCTAATCCTATATGGCTACTAACTGTTTTCGTTACTGCCTAGCCCTTCGGGGAGAACATGCGTGTGTGGTAATAGTATAATGTCACGTAGGTAGGTTGAATCCTATTATATCCCTGTATCCCTGTCCTATTTGATTGAATACCTATGTACTTTAAAATATGTGTGAAAGTAATTGTTGGTTTGCTCTTCTTTTAGTCGAGAGCAATCATCTTCTTTTACTCGAGATCAATCAGATATTTTTCGTTACTTAGGTATATAGAGTGAGTTCCTTCATTATCTGTGTGTTGCAAGCTTGAGTGTTTGAGGCCGACGGTACCCTGAGTGTAGTTTTGAATCTTACGAAACGTTAAGTACCATAGCTTTTATTTGAAAACTAGCTAGGCAAGCGACGGTAGGTACATTAACAAAAAAAAATTATTGCTTAGTTGTTAAGATACGAATTTTCCTGTAGGTAAGTGCGTATATGTACGAGATCTGTAGGTACCTGACCTGTGAACCTACGTATACCTATGTAGGTATTTGTATGGTCTATATACAATTATTATTACACCTACTTTTCAATGAACTTTTAAAGCATTAGACACCACGCGGGCCTCACAACAATAGGTAATTAATTGCGTCTCATAATATGTCAACGTTGGATTACCGGTTAAGTATTTTTTTAATTAAGAAAAGCATAAACTTGGTACCTACCTACGATACTTTAACTTAATAATAGAAAAAAAGGTGTTAAATAAAATATTTGTGCCTAAATTAGTATTTTTTTTATAGACGTGAAAATGCAGAATAACCGGCCATCGCGTAAGAAAGGCCAACCCTCGCCGTCACCATCTACTTCCGATGTAAAACTACCTAAAATAGCGAAGATTTCAATGCCTGATGATTTTAAAGTACGAGCACGGCCTTTGTTTTCACTGCCGGAAGAAGTTTTAAAACTACCTTCGCCGTCTACCAAAGCCGCAAAACAACAGGCTGCGAAACTTGTCCATAAGAAGAAGTCTACCGGTATCTAATTACACCTCTCTCTCAACTTATCATATCTACTCACTTACATACCTTTTATTCTAAGGTGGTTTTCTTTAAAGCCTAGTTCACTAAGTGCAATGAAATCCAACGAATGCGGTTGGTTTTAAATAGGTCCAGAACAGTTTTAACAGTTTTATAACAACATAATCGTCATCTGCCTAGCCTTTTCCCAATCATGTTGGGGTCGGCTTCCAGTCTCACCGGATGCAGCTGAATACCAGTATTTTACAACATAATGTAGAATTTAAATAAAAGACTTCCTCGTTGTAAAGCGCGACTGCTGAGCATGAGGTCTTGGGTTCGATTCCCAGGTCGGCCAAATTGTTATTGGGTTTTTCTATCAGGAGATTCTCTGTAGCAGCCTCGGAGTTTGGATTTGTGCCTGGTGATTGCAATAGGCTCTCCCCTATTACATGGGACTAATACAAAACTGTCGTAATGTGGGTGTACTGATGGGTACACCTCTGCCTAACCCTTTGGGTATTATAGGCGTGATGTTGTGTCTATGTTAAATAAAAGAAAGTAGAACTTCATTGGTGCTTACTGTTACATTTCACTTTCAGTAATGCAAAACTTCACACAAATGAGGAAAGCTCGAGAGGAATTTAGGTTAAAACTTGTAAACTTGATATGTCAGGCTGAGGTTGAAGATGAAGATCAGCCAGTGTCACTGCCTACACCCGAAGAACAAAACTTGCTTAAGTATTACTATTACCTGCGTTACGGTATCGACACTATACATGTAGCGCCGTTGGATAATAAAATAATATTAAAGTAAGTAAATAATATTATTCCCACGTACCCACGTGATTTTAGGTTGGAAATAAGTACTATCAGAAACATAAGATTACAATCTTAGAATAGTCTAAGATAACAATTATAATACTTAAAAAAGTGAGTGAGTGAGTCGCGATCGCAAAATAGAGTAGAAAAAATTAGATATTGGTGCCAATTCCCTTGTTCTAGGGTTTGCTATGTTATTTTTGCCGGCCTTAAATACCTACTGAAAAAAAAATGCATGAAATGAAATTAGCTAATGTAACTACTGAGGATATTTACGTACTTTTCATACATTTTTATTATGTTTAATAAAAATCTGTTAACTGTTTTTATTTTGCAGAGTCCACAATCTTATTTCACCGAAATTGAAGAAATGGAAGGAAACTTTATTTACTTGCACAGATGAGATGCGTGAAGATTTTATGATGAGTATGAAGAAAGCGATTGTGGATTTCGTGCTGAAAGATCCCAACACGGTATTTTTACAAATATGTTTATTGATAAGTACTATTTCTACCGATCATATGAAGCTCAAATAAGTACCTACCTAAAAACCTACACTTATAATTCTTGTCGTCGTATGTAGATACTAATGGATAGGTGAGTATATAGAATATATCTATATAACGAACTATTACAATTCGAACTATTTCGCATAGTTCGAATTGTTCTTTCATACATTATTATGTCCATCTCGCGGGCAGACATTGTTGCCATCGCGGGTGACCTCTAAGATGAAGCTGGCGCAGGAGTGTAGGTTTGGCACATGAAGGGTATAATAAAACACTCAGTGGTTATGGACCGGTGGATAAGGAGTTTCTTGCCCGTTCTTCTCCATACGAAACTACCTTTTGGAATGGGCAACTAGATTCAATATGGTAATTTTTCTTTTCTCTTGTACATGACGTTTAAAAGTGCCTTTTAATGGTTTAATTGAAATAAATGATTTGACTTTGATTTTGACTTTGACTCGACGAACGACGACTTCACAACGTTTTACAAAAATCATGGTTGAAAACAATACTTAGTTTGATAGGCAGTATACGTAATTAATGGCTATGTGATGTCTTTTTTACACCCCATAAGCCTATACCCGGCAGTGGGTAAATTCGAGCCGTGGATAATCATGACACATGGATAATGAGTTTGCAAATGCCAAATGAGGAGGGTATACATTCCGCAGGAAGAGTCGTTGGAGGAAGAGGATACGCCGCTGCAGCAAGAGCTGGCAAAGAAAGACGATGCTTGGAGGAACCGCTACGCCGTAGCACAAAAGTACTTAACTAAGAACCTGCACTGCGTGAATCCTTGCATCGCTCAAGTGTTACAAATATGGTGGAAACAATTCAAGTAACAATATATAAAAATTTACTTCCTTACATTGAACATTGAAATACTGTTATGAATATAACTGCCAATATTTAAAACGTTTTTTGTTTTGCTCGTTTAGTGACCTAAGATTGATCAGCATGAAAGATATAATGACAACAAACGAGGCGTACGAATTGCAAGACTTTTGTTTTATTAGCAAGAGACACATAGAGGCAGCTGGAAATGTGCTCACACACCAGTGGATTCCGACGGTTCAAGCAGTTTTTCTTCAGGTAAGTTTTGCTTCAGGTTACACAATTCCTTTCTATAACCACTTATTAATTTATAATTTTGAATAATACTTTCTTTAGGGCAGTAAAAAAAGGTTAATACCAGACCCAAAACAAGCACAGAAAATGAAGCACTTTTACAACTGTCTGGCGTGTATCATGACTTACAATCTTCAAACTTTATGCTTGAAATCAATGAAGGAGTTTAATGACTATATTATGGATGTGTGCGTAAGTACTGCTTTAATTTAATAAATATGAAAAAAATACAATTCTTCAATTTTCAAATCAAAAAGGGGTTCGTTTATCTACCCTAAGCCATTCTAGTGTAGATACTCGGAATCGCATATTCATCTATCCACCCGGACGGGGTGGATAATCGGAATTCGTATATTATTTTTCTTCCACGGCTGTGTACAGCTATGCAGATAAAATGACTTTTGGTTTCCTTCTTTTTTATATACCTACCTACATATTATTTTAAGTCAGGTAGCTGTGATAATATTATATTCCGAAATTAAGTTGTAAGCATTTGAACAAAAATGCATTGCATAATAATTGTGACTTTGTTTAAGTTTGTGGTTATTAAAAAAATATTAAAATGTATGCGTATATTCTTGATGATGTTTGTACTTGGGGTAAAAAGTTGGAGAACAATTAAAAGTGATAGATGAACACGCTATTCTGATGATCCACCCTGGGATGGCTATTTTAGAGCGAATAAATGGCAGAAGCCATCAAAGAGTTCCGAGCAAGAAGATTGCTTTCAGTGCAATCTCAGATTGCATGCAAGTTTAGTTTTCAAGTCCTTTAGTTCCAAGCAGGTTCTAAGAACAATTTTACAACTTGATACTTAATATTGCAGGGAAAAAATCAAGGCTTTATAATAAACTTGGGATTTACTAACGAAGCTATAGAATTCGATCCCACATTCAAACAGTTTAAAGACAGGTTGAGTCTCGTATATGAGTTCATGATAGACGCAGGTCGCACGTCACCTCGTTTGGAAACTTTGTTGTACCAAGATTTTGCGGAAACTGCAAGAGTCACTCTCAAGGTAAGTTCAATCATAAGTTCAATTATTGTTATTAATGGGTTAAATTATTTATATCATTGTGTCATTTTTTAGCCTATCATAGACAACGACTTAGTAGAAGGATATAAACGGGACCTTGCAGAATTGATTGCGGAGCAGAGAATAGGTCCTGAACTAAGAGTGGCAGATTTTGATGACTATGTTTGTTTATTGAATGGAGAGGTAATTAATTTTATACATTGAATACGCATTTGAGTTGAGTAAAGAGAGATCTTTTCAAGAAATATGTAATTTTAATAACGTTTTTCATTAATATCAATATATTTGTTTTTAAGTCTCAAAAAGAAGTGGAAGCTTTTCTAAATTCGGACCCGGAGAAGATATTTGAGGAATATTGCGAAGAGGCTGTGAAATACGTTGACTTGGCAAGGGAAATCCCTTCTAAACTTGAGGGCACCATCGTCATCGGAATGTTTCAAATGCAGCGAGGTGAACTCATCACCGCATTACGTGGGGCTGCGACTAGGATGGCCAATACACTGTTAAGGAAAATGACTGATGACTATCAAACGATGATTAGAGGGTTAGTTTATGATGACACATTATTTATTAGTTATTTAGTTTTTCCCGTTGATATTCGACCTGATCTTTCTTGCAGAATTTACGACGAATACTCTTCAATTGCAAACATGCTGCTCACTCCGCCTCCGGATACAGCAGCTCTAATGGAGCTGATAGATTACATCAAGAAGGTTGAGGACGTCTTACTCACCGAGATGGAGGACAAGCTGCGTAATACTATGAGATACATTGTCTTCTTGGGAGACTACACCACTTTCACGCCGTTAGAGCTCAAATCAAACAACCAGACCTACCACTGGTGAGGCAACTTTAAAGTTGGCGGTAGCCACATAAGGGCTTTTACACACAATCCGGTGGCCTTTGCCGGCAGATTTTGCTACCTTGTTTTGCTATATTGTGTAAAAGTACAATGTGCCGGACAGCCTGCTAATGACGGTGGCGGCGTGGGTTTGCCGGGTGGGCTGGCCGTGCCTACGGTTTACCATAGGCACGGCCAGCGTCATAGTATGTGGAAGCCTTAAGAATAGTAGGTAGTAGTAGTAGCTATAAATACCATACTTATAGCTGGATTAAAGTTTTCTTCCATGTCTCACTCACATAACGAGCTTGTAGGTACATCTATCATTCATAAGATAGATACATTATGTTTCGTTTGAAGACGATGATAGGCCTTAATAGCTATATTTTTTATGTGCTTGAATAAATGCAACGTTTGCATGTCAGAAGCGGATCCAGCCCTCAAAAAAAGGATGTGGTCACGGTCTCTTAAAATCGATCAAGTGCGAATTGGAGTAAATCTCGCATATCACATTATCGCAGCTAGACTCGTAAACTATTGAATCGATTTTAATAAAACTTTTACAGTTTTTTATAGGTGTTACTTAAACGAATTTGGGTTTTGGGCATGCCCACAGTGCCCAGAACGGTGGATCCGCACTTGACGCAAGTTTTAACTTTATGTTACTTACTTACTACTGTAAACGTAATATAAAGGTTTTAGTTTATTTTCAGGTATGCTCGCATGGCTGGTATAATAGAGGAGTCTAAGAACATTTGTGATCAGAAGAAGCTAGAATATCAAGAATTATTAAAGGTAACATTACATTTTGTTGCTACAGCCTTATTTATCTAAAAAATACACTATTTATTACTTCAAAGAATTTCAATTCTAAAATATTATTTGTAGGTTCGCATTAGCAAGTTTATTGACGATCTGGAAGTCTTTGAAATGCAAGTCAATGAAGTTCAGTATTGGGGAGATATCAATGAATTACCTAAATACGTCTCGCGGGCACGACACTTGGATGACAAGTAAGTCATGTTGAATCATTGGTAGAATAAATTTCTGAGAGTAACAAAATCTGCGGACATAAATGTAAAGAGTGCACGCAGACGATAATAGGTATTAGGAGCCGTTTTACAAGATTAGGTATTAGTTGATACAAAACGAGTTAATTGAGTCCAATTATTAGGGGCTAAAACTTTGATTTCTCAACTGCTTCTACTCATTCTGTTGCACTTTTACATATTCTGCGGGTACAATTTAGCTCACATTGCGTTGTACTTCTGTTCGATTTTTATTTGCATTCCGGCACAGTTTTCAATGTTGTTTGTGAAATAAATATTACAAAAAATAAAAATAATGTGTGTGCGTGTGCAGATTAGCAAACGCTCTCACGAAGATTGACCAGTTCAACGAAGAAGAAACGTCGTTTGGATGGGAATTGTCGCAATATCCCAAGAGAAAAAGTGTGTACGACAGATTGGTGCCGTTTAAGAAACTATTCGATGCAGGGTTCGAATTTATTGGGAAGTATGACGACTGGATGAAATCTAAAGTAAGTATCTTTACAAGCAATTAGGCATTTTTACACGGACGTGTAATTTAAAAATTTCGTAAGCATATTTGCGTTTACGAAATTTTTAAGTTCAATAACAAATACTTGGAATTTCCATCGATGAATTAGTAGTAATATTACGACTATATTGACATTTGAAAATAAGTCTATTAACCTCACAAATGAAAATGAAAATCATTAGAAAATCATTTATGATTATTAGGGACAAAGTAGGCAGCAAATGATGAGGCGACGGCTGGCAGAAAATTTTTGGAAGAGAAAACAATGAGCTGACCCTGTCCAACATGGGACCAGAGCAAGCGTAATAATGATAATTCTTAGTTATTCTATTGCCGTGCATAATTTCAAGTTTTTTAATATATTTTAGGTAGGCAGTTATGATCCTGAGGATATTGAAGGTGACTGCAGTTACTATTATAAAGTCGTGTACAAGTTGGAGAAGTCATTTGCCGAAGTACCAGACACTCATCGCCTCGCTACTTCTGTGAGGTAGTTTGGGTTATTCATATTTTAAAAGAAAATTATAACTTTAGAGGATTATTTAATGAGGTTGACACAATAACTTACAGAGAAAAAATGGAGGAGTTCAAGTGTCATATGCCAATTATACAAACACTTGGAAACCCTGGTATGAAGCTGCGTCATTGGGAGAAGATATCAGATATCGTTGGATTTCCCATTGTTGTTGACGACGAACTGTCGCTGGAGAAAGTGATCGATTTCAACCTGGGCGAATACATAGACAAGTTTGAGAGCATATCCGAATCTGCTACTAAAGAGAATAACCTCGAGAAATCTTTAGACAAGATGATGAAGGAATGGGCCGACCTGAGATTCGAAATTCTTGTTTACAAGTAAGCATTAGTGTACTGTTCTGCAGTTAATTAAAAAAATAAGCGTATTGGTGCGAAGTTGATATAATAATTTAATTATTTTCAGGGATACAGGGACTTACATTCTGTCAAGTGTCGATGAAATTCAGTTGCTATTAGATGACCACATTGTCAAGACGCAGACTATGAAGAATTCACCATATATCAAACCATTCGAGGAAACTATTCGGTACGTTTTCTTACTCATTATTTCCTGTAGTTATATTAGGCTACTTTAAAGCAAATATTATTATTATTCATTTAATTTTTTTTTCAGTGACTGGGAGGGCAAATTGGTTCTCTTACAAGAGATTCTAGATGAGTGGTTAAAAGTTCAAGCCACTTGGATGTATTTGGAGCCTATATTTTCGTCCCCTGACATTCAGCAGCAGATCCCGGAAGAAGGACGACGATTCAGCGCTGTTGATAAGGCAAGATAAAATTAAATACTTAAGGATGGCAACATGCGACTATTGAAGTTGGGAGCTTTATTCGTCTATGCAACTTGATAGAACCTATACCCTTAATCGTTAACTCTTCTTAAGAAGATTTGAGGGTTAAATAATATAGGACGCTGACTTAGCAAAGTGATTTTTCTCACGCTTAAATCATGCCTACAGTTTAGTTTAGGTACCAGTCTATCACAATGTATAGTCACAAATGGAATACTTTCGACATGTATTTCATTTGTGATTACATAAATAATACCTCTACAGATGTGGCGCGAGATAATGAAAGCCGGTTTCACTGAGCCGCGAGTACTTGATGTCATCCAAATAGACAAGATGTTAGACCGACTAAAGAAGTCCAACAACTTGCTGGAGATGGTTCAGCGCGGACTGAACCAGTATTTGGAGAAGAAGCGTCTGTACTTCCCTCGCTTTTTCTTCCTCTCCAACGACGAACTACTCGAAATCTTATCTGAAACTAAGGACCCTACGCGGTAGGTTGAAAACAGATTATGTATATTGTTGCATGTGAGCTTGTGATATTGATGGATCACTGTGTCAATAGGCCTCTCTTTTGCAAGGCCGGTGTCTGTCGGCTAAGGCAGACATCAGCTCTACGGATTCCTTAAAAATAGAGACTGGCTACAACTGCAACTGAGATGATTGTCTAACTAGTAGAGATTCAATACATTTTCCTAGCCTTGTAGCCTTGATGTAATTTCCATAATCTTATTTCGACAGTGTACAACCTCACCTCAAGAAATGCTTCGAAGGTATGTCGAAGCTAACGTTCACCGAAGACCTCGTGGTCACACACATGAAATCCTCAGAAGGAGAGATTGTGTTGCTCACTATAGTTATCAACACTGTCGCCGCGAGAGGGCAGGTAAAGCAGTGTTCGTTGTTTTGTCTTTTATTATGTTTATTTATTATTTTATAATACATATAGATTTCCTTATTTGTTTTTAGGTTGAAAAATGGCTGCTGGAATTAGAAAAGTCGATGAAAGCTTCGGTCCATAGCGTTGTGGCGCAAGCATACGATGACTATCTGAATCGATTACGAGACGAATGGGTGCTCGTTTGGCCTGGTCAAACCGTTAGTATCATAATTATGTCATAACAATTTGGGTTGCTAACAATGTGAACAGCAGATCGACTTCTGCGAGGTTTGCTCCGAGACTACCTTCCATAACTTTAATTACCTGTTTGTTTTCTGTTTATTTCATGCGTTTTATTATTGCTTTAGCAAACGTGTAAGTATCTAAAGAAAAATATCATGATAAGTACAATGTATGAAATCTAATGATAACGCACTCACCTTATTTATTACTTTTTACTTATTTTATAGACAGTCGTTATTTTGTTGTTTCTAAACATATACATTTTTGTACAGGTCCAATGTATAGCGATGACTTTCTGGACATTAGAAGTAACAGAAGCCATTCACGTCAATATTGCTGCGATGAAGGCGTACTGGGAAAAATGTAATTTCCAAATATCAAAAATTGTTGACTTGGTGCGGGGCCCCCTCAATTTGCAGAACAGGATAACACTCGGTACGTGTACTCAATTACTCAGTCAGACAGAAAATCATAAAGTACCATATCGCTACTATTCGGTTCTGTACTAATCTTATAAAACATTTATACTATACAGTTCTCATGGTGATAAGTTAAGTAATTTATAAATAACTTAATTAAAAACCCATTCACAATTTAAACAATTGGTATTAAAGTAAAAAATACATTAATTATAATGTAAGAAATTTCATTTTAGATATACTCATTTACATTTTGTTATAATTGCAGGAGCATTGGTGGTGTTAGATGTTCACGCAAGAGATGTGCTCTTGGTACTCATAGAAGTTAAAGTGCAGCATGACAACGATTTCAACTGGCTCTCTCAGATTCGATACTATTGGCAGGTAATTTTAGTCAAGCTTTTTGTTTTAGTGTAATATTAAATTAATCTGCTATACTCTCACACCTGGTTTATTTTGGAAAAAAATCATCGACGTGTCATGATTTATTGCATGTAAAGTGATTGAAATTTTGTTAGCAACTTTGTGTTGATTATCTCTCCAGGTCACGAGCGTCAGATTTGATACCTAAAATGAATCAATCATAAACCTTAATTAACAACTAGTGTTTATTATCATAACATCATGTTAACATAATTGAACTTTTAACGTCCTCAAGCCGTCTCGAATATTTTAACTGACACCGCTTGAATTTTTACTTGTAATTTGAAGTCTTATTTATGTGGTTTTTAAATGTAGAAAAAACTTATTATGGTGTTATTACGTACCAGTAATAAAAAGGCGTTTTTATTAAAATTTTGATGTTACGATTGTCCCGTTAGTCTAGTGATCGCAAAGCGCGAGTGATGACTATGACGTCTTGGGTTCGATTCCCAGGTCGGACAGAGTATTATTGGGTTTTTCCATTAGGAATTTCTCAGTAGCACCCTCGCAGTCTGGTTTTTTGCCCGGTTGTCGGCAATAAGCTCGCCCATAACTGCCTAACCTTCGAGGATTACATGCGTGATGTCATGTTGATGTTATAGGAGCAAGACGACATGACTTGGCAGTGCGTGACGCGCATGATCAACTCGATGCTACCGTACGGCTATGAGTACCTCGGCAATACCGGGAGACTCGTCGTGACGCCGCTCACCGACCGTTGCTTCAGGACTTTGTTCGGTGCTTTGCATCTTAACTTGGGTACGCTTTTTGTTTTTTTTTTTACTTGGTATCATTTCGTAATCAGACTCTGGGGAACTTGGGAAATTCTCATCGTATTTTTTTTTATCAGTTGAGATCGACGCCGCCTTTCAAACTTTAGAACGTTCATTTACTATGTTTGAGTAAACAATCTTATATAGAGGAATGTACGTTTATAGGAAAATGAGATGTTAAATATTTGGATGACATTTGAAATTAAATTTTCGTTAACATTTTAGTGATCATTTACTATTTTTTAATATCAAGTAATTTTTTGCATCACATTTATTAGATTTGGTGGTTCATTAAATTTGAGCCAAATATCATTAACTAACGTAAATTATGATTTTCCTAGGCGGAGCTCCTGAAGGCCCTGCTGGCACCGGCAAAACAGAGACTGTCAAAGATCTGGCTAAAGCTGTGGCAAAACAGTGCGTCGTGTTCAACTGCTCTGATGGCCTCGACTATATCGCCCTCGGGAAATTCTTCAAGGTAGGCTAAGCGGCGCAGACGAAGGACAATATACGATCATGCATCGTTTTAGATTAACGTAATGTCTACTTATTTATCATTTGATTGGAAATATGCTTTTCGACTTCACACGTCATTTAGACGAGCTGCTCGCGTATCAGGTAATATTAGTTAATGGTGTGTGAAGCATCATGTAAAAATTTGAGACAGAATGAGAGAGAGAAAGAGAGAGAGACTCTGTCTCCTTTATTAGTAGTACAGATCTGTGTGAATGAACATGCTTCCGAAAAATACAGTACTTAGTGGTCTAAGAGCGACCAATCTTCATGTAAATAAAAATCTATGCTCTATAAGTACCTATTCACGTCACATATTGACCTTACTTAAGGCGGTACACATTTTCTGACCGCAACTGTACCTACTACTTTACCATTACAACTAATTATGAAATCAATTATGCCTTCAAATGGCATTGCCGGCCCGTTCTGGCCCAGATATCAAAGGTGCCAGTGGCCACAGTAGACTTAATTTTATATGTTTGTTGGAACCTAGGGCTTAGCTTCTTGTGGCGCCTGGTCATGCTTCGACGAGTTCAACCGCATCGACCTGGAAGTGCTGTCGGTGGTGGCGCAGCAAATTCTCTCCATCCAGCGAGGTATCAACTCAGGAGCCTCGGAAATGTTGTTCGAAGGCACTCTTCTGCAGCTCGATAGGACATGTGCTACATTCATTACTATGAACCCCGGCTACGCTGGACGATCTGAACTACCTGATAATCTAAAGGTAACTTTGATTTTGTCTACATGTTATTATGTTGGTACAAAATTTAATTTTGTACATGGGCAGCAACTAGTGTTACTACAATCACTCGATTACAAAAGCAGTGAGTTTCTATGCACATCTCTCACACTATATTCATTAATTCTGTTCCTGTCCTTTACTATATATTTAAATATATTTATTGCATTGACATCCAGGCGTTATTCCGTTCTGTGGCTATGATGGTGCCGGATTACGTGCTCATCTCCGAGATCGAATTGTACGCGTTTGGATACCTGAACGCCAAGCCGCTCGCCGTCAAGATCGTCGCCACTTACAAGTTGTGCTCAGAGCAACTGTCGTCGCAGTGCCATTATGATTACGGTAAAATCACTCAATTTGGCAAATTCAGCATGTTACCCATAAACGCTTCATGGCGATGATTACTTATTAATATAGAAATACCAAACGAAAACATGAATAATTTGTTGTATTAAAAAAGAGAACTCTTGCCAAGGAGAAAAAGATTGAAAGATTTGTGTGGTTTTGGACAACAGTCACGACAATTTGGGAAAGCACTGTTTCATTGGTCACACGTCACATTCTTTGTAAAACTGTCTCTTATTTACCACAGATGTAAGTTTTATTGCTGAAGTACCTAGTACTTCGTTTTCTATAAACTAGCAGCAAAGATTTTTTCAACATGGTTCTTTTACTAAATCTAATCTAATACTATGATTCATTATGCTAGGTATGCGTGCGGTGAAGTCTGTGTTGCGTGCGGCGGGTGCACTGAAACTGCGTTACCCAGATGAGGTTGAGGATTTGATTCTACTACGCTCTATTAAAGACGTCAACCTGCCTAAGTTTTTGGAGCATGACGTGCCACTGTTTATGGTAAATCTTATTTGTGGAGTAGTTTCTTTAGGAATGGCCTTTAGCACTGCGCTAGACAGACACACGCTACTTTTACGCATTGAAAAACCCTCGCCACGCGCCGTCAAACAATTCATAGTGTTCTAGGTATTTGATATCAAAAAATAAATTTCCATGTCACTTCCATTTAATATACATGCATTTGATGTTGTTGTTATGAAAGTGAGTAATTCTAAGCTCGCTCTTTGAAAATTGACGCCCGCGGCGATTGTTTTTGCAGCGTGTCTGCAAATGAATGTTCAATTTTTTATTTTCAAAAATCAATGTCTAGCACCCTCTGTTTTTAAACACCCGAGGCGGTGTCCAGCCTGACAGACCCCATCCCAACTGGGGTAATAGCGAGGGGCATTGTTCATGGCTACATTGGGTATACTTATATGTTTTGGCAGTCTGATCCCTTGTTGTTTGTTTACCTATAATAGCCACTATTTATAGTACATAAATAACTGTAAAGGTATCGTAACTATAAGTTGAAACTTTGACATAAAACATCAATATTTTCGTAACAAGAAGTTTCCTAGGCATGTTCGCTAACAAAAAAAATATCGCAATGATAGGAAGAATATCTAACTTTAGGTTCCGTTAATCGTCTTTTAACACAATAACTTGTTGGTACATTAATTACCTACATAATTATATCTTATCAATTTTATAGGGTATTATCGGAGACTTGTTCCCTGGTCTGCCGCTACCTTTGGCTGGTCTGCCACGGTTGGTCGAATGTCTAATCGAAGTCTGTGGCCCACTCAACTTGCAATGTAACGACTTCTTTGTTGAAAAGGTAAAGATTGGTAAATTTCACGTGTCTGATCACACTTAAATTGTAGATAAGTATGTTTTTATTCGTCTAACATGTTTTCCCCAACAGAAAAACATGTTCCAGAAACATTGTTGTTCCACTCTGGTTTCCAAGAGATTTTACTTTGAAGATAAAAAAAAAACAAACTGAATAAAATGCATGTTATTAATATGGGTATTCAATCTTTGTAGGCGTTGCAACTGTACGAGATGATTCTAGTGCGCCACGGACTTATGCTGGTTGGTCTTCCATTCGCTGGGAAGACTAAGTCCTATCACGCATTAGGAGCTGCACTGAAATGCGTCTCTGAAAAAGTATGTCATTGGTGAAACTGTTTGTATGCTTTATTTACTAACCCAACCAGTTCTACGTAATGAGACACGATTGATTTTCTATTGTTCTCCGACCCGATATCGCGAATCGTGGGACGCGAGAGGTTAAATAACATAACTGATCAATATTACTGCTAAATGTCATATATCAAAGTAATTTCGTTATAAATATTATTTCATACGAAATCCAAAAAGGCGGTTTCTGAAGCCACAAAGAAAATGAAATACCTAAGCTGATGTATTTTATATTTTCTTGAATGAGTGCTATAACAATAGCCAAAACAGTAGATTTCATTATTCGACGAATGTTGGATTTAAATCATTGGAGTACCTATGTTGCTCAATAACTGTTTCAAAAATTCAGTTGTCATTTTACTAATTGGATGATTTAACTATTAGGGTTGGATGGATGAGAACCCAGTCGAGTGGACGGTCATAAATCCGAAGTCGATAACAATGGGCCAACTATATGGGCAGTTCGATCCAGTCTCTCACGAGTGGTCCGACGGCATTCTCGCGGTCAGCTATCGAGCTTTTGCTGTCTCCACTAACGACAATAGGTAAGTGACCAGGTAATCTGTTGTAAGTTGGTCTCGTGGTCTCATGCACGACTGCTGAGCGTGAGGTCTTGGGTTCGATTCTAAGTCGGGCAAATGTGTAATTGGGTTTTTCCACTAGGAGTTTCACAGTAGCAGCTCGGAGTTTTGATGTGGGTGGTGTGACACCCTTGTCCTTCGGAAAGCACGTAAAGCTGTTGGTCCTGCGCTTGATCGCTTGATCGATCGATTGTTGTGTCGAATTGACGACCCATGAGACCCGAGATGATAGTGATCCGCGAAGGATGTCGGACCGATATGTGTGCGATGACTTTTGAATGTATACAAATTTAGTAATTTAATTACAATATTATAGAAAATGGTTGATATTCGACGGTCCGGTGGATGCGATATGGATTGAGAACTTGAACACGGTGCTTGACGATAACAAGAAGCTATGCCTGATGAGTGGCGAGATCATACAGTTGGCTCCCACCACCAACCTCGTGTTCGAACCCATGGATTTGGAGGTTGCCTCGCCGGCTACGGTGAGAAACATTCGCATATTACTGAGCCCTGAGCTATTTCGTTGTGATAAATTACAGCATGCCTGTTGTTTACTCTACTACATTCATGGTGCGACGAACCCTAGGTTTTATGCAGCGGAATTCTAAAATGCAGGTCATATAAGTCTTATACTATCACTTACACTTCAAGGTACAGATAGAGCAATAAAAGGGTAATAGCGGGGACCTGGTTTTTGTGGCGCAGCTTGGGAGATGCCTATGACTCGCAGTGGATATCCTACCTACTTATTATAAATAAATAGTTAAAAATATTAATATATGAATGATTTTTAACAGGTGTCTCGGTGCGGCATGATCTACATGGAGCCCAAGGGTCTCGGCTGGAAGGCTCTGTTGGAGTCGTGGCTAAACATGCTGCCCCCCTCCCTCCACACAGTCAACCGCAACCTCATCCGTAATCTGTTTAATCGGTTCATGTCACCGCTACTTTGGCTCGTCGAATATTCTGGATTAGTTAAGGTGTGAAACGACATTATAATAAATTGATCATATTAAATAAATATTTCGATATGTTGGTTACTAATAAACTTTTAAGATGAATGTGTAATAATCGGGAAAAAGTTAAAAAAGTGTGGGTCGGACTTGTCAATGTTCCATATGTACTTATGTACCTATTTATGGCCCTTTAGGCGGTTTAGAAACTCTGACACTAGGGTGTGTGGAGTCGTAAGACCATACTATATAGCAAGAAGACCTATTTATGTTTTTTATATAAATTGCACTAAAAGTAGTCGAAGTATTTGTAGGATTTATTACTTATTCAGAGATATTTTTGCAGCAAATGTACCCAACGTCCCGATCGAACCTCGTTAATGCATGCATGAATCTCTTCGATTGTTTTATGGATGATTTCTACGATGAGAAATATTTGGAACAGATATCAGATCTTGATATTAGAGCTCAGCTTGAGGTAAAACGTTCTCAGTTTTTATACTTTAAGCTCTATTGGTTATTGCTAAATAAATAGTACAGGTTTTTGTAGCTTTCGACTTTTTATTACAAACGTTTGTATGATTTCCTGAAACATCGTATGTTGACTGATGTATAACAGCTTAATGCTTGATGTTCTATGCGATGTTCTATCTACAATATTTTTCGATAGACTTGTTGTATTTTATGTACTTATGTATGTTTTAGGGCGTTTTCTTTTTCTCTTGTATTTGGTCTATTGGAGCAACATTGGATGCAGACAGTCGTCCTAAGTTTGACATGCTTTTCCGAGGCTTGCTCGAAAAAGAGTTTCCAGAGAAGGTAAATTATTTTTTACGTTTTGAAATAATGACAAACAGACAAGGAGAATCATAATGTTATAACCTTTTTCTAGGTACGCGTTGCGCTAGATATGCCAAAAGAAGTGGCAAAACCAGACAAACAATACATTTTTGTGATTCCAAAAGATGCAATGGTTTACGACTATAGATTTATTAAGGAAGTAAGTACTTTATTATAATACATTTCATACTTGTTAAATATGTATTGCAGCTGTAGGTACCTATGTTCTTAACATTGTTCTTTAATCCGGTCTTTACAACATAACATGATACAGTATCGTAATGTTAGAAGTGAATAAATGAATGTTTGAAATGAAATCCTTGTATAATACTTTCGAATCAGTAGTGCCACATACCAAGTAACACCAGGATAATTTCATTACAACGTTAATGAATAGGCGGTCATGGTGCATAAAATATGAGTGTTAATCAAAATTTTGGCCGTTAAACAACTGCTGTTTTCTTGTATGGAGGAAAAGGCCCGTCGGTGTAATTAAAGGTGATATAGGATATTTCAGCAGTGACCACTTATCATCAGGTCGACAGTTGGTTAGTTTGCCATTAAGTATCTTAAATTCAACTGTATTTTTCAGTGCTTTTCATTGCAATAAACTTTTAACGGTTCTTTCCTAATATTTAAGGGTAAAGGTAAATGGAAGCTGTGGATGGACGACGTGATGAGTGCGCCGCCCATCAGCCGGGACACGCCTCCCAACCAGATCCTAGTGACAACGCTGGACAGCGTGCGGTACCTCGCGTTGTTCAAGCTTATGGTTACGCATCAAAAGCTCGTCATGATGGTCGGGCCCACTGGCACCGGAAAGTCCGCTTACATTATTGTAAGTTTCTGTGATTCTAGTTAACGTGTTTAGACTTTAAATGGCGAATACAACAATCGTATATTATTTTATTAATTACAAAGGTTAACATACATATTTTTCGTACAAAAAATATAAACAAAGTAAAGCTTGTATAAATATTTTTTAACACGTTTATGATTTTTTAAACATCATAAATGACAAGTCACAACCAGACAAGACAAGTTTTGTTACAAGTAAGTAAGTATAGAAATATCCTGCAATTTTGTCGTAACTCTCGATCTCAAAGGCATGTGTCCTCATTTGATGGATTGTATTTTAGTTTGAAATCATGTTTTGCTTTGAATATTTACAGGACTTCTTAGTGAAGAAAGTCGATACAAAAGTATATAAGGCACTGATCATGGCCTTCTCGGCGCAAACCAATTGCAATCAAACTCAAGATATAATCATGGGAAAAATGGACAAGAGAAGAAAAGGTAAGGAGAAATTATCACTAAGCTCTTTTGAATTATTTATTGAGTGAACAATTTCTGGCGTAAGCCTGATGAGTTGGCATGGCAATTACTATATTGTTGGAGACTACGGCCGCTTAACCGTAGCTCGTATTTATTTTATTCTTTTGAGTTTTCACCAAGCAATCTCCATCTGTCAGGGGTATTCGGCCCTCCGATCGGGTGCTACGCGGTGGTATTCGTAGACGATGTATCCATGCCCCAGGCGGAGAATTATGGGGCCCAGCCACCTATCGAAGTGCTGCGACAAGGCATCGACCTGGGCCTCTGGTATGACCTGAAGACCAACATCCCCATGTACCTCATTGATGTCCAGGTGAATATAAACATAGAGTAGCGTTTTACTAACAGTAGGTTATTCGATCTCTCTTGTCAATAGTTTAATCAAGGAGACTCCTTAAGCACCTTAAAATCCAATGATTACATATTTATAAACATGATTCTTCTAAGTACTGTCCTGTTCGACACACCTCAGTATCAACATTTCAACTCAAGCAAACTACGCGGTGATATGAAACGAAAGCTAAATTGTTAATAAGTATGGACCTTTGAGTAGACCCACTTAATTTATATGACGAATTTCAGTTCATGTGTGCCATGGGCAAGCCTATGCCGGGGGCTAAGATTATAACGCCGAGGTTCTCACGACACTTCGCCTTCTTCTGTATCGACGAGTTTGATGATGAAACTCTTCAAGTCATTTTTAGCAGGATTATGTTGTGGCATCTTGATACTAGGTTTGTATATATTCTTGACCTTATGCTTACCTTGCAATGCAATAGATATTATATTTAGACTTTATATTTAGACTTTTTAGAATTATATGTAGACTTCATTGTGAAAGAGCTCGTCTAGGGAAGTTCTAGTGACATTGACACCTTCCTATTTTAGCACTAAGCATTGCTGCGATGTTCCTTCGGGTACCGTTGTAGTTGCAAGTACATGACACATACATTTTAGATTTTACAAAGGACCATAGGCGGTGGTGACCTACATTTTCCTTAAGTCGTAAAATAACGTCGACGGTAATTCTGTACGTTTAACTAATCTGTTTCAGAGGTTTTTCAAAAGATTTCGATCCCTGTATTGATGAGCTGGTGTTGGGAACATTGGAGGTTTACAAACAGTGTCGGCTAAACCTCCTACCCACGCCGTCCAAGTCTCACTACACGTTCAATCTGCGAGACTTCTCTCGAGTCATTTTGGTAAGCTTCTACCACTATCAATGCATTCTTTCTTTGATCTTTTAAAAGAGCTCCTTTTGGGAAAGTTTTTGTGATTGATTACTGATGTTGATGATACCTTAAGAACATGTTGCTCTTGGCTTAGTTGCTTTTGAACCCGTTGGGTTGGTATACTGGAAAATCGAAATATCATCGTTTAGTTAAAAGACCTAGAGGTTGGTTATCAGCTTTAAATATTACTTAAGCTTTTTACTAGGTGAAAGTGCTCATTTGCCCTCAAAAATATTTCTCAGGGTGTCCTTCTCTCCGTGCCCGAGGTAACTCCAGACTTGCATTCGATGAAATGTCTGTGGGTGCACGAGTGCCTGCGCGTTTTCAGCGACCGGCTGGTGGAGGACGCGGACCGACAGTGGTTCGTCACCTGCCTCCGCGCTGCCACCGCCACCAGCCTGCACGATGACTTCGACAAGATGCTCAGCAGACTCGGCACGAAACCGGGCGAGGTTAGTTATACGTAACAGAATTACATAGTAGTGTAGTTAAACGGTTTTTCTGGTGCTTAGACATAATTTGTAGTTTTCAAGATCTGAAAATGCAACATAATTACGATTATCTAGTGAATTAAATATTTTCGTTTTCAACAGAAAATTACTGATCTTCATCTCCGGAAGCTAATATACTGTGATTTCGCGAACCCTAAAGTGGATACGCGCTTTTACATGGAGACTATTAATATGGATCATTTAAATGCGACGGTTGACGCCTTCCTCGTCGAGTTCAACAATATGACGAAGAAACCTATGAACCTCGTCCTCTTCACGTAAGATACATTCATCAAATTATGCCTACAGTTCATTAATAGCACTGTTACTACAAATATCAAACCAATATTTTCGCAACACCTAGCACAAAAAACATAAGATTTATAGCATTTGTGACTTTTTTTTGCTTCTAGTTTAAATATTTGTAGTTCGGATGTTTTTATTATTCAGTAACGTAGTTTTAAGTTGATTTTTTTGTATCTTTTATATCTTATAAATTTATATTTTGAATCTTATGATGTAGGTATCCATTTAATAATATAGATGCGTGGTACGCAAAGAATTAAAACATTATAGGTCCTAAAATGTTTGCAATTCTTTGTCTTATATACCTAAATAAGGTTTGAATCATGTTTAGGGCCATTTGCTTTAAAGGATGGAACTTATAATACAGATTACATTGACGTTAAGACACTTTTTTATTTAATAAAAATTAAAGCAAAGTAAGAGGTACAATAGCCGACTCAATGCCTTAGGTATTACTATTATTATACCAATCAACTACTTAATACTTTTTGTCATTTGTATTTATAGTTTCGCGATCGAGCACGTGTCGCGTATCTGCCGCGTGCTGACGCAGCCGCGGTCGCACGCTCTGCTGGTAGGGCTGGGCGGATCGGGCCGACAGTCGCTCACGCGCCTCGCCGCGCACATCAACGAGTACGACCTCTTCCAGGTCATCACCATACCCTTATTACACAATAGATGAATAATACCGTTATGTTTGTGGGCAGAGGATTATACATAGTACCTACACTTTCATTTCGCCTGTTCTGTTCAAGACTTTTAACTTGACGATTTATGACCTACCTAACCATTCTTACCTCGACCTTTAGGGACTATACCTAATTGAAGTCGACCCCACTTCCATCACTTGGGAACGTAACCAAACTTCGGCAGGCTAACTATAAAATAAAAAAAATTGCCTTGGAATTTTGTGCCGATAAAGCCAAAATTAATACCATATTGGCGTGGGGACCGGGGTTCGATTTTCAGGTTAGGCAAAAAGTATTACTGAAATTTTCCTTAAGGAATTTCTCAGTAGCTAACCAGAATTTTGAAGTAGATGTAAAAAAAAATAAAAAAATAAACTGCCGTTAGTCCTGCGCCTGATCTCTCCCCGTACGTGTCGCGTTGCCATTCCATCTGCCTATGTGAGTATATATTGATGTGCAAGGGAACGGACGAAGAGGTGCCCGTGCTTGTGCACTTTAATTGACACGCACATTATTGTACAAAAAATATGACTGTAACATTTTGACTAATTGTCTAGGTGGAGATGAGCCGAACCTACGGTAAGATGGAGTGGCGAGAAGATTTGAAAACGTTGTTACGAAAGACAAGCACACCTGATCTGCTCATGGTCTTCCTATTTATTGAATCACAGGTAACAAGCAAGAAGGATAAAATCTATTATATCGGATCTCGTCTGGTCCATTATTCTAATACATCATTCATGATTTTATCATTATTTTTTTCTAAGATTAAAGAAGAAGGATTCCTCGAAGACGTCAACAATATGCTCAACTCTGGTGAAGTACCTAATATATTTACTACGGATGAGAAAGCGGAACTGTGTGAAAAAATGAGAGTTGTAAGTACTGACGGGTTTAGCTTATAGAAATGTAATCCTTCTAGTTGTAACTTTAGTCGTAAGTTAATTTTAGCTTATGTTTGAACTAAAGTTACTCGTTTTGTAATAAGACGGTATGCGTTATTTTTGCAATATATTCTTGATCAGATAGAAAATTAGGCTTTATTAACTGCGTACAGCACAGAAGTTTACGTCAGGATTGTGGTGCAAGCCTTGCACAATAACGGTTTAGTTCTCAGACTGTGCCTGAATATTCTGTTATGCTCGTCTTGCCAGATCGACCGTCAACGCGACAAGTCCCTGCAGACGGACGGCAGCCCAACGGCGCTGTACGCGTACTTCGTGTCCATCGTGCGCGACCAGCTGCACATCGTGTTGGCCATGTCACCCGCTGGCACATCGCTGCGCACACGCATCCGCAAGTTCCCCTCACTCGTCAACTGTTGCACCATCGACTGGTTCCAAGTACGTATTTTTTTATCATTACCCTATAGCTACTGGTTTTATAGAACTCGATATTGGACTATTCTCATCCAGCCGCTTCCATGTGAAGGTCATCGCTTTATCTAGCCTGAGGCCTCGAACTTTACTTTTACCGATTAGGTCATCGGTTCTACGACTAAAATGTCAGATTAGCTAGGCAAGTGCACTACCTGGTAATGGTTTACCATGACCTGAGATAATATTCTGACGCACGATAAAAAGTATAACTGCACATGTTTTCTTTGATTAACAGGAGTGGCCACCGGACGCGTTGCTGGCGGTAGCGACCAGGTTCCTAAAAGACATAGAACTGACAGTGCTGGAGCGAGACACCGCCATCAAGCTGTGCCAGGTGTTCCACTGCGATACACAGGAACTAACAAGACAGTTCTTGCTTCGTCTCAAGAGATACAATTACGTCACGCCCACTGCCTACTTGGAACTTATTAACATGTTTAAGACATTACTTACCAAGAAAAGATTGTAAGTGTGTTTTTTTTTATTTGTTACACTTTTATTTATTAACAGTGTTGTACCTATGCACTTTCTCAACCGCTTTTCACCAGGGAATTGACTACAGCAGAAAGACGCTACATAATAGGGTTGGATCAGCTCGCGATCGCGGCTAAATCAGTGGCAGCGCTGCAAATAGCTTTAGAAATACTGCAGCCCAAACTGGCAGCTGGCGCTAAAGCTGTTGCCGAGACCACGGCCATCGTGGAGAAGGAGAAGGAAGGTGTGGCGCTGGTGGAAGCTGAAGTTCTTATGGACCAGGCCGCTGCTGAACAACAGGCAAGTGGAAATTGATATTAACGGGGTTCCTTTTAAGATAATGGTAAAAAAAAGGGTTTAATTTTTGGTCTTTTTATATTTTTGCTAGCTTCTACCTGCTCCGCGTGGTATTTTTTATCCACGTTAAGTTACATATTTGCTTACTGTTCCGCTTCTATAAGTTGTAGCAATAAATATTCATATCAGAGTGGTGGTTTAATAGTTTTTGAAAAATCTCGTATACGTTTAAATAAACAAATAGAGATTCCTTTTTGTAATCGGTTAATAAATAGGATGGTTGCGCATGTAGGCCGCAGACGCTCAAGAAATCAAAGACGAGTGCGATGCTGACCTGGCAGAGGCGATGCCGATTCTCAACTCGGCCCTAGCGGCACTCGATACCCTCACTCCTCAGGACATCACCTTCATCAAGACCATGAAGAGTCCTCCAAGAGGTATCCGAATCGTCATGGAGGCTATCTGCATATTAAAGGTACGTTTACCAAAGTAATGGTTTTTCTTCATTTTAGGGTTTCCGCTACCTGCTTATCTAATTTGTAGCTTGTGACTGCTCCGTTTATCTTATAGTCGCAAGCGCTTCTGCTGAGCTTGAAGTCCTGGGTTCGACTCTCAGGCCGGGCAGTGTTATTGGGGTTTGTTAAGAATTTCTTAGTCGCAGTCAGGAGATTAAAGTTTGGTGGTGTGACACCCCTGTGCTTCAGAAAACACAAAGTCATCGGTCCTGCGCTTGATCTCTCCCCGGTCGTGTCAGAATACGTCTCAATCTCAATAATAAAATTTTTGTATTAGGTTACTCCAACTTTTACACCAATATTTTGTAAAATAGACATACTCGTAACATGTAATTAATCAAAATTTTATGTTTTACCGCTTTTCTGAAGGATGACCCGGTAAGTAAACAACATTAATCGTGCAATGTAACATAGATCTGTAACTGTTTACATCTTCTCATTTATTTTATTACTTACACACCGTGATTGTTGCCTACACAAGTAGCTAGTGCTAGAGCCGCTGCTGGGCCTGAAAAAGAACCTTAAGCCATAACTGTCCTAACGTGTGTGACGTCTAGTTCTGGGTCACGGGAAGTGTTAATTAACAGACACTAAGACTTCTGTGACTCAAGGACTGGCTTTTACTTAGACCAGAGTCTGATAACCAGTATTACCAAGGGGTATCGTGTTACCAAATTACTGGGTTGCGGGGTTAGATAGACAGTCGCTCCATGTAAAATACTGATACCTATTCAGCTGCATCCGGTTAGACGGGAAGCTAACCCTAACCTAGTTGGGCAAAGACTAGGCATATAATATTTTTTGTATTAGGTTATTTTTCAAGTTTTGAACTATATGTATTCATACGTTTAACTTGTAAGTATCTTGTTAATCCACCGTGAATTGTTTTGTTACGTTTTAAGATTCAATGTTACCGACCACATACTTCCATTAATACAGGACGTAAAACCAGACAAGGTTCCAAACCCGTCCGGTGTTGGCACCATTGAAGACTACTGGGGACCCTCGAAAAAGCTCCTGAACGACATCAAGTTCCTGGAATCCCTGCAAAACTATGACAAGGACAACATCCCGCCTCCCGTTATGAACAAGCTGATGAAGACTGTCATGCAGGATGAGGGGTTCGTGCCAGAGAAGATCAGAGCCGTGTCTGTGGCTGCAGAAGGTATGTAGATGAAGCATGATTAACGATTGGGTTAAGCAAATCGAGATGAGAGCCTAGTAGTATGACGGTGTGTGACATATTATTGAAATTATAAGAAAAAAATATTAGACATTTTACTTTTGTATAAGGTTTAACTTGAAATACAAATTGGGCAATTGGGTTAAAAATATGGTGAGTTTTTCAATTTTGAACATGCTACTCAATCATGTTTCTAAATTACGTGTCGCGCTACAGCATAGTGTCGTATGTTGCAATCGCTTTAATTTCTGTTCTAAAAAATATTTTACACCACACTAGCCTCACTAGCCTAACTAATAATAAAATTGGTTTAGATTTTTGATGATGAACTTAATATAGAATTTTATTAGGTATAATTAAATAATGAAGTGAATATTGGGATACAGGTATGTGCAAGTGGGTGATTGCGATGACGAAGTACGACAAAGTAGCGAAGGTGGTTGCGCCTAAGAAGCAGCGGTTGGCGGCCGCACAGGCTGTGTATGATAAGGCCATGGCCGCCCTCGCCGTGAAGCAGGCTCAGCTCAGAGAGGTCAGTAAACACATCAACACTACTAAACATAATGATCATATTTTATTTACAACACAAAGTAAATAAAATACCCCCCCCCCCCTAAAATACCCCTTTGGTTGACTGTTAGAGAATGCCTAAGGCATTAAGTCCGCCTTTGTACTTTTGTTGCATAAAGTTTAAATAAATAAATAAAAAGTATTCGTTCTCAATCTGTTTATTATGTAGTCTTTATTATGTTATTACGTCAAACCTTTACATTGGTAAATAATAAACTTTTCCAATTTAAGGTACAACAAAAACTCAAAACGCTGGTAGACGTTTTAACCGAACAGAGTCGGCAACAGAAGGTATTGGATGACGAGGTAATGGACTGCAGCAACAAATTGAAAAGAGCCGAAATGCTCATATCAGGCCTTGGCGGAGAGAAGACCCGGTGGACGCAAATCGCTAAGGATTTGCGCGAAACTTACAACTCACTTACAGGTTAAAACAATCACTTGCTTTTATTAAAAGAAATGTAATCATAGAAAAGATGATGCTATTATTTAGTTTATGTCGTCGTCATTATAATTGTGTTATAATTGCAGGGGACATCTTGATTGCTTCGGGAATCATCGCATATCTCGGACCATTTACTGCCTCGTTCCGAAATTCACAAGTATGATATAAATTAATATATCTTTAGGCATACTTTTACCTGTTAAGGTTACTTTTTATAGGTCCACCAGAATGTCATGGCTTATAGGGAAATCGAAAATAAATAATGTGCAATACCTGTGAAATTGGAGAAAACGATCTTGATAGTTTTGAATATTTTTTGTTTTTAATTTTAATGAACATGAAAAAAATATCGTGTATTACTTTTCATACTTATCTATTATATACTAGTGGATGTCCGCGACTTGGTTTGCATGATTGTCGGTATTTTTTTCTGAAATGAAAGTAGCCTATGTTACTCCTTATGACATCAGCTCTCTGCCAGTGAATCCCGACAAAAAGGTCCAGCCGATACGCAGATTAGCCGGAACAAATACCGATATAAACCTAAGTATGAAACTGAAATGCGTGTGCCATCCACACGGGATCCCGCGTACCTGAGATAATGCGCACGATTTTAAAACCGCTCTTTATGCTAGGTGAAAAGTTGGGCACAAGCATGTCACGATTGCGGCATAGTGTGTACGTTGGACTTCAGCCTGATCAAGGTTCTGGGCGAGCCTGTTACCATCCAGCAGTGGAACATCAATGGACT
Source organism: Hoplodrina ambigua (assembly GCA_949774945.1). Classification (NCBI taxonomy): domain Eukaryota; kingdom Metazoa; phylum Arthropoda; class Insecta; order Lepidoptera; family Noctuidae; genus Hoplodrina; species Hoplodrina ambigua. The sequence goes on along the minus strand of OX458969.1, from coordinate 4,163,423 downwards.
GCCGGCAGACGACTTCAGTGTGGAGAGCGCCATCATCATCAAGTGAGAAATAACCTAGAATGCTCCCTATTGGGTTGCAATAGAATACACTTTGATTGTGGCCTTTAAAATAGAACTTAAAAGGAAGTCACCATTGTGCGTTTCGTAATCAGTAGGTATTTTTTTTGTGTACAATAAAAGTTTATGGAAATGTTTGACAGGACAGCTCGACGCTGGCCTTTGATGATTGATCCTCAAGGCCAAGCTAATCACTGGATCAGAAATATGGAAAAACCGAACAATATCAGTATAGTGCGTATGACACAGGCAGACTTGGGACGTGTGCTGGAAAATGCTGTACAGTTTGGGCAACCGGTATGAAGTTCATATTGTTAAGTTCATATATTATTGATATCTAGTACATTATTGATCAAAGGATTATTTTTAACTTAATTTTAAAACATTCATACAATTTGTGTTCTGATCAGGTTTTGCTAGAAAACGTATTGGAGGAGTTGGATCCAATGTTAGAACCACTTCTACAACAGCAAACTTTCCGACAAGGTGGAGCCCTCTGTATTAAAATTGGTGACGCGATTGTTGAATACAATAAAGAATTTAAGTAAGTTTTTTGATAATATCCACGTTCCTTTATTAACTTTCATCCATTTTAGTAATCAGTAATTTCCAATTTGTAAGAAACCGGTCGCTGTATTCCGAGTGACACGTTGCAGTACATTAAACTATAAAATTATTATTATATTATAGGTTATACATTAGTACGAAACTTGCAAACCCTCATTACCTACCCGAGGTAGGTGTTCGAGTGACTCTAGTCAATTTTATGTTGGCCATGGATGGCTTGCAAGCGCAGTTGCTAGCGCGAGTAGTAGCCCGCGAGCGGCCTGACTTACAACAAGCCAAGACAGACCTCACCACTCAGAGTGCTGAGCATCGAAGGCTCTTACAGGAAATTGAAAGGAAAATATTGACGGTATTATCCACTTCTGAACATTTATTGGAAGATGAAGAAGCTGTCCAGGTAACACAAAACACATTCTTAAGTTATCGAATAGCGTATTGCAAAAAAGTTTTTTTTAAATTTAATTTTCGCTACACCTACTTAAATAGGTGACCGTTATAAGCGCGGCTCACGCTCGATTGGGATGCGATTTTCTCATTTAATGTGCATACTAATTTATTGATGTGAAAGTAACTCTGTATATCTGTCTATTAAGTTTTCACTGCTAAATCACTGAACCGATTTTGATGAAATTTGGTAGGTACGAAGTATGCTTGAACTCCAAAAAAGCACATAGGCTACTTAATCCGCAACTTTGTCAGCATCCGCGATAAATAATATTCACGCGGGCGAAGTTAGTCATAAAAGCTAGTTTTAAATATTTCTGAATGTTTAGATCCTTAACTCTGCAAAAGATACGTCGAATGAGATTAAAGAGAAGCAAGAGGTGGCCCAGGTTACGGAGAAGGCTATCGACGTAGCCCGAAACGACTACGTGCCCATTGCTGAACACTCCACCGACCTATTTTTCCTCACCGGTAAGTTATTGGTGATGTGTTGCAGTAGCGAAGAATACATTAGTAAAATATATCACTGATGAATTCAGGCACCGTATAAAATTATAATGAAAATATTTTATATTTTCAATGTTTGAAAATGTTTTTTTCATACATAAAAACATAACATCACGCCTGTAATCCCCGAAGGGTTAGGCAGAGGTGTACATTAGTACACCCACATTTCGCCAGTTATGTTTTTAGTCCCATGTAATAGGGGGCGAGCCTATTGCCATCAACCGGGCACAAATCCAGACTCCGAGGCTGCTACTGAGAAATGTTTTTTTCTTCTTTTTGTATCGATGATATGTCTATAATAAGTTAAATTATTCGAGCTCAGTAGGTCGTCTGCCACTGCCACGTCAAAGGCGTTGCACAAGTCGTTTGTTAAGATTCAATAAACATTTATTTGTAGCATCGTTGGCGAATATTGATCCGATGTACCAGTATTCATTAGGCTGGTTCGAAGGTTTGTTCGTGGCTAGCATCGACAATACTGAGAAGGTAGAAGACATTGAAGAACGACTGGAAATATTAAAGAACTACTTCACATACTCTCTGTATGCCAACATCTGCAGGAGTTTATTTGAAAAGGTAAAAACAAAGACTCATTTCAATTTTATCTTAAAATAGAAACCATTTTTTTATACTGTTAAGTACTTTTAATAACATCATCACGCCTATAATCCTCGAAGGGCAAGGTGCATATCTGTATACTTTAGATTTTTTTTTTAAACAAGGCCGTCCAACACCCAAATAAATTTTCGATACTGTATAGTAAGCAATATTACCTTACACAGCAAGATTTTCTGATAATTTTGGCTCAGTTATCGACTGTCAAGGTTCTGGAAGCTAACTCTGATAAACTGATTGATTTCATTGTATTCATCCCTACTTGTTTATAAATAGATACGATTACGAATAAAGGATTACTTAAACAATGTAGCTACATTAAAATGTTGCAGGATAAAATTGTGTTTTCATTATTGCTGGCTATTACGCTAATGATAGCTCAGAAGGAGATACAGAGGAGTACCGTAGTGTTCCTAATGGGCGGCGGACAACCTAGATCTGTGGTGCCCAACCCGGTGGTGTTTCTAAGCGCACAAGCCTGGTCCGAGTTCAATGCGTAGGTACCATTTATTATACAGTAGAATCCCGATTATCCGGATCAATTAAAACCAGGGGTATTCCGTATAATCGAAAATCCGGATAACCGATTTCAAAGCAAATCAAATAATATTTAAGTTTTAATAATTTTTTATTATGTAATGGGTTTTTCTTAGATAATACGATTTATAAAAAACGAGCTATAACGATAGATAATGAATTACATAATACCTATGTAATTTAAAATTTTGGTTGGAAATAACTTGTTATAGATTTTTGACGTAATGAATCACATCTTTTTCTCGCAGCCAAGTCCCTGATGCGCTTCAGTTGTAACAACTGTATGGAATCCGATTCGTCCTGTCTTTCAAACCACTTAAAAGCAACATCTAGAGCTTCAAAAGCTTCTGCGTGAGATGGTACCTGACATACATCCCCAGTTTCAGTCTCTTCTTCATCTTCTCTTTCGTTACTGTTTAAATCCTCAATGATTTCTTCATCAGTTAATATTTGGAATCCAGGATCTTCACTATCGCAGTTCAGCCACTCCATAACATTCTCTTCATCGCACCCTTCACCAATGCTAAGAATTTTCATTGCTTCGGTTATTTCTTTAAAATCGTCGTGCGGTTTAATTGAAGAATCAGATAGAGTTAATTTTAATAATTTATTCCATGCCCTTTTTAATGTTTGCAATTCCACAGAATTCCACGCTTCTACCAGCATATAACAACAATCTTTTAAATTAATTTCTTTAAAAAACTTTAACAACGTTTCTATTTCACTGTCGTCTGCTGATAAAAGACGACGCAGTAGCTGCTTTCTGTATAAACGTTTTAAAGTTTCAATGACACTTTGGTCCATAGGTTGCAATATCGATGTTACATTAGGGGGCAAAAACTTAACCGTGAACTTCCCATTTTCTCGATTTAGTGTTTCAGCGGAAGGGTGCGTTGGCGCATTATCTAATAACAACAATACATCGCCCTCTTTTCCCACATCCTTTTGAAATTTCTTCACCTCAGGAATAAACGTATTTTCATACCAAGTAAGAAAAATATCTGTGTTCATCCACGCTTTTTGTTGGTTAGCGTAAGTTAAGGGTATTTTAACATTTTTGAAACAGCGCGGATTTTTTGATTTACCAATAAGTAGCAGTGGCAATCGATGTGTTCCTTTAGCGTTTGCGCAAACCATAACTGTAACTCTGTCCTTACTCACTTTGTGCCCCGGTGCTGCATTTTCACGTCGCGATGCTAATGATCTGCTTGGTAGAGCTTTCCAATTAAGACCTGTTTCGTCCGCATTGTATACAAAATCTAAATCGTATTTTTTTTCATCTAGAAATTCTTTTAACTCGTCTACAAAAGAGTCGGCTGATGCAACGTTAGCAGACAGTTTTTCTCCTTGAATCTCCAGTTCTCGAATTCCATGTCTGGATTTGAATCTTGCTAACCATCCACAGCTCGCCTTGAAAGAAGTATCACCACCAAGTTTTTGATTAAAATCCAATGCTTTTTCACATAACAGAGGTCCAGATATGGGCTGACCGCATGCTCTCTTTTGTAAGAACCAAGTAAAAACTGCATTCTCCAGAATTTCATTTTGAGATTTTTTCATGACTTTACGTTGCGAGCTTCCGTCTTCTTGCTCAAGCGCGCAGGTGAATTTCATTATGGAATCAGAATTCTTTTTAATATCTGATATCGTAGAAGTTCCGACACCATATATTTGTGCCAACTTACTGCCAGATTCACCATTTTTTATACTCTCAATTATCTTCATTTTGTCTTTAAGAGACAACACTACTCTTTTTCGCTTGGACATTTTAAATTTCCAACATAAAACGTAAACAAAAATAAAAGACAACCTTTCAGTTGAACGCTATCAAAGAAAATGAAACAATAACAAACACTATCCCGCAAACAAATGAGAGCGGGAGTACACCGTCGGAGGCGGGAGTAAACTTGTCGAAACATGCTCGTTGCGCCGTAAAAAAAATTTTAAATTAATAATTAGAGCCCAGACGAATGAGTCCGGATAATCGGATATTCGGATAATCGATGTTCGGATAATCGGGATTCTACTGTATTCGGTTTTAATTTGATAGTGATTTACAGTCGAATAAATAGGTACATACGTTTGGTACAGGCAAAAATGTTTACTAAATAACTCTTAACGTTAATGATGTCAAGAGTGATGTAAAATCGTTACCACTCAAAAGTGCCTTTTAATGGTCTAATTGAAATAAATGATTTGACTTTGATTTGACACTCAGGACACTCACAATATTGTTATAATGGGTAGTTGCCCGTTGGCTGCCTGTATAGTAGGGGAAGCTAACCAGTCTATCGCAGCTATTGGTTCGAGTCGATCCCAAATGCTCACACTTGAATAAGTTGTAACTAAAATTAATCTTCAATTTTATTGTATTTCGCTTTTTAATTGAATAAAAAATACTACTCGTATAAGTATAGTGTGCGTGTCAATTATGTGAAATACGATCCAATGTGAAGCTTACTAATAAGTACTGATTTTGTAATTGGTAGATCGCAGTCTGGTCAGTAAACAATTGATCTTGGGTCTTCTTTAATTGGTTACCCCTTCTGTATAGTATACCAATCTTTTGAATCTTTGTGAATGATTGTACATATTAACTACTATCAAATAGACTTAATCTCGTTTAGGAGCTTCACAAGTATCCAAATAAATTGTCGTTTAAATTAAATCATATTATTTTTATTAAAATCACCAACTATATTATTCGTCAGTCCTATAATCCGAATGTTTTCAGGCTGAATGAAGTACCAAAATTCCATGGAATACTGGACCACTTTTTACAAAACATTCCTATATGGGAGGAGTATTGTGATTTGCCTAACCCACAGGAACATCCTTTGCCTTCACCGTGGAACTCAAGACTTGACGCGTTTGAGGTAACAAACAAAGCTAAGTAATTTTATTGTTACGACTAACATGAACTTCACTGATTACTTTATTCCTACAGAAACTGTTAGTGTTACGATGCATGCGTTTGGACATGATGGTGCCAGCGGTTCAAATTTACGTTGCTGGTAAGTGTAACTACCGAGTTAGCATCATTACGAAATGCTGAGAATGCTATAAAACAATTTAAATGTATTTTTTTATAGAAAAATTGGGCCGCAAGTTCACGGAGCCCCCACTTTTTGACCTGGCGTCTTCTTATGCGGACTCTCACTGCTGCATCCCCCTGTTGTTCGTGCTGACACCCGGCTCTGATCCTATGGAGACACTACTAAAGTTTGCAGATGATCAGGTAGACATCATCTATCTTATTAGTTTAAATAGTTTATTTATCTTAATGTCTTTTTTACGATGAGGTAATACTTTGTCAGGGTTTTGGTTCTTCTCGTTTGTTTTCGCTGTCTCTGGGCCAAGGTCAGGGCCCTATCGCAGTCAAACTTATTGAAGAAGGCGTTCGGAGCGGCACATGGGTCGTTCTGCAGAACTGTCACTTGGCTAAGAGCTGGATGCCCACGCTAGAAAAGGTAACCAGCACAACCGCTTATACCGTTAAACTAGTCACTAACTTAAATGTTACAAATATTCTGCATAACGTGTTGTCATATTATCCTGTAGTTTATGTAGTTCAAAATCTTGATTATTTTTAAATGTTGACCCTTTTTCAGACCTGCGAAGGGTTGCTCCCAGACGCCACACATCCAGACTTCAGGCTTTGGCTGACGTCATACCCTGCTGATCATTTTCCCGTGTATGTACTGCAAAACGGTGTCAAAATGACCAATGAGCCGCCGCAAGGTAATTATGTTTATAACATGTCGCATTTCGAATTGGAAGAGTGTTATATTATATTAAGACATTATTTTATAGCAATCCTTAACTTATTTTAATGTTACCGTAAACGATTATTTTGTTTCTTATTATTTATTGTCTAGATTTGTAAATGTCTATTATATAATCCAGGTCTGCGGGCGAATATCAATCGTTCGTACAACACCGATCCTATTAAGGACCAAGAGTGGTTCGAGGGTAACAAGCAGACGGACAACTTCAAGAAGCTATTGTTTGCGCTGTGCTTCTTTCACGCGGTGGTTCAGGAGCGAAGGCAGTTTGGCCCGCTGGGGTGGAACATTCGCTACGAGTTCAACGAGACAGACCTCAGGATCAGCGTCACACAACTCTACATGTTCCTCAATGAATACGATGTGAGTAGGTACAGCGAGGGATTGATTCAAAAATTGACTGCCTGCTGTTCCTGCCTACTCCCATGGGAAAAGGATAGTTTAAATCTTACAAAATTATCTACACCCCTATAATTTTAAAATATAGATACGTTACCTAGTGGTCAATCTTTGTGCTCATACAAAATAACAAGTACTCCCTCACGTCTGTGGTTGCGTCTAAGCGACACTACTGAGAATGGTAGGCATGCTATTCTAGGATAATAGGGGGAATAAAATGGGTTTTGATGGGGTATGTTTTAAGTACGTTTCAAAACATAGAAATGATCGCAATAACGGGAAGAACATGTAACTTTCGACTTCGTTAATTTTCTTTTTACACCTCTTGTGTATGTAATATGTGTTTGAAGTAATATGTACCAATAATAATTCGGTGAATATTTGTACCCAGGACGTGCAATTCATAGCGCTGCGTTACTTGACGGGCGAGTGCAACTACGGCGGCCGCGTGACTGACGACTGGGACCGGCGCACGCTCAACACCATCCTTTACAAGTTCTACAACCCTAAGGCCCTCAAGGAATACAACTACCCACTTGACTCTACAGGTGAACCAGCAATTAATGCATGTACCTTTTATATTTTTACTAGCATTTGCCTGCCACTCCGTCCACGTGTATTTTCTTACGGGTCCCTATTTTTTTTAATAATAAAATAATGTCCTGGAAAATACTTGTTAATTGTATTGTTTTGAAGAGTTGAGGAAGTGGAAGTTTTTGAATTCAGCGTACTTTGGTGGAATACTACACACACGTGATCTGAATCACGGACCCATGCAGTTTACATGTGTGAGCCTATCTTAATCCGCGTGCAACGTAGTGGAACAGCGCTTTTATCGAAATACCAATCGTGCCGTGCTACAGTGAATTATAAAAGAGACCCTACGTCATGTAAAAGATTGCAATTTAGTAAATCGCGTGCAGGAAACCTATATGGTCATGATTGTTTCAGGCTTGTACTACATACCGACCCTGAAGGAACACGGGGATTTCATAAACTTCACGCGATCGATGCCCAGCACCGCGCCGCCCTCCGTGTTCGGTTTCCATTCCAACGCGGACATCACCAAGCACTTCCGCGAAGCCGAGGAGCTGCTAGCTACCGCCATACTGACACAGGTTGCGACATGCACTGCATTACACACTTCAAATATACAAGAACCGCAGGAACGAATAGGAGCCGCCCTTTTGTCGGTGTTAAACTTCTCGTACAATGAGAGTTCTTTTTTAGATTATCAAAATGAACTACTTGAGAATAGCTTATGTTGCAGATAAAAATATGCCTATATACCTACCTAAGCCAGATGCTTTTAGACACTATTTAGTGATACAAAGTATGAATATTTCGTTTAGTACCTAATCATAAGTATAATCAGAGGCATTTCATTATTAGTAATAATAGCAACATTTTTTCCATTTATTAATAAGTAATATCGATAATAGTTTTGTTTTACTGTTGTATTAAAAGTATTCTCAGATGTAGTATGTACAATCCATTTAACTCATGTGGTATTTCTTATGTTTCATCTATCGTCGATGCAATGAGGCAGGATCGAGTGGTAAGACATTTCAGTGAATTAGAAATTGACATTTTAATAAAAAATAGTTATCATCATTAATATCGATTTCTCATTTTCATGCTTAAAAGGATCTCGAGAAAAAGTATCAGGTAAATGATTTATACAACTTATGAACGTTAAAGCTTACGCTTAATTTTATTATTTCTTATTAGTATGAATACTCATCGAAAATATTATCGCTGCTGCGAAAACATATTATTTTTTCGTAGAAAATGGATTATGATCTTCAATCGTAACATACCGCGAAAATGCAGATGTTTGTTCCTTGCTTAGCAACATACTTACATACATTTAAAGCACAATTTCACACTTTTATACGTGTTCTTACACAGGATACTATGGCTTCGGGTGACACACAAATAACACCGGAGATGCAAGCGATGCAAATTGCCGAGGACGTGTTGAAGCGGCTGCCCGGCAAGATCCTGTCTGGGCCGTCTCACGAGGGTGACCTCAAGCCCTCTGAGATGACCCCCATGTCTATTGTGGTGATACAGGAGGCTGCACGATACGAAAGACTGGTTCAAGTTGTCAGGGCTAGCTCTAGGGCCGTTATTGGAGCTGTGCAAGGTAAGGAATTATGTTAGACGAATTTATTCACAAGTTTTTTAAGAAACTCTACGATATTTCCCGTAATTTTGTCCGCCTGAAAAATAGACGGCCATATAGGGTACCTAGTACATAGATATATGACAGACAACATTAGGGGTAAAAATAAGACAAATGTAATTCTGTAGAAAAGGACAACAGTTGTCAATATACTTGATGTGGTGGCTGAGTGATTGGCTGCTGCTCTGCGCGTCACCGGTTCGAATGCCGCACGGAACAAATATTTGTATGGCCTCTGGTTGGCCAAGGATTAGGACCGTTCCAGACCTAGAAGCGTCTACTTGTATATACGTGAATTTTGTATGTTTGTAAACGCACCTACACTACAAGCGAATCCTTGAGTGTAAGGCATACAACCTTTTAACAAATAGAACACTGTCAAATCTGCTCACCACCAAATTCACATTCACTGGCCACAGCGGCATTACAATAGTGCTGATAATGCCGCTGTGGCCAGTGGCCTTAGCCGCATGTCAGCCCCATTCCCCGCCTTACTTTAACTTATTCCTGTTACGATGAGACTCACATGAACTTGCGTAATACTCATGATTTCATGATGCAGGAGTAAGCGTACTAAACGACATAACGGAAGAGGTGCTGTCGAGTATGGTGCGCGGACGCATTCCAGCACTGTGGGCCGGCAAGAGCTACCCCTCGCTCAAACCCCTCGGCGCTTACTTCAACGACCTGCTACAAAGGCTCGGGTTCTTACAGGTAACCTTAGCATTATCGTAACCTTATCTAATGACCCTGACGTAGTCAGAAGGCGTCACTGCAGATAGAGAGTATATCTTAATTCAAGCCATTTTTATCGTTTCGAGTGGAAATTAAAGAGAAGGCCGCTGCGCTGTTTGGTGTTAAAGGTTTTATATATGTTATGTTAACGTGAACTTTGTGAAATACTGTGATTGTTACCTATTGTAGTTGACTCGTGAATAATTAAATAACTTACCAAATGCATTCACAGATATGCAAAGGTCTGCATGAGTCGTTCAAAAACTACTAGAAGTCACTTCTAATTAATAAACATTGTAAAAAGTTTCCTTAATAAAAAAGCCTCTTTTACATTAAGAGATTTCTCGGCCAATACTGGCCGATGATGATTTTATCATGTTTTTAAACTCATCGTGTGTACGAGACTTTACTTATCGAGAGTATTATGTTACCAGCACTGGCACCAGCACGGGCCGCCGGTGGTCTTTTGGCTATCCGGATTTTACTTCCCGCAAGCCTTCCTAACAGCCGCCCAGCAGAGCTACGCGCGCAAGTACAAGATACCCATCGACCAGCTCGCCTTCCACTATGAGGTAACTGGCTTTCGAATATTCACTGCTATTCGATGATAGGTTATTATTTAAAAATAAACTGTTGTGTCACTTTGATTCACTGCTTAGGCCGTTGCCTGTTCAGTCTGCAGGCCAAAGTCTACACAGCCTACTACACCGATTCATTCCCTTTGTTTGACTCAATCTTGATGCCACGGCCTAACTAGCCTAGACCTGTCATGCGCCACAAATACACAGTTCGTAACTAGCCACAGTTTCAGATCGTGAGCTGACTGGTGAGTGCGTGCCCTCTTGCTTTCGCAGACTGCCAACGGACTGTTTAGTCCATAGCATTCTTTACTAGAGCGACTGTGGTCGAACCATAGTCGAAGACCGTACGTAACGTTATGAGACTGAATTTTAACTCCTCTATAAAGTTCAGATGTCGTCAATTCATTCACAATATAGTTGCACAAGTGCATCTAAGTTGCATTAGAAGTCGAAGAATACACTATTATTACATTGCAATTATGTTTACAGGTACAGCATAAGGTTGAGTTTACGGAACCACCAGACGAAGGCGTGTACATATACGGCATGTTCATGGAGGGTGCGAGATGGAACGAACAGCACATGTACATTGATGAATCAATTCCCAAGATATTGTACGACGAGTTCCCGCCGGTCAGTACACACTTAACTAAACTATCTTTTCACTATTTACTAGCCATTATGTTCACATAAGAAAAAAAGAGAGGAGGTAGCTTGTGATAGACACTATGAACCAAAAATTCCTAAACACAACTTGTACAAAAAAAATCTCTTTATTTTAGTCTTAAAAACCGATTAATATTCAATTGACTGTAGAATTATATTTTTATTTGTTTTGTCAACAAACAAATTAATTAATCAATTGTAAAATAAATGACTTCACAGCACTTCGTTCGCGTGAATTTAATCATCTAGAGGTGTGAAATAAACTTAACGACCTATTCTCTTACCTACAAAATAAGCATAAACGTCTCTCGAGCTGCTTTGAAGGAGTGTGACCACAACACCGTGACACGACATTTTTATAATACAGATTAGATAAAAGTGTGTGTATCCCCAGGTGTGGTTGATACCCCTAAGGCGCAATGAGCTGCCAACAAGTGTATTCTACAACTGTCCATTGTACAAGACTGGCGACCGGCGCGGCGTGTTGTCCACCACAGGCCATTCAACTAACTACATCCTCTTCATGACGCTGCCCACGAAGGTGGAACCCGATCACTGGATCATGCGAGGAGTAGCCTTGCTTACGCAGTTACCCTTCTAGAACAGTCAGACAAATATGTTCCGGGTGTACCATAATCATTTGCAGGCCAAGTCAGTTAAGTACCTACAAGTTGCACTATACATGGTTCGAAATTGCTTCATACTTCGCTTGCCATTTTTTGTCTAATGTTGACCACATTATGAGTGTTAGGTACGCTCCAGGGTAGGCGTAGGTACTCATTTTGTTCCAGTCACATTAGTCTTTCATACAGAGTTGATATGACAGAGAGGCATTAAATTACACAACGTATACTATACGTGTTTAGTATTAATTCGATACGGTAAAAAATAAAATAAAAATGAGTTTTCTTTTTTCAAACAAACTAAGTAGCTTACATATCACAGTAAAACGCAAACACCCTTTGTAAATAAATTTAACTGACCTTAGAAGCCTAGGTATTAAAGCGGCAACGTAGGTGCATGACCTATGCGTATAGACATAATCAGCTGTTAGGAAAGATACATCGTGTTCAAACGGGGCAAATACTTAAAAAATCATTTGCGACTAAACTACTGCTCCTGTTTCATTGATTTTTGGTACAGAGTTTGAAAATGGTACCTAGTATAGGCAGTTTCAAGGAGAGCCCATCTGTCGTACCAACTTTGTATATCTTTTTGTATTTTTGTATGTGATATTTGAGTTGTCTTCCAAAATTGAGTTTTTTGAGTCCCACGTTCTGTTATTGTCATACACCACAGTCATGGCTAGTGTGAGTTTTAAACCTATTCGATCGCGTAATGCAAACGTTCGCTTATGTCAATTTATATGTAATTATTATTGTGAGTTCCATTGTTATCATGAGACGATGCTATTTTAGCTTCAGTAATAACTATAAATCTTGTCAAAATTGTAGGTACCTAAAAGTACCTATTTTCAAGTATCCAAAAATCTTAAAAGTTTCATTGAATTTAAAAATACGACACTTTTTCAAAAACGTAAATAAAAGACAAACATTTTCAATGAAAATATACTTGATGCATGCCGATTGGTAAAATGTGGCTGGGCTAAATGTAATCTTAAGAACTGTTATGTAATACCTATATTTACAAAATAAAATTCTATTCTATTCTATTCTTGACCTTAGGGAACATGATGTATTCATATTTTTATATTTTTTGTCACAATTTAAATGCCAATTATGATAAAATTTTATTTTTTAAAGTACACAAACTTATGAAAGTACAAGTCCTGTTATATTAATTTTATAATAATAATAAAAATTATACATTGCTAATTATTCTCGCTGTATAAAAGCCACGAAAATATTCCTTATCAAAATATGTCAATTTTATGTTATCATAATATGGTACACTGGAATTGCTTTATATTTCCAAATAGCTACTAATGTGCCTTCTTATTTATTTAAACGATTAATTTATGAGAACATATTTGAAAAAATAATGTTTATTATGAGTATTGTTTTCAATGTTTTACTCATAAGTGTTTAGTTTATTGCTAGTATTTATTTTTGTCGTAACTTGGTCTAGTCACCTAAGAAATAATGTTGATTTATGTTTAATTATTCATTAGTTTGTTCTATAGGTTGAATTTAATTTATATTTTGTCTTAAATACATAATTTAATAAAATGTATGTGGTTTTTATTGTATTCTCAAAAGTAAAAAGATGCATGTGCCCTGATTCAATAGGTACCTATTCACATGATTCGACCAATTTGTACCACACAACACAATTAAAAAATCGGCAAACAAAGACGTTACAATCGTAGATACTACTTTACTAGTTATTTAGCCACTGTAAATATTTTAATGTGTGGCATATTAAAGCACACTTTTGAATGTTACTTAATAAACGTTTAATTCTTTTATATTATTGTGTGTGTTCTTCAAAACGATCTTCAAAGTTTCGCACCTCAAAAGGAATAAAGGAACCCTAATAGCATAACTTCCTTGTCAGTCTGTCTGTTTACAACTCTACATGTTAAGCCCCAATTTTTCAAGAACACGTGGAGGTATCAAGTAGAAACTGATATCAAAACGTATATTTATTTTTTATATTAGGCATTCTGCTAATTTGTACTTACGAGCAGTTGCATAATACTTTGCATAGTTAGTTAAAACTGAATGTGCTTTTATAACAATAATATTCCGAGGAAATTTAATTTTTGATGTGTACCTAATCTGTAATAAAGAGGTAGCGGAAACCCAGATAAGACTCTTTGTTCTATTTTCTTTGTCTAGATCTCTAAACCATCGCAAAGTATTTGTGTATATGCGATAGGTACCTAGCTATGTCGTAGGCACGAAATTCCAAGGATTGTTTCCTCACATGAACATTTAAGCCATAAATTGGGCCCGGACGAAAATGGAAGTTTTCTCCGAGGAACGAGGTCAATGTCATCGTTATCGTTCCGCGGTTTAATGTTCGGCCAAGGGGACCACAACTGTATGGTTATGGAGCGCGCATTACGAGAGCGGTGACTTTGCGATTACGTTGCCCTGTCATTTAGCACGAAAAAGCTCGCATCCCAGATACGGCATGTATTAAATAAGCGAGTAGTGGGCAGGGCGGGGGCCGGGGTGGCGGGCAGGGGGGGCTGTAGTACGGGAGGCACTCGGTCTGGCGCGGCGTTGCCGGGGCGACGCGAGATATTGATCTGCGCGCCCAACCCCGCGCAGCATCCCTCCCGGCCGCGCTCCCTCCTCCCGCACCCCGTTGCCCCTCGCCCCTCGCCCTTGATTCTGCCGCTCGACCACCGCCACCACGACCCCACCGCACCCCCCTACAAATACTTATTACATTTCGCACTACATACTCCACGTAATCCGATGAAGAAATTTCGCTTATGCTTTATAATCATGCCTAAGCTTGTAACCTCGATATTTTCAAACTTGCCAGCACGGGTTATGCGTGTGTAAAGTTTTGCAAGTTATACATGGCTCAGGGTATCATTTTGAAATAAATATTGGCTATTACAATTCTCCATTATTAAAACAATATCGCGAACCTACCTTAATGTACATATTTATGTAATAATAAATCGGCTTTAGTCGAAAGCAAAAAAGATTTTTTGATTTTTGATGCTTTTGACTTTCTGGGCTCTAAATTCCCACTTCCGGGTATGAAGTTCCAATTCTGCGAAATATCATCAAAACGACATTTCTGCAAAAAACAGATAAAATTATTTCATACTTAACGCCTATTTTCCCCTGGTTCGATAGAGGTCAACCTGTCCCACATATCACCATTTCATGTTTAAGTCTTATGTGATAGGGGCGAGACTACTATCAACGGAGCACAAATCCAGCCAGTCTTCAGATTACTACTGAGAAGTAGCTGATGGAAAAACCCAATAACTCTTTGCTCTAAGAGGGAGAATTATAATTTGAATAACCAACATCTGAGCTCAGTACGAGCATTTGCGGCCACTTGATAAACAAGATATTAAGCATAACGATAAATTAAAATTTAAATAACTTTCGATATTCACCATTTTGCCAAGCGTGCCATAAGTTCTAACATAGGATTTGGTCCATCGGTAAAAAAACAATGTTTTAAATACAGCTTTTAACAGAGACATCTAACGATCTACATCCAGTTGTTCGTTGACGCAAGAATATGGCCGCGATCAATCCAGATCACGCGAGCTATGCGGCTAATGTAATGTGTCGGAGAGCGCATAACTCATCGCAAGTGGGTGAAGCAGTAATGTGCGAGCCGCGCGCTGTAAGCTCGTATTAACGCGCGGCTAACTCTAGAACACGATGCGGGCATACGTAGGCACTTTAGGATAAATCAACTTCGTTAATCATGTAAAATAGCACACATTGTATAGCAACTATGTTGAATATATTTACCTGCTCATCAATGTAAGCACATGCTTGATAAGCATGCCTTAGTAAAGCTAAATACACTACATAACTCATGTTCAAACCTTAGTAATGCTCTATTGTTCAACTATGTGATGACCAAATTATGCTAAATAAAATTTTCTACTGAATATAATTTATCATTGATGCTCGTTATGCACATTGTAATGTGCATGCAGAGCAACCGTTTCTCATTTAGCACGCGCTATCTTAATGCGAAATGATGAAGCGCTTGCCGGTCCACTCCTAATACAAATAGAATCGCCCTAATCAGTTCAGAAACTGTATATGATAACGAATACACTATCATAATCTATTCATAATAATCATAAATTAAAATGTATTGATGTCATCTTATTATTCATACTTTTCGCAAATTAAATCCGTCTTGCCATCTCCACGTGTTTTTTCACCCTTGTTGCCTCCCGTACCTGTCTGAAAATATTATTTGTACATAAAACTGTACATATATTTTTTTGTAATCGCCTTATCATTTGTTCCCGGGCGGGACACGCCACCCCGGGCCTCCCTCTGCCTCCCCACAGACAGGTACCGACTGTTAACACTCTCACAGTTCGTTGTCTAATTTCCACGTTGCTATGACGAGAGACATGGTGGGCACAAGTACCTCCGACCCGGCGGGAGCTCTATTGAGTTGTTGCTGCTAGTTACAAACAAGTACCTAACGAGACCAATATTGAAATGTTTCGTCGTATTTTCCGTCGAGCATTGTTCATGTTTCATGTATGTTTTGTTACTTTTACCTATATCAAACTCGATGGGACGAGCGACTGATTCAAGTGGTGGATGCTGCCACTTGAATATGAATCAGTTGCGAGCAAATTGCAATGTATGACCGAGCCACGAGGTAGGGTACTGTCAACAAAAGAACATTTCCAATGGTATTCATTAGAAGTGTTCTTTTGTTGACAATACTTTTTCAATAGATCGCAACAGTAAGCTACATCGATAGTGTGCCTAACTGAGATAGAATGGTTTAAGTTAGGAGTAGGGACAGTATATATGATTTCCATGTCCAACATACATTTAGCACCATATTCATTGTATTATTTGTCATTTTATTTACGGCTGAAATACATAGACCCATCATCCAGTATGACATGTGTATTTGTATGAGTGATCATGGTGCACTACTACTACTATTTTGTTTATAGTAGATTAGTAGGGTTTTCTTTGTCCTGCCGGGGGAGCGGTGAATGCTTACGCGAATCCCGCACCCTCGGCCATAGGCAGAGATGGAGACCGCGGTGGTTTTATCCAGTAAGAGTCCGGCATGCCAATTCGTCAGCCCCATGACGGAAGAAGTCCATGATTTCCACAGCGCACAAGAAAAAGGTTTTTCGTTCTAGATCATAAACTTTCTTGTTCCTTTCTTTCATACTTTTTTTATTTCTATCTTTTCATCTATGACTTGTTTAATTTCCAAAAGGATTTAGAAAATTCCCGCCCAGTTAACTTGAGCCGCTAAGGGCGGATGAGTGGCTGTCGTATTAAAATTCAGGCAAAGCAACCATTATCATTATCATGGCAACCACGACGGTTCGGTGCGAGTTTAAAACACAGCTTCAATTTTATAGAACTCGAACGAACCCACGGTAAAAACTAAATGTATATCCAACGACGCGCTATCTCTCGGCAATGAGGATTTAATTAAAATGCAGCACTTACGTCTGCCCGCGGCTCTCTGCCCACTCGCACACATCGCCCCGCGTCCCGTTTCTGCCTACTTTGTTAGCGAACTGCCCTCACCGACCCTCCAGTCTAATTAAATGATCAACACAACTCCGTCTGGTCCTGCTTTACAGATTTTTTTAAAGGTATTCAGATATCCATTTTAAAATTCAGTCCTAGCATGAAAATATTGGTCCATAATATTTTTATAACGCCAAATTTAATTTGTGGAAAGGGTAGATAGGTACTCCTGAAGTTAGACTGTCTGATCCGATAAAAGCCGGCGGCTCGGAGTCCGTATTTAAACGAGCTATTTTAGGTGGCTTGTAACTGTAACGTTGGTCGGCAGAAGAGCGCAGAGCTCACAGCCAATCGCTTATTGGGATTGGAAGCAAAGCCTTTGGTTGCGGCAGCTCCGGCGGACTTCCAATTTTAATGCTACCTATATATAACTGAACTGAATTAATTCGCAGTGCGCTCCGCCGCCGCCGCTAGTTCAAACACCCGCTCCACGAAGCAATTTCCAATAAATATTGCTTTTCAACTGTGTAACAAGAGTTGTGGTTGATCTGTTGTAATTAAAAAGCTCGTTCAGATTGAAAATCAAATTTAAATGTGGTTTCGGTCATAATATTAATTACGAATAAACTATAATTGGAACGCATTCGTATTTACATTATTGGGTACGGATTTTAATTATTTTGTTTGATTGAAATGTAATCGGAGTAATCGAATCCATGTTTTGTTTAGTGGAACCATCCTGTAGCTGTCAGTATTAAACAATATCAAAAGTATCAAAATAATAATATATAATTAAGCCAGTATGAAGTCCTGTTCAAATTTCTCACTCCTCTTTGTATAAATTTTCAATCAATAATCAAGGAGCAGACCTAGGCAATTAAGAAAATTAGGTCGAGCACTAAATATAATCGTCCACCGCTTACAATAAAAATCTACTACGTACTGTAATTAAATAAATCTGTAATACTCCTACACATGTTTCATATTAATTAAAATATCTAAATGAGAGCTTCAATCCTCTATTTTCCAGCGGAAATAATTAATATGAAGCTGGCAGTTTGGTCATAGTTCGCTTTGTGCGTCAATAGTAAGTTGAGGGCGTATCTGCCGGCAACTGCGAACTCATTACATGGCGTTGGCGAACTTCTGCAGAAATTATACAGAGTTTCGCGTCCGACACGACTCTAAATTAGTGTTGGCTGATGAAAAACGACTTCATGTAGCCTATAGTAGTTGTAATCTGTGGAGGTAGATAATTTGTTATTAACGTTGAGGTCTTTAAATATTGGGGTGTTTTATTGTTTTGTATTACCGATAGTATTTATTAAATTATTTTGATCTAACAATATAACAGATGTGACATCCAAAACGCTTCTAACAATAACAATATATAACACAATCAACTATTTAATGATAGCTTAATATAACACATGTTTGTCACATTGTACAATAGATTTTTATAAAATTGCAATAATGCCAAATTCTATAAATGTTAAGTACCTATGTATTAAAACTGAGTACCTATTGCAACGAAACATAAATTGCCATAATATGTTTTCCTTTTCTAATGCTCGGCACGACTTATTCGACATTTCTACAAAAAATCTGAAACTTATTTGTGTTAGTTTAGTTTTTTGTGTGCCACATAAGCTGTGATAAACCAATTTATTTCTTTCTTCTTTCTTTTCCTATTGGTTTTTATATCGCATTTCTAAGCATTCATTTTAGTAAAGTATTTAAATGTTCTATTAATAGCTTTCGAGGGGACTCTCGAAACGTCTCTCGAAAGAGAGACGTTAGAAATCAGAAATAATACTTTAAAAATTAATGACGTATTTTAGATCACAGATTAACATATTTTTATTAAGCCTGAAGTTGGTTATTTATACAAAAAAGGCACCTATCAGTTATACTTATAAAACTCATCAAAAATTTGTACAAGCGTCCTACTTGTTATCTCTTCTAGAACTACTCTAACAGATTATAGCAGGATTAGCAAACAACTACAGTGGGGTTTCAACTGTTGTTATTCTAAGGGTCTCGCAAAATAAACAACATACTGTGTGTACACAGAGCAAATAGTCGTACTCATTGGCATCATTCCATTAGGTCGTAAGTTCACCCCAGCGCGTATGTAAATAGCTTCTTTTGGAGTTTCACCCCCGATTGACGGGAGCAGTCGCTGGAAGGTCGTATCTTTTTAGAGAACTATAAAAAGTTTTGGTTACACTATGAGTTTTCTTTTTCAACATAAACACTATCCGGAGATTTTTACATGAAATTATTGAGGTCACCTATTTGAATTCGATACCTAAATAAATGCTCCATTTTTGGGATAAATAGGTACATAAAATGAGTTTAATCTAACATTTATCATGACATTGCGATAACTTTAGATCGCAGACTCTGCTATACATGTCCCGTCATCTCATCGCTGAACGTGTGAATCATTGTTTAATTGAGGGGTGTGTGCGGGGCTCGGGGGGCGGTCGTGCATCGATCGTCTGGCGTCGCTATGGCAACGCTCCCGCGCCCGCCCTCCGCAGCCCTATTCATTTGTAATCATTTGTTTCGCGGCCGTCGAATAATGGTGGTCGTGAAACGGTGCGAAATTGATGGATTACCGTAAGGTACATAGGCACACTTACATACAATTGTAATTTATCAAATTATGTAACATTATACGAGCAGGGGATTATACTCTATTGAATGCCATTAAGTCGAAATAATACCATTATATACAATATTACAATCATGCTCAAAAGTATCTCATGAAACTTGATATTTGAAACTCGTGGATTTGTATCTCTGTTAATGACTGTTTTAATGTATTAGAAGCTATTTGAAACACAAAGGGATGCTATTATAAAGAGTATATAATCATATTATAGGCTATCTGGTAGTCATATGTGTCTAACAGTTCTGCCTACCTGAACACACAAAACACTACTGAAACATTTGTTAATTATGTTATAATTAAACACATTTCTCATATAGCAGTACCCTTAATAATAAACGTAATAGCACTGTGTTAAATACCAATATTCCGTCATGGAAATTAATTTCAGTAGAACTAATTGAATGTTCAACCGAGCGTGAATCTACAAGTGCTACGAGTCTACGGCGTAGCAAACCTGTAGCAATGAAAGCCGGTTTATTTTCGTAGACCGTTAACTCATGCGCTATTAGTTCAATTATTATTACACAAAATGGAAAAGTTTGACGTTATAAAAGCTTGTCAAATAATAATTACTTTTGGATAATTTTCGTACAAAATGTTGGTGATGATTTGAAATAAATTACGTTGAAGTGATTACTTAAGTCGTAATTGTGTTTTGTGTTATTTGATTGATGGCGTCAATTAAATAAAAATCACTTCTAAGTTTGATTTTAGTTCAGTTAGTTGCATAAGAGGTTTACATTATTTTTGATTATTGCATATTTGGAGAGGGAAATATTTAAGATCAATCCCGGTTTCTGTTAAAGTTTTGAATACCACAATATACCAGAGGCTTTCAGAATAATTCCCCCTATTATAAACCGTCGAAGTAATAAAACTCGATAATTTTATGTCGTAATCAAGTTAAAATAATTTTACATAGCAAACGGGATAATTAATCTCATTTAACTTCAAACGATTCATACGTAGGTAAAAAAAAAATGTGAATGGAAAAATAATTACATAAAAAACAGGCCACTTCAAAGGCCTTTTCCAATTATGCCGTCGATATCGAACAACAAAAGAGCTATGAAGTATAAAACATGGCATAAATTGGAGAGAGCGGACGGGAGAGGATGTTCCCAGCCAAGTGTTGGGTTTTCTCAAATAATTTTAATAGATGTCCGGGGGGTGGCGCAGCGGGCGGCCGCGGGGGGGAGGGAGGCTCGCGAAATGAGATTTCCTTTGAGCCAAAGGGACGCTGACCGCGACACCAACTCCGCTTGAATCGTGTCCCTCATATATCATGCAACTTTGCGTACCTATAATGCGGGCCCGTACGTGACACGTGCGTTAACATTAATTTATATGTTAAGGGTTCCGTGAGATTTTAATTCATGAGATTTGTAAGAACTTGTTTCCTCACACTGCCGTTTGCAAGTAGAACTATTAAAAAAAAACGCGACAAATGCCACTTAGTCGAACTCAGCAACCAGTGCCATAGAACTAAAAAGTAATAATCTAACTTGTATAAAACAGCGAACCCTTTGGCTAAAAGTTTAGAAAATATAATCAGACTGGAGA
This sequence comes from Hoplodrina ambigua, assembly GCA_949774945.1. Classification (NCBI taxonomy): domain Eukaryota; kingdom Metazoa; phylum Arthropoda; class Insecta; order Lepidoptera; family Noctuidae; genus Hoplodrina; species Hoplodrina ambigua. The sequence goes on along the minus strand of OX458969.1, from coordinate 4,141,956 downwards.
AAAATAAAAAGTGAGTCAAAACCTTTCATAGAAGCCAATGTACTGTTAAAAATTGGGGGAGAGAGCTCTCGGCCGGCGTCCTCTTGATTTTAATTTCATCGCGGAACAAAACGAACAAGCTTTATTGTGGATGCGCTCAAAGCGCCTCGCTTCACGGAACAGGGGATCGCTTACACGCTGCAGCGAAATATTACTCTGTTAGCTTGTATTGTGTGCCATGAATATTGGTTCTGACTTGAGATTCTATAAAGCCTGCATTTTGCTACGAGAGTCGGCGAATAAAGGTTCCCTTAATAAAGGCAGCTTCTCTTTTGAAATGCGAGTGTATTGACGGAAAACAAGAGAGATGAAAATTTTCACCTTTTTAGCGTAATGAATGTTCTCTTTCAAGAGAAGTTTCTGCTCGTATAACATTTTAAATTAAAAATGCGAAACGTTTGAAATAATGAATTCCTTGTAATACAAAACTCAACAGTTGAAGTGTCAAACGGAAACTCTATACACACTAGTACTACTTATTTAGTTTTTTTGCCATTTTACATTATTTACCCGCGGCAGTGCTATTCAGTATACACATAATATTAGGCGTTCACTTCGAGTTGGCCGTTACCTCCTGCCCGCTTCCCGACCTCATGAGTACGTAAATCTCGCAAGAAGCTTTTTTATCATATAATAATTTTGTAATGACGTTATAAGTTGATAGTAAAGGTTTGAAAAAAAGTTTATATTATTATTTTTAATGCATTTAAATAAAAGCTTGTTGTTAAAAAAGTATTTTATTTTAATTTATTTTTTCCTTTTAGTTATTTTTCGAGTTATACTCAGTAAGCCCTTTCAGTTAAATAGTCCACCATCTTGGGTGTTCTGCTATGTTGGATTTAGAATGACGTCACATAGTCATGCATTGTCATCCAAACAAAACGTGTATACAAAATTTAAGCTCAATCGGTTGAAGATATCGGCCTCAATATTGAGTCGCAAGATTTCACCCGAACAAACATAGTTACAAACATTGCAAGTTAAATAAAAGCTTGTAATAAAAGAGACAATTTGCACAACATCTCCGATCTACAAACACGTTACCTGCTACTCGTACGTTGCTGAGTGTGTCGCCGACGCTGAGGGTGCTCTCGCTCCTGCCTGCGAGCACACGCTTATGAACTTCATCATCTTGCAGCTTATATCACAAGTCCCGCTTTCCATCCAATTTCATCCGCCGTGTGCGTTCATTCGTCTCCTTACCGTTTTCAATATGCCTTTGTTAAATCTCAGTCGAGTGGATACCTATCTAAGAATACACTTTCAATCCAATTTGTATTCTCAGAAACATCGATCTTTTGAAAGCTTATTTCTGATTTATTTAAATGGAAAATGTATCGCGTAGCAACACCTCGTCCAACGTCGTTATGACAACGATAAAAAGTAATTTATAGAATAGGGTATAACGAAGAGGCAGATAATATAACTTATTTATTCATATCAATAACGGCTAAGCTAGGCTGTTTTTTCCTAATGGTGTTGTAACAATCGCCTCATAACAAACGTGCTTTCGTATAAAACATGTTTAACAAACAATGACATGTTCTGTGTAATTTTGAAATAAATCTATAGTTAATATCGAAATCAAGCAGTCCCTGGGCGCTATTTACAGCACAGCCTCCCGCCGGTGCCCCATCCCACCGCGACCCGCCGAGGACCCATTAGAGCCTGTATCGAGGAGGGATCCACTCAATCACGCCGGACGTCCGTCAACTTTTGTATGCCGCCGGACGCCGCCGGCCACCGCCCGGCCCTCCGATATTACTCATGTAACCCTCCGGCATACCGGCTTTGACTAATTTGCGATATTAAATATCGTCGGGATTACTTTTTATTGCTATAATTGTATAGCAAAGGGGAAGTCTTTGTTGAATTAAAATTAATTTAGCTTTCAAAGAACTTCAATATCATACATATTCCAAACTCTGGGAATCGTATTATTCACAAAGCGGTTGTCGTAAAGCGATGTAATCCTGTAACGTACAAACAATAAGAAAACTTTATCTGTTTTGAAACGGCTGGTCACGTTTCACCTTAATGGCGTTGTTTACAAAGTTGAGAATAAAAAGCAAGTGTACACGTAGAACTGTAAGTTTTCACGTGCGTATATTACTCAAGAGTAGGAAAGTTATCCGGGGCCGCCCGCGCCCGGCCCGGGCTTAACCAGCTGAGTTCGGAGTTAGAGCCACGTAAAGCCTCGTTCCACGACAAGTTTACTGCACGTTTTATATTATGTAGCATGTTCCGTGGCACCTGACACCGCTCCGATCTTTACACAAAGAACTTCCGTCTAGCTGGCAGCGCGCGGGATTCACAGAACTCTTGAAGTTAACCTAGCTATACGAGTACTCGGAGGCAAGCGATGTGTGAGCGGAGCAAATATAGACATTTATTGTATCTTTCTTTTATGTATTCAACTCGAATTCGTCGACATTCGGTTTCAAAAAAATAATATTATACTGATCGGAATGAAATTGTGCATAAAAGACGTAATTAAACTGAATTGAGCTAAGTTTTGGCAAAACAAAACAAACCACGAAAAAAATTGTCGTATTTCGAAGTATTTGTAATGATCTTAGATACTTAACGCTGATTAATTCCAGGCTTACTCCAAGCATGCGACTCGGATGTACATTGAACTGTTATTGCTGGATAATAATGTAATAAAATTAGCATATTGAATTAGATAGACGTAATTAGTTGGGTTTGATCATTTGGCAGAACAAAGTTCAGAATTTGAACGACATTCATTCTCCGTCGCAATAAGTGTATGTACCTATGCTAGTAAAATTCATAACAGAATGCTCGAAAAATATGTGTAGTATTCATGCGGATGCCGCGCGAGCAATTTGAGCGTTTCAGTGATTTTCAGGCGTGTCAGCATCAGCTACAGACTGACGGCTGCGCTACCAGCTATATTATTAAGCAAAACGACTGTATAGTATGCGGCCTCGAAAGTAGCGAATAATATTTATTTATTACTCAAGTATTATGATATTTCATTTTCTATCATCATTCACTTAGGGCTGATTTTTAACTTGCTTCTGCCCGTGACTTCGTTCCCGGCGTTCCTTTTTATTTTGCCATCTATCAAAGTTAAATTCCATTCAAATCTATGATTTAGGAACGCATAGTTTAATAGGCAGCAAGCGTAGATACGACTATGTGATGTGTCTTTTACACCCCGCATGGAAAAGATTGAGTGTAATGTCATGATGTTGTGTTATTTTAATAACTCTCTGTTTCGTTGTTCGAGTAGCCGCGTCGTGGCCCGTCACCACAGAGGACCGCGAGCGACACAATCAATGTAGCCAGCGCGAAGCCCCCTCAAACGCTGCAAAACACCAGCAAATAACTTTGAACATTTTCCACAGAAAACCCTGTATTACACGAACTGTTTATAACATTGCCTGCCTTCAACAGAATTCTGTATAGAACGTAATTGAATAAAATTCTTTAGGAATAAATGTTAGGTAAGTAATTGAAATCTTGAACATATGCCGTTTGGGATTGCAGGAAAAGTTTCGTATTATTTAATGATGATTTCGTCTTTAAGAAATGTGTTTTTTTACTATGATTTGCTTGAATTGCCTATCTTTTGGAAGATCGCGGGCAGAAGCTTGTATATTATATTTCACTTATTAACACATTCCAATTTCAACTCTATCCTACACAATATTAACGATAAACCATTAAACTCGAATTTGGCGAATAATAATAGAGAACCCATTACGCTAAGTCCTATTGAAACATTAACATGAACATAACCAAGTTCTGTGTTCAATTTTGCGCCAAAGCACACGTAGAATGGCGACCGACGACGTTAAAGGAGAATAAAGTAGCAAGATATTATATGTACAATTTATAACTAGGACAGAGAATTAAGTGGAAGCTAGCTCAGCTTTTACGTGTTTTTTGGCATGTTTAAATTATTAACACTTAAAGTAAATGTGCTTAAGTAGTTTGTACAATTTATATACAACTGTGTTTAATACCTACAAAATAATATAAAAATGAGGAAAAGATAACTGCTCCTGTGAGCTGTGTTTGCGCTCACACTAGCTCACTGGCATATCTCGTGAGTAATCGGATAGTTTTATATATTTATCAATAATTTACAAATGATTATGTTTCTACACATTATGGTTAGAAAAAAAATACCCTTTTATCTAAAATAACGTGTTTATTTTTTGTTCTTCACATAAAAGAAGACAATTTGTGAATATCAAAATAGAATTAATAAATCATAGTAATGTATTAATTCCTTTACAAACTTGGCTGTTACGCTGTCATGTACCGATACGATTGTGCATTTACGTTAACAGCACTAATGCATTTCCATTAATTTAAGCAGATTACAGGAATTGAAGCAGACTATATGCATTGCCATAACGTATGGTCATGTAGGCTCTAGATTCAATATAATAATGTATCTCTGTCTGTTTATAATCTCACGATGATAACTATGTGAGTTTTGTGTAACTTATATTTCGGGATATGATTCCACTTAGGTAAACAGTCCATCGCAATCTTACTTAAAGACAAAAACATTTTCTGAGTCTGTAATAATTTGTAAACTTAAATACTTACCAGCTGTTTGTAAACTGTATTTTTACAGAATCGAAGTAATTCAGTAAGTGAAATGGACGACGCAATTGGTACGATGTAGCAAACAAAAAAAGGAAAATTCAAGTAATGTGTTCGTAAATCAGCATGATTTCACTCCCAACAAAAAACATTCACATATCACTCGACTGCTTTTAAATTAATTAAGATCCTTTTCCAATATTTACACAAGCATCAAAACCCGTGGGGGCGCAAAATTAAACATACTTCAGACGAGACGGATTCAATTGCGTCTGATTTGTAGCACAGACAGAATTTATTATTACCTACCCGCGTTTGAGTCGTGGACCGAAGTACGCTGATAACCTACCCGCTGTTAATTGCTCAAATCCGATTAGGATGCGGTGAATGGTTCACGATATTTCGAGTGCTGTTGCTTCAGAAGTTCTAGTGCGATATTATTCTGGTAATGGCAAAGATAATGCCTAAAATATAAGTTGTTTTGTTTTATTTAATCGTCATGTTATTCCAATAATTCGATTCGAAGCTACATTCGCTTATTTTTTCGCCAACAACGGCACTTTAGATAATACAGATTACAGATTCTGCTTCCATACAAAATCAGGCAATTCTGTAGACTGTGGTACGTCGGTCCCTAATTAAGAGCAGACGGTCACCAACCGAAATTCTTTGTCCTCTTTCCACTGTGCCTGTGGTTTTTGACGTACCTAATTATTATTTTTAACGCGTAGGTCGTGGGAGGGCGCGGGCGTGCGGGGGCGGGTTAGTTGTCGGTGACGCTGCGACACCGCTGCGGCGGATAGCTTTTGGCGTTTATCGGATGAACACACGCATTTCACGGACCACCAAAGCTGACCAAACAAACCTTTAGTAGATAACGTGGAACGGTAAACCTTTATTTTCCGTCTTTTATTAAAAAACAATTAAAAAGCACAAGAAAACAACGAGTTTAATCCCAATATGCAAATTCTATTGTAATCCGGAAATGAAAGGAAAAACAGTCTGTTTGTCACCCAAAAAGTTGTAAAGATAATTACGGAAATTAAATTTTGTGAAACTGCGCGGTTCCTTTGTTCAAGATGATGTTTATGAATTGTCATAAAGGTAACTTCTTACCCCCTACATATAAACGTTGCTTCAAGTTAAGTCATGAGTAACGTCTACATTTTTAACGTTTGAGCGTAACTCAACTTTAATGTTTTTGAAATCTCGGAAAACGTATGAAAACATTTTTAATGATCTGTATTCAAGAAAGAAAGTTTTTTTTTTATCTTATAACGAGAACGTTGTTTGATAGAAAGGACGAGAGTCAAAGGTAAGAAAAGCTATTTCAGCCAGGTCACATTACCTTCAAAGGAGAATATGCATAACATAATATATGTCTGTCTAGCCGTCTTGAGCCTAAGGCCTATTTCACACTGAATAACCACCAGTCGACACGCACTTTTGGAGAAATTCTTGCTTCAATGCACTGAGATTGCGCATGTAGGGTAAACCATTGGTGAATTGGAGTGGTATTCAGCTACATCCAGTTAAACTGGAAGCCGACCCTAGCATAGTTGGAAAAAGGCTAGGCTGATTGAATTGGCAATTCTTCAATGAAATTTTAAAAAATTGGCCGCCATGACCAAAATTCAGTCAAGAGTATATTATGCATACTATCAAAGTCATCATAAGTAGGTACGAGAATCTGGAAGGCGAGACGATTTTTATGACTACGTATAGGTTATTACGTTACATACATATAACACATGTTACGACGCGGCATTTTACACTTCATTTTTACTACTTCTTAAACAAAATATTTCCACAGAAACAGTCGACATCTCCGAAGTTTATATAAGACTAGTTAAACCCTTGGTTTCGCTCACGTGAATATAAGTATAACTTAAGGTTTGAGTTGAATATAAGTATAGTTTAAGGTTGAGATTGAATACCATCATAAGTCTCCAAACTAATCTAATAGTTGCAAAAGTGACTGCTGAAAATTATGATAGTGGGTTTTTCCATAAGGAGTTTGTCTTTAAACGCCGGGAGTCTGAACTTCTTTATAAAATATTCTTTTGAAAGAAAAAGCGCTATCAATAGATACTTATTGTAAGCTTCTTGCTCCTTGAAAATAATTTATCGAAGCATGAACGAGAGCTTAATCAATACAGCATTGTGCACCCAGCCTTAGCCGTCCGAGCCTAATAGGATTACTTTTGAGGAACAGACATAGGACGTATCATAATATAAATAGCATTCTGTACAAGGACCAAGATGGAGGTACCGTCTACATGTTCCAGAGTAAATGTTTTTAGATAAAGTTTGATATTGTTAAGGAGAAGAGTACAAAATAACTCAAAGTTACAATGTTTAGCGAATTAGGTTTTTGTCAAATACATAAAATTGGGTTCAGTTATACCAAAATGAATCACATATATTTTTTGTTTTATTTCGAATACTGAACGCTGATTATATTAATCTTTGTAGAATACACTCAACATTGAACTGTTATTACTGAATAGTAATGTAAATTTATATATGCATATTATAAAACCTAATTAAAAAGAATCTATCTCCGTTTTGGAACGAGTAACTAGCTTCAACTTTCGGATTAATTGACCGACTCCTTGGCAATTCAAAAGTGCCTGTAAATTGTATAATTAAAATAAATGATTTGACTTTGAGTTTGATACATTTGGCATATTAAAATAGTTGATTAAAAAAAAAATAGTTAGTTCGTTACAGTTTAGTTGTTTACAGATTGTGGCTTTACTCGTTGTGGCAAAATTTAGTTCAATTGTACGTGTATGGCTAACACACAAAGATACTGGAGAAAGTTTTATTTAAAAAATACATAATTGTTCATTTTTCAAATACAGACTGAGTTTTGAGGAAAAAAAAAACATAACGTAAACCACTCGATACCTCGTTCAAATGCAAAAACTTTTAAATATTTCCTTTGACTCCATAACGACTTCGCAATAAAAACTCCAACATAATTTCCATTTCCCTCTAACCATTAGGTATCCACACAAATGGATCGAGCCTCTTCACTTTCTTTCGGGTACTTACAATGAATAAATAACTGAAATATAAATGGAATTACGATCCGCTATTGAAATGGCTCTTCATTTATAAAATCTCATCTCTTTAATAAGGACACGACCACCGTCTGTTAATAATCGGCTTATATCCTTCCCCCGTCGGTGGATGCTATGGGAGGGCCATGGGGACCTACCCCCAAACATTAAGCATACTTCACACAGGACTCAAGAGACTCGAGTGAAGATAATCTGACACTAGACTGTCTGCAATGTTTTGAAACACAATGTTTGCGCTCGTATGTGATTTTGGACGGGTTTACACTGCTTGGAACTTTCATGAGTGATTGTTATCACAAGTTCTTGTGTGTCGATTTGGTTATGTTGCCTATTTTATTTATATTTACCGGTTTTACAAACATTTAATTAGCATTTTCTCGATCGAAAATCTCTAACAAAAAAATCGTAGACCCTCTACGAAAACTGCTACGAGAGCTACGAATTCGTAGCGTTATTAAAAACCTTATCAAATCCACCCCAGATTGTAATTCAAATTATGAAAGCACTCCAAAGAGCATTTTTAATAAAGTTGTGCAAATAAAATGTAATTACAGTCAGTATACAGCCTCAGTGTGCTATGAGGTAGGTATGTACAGAGCGCGCGACGGGTGACGCGTCCGAATCGCGAGATACAGCACGTTGCTTATTATGTTTAATTTATTGCCTCAGCTCCTCGCATAGTTCATGATTTAGTTTAGCTGCGGAGTTCTGTGCAGACATTCTGCGACATAAAGCCGTGCGCTGATATTTCCGCAAGATAATTAAAGTTGACATGTTTTTTATCTCCTCCCAAAAAAATATTTACTCTGACATTAAAATTCGAATTTAACCGTAGTACCTTTTAGTACTACGGTTAAATTCGAATATTTTAATGTTGTGTTTTATATACATTTCTCTCGACCTGCCTACCTGCTGAAGGTTCGTAATAGGATCAACTATAATTATACGAAAACTACTCGCATCTCAGTTTCAATTGTAGAAATACAATGAAACAAATCCTAATGGAACCTTTATAAAGTATTTTAAGTGGGACAAATGATATAAAAGTTTTCCTCCCAGTTCATACAGACAACATTAATTTATTCGAGAATATAATAAAACACCGCCTACACGAGTTTCTAGAGCATTATAATTAAAAGTTGTGTATGTTGTCGGTAGCGAACATCCTATATTTTGCTTTTATTTGCTCACATCTATCTGTATATTAGATTCCGGCTGTCGCTATGGCGACGCAGCTCGCCCGGGACCCGCCGCCCTGGGAAGCCAGGACGTGCCACTAATTCACCTGTCTCACGCACACACGCGCGCGCGCCGCACACACTCAGCCGCAGCCTCACCTGGCTGGAGCGAGCGTACACCGACAACATTACACGCTTGTATGCACAACCTTGCAACTGCGTACCATCGCTCATAACCGACCTTATTTTGACAGGCGGAAAGTCGAATGTGCGGCGTCGCTATAACGTCAGTGGCGTAGCCTTTCATTTCGGCATACAATATAGTAGAGTGACAGCGAGGATGCGAGGTGCGGCGGCGGCCCGGGCACTCGCCCGGGAAACACTCGTTAAACCCGTCCGCAGCCAACTGTAACTGCATCGGAAGCGAAGCAGTCACCTCAGGGATTGCATCGGCGACCGGTGCTCGCGATTTCTGGCGCTTTTAGGCATTTCGTTTGCCGCTAGTTTCCGGCCTCGGTAGAAGCTTTCCAATGTGGAAATTCGATTCGAATGAGTTCACGAGTCGTCGCGCTTCGTGTTGTGAGCAGCAGCTGAAATTTCTTGTGCAGGTTGGTGGAAACTTCCTTTATACGCTCGACTTGCTATGAATGTAGTTATCGGGAAATGTTAAGACGGTTGTTGGCAAACATTGGCACTGTTCCAAGCCGCTGTTACCTAAGAATACATCGGTGAAGTATTTGTGCAACGATCGCTTGGACCCAGTGGCCCAGAAAATAGAATTTAAAATTCAACTTAGTATTAAATAATATAGTGTTGTGTGATTCAATATAGAAAGTAAAAATATACGCTTCTTAGTTTTATTGCTATAAATATTAGCTTTTTAAAATTAGTGAAGAATATTTTAATTATTGTTATAGAATAATTATTTTAAGTGATATTATAATAAGTTGGAGTAATTACAGTTAATAATATTATTTTAGCATAATTTAGTTCATCGTAAATATATAATAATGTAACAAATATAATTTAAATAGTTTTTTGATAAGTAAAGGTTAAAAAAATATTATAAAAATAATTAATTAATCAAATAATGTTTTATAATTACAATGATTGCTAAATTATTAAATAACAATACTTATTTAAGACAACGTCTGATGTACTAAATCATGAGCTGCTACTATTTTCACGCGTTGGGAGCCTTTGTCTCTGAAAGGTACGGAGCGTATAATAAAAACGTGGGGAGTAAGTAGTAGAGTCATTAACAGTACGAGTTGGTCTTAATGGTCGTTTTAGTGCCGGGCGAGCGGTACCCAGTGGGCACCAGGAGGCTGTTCACACATAATTATATAATTACGCTCTAATTTTTCTTATTAGGGAAGACTGGAACCATAATGGAAGAAATTTATTACACGGCGGCTGCGCTTAAGTTATGGAATATATATTTATATTTAGTGGTTTTCTTGTACGTGATATTAACAAGTCGACGAGCTACTGAGATGGAAAATGGTTACTATTTGCAGTTCATCGATGCGTTTCCGAACCTAAAGACCTGGCACAAGTTTAAACCAGTGGATGTCACGGTTGAGAAAGCTGTGAAATTCTAGTGCAAGAGAAGAAATCCTGCATTCAAATTACAATAAATACTGCTTAAATGAATACTACCTACACCGCGTTTAGTTATGTCAATAGATTAACCCAACTCAAAATAAAAAGTTTTCTTGTTTTATTCTAGTTTTATTTCAATATATTTTATTGATCTTAAACATTTTAAAGATATTTTTAAACAAATAAAAATGAATGAGTATCCTCCTTTTTACGAGTTTTTATTTAAGTACTTTCACCTGTCCCGGTGTCTGTAAATTATCAAATCTTATATGTTAAATTTGAGTCACTTCCCGATGTTCGATTGAGCTAAATTTGTATGTAAATGTGCAATTAACAATGCAAAAATAATGTCTCAGAACTGGTCTAAAGATGGAGCTGGAAAGTGGACATACTTAGGCGCTTCAAATTTTGCAAGTTAATTTTGACCCACTTCCCGGTATTCGATTGAGCTGTAATTGGAATTTGAATACATAATGTACAGCAAAACAGATAGGTATGCAGGGTCGTCAGATATAGTTGAAGTTTTCGAAGCAACCGATACATTTTTTCGAATGTAATTTGATTTAAAACGTAGATAATGAACAGTTTTCAGTCAAAGACATCCATCGGTTTCTAAGAAAACTTCAACTATATATGACGACCCTGCATACCTATCTGTTTTGCTGTGTGTACATTGCATGATAAGGTTAGATGACTTGGTCAATAAAAAAAAAAAAAGTTTTACATTAGTTTCTTGTTAAACTGTTATAAAAATTGCGTTCAAATTCGCTCATCAAAATGTTAACATATTTCAACTCAAAATTGTTCGTTTCTCTGTCACATACTGCATTTTCTACCTTAAAGTGTAGGAAGTTTCATTAAAATCAGTTCAGTTCAATCAGTTTCGAAAAATAAGGACTTGAAAGTTTGTATGTAATGCCGTAAGATGTAAACGCTCTTAATCTTGCTCTGCGTTTAGTATTTGAGAAGCTTATTATTATGATTATTATTTATTATACTTATATGTGTATATAGTAAATACATTTTTTAAGGATTCTTTTACGTACCTGTATACCAGACTAAGCCATTCGTAATTTTCTTAACAGAAAAATCTGTAATATGAAAAGCAACACCCTGTTACGAGTAGGTTCTTCAATCGAAACGAAAATTTCAGTATCCTTAAGAGACTTACAAGACCAATGAGATCACGTAGATCTTATGCGACGTAAATAATTCATGCACGTGACGTGCAGCACGCTTGGGGACATAAATTAAATTCAGATGACATAAAAATAAACAAGAGTAATTCATTGCCTTTTCGACTATAATATTCTTTCATTCGCATAGTAGTACAGTCAAACGCAGGGATCGCGCTTGCAAATTTTAAATAGCGTCAAGTCTTTAACATTACACTTATAAGTGCCTCTTGCCTGTATACATAACGCTTGACTTAGCGCTGTCTAATTCATGGTACTACTAGATTCTACTATTATCCCACGGGGACCGTACATTTTTTTCAGGCATAAAAAGTATAGCCTATGCCCACACTATGATCTATCTATATATCAAATTTTATAGATCTGTTCAGCCGTTCCGGAGTGATTGAGTAAGAAACATCCATCTGTCCAAGTCTTGGCATTTATAATAGTAGTAAGATTGGACAGTGGTGATGGAGTGGTGGTGGAGTGGTGGGTGGTCTTACACCCAAAGTTTGTTACATTTGAAATAAAGCTACACTACAGTTATGTCACTTATATCCTCTCAATTTAAAGTCCTAACTCAATCAATTCAGTTTATTAAAGTCAACGTTTTGAAGTTTTCTGGTAACCGATGGTAACAATTTTTGTTTATTAGCTTAATTCGTGTGCCCGTTTTTCATATGGCAATAGCTTCTCCTTTCTCCTCCTAAAGTTATCTATCTTGTTCGGCCTTTGTTTCCCCGCCAAGAAGATTAAATCGTCACACCACCTCTGTCGACGTCGACCTTGAAGTCGATGTCCTCCTTCAAATTTTTTATATTAATATTTCTCCCATGTCTCCAAATTCATCCGCGTGGCATGACCAGTACTCTTCCACTTTAGTCTAGCTGTTCTTCCCTCAACATTAACTTAAGCTATGAAGCGCGGGTTGGCGTTTCAAAAATTTGTGACACCACTACCAAATAGTACTGCACCGTAAAAAGGACGTCTTATATAAGCGCCAACGACATTATTCCCCATACTGGCTAAACAGTAAACAGTGACAGTTAAGACTAGTGCCAAGTTACCCATAACGGTCTGCTTACTGTCTTCTGTAGACCGTTGTTGCTGCGCTTTGCTTCTTACACATTACCTACGGATATTGTGACCGTTTTGTATGTCACTATTGTTCGTGTTCGTTTTGTCTGCTCTAAGCAGATTACGCGAATGAGTTTGGAATAATGCGATGGAACGTAAATATAAGATGCCATTACAGAGTAAAGAACACATTCTAACTGCCCCCTTTTAAGATTCCCCTTTGGGTACTAAGTAGATTTGTACCTACTTATCTATTATACATACATTCATACATAAACTCACGCCTTTTTCCCATGGGGGTAGGCAGAAACTACATACTCCTTTCGCCTCATCTACGTTCATACATCTTGTCATACAAGCACGCCGGTTACGGGTTATCTATTATATCTTAAGTTTATACTAAAATAGTATTTTTAATGTCATTAAACGGCAAACAAGCCGACGGACGGCCCACGTGATGTTAAATGACCATTGCTGCCTATAGAAATCTTTAAAACCAAAGGTCTCGTGGATTTGTTACCATCTCAGTGATAAAACTGAATTGTCTGAATTTCATTCTGACACTTCCTTCCAATCATGAAGAAGTGCCTCAATGTTCACAATAAATCCACAAAAAATTCTGAGTAGAAAACATAGTCTTAATATTCCCAATTATAAAACACAAAACTGTCATCAAGAATGTTCTGTATAAATATTTCGTTACAGCGAATACAGTTTTACTACTACGAGGACCATTGTTAAAACTCAATTTGATCTTTTTCTTTTTTAATGATCGTTTTTAATACTCGTACGAGATTTTATTGGAAATCATTTTGAAATTAAGATATTCAAAGGAAAACTAGCTAATAACAAGCGTAGGTACCCCTATTCTATTCACAAAGGTTAATCGAGGTAAATTAATTATTAACCAAAATATAACTAGACTATTTTGTTTAGAGCACGCTATCTGTTTAATCCCCTAAACCGATTTTATATTACTTATGGCTTCAATTCTCTTTACAGCATTTTTTTATATATTATTATCAAACTGTTTCGTTGTTCTAGTAGTCGCAAAGCGCGACTGCTGATTATGGGGTCTTAGATTCAATTCTGAGGCCGGGCAAAGTTTTATTGGGTTTTTCTATCAGGAATTTCTCAGTAGCAGCCTCGGAGTCTAGATTTGTGCCCGGTTGATGGCAAAGATCTCGCCCCCTATTACATGGGACTTAACCAAAACTGGTAAAATGTAAGTGTACCAATGGGTACACCTCTGCCTAACCCTTCGGGGATTACATGCTTAATGTTACGTTATTTTTATCAAATCTTAAAAAAATAGCCAATTAATTCCAGAGTAGTTTGTTTTATAAAGAACCATGTTGTCAGTGCTAAAAAACATTTAAAGGAAAATTAATTTTACGACATTTACCCAAGCATTAAAATGGTGAACCCTGGCAGCAGCCGGAATTAATCGCGACAGACAGGAGATGAAATAAAAAGGTTTTTAACAATCGTAATAAAATTGCCCTTGTTTGTAAAATAAAATAAATTGTTGACAGCTGTTTCGTGTTAAATATTTAGATTTAATAACATATAATATATCTTTTATTTTTTTTGAAACAGCGCCAGAGGTTTCCTATACCCGCAATACAAAAGTGTAAACTTTTGTATTGCGGGTATAGGAAACCTCTACTCTTTTTTCTTACTTATTAATATTAAGCTATTTCAAAGAGTATTTTAACAACATTTCATGTGATACACGCTAGAAGAATAATCATATTTTGTTACACAAACAAATCAAACTATACTCTACGATTAGATCGACACGTTTTTTATACATATACCTAGTCAAATTAATACTTACTACATAAAATTCCTATAAAAAATATAAGCTTGTAAAAAAACCAGTCGCCGAAGTTCACAATTGCAAAATTTTGACGTATTCAAATTCATCTGTCGATTACGTCCATTCACATTACAATATTCGTCTAGTCACTGATTCTCTTAACTTTGAGACTCGAAACCTTGTGTAGCCTCAGTTTCGCTGAGTCATGAATCCTCTATTGTGAACGAACGTTTTCACGCCAGTGCAAGTTATGATTGATTCCTAAGTTTATAGCCCGAAAATATTTTCTTCAGAGCTCTTTGGTCGAAGGGAAAATTGAGATAAATATACAGTGTGCTGCAGGCGCGGGCATTCATCACAACTTGTGAATGTAGGCAACATTTAAGAGAAGTATATAAAATTGCTTTTTATAGAATCCCATTTTAAATTTGTGGCGATTTTCAGACATTTATAAAAGCTAAAAGTCACTTACTCATTACGAAATATCCAAAAAAGCTTGACGTGTAAAGATGATATTTGGCAGGGAGGTAGATTATAGTTAGTAGACGTCCGCTAAGATAGGATTTTCCTAAATGCAATCCCTAAGGGGATGAAACGGGATTCCAAAGTTTGTATGCTACTAATCTATACAAATCAAACAAAGTAGAATTACGTTTATAACAGCAGCACCGATTTTTATGATCTTTGATTTGTTAGATTTGTCTCTGCCCCAAATAGCAGAATAACTATTAAAACATTGGAAAAATTCAAGAACAATGATTCTGAGGTGGTACGAAATTCGCCGGGTTTACTAGTAGAACGATTCCAAACATTCCTGCAGATATTATTGAAGCTAACGAAATTATTTAAGTCTTTTTATTTATCCTTTAAATAAATTCCGAAGAAATTACTCGAAAGATCATTTCAAACAATTTCTCTCCATTGTTTTAATAAAGTTATTTGGTCAATATTTAGAGAAATAAACACTATTAATTAATATGGTGAAACTGGCCCCTAATGACATACAAAACAAAAGTTATTTCTATCAATTTAGATTGTACTCGATGTCCGAGGTATTCCGACGGGGCTTCACAACTCCATTCAATTGTCGTGTATATGTAATTAAACGATAGTATGGTCGTTGGCAAGTCTCTGAGGAGCTTGTAACGAGTTGCCGGCGCCCCTCGGCGCTGCTTGACTAACATTGTTGCTTCATTCTCAATTCTAGTTGGAACAAAATTCTATTCTGCAGAGTAATAGTGTCTCCGCATAATTGTTAACTTTATTTTAGATAATAGTACTTACTTTACTGTTTTAGTTCATGCCATAACTTTTTATTTAGCTATCTAATATTGCCGCTGATATCCGTATACCTCTACCTATGTTATACAAATAAAACTTTGACTTTTGATCAGTTTGACTGTGTAGCAGCGGTTATGTAAGAACAAAAGACAATGTACGAGTACATAGCGAGTACTACATAGCAACGTACGTACTAGATATTGCCTTTTATAGGAAAAATATTAATAGAGTGATTCTTTTTGAAGTGAAAATTGAGTTTTAACCTTAAACGTAGCTTTGTGTAGCATCCCACTAGTATTTTACATACGACCAGCTTTCCACGAACTAAAGGCGCAACGCCAGTTCTTTGTTGAGAAAATTAAAATTTTGATCTATGTTTGGCCGGCAGGGAGGGTAGCTGTGCCCGGGGCCCAATAAGAATAACGGTGATAGAGAGGCTGTAATGAAGAGCACTCAAAGGCGGCATCGGTCGGTCGCGAGCCCGGCCGGCCGGGCTACATCGGCGATGCACCGAACAACCCTTAATTGAATAGCCCGGCCGGGGGCTAATCAGGGCTCAGCTGAGCGGTGCAGGCGCGGGCGGCGGGGAGGCGGGGGGCCAGGGGGGCGCAGGCCGGAGCCACGCGGGCTGGCCGCGCCCCCTGCGCGCGCCGCTCTGCCCGGGAGCTCATTCAAGTAGCAAGCGCGCCCCGTGCCAGCCGCCACCCTCAGGTATGTCCATTTTGCTTTTGGTGTTTGCACGTAACGTACCTATCGCGCGCGCTCCGCGAGTGTCAGTCGTGCAGTGAGTGAACCGTGCCGCTGCCGCGTCGCTCCCGAGCCGCCGCCGCTGCCTCAACACAAGGTAGGTCGCATGAAGCACCGCCACGCATTCCAGCCTGTGCCTACACACGAATATACGCGTTCTTAAAATTAAATGTGCCTCCGTTAACTTTCTCCGACACTTAGTTTTCCGTGACGCGACGAAATTAGAAGTGAAAAACTACCGGCGTGTTAGCATCGATAACAGTTTAAAGCAATTAAATTTAAATTAACCTATACGTTCTGTTCCTAAAATATTTAAAATCATCAACAATTTTTTACTTTATCGGTAAAAATATTATTTCACTTTGATAAAATCACATAATCATCTGAAGTCTTCAAGATAGCTCAGGCCCTTAGGCCTAGACTCGTTATTCGCGATTCAATGTACCGTCACTTTGCTTCCTGTGTCGCATGTCTTGCAAAATGTCAGCTTTAAATGTTCTACGTTTATCTGAATTTTAATTACATCGTGAGAGATGATGGCTAATTTTTATAAGTCTGTTATACCAGTAACATCTGCATCAAAATTGAATAATCTTAAAAGTCTTTAAGACCACACGCCATCTCCACAAGTAACTAAAATTCAGAATTGATGTCGTATCTATTAACGTTGATTGTTGGATGTATGTCGGATCGTTTTGATGACGTAGCTGTTGATCCATATGGGAGGCTGGAGATCGATCTTCAATGGCGGACCGACTACGGAGTTTAGACTCACTATTTGCAGATAAGTACCTACTTCGCTGGTTTTTCTTCGTTTTTCCTAGAATATTCTTCGTCTTTAGGGGTCGAGTTCCAGTCTATCCAGATGCAGCTGCAAATAAGAAGATATCTACTTTATTTTCCTTAATTTTTCTGAATAGAATTAGATAATTCTGAGCGGCGCGGCGGCGACTGCATCTCCAATATGTTATAAGGCTGGCGTTCTACTTGTCTTCGTAGTAGCATTCACAGATTCAATCTGTCCCTCTCATTCTATCACATCTCGAAATTCAGAAGCTGTGCTTCTATATCACGACTGTATTTCTCGAAATGTCGGGTAGACGTGCTAGGCATACCCACATCCCTACATTCCATCTCTAGAGACATTAGCGCATTAATCTGCTCACAAGGCGGAACCCTCCTCATCTGTAGGCTGTACTTATAGATGTAGGGTTAGCGAGATGTCGGGTGGGTTGGAGATGGTTGTAACTGAGGGCGAGGACTTTCACTGGCGCCGCCACTTCACCTTGTCGGCTGGCGATGTGCCAGCCTCCTCCCCCCCGGCACCCGCGCCCGCGGCCCCTCGCCAGCCACCCTCCATCCGCGGCGTATCCGACTTACGATACGAACAACGCATTTTATGCTAAACTTTACGTTGCCGCTGTATTTTATCACGGCGACTTTTTATGTCTACGTCACGTAATGTACAATGTATACGTACCTACGTGAAATGTCATTAACCGTCCATACAAAGCCTATACGCAATTACATTAAATTACATTTTAATTCCACGGTCATTACCGAATGTACACCAATTTTCATATCTGATGCAATTAGTTTAATTGGTAGCAAACTTATTACAGACGGAAGTTAAAACTGTCATTAGATGCAAAATCGATAAATGATACGAACAATACATAAAAATCTTATTTAACAATTGATTCGTTGGTACGTTAAAAAATCTAATTTTACAAAATATATCCTATAAAAACTTTATAACGCCCCTTATCACTGATAATGCGTGCGTACGAGTGTAGAGCAATAAATCTCGCTAGGTATAATAATAATATCGATAATGTTTGCTCGTAGCGCGTAGCCCCGTAGCCCCGTAGAACGTAGCAGTCGCTACGATAACGGCGCCGTAGACGCCCGCCCTCCGCCGCCATAGCCGCCTAGATCGCGCTCGAGATTGCCCACCGGTGCAATGTATCACTATAACGCGCACCTAATTAACATAATAAAATAAAATTAACATAAATAATTGGTATAATAAATTATGCTAACTTTAATAAAAAATAAATCTTTTTTAATAAAATTATACTCGAATAAAACAAAATTGAATTTTAAAATTGTTTTTTGAGTGATAAGTTTTCATCACCCACTTTTTTTTTTTTAATGGAAATCTTTTAATATTGATCAATGATAGATATTTTTAAAAACATGAATAAATAGTCAACGCTTGTGAGAAATAAAGAAAGAATATAAAACAATTTATTAAAATGTTCTTTGGATTTCTTCAAAGATAGCAACAATAGGTACGTATACTTTTGCTACTTTTTCATTTTATACTTTAGAAAATACTCAAATTGAAGATGCCAAGGACACTTCTTCGAAATGAAATATTTAAAAAATATATCAATAAAAGGTAAGACAGTACTTACATATGACAGGACTTACTTACATTTGGACGGAGTCTTTATTCTTTGGTGCCCATTCATCTTTAAACCTATTCGGTAGGTAGCTACAGGTATCATCATCAACATTCATTTACTTCATTAACAGCATTTAGGTTGTAGGCCTCAATACATAGATCTACGTACAGCGAAAACATTATTTTTAGGATTATCACTTTTGGGCACATTTATACATATCAAGAGCCCAGTTTTCAAACGTGATATAACTTTTACCTGAAGAATAAATACGGCGATTTGTCATTTTTATATTCAAAACCTGTCAAACAGTTATAACTGATAGATTGGTCATCAGCAATGGATGTTTTTTGGAATAGGGGTTTATACAACAACAGTGCCTTTATTCTAACGCCGTATATTAATATTATAATTCGTCACTTTTCATAAATCTTTATCTGTTAGGTACCTACCTTAGTAGGCCTACCCTTGACAGCGGCCCGTAGCGGGTGTCTTAACTGACAGGGGGATTAAATAAGAGCATATTGCCTTTAATACATAAAAGGTAATCGTTACTTACTGACTGATCAATCAACAGACAGCTCAAACCACTGAACGGATAACGCTGTTTGGCACGCATATAGTTAAATGACGTAGACTCCTAAGACTACCTAAGGGGGTCCGACATTTACGCGGACGACAGTGGCCGGCAAAACCGAACTATAGAAATGAATTCACAATAGTTTGTGAGGTTGTAGGTTGTAATCTCTGGATCTACTGAACTGATTTTGAAAATTCTTTTGCAAATTGGTAGCTACGATATCACTGAGTACTATAGGCGATATTTTATTATCAATATATATGGTCCGTAACAAAAGTGACGCGAACGAAGTCGCGAGGCGAGTGCCAGTATTACAATAGTTAGTACTGAAGTACGTACTATTGATTAACTGAAGCGTTCATCGATATCGGTACTAGATAGACAAGTTATCGGTGACCCGGTGTGCTGTTCACCTATAGACATAGTATAATAGAAGGTACTTTAGCTATCAATGATTTATGGAGTTTTATGGTTCAAATAATTGTCTTTAATACTTTTATTAAGATAAAAAAACGACCACGTGCGAGTCGGATTCACACACGAATGGTTCAGTAACTGTAAAACAGTAAAACAACGCCATCTTTTATTTTATTTATTGTTATAGCCGGCATAGTACTTCATACTCAATAAAACATGCAGGTGTCTAACTGTTACGGTTTAAAAGATACAACACTGTAATAGACGGAGTTACAGAAAGACAGCGGAGTTTTAGTAGTAGTTTCTCATTGGCACCTTTTGTGTACAGAACCCTAATAACCTAGTTCTACTGGAAATAATAACTGAACTCCAGGTTTCTAATTCTTAAAAATTAATATGTCAAGATCGTGTAAGCAGCTCTGGAATGATTGTTAATAATTCAGACGACCAATCACTATTTATCACATTAACTTTTCGATCGAGAAACTGGGACCTTATAGGTTCAAATTAGCGTATATTGGTCAACCTTTGAACATGCGTAATTAGTACCTATGTAGGTACTGTACGTATAGAATAGAAAAAGTAGGAACTATTATAGTTTTTAAATAAAAACAATGAATGTTTATCAGTTTCTTTAACATCCATAAATATCACCGGAGAAATAACTTGAATTGATGAGAAAAGAGAGAATGAAAAGAAAGAAAGGAAACCAGTTTACTATACCCATTTGGTTATAGTTATACTTATAAGACCGGTTCTCTGCCTATTCTGTTATTTAGATTTATATAAACTAACGAACAACTTAATATAAATGAAAGAAAAAACTTTGTGCTATCGCAACTTTGTAACATGCGTATGCGCAAACAAATACTTATCACAATACCTTATTTCAATTCAAAAGTATTTATAGACTAGCAGTCTTTTAAATAATAATAATATGCGCACCATAAAAAAAGGAAAAAACCTAAACAACATAAAAAAATCATTTACCTCGCTGTCAACGGGAATATCTCCGAAAGACTGGAAGTAAGGTAGTGATCGATATGGCAATGCTAATTAGCTCGATCAATTAAGACAAAATATTTTTTTTATTTATTATCTTTTACATAGACAAACATGACATATTAAAAACATTCAAGAATCGATCCTAGGTGCACTTCTTCACTTGTAGGAGACAATGGCATGCACAATAAAGAGAAAAAAAAATGAGAACTAGCTATACTTTATATCAAACTTTAAAGTGAAATCAAAAACTTAAAAAGGTGTAGTACCTACATACTACTTTCATGAGTAAAATACAGAAAACAACGACAGCTGATCAGTATAAGTAGTACAAAGCGATCGATGGTATATACACGATAGGACCCACCGAGGGGTGACCGCCGCCTTATCAGCGTTATCATCGCATATCTATCGCCGAACACTCGATTAGATAGCACCCCGTTTGCACATAAACTGCTGTTAATTCGATATAGGATGACTCAGATTTTTATTAAGTTTTAAAGCTCGGTTAGCACCTGCTAAAATACCAAAATTTATATAAATACGTATAACTGTCTCACGATTTTAGAATGTATAATCTCAACTCAACGCGAGCATAAAATAATTTCAAATGAAATTAATCACCTAACCATAAAGCCAAATTTTGAAAAGTACTTTTTAAGTATCAATTACAGAAATCGCTGTACTTAGAATTTTAAACACACTTAAACAATGCTATGAAATGCGATACCTACTCATACCCCAAAACACAATTTATAATAAACCTCCTACTCAAAACATAATTTGTAATACGTACTTACACAGCAGAAAATTACAATTATATGTAGACTTCCTAGATTAAGTTACATATATATTTACACACAATCTTATAGGTCAGGGTAGAATAACGTTTGATTCGATCCTGTTTGCAAAAAAACAAACAGTTTGTTTGTAACGAAACGCGTATAACCTTTTTATTACGGAACGATTAAATAAAATGTTCTTTCATTTCCACATAAAGTCACAGATATGACGGTCAAATCATAATTATAATAATATCATACAAATAAATATAAAAACCTTGCAATATTCATGGGATTAGTAAACCAAAACATTGCTTTACCATGCAGCCGGCTAGCACGTTGCGTGACGTGTACCGTCGCACGCGCCTGCCCGCGACATATGCACGGACCTATCAATTTGATCCGCGCCCGCGCAGCTGCGTACAACGACCCCTACACGATAGTTGAATAGTACAATGGCCGAGTAAAAAACACCCCATATTTTGGATGATTAATCCAACCCGCTTTGTCTAGGATTAAAACTCTCATGCATTATTCGCACGCGCAACCTATCTGCATATTTAATAGAGTGCATTAAAACATAGCCATTGTGTCGTGTTTTAGACATAATGCGACCGGCCTGTGATGCGTGTAATCCAGCAACCGGTTCTCAAGTAAATAGCTCGTAATTATTATTTTACTTTGACATGTTTTTACGTCTATGCAATTAATTAAAAGGGGCATAAATATACCAAATAAAATTGCTCCCATCATATTTTTTTTACATGTTTAGGCATAACTTTCTTTACAATTATTCAAATACTTACATTCTTTCAAATAAAATAGTTTTGTTGTAAATCGATACGCTCACGTGATTTCGAAATTCAATCAAAGCTATAATTTCACACTTCGGCTCGACATGGGGAGCCATAACGACGCCCATTAACGGCTCTGTCGCCTAGTTAATAATAATGGCTGATACTGGCTCACACAAGCCTCGGTCACAAAAAGTCTCGGATCGGCAAACAATCGAGTAGGAACAATGAAAGTCGTGAATCAAACAATCGATCCATCGAATCCAAAAGTTCTCGCGACAGCTGCGCGGGGTGGGGCGCTTTGGAAATTATGACAGGGCCCATCTCCCACGGTCCCCTGCTCCCTTATTGTCCAAATTTCACGACTAGCATTAGAATAGTCCAGAGACCAGTTCGAAAGTTTGGAGACCCCACTAACTCGTTTTGTGGTATAGTTGAAAAGTTTTCGAGAGTTAAATATTATTTGAATAGGGAACTTATTTTGGAAATTTTATCATAAGGGTTAGCCTTTCAATTAATTTACACTTAGTGTTGTGTGTAGGTACTTGTCTCGCGTTTATATCCGACATTAAGAAGCCGTAACAAGTCATGTCAACTACTCTACTTACCGAATAGATTCTGGTAAACGAAGCATGAGAAATGATCGTAGTGTTTGAAGGTTCATTGGCTACGTTTTACTAACATTTGATTATTCGAATGGAGTCAAGGTGGTATTATTTTCGTTTGTGAATTATTCACATCGCTCGCTTTAGCTATGTATTATTCCGAATCAAAGTATCTATGTTGTTTATTTATGACAGGTAAGATGTACCTTTTTTAAATCATCTTTGTTGCTATCTGCGAAATAAAGGCGTGCTTCATTAGGGTCGTGTTGCATGTTTGATGTGTAGAATAGGGGTACTTAGATCGATTTGGGCCGCTATGACTTAGGTATGACCCGAAATAGCATTTAATTTAAATAAATAACCAGTCCACCTTGAGCGACCGTAGTGTTGCTACATAAGACGAGATCTTTGCCCTACAATGTGGGACAACAGTTTTATTTTTATTTAAATAAATATTTTACGGTTCTGAAGCGTACAGTTACTTATATCAGCACGTCATGACTAATATTCTACGGAACCCCTCACCTTAACTAAATATCGTAGTCGTTATCGTGATTACTTTTATTTATAAGCATTACCACGAAAATGGAAGGGGTTGGCAGAGTACTCTATGGCAAGGCCTGCCATGGACACGGCAAAGGAATTCCCCCGTATGTGTTTATGGAAATAGTCTCCTAGCGACCAGACCGACTCGATTGTCTTTTTATCAATTTATTCAACAAAAGCAATCTATGCCTCTATATACTGATATTCTAAAGAGATACAGTTAATTTTTTGTTTTAAATTTTGTAAAACGTAAACTTTAAAAGTACTGGTCCTATTACAAAAAACCTTAAATATTACCACTATTGCCAAATGCCATCCGGTTTATGGCACACTTGAATTCCACGTGGACGAATTCGCGAGTTGGTGCTAGCTAGGGATATTATTACCACGGTCCAAATGTCTTCATGGTGGCGGCATATTTTCTATGGATTGAACAACTATTTTCGTACCTACTTCAACATATTTAGTTCGCAAGTTGAATCATTGATCGTCATCTTTTAATCTTTGTTGTTTATTTACACATTTGTGGTGTACACACAACTCTGAGAAAAAAAAATGTGCTTGCTTGTATCATATGTTACTAATTAAGTAAGAAAGTAAGTACTTAAGTTCCATATTTGAAAAAAAATACTTTTAAATGTTATAACATTTAACTTTGTCATGATACACGATACGACAAAGAGCCTTCAATTCCATACATTGTACTTATTTGGCTTCTTTGATGCCATCATTACATTGAAACACACAATACAAGACTTGCTTATCACATTTATTAGAACGGTCATCTGTGAATCTGTCCCTACACATAGCTGAGTTTGAATTGAGAATAGAACTTCATTTTCCTATTAGTTTCAAATAGTAATTCCTCACTACCCCAAAAAAAGGTCCAAATACACCCTCAAATTGAAAATAACCCTCATATCGAATTGCCACCCAATAAAATACGTCCCACTTATTTTTAATATAAAATTGTATGGAACCCTTTTGTCAAAAACCGGACGACCTTAGCACACTTTAGAGCAACTTTTTTATGTGAATAATAACGGTTTGGGAGCGAAGGGGTGAAGTCGCGTGGCGCCGCGGACGTTGAACCTTGCCTTTCGGTTTTAGAATACACGATCAAACTTTAATCGGTTAATGGATGCTCAAGGACGACACCATGCGACTGTAACGTAATGAACATGTCATTGAAACATTCAGCGCACAACACTTTATTAATCATTCAGTAGTTTATTGATTATTTATTTCATTCATCTTATTTGGACGTCACCGGTTCAATGTCGTTGACTTAAATAACATTATTTTACTTGTTTCTATTTTAGAGAGTCATTAAAAATGTATTAGTATAAAGTATTTACGCACACCTATTGAAAAGCCTGACTTTATGTTTTTAGATACAAGTGCTTTTATAGTTATAAACGTTAAGTTAAAACATTTACATCTTCAGATCATTATACAAACTCTGTAGGTGTACATAGTTTGAACAAAACTGACTTATCGGCTTAATTGAAACACAACAATTTAGCCAAAAAAAAAAACAGCGAGAAAAATTTGTAATGAAAATAAAGTAGCCTAGAATTCCATGGTTATAAATTACGGCTACAATTTTCACAGGCTATTTCCCCATCAACTTAGTGGCTATACGTAAATAAGGCGTCGGCGCTGAGTGGTGATTACATAGTCGTGTCATTTAACAGACGCAGTCGAGGGTCGTGAGAGGGAAGCCCCTCCAACACTTCCGCTTACGCTGACGTCGCTAAGTACCTTCCCCCGTGCTCGGTGCTACATAGATCATTGTCCTTAACTGTTTAATTTAGTTTAAAGAATTTATGTGAAATGGAAAGACGAAAATGTTTTCTCGTTTAGTCAAAATTAGGCTCAGTTTGGTAACTTCATCATTAGGAGAGAGAGAAATACATTTGGAGATATTCCTATTTGGAAAAATCTCTTCTTACTGTTGGTGTTGTCATCCCTCTTATTGACTTATGACTTGCTCATTTCACCTAATCAACGACGTCGATTTTTACAAAATACATAGCTTATTACCTTTCTGACTAAACACTCTCTTACCCTTGCAAATCTTAATTCAAAGGCAGAAAACTTAAACAGCTCGTGTATGTACGTACCGATTTTACAAAATTGACGCCCGTGGCATAATTCAGGTGGCAGGTGGTAGGGGAGGGCAGGTTGTCCAATGTTTACATTCCTTCACCATGGAGAGTGCAGTGCCATAACTCAGGGCTGACGACCACCGACCACCGTGACTGTTTTCCGTAGGGGAACACCGATCAATCAAAACCACTATTAGTAGGCTACGCGTAATGCCGCCCACCTTTCACAACTTTTTATGTTTTTATGCCCGTCGTTTGAAGGTGCTGTGATTATGGTGAAAACATAAATTAGGTTTTCTTATTCATAGCGTAGAAACTTTTATAAACGTTTCATTGACTTATGGTTTTTCCAACTATGGATATTTCGTTCATAGTTTTGATTCACTGTACTAGAAGACACATTTTGTTAGTTAAACAGCACAGACTACAATATGTGATTCGTAGGACGGATTAACTTTTCGCATTTTTCTTGGTTGACCAATCCGAAAACTCTAAATAATCTAAATTGCCGTTTTGATTGTCCTTTACCACTATAGTCATCATTCTAGCATTTCTCCGAGTTCGGTTAAGTACCTAGCCTAGTCAGTACTCAAATACCATTCCCATTAGATACATAGACAGTCACCAAACTCCTTAAATCCATTGTTGTTGACAGTACACGTTTACAGAAACGAATCAGTTCAAGGCCTCTCAAGTGATTGATGTACCAGCTCGTATTCGTTCGCCTTCGAATGACGTCGCTGGCCAGGCGTGAGTCGGGCCGCGGTTGGCACCACCAGCTAAGCCGTACTCATCCGTAACAACTCTCACTCCCCCTTCTTTTATTAGCTAGCCTAATAGCCCATAGTCACATTACATTTGTGCCCAATGTTTTTTGTACCCTTGAGTGTTTTTTTTGTAGTCACACTTACTTTTTGTGGTTAATCGTTCAGTACCAATGTGTTCTTTTAAATACTTTTGCTTCTTCTTCTCCTGCTATCTGAAGTCTTTTATTCATGTAAAAGACTTCATAAATATGATTCCCTCCCATAGATATTGTTTCAAAGAAATCCTACAACTCTCAATTGCACATCCCCATCAAAATTCAATTCTTGAACATCAATCCTACGTTGACGTTAACGGGTTTTGTTAGGATATTTAAACGTTACTTGATGTGGTGAAATTAAATGAATTTTTCGTGTCTTTCTACGGGTAATTGTTACTGAGAACTTTCAGAAATGAAACTGGAAAGAACTGTTACAAAATAAGAAAACATCAAGTTCAAGCAAAGCAAAAATCAAGTTTTTTGCTTGTTTCGCTTGTAGGTCTGCATTTTTCCTTTTTTTACCTATAAAGATTTTGGTCTTGATTAAGACATTCAATACTTGGTTACGACTTCATATCATATCAATTTCTTAATTTTGTCATTTTCTTCTTTATACATTTCCTGCTTCTAAGATAGGTACCTGCATAAAACTTGTTTATTTCTTCATAATGCAATACATTTTGTAAGGTAAGTTCGTTAACAGAAATGTGAACGACCCTGCAAGTTGAGATGTTATCAGCGGATCGATACATGATTCATGACACGAATGAATGCTATCACAACATCACGTGCGTGCTATTTTTGTGGCTATCTGTCCTTACCTTTATTGTTTCTATGGGGTACATTACCGTTACTTAGTGCAACCCTTCAGTGCTGTTCTGTAAAAATCTCCCGCGGTGAATTTATTTAAACAGCGCTGTCAATCCACACATCTCAGCTCAAGCTCACTTCACCTAAGAGGGATATTTCTACAGAATGGACCGGCTGGTAAAGATACATTTAATGATTGTGGGGACTTATTATCAATACTTGTGGCAATTAATAATGAAATACGATTATAAGTAGTGTACTTTTTGGTTCTTTTAACTTTTACACGATAATCCAGCAATCTAAAACATTACCTTTCTTTTCATCGGCACCGTGTTTTACTCTTTTTGTTCCAGTATATTTTGTGTCGGCAATTTTGTCAGCATGCGTAATATGTTTAATGTTGTGTGTTCGATGTTGCTTTTTTCATTCTATTAATCTTCTGAATTAGTAATAATAGCAATAATAATAACCTACACATTTTCCATGCTTCTTTTTTCAGCTGTTTTAACTGCATTAATTTTGTCACCTACCTACGGAATCTTTTGCGTATTTTAGCAGCAGCGTCAACATAACGGTATCAAGATACACAAGTGGACATATCTTGATACCGATATCTTTGTAACTGCAGAAGATGAGAGACAACTGGAAAGAGGGAAGGAAGGTCTTTGCCCTCTATCCCTTTCAAGCCCCTAAATAATTAGGCGCAAGTCCGCTTGAAGAATAATCCGTTGAAATAAACAGAACCACTGTGGTTTTCTATTCATACTTTTCACATTTAAATGTTATGTGTGCATAGTATCAAAATAATTACAGCATGTATCTACACAAAACGCGTTCTAGTTGGAAACTGGTTACTATGAATGCTAACAATAATTACATCTAATGGAGGGACGCAGGGTTACTGGCGTGCACCCCTCTCGGCGTGACAAAGGGCTGCCAGCTGCATCCCCGCGACCATTGTGCGTGCACAATGCACCCTCGATCTGTGCGTGTTGCGATTGCGCATAGAATGCAACTACAACTAAGTATCTATGTTTGAAGCTGATGTTCAGTGTCTGTATAAAGCACGTGTGTTGTATTACGTATCTGAAATTGTAAATGGTGAATGAAATACTTTGATTTGATAGCTTGGCAACAAAGCAAAGTTAATACAAAGGACTGTAAAATTTATTTTTCTTGTCTTTTAGGTTTGTTTTTTTTTATGGTTGACTCTTTACCGAGTAATTGGTGTCCGTTATGTAACTACTCACTATCCACGAGCTAGACAACTGTCTAAAAAAAGATATCGAGAGAATGTTCAGCTCTGACATAAAACGTCGAACTTGAACCCATTCCAATTTTCCAAGATTGTTACAATTTGTAATGGAAGGAATGTAGCGTGTAATATGTTTACCGAATAATATTTACATCATATTAGTTCACTTAATCACCCCCTCCCCCTACCGTTATTGGCCCAGATTTCATAAACCCCCCCATAAACTCATTTGAGGGATGTTGAATGAGTTAGAAGCGGTGGAGGTGTCGTTAAGCTAAAGGGTCAAGGGCGAGGTCAAAGGATACGAAACAAACATTACAATAATTATATAATGTTATAGAAATATTACAAGATTTGTAGAGATGTGCAATAGAGAAAATCGAAAACGTTATTTCCTTCAATAAAAGTAATTTAGTGTGTAGTTGTCATCTTTCCATGTTCTCTTATTGTTAAAGCCCATTTTCACATTTTATCGCACCTATGTAATTTTAGGCGCCTTCATAAAAGATTTAGCAATGACACAAATTGATGACTTGCCTTAAAAATACTGGCAGGCGTTTCAATTTAAATGGTTTTAATTCTCAAGTAAGAAGCCTACTGAAGATATTTGAAGAAAGAAAAATGTATAAGAAGATAGCAGTCCTCCTCCTCGCGTTCACTGCCGTTGCCATTATGTGTTAAATTAGTATCATAAGGCACGCGGTGAATGCCAAGAGAGGACTCATTCGTCGAGCGAACGGCGGAACACAGAAGACAAAGAAGATCAGAAGCTTAAGAATGAAGAAAAAAATCCTAGACTTATATGATTACTTTTTGATTATGTTTTATATGATTTCTATTCTACAATGTAATGTGTGTAAATTTAATTTAATCTTTTTCAGGTATCCAAAAATCGCTAATGAAAAAAAATGGTTTATTGTATGGATATTACATAATCGTAAAGAGATTTTGTGTCCTACCCCTTTTTTAAATAGCCTATGTCGTTCCTTGGGATTCAAACTTATCCCGTACCAAATTTCATCAAATTGGTTCAGTGGTTTGATCGTAAAATCGTAACAGACACAAAGACCGACAGACGGACGGACAGAGTTACTTTCGCATTCAGTATATTAATAAAGATAAATATCTCACTCACTCATCAAATATCAATACCTACACAAACTAGTGAACAGTTACAATTATCTACATCGAGGGACCGACTAACTAGAGGGCAATATTGCTAACTCCCCAATTCTAATCAAACTTTATACTCGAATAACCTGAACACGTTCACATTTTTAAAGCAACACAATCTAGGTCAGTGTTTTATTGTTTTGCTATACGAAATTGCATAATTCACACAATTTTAGTCAATTAACATTCGCTTGAATTCGAACTGGCACAATAACAACTAAGTATTGGAACCTAATCACCAGCGTATAATAAATGAAGTACGTGAAGGGCATGGAATTACCTACACATTCGGGCGATGATGTACAACCAAAATTAAATTTTGAAGAAATATTTGAACAACGGAATCTCGCTGTTTGACAATAGATAGAAGATTGCAACAGAGCCGAATTGACAGGGTTTCTGTCTTCCGTGTAAAAGCTAATATCTTTTGCCTATAGTATTCTATTTATTTTGACATTTTATGAAAAAATTTCTTCATACTGTCTGAGCCTCCTCAATCTGTATACTAGGGCATCCTGAAGAAACATCAAATGTCAGGCTAAAATATTTATACTGTGAACTTTTCGTACCAATAATGGCTTTCACTGTATGTCTATCTATGTTATTTGGTTTGTTATTTGGCATTTTAATATGTTTTTCTTGCGATAATATCAAGTGCAAATATTTTTTAATTTTCAACTTTAAATTGTTACATTTGGGGTTATTATGCAAATTTTGAACTATGCTTTATGATAGAACCACCAAAATAGACTCCGGTACAACTTGACAGTAAATTACATAAGTATTCATCAAGATTGAACAAAAAATACGTTCTCATGAAACGGGTTTTGCTACAACATTAAAAAAATAACAAAAGGCAACTTTATTAATTACGGTAATGTAGCTTAAATAACCCATAACATAATTATCATGTGTAAAGTCCCAGAAAAGGTCACCAAAGGTATAAGATGGAGGTAGTAGTTCAAATTCCGTGTGAAGGGAAAAAAATACAAATTCATAATGCCATAATCAAGTCAATGAAAAAGACCAAATCAACCGGCACATCCAATGATGTACAGTCAACAAAAGAGGTTAGTTTATCGTCAAATATAGTTGAAGTTATCTTAGAATCTAATGGATGTTTTCGAATAAGATTCCATAAATAGAATCATCATCTGCCTAGCCTTTTCCCAACTATGTTGGGGTCGGCTTCCAGTCTCACCGGATGCAGCTGAATACCAGTATTTTACATGGAGCGACTGCCTATCTGACCTCCACAACCCAGTAACTGGGTAACACGATACCCCTAGGTAAGACTGGTTTTCAGACTCTCAAGCTTCTGACGATTCGTAACGACTGTCAAAGATCCATGAATGACAGCCGGGACCAACGGCTTTACGTGCTTTCCGAGGCACGGAATGTCAGTAATGTCTAAGATAAACTTTAGAAAGTACATATGAATTGAAAAAGTCACATTGGTACTTGCCCAATAAATAAATAAATAAACTGTTAATATTCCATAAATAGAATATTAACAGTTTATTAATTTAATCAAGTTTCTTATAAAAAATCAACTACGAGTAAGTTTATGTGACTAGGCTGGGTACTTATCTTTTTTGTTGACCGTACCGAGTTACGTTCTGTATATTTAATTCTGTATTATTAAATTAATTACCCAATCTTTCTAAATGTCTCGTCAATAAACTGACCTACTTTCCTTTGAGCTGAGTAATCACATTTTCCGGGACTTACCAGAGATTCCTTTGTATTAGCCATTTTTACTGTTATTATGATATAATTTCAGTGTCATGATGATGCCACAGTAATTTGACTCGGCGGTCAGTACTAAATACCTATCCATTATATTAAAAAGCGAACTAGGTATATAATAGATCTAAAGGAGTATATTTACATTGGGTAACTGTTGATCAGGGAGGCAATTCTACTAACTGCATTCTAATCTCTATTTTATCTACAATTTTGCCTCTGAAATAAGATAGATACCTATTTTCTGTAATTAAAAAATCTAGTTTTTTAATTAAAGAGAATTAACCTTCTGATTACTTCAACGTTAGGGCCCATTATTGAAAATTATAAATGCTAGTCGCTTTGTGTGTAAAGGACGGACGGGTATATCCTCCAATCTGCTAATTGTTTATGATTAAACCAGTTTTTACTTTGAGCATCTTTTGTAGGGGTCATTTGAAGACCCATCTTTATTGTCGAAAAATAGCAAGGTGATGTAAATAGGGGTAAACCCAAAACAATATCCATATTTTATTAGTTACCTGTAGCATATGAATACCTAAAGATATAAAGTAACATTTATACAAATATAAAGGTACATCTTCAAGAAATATTTTCAAATAAATTTCGCGTGTATACCTCATGGTCGCACAGTGATAGCACAGTTGTATTAAAGACAATTATTGTGTTTGCAGTCCTTACGCCTGTTCCGATTGTCGCTTAGTACACGTGCATAAAGCCACATACTACATGAATTAGCCATTTTAGTACCTATAGGAGGAAAATATGAGCAGGGAAACATCGGTTCAATTATCGGAATGTTGGTACACATACGAGCGAGTTTGAAAATGAAAATGTAAATCTGTTGTGAAATTGTCTGTTATAAAAAAAACCACTCGGTGAATTTAGGTGACGTAAGCCTGAGGTGAGCTATCGTCTCATCCAATGCTAGGGATTGACATTTTACCTAAATGAACAGAACAAATTTTAAACAGAATGACACAGCCTAAATAGTAATTTGCACTTATTTACCCTAATAAGCAAAATATTACTAGAATAAAATGCACAGTTGTAATTCACAAGTTCAACAATTCACAGTGGAGGATACCTACTACTGCCCTTTCTTTTGCTCCTAATTACCTTTATACTCACTTGAAACGCTTTTTCAAATAGAGTTAATTATAGATACTCTTGGTCTCATTTCAAAAATATTACCTTTCTAACATTTACGTAATAAGTAAAAACCTTCACATCTAGACAATACTAAGAGTCGTTAAAACAATTAGTTTGGACTCATAAAGAGAATGAAGGTAACAGAGTGTGGTTTTAATACGTAAATGTTTAGCTCTTTTCAACGTTTTGACCAAGCAATTAATCAGCAGCTGTCAAGGCGAAATACTTTTAAAGAATACTACTTCCGGATAGGTATCTGTACCTTTGCTATCTACTTTTTGTCAGAGTTACGACACTTGGATACGTAGAGACTTCAAAAAACAAATAGTGGAACTCTGAAATAAAAAGACGCATGTGATTTCCAAATATGTATTTTATAGTCTGCATTATCTCATCATTCTCGACCATCCACGTGGTCAATGCTGATAGGTATCTCCTATTTTATTTGTTTTTTTTCCAAATTAAAGATGTATTAAAATATTTTATTTTCTCTGCTACTGTCCATAAACATCCTAGCGTTTTGGCCAAGAATCGTAGAACGGTACGAACGTAAACAATAATTCCATGTCATACGAAAAAGAGCAAAAAATATTATTATCGCTTTTATTTGGTAGGTACGTATTCTACCATTTTAAATTTGTGGATACAATGTAATTTATTGACGTTGAACTGCATTTTCCACTAGAAGGCTACATAATTCTGTGTCAGTAATTGGTCCGAACTACAAAGATACGGAAAAGTCACGTCCAGTACGTGACCAAAGTTCAATCACAGTACAATCTTGTCGCATTGTGCAACCCTATGTTTGATTCCTGGATCTGCCTGTGATTTACAATGATCAATTGATGATTTTACTCGATTGGAATTCTGAAACATACATGAACCAAAATATTAAAAAAGAACTGACATTGCACTAATTCAATCGTTACCATTGTAAAATTACAATTAAATACCGAAGTGATGTTTTTCCAAGTATCTAAGTAGTTTCATTATATGCAGCAGAAAAAGAATAATATATTTATCAAGAGGGGTACAGGTTGACTTTTAATTCACTACGCATATTTCAGGAAGTGAAAATACGTAAAGATCTACGTTTAACTTTTACTAAAGGACAAACACTTGAAATATGTATAAAAAAACAACTGTTACCTTATTATTATTATTAAAAAAAAATTACCTACTAAAAAACGGTAAAAATATATGGAACAGCTGTTTTTTTTCGTAATTCAAGGTTTTTCCCGCAATAAAAGTGACTGGAATTTAATAGTACTTTCGCCCCCTGAAATATACGCAGAGATTATTTTATAAGTCAACTTGTATAATATCCTCAATGTATTACAATGACTAAAACATGTACTAATCACATTAATATTTTTTCCCACAGCCAATGCAATATCTGCATTCATCACCACCTCAGCCCGTAAACATTCACTACTGAATATTCGAAACAGATGAAGATCAGAAGACAAAGCTGTTCCAGTTTTGCTTTTTCAATAAAATCGTGACAATTGTCGTCGAATTACTACACAGTAAATAGACTATGACAACACTATTGATAAGTTTTTGTTGATAATAAAAACAACGAACTATTGACTTATCTGAAAGACAAGTTTTTTAGCTGAAGCCACTAAGGTTATAGAACTGTTATCTGTATGATTAAAAAGATAAAACTCCTGGATAAAACAACGGAGTTTCATGCTTGTTTTCCTCCTAGGAATCCTCACTTTAGACTGCGGAAACTACCCTGGTAAGAACTAGCTTGCTGTGTTGGCGATTTCAGACTACTAAGGCCTGTGTTCGCCAACAATTAATCTAACGATTTAACGTTCAATAGAGCAGTTCCATATTTAAATTTATTTTAAAGATGATCAACATGAACAGCTGTTTAAATACTGAATTCAATTGAATGTTGATGGACACGGGCCTAAGTCCGCTTTACCAGAAAAGTTAAATTGGTTCAGTAGTTTAGAGTTTTCAGTCTGGATGCGAAAATGTGATACCTATGATTAAGTTTAACTCTCTTTTTTTTAGGGCTGGCAGTTTGATTTCGTCAGTAAACATATAAGAATCAAGTTCGTCTTTGGTAACTTACTAAACTATATTTAGCTGTGACACCACACAAATGGCCCCTCTAATCTAATCCGTATCGGAAACTCAATTTATGTTACGGAAACTATATTTCGTAGTAAACCCTAAAAACTTATAAGAACGCCAAATTGCGACTCTACTTACTACTAAATTGGAAAATTGGATTCAGCCGTATCAGGCAGTAAGTTGATCAAATGAGAGAATTTGTTACGTCGTAACTTTAGCTTAGGAAAGTTAGTAAGGAAAATATTGTCCGTATATTTTTGTTTGTCACAAGGAAAATACGTGGGTAACCATTTAGTTTGGAAAGAAACAGTGTAATAACTTTGTTTACAGTTGTGTAAGTGACCTTTGTTAATTAGAATAAAGTAGCGATAATTAAGAGTGAATCATGATTACTAATACCTATAAGAGGTATTATAGTGATAAGATTATTTTAATTAAAATTGACATATTATTAGAGGATTGCTGACGTCTTGGAGCCAAATATTTATACTTATCAGATAAGATAACGTCATCATGTATTGGACACAGTTTGACAAAAATACATAATTTATATCGGCTTAGAATACAATACCATCATACTAACTGATAACAGTTTAAAATGTTGGAGATCCGAAAGCAAAATAAAATGTATAAAGTATAATATTTATCTTGTAAAAACACAGCAACATACCTACTTATTATATTGTCCTACATAATATCCCACAATTTCCACAATGCCGCTGGTCTGTGAAGAAAAGTGGTTGTTTTTCTCGGCGAGCACCAGCCGCTAATCTTCCCACGCTATGAAAGTGGACGTCGAGGGAAGGCTACCAACCTGTTACCACTCGTACTTGTTGCTGCTGTCTTTACATGGTGCATGCAACACGTTATTACCACTCAACCTTTTAAAAACAACCCACGAGTACACTTAGTATTGTGTTTTTCAGGGGCTCAATACACCAAGAACTTGACATAATAAAATCAAGTTATTCGGATGGCTGTCTCCAAAATAATACAAAAAACATTAGTACATCGTCTTCCATTTTTTTATCGATCCTACATCCTTCTTTGAAAATCGGCAAAAAAAAACTGATTTAAATAAAAGTGATTTTTAATAAGAAATCACTGACCCGTAAAGGTCCTACCTAAGTCATGTTATCATTAGGTACATTAAATGACCTCAGCCGTCTACTAAGAATTCAAGTAAACATGATCCAATAAACGTATGTACCTACCTATGTGTGTGTAGTACCCGTTTTCACTAACACGATAAGTGATGCCTAAATATTATTGCAGTGTTGGATTTTTTCTCTCTGTGCTGAGCCAAGTGTTGAAAATCCAACAGTGCAACATTTAGGCACTATATATCTATATCCCGCGTTTTCACCCGCCCGGTTGATCGTAGCGTGATTCTATATAGAATACTAGCTTTTGCTGCGACTTGGTCCTCGTAAATGTCAGTTATGTAAGTCGAAGTCGAATTAAAAGTAGCCTTTGCCCTTTGTGGGCTTTCAAACTTACTATTTACCACAAATTTTATCAAAATTGGTTTTGTGGTTTAGTCTTGAAAGCGTAACAAACAGACAGACAGACACGAAGTTACTTCCGCATTTACAATATTAGTATGGATAGTTATCCATTTTGCTTTTTTTTTCGATCGGACCAGTAATTCCTGAGATTAGCGCGTTGAAACCACCACAAACTCTTCAGCTTTATAATATAGAGATAACATTTAGATATCGCTTAGAGTTGGTGGAATCGAGCATTAGACTTACTATTAAACCTACCTGCGGCACTCATTTCATATCAGCGCAGACAATAATAACGCTATAAAGAAATGCGACTGATATATTTATCTTATCAGCCACACACTGGCCAAAACGTGTCTGTACGTACATGCACTATCTACACAGCTACACTTATATCGCTCACAAAGGTATCATATGCCATGACTTTTCGATGATGAAGAATTATTCTGATTACCTACATATATTGTTTACATTGATCATTAGATTAGGGGAAAAACATTAAAATAAAGCTGCATAAATTTGGTTATCACAAGGAATCGGTACGATTGGTGATTATGCAAATAACAATGGAATGTTAACCTTATCAACAAATTCTTAACATAGATTTTTCATGAACCCTAATTTTATTTGGCAAGGGAAGCAAACTGAACTGAATAACTGCAGTTAGTATTCAGCTCAATTCACCAGTTTTTATAAAGTCTATCCATTCGCTTCCGCGTTTACACAAAACTGTGGTGATTTCTATGGACATAAAATGAATGGACCTGAATAAGTATAGTGTAGCTAACGATCGAAACTGTCCATTTATTTGATGCAGTATTTTAACCGCCTTTTAAGCCATTATAGCCCATCACTGAGGGCTATTCTTAGAGCAAGCTACACGTGATAGGTATACATAGTAGGTATATTTAAAGTGTATAAATAGCTGATGTGGACAACACTTGACGCTCGCAACAGATGCAATCAAACAATTAATTGAGAAGACAACTGTGACACTGACGATACGTAACATGTGCATCGTATGAATAACATTCCTAGGTACTCTTCATCAAAAATGAGCTTTTTTTTGTTCAACTGTAATTAATGCAATGTATTTATTTATTTAAACTCTATGCAATAAAAAGATACAAAGGCGGACTTAATGCCTTAGGCATTCTCTACCAGTCACCCAAAAGGGGATAACATGGCAGGTGCAAAAAAGTTGTACTTAAGAAGAAAAGACAAAAAAGAGATTTAAAAATCATTGAAAAAATGAATGAATGAAATGTAGATTATGGTACTTGGTTATTTGTATACAAACAATTTACTTAATTAGAGACAAATTACAACATACTATATTTTGTAAACATAAAAAGCATCAGTTTTACTAATCAATCGTCAGATAACTTTTATCTGAATAATAAAATTGACGGATTGTCAGCGTTTGTACAGAATTTATGTCAATCTGCCACATTTGTCCTATAGATAAAAGTTATCTTAGAATTAAAAAATCAGCTGTTCGACGAATCCTTTTTGATTATTGTCCGTACTTAATTTACTCATCTGTTTCCTTAACATAAAAATTGTTGGAACACTTTTCCTAAAACAAAGTAGATAGCTTTGATTATATTCCTGATCTTTGAACTGTTATTATTAGATACCTATAAATTAAGTCTATAGATAACCATAATTCTAACCTAACCTTTATTACCTCTTTTAAAGAAGTCAGCGAAACTGGAAAACCTATCATAACAATGTTGTATTAATAAAATCATAAAATACAAAATGATTATTTAATCTCCCGGACACAAGGAAAACAGGGCTCGGGTGATGACGTCAGCAACTCAGCACACATGATACATTTTACATCGGCCGTCGTTACCTGGTAGAAACCTAGAAATGTAACATAACGTAGGGGAAGTTTTAAAAGCCCATTTCGTAAGATATTCTTGAAGGTGAAGATAAAATGTTGTTCCTTTCCTCGTTGTGACGATCTCTGTATCCTACTTCTACGCCAGTACTTTCTGAAGGCCGCGTGCATTGGTTTCAATACTATTACAATCAATGTCAAGAGACAGGCTCCGTGCAAAAGAAGATGACCCAACCGTAACATATAGAAGTTAACGATTCGATTAACCTTAGGTAGGTTACAAAACCAGCAACGATTAATTTTCTGTGATTAT
Source organism: Hoplodrina ambigua (assembly GCA_949774945.1). Taxonomy (NCBI): domain Eukaryota; kingdom Metazoa; phylum Arthropoda; class Insecta; order Lepidoptera; family Noctuidae; genus Hoplodrina; species Hoplodrina ambigua. Next base: position 4,103,403 of record OX458969.1, on the reverse strand, counting down.
TTTATTACCCATTATGAACCGATATAAGTGCCTATTTATTGCATAGTTCGTAACCGGTCTCAATTTTCGATAAACTTGAATTCGATAGACTCATTGTTTTAAATTTCAAGGTACCAACTCACCGATAAATTGAGTTAAACTGTACCAGAAATAATATAAAAATATACGTAAAATTGTTACGGTGACATTCTGCGCATAAATAACTAGATTTATTGGTACTTTGACGTTTGAACAGATTATGGTAATTTACGGTTGAGTACAAACGGTAGGACAATTATTACAAGAAACATAAAAATATAATGTTCGTAAAATGAAGTATCGGAAGAAAAATGGCTAGGCGTTTAAAACATTTATTATGTCACGGGTGTTATAGACATTATTCGGATATACCTAACGGAGATTACCTATCTTACATTTTATACTGTTTTTAGCCTAATTTCTATAGACTATAGACTACATCTTCGCCTTCGGAAATTTCCATACGCATAAAAGAAAAATACTTAAAGAAGTATCAAAGAAAAATCGATTGATACGGTTATGATGTCTTCATCTGAGTAAAGGATAGTATTTTATAGAATATTTTTAGACACTGTTATGTACTTTCCTAAACAATTGCTAATAAAGGATTATGTTCGAAATCTACACATGCTACACACACGAAATATATTGACATTGCCAACAATTAATATGGTAAAGTAAAAGTTTGTCTGGCGTAAACCTTTCCAGTTTTATTAAAATTTCATTGATATAATTAAGATGGCAGCCTCGCATGATCCATTACACTAAATAACTCTCACTCGCGTGAACATTGATTTATTTATTGCAGTTTTTATGTCTTTGAAACATCTTTGGGGTATTGTTTAACATTTTTTAATCTGCGATATACGAAACATCTGCAAGAAATGTATCTGTTTATTGGGACAGACGTAACGGGTTTACGATGCAGCCTTGCATTAAGACTATTAAAAGACCTAGGCTGACATATGGCCAGTGCGTAGCGTAGAGCCAAAAAGTATAGTAACATGTTAACAGTATGCGCTTCGGAAATCTTCTTGTTTTCTAATTAGTACGAACGTCGCGTCACAGAATAACCTGCAATGTTTCTAAGAAACAACTACTTGTATACGCGTACTTATTCTGCACGATCTGTATGCATAATATTATCATAAACGTGGACGTAAAGTTCGTATTCAGTTATGACGGTGTCGTTCATAGTTTGTCCTATTTAGCCACGCCCGGGAGACTTCCAAAGCGGTACAAACCGGGATGACTCATTATATGTTGGCCGCAGTTTTATCTCTGGGGAATTTCTCCTTTGTTACACACGCTAACGTTTTGGCTAGTATTCAACTATCCGACGAAAAAACAGTATTCTATTAAGTAGCTGCTCTAAAAGGGAAAGATTAAGAAGAAGAAGCGATAGATAAAGAAGAGAAAAAAGAAGGAAAGACAAGGGTCTCAGGTTTCCTGGTGCTTGGCCTGAAATAATGGTCACAGGGAATAACTGAAGTCACTCTTATTCAGTGAATAATAAATAATAAAAAGTGAAACTGAATTTCGTGAAAATTTTCCATTATCTCATAAATTGCAAGTATCAAAGCATAATCAACTTGATAGTTCTTGATAGTTGATACTTCGGTGGATGTGGATGAGATATTTGTAGTAAGATACCTACTAGATAATAGTAATAACAGTTATTCATCTGCTTGAACTAGTGATAATAAAATGGAACAATTAATATATTGTTTATTTTTGCTCTGACTGTCATTAGCTAATCCATTTTAAAACGAGTAGAATCATTAATTAATTTTGCAATAAGCTGTACTTACCAATGAAACTAGTTAATAGGTACATCATTTGGCTTTATTGTAAATATTACATCAATTAATGTATTTAATTTAAAGTACAATGACTCACAATATTAACATTATGCATTACGTCGGCACGCTGACAAATAAGCAAATAAATGTACAATTGACACGAGTGACGTATTCAATAATTAGCTACAAGCTATGTACATAACAGGTTTTAAAGATAAAACCAGGTTTCCTCGTCAGTGTTACACGGCCGGACAAAGGCAGGATCTAGATAATTAGTTGCGGACAAAAATAGTCGTCGCAGTCGGGCCCTGGGCCAGGTGACGTCAGCGCGCCAGGGCCGGCGGCGGGGCAAGACGGGCCCCGCGCCAGTGTCGCGCGCGCCGTCAGCCCGCTCGCACGCCACCTACCGAGCCTGAGTCAGCTGCCACCAGCCGCCGCTCCGCTGCCGCCTGCCGCCTGCTCGCCTCCACTGACCCCCCTCCCGGCTGCCTACGCGATCCTGAACCACACACTCACTTGTAAGTACTCACTGGCGACCCTATTATTATTTATATGTTACATACGTGTTGAAAGCTATTGTCTAACTGCAACGATGCAACGCGATAACATCCGATGCAGATTTCACTTCGGCCTACTGCGCCAGGGTATTAACTATTTTACGAGCGCATTATTTTTATTTCTTTTTTATTCTTATTGAATTAACTAATTAATGGGGCCTAGGTTATATCGGTACAGAGAAGCGAGTCAACCTTGGCGCATCGTGCAATGCAGCGGGGACCTTGCAAGTCACGCGTCAGAGTAACCTCGACTCACGCCGTACTCGCGCCGCTACTACGATCCCCGTCGTCACTATCGCAATATCTTGGTCGGTCGACGCGGAGTGAGCTCCATTGCTTGCCCGTACAAACTTAGAAACGGAAATTCTCATAGGAAACGAGCAATAGTTACGATACAAACAGATGTGAACGGATTGTATTTATTATCTCGGTACGGCAACATGTTGATAGACGCGCTATGGAACTAACACAAACAGCTGACTGCTGACGACGTGTTTCTTTTTTTGACAGATAAAAAATATGACGCGGTCATTCAAGGACGGTCGACCACTGACGAGAGGTATTTCCCGTTTTTGAACTGTCAATGTGACACGCAAATGGCGATGAAACGACTATAATAATAAAAGTATTTAATGAACGAGAAATGCGGTTTGCTTGCAGACACACTCGTTCATATAAATGGGTAATTAAGTGATATTGCGGTATTAACACGCGTTGGCAAGGGGCCTCAATGTTCCCGAGTTATCGCGTCGGAAAAACACGCCATACTTTATCGTGTGTTGTTCGCTATCAGCTCGGCGGCTACGAACTGTATTGTAATGCAGAGTCGATACTCTTCAAGGGGCTCAGTGCTTACAAACATCACGTGTACGGCTAGCTCTATTCATACGGAACTATTAAGTCACCAACTTTGTAATATCGCACTTAACATACTGGTCTTGAAAAAAATATAACGGAGTAACTGTATCTACAATAAAAGTAAAGGTGAACTCGAAATTGAAAGTGCCCAAGTTTCGTGAACCACTTTTCTTAAAAACTCGTCCTGCCTGATTTCCGGAGCCTCGACAACCATCAGATTATATCCTTAGTCACCCAGATATATTGTAGGTACCAAACAAAAATATAACGATCACGAAATATAACAATCGTTTATTGCAGGTAGGGACAAATAACGCTTAAGTAAACTGTTTACCTTTTAAAATGGTTAGACACATTGAAATGCGTATGTACTTCATCATAACTGACAAAATCAACCTGTAACGTAGTAACAATGCGACGCGACGCTCGGACTACCTCAAGATTTCAATAACCTATAATATTTATTCAACGTTACCTTCTAGAACGTCTTTAGACATATTTTTTTCACCTCGAGTTGGCATTGATCGTGGTCCACAAAACCGGTAAGGCTGCGGTTACCCTTCGCTCAACGCTCAAACATGCTCGACCATCGACTACATTACATTAAAATATTCATTCGTTAACTACAATTATCTACCTTTTTTAATTATGACACAATTTGTTTACTTAATTATCACAATTATACATTATTTTTTAACATCTAATAAATAGGTCTCCATCTGAATTATTTATTATTCATCAAATTGAACATGTCGTCATCCAAATTATAGTTTATTTGTTTGATAATTATGATTGTTTTGACTACAATTTGCGTCAAAACTGGTTCTTGCAAATAATAGATACGTCCATGTTATCAATTAAAGTTGGTTTATAATATTCTTATTTGTTTTCCAGAGTGCAATGGTCAGAAGATACGAAAGAATGAGTGGACGCCAGTCCTGGAACGAAGACGATATGGCTAAGGCCGTCGCAGCGGTAGTGTCAGGTAAGATGGGGTACAAACTGGCCGCCAGGACCTTCCACATACCTCGCTCAACCCTCCAAAGACGAGCTAGCAAGATAAGGTACCAGCAACCTGACGATCCCAAACCTCTAATGGGCCACTACCGAAGGGTGTTCACAGATAGCCAAGAGAAAGATTTAGTTGGATACATCAAAAGTATGGAAAAGTATTTCATGGGAGTGTCCAGGCGAGACATTCGGGAACTAGCCTTCCAGTATGCAGAAGACAACCATCTTAATCATCCGTTCGACGTCAACACTAGAATGGCAGGCGAAGACTGGGTCAGGAATTTCCTGAAGAGGAATCCTGAACTCCTGGACAAGTCGGACCACGAGTGCGCCATGGAGCCTGTGAACTTTGATCAGTTCTATCACTTTATGTGTCAGCTATCATGATGTCTCAATGCTTAGTATGTTAAAACTAGTTGTAAGTAAAAAGGTCAAGTTCGCCCCCGAGAGAGCCTCTACATTAATGTATGACATGTGTGAATCCAACCTGTGTATACTGTACCAGTGTACATGCCCACTCTTGTAATCATTCATATTAATATGCTATACAAGAAATTGCTCAATGACACACATTCGTATTTAAAAGAATTCTATCCATATAAAGACTAGGCAATTCGTACCCACAAGTTGGAACATTATAAGTACAGTAAGACTTTTTGGATACATTTTTAAATTTATATAAACGGAATCGTAGCAAATGTTAGTTCAAGAGCCAAGCTCAAAAATGCAATGTTACCTTTGATATTTTTCTTAATTTGGTTAGATATTTAATTTTGTTAATATTCGGGGCCGTACCGCGAAGGCGCGCGGGGCTTTGCCCCCGTGTCCCCTGTCCGCAGTCACGGTCCTGCACTTATTGAGTACTTACGAAGTCTATAGTTATATCTGATTTATAGTTTAAATTTTGTTATTTAATGGTACTAAAAGATAACTTGCTAAATTAAGGGCTGTGATAACAGAGAAAGGTGTATTTTTATGGAACATATCTATTGCGGTGATGTATCTATTTACAAAGACGGTATCTGATATTTTAAAATTAATAATGCTTATTACAAATTGTAACGTGAATGCTGAGTATTGGTTGTTAAAACGTTCCGTAACATGGTTTCCACCGACAAGGTGCAACGTAGCGGTGCTCTGATTAGCAATATTTCCTTTGTGTGCAATAATAAAGCTAAGTACTTAGTGGGCACATAAAACTATGCAGTACGTCACACAAGAAGCGTCAAATAACATGCGCATGCACTGCTTAACGCGCGCCAAACTCTAATGTAATGACACACATCAAAAAGACACATTATGTTACGTTTATATCCATGAAAAATATTAACTTGCTTGCTTAGGTAATCAGTTCAGTTAATTTTATTCCAAATGGATAGAACACTAGATCTGATTTTTTTTTCAGAAATCGTGACTTTAACTATTGCCTCACTTCAGTTATGTTTTTTTACCACGTTAACAATTCACAGAATTTACGCGGGTGAATCCGCAAACGAAGCAAACATTCCTATTAGCGGAGTTTGACGTAGCGCTCACAGCGCAGCGTTGCCAGTTACGGAACATTTACCCCTAATGAATGCTGATAACGAACGCGTCAGCATTGCTAGCTCAATCCGACACACCACTACACTCGGCATTTCTCGCAGTAGGCATTTCTTGACGTAGCCAATCTACCTGCGTCATCAACATTTATGTAAACTTTATACGTGGTATAGGGATGGGATGGATATTCGTGGGATTTCGGCTCATTTAATTATTTTACCTGTAGTTCAAATTATTATGTTCGTGTTTCGTTAAAATCAATGCTATTTTTCTATCGTCACTATTTAATCCCACTGTACCAAATTAGTTATATTATTATTGTCGTTACCTGATTCAAGTTTTGATCTCTTTAACTTAGTTCAAAATAGCAAAATGTTTATTTATTTAGATCTCGAAATATTAAATATTGTTGGTTTAAAACGAAAATTTTAATAACATTTGAGAACATTACCTGTATGCCAAACTATGTTGTTATTTTGAGATTTATTTTTAATTTATATAATAATATATTCCTATGTACTTAGTTAAAAAAAATGTGATTATAAATTGAGATATTTAATAAAGAAATGTTTAAGTACCCTATCTACCTATGTTATTCTTTTTTCTCACAGTTCCCATGAAATAAGTATTAATAGATAACAATAGAATCTAAATTGTAATCCCCTACCCACACTGGGTAGTCATACTACCACCAGATATTATACCAAGTCGTAAACAAGATAGCATGATTAAATAATAATAATTTATTCACCAATACATAAGTAGTATTAAGTAGTTATAAGCACGTTAAGCAGTTGGTCCCGGCTGGCATACGTGAATCTTTGACAGGCGTTACGAGTCGTCGGAAGCTTGAAAGTCTGACAACCAGTCTTACCTAAAGGTATCGTATTACCCAGTTACTGGGTTGTGGAGGTCAGATAGGCAGTCGCTCCATGTGAAATACTGATATTCAGCTGCATCCGGTTAGACTGGAAGCCGACCTCAACATAGTTGAGAAAAGGCTAGGCAGATGAATACATAAGTAGTTATAATATACACAAAAGTATAAAAGTCTTAAGCCAAAGTAGGCGTAGCCTGTATTTCAGCTTTGAATGCCTCGAGTAAGAAAACATATCGTAGAAACCACTGCTGTAATCAAGCACAAAAGTTCAACAAGTAAAGAATCGATATATTTCATTTTAGAACTACACGGCAGCAATTAATGGGCGTTATAAATACCAAAGAAATGTATGCCCCGTTGGCCGTGTGGTCGTCAGCACAACTGCAGAGTTAGGAGTCGTGGGTTCCATAATCAGTTCGAGCCATGTGAAAGTAGGTCAGCAAATAACGCACCTTAAGCTGTTTATCCTGCGCCTGATCACTGACTTTTTTTATATGCAGAGGCGTAGGTATGTGTAAGTCCCATGCAAGCCACTAGAAACAAGGTGAAATTTTGAAATTACTTCTATATGTAGTAAATATTACTGTTCTCTGTTACAAACTCAGTCATAGTTTTTTTTCACATCTAAAATTCCAAAAATACATGTTTTGATTTAAAAAGAATATAGAAAACATACCACACAACAACAAAACATCGTTGTAAGATTTTCTGCGCATAAACTGATTAAAAAAGCACTTCAATCTCCTAACGAACTGCGAGTACAAACTCCATCACGTTTACGCGAGGGATTTCACTTAAAAACCGTAATATCTTTAAAGTGGAGGTAGAACTTGAGTCTCCGTCTAATACTGTGTAAACAGGTCAGTGCATTTAGCTGGGCTGCGCTTGAAAATGCTGGTAAGTGCTGGGCCACGCTGGGCTAATGCGTCGAGTGCAAGAGCGGGGTGTCGGACAGGCGAGTGCTTTCGCTACTCTGAGAGTATTAATGTGACAGGCTAATGTTGGCGCTGGTATTTTAAGTACCCTGTCAGCAGAACTAAGTGTTAATAGGAACTGACCGCAGCTGGAGATGTGAAAGTCTCTAGCATCTAGATACTTGGCGTTTTTTTTAGGGTATTCTATACAAAACACGACGTATTGAAAGCATAGCTGCTGAGCGGGTCGTCTAAGATGCAATTTCCAGGTCTGGCATGTATTATGAGTATTTCGGTAAGGAATTTTTCAATAACAGTCCTGAATTTGGAAGTTTGGTAGTGTTGGCACCCCCTAAACTTGGAAAGCATGTAAAAGTGTTGGTCCTGCGCTTGATCTGTCCCCGGTCGTGTCGGATTGCCACCCCATCGGACTATGAGAGTGCGATAAGAGGGAGTGTACCTGAGTTTGAGCACACACTTGTTCACATAAACCACTGCCACTGAAATTCTGTTAAGAAAACATATGTATATGTACGGTATCTTCAAAGACATACTACATCTTACGACTTTTGAATCCTATCCTAGTAAGAGAAAAGATTATCATTCATACTTCGCAGATAAGAGACTTCACGATGTTAGTTCTAACTATAACTAAGCTGCACGTCGTACCCTGTCGAGTACACGTTGTAAGCATGCACTAATGATGTCGTTATCACATTGCTTCGTTTTACAATATAGAAGACTAGTTAAAGTGTAATACGACGTTGATTAAACTTTACATGACCGTCTGGGTATAATGAAGGGCGTACTACAGGTGAGGCTTTGTGTCCTCATGTAGGTCGAAATTTACATAGTTTCAGTTAGAAAGTTTTTGTATAATTCTGTACTAAAGGGCTGTTGAAGACTTTACATTACCTACACAAGATTTTTATGGTTGTGTCTATGTATATGCGATATACCCTGTATTGTGTGAATGACAAACAATGTAAAGATATCTTTGGACATTAAAATACTTCCAACGCGCTAGTTGTTTTAACAGGCTTTTATTCAGAAATAAAACTTATCTCATTAGCTACCTTTTTATAAGCTTTCAATACTCACTGTTGTTATATACTTACTGCTAAAGTAACTTACATTTTTCTGACAACTTCTTCTAAAAGCATAAGTCTAAAATCAATATCAAAACACTCCCCCGAGGGCGGAAACTGCGAAATAATAAGAAGATATCCTCTCTACAGAAGTAAAAGCAAAACTCAATACATAGTACCTACTGGGAGGCGAACGTGGGCGTTAAGCCTCCCACACAAAAAGAAAACTGACGCAGAACGAAGGAAAAAAACTGTAAATGATTATTTCTTATGTATAGGTGTCTACAAGTGTAGCGTTTCCCTTTGAAAATTGCATTCGCCATCTGTACACAAGTCGCCGCCCGTACACTTTGCTATAACGTCTCCTCCAGTGTGCAATGTGCAGTGTAGCGAAACGTATTTTATTATTTGCTTTATAGTTGTTTGAAAGCCAATTTACGAGACCGAGGCGGCGACGCGGGAAAAGCAAAAACAACGTTTGAAAGGCTACGTCTAAAGAAAATATCCTTTTCAAGATACCCATTAGGGGAACGACGAGAGAGAAAAACATCTTATAGCTATTACGGTACAGACTTCCTGCTAACTTTTATGTTTAAAAGCTTTTGATTAGCTCTGTGTAGATGAAATTATGATGGCTTCCTGTTTTAAAGGAAATTAGATTTAAACTTTCGCGAGGTTTGTTGTGAAGGTGCTGTATAAGGTAGGATTGGAGTCGTAACAATTTTTTCTAAGATGACCATATTTTTTTTTTCAAAAATGATAGTAAAATGCTACAATCTATAACTAAAAAGGGGCTGAAGGTCATTCAGAAAGCCGGAAAAGCGCATAAAGTAACCAATCAAGCAATGAAAGCAAAGCATGAGACATGCAACACTTAAAATAAGATAATATTCATTGATCATTAACGTGCAACACTACGCCCAGCCTGCAGCCACGCCCCAACACTTTTATTCGAAATTACGTGAGAAGAATGCGCCGCTGCAGCATTTATCAAAAGCTGTCAACACAACACGAGTTTTGAAGGAAATAAAAGCTTCTTCGTGCAATATATTAAAAGAACCTTTAGTATTTTTACTCTCGTTAAAAATATAATACACTTAATTTCGTCACGTGCAGTTTCCTATAGTATATCACGTAAATGGAAAAATTCGACACATGAATTTTATTTGTAGCTTTGGTGCCAAAGGTTTTGCGCTAGCTCGATTTTCCACTACATCGATAATAGTAAAAAAAAACTTTGGCCCAGTCAAAGCTTTATGTGGAAAATCGGAAGTTTCGCCAAGATCCTGCGCCGATATTTTATCTCGTGGGCTTTATAGCTGATCCGAGTTTGAGACACGTTCTCCAAAGTATTGTTCTACTATTCTTTGTCTGAAAGATTCGTTGGGTCTGATAAAAGGATTTATTAACTTAAGGCAAAGGCAGGTACACTCTAAAATGGGTTGTTTGTAGTAGAAATGTTAATTAAAAATCTTCTTTTGAGAACTTATACATAGACACTAAGTCAGCAAGAAAGCAATTTTGTTTACATCGAAAAATATAGTTTTATAATACAACTACCTAATGAGGATCATAACCACGTCATAACTTAACGTGCAACATTTTAATGTGTGCGCGGAAGCGTAGATAGATAGGTACTTTAACCCAATAACCAGAAGATTAAGTCGCCATGTTTCTTTGACTTTGACTCAAGACTCCTAAAGTAGTTAGAAGACGCACTGAGTGCCTTCACAGACACAAAATTGGATATTCCCATTAACGTAATGCACAAACATCTTCAAAGGAGTGGCTTCAAGTAAACCATACAAAGTCAAAGTTCTCTTATTCAGCTGCAGAGTAAAAACTCCTCAAACAAGTCTCCAGCGTGTTCTCAGGACTCTATAGGTTGTTTACTAAAAATTGTAAGGCAATCCAATTATAGGTATTGATGTTTGCTCCTCAAAGGAGCCGAGAGCAGCATGGCGGACGGATCGCGCGCGGGGAGCGACGCCGCACTTCGAGAGCTTTACCGTCGACGCAAACTAACAAGAAGCGAGGCTTTTTATTTATGTTACACTCTATTACGACGTGACTTCAGTCTTCAGGCGAATGGCACGTCAGAAGTTTTTCGTTCCCTGTCAAAGGCAATGAAATGGATTCGCAAATAGACGCCCTGAATGTAAGCATTCGATGTATTTATGTTTATATAAAAGTCTGCGAGTGTATTCGGAGCACAGAGTAATGTCGTAAAGCGTCGCCCTAGATAGGAAGAATATTCGTATTCGCGCTCGCTTCGTATGGAATATATCTCTAGCACAGTGTCATATACATTTCTCTTATTACATTACTTCCTTGACGTATATTTATAAACATAACCACATTGTCAATAACTACCTCTGTGCATAACTTTGTAAGCATAATAAAAATTAATAATTTGATGGTATTTCCATCAGTCAAAAACAGATGTAGTAGTTTTTGAGGATAACATGCAAAACAATAACCTCAAAGTGTTTACAGATTCTGAGATTGTAAAAACTGTTTCCGCTACTTTACGGCATGGACAGTCATAGAACAAGAAGATACAATATACCTAATGTTAAATTACCACTTACATGTCATTGTAATTAACGATAATAAATAGTAACACAAAATTAAACCAATACAATAATATATTTGCATAATGAGTGCACATTTTGTCATTTAAAAAGTTTTTGATACCGTATCAATAGTCCGGGTACTTACGGTTAAATCTCTCCCAAAGACTTTCATTCCAAGATTGAAAACGTAAACGTCATAATATTAGGTCTATTAGCAACATGTACACGAGAGGTAAACAATACTTTTGAATTACCTATAAATTTAATAATTATTTGCAGCAATATGCACTAGGCCTTACACCGCCATCATTGCAAACATATCTAGATATATACCTAGGTACATACCGAATTCAAATTATACGCAGAGTATAGATTGGGAGCGAGGGGGGTGCGGACAGCCAGACGGACAGACAACGGGGAAGGGGGAGAGGGGGAGAAAGGGTTCTGTGCGGACCCTTTGAACGTAGCACCCTAAAACAAGTAGCTATAACATGGTTAATTACAGAACAACATAATGTAATAATGATAGCTTTATGCGATGCGACTGTTGTTTTTTTGTTTATGAAATGGATGATCAATGAATGGATGGTCTACTTATCTTTTGTAATCAGAACTACTGTTCCATTAATCTCGTTAGGGTGAAAAAAATATTTTCAGTAGAACGAGATTTTGATATTTGTAGACGATTGGTGCCTGCTAAACTCAGACTGTTTTTACGTGAGTTAATAATAATAAAAATGAATGTATTGCTAATGCTAAGCGTAAAGCTCGAGAACAGCTTGACCGATTAGGCTTATTCTTTTTTGTGTTCGTTGTTTCCTGGACAAGGTTTTCATAACAGAATTATTTTGAAAAATCCATCAATCCACAGGTTATGTCAGAAATTACACCCATGCGAAGCCGGGGTAGTTCGCTATTCAATAATTATATTATTTATAATAATCATAGGATAATAATCATTACCATTCAATGCATTGACCATTACAATCATTGTGTATACTTTCCTGTGTACCTAAGTCCTCTTTCTTGTACATTTATATGTTTAAATAAAACTCAGAAACTTACCATATTATGACAAAAGTGAGCGCTCATTAGCAAGTGCAAGTCTCATTGTTTAAACAAACGGTCCCTGGCAAGTAGCCAGGACAATGATACGTTAAAGGAAAACATCGCACATTGTTATTGTTCCTTGTAACAAAAGTATTAAATAATCTACTCAATCTGCCTATAATGAATAATTAGTACAAAGTTTGCCCAGTTAGTTAGAGGCGGTTAAATTAAATTACTAGTGTACTTAAAACTGTTTAAAGCCTAGTTGCAATCTAAGTCATCTAAGTGACACTCATTGTCAAAAATTTGACGTAAACTTAGGAAAATAAAAAGATCGTAAATCAAAAATATTTTTGTCTGATTGAAAATGAGGCTAGACTGGGGTTTGTTTTTTAAAATATTTAAGATACCCTTTGCCCACGGCTTCGTCCTCTTCAAACTCATCCCGTATTAAATTTCATCAAAATCGGTTCAGTGGTTTAGTCGTGAAAGTGTAACAGGTGGAGTTACTTACGCATTTATAATATTAGTTAAGTACCATCGGATTTGCCTCCTAGAAATCTTACAATTTGTCACAGACAAAGGAAGAAATATACCTAAATCTACGCGTGTTATTCGTGATTACGTATGTTAGTAATTCATTATCAAAGCAGCCACAAAGCCTCAGTAGGTACCTACTTCAAATGTCGGTTTGAGAGCAAACGACAGGAGTTTACAAATTTAATATAGAGACGGTACTACGAGGTTCTATAATGAGACAAGATGGCCGTCGGTTCTACGAGTATGTTCGTTTAATAAGTTTTCTTATATTTATATTTTTTGTGGAAAGTTTATTTTGATACACAGTAAGTGGTATACCTACCCATGTTCCATTATAATAATAAGTTGTATCGAAAACCAGCAAGGAATAAAGGATATCTTATTATTTCTCAATAATACGAAAGTACACCTTTTAGTTCTCCAAAATATCCATCTTATTTTTGATTACATTTTATTTTCACTGTGTGATTCTTACAAAGACGCTTTATGAATCGGCAAAACACACGACACAAACACTTTTAAGTTTAAAAGAATATATATTTTTAAAAGCTAGCTTTTATAATTTACTCTGACGTATTCTTCTTAGGGCTGATTTTTTAATAGTCAGATAACTTTTATCCTAAAAATAAAATATGACAGTTTGACATATTTTCTATACAAAGGCTGTCAATCCGCCATATTTACCTCTCCGTTAAAAGTTATCTGACGATTAAAAAATTAGCCCTTTAATTTGATACCAATAACACAAAATAACTAGTCCGCCATATTGGATTTAGAATGACGTCACTTAACTCATCATGCATTGCCATCTAAACTAAATGTACTTACATGAAAAATTTCATCTCGATCGGTTGAGGAAAACAGTTTTAAAATTCAGTTCATTCAGCAAGATTTCACCTGAACAAACATACATACGGACATTGCAAGTTAAATAAAAGCTTTCATAAAAAGATTACTCAGTAGCAGCCTCAGAGTGTGCCCGTTTGATGGCAATAGGCTCGCCCCCTATTACATGGGACTTAGACATATCTAACTGGCGAAATGTGGGTGTACTAATGGATACACATCTGCCTAACCTTTCGGGAGTTACTTGCGTGATGTTATGTAAAAAGATTACTATTAATGTATCAGTGATTTAAGTACATACTTATTAATAACAGTAATTATAGGTACCCTTGATATAACCTAACCATCTTTATACAATATAATAACAGTAGACCGCCGCCGCCTACGTAAACATTAGCCAAATGTTATGCCTGTTTTCATTAACGCTAGAGGACACCTAAATGACAATGTCAATCCCACCGTCTGTACGATCTTTTAAACACATCTTCTAAGATTTTTTTCTATCTTCTAAGATTCTTTACATAACGCAACGGATTTGAATGCGGTTATCATCAATAGATTCAAGAGGAAGGTTTGTTTATGTATCTACATTGCACCCGTGTGAAGCCGGGGCTAGTACTAAAATAAAAGGTACTATTACGTTTCGACTTAGCGCTGATAATTTATAATTAAAAAACCAACAGTGCAATAATGTTTTAGGCATTCCACTAAGGAGTTGCCGCGACTTTACAGTTTCCCTTTTTAACAATTTCGACTTGAATTGGATATGGTGTACGTCATCCAATCATGCAATGTTTGGTATTATAAATATTAAAACACGTACCTTCTGTGTTGTATCGGAGACCTTGAACTTAATTAAAGTGCAGCACTGATTTTTAGGTCTATAAAATATTTATCCAACCATTGTCACACACTTTTCACAAACACAAAAAATATTTTATTCGAATTAAGATGAACAAAGATTTATTGATCACTAACTTGTATTACCTACTTAATTTAACACATGTTCTAGAAACAAAACGAATTAAAATTCAACAGATTATAAAAAGCCATTTTTTTTTAATCTATTCAAGTCACACAGAAAGTCGTTTCAGACAGACGTTTTTGAAAAAAACTCAGAATATTTTAAAAATTGAGTTTTTAAAATATTCTGTAGAGATAGTTTCAAAAATTTAATAATTGATAAAGAAATAAATCAAACAGAATAAAAACTAAAAAAAGAACGGATTTTTCTACAAAGAGGTTTTATTTGTCACAAATCAAAACTGGCTAGTAGCCATGAAATAATGTGCAAATGACATTAGAGTTTTCTTTAAAGTTTTTAATTGATTTATTCATAAAAAATAAATTGTAAATAGCTTTTTAACAAATCTTTTCTTCAGAGAAGGCCAGTACTTTTTATTATTAATAAAATTGCAACCTTTTTGGTATGGGGACATTATACCAAAAAGGTTGCACTTTTATAATGGTTTCAGCAGAAATATCTAATATTTTTATTTCAGCTTTCCTAAACCAACTTTCGTCTTACTTTAAAATAAATAACAATGACAAATGACAGTCATCTTTTATAATAAACAGCAGGCCAGCCATCGCTCACGTGCTCTAAGAAATAGACTTTCTTTACCGTACCGTAGCCTCATCTATCACTTAGTGTCCTTCCATTCCAAGTATTAAATAACACGTAGGTGGCGCTCCTGGTAAAAGTAATTAAAGAACCATTTCTGCACTTCCTTTGTTACTTTTAGATGCTCATTTTTACCATCTTGAGGCGAAGTTCCCATGATAAATTATTTGTGAAATTTTTCTTCACTTAAAAACAACTGAGGTTAAATAAGAAATGGATATGTACGATTAGAAAATATGTAAAATCAGAAGAAATTCAATTAAAATAATAGGGGTTTGGATTTTTTGGAACAATTGTCTGCTCGGGCTCCTGCAGTAAGAACATTATTTTAAATGTTCAAATAGAGCAAAGACTGCGTTCCAGTAAAGTTTAATTTGGAGCCCACAAACACACACGCTTGATACCGCGATCACCTTTCAGTGAACACAGTACACATCAAGATAATCCTAAATGACATTATAAAAAATAAAACCTGCACTTTCCTCGCCATTTTCAGACACATCGCAACCCTCTCCAGCCATTACAAGGTTAGGGGAAAAACGGAAAAAAACTCCGTTATGTGCGCTGTCTCGTGCGTCTGGTGGCAGGTAAATCCAATTTGCCCCCTGTCACCTCTCGGCAGGCATTACTGAGATACACAAAAATGCCTAAAAAACTGACTCACCGGCAGCACGGCTGTCGCCACCGGTGTTAAACTGCATCCGGCGCCGGACGTCCGATAAAAAATTGAAAATGTCACTCGATTTCATCTTTATATAAAATTCATTTCTGCCACTCCTGTTTCCGTTATTTTTTTCTTTCCCTTTGAGTAAACTTTTACGGTTTTTATTTTCAGCTTCAGCACGAAGCCTTCCAGGAACATTTCCTTTAGAAAACTGAGTTCTTCAGATCTTCTTTTTGCATTGAAGTTGAGCTGGTACAGCTCAAAGACATTCTTTAATGAATAAGTTCGGCTTCAAGCCAAAGATTTTTATTAAACGATGCTACTAGAACGAAAAGCTACTCGGCTAAAGTGAGTCGAGTACGATCATCATCATGATTTATATACATCATGGGGGACTAAAAATATAAAATTTTCGTGAACGGCTACCAGTTGCAGCAACTAAGTACCCACTTACTACGTCTGCACAGCTATTATGAAAAACGTTCAATATCGGCATTTTTTGCGCGGGCGCTTATCTATGAGCTTATGTACCTATGCGGTACACGCGATATTCGAGACATATATACTACTTTACACTAACATGTGAGATACAGAAGTTGGAATCTGGATTGCCTTCAGTAAGTAAATCACACAGATAATCATAATTTCTGCAAATCTCAGATTTATGTAAGTAAATAACATAACATGCCCGAGGGTTGCTAGTCCAATATTCCTATAAATCTCGTCCCCCCATTGTAATGACGTAATTCATACTTCGATGTACTTATAGTCAACGTAGAGATCTATAAATATGTTATTGGCGCCCAAGTATTGACGAGTGACGCAAGTCTCTAAGATCCCTAACGCGAAACTGCGTACAGCGTAAAGTAATAGGTGTGGTACCTAAGTTATCTTGCAAATTTGGTAGTTGACACCTTAACCAATAACTCCATTACACAGACACAGTTTATTTTAGTCCTGAAAACCCGATTGATTTTTAATTAGCTATAAAAAAAATGAATTGCTTTCATAACATAACATCACGCCTGTAATCCCCGAAGGGTTAAGCAGAGGTGGACCCATTACACCCACATTTCGCCAGTTATGTTTACGTCCCATGTAATAGGGGGCGAGCCTATTGCCATCAACCGGGCACAAATCCAGACTCCGAGGCTGCTACTGAGAAATTCCTGATGGAAAAACCCAATAACACTTAGCCCGACCTGGGAATCGAACCCAAGACCTCGTGCTCAGCAGTCGCGCTTTGCGACCACTAGACCAACGAGGCAGTAATTGCTTTCAAATTTATAAATAGTCAATTTAGTTGGCACAAAAGTTACGTCGCAATGATTTTTTGCCAAACAAAATCTATGGGAGAATCTCGTTTTGACAGGTCTATAAAATACGTTTGTTGGTATCATGTATTTAAAAATATTTTTTTTTATTAATTAATTTTACAAAAAAAAAATTTTTAATTAAAATACTTCATAATGTAGCAAAATGAGAGTGCACTTATAAAATTTATATTTTGAAATTTCAAAAAACGCACTCTTTTCTTTCATTTTGTTACATGACGAATCATTACATTACACACCTTCGCATTTATTAAACTTTGACTCCTATCATCACTCAACATCGATTCGGTTCATACCAAGCGTAAAAGTTTTAATTGCTGTTTTAAATGCTAAAACACACCAACCAACGTAATTTTTGTTCAATTTTTCGAATGTAACGATTTTGTATATTTAACATTGTTATTATTGGACCAAATTTAGCATATTGAAATAGTTTTCCGTATCTTAATGAGAGATTGTGGGTTGGTGGACTAAGCTCAAATGTATGCCTTTAAGTAACAAATCATGTTTACTTGACTGACTGTATTTATTGATTTATCTGACTACGTTTATGATGAAAGCACAAATATTTTCCGAAGAGCAATACAGCTCAGAAATTAGAGCAAATTTAACCTTATCTACAGTATGATGACGCAACTGTATCCAAGAATAGGTTGCCTCATTTGATCCCCTGGGTGTCGTAGATGGAACCTCGAGGGTATTACCGAATAACAGCTGTCTATTCACTGGTAAAATAGAACTACGAAGATTTTTTTCTCTAAAAGTTTTCAGGTAACTTGGTTTTATAAATGGATAATGGATGACTAACCTCAATAGGTTTTTGTAAGGGTTTAAAAAAGATATACCTTTCAAATAGGTAAAAAGATAACGTACCTAATTTAAAATAAATCTTTGCAAATGTTTCTTTGCGTAATTGGGTTTTTAATTCTAAACGATACATCCCACGTCGAAATTTCTCGAATGTTTTAAAGTAATTTGAATTATTTTGGGATTTTTGTTGCTGCTTTATTTTGTTCTAAGCATTTTGGGACATACATTAAACTGTTACTAGAACAACTATTATTGTATGTAACATAATTTACTTATTTAATAAGTTTGACAATGGAGGTCTGTTCATTCACCTATAAACTCCTGTCCGCGACTTTGTCCGCGTCAAAGTTGATTTCTCCAACAATCTTTGTCCCTCTTTTTCACTCCTTAAGAGACAGAAATTTGAAAATTCCTTTCTTATCGGACACCTACGTCATACAAAGAACACACCCTTCAAGTTTCAGGTCGACGATCAGCGGTTTAAGCTGTGCGTTGATCCGTCAGTCATTCATTCAGAACAAAGCATGTGTATGCATAGAATAGATTACCATAATATAATATTTCATTAGTTACTCTCCAAATACAAACAAGGAAAACTAAACCTATATGAATAAGAAACGAAATGGAATAAAGTAAAACAAAACCTAATATTAAATATACATATCTACTATTTTATCCGTCTTGTAACCGTTTCTATATGAATAATTCCTAATTTGTCATTGTTTCATTACAAAATTTGAGCAACAAACCCTTCGTCATTCGTCCCAAAAACCTCCTGAACATTACAAGTTTGACATCGACATGACACGGGGGAAAATGGTGTTAGTTTCAAACCTTAACTTTCAAAGAAATTAATCATCTCTTGTTATTTAAGTCATTAATCAAGGTATATGAATTAAATATGCATTTTTTTTTCTTTTTTTGTTATGTGCATCATTTTCGCGTAAATAAACAGTTTTTCTTTCTTTCTTTCAGATATACAATGTGAAACGGACTCATTACTTTCTCTAAATAAGTCAAACCGTTTTTATTTCATATTCCTTTTTATTTTTTATCTTTTTGTCCTAAATTTTAATTTTGTTAACTTTAATTATAAGGTAATACTATGATGCTGTGCCCTAACAGGGTCCATAATGTACTTTAGCTTTAAGCCTTATACATAACATCTGTGATACACATTAAGGTATGCAAATAAATGAATATGAATATCATCATCATAATTAGTTTTAGCCAGAAAATCAAGTACCTGCCTACTGTTGAATACGAAGCTCAAGTGCAAACATATATTATAATAAATAACGTATATTGTACTATGTTGATAACCTAAAACCAGTATGTTTTAAGCCCTTTAACGTAATTGGAACAACAAACACAAAACCTCAACGCAGCCAACCATTCTACCACAGAACCATTCACAAAATAATTTTATACAACAAAAATACAGAAGGAAAATCACAGCCGCCATGTTTCACCACCCCCCGTATAAAATATACCTAGATCTAGTATATACCGTCGTCTGGGAGAGCCGTCTGAAATTAATCAAAGAGCGTAACAGGAAGTCGGCTCGATCAAAGGGCACTAACGAACAAAGGAAGCGATCGGGCGTGGGCATACATGTCGCAGTGCCGCCACTGTTACAGCTCGCGTAACCCAACTGATATTCAATAAGAAATGGAAACTATGTTTTTACGTATGAATGATGTGTAGAGCGCTGAAACTTGCGATATTCAGATGTGTTCGCAGATAGACTCCATCAAGCTTTAAAAAGAACAGGACGTGAAAAACTGAATTTGTCGGCCTATTTACAAAATTAATAATTTTATTTCGGGGCTGATAGCGGGACGTCTTGGATGGCTTCCTTATTAATTGGTGAGATTAGGCACAACAAAGAAGGCCGCATAAGGGATGGGAGGAGGTCTTTACCCGGGAGTGGAACAGTAAAGGCTAGTATTTTTTTTGTAAGGATTTAATAAATCGGGCGAGAAAGCTGCAATTGCTTACTAGCACTACAAATGTACTGTTGTACTAGTACTAGCAGTACTTACACTACTGTGTAAGTACGTAGGACAATAATGGAAAACACTTGCAGATGTCTTCAAATGTCTTGGACAGTGTGTTGTTCCTGTCATATGGCTGCAGCCCCAACATTAAAAAAGAAAATGAATTATCTTTAAGTGAAAGGAGATTTACGTCAGCAATGTTTTTCGTGGGTGTTGAAGAATGAATTAGTCGATTTTTTCCATGAAACAAAAAATTTTTCCTTCATTACCGTTTAGATTCATAGGAAAGTGATGATTAGGTACCTAAATGTTTTTTTATGTTTTGAATATATATATTTGTGTTTTATTTTTCTCTCTTCCTTTATAGTACTATATAGTACTATATAGTATTGTAAGTATCTTTAATTATTGTAATTGGTTTCAACCTTAACCGTTGGAATTTAAAAAATATATACCTAGTTATTTATAAATAGTTTCAGTCCGTAATGCCCGTGGAAATCTAGGTCTTAATGTGTTGTGCGAATGTGCACATTTTACCAATATTTTATCGCAATTGGATGAATGGTATAGGAACGCACGAGGTACAAACAAAGGAACTCCCACTGTATATGAAGATTTTGGAGTACCAACTCAGACTATGTAATTACTATTTGCCTATACGGATTATATACTGTCGCGGCATTATGTGCCGGTCATTTAAATATTTTTCTTTATCGTCACATATATAATGCGTTGTTTGAAACTTATAACCAAGATCCTTACCAAGCATATCGTACAAACAGCTTCCCTCATCGCTCAAAATACAGACACCTTCTATTATTCATACGCTGACGACACTATATTCTCGTCTGTAACTCACATACGCGTATCATATTCCAATATATCAGAGTGGCGTCGCATTATGATCACATACGTTACTCGGGATCACGCACCTGCTTCGGAAAATATCAGTTTTATACCTACTAACACAGCTCGTTCAACAAATATCTTTAACGCAAACTACGAGGTTTCGGGTTTGTTTTCTACCTGCATTATTAATGCCCATTATCTATTCCTAAATCGGAGTGCGGCCTAATTCGCTAGAGCTATTAATAAATCATGCAATAAAAGCTTTGTTTCACGAATTTGTTTTGAAACTTTGTATTGTTGTTTTGTACTTTTATTATGTTACTACAAAAGGTACCTACCTACATAGATTGTTTCATCTTACTAGACCTACTTTTCTCGGCTTTGATTTCAAACGAATAATACTTTGAAATCATTAGAGGATTCGTATTTATAAAGGTCATAAAAGCACCCCTAACACCTTTGTATACCTACAAATCTTGCGACCTACGCGACACTCACCATCACTTATATTTACTGAAGCCGTGTCAAACATACGCATACGTAAAAAGGTAATTACAAAAAAATATAAGAGCCTTCGTCAAAACAAACAAAGGCGCAAAGCGAAAAATATTTGAATTTGAATTCTATCATTCGATATTTAAATCCAGCAGCGGTGGTGCGGGCGGTGCGGTCGGGGAGGGCGGCGAGAAGTTTCCTCGGGCGAGGGCGGCGGGAGTGCGGGGGCGGGCGGGACTGCGCGGGGCGGGCGGGATGCGGGGGCCGGGTAATTAGGCGGCCCGGCGGAGGCTGTATTGATCGAGCCGTCTCCTAGCAACGCGCGAGATGGCAGCACAGCCTGCCCTCGCACCGGGAACAAGTTTTTTGTTCGAGCTCGCCCTAGGTGAGACCGTTTTGATGTAATCTCCGCGGAGATGATTCAATTCGATTCAGCACTGTACGTATTCGGCGGCAGATTATGACGCTATTAGTCTCATTGTAGGGGTTTTTACGCTGATTCACCATAATGACGGGAAATCTGGCTTAATTTTATATTAGACCTTTGTTCAAGGTGCTGTATTATGGGGGAAGTACGATGGTTTAGTCATGGCGAATATTATTGAGCCAGCAAGCTTGTGTACATAATTAAGATTACAGTTATTATAAACAGCGATCATCCGGCGCGAGGGCTCGCAGGCACGTCCGCTGAAGGCTCTCATACTGTGCACAACTTATAAAGTTCCGTTAAGACTTGAGACAGGCGAAGCACTTCTAACTTTACCGCAACCACAGAGCAGTGGTCGGGTGGAAGTAACTAGATTAATTTATGTGAGGAAAATTGTCTCAAAGGGGAAGTTTTTCTAAAAGCTCTTTCCCCATGAAATATTGGAAGACACCTTAGGAATAACAAAATACTGATTGGTGGCAATGAAGCTCAACGAGTCCCGGAAAAATATAAACTATTTTGTATCTCACAACCAAATTAATCCGAAAAGATCAGTGGAGAAAGAAAATCATAATTTCCACTTTTCCCTTATCAAGCAGGAGACAGAACAAAGCTGGGCCAATAGATACAAAGGGACGTTGACAAATGGAAAAGCCCAGTTTCTTAGCACTACGGAATAAAATTAACTTTGATTAATGAATGCTTAAACGTGAAGTCATGATCATGAATTTGTCATCAACAACAAAAAAATATTACCTTCAACTGAAAAAATAAAAAACATAAATAGATATGAAAGTATTATCTTTACCCGTTATGAAAATCATAAAGATGTCGAATTGAGTCGAGTTTCTTTTGACTAAAATTTAGCAATAAGCGGAACGTGAACCGCCTTGTTGAAATTGCTAATATGGTTGACGAGCGTGGTGATAACTGTTATTCTCTTCCCAATAACTGTATTTTCAGAAATAAAGAGGTATGAACATAAAATTAATAATAATACGGCTATAAAACTTAAACACGATTATAATTATGTATCTAGTTCTTCGTAATAATCTAAGACAGAACATCCAGGATTCCTAAATAGATTGATAATCAAAAAACAAATTCGTCGTTTTCCTCTATTTTAATCTCAGAAACTTCTAAACGGAATAGGTTACATAAGTTTGCACAAAATTACGGTCATGTGGCCTCGTGTACAGCATTGTTATACAGAAGCAATTTGCTACATACAATGTGTTGTATCCTAGCCTCTAGCTCGCTTCAAATAGCAGCATTCTCCAACATTCATACGAAAAGTATCTATTGCATGATCGATAGCGAATATCCGAGCCGGGGTGTACAAGCCGACACAAAGGCATTCTAATAATATGTAGTGTTGCATATTTTTCAGATCCTCCGTCCAGTAAAATGTAATAATGTGCAGTACTAGAATACGATGCCAGAGGGCGCTGCGAACGTGTGTTTATGAAGTCTCTTGGACACGTTTGAAATTGCTACCAGTAATTGAAAACGACTGGTTTTGTGGTTTGAAAAACGTGCACTTTTCCTCCTGCTGGCATACTCGGTAAACTACCAATAACTCAATTAAAATTGAACGAAATAAATTGGAAAATATTATAATATGAGTCGGTGTGCTATATAAGTTTGACTTTGTCGTTTTTTACCGACATTTAATTTAATTTCATTGTTAATCAAACGGTGTTAGTGTGTCGTTTATATTTACACCTCGAATGAATAAACATTCCTATTATTGTAAAACAAATTATGACTCTTATCGAGATTTTCATAAAACATTAAAAAAATTATACGCACTTTAAAATTATTGCCTAATAGTTAATGACACATTGAGGAAAATGTTGCCAGTGATTCAAAAATCTAATGTTTAATGTTGTGTTGCCAACAGACTCTCAATCAATACATTACAGGATCTCATCGCATAAATCCTTACAAAATACGTCTACCGGTAATAACGAACAAAATTTTCCTACATTGACACAGAGATACGCAGATTAAACCTCAGGTTTATGCATACGAACTGATACATATATGTATGTGTAATACATATGCATAGACAGAAGAAGCTTTGATATCATGTCGGGGCTTGATTAGAAAAGTTAGATTAGGTACCTGCCGAAACCACACGACGACGGCTGCCAGTAAAAGATAAAATATCACACAGGAACATAGTATATTATGAAGCAAAGAATTCTACATCTCTCCATTCTTATTAGGTATATAAAACATTCCTACTTATGTTTTTTGAGATTTATTCAAATATTCAACGAGTTCTAAACGAAAAATAAATGGTCTTTATAATTCTTTATTGCATCTCATTTACATTTGAATGGCTACTGAGCATACTTTAGATAATTGGACCCAAATTACTTTAACGACAACCCAAGCGGCTTAGCACCCTTTGTTACGGATCCCTAATTCAACAATAATATCTTAAGACATGCAAGTTCCTGACAACAATTCCTCGTCAAAGACGCAAGTTTCATAATCTAGTTATAAAGCCTACGCTTCGTAGCCCGTGCTACGAAGCTCACCGCCTAACTTCGTAGCATTGCTACGAATTGTTACAACAACGTACCGAAACTTGCAATTTCGTCAACAAGCGAATTTTAATACAATTGCAGTCTACGTCCCGCTTGTTTGCTGAAAGACTTGAATATATTTATTCGCGATACAATATCTGGAGCGCTACGTCGCATTTTAAATCACTAGGGACGTACGCTAACTTCCTGTAATAATGTACTTTTGTTGGCTTCTAGCATATTTGCATATGTATTATGTTTTTGCTTTACGATGGAAATGAAAGTTGTTTTTGTTTTTTAGTAAATATTGGGTAGACTGATAGATTTACCGGATTAGTCTAAAACGAATTCATGCAGGCGATCAGAAAATAAACCTAGACTGCTACTGCGTACAAACTGTGGATAGTAATGGCTAGAATTATGCGCTAACACGGATTCAATGGCCAATCTACCTAAATTGGTAATAATTGAGTCGCTTTCGATGCTAAAAGCGTAGTCAGAGACTACGTCGTAGCAGTAGGCTACGAGGCGTAGCCGAGGTCTACAAAAACACTACGAAACCAAAGTTCATTGTTTAACCAAAAAAGTAAGTGGAAGTTTTTTACAACCAAAAATAATCTTAATAACGTTTAAGTATCTAACAAAAGCACACGAATAAAGAAGAATATTATTATCTTACATAACAATGAATTCGTGTTCAAACCCGCTCGTCATCACGGGACGCGATGCCGAGACATGTCCTCGGCAGATTTATAACCCCTCCCTGGGGCCTGCGTCCTGGGCCCCCGATAACGGTAAGACAGGCCCGGGGGACCACGCCACGTCACGGCTCACAAAAAATACCCCTTTCACTCAAAGTGGCATGTTTGTACTATTTATTACGCAGGTATTACATTTGAATCGTGCGCATCATTCACGCTTTTATAAAGATTAGAGTTCCGAGTGATCCCGACGCTACCCTCGAGTCCTCGTGTTAAATATTTATCTAAATGTCAGGCGGTGGGTGTTGGGTTGGACTTATATTTTCGTAAAGTGCTAAATGCTACGAATAGATTATGGACGTTTTAAAAATGTGGCATTATAAAGTTTTTATTAATTCTTGACAGCATTACTTTTAAAATAGACATGAGACAAGTAATGTCTTTGTGTGGTTTCATTATCTTATCAAGATAAATCATCATCATCATCATATCAGCCGAACGACGTCCACTGCTGGACATAGGGCTCCCATAAAGATAACCACAATGACCGGTCAAGATAAATAATATAATGTTTAATGATGATGATAATGATGTTTAATGTTCATTTCAGAGAAAAGAATTAAGTAGTAAATTACATGGCTATTTTATTTAAAAAAAAAAGACGGGTTGCACTCCGGGAGTGCCGGCAGAAGTGAAAACTTGATTATTAACGTTGAGCATGTTTGATATTTTGGAATGGTTAGGGAATAATTTTGCACCAATTGCTTTATCAGTATAAAAGTACTATCATTTATGTGGTAGAATACAATATTCATTTATTGCGCTATCGTACACAAACATGACAATTTATATTACATTAAAAATTTAACACTTTAAAACTATTACAATTATTTTACATTAAAAAGTTATACACCAACATTCGCGCAAGCGCCCTGCGCTGCCTAAACGAAACAGTAGGCCCAGGCATACATTTTCGCCGCGCCGTAGAGAGGGGATAGCTGTCTACTCTCCATCCGTCTTACGCTTTTTCGATCAGGTCACGTGTCCTGACGCGAGTTTAAGATTTTATACCCATTACGGAAAAAGTGCTCAACGCCGCTAAAGAAGTTTTCACTTCAAAAAAGTTATACTAGCTAAATAGCTGGCCAATTTTCTTAAAATCTCCCACGATCAATTTAGATAAAGTGAATTCGAGGTGAGCTGCAGCACAAACACACTTCACCCAAATTCACTAAATATATATTTTTGAAGAATACCACTGCTGGAATAGTCCTATAGGACTCAACAAAATATTTTGCTCTATTGTGTAACTGGCTTATAGAAAATCAAACAAGTTTTAGTAGGTACTCTCTCCACGGTCCTCTTCATACAGCAAGGCAATAAAGATGAGCTATAAAATTCCGCAGCTAAATCTTTAGTAGCCGGAGCAGCAGAATGTGGGCAATAAGTTAAGATACATACATCCTTTGTCTAGTTTAGCTAACGGTAATGCTTGCGTTCGTTTGTTCGGTTAAAACGTATACGTAAGGTGTTCTCGTGTGGTTTTTCCCAAAGTATAAAGCTATTAGTAGCTTTTTCCATGTTATATAAACTAGTAGACAGAAAAAAACAAAAGAAAAAAAAAACGAGTGTGCTTATGACCACACGACTGAAGTGAAACTTCTTTCGCTCCATCTGTATGTATTTGGCTATGAGAGGAAGAGAGAAAGAAAATGTGCGCGCGCACTGCTGTCTCTTGCTTATATCCCCCACTTAACTTCCGTTCGCCTTGCCCGATCA
Source organism: Hoplodrina ambigua (assembly GCA_949774945.1). Classification (NCBI taxonomy): domain Eukaryota; kingdom Metazoa; phylum Arthropoda; class Insecta; order Lepidoptera; family Noctuidae; genus Hoplodrina; species Hoplodrina ambigua. The sequence goes on along the minus strand of OX458969.1, from coordinate 4,076,501 downwards.
CACTTTTCGTAACGCTTACGTCACGCGTTCGCCAGCTTACTCCCCAAGTCGAGCGTGCGTAAAGAAGTTTCACTTCAAAAAATTCACAAAACATGAACACTAAAATGAATTTACAGTTTTATTCACTTTAAATGTAGAATATTGAATGTATTGAACAAAATATTAATTCATAAAATTGTTCAAAACGAAATAGAATTACGAAAAATAACCAAAGAATCACCGTTCGCGTAACGCTAGTAAACTCGCAAACGAACTACTGACTGAAATATATATATATTTCATTTACTAGCTATAAGAGAAAGAGAGAAAGAAAATGTGCGCGCGCACTGCTCTCTCTTGCTCCTACACTGTGATACAGACAATAAGCCTGCAGTGTGCTTAGATATACGGAACGTATTTGGCTATGAGAGGAAGAGAGAAAGAAAATGTGCGCGACTGCTGTCTCTTGCTTATATCCCCCACTTAACTTCCGTTCGCCTTGCCCGATCACACTTTTCGTAACGCTTACGTCACGCGTTCGCCAGCTTACTCCCCAAGTCGAGCGTGCGTAAATAAGTTTCACTTCAATAATCTAATGTAACAGTCACATTAAATTAAATAATCCAAAAAGGGATTAAATACAGAGTAGTTATAGGTATTTTCTTTGACTCTCAATTAATTTTTCACATGCAAACAACAATGAAAAACGTAACATCACGCCTGTAATCCCAGAAGGGTGAGGCAGAGGAGTACCTATTAGTACAACCACATTTCGCCAGTCATGTTGCACGAAACAAAACCGTTCAGCAAAGTTTTGAACTGATTTAATATAGATTGCTATTGACGCGTTAAGAAGAAAAAAAACCGTGATAAAATTATAAACAGAATCACAAGTAAGCTAACTTTTTGTATCTAGAATTTTCGTTTGTCGTGTGGTAGCACTCAATCCCCTTTCTCTTAGTTCGAGATCATATAATTGGGTAATTGACACCATTAACCAATAATTCCAAGACATAACTTCTGTAAAGAGTCTCTCCATGTGCTAGGTTTAGTAAGGTTTTGAATAGTTGCAGTGATGGGGTTGATTTTCACTTTGATTCTCTCAAAATTCAAAAATGTAAATTTCTGAAGTGTTTATCAGATTTATTGTAATTCTTATTTTTAGGACTGTGTTAATGTAACATGTTTTGGTAATTAAACTTTTAAAATGTTGCTCATTATGTTTACTCGTACCTAATATGTAGTTTAGAATAGTGATTTATTATTGTTGTTTCCTTTTTGTTCATGTGGTGTTTACCTATAAGTAATTGTTGCTCTATGTTAAGTTTAAATGCACGTTTTATTATTGTTTATGTGTAATAAATAAAATAAAATAAAATAAAGAGTGTTTCTGCACAGGAGTTATATACTGGAATTATTATAGCCAAAAAGCCGATTAATTTTTAATGAACTGTAAAATTTCATTTTCAATTGCTTTCAGTTAATAAATAGTTAGATAATTGAGTCGACACAAAAGTGACGACACGGTTGTCTACTGTCTTACAAAATCTATGGGAGAATCGCGTTTTAACAAGTCATAAAAAGCACGTCTATTGATTGGTGGTGTCAACTAGCCTATTAAACAAGACAACTTATTTACTGATAAGGCTTCCAGGAACTAGCTTGATATTCATAGTTTTCTGTGTTTACCCAGCAGCCGCTGAACTTTGGGTCACGTAATCAGCTTCCGTAGGTCTTCAAGGTCAAATACTAAGTAAGTTTGCTAAGTTACGAACAATATATTATAATGGAAGTGTATCAAAACAGAGTTGTACGACTTCTTTGAAATAATATCTACTTGTGAAACTTATCCCTACGGATTTGCCTGCGGTTCATGTTTCATAATTAACCAATAAGGAAAATTATTAAAGCGCCCTTCCTCTCTCCTACTTATTTAACATTTTGCTGTGCTCGATAGGGTCCATAATTGTTCTATTTATTAACATACCTGTATGTTTTCACATTTTGGATAGCAATAACCATTTCAGATTTAATTGGATTAATTTTTATATACCTGATCGAGGGCTCAACGGTATTTTTCGTTGAAACATTAACATAAACATTAGAGATGGTTATTTATTTGATCCGTACATACCATAATAACAGACCTATGCATGTGCAAGAGACATCGTGATTTATACTTTTATTAGGATACAGAACATGATTCTAGAAAAGCGCAACACCTATACGGTCAAAATGTGTGGAACAGAGCCACGAAATATGTTAACTCTTTTTATATTTTTGGTCTTCGGGGTAACACTGGGATAAAACATGTGCTAGCTACTTTACAACCCAGGCACGCTAATAAAAACGTGTTAAAAATAAATCAGAGGAACCCTCAAGACATTTCACCATATTATAAGTACTGTCGTAAAAACATAAAAAAAAACATATTTCCTTTATTCTTGAACAAAAAACTGGCTGGTAGATTAGGTTCACCTCCATAAATCTCCGGGCCCGACAGTAAGGAGTATAACGTGCAAGAGAAAATATTCAATCAAGTTTATAGCATCAATTCTTCGGAGGCGGCGGCGGGCGGCGCTTTATCTCGACGTTCTCGGACAACGGTTTCAGGGCTCATTTGGCTCACTGTAATGGCGAACAGGGCTCCACCGACATCATGGCAGAGATCGCAAAATTGTAAGTTCCGTGAATAAACTTTGAATACTTCGTGTTTTAATATTTTAGAGACTTAAGTTGTTTAGGTTGGATTTGAAATTAGAAAGGATGGGTTTTGCACATTTGGCGTATGAGCAGATTGATTTATTTATGGATTATTGTTAATTTTAAGACAACAGAAACGTTAACTTGTTCTCTAAAGTATAAAAGAGAACAGTGGGGTAATTACTTAAAACACTTGCTATCACAATTCAAAGCATTTTGACGGAATTAAACAATCCATAACTTTTTAGTTTTAGAGCGTATACTTAAGTACTTCATATGTTTGAAAACTTCGTGGGCTCGACAGCGTAAAAAATACAATCAAAATTTTTCATAATATAAATAAAAGGCATTGACGATGTTCAAAAATGTCTGTCTGTATGTCTGATGTTTAAAATAAACCTACTGACTGACTAAATCAGTGAGCAAACAACAGAAGGTTTTTGTTGTTCAGATTCTGTCTTTTGATATTCCTAATTCTAAAACACTGAATTCTGTATCCCATAACCCAGCTAAATATAAAATGCAAGGAGACAGTAAATCCTCAATAAAACTGATCGAGTTCCCTTTTAAAATACACTTTATCCTTGTATCCTTCCTCGCGTGTTACAGGCTAAGTGCCAACTCTCAAAATTAGCTCCCTCTACAAAGGCTAGCTCAAAGCACACATTCGCTGCATTCTTCAAATTAATCGCCAATCGCGCCGCCAAACCGGAGCTTCACACTCCAACAGACAAAGAGCTGCCATCGAGAGACGAGAGAATTCGATAATGTACCTACAGACACACGAAGAAGGAAGCATTGGCATCAGATTTAAATTGAAAAGGTCGAAAGAAAATCTATGTGTCCGAAACTTTGAAAGACAAAGGAAACTGTAGGCATACAACGCCCAATCAGCGTTCAATGTGCAAAGTACCTACAGAGATTATTCCCGAACACACTCGTAATACGAGCCATCAAATCTATATAACAGATACCTATATGCCCAACTATAAAATCAATATAGCGCACCTAGACAGCTAGCAATGCTCAGTACATAAGAATATTGATTTTCCATCCCGGGAATAGTCGGGAGCTGGCCATGCAATATAAATATTGCGAACATCCCTATTCAAATATTAACTGAGTATAACGCATGTGTGGACTATGTACTACCTACCTACCTCGCGGTCGAACTGTAACCATAGGCAACCGCCAGCGAGAGCTTGCATCAGCTCTGCCCGGGCCGAGCCCTACATACAACCCATTACAGCTATAAACCTGTTAGAAATACGGTCCATAATCGCTTGCTAAACGGTGCAGCCAACGTTTGTAGGTGAATTGCATCTCTCTGCCACCTGATTCTCGGTCTCGTCCCGGGAGGGGGCCGGGGCCTGGATTTAACCACAGCACGGTGGGTACAGTACCTCCACTAATTTATACTTTAAAAGTTCACATCATTATTATCAAAATATGTAAAGAAGATTTTTTAAACATTTCTGTTACCTTAATTGGCCATTATAAAGTTTTCTCATTAAAAATCGACTAGGTACACTCGTAGTGGATTTTGAAAGTCGACAACTTAGAAATTAAATCCCATATTAGTATAAAACACACATTATAATATTTAAATAACAATTACATACATTTCATAATCAACGTACATTATTCATTAGTAGCAAAATATACACATGCTACTGAGAAAACATGACAATTACTAGCACGTTTTACAATCTGATTACAGTTGTAGCACTTAAATTCAATACTCTGTGACCGCCCGCCATGACGTTTGAACAGCCCTCGCTGCTTTGTACACCCCAAATAAGTATATTCAGTGTGCATATGACATGTTGACGAGTAATTACATTGAAAGTAGACACCAAGCGTACATACGCGTACACATACATTGTATCAAAGGGATTCAATATTGGATTCGTTAATTAATGCTACCTTTGTGATAGGCATTCCGCATTCGACGGGCGGACACAGACAGACAGGGGGACGGACACTAATTAAGGGATTTCGAAAATGGTTTCGTTTTGTCTGGGGCTAGACGGCTTTGATATGTCCGTAATGAACAATTTGATGCCTCTATACTGAGTATAGATGCAATCATGTCGAATATTGAATAGCTAGAATTTCACAAAGGGTTCGCCTCCCCTCTGTTTATTAATAAAGCATGTCTGAAGAGGTACTTGGCAGTGGAATTTAAACAGAGATAGATCTGTGTATGGTAGTAATTTAGAATATTGCAATTTAGTTCAATCAGTTTCTGGCCCATAGCGTCACAGATATTCTATTGCGAATACTGCTGTTTAATTAACCTCTTGTAAATAAACTGATTAATATTTCCTTGCAGTTTATTTACTAAAATGGCTACAGGCTATGTTTTTGGGTAAATAGTTAGTAAGAAAAATAGTAATGTCTTGTTGAGCATTTTATTATTTAGGCTCGAGGTATATATGTATAAATAATGTATTTTTTTAAGAGTATGTGCTTCTAGCCCATTTTTCTCTCTACTAAGTAATGTATTTTTTGGAGCAACTTAATTCGATATTTTTCTTGTAAATCTTAACATTTAAAAATGCCTTTTAAGATAAAATAATTGAAATTACTGATTTGTCTTCTCTTTCATGGCAAGTATATCCGCCCAATAATGGACAGCATTGACTGAGTAATATTTTGCAAAAGAAATGCAATTTAGAAACAATTTCGCACCAACAAATCACTTTTACGTAATTCTTTATCGCCCCTACACGCGTTTATTTACCACTTTTCAGCCTTTTGGAATGGTATCAAAATGCACAATAATTTATCAAATTCGTGGCTCATAGGCATCGCTATGTTTTACGAGCTCCTATATTTCAAGGGACATGACACATGGTGCGCCGGCAACATAACAGATGACTTGTGGTGGCTCGGGACAACCATCCATCGTAATATCTGACTAGTACCTACTTACTGAAAAATTTACTTATTATTAAAAGTAACCTAAATAGGTGATATTTGTCTTATTATTCTCTGATGTTTTGATTCTGAGGTCGTTTATTACAACTAATATTACATGGTACTTAGGTAAGCTTTATTTAAAATGTTGAACACTCTATGTAAATAAATACCTACGCCTTTGAGCTTACTTTTAATTCATGATTGTGCATCTTTTTAGGAGACGAAAGTACTTATAAATGTTGAAAGCAATTATTTGGGAACAATTAAAATGGATTACAATATTATCAAAATGATCTTTCGAACAAAAAAAGTCAAAAAGTTGTTTTTTTTTCACATTTCAGATTAAGTCTGTCGTACTAAGTCAGCTGGAATCTACAAATACTATGGGAAATCATGTTCTGTCGGTATTGTCACTAATATTGAGAACAAAGGTCAAAATTTGTACAACAATTAATAACATGGCAACTATTAAATGCATTTTAATATTACCAGATTCTTACAGAGTATTTATTCTACCAATTAATTTTTAGTCAACCTAATAATTACTAAAACAAACCGTGGCACAAAAATAAGCAAAATAATAATTACAATTTATTATGCACTATCCACGTTAAAATAAAGCTCGCTTCAGACATGACACGGGAGGAGGTGGCTAGCTCGCAGCCCGGACGGGGGGGAACAGGGAGGGGGGGATGGATATTCTATCGAACTACCACCTATAACAGGCTATAACTACGTCGAGCTATTTACTCGACATGTTGGAAATTCTGGAACCGGCGCTATATATAATTATTATAGAGGTAAATTGAGGCTGGCGTATGTAGGTACCAATTACTTGCGGTTGTAATTATGATCAAATTAAATTATCACGTATCTACATTACTATTATATTACCTTTAGAGGCGTAATTGTCATATGAATTATGACTGCCTCGTTGGTCTAGTCGCAAAGCGCGACTGCTGAGCTCAGGTCAATTCGATTTCCAGGTTTAGCAAAGTAATCGGGTTTTTCGGTTTTTTTTTAGTCCGGATTTGTGCCGGGTTGATGGCAATAGGCTAGTTGATGCAATACTAGAGGCCTTGCAGATCCACTCCCATCCTAGTAGCCGAGTTGAACTGTCGCATTAGCCTATAATTACACCGGCACCCACACCACTGCTTTGAGACAGAAATAGTGGTGGCCTCAGTAGTTTTACTTGATACTATGAATCTATACTCAATCAATCTGCCTAGCCTTTCCCAACTACGTTGGGGTCAGCTTTCAGTCCAACCAGATGCAGCTGAATACCAATATTTTGCATGGAGCGACTGCCTACCTAACCTCCACAACCCAGAAACTAGGTAATACGATACCCCTTGGTAAGACTGGTTGTCAGACTTTCGGGCTTCTGATGACCCGTAACGACTGTCAAAGATGCACCACTACGAATCTCTTGAATAGGTAGTAAAAGCTGGTTCATGTCTACATTTAAGACCATTTCTCCTTCAAATTCTCCTGCCCTTATGCTTACGACCAACTTGTTTCAAACAGATTACGTACGTCCACAGCTGTGTTACAGCGATAAGACAATTCCCTAACGTAACACCCCATCATACGTATGAAGACATCCAACTTCGTGGCTAACCGCACTAAAACGGGAGACAGAAGTGACTGATACATCGCTTAAAGGCTTATTCACACATATCAGTGAAGTGCCCGCACAGTTCCGGCGTATCAATGATAATTATTCTTTCATACATTCTCTATGAACGCGCCGAAACTGACACTGTGAGCAATGTGTCGTCACTGACATTTATAAGTGTGAGCGCGTTAAATGATAAATCTGATATATAAACCTGATAAGTGTGAATCAAGCTTTAGTTTAACACCATATAAGTCAAAAATAGCCACTTACAAGAGAAGTGAAAAATCTGGATATAATAATGCAGCTTTTTCAGTCTCCTTACAAAATAAACTTATATAAATAGGCTTCAAAACGAAGTCGTACTAGTCAATGTCTAAAAAAAGTTTTAGGGGAACAACAAATACATTGCAACAAATTCTAAATTCTGAGATATGATATTTCAGAGTTTCTTACAGATTCTTCTTCATACAAGACCTTCTTACTATTATATATTTATATTATACTATTGTTTTTTCTTGTAAAAGCCGTTCAAAAATGCCTTTTAATGGTCTAATTGAAATAAAATAATAAATGATTTGACTTTTAATGATTTAAAGCGACATTTCCCTCCATCGTTAATTTGATTAATTTGGTAATTGGAGTAGCATTTCTGTGATTTTTTTATAAAAAAATATTTTAATCACTGTGATGTTTTCACAATTCCTTGATGGGAGTTGCCAAAAATAATTTTAAGATTGTAGATACCTACTTTTAAACTTCAGACTATTTTACGGTATAGTATGTACCTTTATCTAGGAAAGTAGGTGCCTATAGGTTCACTAGGTGCTCACTGTTCAAAGTTTACAGACAGTAAATTCAATATTTGGCAAGACCGTGTAACAGAAACAAATACAATATAAAATGTAGTGTTCATGTAAATGAGCTTCATGTTGGATTGTTGGCCTCTCGCCGAGGAAAACAATTGTCTGCTCCCGACGTTTTGTGTTTTAAACCGCAGAAACTGTTATAAATAAAACAGAATTACCAGCTCTACACTTTAAAATATTATAGCGAAAGTGTTGTTCTGTTAAAATGCAAGGTTTATGTAACAGGAGGTTTTGGAATACATAACAGTTCAAAACCGTACCCACTTTTAGACCGTAAGGGAAATAAATTTAGGTAATCGGAAAGGATAATGATTGGGCGTGGATGGATAATTTACTATTGTTATTTATTATAAGCCTGAATCTTACCACTGCAGGGCAAAGCCCACCCTACTCTCCATTCGTTTCTTTTTGTTTAGGTAAATTGGGTCCCTATTCCGTATAGAAAAAGTCCAGCTCATCCTGTCATTTTCGCCTCGGATTGCCATGATGTCGCTTGTCATAGTCAAAGGTAACCGGATCGTGTAAATATTTTGACAGCAAACAATGGATTTTGTGTCATTTACTAATTATTACGAGCACACAAAGTTTAAGCAGCCTACCTATATAGCTAGTGTTGTCGCACGAAGTCCCACACGTTCTCAACTCTCCTATGGTTTTTATCTAGTAGTCCAACACTTACAAAAGTCAATACAAAAGCTGATTTCACTAATATTGTGGTGATGATATACAAAATATAGAAAATTAATTTTAGAGAACCTATGCAAGAATAAGTATCTACCCACTATATGTATAAGCAAACATAATTAGGAACCTATCATGCCAGACTCAGCCGCTCTACGCCGCAGTCAACAATGCCTAGCAATTTCCTGGACTCCCAACATAATTACAACTACAACAGCGTTGCGTCAGCGGAACATGTTTGTTTGTGAGCAAGCTATTCAGAGGAATGAGGTCAAACCCTCCACTCACGTAATCCCGTCGGAAGCTGCGTCCATCATATCTTGTCGCCCATATTGAGGACCAGAGCCTGTCCGCCACGCACGCTTCAATAAATAGCCAATGAGATTCACGATGATTCATCGAAATCACATTGCGTCAGCTCTCTTCCTAATAAGATTTTTATCGAAGCAGAAGTAGGTATGTCATTCACAATGACTGTAGGAAAAATTTCCCCAAAAGCTTTCCCTTGAAACTGAAAATTAAACTGTTCACAGCAAAGCTCTTTCCTAACACAAGAAACGTACGGCAGCAAGCGTAACGAACGAGCACGACGTTAGAACAACAAAGCTCCGTATGTAACGTCGCTGAAAGTGGCATTAAAGGAAATAATTAAAAACCTTGTTAGTCTTAGCTGCGAGCAATAAGAGAGCGGAGAGAGCTGGCAAAGGAACGCCGAGCGAACAAAATAAAGCACAAGCGCTCCGGCGGGCGGGCGCGGCGGGCGTCTGAAACCTGTATAAATGCAGCACATTTCCAGGCGTCTACCTCTTTATTGCCTGCCCGAGCCGCGCGAGACAAAAGAACTAAAACTGCGCCTCGGGAATATTAATAAGAATTTATCTCACGCCGCCGTAAGTATCTGCAGCCCGCCTTCATTTTAAAATTCATAAAGCTACGACGCACGTTCCACAAAGAAAATGTTAGGTACGAAAACGATTTCGTTTTAAATGCAATTTACTTATTCATCGCTAAGTAATCCTGACCCGCAAAGAAATGTTTAAGCTCGTAAGCAAACAGAGTTTTATGGGTAGAGAAAGTTTGCACGCCCTCGCTCCCTGGACGTGGCGGGGCTACCGGCGAGCCGGGTGCTGCGCCGGGGGGACCCGCGCCCCACGCTGCGATGCTGCGGCGCTGCTCCTACTTGTAATGCGGGATCGTGCCACCAACTTATTTGGGTAATCGTGGATCCACACATTTTGAACTCGTAACACAAACCTATATTTTTTTACGTATCGAGGGTAGGAAAGTAATAAAATGTAGGTTTCATATATGCAGTCGAAATTATAGATACTAACTACCAAAGAAATTGAACAATACTATATTTAAATGTCTTCGGTACCAGCTGTTCCTCATGACTTTAATGCAATTAGTTTCAACATTACTTACATTAGTATAAACGTTTTCAGTTAGACTTGCCACCAGAATCAATAAATAGATCGTCTCCAAAAACTCCGTAGCAAATGTGATAAGCTGAGAGCTCTATCAGTCGATTAAACTTTGTAATTATACATATACTTGGGATTGGCTAATTGGGATGTACCCAAATCCAAATCTGAGCCACGTGCATACAATTGACCAGCTGAAAAAACTAATTTAAATAATTCACGCTTCGTAAGTGAAATGTGAATTCAGATGAAAATAATGCAGACGAGCCGCCGACACGAGGCGCGACGTGAACGCACCCGATTTGTAATGGTGGCGTCACGCGGTCTGCCAAGATGGCGGCCACGCTCCCTGGAAATGTTCCACCATGATTTGCGGGCTCTCCCGCTTTCTACTCTACGCGAGCTCCACGGATCGCCTTCGGGAAATACTCGTTATTCTGAAATTTACCAATAATGTCTTTGTTCTCGTCTTTTTTAATTGGGTATAAAATCGTCTTTAAATCGACGAGCTTTCTTAGGTAGCTCGTTGTTCAACATTGAAGTAGCATAAAACCATTAATAAGCCTCTTACCCTATCCGTCTAAGTCAACATCGGTGTTCTCGGAGATGCGGCGGGGTGGTGGCTGGAGGGGACTCGGGGCGCGTTGCCGTGGCAACGCACGGGGGCGCGGGCCCGAATTTTATCGATTCGGGTACAGACAGCAGCCGGGTGAGCTTTCGCCTACACTAACACGATTCAACGCCCGTGTTTGCAGATCTCAGAGGTTTATAAGGGCTTTGACATTTGGAAACACATACGCTGTTTGGATGTCTCTCTATCCAAGTACACAGACCCGCATAAACCGCAAATTACTTCTGTACCTACGTGCTTCTCGAGATAAAAGCATTTTAGTCGGTATAAACTCAATGATATCGCTAGGTACGTAGGTACTACCTTAATGTAGGAGCATGTATTGTATTTAAATAACAAACAATTCTGAGGAAATTACCTACCTACGGAAACCTCGACCCATCAGATATTCTGTAATTTGTTGATGACACAACGAGATTTTTTCCTAAAAAAGTATTCCCGATTTTTCATCCTGGATTTTTATGCTTAGAGCGATATATTTTAACCCGATATAGATATTAGTCGTGGCTATGACGGACCCTTTCATTTTCTTGAAGAAACTGATTGTTATAGAAGTAAAGAATAACAAAATAATAATAAAAACGGCTATTTGTATCGGCCCCAAATAAATGTCTATAAAACTAATCTGATGGCATTAAACTTAAAAAAATAAACCAACAGGCTCAGTCTATTCCTTGATTGGTTAGAGGAAAAAAATACATTTTGAAATTAATTAAGTTTTGAAAGAGAAAAATGAGGAATACCTAAGTAGATGCGATAAATCGACTGTTTTTTTTTTTGGCTAAAATCAGCCTGTCCTGCGGTCGTCCCTTTCGCGCGCGATATTTCGATACCGGGGCAACGCGACAGCAATACATGATGTCCAATACCTCGCGCGTAACAATTCTTCTTATGTGACAAAATAATGCGACTGTACCTTATTTTTTAGGTTATACATATTAGTTTCCCAAAACCCCTACCTACTTCACTAGGTAGCTATTTCAAATAAAGGTAATCTAAACAATTACCTACTAAATAATTAGGTACCTAGTAAAATGATTGACATGGTGACCGAAAGCTAATAAAGTAAAGATAGACTTCATAAAATGGCCACGGTAGCTCTACATATAAAGCAATAAATTAAAACAATAATTAAGCAATAAGTTCCTTCCATTTTATCATACAAACGACGTAGATAACGGCACAATCCATTTCACCCCAAACAACAATTTGGCAAAAATGGGAGCAGTAGTTACTTCGGAGCGAAAACACGTCTCCCGAAGCGATTTTTGAGTAGGGATAAAAAGGAAAGTAGGGTTGCAAAGGGTTCTCCACACGAGATATGAACTAGTGCACCCTTCTCGCCACCACCCCTATCAATTGTTACCAGTTGCGCATATTTTTACCCACAGAAACAACCCGATGGGAACAGTGAGACCACACCGCGTTTTGCGTTAAATCACACGAGAATATTCGCTTTCTTGAGTTATGTTATGCTTGGTGCTTATTTGAATAAATATTTATTAGTTTCACGGTTACACATGATGGCACTTTACTTGAATTGTAGCAGTTTCGTTAAGGTAACTTTATGGATGTGTTCGCATTGTTCACACACATTATTCCATTCCGCAAATGCAGGTACAAAATGCTGTACATTTATGTAGCTTTGCATAACTGTCTGAATGATAGCACCGGCTAAACTAGCTATATGGTGTCTGTTTAGAAACTACCCACCTACTACATTTAAAACAAAATTATCCCTATCGTCATTTTATAAGTAATCGGTTTTTTATATTAACATGAACGTCATAGCTACTTTTTCAAGCCAAAACGATACAGCAGTACAAGCCGGCAGTAGATTTATCGATGCGATTGGATTTATACTTAGGTACATACATCATTTGTCTGCATCTAGTGTAGTGATTAAGAGAAACTGCTCTACCGCTACGTTATACAAAGAGTGGTCCAGCATTGTTCTGTGTTACGCTAATTGTAGGTAGGTCCTCATTAGTGTGAGGGCTGGGAAGGGAATGAGTCGTTGGCCTGAATCTGGAACTGCTCAGATTTCTGAGGAAATGACGAGATACCGAGCTCTTGAAAATGTTAAATTCTACGTAATCTTGTGGGCTTGAATGTTAGTGATGAAATTCTCAAAACTTTAACAATACTGCAAAAGTTTGTAACAAGAAACATTGAACAAGACTCTCTGATAAGCTCAGCAAGAGGTAGGAGCCACTTACTGGAACAATAAACGAACAATTCTCACTCCTAGCCGGAGGGATTCGCAAAATCTAGAATAAAATTAAGATAAAAAACTGGAAGGCCAACAACAATCAAAGGCAAACGAGGCCCAGAGAATACGAGGAAAAAATCAGTTTTTCCAGTCGACTTCCGTAGGCGGCATTCACAAAAAGTATCGCAGGGTCCGATTAACACAGTATCCTTGAAGATGTCGCTCGCAAAAAGGGGCATAAGGGGACAAAAGGCCCTGAAACATTTCTCATTGAGGCGAAGGGCGGCGAGCGGTCGTGGGGTGGCCCCCGGCCCCGGCCCGCGCGACACCCCGCCACGTAGCAGTCTCCAGCCACGGTGTCCATAATTTATGCTTTCGAGCGGACCACGAAAAATAAATGAGCACCAGTAACAAGAGGAAATGGAAAAGTAACTTACATCTTTGTGAAGAACTGTTTATGTACCCATGTTTATTGTATCGGCCAACTAATTTAAACATTTTATTGTTGATGCCCTTTTGCACATCACATTTAGAACATCTCGTGGGAGAAACTTTTGTTTTGCTGTTTATGCTTGAGACTTGTTTACTGTTTTAATAAATAAGTGCCTACAAAATTTGTAAGATTTTAACGAGCGTATCGTGAGATCAAACAAAATCGAGTACCAACTACCTACTTGAACGTAGGCGATTAAAATTATATTTCTCATATCATGACGTGCTTAGAAAGTATCAATATAAAAACAAAATAACGAGCACGTTGTATCCTACACACATTGTTTAATGATTCATTATTCTCCTATTTGGATCACAACGTGATCTATTTAATGGAGAAATACTCCCTGTTTTATTGATTGGCAAAAATAATTGTTAAAACTAAAGCTCGCTCTTGGCACGACTAATTGGGTGGTTGACACCATTAACCAATAATTCGAAGGCATAACTTCTCTAGAGAAACACTTTATTTTAGCCCTGAAAAAACCCAATTCGTTTTCTCTTAACTGTAAAATTAGATTTTAGTTGCTTTGAAATCAATAAATAGTTAATCAATTGAGTTGGCAAAAATGTGACGTCACGATTTACTATGTCATAAAAAGTACGTCAATTGACTATTGCAAGCAAACACAGATACTTCTTTATGCTAGTGGATCATATTTTTGTTGCAAGCTATGGATACCTTCTTTTGTTTCGAAGTAGGCGGCAGCTTTACGTGATGCCAGCTGCGATGACCATTCAGAATCCTAATTACGATCTTAGACCTACTCTTTCTCAAAAAACATTTGCGAATAACTTTTAGGCTGCTCCAAAATTAAGCTCATTCGAGTACTAAGGGCGAGATTCACAAAACACGCTTTCATTTTACTTTGCAAAGTTTTCGTTTCATACAAAAAGAACTTAATCTTTAAAACTTACAGTTCATATTCGTGTAAGACACTTTTTTACTTTCTCTTCTGCGAATATGTACATTATATTCAACAATCTAAGGTTCACATTTGTATGTAATGCTTACTTGATCTAGTAAAATTATAGCGAGGTCTGTGATTCTATCTCATGTTTTTAGTTTTCGCCCCGACTAACACTGCATTTAAAAATATGAATACTTAATTAATTTTATTAATTGCTGAATTTTTGGACATTAGCGAAGAGAAATGAAAATACAAAAAGTTTTGTCGTTTTTTTTATTAAAATAAGAAAATGTTGGGATGACATAATTTTATTATCTATAAAAAATACTTTCTAATGTCAAAAAGGCACAAAAATGCCTCGACTTAGAAACAATAACAATAATAGGTAGTCTTAAGAATAATTCACACAATCGTTTCTTAAATTTCTACAAGATTTACTGCCGTACTCAGAGACGTCTTTAATGCCAGCGTAATCTTACCACATGTCAACAAAATTAAAATTATCTCAATCTCTATTCTTCATAATCAACTTCAACGCCAACTCTTCATTAATGCCTTTTATGAAAAAGACATCACAATTTTACCAATATCACAGACCTATGATATTCAGAGATAAAGAGAAGAAGACAGTGTATCAAGACAATACGTGTTTGTCACCAAACTTCTCCTAAACAGCTGGAGCGATTTGGATTAAATGTTGTGTGTATATTTCAATAGGTTCCTGGATGGTTTGAAAACACAATTGGACACGGTAGGTGGCGCTACAAGCCAATGGTCGGCAGGACGTCTGTCCGCAATTATGCTGTCACCAAAAGTAATTTACAAAACATGAATTTTACTGTTTCACCAAGTTACCTATTACTTTATTTTATTAATTTCAATTAAATTACAGTTCAATTGTTGACTGTCAGTTCCAATATACAAAACTTGCCATTTAATGTTAATGATTAATTATTCTGTGCCATCAGAAATTCAAAAAAAAACTGTTTCACCAAGTTACCAATTACTTTATTTTAATAAACTTATAATATGCTGCCTGGCAATTCTAATATATTAATCTCGTCAATTAAAGTTTTGATCGATTGTATATTTGTATTTAGGTGGCGTCTCTGAGTTCGGCAGAAACATAAATTAGTATTGGTCCATTTAAAAATGGAAGACATTACGACGTCATCGTCTTCCTGCCCTTATTCCAATTTATTTGAGGCAACATAACATTACGCCGTAACCCCAGAAAGGGTAGGCACACATGCATTATATCCTCCTTTCACCAGATATAAGTCCCCTGCAAAGGTCATCACTTAACAGCACCGCATCGACATAGTAATTAATTTGTCATTTAAATACTTTAAATCGTTAGCATTAAAGTACATTTCATAATGGCGAGATTAAAATAGTTGACTACTCGCTGCTGTTATAGTAAGTGATGACCATGATAGGGGGTTAAAACTATTTTAAGAATATTATTATTTTAATACCCGTTCTATGACTAAGATTAATATTGTATTTATGTATCAATTTCTTTGTTTTTCTGAAATAAAGCAATCGATCTCTCATCACCGTAAGAGCAAGTTACTAATTAATATGATTTATTCTTGAAAGAGTCAGTCATTCCTTCCATTCCAAATTTGAATAAAGACTAGTCTCTAGTTGCGTTCTGAATTTGAAATATGGTCCTACATATTTTATTGTTGTACCATAGTATGCATGTATCGAAATCTAAATTCTAAATTCCTAACATCTATTCGCAGGACAACCATGCACATAAAAAAACTCCATAAAATTCACTGATAACGCAGCTCTGTGACTGCTTTTTTGAGGAACCTGCTCAGATACATAAACTCCTGATCAATGACGGCGTTGAACCAAAGTTTATTGTCGGCATCTCTATGATCTATGGCACCCAACTGTATGTAGGTGTAAGGAGCAAACGCTATGCTATTTCTTATACTTAACTTCGCATCAACATCAGGCATTAAAGACTTAAGTTTGCCCACAAGCTGTGGGTGTAATTTGCTGAAAACAAAGCCTTGGTTTCTGCCGCATAGCACTTCTTCCGTGTACAAACAATTGATTATGTCTGATGTGTATGCTTCTAAGACTTTCATTTGATTTTCGAATGCACTGCTATTCGCCATGAATGTGTTTGATTTTTTCATTGTTGAAAATATCCTTTTGTACCTGTAAATAAGAGAGAAATATATTTTTTTGTAGTTTAAATAAGGTCTTAGAGCTGAGCCTGACCTATCTGCCTGAATTCGCTTATTGACTTTCTTTTTCATCAACCTTCACTAGAGTGAGAGAGAAGTGGCTACATGGAATCGACCTACTTACACCAAAGAGTTTAGGTGTTTGAAAGTACTCTTTTTACCGTCAGCAACGGTTCTAAGAAAGAAAAAAAGAAAAATCCAGATAAACCAGTCTGGTTCAGCCCTTATTTGCTACGAAATGTATATGAGTTCTGCTTGGTTTTTATAAATATAATTAATTTGCAAAGATAAACACTTACAGTATCATAAGCGCAGCAACACTATCCACCATGAATGCGGACACAGACATGAGCGGCAGCGCGAGCGCGAGCGCAGGAGCCAGCGCCCCGGCCGGGCTCGTGCCGCGCGCCTCGCTGCGCGCGCGCGTCACGCCGCTGTGCACCGCGCTGTACAGGACTACCATGTCTTCTGTGTACACAAAGACAAACGAGTATTAATTACAATAACGTACATTCTAAATGACACAGTCTTTATCTACCTAACAAAACCTGTCTTTCCCAAGAACACAGCATATTCAAATAATGATAGACAATACATACAACATACAACACATAAAATCGGCTGTTGACGTTACTGCTACCTACATAATAAACTTCGTATAATTGTAATCGTAAAAAGTACGACCAATCTAACTTATGAGAAGTTAAATTGGTAGTATTTTTTTTATTATGATGTAATTTTTGAAGTTAATTAAATAGTTTTAATGTTGCTTTGTTACCTGGATCAACTTGCAGCTGTTTGTTGCACATATCGCTAATAGCCGTCGCGACCTTGGGCAGTACTAGAGAATAGCTCTCTTGTGGTGGAGACGTGCCCATGAAGTGTAGACGTTTTCTAGTGCTTGCGTATACCTGACAACATCAGAAAGTATGTGAATGAAGATGTAGTATTCAAAAGTCACGGGAAACCGCTGTATGCGGGCAACACAGGACTGGTCGATGTGGCTATATTTGAGGCCTATGTCCAACAGTGGACGTCGTTCGGCTAATATGACGATGAAGTAAAAGAATCCGCGAAAAAATTAGAATTTGTCGTAACAAAAATCAATCCGTAAGCTTCGTCATTGCTGTCAAAGATCATTCAGCAGTTTACAGAATTTTTCATCATGAATAATTGTTTTAATGATTTCTTAATAAACTACCTCATTGGTCTAGATCGGGCAAAGTGTTGGTTTAGATGGATGGGTTTTCCCATCAGGCATTTCTAAGTAGCAGCCTTGGAGTCTGGATTTGTGCCCGGTTGATGGCAACACACTCGCCCCTTATTACATGGGACTTAAACTAACTAGCAAAATGTGGGTGTACTAAAAGGTACACCACTGCTTAACCTAACCCTTTGGGAATTACAGGCGTGTTATGTTATTCCTAAATTATATTAAATGTATTGTGTTCTGTACTTACAAGGTTAGAGTACATATTGTTTAAACTCTTCAATATAGCGCACTGTTCGAAGGGCTGCGCTCTGTGGTATATCTTGGCGAGAGGCTCCACCACACACATCACGTGGTCCGGACTGTCCAGGCTCACCCATTGCACTAGCTCCAAAATCTGGTACAAAATGTTTGAAATTACTTGCCGTTCAAAACAGTAGACTTGAAGACTTGACAAGATTATGAATGTACACTTGGGTGGCATGCAGCTCTCATAATGAATGTACAATTGAGTGTAATGCAGCAAACCTGTCCGCGTCAGATGTTCGGATGACGTCATGACCAACAATTGCCTGCTAATGGGTACAGTTAGTACTGGTAAAGAAGTCTTATAATAATTATGTGACTCAAGATTGGTTATAGCAATATTTTTCTAATTCTTTCATTAGTTTGCGAAAGAAAGTACATGTGATTTTTTCAATTCATATGTACATACTTTCTAAAGTTTATCTTGGACATCACTGGCATCAGAGGCCCTTGAGGCGGTTTAGAAACTCTGACACTAGGATGTGTAGGGTCGTAAGGCCTTACTACCCACACGATAAGAAGAAAATTAGTTTGCGCATATCTATGCTAATGTAATATAGCTGAAGAGAATTTTTGTTTGTTTAAACGCGCCAATCTCTGGAATTGCCAGTCGGATTGGAAACGTTTGGATATGATAGCCAGATTCATGAGGAATAGCTATACATCATCACGCTACGAGCCACGGGAGCGAAGCAGAAAGCAAAGACACAAGCAAAATCTAGTTTATTACATTAAAAAAATAACTCTTCCATTTCCATGGACATACAATAATGGTATGATGTACAAATATAAAATTGTTATTATTACCTCAGCAAAATAATCCTTCTCGTTCCACAGCGGTAGGTACTGAGCTAAGAACCTGGTGATGACGGGTATGCCTTGCATCAGGGTGTGTTGTAGTATCGCGAGACGGTGCAGTAGGTCTTGCTTCTCTATATAGCTGTGCGGCGATATGTTTAGGAAACCTGCAATGGTAAAAAGATTTATTTTAGCTGTTCCATTTACTTGTTGTTATGGCTCAGTTAAAGCACCTCTCATGTACAAGGTTGTGGGTTCCATACTGAGCAAGTACCAATGTGACTTTTTCAATTCATATGTATGTGCTTTCTAAGTGTATCTTAGATATTACTCATATGAGTAAAGTAAAACTTACTAAGTTTATATTGGACATTACTGACATCAGTAAAGTTAAACATCGTTATAAAATCTAGACTTATAATTATTAAAAGTCTAAAATCGTCAATCCGTCTCGAGCAAGCACGGTGATCAATGCTCGAGCCGTCTCTGTATAAAGAAGAGGCCTATATTACTTGTTTAATTATGCTTGGACTAGCCGAGAACTTTATGCACTATATGAATTTCAAGTATTTTCGGTTACCGATGCAGCTACCCGATGTTGTACTAACTTATCAATTGACTGCAAAACAAAATAGTGGAAGGCTTAGTCATTTTTTATGGTAGATATGTATACTCACAGCTGTTGAGAAGATGATGCAGATCATGTGACAGGAAGGCCTGCTCGGCGTGCGACGCCACCGCCAGCAGCGCGACGCCCGTGGCGTTGCACAGCAGCGCGCGCAGGCGAGCCGGCCGCGACGTGCTGCGCTGCACGCTGCACTGCAGCACTGACACGGGGCTGTAGATGATCACAATGATGTGTTTTAAGAGTCAAGTTCTATTTAAGGACATCTCTGTACTAATATAATAAAGCTGAAGAGTTTTTTTGTTTATTCAAACGCGGTAACCTCCCGCACTGCCACTGGATTTTTAAAAGTCCATTTTTTATGAAAGCTAGCTTTATGAACAATAGTTTCGGCTAAAATATCACACTACGACCCACGGGAGCGGGAACAGTAACCAAAGACGGAATTAAACACGGTTGAAAAAAGCCATTCAGACGAAGTCGAGGGCAGTAGCTAGTTTGGAATATTCTAACCTGGTTGAACGAAGTTGTGGGTTCGTAATCAAGCATGGGCAAGTGCCAATGTGACTTCTTCTATTTTATATGTATATCTTGAACACCACTGACATTGGCAAAAGCAGTTGCGCTTTGCCACCAGACCAATGATGCAGACAAAATAAATGTAAGTCTGAAAACGCCACTCTGCCTCAAACAAGCATTGTGTGCAATGTTCATACCATCTATAAGAACAGAGCCTTTGCCCTGCAGTGAAAAATAATAGGTTGGTCTTGGTATTAATATTATATTAAAATGTTTCTCTAAAAACTTACTCTGTAAAATCAAGGAAGTTCTTTTGTGGTTCCTTGTCTGCATACTGCTTCGAGCCAATGCTGAAGAACTCCATGTTAGGCACCAATGGGTCTGCTTTCTTATTTCTTCCACGCTCCTGTAGTTTACACAGGATTTTAAGAATGGAGTTGAGTATAAAATAATTGTTGTGTGAAAAAGTTATTAGCATCAAAGAAAAAGTTGTACCATGCCAACTCTATTTTATAATATAATTATGGGCAAAAAGTCGATATCCGTGTGATCTAAATGTATGCAATTATTAACTATAACTATATGCTACTAGCTTTTGTACCCCAATACGTCTGCGTCAAAGTTAAAGCCAAATCTGTTTTTAGCTTAATCTCCTACTTAGGAGATGTCAGCTCCTATAAACTATCTACCTTCTATATTTCAACTTCATAGGTTCGAGATTTTTGTGTCTAGTCAGTGATACTTTTCGCTTTAATAATGTAATTTTGTAAATATGTGATACTTACAGAATTGATAGGATTAATCCAAGTTAGGTGATGCTTCTCCCGTCGCATTGTGTGTCTGTTTTCCTAAAATATAAAAATATTTTACAATGGCGACCATAAAGCATAGTTTTTAATATATATTATTAATCTTGAGTTAGTCTGAAAGCTGTTGGTCCTGAGCCTGGTTTGTTCTTGGTTGTGTTGCTGTGCTGTCTCATCGCGATATGTGAGTGAGGAGAGAGTGCACACAATTGTGCTCTATAATGTCTGCTATAAGTGCTAAATAAATCTCAAGCAATTAATTTCTTTCTCTGTTTACCTGATTTCTTCTGAATCTAGCAAGGAGGTTTCCGTTGATCTTTTTGAAAGCACTGTGGATAGAGATAGCTGGTACGTCTTCAGGTACACATTCAGGTTTGTAAGACTTGAACAGCCCTAGGAGGACCTGTAGCTGCCTGTACATGTTCTGTAATACATAAGAGAAGGTGAGTTAGAACCAGTTAATTAATTATTTTTTTATTATATCTGAAGCTCTCTCTCTCTATTTTAGTTATTCTAAATTAGTTCCAAGTTCCAGGGAGCAATTCTCATTACCTTTAGCAAATGTTCTCATTCTAAACTCAATCTGTCAAATATTCCTCATATTACCTGCATTTTTGACATGGATTGTCACCAAGATGAGATTGTGACTAGATTTTGAAAGTGTTTAATCACGAAGATAAGCCTGCAGTTGGTTGTATGACTCTCGGTAATTTAGTCATTCTAGATTTTAATCCAGATGGTAAACTAGATGGCAGCTTACCTTTTTAGCCTCTCTCTTCTTGGCATAGTCAAGTAACTCAAGAACTCTCCTTCTAGTTACATCAATAGGCTTAGTCAGAGTGTAGACAAGTTTAATTGCATGAGGTGTCTGTAAACAAACATAAGTAATTATCACCATAATTCATCATTTTTAAATTTTCAATAGTAGACCAGGCAGGCACTGAAAATTGAACTCTATTCACAATACTGGTATTGGGAATAGAATCCAATTTTCAGCGCTCAGGGCTCCAGTGAGAAACCTCCAAATAATGTAGGACATGTCAGTTTATAATAATTATATTATTAGTATTACATTGTAAATATTCATCTCACCAACAAATACACCCTAATGGTATGGTACAAAGAACTTAATGTGAGCAATCATTGATGATACTAGCTTTATGTAAACTCAAAATTTAGCCAAAAATATGACCAATAAACCGTTCTTGAAATAACAAATTCTGCAGATTGAAATCAAGTATAGTTCTTTTTGATGCTCACCAGTGCTTCATATGTCAAACTAACATAAAATACATCATATCCAGTGTCCAAGGTTTCCATGTCAATGCAATCACACTCCATAGCAGCTGGAAATAATGAAATAACAAGTTTATCATAACATAATATACATTTTGTATCAAAAAATTTGTATGTAAGAAATAATTGTGAGAAGTACTGGTCTGATTTCAAAAATTCTTTCACTGCTTGGAAGCTAAACTATTTTCGAGTGCCACAGGCTATTTTATGGTGTACAATGCTTGATTTCTAAGTTTAGTGGACAAAGTCACAAGCAGAAGTTAGCCGAAAACAAACACGGTTCTGGAAGATGTGTTTACCATTTGGTTTTATGTCTACTATACTACTCTGCCTATCCCTCCAGGGAACTAAGGCGTGATGTTATATTGTTATCATGATATACCTACACAGTTATCATGTGAGTGATACTTAACTAAAAGGGTAGTGTTTAAAAATACTTGCTATACCTGTTAGCCAGTCAAGTAAAAATCCTATTCGTGAGAAAGTCGACTGGTCTTCATAATTAGAAAGTATCCAGCTCAAAGCGTATTCCACGGAACGGTCCTCCACGGTATCTGAGGGCACTAGGCAAGCACCCAAGCCTATCCATTTTGTTATAGCTGCAAATAAAGTATGCACAACATTATTAGATATATCACTGAATCAAGGTCTATGTTAAAACGATAAACCAATATTCTAATCACTTACGAATAGATAAATTCAACCAAACTTTGAACAATGTATGGAAATCATTGTTTTGTAAGCCTATCGTATCAACTGCATACGCCAATTCGTCGATTTTGTTTTGAAATAAGTCTTTGTCAAACCCTTTCTTTAATGATTTTATATAATCAATGATCTCGTCCACGTCGGCCATCGTACAGTTGTTTTTCAATTTCACAAAATCAAAATATTGTTACACTCTTCAATGAAATTCAAACTCAAGAAACGTTGGTTATTTTGACAATAAATTTTTGAATGACAGACGCTTGTACATTTTTTTTTAATTTTTAGTCTTTAGATACGTTGTTTTTAAGCCAAGATAGATCCATATTTCTTTTCACACATTTTATTTATTTATTAAATCTTAGATCTTTTCTCATGGATTGGGTGGTGTGGTGATAATGGGTTGGTACTTAATCGCATCATGTAGGTGGGGTTACTAATCAGCTGCGCTTTTAGTGTTTTTACCACACAAAATCTATCGTACCTAGTTTTCACAAAGGACAAATCCACAACCACCGTATCCCTCACTCACAAATCTTTGTATAATAAAAGAAACCTTAAAAAATGTTAAGAAATTAAAAAAAAACCTGCAATAGAAACGATCTTTTATAAAACTGAAAATTAAAAGGTTTTCATTTTCTAGTCCCTGTTGAAAGTTCATTCCCTCATCTAAACCTTATGTTTAAAAAATACATAAGGTTTATATTTTTTTCATATTCTTACTTACGACAGTATTTTTGCATAAAAAATCTTGAATATTTTAAAAATAGTTTTAAAACTTTATAACTGCAGTTTACGAATACTGTTTACTACAAAAACAATAAATTAAAATGACAATAAATTACTACATGTACAAAAATCTTAGTCTCATCAAGTGGATTGTAATGTTGTACTGAGTAATTAATTTATTAAAAATAATTGAAAATGTAATCACCTTATTATAAACAAAAATAAAAATTAGTACGTCATTTCTTTACTTACTTTATAAACGACAAGTGAACGCGTCTAGGTCTATGGTACAAACACCGAATGTTGCAATTAAAAAAAAAGTCCCAAAGAAAGGGGACCTCTCAGCATGCTGATTTTCAATCAGTAGATCACATCTAGATTTGCTTTGTATGTAATGTAATGTATAGCCACGATTTAATAAAGATCAAATCAGAAGATATACATGTTTTTTTTGGAAAAATGAATAATGTGTGAGAAACACATTATTCATTTTTCCAAAAAAAAGTGGAGTGTGATTTAATTGTGATCTAATACACTTTTAATATAGTTAGTTGTTAGTCCCGTGGTAGCAAACTCAAATGCTAAGCATGAAGTTCTGGGTTCAAATCCCAGATAGGGCGAGTTTTTATTCGATTTTTCCATTAGAAACTTATTAGTACCCAGAAACTTGGAAATTGGTGACGTGACACTGTCACACCCGTGCCTCAGAACTGCATGTACGTACGTACGTTCTCGTACATTCTTAGTAGCAGCTTCGGAGACTGAATTTGTGCCTGATTAATGGCAATAGGCTCGCCCCTTTTAACACAGGAAACAAACATAACTGGCCAAATGTGGATGTACTAATGGGGAAACCTCTACCTAACCCTTCGGGGATTACAGACGTGATGTTATGCTCGTATTATTTTACATCAGTTAAAAAACAAATACCTAATATTTTTTTTGAAATTACCTATGTATTAAAATAATGCCTCGCCCGCAGTAAACTGGAAAGATCCAAGCCATTTCAATATTAAACTATGATGTTCTGAATAATTTCTGGAAAAAGTATCGGCATAATTTATAACATAACATAACATAACATCACGCCTGTAATCCCCGAAGGGTTAGGCAGAGGTGTACCCATTAGTACACCCACATTTCGCCAGTTATGTTTTTAGTCCCATGTAATAGGGGGCGAGCCTATTGCCATCAACCGGGCACAAATCCAGACTCCGAGGCTGCTACTGAGAAATTCCTGATGGAAAAACCCAATAACACTTTGCCCGACCTGGGAATCGAACCCAAGACCTCATGCACAGCAGTCGCGCTTGCGACCAGTAGATCAACGAGGCAGTCTAGTCGAGGCATAATTTATAGAACTTCTATAATCGTGACTTTCGTATGAGGAAACGTGAAGTGTGGACATTCATGGTCGCAATACTGGTATCACTAAACAGCATAGACAAGACGCTTTATAATTTCGCTTCTCGTATTTGAAGTGTCAAAATGAACGAATTGTCGTTTGAAGTAAACAGTATGGATATTTGCCAATTGACTATTTTATAAAATATGTTCAAAATCATATAATCAAGAGTTAACTTTTAGTGTTTAATAAAAGCCGTCTAAAATGTGGCCCATGCTCCTAAATATGACGCGCGACGAATGTCGCCTCACGCTCCGTAGACTCGGTATATATTTAGTCCTATAAATGGCTTTCGTTTTCCCTCCTATGGTTTTCTTAAATTATACTCAACGCGTTGTAGCTAATTTGTTGATAATTGTATTACAAATATGTTTAGAAATGCATAGTATATTCATTTGTTTCTAGAATTGGAAGCCTACTCGAATATGATCAGTGTGTTTAGAGCACAAGGAGCATTGGAAGACAACAGAAAAAAGCTACTGGAAGAACTGCGCGCCGTTTTGCATATAAGCAATGATCGGCATAGCGCCGAGGCGCGCCGCGTGTCTAATGATGAGTTATTAGCAACAATTGCTGATCAGTAAGTTGATATTTAATATTTTCAGTGTAAGGTTGTTGACTTATTTTTAAACACTGTTACACAAAGTCAAAGATGGCTGAGAGTAACTGAAAGTCAAAGGTATTAACATATTGCTCTTGTTTGTTAGCATTTCTAATTGATTGTGTGCATGATAATCTTACAAGATTGTTTTAAAACTTGATATTTTTTACCTTCTTTTTATGTATTCTATTGTTACAATATTGAATCTCAGCCTTGTGGATGTGTGTTTAGTTTGACAATGTGGGTTGACCACTGCTTTTTGTAAACATATTTGGCTGTTTAAGTGAAATAAAAGTGTTAGAAAGTAATTTTATTGATATTAAATTTTGACAGATAACCTATTCATCTGAAATGTCAAAATATTTTTAATAATTTCTTTTTCAAACTCACTGAAAAGTTTTGTTAATTATTTTTTAAAGATTTTAAAGTATCTGCATTTTTAATGGAGTGTCTTTTGATTGCATTAATTTTAGATTCACTTTTAAAAAAATAATTTGACATAATTATAAAATATTATTAATTCAATGATTTGAAGTTAGGGATACAAATGCAAATAAATGGTCCATTAATTTAACATTTCATTATGATATGTATTTTTATTTTTATCAAATTCGGTATTACAAATATGATTTTATAATTATAATCTGTTTGATTAATATTAATGAATGGTATTATTACTTCAACAAATAGGTTATCAGGTCCAAACACAGGTTTAGCCTGGATCAGCGAGGGTCGGAGGAGGGTACCCCTTATGCCCCGAGGGATCGCACAGACCATGTACACAGAAATTGCAGATAAAGCTGCTGAAGCCGCTGCTGCTGAGAATAAGGAGATTCAGAAAAGACTTGAAGCTGAGAAGCTCATAGCTCCCAAGTCCAATGAGGAGGAAATGCCTGATGCTGAGGGCTTGACTGCGGAGAGTGCCCTCACATCAAATGATACCATGGATGAGACCATGTACCCTCCCATAGCTATGGAAGATCAGACTACTAAAGTAAGTTTTGTTCTTCCACTGAATAAACTTTTAAGAGTGTCATTCTGAATAGAATTGTTCTTTTTTTTTTCTATTTAAGAATTAACTATTCTTTAGATATCTCTTCAATCTTTATTTAACAAACTTTTTACATCTGGGTTATTATGATAACTTACATAACAGCAATATACAGGGTGGGTAGATGGTATTTTCGAGACTGCATGAGCAAGTACCCAAACCATTTTAGCTACAGAAAATCTTTGGAGGCTGACCTTAACTTAACAAGCGAAAAAAATAATTATAAGTGTTGTTTATGCGTTTTGCGGCTCTTACTGCAGTTGACCCAGACATGAAACTAGAATAGCCAATCAATAGCCATCCTAAAAATTTAATATGTATAAAATGGTAACTTTTCTAGTTTACTGTATTAATTGTCCAAAATCTGTGGATGCAGTTATGAATTACCCAAAAAGTTCAGTCGCCTTAAAGCCATATTCCATTATTAAAAATTATTAAAGTACCAACTCTTGCTACCACGTCTCAAAAATCCATCCTATACAAGACATAAAATTTTGGTTTGGTAATAAATGTGATGATAACAAAAAAAAAAAAAACAACAATTCCTATCATGAATTACTGTTTCCATTAAGTTCGCTAACGAAACTAATTATCTCACTATTCTGATAATACTTTATATTTAAAATATTGTTTATATTGAACCAACTTTAGCCCGCGACTTTGTCCGCGTAAATGTGGGTTCCCGCGGACACACGAAGTCGAATAAAAAGTAGCCTATGTCCTTTGTTGGGGTTCAAACTAAACCTATACCAAATTTCCTTAATATCGGTTGTGTGATTTAGCCAAGAAAGTGTAACAGACAGACATACAGAGTTACTTTCGCATTTATAATATTAGTATAGATTTCGAATCCATTTCATTAATAAACAGGATTCTATTTCTGTTAACATTACATACATTTTCACTTGTTCACTAGGTTTGGGAATTGGAGCTTGTCAGTCGAAAGCGGAAAGTTCCAGAAGGTGGTTCAATACCAGATGAAGCCAGCACTCCTGTCAAAAATATGAGGAATATACCGGTGAACACTAACCAAAAGCATTTGAATTTATCACAGATTTATTCTAAGTTCTCGCAACCAGCCACAAGTGAGTTGGTTTTACATAATTATTATTATATACAATACAATTTGATGCTTATTATGCATAGTTACTTTTTTTGTAACGTTTTACCAATATTTTATTTAAAATTAAATGTTTCTGCACAGGTAAACCATCAGGGCAGTCAAAACATTCATATAATCAAGTAAGCAAAGTGTCAACGAGTAAACCGAGTCAAAGCCACGGTCCGCGCTCGACGCCGCATAAGAGCAGGTCTCACAAAAGTTCTAAGGGTGCACAAATTGTTGCATCTAAATCGCAAATGAAAAAACAAGAACTGCCTGCTTCTCCTAACAAACAGTACAATCCAACTTCCATGCAGATGGAGTATTCAGGCCCTCCAAACACTTTTCAAGCTAGTTATGCTCAATCTATATTAGGTAATAAAACAAAACCAGACTATTTGGACGAAATAAAACCTAAAGTGTTGTCTTCCCCGGGAATGGTGACTGACTCGCCGACCATGCAGCTACTAACACAACCCGCGACCGTGCCGCACGAGCTCGAGGTATCGGAGAACGCGCACCCCGATGACCCCGCGTCCTTACAAGCACAGAGCACGTCCGTCTCTCACAAACAAACTATATCCGGAAAACCTTGCCAACTTATCATAAAGAATCGCGGAGAGATAAGCGCAGACAAAAAAGTACAAATG
This sequence comes from Hoplodrina ambigua, assembly GCA_949774945.1. NCBI lineage: Eukaryota > Metazoa > Arthropoda > Insecta > Lepidoptera > Noctuidae > Hoplodrina > Hoplodrina ambigua. The sequence goes on along the minus strand of OX458969.1, from coordinate 4,048,040 downwards.
TCTGACATCAAGTTATTACAAAAACCCTCCGAGGGTATAAAACTTTTGTCTAACAGACAAGTAGTTATCGCGCCGAGTTCAGCTCAGAAAGCACTGAACACGCCGGCCAAATTAGTTACTACTAAAGTGATCGGCTCCATACCGAAATCGCGCAACCCTAGCACGCCACTTATGAACGAGAAAATGATTGTTGTCTCGAAACCGTCGTCGGAAAATAGAAACATGTCCAACTCTAAAGTAATAATAACTTCCGCCGTCAGCACGCCGCACAGGGACGGCAACCAAACTAGTACAAACAGCATATCAAACAAATTAACAGAAACACTTACACCTAAGGGCATTCCTGCCACTGATCTAAAAGTGTCTGCTAAAGCACTCGTTTTGAATCCTAAATCAGGACAGAAAATGGTCGTGTTACCCGCAAAAGCTCGAACGAAACCGGGGAACGACGGACAGATACCGCTAATACATTTCAAGGGTTTACCCACTACTATGAAGTTAGTACCAATGAGTTCTCAACCTATTACGCAAATTCCTAAAGCGCCCGCTATGACTGTAACGTCTAAACCTTCAACAGTTAGCTCAATGCCATCTAATGCGAAAATCGTTGGTGTGGAGACAATTAAAACCGCAAACTTAGCAGATATTGTACCAGTAAAAGGTTTAGCGCCTGTGACTACTCCTAAAATTTCCAATCCTATCGTTCGACCATCTAGTGCAAAAGGCAGCGTTATTGTAGTACAAAAGGGTACAACGATAGGCAAAGCTTTATCATTTGCTAAAAATGGGAACGACATGTCTAAAGTTATAATGGGTAAAAATGTTAATCAACTATTGCAAGCGTCGAAATCAGACCAAGCCGAAGCAGCCAAGTGTGCAGGCAATGTTATTGTTTTAGAGTTGAACAACGAACAGTCTGGTCGCACTACCACGATGTCAGAAATACTAGACAGTCGCGGAAGTAACCCACCACGCATTTCTGATGAGAGCAAGAAGTTATCTCAAATTACCCCAGACACACCAGTACTGTTTGAAAACCAAATCACAGAAGAAACATGCAACGCCAGCAGCTTAGATTCTACTGCTGAGAGCATAGAAATGGCACCCATAGAAGAAGCGAGTTTATCATTAATTGAGAAAGATGATGGTAAATCCAATTACACTAAAGAATCTGAAGGTGTCAAAGACTCGTCGAGCGTCACTGACTGGGAAATGGAACTAGACACAGTATCGCGAAAGGGGAAAGACGAGGACAAGTTAAATTCCCTACACCTAGACCTGGGCATGTCGAGTGACAGCGACAGTGAATACATGTCCACCACCAGTCACAAGTCAAAAAACAAACATTCATCACAGGAAATCATGCAACGGGCAACACCAAGCGGTAATCTATACATTTGATTCCACCTTTATTTTTATTTTTGTTTGTTCTTCTGATTAATTTGTAAGAAAAACTAAATATTTGTTCAGGTGAGAGCAGCGAAATGTACAGCAGTTCGAGCGCAATGTCCCTCGCGACGAGAACGTTACTCAGCCAGCTACAAGACGAAGGGTCGTCGAGTAACGATTCGTCGTTCGCTCTCAAAACTAAAATTGAAAAACTAAAAGAGATCGATCCTAAACTGGATAAATCAGAGTCTGAAGCACTTACTAAAGCGAAAGAGAAACTTTCCGAAAAAGTAAGAGAAGCTCAATCACAGCAGAAGAGAATAGACATTTATAGCACTGCAATCACTACTTCTGATATAAATTTAGACTCATTCTCGTATCTGGATGAGGGCGACATGATGGCGGGGGACGATGTTTTCGCCACGGTGGAGGCGAAGACGCGCGAGTCGAGGCGAGCAGACACGCTCGACGACCAACTAAGCCGATTATTAGGCGAAGACTCTGCTAACTCGACTGACTCACAAACTGTAAGTGAAAGTATGCCTTTAATAAATAAATGAGCAATAAAGTAGGTTAAATAAAATGATGGAGCCTGTGTGTGGAAGATATCTTTAATAAATTGTAATGAACTTAGAATAAGCGCGGACATATAATGTGAAGTGAAAAGTGGTGACATTGTCGGTCTCGAGGGAGACGTGATCATAGTGCTGATTTGTTTGTTCTGTTAAAATATACAGTTTTTTAAAGGTGTTTGTATACTATCTGCGTATTACATTATTTCCCTTCATAATAAAGAGGCTAACAGATTGAAGAGACAGCTTAGAAGCAATTTGGGGATATTCAAATAATTTCATGTGCAAATACAAGTTAGATCTTATAATCAACAGTCGCTATAGTTTTGTTTGTATTACTATTTTATTCCAAAATATAATACAACAGTCTTCGATCATTACCATATTTGAATCTTTGCACTTTTTGAATACCTAAAACAGAATAATTATCTTGACAAATAAATGTTGCTCAAGAAAAGTATTAAAATAAAACAGAAGTCATGAATAACTTATTTATTCATGTAAATTCATACAAGTTTGCATTTGCTTAGTTACTTATACACAATCAAGGTAACTTATATTTTACAATAACTAGGAGTATTACTATTTATGTGCATATTATAACTGCAGGTCAGTAAGTAACCTGCATACAAAAAGTGTGCATATATTTTTATAAGTTCATATAATGACAATTCATGCAGTTATATGGCCGTGTATCGGCACATCGGGTTATAGAAAAAGAAGGTCGGGTTTGTAGTGCCTCATCTCTGTCACTCACACCTATGTGCCTAAATCTCGGTGTGTCAACGCGTCGCCAGGGTAAACTGTAATGGGTTTCAATGGTAATATTATATTCTCATGGATGTGTGTGATTGTTTTGGTTTAAAAACGATTATTTTTAATAAAATATGGGACCTACATTTCATTAACGTCATACATGGTCCTGCATATATTTTATTGTGGAGCGTAGTTTAAAGTAACCTATAGTTTTAGTTTACCAAGGCAACTTTATCGTGAAGTACCTATACATTAGACCGCACAAATTATTTTTAGACTTTTAGTTCTTGATAATGAAATTTTATTGTTATGTTGTTACTTACCAATGTTTTTGAATGCATTGACTGCAAAAGCTTCTTAATTAATTCTAATTAGAATCTTTACTTGTTTTTATTATACAAACTGATTTTTAATTCAATGCAGGGAGAGAATACGAACAAGTATAATTATGGGACCAACTGTAAAATGTAAATAAAAATGAACTGTTCTTTACAAAAATGTACTACAACGTGATTAAAGTGTATGAATTATCATTTCTTTTTTTATTTCATGTTTGGTCCTAATAAAATTTGTTTGTATTCAAGAATTTGTAGTGAATTAAAAATCAGCCTGTATGTTTATAAGAAGACTGGTACATTCTGTTTGCTGCGGATGTTCAGGTCAGAGAGTTATCAACAATGTTATATAAACGTATACCTGCTACTAGCCTACATTCATAAATAATATATAGAACAATTTTATTTTATATACATTTCCTCATAGGTTTTCATATATTGAGTCACCTGTAATATTTAATCACATTATTTATTTCACAAGTTCTTTACATTGTTACTGTTCTTATAGAACCTACCTAGGGCGCGAAACAATTTTCTAAATAATGTGTATAGCAAAAAATAGCAATAATTTTATTTTTCATATTAACTTGCTAAGAATTCTAAAGGTGTACATAATATAGTGTAAAAACAGTTTAATTATATATAGCATAATAAATAGCCCAGTGAAAGTAATAGATTAAAATGTTCTGGACCACAGGAGTAAAATGCAATATCCACGTTTTGCTTGGGAATGTTGTATGTACTACATTAATGTAACTTTTGATAAAAACAAACAATGCCAAATAGGTCGTGACAAAAATTAGTGCATATTTATAACCTGGTGTATGTTTTACCGGCCTCCTTCTATTTCATATCTCCTAATTTTAGTTCATCCGAAAATCGGAGTTCGGCCGGTAATAAATACTTTTGCAAAAAAATATCAAATGTATTGTTTAGATATTTTGCAAAAGGGGCTAAAGCAATATTTGAACACCCGGCGGAACGAAAAAAAGGATTTCAAAGTTGAACGCAAGTCACGTGATCCGATTGGCCGTTGACATTTCAGTCAACCAATCGGCTTACGGCAATTTGTTAGCATTGTTTTTCGTTCCAAAAACCGAGCGAAGACTTTTAGGGCTCTTACAATTTAAGCGTTTGGTACCGGACAGCGGCGTCGTTGACGTACTGCATACGGACGGTAGTCTCTTCATATAGATGACCGTCGTTTACTGTCGTGCAGTCATGTGGACGCAGTACTGGTATGACACCGTACCGTACGACACCCACCTCGCCGACACTGCAGCAGTCCGGCACCCAAAACTTAAATTGAAAGAATACTTAGTTAGTGCTTCTTATGTTTCTTTGTTTACTTACGAAAACACTGCATTTTATGTTTAATATTTGTGCAGCTGTGCTTGGTTAATTTTATTAAGGGCAAAGTTTTCGATCGTCTGATAACTCCGAGTGATAAATATGGCGGTTTGACAACTTTTGTATAGAAAATGTGTCGAATTTGTCATATTTATTCTTTAGACAGACCATTGAAAATCAGCCCTTAAAAACCAACCCTATTAACCTATGTATTGCTTAGATGATTACAATACAATATACTCGTATATTTTTTTAAACACCTGTACTATACGTATAGTACGCAATATATAGAGGTCCAGTTTTCTAGCTATTAATAATGGTGGCAATGTTAAAGTAACTCATTGTGTTAGACTTAACTTTATAAGTTTATAATAAATTTTATTCTATCGGAATGTACCCAGTGGAGCCTGACATGCGAATTAACCAAAATTAGGCCTAAAATCATTACAATAGAATCCATTACTAAATTGCTGTATATTCTCAAATTATGGGTGAACTTACCGGCGCAATGATGCGTGGATGAGGCACCGCTGGTCGAGGCTGACGGACGTGAGGAAGACAGGTTGTAAAGAAGATATAGTCTAGTTATATTTACAGGTTGTCTTAATAAAATGGTGGTGCTACATGATACTTACGTTTCTTTTAATCAGGATTGAAGTATTAAGCTATAGGAAAGGTTTGTGATTGTGTAATTATTTACACAAAGTTAAGCATAAGTTATAAATGTAATGCTTATAAAAGTGTTGAATTATATTTTGTAGTTTCTAAAATATCCCTTCGACATTTATCCATTAAAGTAACGACCAGCATTGATGTTGACATAAAGCCACGTCCTCACTGACATCAGAAGAGCCCGGATCAGAATCGGAGCTTCAATATAAATAGGTAGATCCTCGACACTCGAGGTGTGTATATTAATGGTACATATTTCTTGCTTTAAATAGAATGTATGTCATTCTAAAGAAATTGTGCCATGGGTAGCATTAGTGTGTTCTATGACTTTGTACATATACAAATAAAATGTTAACGTTACTAATTTTATTGAAAATATCATTGACATGTGTCAACTTATAAAAAATGTATTAGTATATTTTGTATCATAATAATGTACGAGAAAGCATTTTTGGATGTCCATGTATGTCCTACAATAAACTGATTTAGTTTAGTGAATTGTTAATGGGTTAATATTGGATGCAGGTGAATATGTTTAAGATTGTTACCACGATGCAATCAAATTGTGGATAAAATGTGTTCTCTTTATGTATAATGTGTCCTTTAAGGATTCAACTATTGTGTATTATAAATTCTTGTTAAAATTTTAAGGCAATGTTAACGATTGACCTGCATCAGTTTATTTTGTCAACGTAGAATAAGATGTTTATTTGTTTCGTCAGCTGTAAATATTTTTGCGTAGAAATACCCTAGTACCGTCGTAGAATCAAACATGTTGATACAATTTTCTGTGTTTTTTTCACAAGTTTATTTTATCTACTTATTTTAACGAATAAAATTTTAATCAAACTTATGAAGTTTTTTATACCTACTATACTATATCATATTCTATACTTAACTCGCAACTATAAAAATTAAAACAAAAGCAAATAATCATAAAAGTTCTAATATACAATAAAAAAAAAGAAAAATGTAAATAAACTTAACCCCTTATTCATAAATGTTTACAAAAGTCTATATTTTTTACATTTATAACATCTTTGACTTAAAAAGACAAGGACAGTTAGAATTTTCGAAAGGTTTTTTATGAATAAGGGGATTCTTTTTAATTTGAAAAATAAAATATACATACAAAAGTATATGATAAAAGCAATAAAAAAAATAAAAACAAGCTGGTTTTATAAATACTGTGTTCTTTCGGTACATTGGAGTAAACGCTTTTTTAATCCTCTTTAAACGACGACTTTTAAGTGACACCACGCGACACGATTGGTTACAAACTTATTACGTAGGTAATGCTGAAACAAAATGTTTATATATAAATACTTTGCACGTTCAGTTTGTTTATGGCATATGAATGTGAAGTAATTAACAAATTTTAATTAACTGGCTCGTTCACGAGCGACTTGAAACTTATCGTATCATTTTGAAATTTATAGAAGAATAATTAGAAAAAGAAAATAATGCGAGGCTGACACTAGGGGGCAATTCTACGATTTTTTTAAGAATGATCGCAATCTAATCTCTTTTTCAATCTGTCAAAAATGCCTCTAATTTACCTACTCTTTTTGACATTGTTTGTCGCTGAGATATGTTATGACAACATTTTAAAAATGTTTAATTACAAGAATAATTTTTCCTTCTGGCTCTGAAGTTATAAGCGTAATATCCTCGCCATATTATGTTATTTTAAAACTTGGTATAACTTTGCCCAGAACTAGAATGCATGGTAAAAAAAACATAGCTGGGGTCAAAGAACAAAAAAATAAATAATAGAATATAAATTGACAAGTCTTAGTACCCAATTTGTTTGATATGCTTCGTTTAAGCTGTGACTTTGTGCATTGCGTCCGCGATGTAGTCGACGTTCTTAGACGAGATGCCAGCGACGGATATACGACCGTCCTTAGTCAGGTACACGTGGAATTCATTAGTGAGACGTTGGACCTGGAAACAGTGGAACATAGTATTATAATCTTGTAGGGACAAATGATGTTGATACGTCTTTGGTATGAAAGGTCTGGATGCGTGTGAATGTGCGAGTCGAGCCAGCACGTGCCAGCGTTGAGTCGGCGCGGTAAATCTTTAGGTGTGAAACTGTCAGCGTTATTTCAATTTTCGCCTATCCAATCTGGCGGTTTGAAACCACTTTTAAGACTGGCAGGAGTAAAAGACGAGTCCTAAAGCAGCTTGCTATTGTCTGTCGATCAAACCTCACATAATCATATCTCTTTCTCACATCAAACTGCTGACACGAAATCATCCACACTTATATTATAGGTACCTGCCATCGTAATATTGATTATGCAAAGCCAAACAAAACATACAATATTGTTGTAAATTGAGATTTGTTATTGTTTGAGCCAGGCATTGTATAAAGTAAGTTATAAAATTTTCTTGGGTAAAATGTTTACGAGCATTGGCGTTCGCAACGTGAAAATATTATTTAAAATAGGTACAACAATAAGTAACTCGAGTTTCTTAAATTAATATGTGGTATGTTCACTAGGGATTGGATAAATGGATGCATATATGTATACGTAAATTTTTAATGTTGACTTAATATAGAATGGACCTTCGCATCGAATAAAAATTCTTATAATTTATTAATTCTAGAAATCGAAAACATACTTTCCCAGCGTAAAATAAACTTTAGGTGCATCGATTTAATTTTTAAATTCGATTTTTAGAAGTCATAACTAAGTTTTTTAGCGTAAATTGAATTTTAAGTAAACACGCATCCCATTATCCTATCCTTTGTTATAACATACCGACTAATATAGACTACATCTATGCTTCCCTTTCGAGTTAAAACGCACGATATTATTTTACCCGCAATACACGTTGCGCCTACCACGTTATCTCTTTACCACCTTTGGTTGACTGTTAGAAAACGCCTAAGGCATTAAATCCGTCTTTGTACATTTTTGTTGCAATAAAGTTAAATAAATATGTTGTCACCTGCTCGGGCTTAAGTCCAGTGTAGCAGAACATGCCAATCTGGTCAGTAATGTGTTTCCAGCTTTGTTTGTTGCCGCGGCCCTCGATGCCTTCGCGCAGTTTCTTGCGCATACTGATGATACGGTCAGCCATTTCTTTCACATCGGCCAACCTGTGAACACGCGTCAAACATTTTTTACTAAGAATTCTTATAATGAGTACGAGTAAGAGAGATGGAGCTATACAGGACAGGACCTCTTTTTCGCACAGCTCCTGTTACTGATATCCAACAAGACATTCATTATTATTATTTTCTAAAAAAACTGTAGGCATGGATATATTGTTGTAATGCCCAATAGTAGGCGTTTCTTGGTTGAATTTTGAGGTTTAATGAAGAGATCAATTTTTTTTATTAAAACCCCGACTTCATCCGCGTGAATATTCTTATGGATTTCTAATATTTTCAATAATAGAATATAGCCTAAAGCACGCTTCCAGATATTAGCGCGTTCCAACAGACAAAATCTTCAGCATTATTGTACAGCCTCAACAGCAAGTAGAGAACTTGATAACTTACCATTGTGTCTTCAGTTCTGGGTTGTTGAGAATCTCGGAGACGAGCCGCGCTCCGTAAATAGCAGGGTTCGAGTATATCGTGCGGATCAAGATCTTGACCTGTGACATCATCTTGGCGGCGGTTTCCGTGTCGCCGCACAAGTACGTGAGCGCGCCTATACGCTCGCCGTACAAGCCTGGAACAGCCAACGGAATTTCAGTTAGAAAATTACGATTTAAATTTCTGTTGCGTAAGTCTTAAAACGTACACAAAGATTGTTCTGTGATGTTATTTTTTTTATAGGAATTGTTTAACTGGTAGGATCCCTTAACAGCTGGTTAGCAAGCTACTACCGTCCGCTGAGGACCCCCCCCTCCCTTTAAACAATTATTAACATCGCTGTCCCTTAACAGTTAAAGTTAACAAGCTGTAAATATTAACTAGAAATACAGGCTTCTAGTTTAATCCACAACGAAGTTAGAGGGAGTCGAAAATCGCCAGAACTGCTTTGAGATATGAAAAGGATGGTACGACCGTGCCGCTTTTGTTTGCTCGACTTGACGGTGGCACTGCCGTACCCCCCGATTAAATGGAAGAATAGAGCTAAATTGCAAAGTTTGGTTTTTAATGCCTTGAATTTCCTCTACTCATTCCAGGAACAAAACGCTTTCACAGTAAAAAAAAAACATAATCATTGTAACTTTCCGCTACAAGATAAATGTCGCGGATTTTTTAAATTCGGTATTGACAAAAAAACATGTAGTCATGTACCTACATGAAGTACTCTAAAAAAATCCCGTAAGAGTAAACTACAATCGATCCATTGACGTTATATATAAAACTCGGATAAGATAACAAGGTCAGAACAGTAAACACGCGGTTCATCATTCATAAATAAGTATTGTTTGACGTCACAGGGCTTGACAACAGACATAATAAGGTACCGATATTGCATCAAAACGAAGCTGAATGTTGGTTACGATATCTACTTACATATCTATGATATAACCTATGTTAGGTATTATTGGTATGAGCCCTATCTATACATTAAATATTATTATCTAACTTTTACAGCTGATTATGAAACTTTTTCATTAGTTAGATCATATAGGTATGTATATTTCATGTTGGTATCTTGTATCCCTTACGGACGGACGGACCGAATCTCGCGAAAATTGCGTGTTAAGTTATAAATAAATCGATAGGTTTGATTTAATTTAAATTTTATTTTCCTCTTTTTAGGGCATTTGAATAAAAGGTTGTTGTTAAAAACGTTTTTTCTTACTTCTAATTTAATTTATGTTGGCATATTGTTCTTGTAAACCTTCAAGGGCGGGGTAAATGTTAAATTTTCAAGGTCTTAGAGCCGGAACATAAAACTATGAGGCGATGTCACAACGCAGAAATCTACGAGCTCACAGCTCGTCGTTAATTTCTTTTACTTAGCAGATTTCTGTGATGCAAATTCTAACCGACACACTGTTTCGTGGTTAGATCCTAATGCTGTTTTTATTTAGCCTGACTCCAATTTAGTAGCAGAACGTGGTTAAATAATAGTTTTAGATAAACACAATATTGATATTTTATAATTATGACTTTTTTTTTGCTCGTGATCCTTAGCGCAGTCACATTTAAGGGTTATTTGGGTTAGTCACTATGTGTTTAAACAAAAAATCTTCTTAGAAAAAGTGAGTGCACGCTCGGTTGCTGCCGGGCCATGCCGGGGGTCTCTGTTGTCGAACAAAAAAAAACAGGCCTTGTCAATTTTATTAGTCAATTCGTTAATTCCACTGAAATACGACACGATATCAATAAGTTTGTATAAACAAATTGTAGGTACATTATCTACGTATATCGTATGCGTTCTTAACTGATACTACAATCTGCGAATATCTTAAAGCTATCTATCTATGAGGCACAACATCAATATTACGTGAACACTGATAGCAAACATAATTCATCAATGTCTTGCGCATCGTGGCTTGCACTATAATTGGGAATCTTAACACATCAGGGTAATGCCTAAAGATCGCAGGGGAAAAGAAGAATTTTAAAAGTCATGAATGTAGATTGATGGAGAGGAATGCCAAAGAAAATATGGATGGATTGTATGAAGAATGATATAAAAGGAGTCAGTGATAGCATGACGGCTGACAGGACGGAATGGAAGAAGAAAACGTGTTTCGCCGTCTCCAAGTACCATGGGACAAGGGCAGGAAGATGATTAGTATGTCAGTCAGCCGCAAAAGTTGTTTTACACTTTTGCTTTTACATTATCGGCTAAATAAATACGATGCATTGCTTTTTATTATTCCTGGCAATAACTGTTTATTGCGCACAACAAGATTTAAATATCTGAAGTGTTAAACGATTTCTGTTGCTAACCGTAAACAAACGTTTTTGTCATGGTCATTGTGTGTATTCACTTACCCATATTTTTGGCAAAGCTCTGTGCAAGCATTACTTGATGACCTTCCTGTTCGAAGAGGCGTACGGGGAACGCGTCGTTGTCAACATTGCCGGTGGCGAAACCTTGGTACGCCATGTCGAAGAATGGCAGCACCTTCCTCCTTTTGATGACCTTGCAATGTCAGAAGGAACCAGTCAGTCATAGAGGGAGACTCGCTTATCAAGAATATGAAGAAATATTTTGCCAAAACATCACAGCTGAATTCTGTGGTAACTGTTTCCTAGAATTTCAGGCTAATTATAAATTCCTGGCACTGTTTTAGGTGACAAACCAGTTACGAGATGCATCGTACAGGTGTGAAGCCGTTCCAGAGACGAGAGAAAGCTAAAAAACTGTCATGTTTTTAGATACTACACTGCCACTCGTGCGCATACCTTCTACATGGAATAGGGCAACCGTTTGGCGGCAAAATTAGGTATGGGCTGTGGTAGTAAAGATGATTGTTGTAACGCATGTACTCACCTCGGACAGTTTCTTCCAGTCCTCCGGCTTAGGGTCGACTCCCGTAGGGTTGTGCGCACACGCATGCAGTAGAATTATGGAACCTTCTGGCATTGTCTAAATTTTTACAGAAAAAAATCTCATATTACTTTATCGTCACTTTTGCTATAGTCAGTTATTAAATTATGTATGTTCTAGCTTGTAGCTCCTTGCCCGCGACTTTGTCTGCGTAAATGTCAGTTATCGTGGAATAAAAAGTTGCCATGTCCTTTCTTGGGGTTCAAACTTACATTACGGAATTTCATTAAAATCGGTACAGTGGTTTGGTCGCGAAAATGTAACACACAGACGTTATAATCGCATTTATAATATTAGTATTGGTATAGTATGCATTAATTTATTTGCTATACGAGTTAGTACTTAGAAGTAACAAGGTTTTAATAGTACAGTAGACAGTAGGTACCTATTATCACACGTAGTTGCACACTTATGTTTTATAATAAATAAGTATATTCTACTAGCCTAACGTCCGCGTGAAACTTGTTTATATCTTACTTGGTTACAATCTTCCACCCCGTTTTTCACCGCCTTAGGGGTGGTTTCCGGGATAAAACTATGCTATGTTCTTCCCCGGGTTCTAAACTATCACTATACAAAATTTCACCTAAATCGGTTCAGCGGTTTAAGCGTGAAGAGGTTACAGACAGACAGACACACTTTCGCATTTATAATATTAGTTATGGATTCTATACTATCATTTCTACACTGCTGTTAGCCTTCCTATTCACGGTCGTTCGACTTATTGATTATTGTAGAACAAATAACTACGATAAAGTCGTGCAAATCTTATGAGTTAATTTCTTACCATTGTTTTCAATATTTCTCCTATAAATCTACCCATTAAAAACTCGATTTACGACTTATGTCTAATCAAGAATTTGGTACTCAGTGCTAGTAGGTCTGTTGCTACTCAGCTTAATTGTTCGAAATGCTTTAGATATTGATTATAAGTTAGCTTGTTGTATGTCTATGCATAGTTCATTTTGATAAGTTAGATCTACTTCAGGACCTGTTTTGTACCTTCCAATAATTAAAGTAGTTAGCGTTCATGACAGTTTATTTCATACCAATTCTGTTAATTTCACTCTCGGCGGGCAATCTCAATGGAAACTAGCTAAGTACGTAGGAAGTGCACGAGTGTGTGCGCAAACACATATGCACTCCCTCTTCCCTCACTCTCATAGTCAGATGACACGGCCATCTGACACGACCCTCACAGGGAGAGATTGGTGACATGACATGTCACTTACTTCTAAATACCAGGCTGCTTGCTACTGAGTAATTCCTGATGAAAAAACTCAATAACACTTTTTGCCCAACCAAGGAATTGAACCCAGGAACTAAGATGCTCAAGTGTTGCTTGTTTCTACTTTGCTTTTATACACTTTTTTTTTTCTTTTTATGTTATGTGCGTCATTTTCGCTTGATTAAACAGTTTTTCTTTCTTTCTTTCTAAGAGTAACGCATGTGACCAAGAGATCAGAAGGGCAGTGAACAAATAGGTACACCATAATAATACAGTACCTAACTGTATCGTTCCTTCTCACATGTTTACAAAGAAAGTAAGCCATGATTTACACGATCTTTTATACTTATTATTGTTTAAAGTAGAGATTACCAACCACGAGTACATGTCGTGAACGCTTTTATCGTATTTGTTATCTCAAAAGAAATAGTAAATATTTTTGTTGCTATAGGTGAATAAGTAGTCAATCCAGTTTTATCAACTTTGTATAGATAAATACAATTAATTGACAAGAGTTTTTGGGAAGTACCAGTTTTATCTGGCCATGACGAAAGTAACGTTTATAGTTCATTAACTTATAAAAATAAAGAATAGGATAGCTCTTAATAAAAAGAAAAAGTCGCCAACATGCGAGTCAGACTTGCGCACCGCAATTTTTTTATTTAACTTTAACGTAATCTCCCATAGTCTTCTTTCATTTCAGATTTTTACTAAACGTTCATTTTTCATAATAATAAGTAAGTAATAGTATATTTCATAATATGCAAATGAAGTCTTTTCATATAATATGATACCTTTCTACTTGATCAATTAACCCTGTTTTAAATAAAAATCTGTTTTTTATTTAATAATAAACAGGTGTAGCAGATAGACAGACTAAGAAGTCAGAACACAAGGGTCCCTATTTACAATTTTGATATGGAATCCTAAAAACGTTGTTAATCTGCATATTAACTCAACCTAATTGCTGGCAGAAAGTGAAATATTACAAATGCAAACAGTAAGTAACAGTCTATTTAGAGACCTTGTGATAATTTTAACATTCTACATTTTCTTGTCAGGTGTTGACTTTTAACATTGGCAGCTTTACAGATGGAATGCCAAATATAAAAAAGACGCCTCCACCTTCCCTAGGTGTCGCTAATTTGAATAAGATAAATAAATTAACTACTTTTCAATGTATACTTTGCAACTAGAAACAATAAAACCAAAAAAAGAACAAAGGCGCGAAAAACATAGCCCTTTCCTCGCAGTCGGGTAATTAAAGGTAGAATATGGCAAGCTCTCTAATCATTTAATTTTAGTCCTGAAAACCAGATAAATTTTCAAATAACTGTAATGTAATTTTTAATATCATACAAATTAATAAAAATTTAGTCAATTGAGTCGGCCCTAAAGTGACGTCACTGTTGTGTTTTCCCTACAAAATCTATGGGAGAATCGCGTTTTGACAGGTCATAAAAACTACGTCAATTGATTGGTTGTGTCATCTACCCTATGATGTCAGGCACAATATAACTGACCGAAACTATTTAGAAAAAATTACAAAATAGTTTAGATTGTAATACCTACCTAGGAACACATAGTATCGCCTATCATGATGTTGCTATCTAAGATAAAATACTGGAAGGTATTATTTAAGATTGACGCACATTTATCTGCGTTTTACGTCTCACATGGTCTGAATCTGCCACTTCGTACGCATTATCCGTGCCCAATTCGATGAAATCATCCTTCTTCTGTGATCTGAGTATCTTTCGAATTCTACTAGCAATGAGTGCGAATTAGCTTGGGGTGTGAGTTTTAATATAATGAATTCTTAAACTCTGTTCTTCCGCACAGACAAATTTATGTCCACTTTTACCTCAAGATGGAACTACAGTATGATAGTATAAGGGAAACTGCTTAATAATAACACTTACGTCTATATCTTCACAGGCACCATTAACGTCGAACCCGTGTGTCTTGGGGTCATAGTAACGGTACTTCTTGTGTTTCAATCCGACCATGTTGCAGATCTGCGGGTGATTGCCCCATGTTGGGTTGGGCATCCATATTTCCTTGACTCCACCATATTGTTTCGTAATAAACTCAAGACCGAGTCTCAAGGCTCCCGTACCAGATAGTGTCTACGAAATTAAGATTCCTATTAAACATGTTTAATTAATACTTGCAGGACATTAATAAAACAGTGAGGTTTTTTATAAGACTTTATAATTCAAAATTAACTTGCATTAATACAGTGCAACCTCAATATAACAAAACTGAAACAAATGTTTGTTATAAAAAACAATTTGTTACAATGGGATTTGTTTGTTATTAGCAGGTCGTAGGGTATTTCGTAGGACTTGTTAAATCAACGAAACCATTATATTGTGGTTTGTTTCAAGGTTGTACTGTACTTTGTACTAATTTATTTTTTTTACTGCCTAATATCAAGCAATTTCTATATATTTAGAGTCATAACTACCTGGACAGTGCAATTAGATTTTTCTTTTAAAGCTGGGCTGGTATTGCCAAACGCAAGCCTGGCTACAGCATCAGTGTATGTGGCTTCACCCGAAATTGGAGCATACTCATGGTTCAAATTCTTATTGAAGAGGATTTCTTCTGCCTGTGATGTAGAACATAAGTGTGTTTTGTTTTAAAAATATACAGATTTAAGGAGATCATTTCTATGAAATTTGCAGAACTATATTCTATTAATTAATTTAATAATAATATAGTTAAAAAGTTAAGGGTACACCCTTGAATTTGGAATACATTCAAAATTTCTCATTTATAATACTTAGGTATACACAATCACTATTACTTAATGATGTCTCTACTGATATAACACTATTCATTATCTTATAGCATCACACAAGTGTACATCATAGATATCTGGTTAGATACACAATGTGTAATAAGTACAGTTAGATAATACCTATAATATGAGATAATAATGCTGACCTTTCTCACTGACTTCAGTATATAGGGTTTACCATCATCATCTCTGTAGGCACCAACACCAAGGTTGACCTTTTTAGGGTCAGTGTCCCTCTTGTACGCCTCCGTGATACCCAAAATCACGTCAGGGGGGCCCATAGGCACATTGCCCCAAAATTGGCTGAAAACATGATTTACTAACTCAGAATGTTTGAATAAATAAAGATATGAGGTACTTGCTGTTTTCCTTTTCCTATAAGAATCTCATAGAATATTAAGTACGTAGATAAGTGGTATTTTGATTAAATATTTTTTTAAACTTTTTTATACGTAAGTAGGATTGCATCACATAAAAAAGGGATATTATTAAAAAATATATAAATATCAAGAACATTTTTAAGACATTTAATTTGAGCTATGTATAGCTAACTAAAACGTGGTCCCTCCCGATAAAAACATGCTGACATTATAGTTTCAACGAAATAATGTAGGTATTTATCCATCGTATTTTTAATTTAAACACATTGTTACTTATATAACCAAATTGCCGGTAAATTACCTGTTTGCCCTAACGCTGATGTTAGATAAATCCACACAACTAAATGGTCTTGCTAGAACTTGAGCCGATAATTTTATTATTACGTGTGACATTTTTTTTGTGTCCTACACTTGCTGCTGCGACTGCTGCGCGATTAAAAAGTAAATATCTAGAGTTCCACCGCAGCGCTACACCGATGTTCTTATCTCCCGATAAATTTTAGCAAGTGGAGGGATATCCACATGAAAATTTAAATTTTCCTAAAAAAAAAAAAACAAGTTAACATTTTGAGGGTCAGGAAGGGTGTTTTAATTATATAAAATTAGGTCGAAAATAATAGAATGAAAAAAATGCTCAAGTAAGTACATACAGACCGTTAACGCGACGAGTTTTTGATATAATAATATACACGTCAAGGACTCTATATAGAATCGAAAAAAAAATCGTTTATTTCGAAAGGATATTCTATAGAAAATAAGTTAAGGATTAAACGTGTACCTATGTTATTGTGTCTTATAATGGCAGATGGCGGCCAAATCAGTCGCTACGCGTTAAAAGAGTCGCTGTAGTTATATCTGATAATATGTTACCTCAAAACAGGGAATTCTGTAGAGGCTGACAACATTATTATTAACAAACGTCATATTTGCAACGAGCACGAGCATCGGGTAAACATACCAATGTCACGAAAGGTCATCATGACTCAAAATGGGGCTTTGCCATTCCTGAGCAATATCCTTTTGTAGGATCAGTCTACATAGTTCTTCAATGCATTTCTATAATAAGTTTATAATTGTTATGTTACCACTTTTTATAAACTTATCCTGGGTCGTCATAAATACAATGGTAAAGCATCCAGTATTACCGAATTTTTAATCTTGCTTCCCGATACATCTTGAAAATTGCATGCTGAAGCCCAGGCCCAGCTGTAGAAAACTATATTTGTTTTCTGTCAAATGTCATGTCATCATCATGGAAATAGTATGTTCTATATTGGTATTGTTAAAGAGTCTGGCAAACGTCTGAGCCTGAAAAGACCCGGCAAATAAAAAAAACTGTATGTTTTTTTTGTGTCTGTTATAATTTCCCGGACAGGGTTTTTATGAAATATATTACAAAAATCCGCCTGAAAAGTCAAAAACTTTCAGCCGGGGCTCCCCAGTTCAAAATAATTTTGTAGATCAGATACTTTTCATTGATAGGAAAAGATAACCACACCTCCAGGTATTTTGTTAAGTAGGTGTACACTATTCACTATTTTAAATTTCTTGATTGCTTTTTTAAAGTTTAAAAATGACAAAGCCCTCATGAAAATTTGAATTTCGCACGCTACCTATCGCTAATTCCAGGCTCAACTTTCGTGTGCTGTGCAAATAATACATAGAATTAAATGTAAATCTATGGTTGTTGACATTGTTGCTGACATGCTAGGAACAAAACTGACATGTATGCATGGAAGTAGTATGTACTACCCGTGTGCAATCACGTTTGCTTTTAGCGTCTGCGTGCCTTAACCTGTCTTAATCTACAAAATGTTGGAATCCGTTTTTTTTCAAACGGCGGATGATTTATGCTTGTAATGGGCGCAGACTGTGTTATGGCTTCCATTTGTAAATAATAGACTAAGACTCTTAAGAGCATAAATTTTAGCCTACATGCTGCGTAAAAAGAATCTTGCGGGGAGTATTCTCATAAATTCTCAAAATAAAATTTTAATTTATTTATAATTGTTTTTTTTTTCTTCTCACGATATCCATCCTAATAATGTATTCAAAATAAGTAACAAAACTTAATATGACTTTATCGTGGCAGAAAATATAATGGAAGTCACTTCTCAAAGGTTGTTTATTCAACACCCACATTTTTAAGAATAGCACCCCCGGCCCCAACCAAACCTAAACCTAAATGTCAAAATTATTATGACGTTTTCTTTTCGCTGAAAGAATTGGTGTCGTTAATCGTGTTTATTTAGTAATTCTGCTTCTAAAACGTTGAAATATGGCTGCTGAAATTAAGCCTGCTCCAAGGACACCTAACGATAGGTTTTGTACGACAAAAAAACCAGCCCTCTTGAGTAAATTAGAGGGTTGCACTGATGATGTGAATGCAGCGGTCGTTATACCTGGCGAGGACGGAGTAATTAGCGTTTGTGATGATAAGTAAGAGTACTGACTCATATTTCGTCCATTGTTTGATAACAAAGCTCTATTATCTGTATTATTTTCCGAAAAACATGTTCACTTTGTACCCTCTTTGAACTGTCAACGTATTCGAATTCACCCCCTTACGTGGGCTGTAAATACGTACTTGGCGAATATCTATGTTCAAGTAATCAACTAAACGAATAGGTGGCATTTATTTAAATAGATTGGTATCAGCTATATAACTCTTTCCATATGTGGTAAATTGGTATGAAAAATAACAAGTATCTCTTTTTGATAATATAATGGGTTTTCTTGTTTTTGTGTTTGTTATAATTAATTTAATTTAAATAAAAAATAAATCTACAGATACAGCTTTGTGTATTCATGACATTAAGAATGAACAGATACAATTTTATTACAATTAAACACAATTAAATTCCTTTGGTAATTCTAAATAAATATGGATTGAACATACTTAAAACATTTTATGACAGAGGAAAATATAATTCGTTTTTACTTGGATGTAGATAAAGTATGGTCAATGCAACTGTTCTGTTTTCAAAAAACTTGCCTCAAAAGAAAACAGATCTTTTTGATAACAAAAATTTCAGGACAGTGCGAGTATGGCTGAAGCGTGACTCAGGACAATACTGGCCTTCTATATGTCAGTACATGCCATCTGGGTGCACTTCTATGTTCTACACACCAGAGACAAGGCAGCTATTCATTGGTCAAGAGAATGGAACTGTCTCAGAGTTCACATTGGCAACAGATTGTAATAGGATAAACCCAGTGAGTATTTAATAATATTATTTGGAGTAATTTTGTAATTTTCCATGATTTTTATTTGATTAAAATTAAGGGTTTTTTTCGTGGGTACCTTACTAAAGTATGAATCTTGGTTCTTTAAAGTAAAGACTGCAGCATTTTATATGTTTGTAATACGAGTAAACATACATTCAAAAGCACCTACATGAACAATTCCTAATAGTCTCAAACTCTTAATATATTAGATTATTTTATAGTTTTTGTATAAGTTTAACAACTTATGATTTTTTGGTGGAAAAGACCAACTGTTTAGCATTGTGAAAAATTATTGACCAAATTCAGTTACTTCATAATTAAACAATACATATGATTAATATTTAAAAATTTAAATACAATTTAAGATAAGATATTTTTGATGATAAATAGTTTCATATCTGTTTTTTATCTCGTATGTTATGACTCATACAAGCCCTTATAAACATTCTATCACCATAGACGATAAACAGTTTATGGTAAACAGTATGTACTATTTGCAGAAATGGTTATCTTAACCCAGTTTATAAAACTCCCTATTCCATTTTTGAAGCATGTATGTCTAAGTTCTAAGATATTTTTTGAGTGTTGTTCAATAGTGATTATTGATAAAATAACTTGAAGATTTTTGCAAAAAAAATATACAATTTTTTTTAATGAATTACCATTAAGAGTTTCCAAGGAAGAAACCAGGCATAAATCTTTAAGTATTGTTACTGACTGACTGATCTATCAACGCACAGCTTAAACCACAGAACAGATTGAGAAGTTCAGTTCAGAAATTTGGCATGCAGTTAGTTATTATGATGTAGGTATGCGCTAATAAAGGATTTTCGAAAATATATCCGCTTAGGGGATGAAACTGTGGTCCAAAGTTTGTATAGACTAACAAGATTAGATTGGCAATAACCAAAATGTATGCGGCGGAAGCTAGTTCTGTATGACAGCAAGAATCTGACATACAGCTATGTTCTAGGTTTCCAAAAACCAAACTAATTGTTTAATTACCTACCTAATTTAGTAGTGTTCTAGTATGCAGTGTTGTTGTTAACCTTGGCTTCATTTAAATGTCCTCCAAAATGTTTGTATTCTTATGCTTGTTAATTTATTATCTCCATTGTAATTTGCATAATTATTGTGATTACAATTTTAAAACCTGCCACTTGCCACAGCTAAAAGTTTGTATTCATTCAACTTAGTCAGTAAAGAGTGAGTTTAAATTTAATCTATTGTTTATGTTATTGATCTGAGCTGTTTATTATTTAAACAATATATAAATAAACAAAGTCCAAAAATATTAAGAATGTACAAAACAACTTATACAAAATAAAAATATTTTTCTAATTTTATTCAGATATCCAGCCACAGGAAAATGTTAGTTAAAGACCATTTATTTGTGGTTTGTTTAAAAAAAAAAACAGGATTAAATGATTTATATTTATTTAATTTAACAAGTGTTTTCCTCAATTAGCATCAAATTGTAACTGCACTGATTTCATGAGCACCTTTTCTTGATAAACAATGTAAAATTATTATTTCAATTTTAGCCTTTTAGGCTTCGTTTCCACCAGGGAAATGTGGAGATGTGTGTGGAAATGACCAATGCCATCGCTTCATATTAATAACTTGAGCTAAACCAGCCCTATGATTGGTTAGTTTTACACACATTGTTGCTACACATCCCCGCACATCCCTGGTGAAAACGCAGCCTAAATGGCCCAGCTTTAGTAATAGAGGGATAATGACCCATTTTTTATCTACCAGGCTCGTGAGTACTTAGCGCACACGGCACGGGTTGCCGCTGTCAATTTCTCCCTGAGTTGTGAATGGGTGCTCTCTGTCAGTCGAGACAAGTTGTTCGCGTATCATTGCAGCGAGACAGGCCGAAGAATTGGAGGGTACTCCTTTGAAGCATGGTGCACGTCGTTGCAGTATCCTTTTTAAAATTAACGATGTATTAGAAATTGACAGCATGCTTGGTTTAGTGCCCGAGAGATTGGTTGCTGTACTGTGTGTCTTGGGTTTGATACTTGCACTGAACAAATGTTTGAATGATCTACTAATAGTAGTTCTGGGTCTGGTTTTTTAGGTATGTGTATTTAAATGTTGTTATAACGGATAAATTCATATTGTAATGCAAGTGTGATTATATTTAATTAAAGGCAAATTTTTCAATACCTAGTCAGATAACTCTTAGTGGAAGGAAAAATATGGCGGTTTGACAGCTTTTGTATGGAAAATATGTCAAACTGTCATATTTATTCTTTGGATAAAAGTTATCTGATTATTAAAAAATCAGCCCTAAATAAAATAACAAATGGAAGAAAATTCTGAGGTTGCCCACATCAACAGTTTCGATGATGTGGTTAATAAAAATTGATTTTAAACCGGTGTAAAAAGATACCACATATTCGTTGACTACGTATACTGCCCATGAAACTAAGTAACATAGACCAAAAATGGTTGCTGGTAAGCTAGCACAATGTAACGCACGCAAAACATCGTGCTTGTGGGAGTATAAAACAGTACAGGGGGTCGTTGAGGTAGGTCTTTAAAGTTTAGTCACAACATTTATAACTTGTATTCGTAACTCGTAGACTTTTGACCTTGAATATGTCAGTAACCAGAAGGTTCCCAGGTATGATACCATTCGTAATTATGGGTGTTTTTACACCTGTTAAGTATATTCCCATTTTCCAGTTGTTTTGACAACAACTGAACTGTTGAGTCGGCTGCCCTCGGGGCCCTACATCAATAAGTCATAGTCGATTTCGTAACTCAAGGCTAAAACGGATGTCCATCCGTACAGACTAACACGTTTACATAATTAAAACATTCGTAATATAAACAATAGAATATCGGAATCCATTTCGAGATAACAGATGGTATTTATCGCAGCAAACGAATTTCCTGAACGTATCCCGTCAGATTTGACTCACAGTCGAAATACGCTTTTGTTGGAGACTACAGTGGGCAGATAACGATGCTGAAATTAGATAATAACGGCGCTACGCTCGTTACTACGCTCAAAGGTCACACTGGGTGAGTAGAGAATACGTATTTTCGAAAATGTATAGTATGAGGTCTTGGGTTCCCAGGTCGGGCAAAGTGTTATTGGGTTTTCCCATCAGGGGTTTCTCAGTAGCAGCCTTGGAGTGATTTGTGCCCGGTTGATGGCAAACGGCTCGCCTCCTGTTACATGGGACTTAAAACATAACTGGCGAAATGTAGGTAATTGGGTATACTAATGGGCGCGCCTCTGCCTAACCCTTCGGGGATTACATGTGTGATGTTATGTTATATAGGTATATGTGAACAAACTTCTTCGGTAAGTCGCCTACTCAGTTACAATTACGAGGTTGAACAGTTGTAAGAAAGATTTTAGTCGATATTTTTTTAACCGACTTCAATAAAAACGAGGAGGTTTGCAATTAGATTGTTTATAAATGTTCAGTAGATGCCGTTCCGTAATAATTATAAACGGAAGTCTGACAGGATTTTCTTTATAATGTTACGCAATGACCGTTTATCCGTTCAGAATCTCGCAACTTTTACTTCGGAAGCAAACCTAAATTCAGTGATCCATAGATTTTATCTACTTATAGGAACATAAGTATATGGATCAGCAGATTTTTTTGTTAACGTTGTACATTTTTGTTCCACCAATGTCTTCACGGGTCCAAAATTTGGGCGGTACTATAAGATGGAGGCAAAATGAGGAATTACATGACTAATTGCTTGCCTCGTCATTACAATCAATCGATGCAGTAGGCAATGCTATTTCAACACAACATAGGATAACTTTTATCCCATTTTTATTTTCCCGTGGGATAGTTTAGACTGGCTTAATTTTGAAGTTCACGTAGACGAAGTTGCGGGCCAAAGATAAATAAAAAATTTAACCGTGCAAAACAATTATTTAATTATTTTTTATTTTATATTCCAGTTCCGTGAGGGTACTTAACTGGGCTCCTCTGCCCCAGCTATTATTCAGCGGCTCGTTCGACCAAACGATAATAGTGTGGGACATAGGCGGTCAAAAGGGCACGGCATACGAGCTACAAGGCCACAGGTAATTACGATATTTTGTTTACATGTTACCTCCATTTAATGTTCGTATTATTGATTCTTACAGACAGACTAATACAATGAAAATTTACAATGTGTACCAAAACAAAAATTTAAAATTCATAATTATGTTCACATTATTACTATGTATTATATAAAACTTAATTCATGAAAGAAAAATTGATGCAAAGATCTGACTTAAAATCTGATGGTAGATATACTAAAGGGCCCACACTTTACTGCTTCCCAATCCATCTATTTACGTTCATCAGTAATCCACAAACTCAATAATAGCGAAATTTAATTTAATTTCACATTACAACTACGACGGTACGCAGTGGCTGAGCAATTGGCTGCTGCGCTGCGTGTCGCAGGATCGATTTTAGCACGGAACAAGTATTTGTATGGTCTACAGAATTAGTTGTTCCGGGTTTGGCTGTAACAGGAGATTAAATTTCTCCTTACAAAAAAAAAAAACCTTATAAACCTTATAAACAAAATCGCTTTTTCAAAGTTGAAAGATTCCCATATTTTCTTTTCCAGTAACAAAGTCACAGGGTTATGGTACGTGGGTAGTTGCGAGCGGCTGATCTCAGCGGGAGAGGATGGGGCGCTTGGCGTGTGGGAGATGGGCGTGCGGCGCCGGGAGACGCCCGCGTGGAAGGAGTCCGACCTCTGCCAGATCTGCCGCGCCCCCTTCATATGGAACGTTAGGGCGATGATGGAGAAGAAGCAGCTCGGTGAGATTTTATATTCTTGATTAGGTTATGAATTACTCATACTTCTTAATTCATTTAACATACACCTAGTTAATTTAACTAGCTTTTGCGCGCGAAGTTGTCCATGTAGAAGTCAAGTAAAATATATTCCGCAGCTTTCAATCAGTAAAACAGTTTTTACCTCTTAAAACAAACAATCAATTTTACCTTTTTATATAACATTAGTTGTGATCAATTCACGACTTGAGCTAATCTCATATAGTCGCGTTGATACAATCAAATTTCTTCTTCGTTAATTTTACGTAGGATTTTTTTTTAACCGGCCTGTCCATCCATCGGTTTCTTAGAAAATTTTGACTACTTATATCTGACTATCGTGCATACCAATCTCTTTTATTGACTGTACCTTGATTGATCGTCTTATTTATGATGTCTTAGAACGTCATTGTGCTAGTGACGTACAATAGGCCAAACGTTCTGCTATACGCATGGGCGGTAATCTGGATGAATCTAATTGCAGGTCTCCGCCAGCACCACTGCCGCTGGTGCGGCGCGGCCGTGTGCGCGGCGTGCTCCCCGCACCGCCTGCCGCTGCCGGTCATGGGCTTCGAGTTCCCGCAGCGCGTGTGCACGGGCTGCTACGACACCTTGAGGCATGAGCCGTGAGTATTTCATTATAGCTATGCCATTTATTATCCCTTTGACCCCATTCTTCAGCCCAGTGGAAATATACGTAAATAAAATAAATAAATATACGGAAATATACGTTTGTAGTTTTCGAAAATTTCGAGAGACGGACAAGTTTTCAATAAAACTTGTCAAAATTTCAAAAAACAAAAAATTGCTAAGTATAGAGTATAAAGGTACCTCCGGAGAAGTTCTGGAAGATATTTCATACAAACCGGTACTACAAACGCTGTGAATCAGGTCGTTGTAAGCGTGCAAACTGCTTATCATTTGACTTTTGTTGTGATCTGAATCTAAGATCTCTTTTGTTTTCCTTATCTGACCTTGAATTCGTCCTACTTCGTCTCAACTTCGCTTGTTATACGATACTCATACCTTAATGCATAGATATATTGTTATCTGGCTATATCGTAATCTACGGCTCATTAGAGGCGTGTCCAGTTTCCTGGACTGGTCCAGGTTCCAAGGCCTTATTCCATAGATATACTATCCCTATTTAAAAAAAAAACTTAATTCTATCCTTATTTTTCAGTCGCGAATCCCTGGCATCGTTCCACGACATGAAGCACGCAGTGTCATCGTTGTACATGGACGAGGCGACGGGCCGCATGTGCACGGCCGGCAAGGACCGCGTCATCAAGGTGTGGGATGTGGGCGTGTTGCTTGCGCCCGCGCCCAAGCCGTCCACCGCCGACCAGTAGCCGGCCACGACTGAACGAAGCTGATCAATAACATGTATGTCGCTTTCTTTACTAACCACTCCGTGACACTTTGCAGGTCGCGTGTTAATTTTTATTTTCAGCCAGTATTCTGCTTTTAAGTATATAATTAACATTAGTAAAAAGGATTTAATTCTGGCTTTTAAATTTATAAACTCTTTTGATGTATTTAATAAAAGACAATCGAAACTAAAATATTAATCTCATTTCTTTAATAAATATGTACGTTATTGAGACAGCTTCATATCATGTCGTGTTAAAGAGAATCAAAATGAAATTAATGGATGTACTTCATCTGGCTGTTTGCATTAATGTTATAGTCGTTATAATATTATTATTTAATGTGTATCTAATATATTTGTTGTTGATAGTCCAACGAAAGTTTTGCTTTCTATCACTTGTCGTGAGGTAAGACTGAGACTTTCCTTTCTGAAAATATGGTGTGTCGTTTATTATGGATAGTAAAATATATTTGTGTCATCATATTATTATATAAATAACAAAAAAGTAAAATGAGACGAAGATCTCAAAACTATTTTAAATATGTGTGATCAAAAATAATCGTCTATTACTGGTACTTCACACGTTTGGTGTATATTAAGTCTGTCGATTACTTTGAACGTTTACATCGATTAGTTAGTTTCAATCATCTTCTATATCTGTTCACAGTCAATCAAATCATTATAGGGTATCTTTTTTTTTGTATGAAATGTGAAACAAAATGTTCTTCGGCGTGTGTTGTGCGTCTGATAAGTGATTGTTGTCTTCACGATACGTACGTCTGCGAGTGTGTACGTTTTGTTTCCACTACAGTTACATGTTACGACCCTTTCACGCAATAACCACCCGTTGCCTACTTGAAATACGGGTCGTTATTGCGTAAATGGACGGCTTTTACAGCATCCACATGATCTGTCTTTATTGTAGACGTTTATTCCACGTAAATCATGCACGTAAAACCATAAGCAGAGCTGCTCTAGTCCAGACTATTTTCACACTTTGAAGTAGCACATAGCATTTTTAATTAAGAGGTCAAATCTTATCACTGATAAGTTGATAAAAAGGTTTTATTTCATCCTTTTAAATAATCCTCACTCATTTTCACGCAGCTCAAATGTACTACTAATATTTATTTGTCTATTGATTCCATCTGCTGGAATTAAAGCGTCAGAGTAACCCGCGAGATTTAAATTTTCTTACGTTTTTTGCAATGCGCAGCTCAGCCTCAGGTAAAATAAAAAAAATTGACGCGATACTAACATATCTGGTCACACAATTATGATCATTAAAGTCATCAGCACAACTCTCCAAGTCAGTGTAACCAGTGTCAAAGTCTTGTCAAAATGTAGGTGAAATAAAGGCATTTTTGACGGATTTAAAGCTAATTTAGACGATACGAGAAATATCGTGCAAGTTGTAGTACATTTCCGTCGATGATCGGTCACTTTTGACACGACAGCTGTGCGGTCCCGCAAGGTACGACAAAGTGCTCAATATTTCTCGCATCGCCTAAATCAGGCTTAGGACTGAGATAAGAATACGAACGTTCATAAAAGTTAATACTCTTGCCCTCTGCAAAAAATTTAAGAAATGTTGAATATCGAGGGCTGCCCTAGGACCCTAGCACCTTGAAATAAAGCTTAGCTTATGTGGATGTTTAATCGTGTACCAATAGATCTCGGTTTCCATCAAAGGTATATTATACGCACGTATTAGAGAAAAGACCTGCCTATCTGACTGCCTCATTGGTCTAGTGCTCGCAAAGCGCTACTGCTTAGCATGAGGTCTTGGGTTCCCAGGTCGGGGAAAGTGTTATTATGTTATCCCATCAGGAATTTCTCAGTAGCAGCCTCGAGAGTCAGGATTTGTGCCTGGTTGAAAATAGGCTCGCATCCCATTACTTGGACTTAAACATAACTGGCGAAATGTGGGTGTACTAATGGGTACACTTCTGCCTAACCTATCGGTGATTATAGGCGTGTTGGTATGTTGACAAATGGCAAATTATGTAACGTAAATATGTTATAATGTCAGTATCTCGACAAATGATACCTACTTTTTTGTTCAGTCTATATAAATTGTTAGAATTTGCAAGTTGTAACCTCGCGATATTATACCTTTGGTGAAAACTTTATACATATATTGTTAGAGAACTCATACGAGTATTTTTTGTTATACGTTTAGATAGTATTATACTATATTAGTTGTGTATTACTTAAACATTATTTACCCTTTTTTATTTCGAGAAAATATAATTCCAATTTCTTATATTTTTTATTCCAAACTTGGCATTGCTAAAAACGTTTGCGTTTAAGCAACTGCTTGTATTTTTAAACAAAAAACGTTCGTAATTAAAAACATTATTTTAACTTTATATTATTTTGATATTGTGACATATTGTAAAGAAAGCAAATTTGAAATTATATTAAGAATAGTTTGGTTTAATATTTTCTAAATATATTTTCATAAATTGAGCTAATTGCATATTGCTTTTATTAAGTATTTTACGAGGTACGGATATCGTTTTGATTATTCGTACTTTATCTAATTAATGAACACTATTGAATCTGACAATAAATATGTTATATATGATCTACCCCATGTATAAAATAGTGATGTGCCCTGTCAACGTGTATCGATACTATTATTGTATAGAAAACTAACGAAATCGGGAATTTTATGGAAAAGGTGCTTTTACTTATCGAGTCACCCTGTGTAGCTATGGTTTCATTGATTTGCAATATTGTCAACGAACAAAATGTCTTTCTGTCAGCTTAGTGCTACGCTTTCCAAGGCACCGATTGGCCGCGCCCACGAATTTACCAATTTCCTGTTGGTATCATATTAACCTTACTTTTATCGAGCAAGTGAATCTTGACATTTTCGGCGTGGACCAATTGAAAATTTATACTTAAAATCCTTGTATAAACTTAGTTAATCTATCGTATAGTGTGTCCGAGTAGGTCAAGAAACTGTTTGAAAAAATATCTATTAATGAGTGTTGTATAAAAATGTATAAAACAAAACTAGTGGTATTGGCTTGTGTCTTATGATGGAGACGGTCATAGCCGCGGTGTAGAAGTGGGGGGGAAGAGTTTTCTGCATGTTAAAGAAAATACGCATCTAATTCCCCCTCTACCTCGTACCTAAGACAGTCTTACAATTAAGGCACTAGCTTATAAATTATATACACGGAAATTTAAACTTAAAATGTTTATTAAATACGTAACATTATATTATATACTATGTAAATTATTTAGACATGCTTTCCTAGTTATGAATAATGCCAAAATTGTTTAGATAATTATTTGTATTTAACAGTTTTAACGAATACGGCACGTTATTATTATTATAATGTATGCGTCTATAGTTTTCTTTATTTAAAATATTCCTTGTCACAGATATTTTTGTTAGAATGATAACATTTGTCATATCAAAGTGCCCGAAACATTACCAAGCCACTGTATAAAATATTAGATAGTTTGATCTGCTTCACTATGACAAGTATTATCATTTACTGTTTTTTAAAGTTTCACTAATCATTTGTTTTAATTTAAGAAGGTCGAGGAAATATTATCTATATTAATATTATAAATAAATAAATTAACTATTCTTTTATGTCGTTAAAAGAGATTTTATTTTTCTATTCATGGAGCTTATTATTCATTTGTAAAGTAATACTGTAAGATATAGTCAATGTGTAATTACTATTAGAAGTATTTAGGTCGCTTGAAAGTTTCTATGCCAATAAAGAGTAAGAAATAATCGTGTCTTATTATGAAATAGGAGGTAGATGGAAGAAGTTATCAATAAGAGCGGTGTTCTAGTTGTATAGAGTTCACAGCCTCGAAATAAATAGAGTAATAATCAGGTACGTCGTGAGTATCTCCAGCCTTGTCTCCGGCAGTGTGGGCCCGCGGGCGGCAGCTCGGTGTCCTCGTGCGCCCTCGCGTCACTCAGCCGGGACACGAGTACTGAGCCTTAGGCACGCACACCTGCCCGTTGAACATCTGGTCCGCGGGACACGTGAGGTAGGTCCTCGTCCCGCTCACACAGAAGTAGTACCGCTTGCACTCGGTCCCCTGCTGCACGTAGAAGCCGTCGCGCTCGCACCGCGCGCCGCCGTGCTCCACCGAGCCCTGCGGCGCCGCGCCGCACACGAACTGCGACGCCTTCACGCACGCGCGCCCGTCGAACATCTTGCCGCCCAGGCACGACAACGTTACGAGCCGGTCGCCGCGCTCGCAGTAGAAATACCTACAAATTATATATGTTTCAGTAAAGTCTTTAGTTAAGACATATAGTCGTAAATATTCGGGTATGTGTCTAGGTGATACTTAGAAAAAACAGTAGGTACCTTCGGCATCCTGACTCAATCTCTGCGTGGTACCCGTTCGAGAGACCTTCGCACGAGTAGTCATCCCGCAGACATAGGCCGGGTCTCGCCGGCACACAGGCCTCGCCGTCAAACCAGCCCGTCGGGCATGCGTAGATAGATTTATCTCCGCGTACGCACTCGTAGTATCCGCGACAACCGGTGTCGGCGGCGCGGTACCGGCCGTCCGGCCGCCCGTAGCACGACTCGCGCTCCAGGCTCGGACACAAGTATTGCGAGCTCGGCGAACACCGCACCCCGTCGAACACGCGCCCCGGGGGACACGCCAGCGTGGTGCGTAGCAGGCCTTCGCAGTGAAAGTAACGGGTACAGTTCGTGTCGAGGTCCTGATATGTGCCACTGGGAAGACCTTCGCACTCAACTGACACTGCTGGGCCGTCGCACAAGAAATCATCAGAAGGTGAACATCCACTGCCGTCGAACACAAGTCCCGGCGCACACGAGCCTCGGTTCACGACCCGCTCCCGCCGGCACTCGTACCAGGAGGTGCAGTCGTGCCAGTCGCGATGCAGTCCGTCGTGACGGTTGAAGCACGGGCTCAGCGCCGGCGGCGGGCACGTCGAGCGCGCCGCCGGCTCGCACGCGCCGCTAGCGAACAGCATGCCCGCCTCGCACACCCCGCGACGGATAACTCGGTGTGACTCGCAGACGAAGTACTCGCGGCAGCTGGTGGTGCGGTCTGCGTATGCCCCGTTCGGTACGTCACGACACAAAGACGAGCATGCCTCGTCGGAGCAGAAGTCAGCGTCGCCGGCCGGCAGAGGCACGGCGGCGGCGCGGGGGGGCGGGCACGGCGCCGCGCACTTGGCGCCGCACGACAGCACCGCGCGCAGCTCTCCGCCGCGGCACCGCAGCACGCGGCGACACTCGTGAGAGGCGTCAGGGTAGTCGCCGTCCGGCAGACCAGCGCACACGGGCTCGAAGCAGGTGCCAGCGCCGCGAGTGCACGCTTGGCGTTCTAGGTCAAACCATGCTCCCGTAGGGCAAGCGCGCTCTACTGCAGTGCCGTTTTCACAGCGGTAGTACTGACGGCAAGCGGTGCCGGGGCTGGCATACGCGAGCTCGTCGTTGTGCTTGCACTCCCGGCGAACGCAGGGGCGGCGAGCACGCGGCACGCACGCGCCTTCCGCCTCGCTGAACACCCGCCCCTCGAGGCACGAGTACTGACCGGTCACTGCACCATTGATGCACTTCACATATTTCTGGCAATCGTGATCATAATCGGTGTAAAGACCGTCTCTGTGACATTCAAAACCCATGACACCTGAAACAATTACAAGAAGAAAAAAATTAACATCGACATCCTTCTGGCCTCCTGAAAGGTGCTGTGCCCAAAAAGAATTGATGAACTGTCCGCTCCCAGGAAAAATAAGTTTCAGATTTTGAAATTAGTAGATAAGTTTTGGTCTATTAGTTGCGGCCGGTTCCGTAGCCAACTCCGGTTATCGACCCGTATTATTATGTTATGTACTTATCAGATAAACATATAATACTCACTGCCGGTCCGCGCGAGAACAGCGAGCGCGCAGAGCGCGGTGAGCGCGCGGCAGACAGGCGCGCGCGCAGACATGTCGGCTGCGACTGACGGGCCGGCGCGGCTGACTGCGCAGGCCCTCGCGCGTCGCTAGGGTTCCTTGACATTCGCACGCCTCCGTCGTAACTTGATCCCTGCGGTGGCCCGGATGCAGCCTCCGAGTTAACAATCTAGACACGCCTTGTTTATCGAGCGCCTGATGCTCGAGTGAAAATGACCCGCCGATGAAGCTCGTTGGCCGTGAACTTTGTCTTCTTATGTAACGACAATGAGAAGTAGTCGATGAATGAACTGAACGACCACTGTTCCACAGTTTAGATGTTAAGTTCTTGTTGATGAAAAGCAGTTGACGTATCTACAGCTAACTAATTGGAATTCATACAAGTTTTTAAGATATGATGCAAATAAAATAGATGTCTAAACATAATTTACTTGAAGGACGCCTTTGCGACTTGACCTCTTCCAATGTTTTGCTTACAAGGCCATAAATCGTGTCTTCCATTTATATAATGAACGAATGAATTGCTATTCTGCCGTTGTACCCGTGGGAAATTATTATAAAAACACGTAGGTAAGCAAAAACATGCATAGATCGTGTCGAAACATAATAAATACTTGGTAGTGAGCCGGAATCTCCGAGAATCCGCATAGGCATACGAATGAGATTCTATTGACATAGATTGGATGATAATGGTGTACTAATATTTGCATTTGGTAATCGGTACAGTAGGTGAGTTATGCGCTAACTCTCAAACACTATAGGAAGACGCATAAGCTGTTAAAATTCATACTTTTTCGAGTCACTATGGATTAATTTTCGAAAGATAATGCGAAATAGAGCAAAGATGTATTTCTGTTAACTCGAGATGACCATGCAGAGTGTGGTTTATGAGGGGGAAACCAACCTAGTCATTATTTTATTATTGTTCAAGGTGCACTGCTAAGTCCAAAAGTCGAAGCATTCTTAGATATGTGGAAAAAAACTGTCCAGGTAGTTTCTTGCTCTCTTGTTTGAACCACACACTATATCCGTTTGAAACTTGTATCTATGTTAAGTACTATCATAAGATTAAAGATAGTTTCTCGGTAACATGAGACATCACATTAATGGTAACGTAACTCCGTGGAATGCGAGCTATGCGTGTGACTTTGCCGGTCGTCCACAGTGGGGGGCGGTCGGCATTCTTCTAAGGTGCCTTACTCACGAGCCATGCCGCTCTTCGTCGTGGCACGTGGCGGAGACGATTGAGTCGTGACTTGAAACTGCGTGGTTCTGTCAGCGAGGTACCATAAACGTAAAACTCAGAGCAAATGCACATAATTCATAACGGACACTTCGTGTTGTGGCTGTATAAAACGCGTTATGATTAACTAAGAAAGACCACAAAGCTGAAATTCGTTCTTAAAGAGAAAATAACGTCGCAATGCTTAAGTGTTAAGTCGGGTGTAGGTAAAAGGGTTGCAACGTCGCATCGCACGTATCAGCGACGTCAACCATTGTTCCTTAAGGAAATGGTCGAAGTTTTTGCGTTGCGACGTCGTATCACTTGTGCTATGTATGTCTCCACTAAGCTTAACATAAAGTGGCACAAAAGGAAAAAGTAATTTTGCGTTTGAAACTTCTGAAACATTCAGTGTTCTATTTTTAGCATTGTCTTTTCTGTATGAGAAGAGACCTTTGGCCTGCAAGTTAGGATTATTTTTATTTTAAAGTTTTGGTTTACTTATGTACCTATCCCTAATTTTGATGACAGTAAAATTTTGCCTATATCACCTAGGACAAACGTAAATTAACATTTGCAACTATTATTTGGAATTTGACCAGTAGTTTTGGAGATCAGAGCATAAAAACAAACAAAGTCAGTTCATCTTTATAATATTTTTATACTCGTAGATGTCTCACGCTAACACAACCCTGCTCTTAGAGTTTAAAAATACACATATATGTATAACTACTGTTTTATAAAGCAGTTTTTCAACCGCCGTGTGTGCAAAACATACCCTAATCGATTACCTTTCGATCTTTCGATCATTATCTCGGATCCAGCCTCAATTACAATAAACGTAGCCTCGGGCTTAGTTCCGTATCGCGTTGCTGAGCGTTAGATCGACAATGTTATTTGCAATCGTGATTGTGCAGTATTACTTGACAATATCCTTCCTTATATTTCTTGTCGCTTGTCTTTCTTTTGTTTGTACAAATTATTAATGGGAGGAAGGGAATTTCAGAAAGAAAGCACTAAGTGGCGAATCTAGAACTGTCGTTTAGGAGGGGCTGAAGGTAGGTGTTTAGCAAAGTAAAAAAGCTCACAACATTTTAATTGAAATTTTTAGATACCTAGGTACCTACTTATTAAGTTGTGAATAATTGAGGATAGGTAATTGTACTATTAGGCAAATGTTGCAAATACGTTTCATTGGAATAATATCGAGTTCACTTAAAGATTTGTCACGGAAGTACTCAGATGCTTTTGTAGGGAAGCCGTAGCCCTCCCTCTAAATCCGGTTGGGACTTTTTTGGGATTGGATTTTTGGGCCAGGGTTGTTTGGGGCTTGGGACGCACTGCCCCAATAACCCTGTGGCCCAGAGCCCGGAAGGTAGACCCCATTTAAAGAACTACGCACACTTATTCAACTCCATTCTGCTTTTGTCCATAGAAACGCGTACGCATCTCATACGAAATCGGCGTGATTTCGTATGAGATGCGTACGCGTCCGTTCAGCTTTCCGCGGCTGAACGCATGCGATACATCGTTGATTTCTATGGACAAAAGCTGAATGGAGCTGAATAAGTGTGCGTAGTCCCTTACTCTTCTACAAATAGATGACGGTTGTAGGTACACCACGCAATGTACAAACTGCAGATAGCTTGTATTTTTACGATGCCTCGACATAACAGTATTATGACACAAATGACGGAAAAAAAAACCCAGGATATTTTTGGCTCGTCATGCAAATTATCATACATCAGTAACCATTGTTTGCATTAGATATAAAATAATGTAGGTACCAACCAGGCTATTATTATCCAACTGCAGGTCAAAGGCCTCTTCTTACAAAAAGAAGGCATTAAGCAACGTGGCCCCGGAACGTAAAGGGCAACAGAAGGAACAGGGTGGTTTTTTAGTCAGTAAAAGTCTGACAGTCCCTTCCGCCCCACCCAGGGCGGAAGGAGTCATTTGATGATTTTTACCACCTCAAAAAAAAAAAAAAAAAGCATTGATTAGCACTCCAGCTCAAGGTGGATTTGTAATAGCCTGTATTATCTGTGGTGCATTCCTTTTTTCCATCTGTTTTTACCTAATAATGCTGTAAGTCGAGTCTAAGTTCATTAATAACGTAACTTGGTACTATCTCGCTATTCACTCATGGACAGATTCACGAGACTTAATGGGAAAACATGAGACACGCTATATTTAGTAATAGGTACGCTGTAGGTATCTTTAATGGGGCATTGTATTAATTGTCACTGATAAGATGAGTTATTGGATAATCCAGTGTCTTAGGAAGTCAATTGGTTTTACTATTCCACGTCCGCTTAACACTTTATGAAGAAAATATAACATAAACACAACATCACGCCTGTAATCCCCGAAGGGTTAGGCAGAGGTAGTATGTACCTACACCCACATTTCGCACAGTTATGTTTAAGTCCCATGTAATAGGGGGCGAGCCAATTGCCATCAACCGGGCATAAATTCATACCCCGAGGCTGCGACAGAAATTCCTGACGCAAAACCCAATAACACTTTGTCCGATCTGGGAATCAAACCCAAGACCTCATGCTCAGCAGTGGCGCTTTGCGACCACTAGACAAATGAGGCAGTCAGTAGAAAATATAGTTAGGATATTCGGGGTTACCAGCGCAGTTATACCATTTGCAAAAAAAAAAACACAAAAAATTAAAACAGCATTGAAAAAACAGTATGAAAAGTCCGTTTGTAAATTAATTTAAATATCTATTCTATTGATAACTCTCAAAAAGTCAAAAGCTCTTTAATTACTGCAAACCGCTGAGAGTTGAATAAATAAATATTGTTTGTTATTGATGATTTGAATGGGAATTCCGAGTGTGGGAAAACCTATACATAGGTACCTACCTATTTGTGGTAAAATACTAGGTACGGTCGAACAAGCTATTTGGTTTACAGACAACTATTTATCTTTCTGCTAGATGGCTATACATTTTTCTAATTAATAATTTCATTGACTGTTTCGTTGGTCTAGTGGTCGCAAGCGCGACTGCTGTGCATGAGGTCTTGGGTTCGATTCCCAGGTCGGGCAAAGTGTTATTGGGTTTTTCCATCAGGAATTTCTCAGTAGCAGCCTCGGAGTTTGGTTTTGTGCCCGGTTGATGGCAATAGGCTCGCCCCCTATTACATGGGACTAAAAACATAACTGGCGAAATGTGGGTGTACTAATGGGTACACCTCTGCCTAACCCTTCGGGTATTACAGCCGTGATGTTAAGTATATGTTAATAATTTCATTCAGGTGTCTAATAAATTTGAAATCTATTTATTTAGAGTGATTTTAAAAGAATGAACACAGTCGAAACATTGTTTAAAGGTATATGTACACCAAATGGCTTGTCCAACCGTACCTACGGCGTTAACATTAGGTCGATCACCGATGTTATCTATCAATACCTATCTATCTAATATTAAAAAAAATATGTAGTAGACATAGCTACCATTTAGCCTCAAATATTTTTTATTTATTTAAATGACAAAGCAAATTCCTTAATCGTTGATTTTAATTTATAATTTTATGAGCCTAAAAGGTTTGTTTATGGTTTGCGAAACGGTTTCAAAAAGTATTGATGACATGCGGATGTTCTCTCCTATACGCATATTTGGGTTGCCAGACGTGCTATTAAATTAACAGACCAGTATAGAATGTGTGACCAGTAGTATTGTACCGTTTTGCAGAAATAATAATGTAATAAGTACGTAATAACAATACATTTCAGTTAGTTTTTTATAAAACAATAAGTAAAAAATATGGGTACCCGAGTCTGTTTATTCTTATGTCATAAAATACTATACATATTTTTTTAACTGTTCTATATTTTTATATAGCTTATTCGGAAAAATACTATAACCAGCCGAATAAATATTGGCAACCCTAGTAATAGTGTAGAGATAATGTGATAGAGATGAGGAATTTATTTTTTATTGAATTCTCCAGTTAGGCAGTTAATTATGTATGTACTAGTACTAAATAATCATAATTTATGGTAGTTGTTTGACACTTGGCCAAGTCATTTATTCAAGGTTCCGGGTTCCCGGCTAGAAAACTAAAGTACCTATGATATTACGATAGACAAGTCTGTAATTAAGTGTACATAACCGACAAGTGACTCAGCGAAGGAGTTCCGTTCTGAAATAGGTCTAAGCGCGGCCGCGTTGGAGAAAGATAAAATATATATCCCTCCTGCAATATCAAGCGAAATTACGTAAGATAAGTCTTAAGCTCGCATGCTCTCGTGAATGTGGGCAAATGTTTTATAAGTTACTAGCTTTTGTCCCGGACTTCGATCGTGTAAATTTTAAATATTAACTTTAACTGATTAAAAAAAAAGAGGAGGTTCTATGTTCGACTGTACCTATGTATCCTTTATTTTTGATAATTTACGTAGTGTGCCATTTCTTTGTGGATTTGGATGATAGAAAAAAGTTACTAAAAAGTGAAAAATATTTTTTTTTTACAAAAATACAACCGCTTTAAAAATATACAAAATGCGGCAGTAAAAAATAACTAAGTTTGGAAGTCGGCGGCAAACCGAGCCAAAGCTTCCAAGTCTTTAAAAAGATTTCTTTGATGTAATAAAATATTGCATCCTCATGAATATCAATAATAAAAAAAATCGGTTCTGTGGTTTAGCCGTCAAAACTTATCAAATAAACAAACTCGCTTTTGAATTAACATATTAGTTTGGATATAACACAGGGATAACATACGTAGCTTCCTATTGACGAAATAATTTTCAAAATCAAACGTAAACATCAATCTCTTCAGCTTTTTAATACGCATACTACATAGGTAGTATAGATTTAGTACGGCGAGATGGTCAAAGTTTAGCGGATCTTGCGTTTTTGCGCACATTCCTAACGCACAATTAATGTTACTTAGATGGGTTAAGTTCCGCGCTCTTTGAAGCTGACTGCTGAAACTAACAACACTTATCCGGGTTAAACTACCAGTAAAAGCGTTTAAGGTCAGTTAAATATCATGGCATTTATCTATTGATCCTGTTTAAAGTACACAAAGAAGCTACAACTGCTGTAGTTTACAATGCAGAATAAAAATAGAATTTTTAACTGCGTCTTAACGATCGTTCTAGTCACGAAAAAATATTGATAAGTATTCAAAAGGATATTGCCAAATAAATCTACTGATAAATAGGTATAAGAAAACACACATTCCCAATATGAGAATATTCTTGATCTTTAAAATCTTTGATATAATTAGCAACATAAACTTTATAAAATCGATTAGGAACTCCGGCTTCCAGTGACACGATCCGACATAATTTGCACATTTAGACGAAAATTACATAATTAAAGATAAAATTTTGGACATTATAATTAAATTTGAATTAGATTTGCTAGCGGGGGGTGTTACGCTGAAGGTCGCTCGGCAATTCGCACTAACAAGATTTGTGGGAAATTTAACTTATTTTTATTCTCACCGACTTACATCCTATCGAGATATAAATAAAGTCTCATGTTTGTTGTATGTTTAGTAACGATAATGCGACATTTATGATAATTAGAAGTGCCAATGGTACTTCTAACCCTATTCTTGGCAAACAATTTTTTTAGAAATTTGAATAATGTTTTACTTAGTACAACGTATGTCTCTAAATGTTCGAAAAGTACAACGTATCAAATTA
Organism: Hoplodrina ambigua; assembly: GCA_949774945.1. Classification (NCBI taxonomy): domain Eukaryota; kingdom Metazoa; phylum Arthropoda; class Insecta; order Lepidoptera; family Noctuidae; genus Hoplodrina; species Hoplodrina ambigua. The sequence goes on along the minus strand of OX458969.1, from coordinate 4,009,822 downwards.
TCTGCTGTACCAAGAATAGGGCGATGTTCGTGCACGGGCGATCTCAGTTGGGATTGGTAATCTCATAACCGCCATAGCTTTGTATCTTTATTATCATTATTTTTAATTCACCTTCAATATTTTCATATAATTATATAATCAATAAGATTATTGTAGGACTCAGTAAAATCCTAATTAATATGAGTGTGCGTAAACTTTCTTGCTCATTCTTCTCCATAGAGCCTACCTTTATTTTCGAACGAGCAACTAACTTCAACTTTCTGACTAACTGACCGACTACTTGACAATTAAAAAGGTGCCTGTAAACAGTCAAATTGAAATAAATGCTTTGATTCTCTGCTTTGGGTATATTTTCTCGATTATTATAAGTAATTATTATAAAGGCGCTTTTCAAAATTATTTGCGTCTAAATTATCTGAGGAGCATGAAGCAGCAATGTTTGCATTGCTGCGGCCTCTGACGGTGGTCATGTCCTTAATTCGGAGCACTGAGCAGCAGGTATCAATCCTTAGCATTAAGTGATTTGACAGCTCACCTTACCTGAGCTTAATTTACACAAAATTGAGCGATCCATCCAGTCACAGTTGGTCGAAATATCAAGGACCAATTATTGATATGTTCTAATTACAAGATCCTCGTGTTTGTTGTTTGTTATTCTAAAGGCAATGGAGCTGTTTTGCAACATTGATGCTAGTAGTATACCTATATGTATAATTATTAACATCATTTATATCTCACGTGCTGCTTCTGTTATTAACTTCAAGGGTTTAAATAAATTATGTACTTACAATAAGATTTCCTCAAGCATAGGTACCAATGCAATCAATCATCATAATATTTACATAATAAAAAAGTTAATTAGAGATGACTCACAATGCTATAGCAGATGTCTACCTCCGTATTTACCCACAAACATGGCCTTTTTGTTTTATTTACATAATTCTCAATTAAGATGGTAAATAAGTAGGTAAATGTTCTATTATATTTACTCTATTTTAAGCTCATACCTACTTATTTTATAATTCAATAGTGACTCACTTCTTGCTTCCGTAGAGCAACGGAGCCGGATATGTTGACGTCACTGTCATTAAAAAATAAGTCTATCTACATTAAAACTGTTTTTTGGCGAGAAACCTCTTCGCAATATTGGATAATATTATGTAGGTATATTACTTAATTATGTTGCTATTAGTAGGTATGTATATTTTGTTCGTTTTAATATAATTAAGAGCTCACTGCTAGCCGGAACTTGAGCATTGACGCGCGCTGCCAGCTGTTTAAAGGCGTGTGCACATGTGCATTAATTAATTAACTATTTATAACTATAATAATTTTTATTCTTATTACAGTCAGCTACATTTAGCTAATGAATCATGCATGTTAGCGGTAGGTGTGTCCAATCTAGTGGTGATTAATTCTTTCTACTAAATCTGATCCAAATTGGATAATTCCCCATTAGGTATGTTGGTATAACCTCGATAAATTAAATATGTTTGAAGGCATATAATGACAGCCCAGTTTTAGTAATTGATTGTGCGGTCAAAAATATGAATATTAGAATTAATTTTGGATATAAATCAATCTACAGATTTATTAAATTTAGCCAAATTAATCCTATATGATGCTATATATAATAAGAGGAGAAGAGAGTTGAGCATAGTTGCGTCACAATGAGCAAATCCACAATTTCTTCATAAATTAATTCATTGCGCCAAACCTATTTTTGTCTAATATAATAATGTCTATACAGCAATATCAGTTCAATGTTCAATCGAAAATGTATGCCTCAATGCGTCGAATTGATTTAAAATTAATTGACGATTAATATTCAAAATAATTACAATGTCTCGTGGAATTTTGACAAGTGTTGATTCGTTTTGTAAAAATTAACAACAGTAGTGAGAAAAAATCACATCCTATTTGGAATTGATATCTAACTACTTACCTACTATCGCAAAAGCAGCTCTAGGAATCAATGTACGATTACCTTGTGAGAATATTATGTAAACTGTAAAAGTTCAATATCACTTACATGTTAGTAAAGTTACGTCATTACCTACACATTACAGTAAATAAGTAACACAGAGTAATGTTATAAGTACATAACACTTGTTCTTGACACTATTGTGTGGCCTCAGCCTAACAATACAATCAAACTCTTCGATTATTATTATTGCATTTAAATATGCATGTAGGTACCTACCTAGATGTTTATCTACTCTACAAAGTGACTAATCTACAAATTGATGTTGTGGTCTGTGAACCCAGCCTGGGGACACATGTTTAACGTGTTTTTAAGTAGGTAAGTACCTAAACTTTTTATTAATTTTTAATTCGATGAAAATTTATATCCATAACATGTGAAATGGAAGTTATTATAAAAACTAAAAAAAACGTTTAGGTTTTAACATTTCATTGTTGTGTTTAGTTTTGGAGTAATAATAATAGTGCCTTAATATTTCGCAATATCCGGATACGATCGACGACAAAACAAGACGTAAAGGTGAACCGTACAAAAACAATTTTCAAATTGAATTTTTATTCGATAAAATTCTTAGCCGAATGTTAAAGTAGGCACGTAACCTTTCTCGGACGAAAAATTAATATGACAAATTGTCAAGCATACGTGAGCTGCTGTGATTGGTAAACCGATTGTTATCAACTACCAATCATACACAGCAGACTGACAGCCTTATGCCATTTCATACAAACTTTCAAGTTCTTGTTTTTCGATATAAATGAACCGATTTTAATGAAACTTCCTACATATAAGCAGGATACATAGGTCCACAAAGTTACTGGAGAACGCATAAAAGCTACCTACTTCAGTGGTTTTAATCAAATCGAACTATTAAACTGAAATATTGTACCTCATAAAGATTTCTGAACCACAAAAAACTTTTAGGATTTAAAATTGTAGCTATAATATAATTTTACTTAATTTAACACAACATAACATCACGCCTGTAATCTCCGAAGGGTTAGGCAGAGGTGTACCCATTAGTACATCCACATTTCGCCAGTTATGTTTAGTTTTTTAGTCCCATGTAATAGGTGGGCGAGCCTATTGCCATCAACCGGGCACAAATCCAGACTCCGAGGCAGGCTGCTACTGAGAAATTCCTGATGGAAACCCAATACCACTTTGCCCGACCTGGGAATCGAACCCAAGACCTCATGCACAGCAGACGCGCTTGCGACCACTAGACCAACGAGGCAGTCAATTAAACAAAGTACCTATGCATAGGTAAGATATTTTAGATAGTAATATTGCTGAAAACATTCGGTCAGCCATGTTCCTTAATGAAGGTACTGGTCTACATAGTCGGTAACCTTTATGAGTGTCAATGTTCTGTGTAAGTTACTCATGGAAATAGTAATCATTGTTATCTAAGCAAAACTCAGTGATAGTAGGGTTGCCCGGCGTCCGGATAAAGCCGGATGTAGTCAGGGTTTTTGGATTCGTGTCCGGCCGTATTATTCGGTGTCAGGCCTGTCCGGCCTTTGTTGTGCTTATTGCATAAAACCGAACACGATTTTATAATAATGGATCGAAAATGAAATATGGTTATCTTTTTAAAACTTGGCAAAAATACGGCTTTTTTAACCCAATTGTACACAAGAGTACGGCTTAATTGGTTCGTAATTCGGCTTTTATTAACCCTAAATGAAAGCAAATCTAAGTAGCAACGCAGTAAGTAAGCAGGTAACTACGTTCTTAATAAAATAAAAAAATACCTTATTATTTTTTTGTCATCGCATACAATGTGTTCAAGTTAAAATATCAGGTATACGAATGGAATTTTAAAAGGTTCCGTTTTAATTAAATCATTTCAAAGTTAATTCTCATGACCTCAAATAGCGGACAGATAGCACAATACTTTGATATTCATAAAAAAATATCTTAGGTACCGGTTTATTAATATACATGTCTAAACTAACAATTAATAGGTAGATAATTATATTTTTTATGTTCTAAACTTATGTTTTAATGTTTACATATGACGTTAATGTTAATGTTTTACAGATCAATTAATTAAGATGATATGTCCTGTTCCGTAGCTTTCAAATGTAATTAAAATAATAAATCTAATATATAATCTATATCATAAATTTAGAATTATCAATGTGATGTTTAACCTAAATTAAAGATGTTAATTACTTAGATACTCAAAGGTATTTTCAGTTTCAATGATAACAGGTTTAAGGTATCCCTACACACGTAAGATATTATTGGCAAAACGAAATATCCTTAAAACTAATTTCTACTTCTACTTTGCCTGCGACAGTATCCCCCGGTGGTAAAATTACTCATCTCTGGGGACGCCTTTAAGATTACGGTGAAAAGTTATCCCATTATTGTGTTTACGTTGTTGGTATGTGAGTAGGTATTAGTACCTACATAGGTTTTAATTTCCCAAGAAAACAGGAGCTAATCGAAACAACTTATTCAACAAATCAATGACATATAATTATTGTGACACTGGCGAAGCAGAATGAGCAATGGCGATCATAAATATTTATTGGAACAATTAATTTAAAGCAACTCAATAACAACTAGTTGCTGTCGCAGTTGCAATCATGAATGAATCTGTATCTATAAGTTGCACGTGAACTTGAACTTTATTAATAGGCTTACTTATAGTGGTTATTTCCTAGTAGTTACTAGTTCATTTGAGTCAATTTTCTTAAAAATAAACAGACAGGCAGACGTGCGGAGGACTTTGTTTTGTCTGCCTGTCTGTTCGCGATAAACTTAAAAACTTCTGAAATGATTCTCATGCGGCTTGCACCGATAAGTAGAGTGATTCATGAGGAACGTTTAGGTATATAATTTGTCAAAGTTTTGTGTAAATATAACCATAATTGTTGGGAGTGTCGAAAAAAGTCGAGCCACCAGGAGCTTTTATCGACGATTGCACCCGTGCGAAGCCGGGGCGGGTCGCTAGTTTTATCATAAAGGCTAGCCTCCGTGCTATATAGCATTTAGGAATAACGTAGCGTCATATGACGAAAAGAGTTCAGAATCGGACCAGTTTTGGAACCCGAGATTAGCGCATTCGGGATCAGACACACAATCAAACTTTTGAGCTTTATAAGTAATATTAATAGTAGACTACCTATAAGTAGATATAAAAGAATTGTTACAAAGTAAGAACTCTTGAACATGGATGCATGGATTTGTTATTATTGTAGAAATCTCCTTTAGGTGCAAGTCCAACGGCTTTACGTGCTTTCCGAGGCAAATGGATGTCACACTTCGAACTTTCAAACTAAGATAAACTTAGAAAGTAGGTACATATCAGTGTTGGGCAATATGAAATCTAACTACTGATTACTAACTACGATTACATATAGTAATCAGTAATCATAATTACAAATTACATTAAATAATCGTAAGAAGTAGTTAAACATTTTGATTACTAACTACAAATTGTAGTTGCAATCACGATTACGAGATTACTTTTTATAACTACAAAATTTAAAATGATTTTGCGTATTTAAACAAAACAAACGCGCGCGCGATTCGTTCATGTACCAACTTGTCGTTTGCTAGGTAGGTAGTTGGAGCACGTTAGAGTATGGCGTTGTGAAACTTGTGACTGGTTGCGTCATTACTGTTAAACGCGGGACAACAAATACAAGAGGCGTCGGGCGGAGGCAAGGCGCGGGCAAGGTGCGGGCCAAAAGCAGATCTGATAGTGTCCTGTTATTTATCAGATATGGATTGAAAACTAAATTCTGATGAAATACGCAACTATGATTAACCATCCCAAATCCCACAAGTTGTCGGATGAAATGTTCGAAAAACGTGTAGTACTAAAGGTAATTTAAATGATTAACTCACCCAATCCACTTTTTTTTTTTATTTTATTGATTCGCAAATAATTTTAATTAAGTTGACGTTTGCTGTGTAATTTTGATTTTTTGAATACATACAAATGTCAATAAACACAATTATTCGTGAAAATAAAAATACGCGAAATAAACTGTTTTTATGCACCCAGATTCCAAAAAATATATATCAATACATTACATGTTTATTTAATTGTAAAATATAAGTTCTAAGTACTCAAATAATCAGTAATTATTAACTACTAAATTGCAGTAGTCAAATTAACAACTACTTCATGTAGTTTGATTACTGTAGTTTGGTTACATGTAATCTTAACTACATGTAGTTAACTACTTTTAATCGTAGTTAGTAACCAGATTACACTATAGTAGTTTACTACGCCCTACACTGGTACATATGAATTGAAAAACTCAAAAAAACATTTATTTATACTTGCCCGATTTCGAACTCACAACCTGAGAGGCGGTCATGTTAACCACCGGGCTATCAGACAATATTTGGTAAGTATCATTAGTAACAGAAAACATTTATTTTTGTATAGATCTAAATTTTGCATTAATCATTTTTTGCTCTTGGGGACCACTGGCTTTAGAGAGAACAATTTTGTTATAAAAGTTGAAAAAATTGTTAGAACTGAAAAAAAAATTGATAAAATTGTTTTGTTATCCGTAATTATTGAGAAAATAGATTCGTTTTCAATAGAAACATTTGGACGTTCAATTGGCTGTCGATGAAAGATTTTATCCGTCTTCTTAGGGATCAACTGCCAACTTTCATTAATGTTTTAATCTTAAAGAGTATTAAGTATTTAATTATTATGTTCCAAAACGTTGATGGTAATGTCCTTTTTTATATTTGCGTCGTTTATTCGAGTTTTTGTGTCGTGTTTTATCGATATTTTATTTTACATAATGTTAAATACCTGTTTATTTATGTATTATACCAGTTTTGGAGTCATAACGGCCGCCGGGCGGTCTGTCTCTCACCTATATTTATGACGTAACCTGATATACGTGAAATATTTTCGGAGTACTGTGGTAACAATGTGATCGCCGAGTCCTTGAGGCCCGGTCACACTGGAGAGGATATCTTGCGCGGTCAGATACTATGGTAGTATTTGTATGAACGGGTCCACATGAACGCGGGAAGCAGCTGCTTAAGGCCCGGCGCCCATTATCGGCATCGGCAAGGAAAAGGATCCTTCTGCATCCTACATGCAAGCGCACACTATCGGCAATTATGCTTTGGCATGCTGCAACGTTCTTAGGGATGACGAAGCGTCCTTAAGGATGCCGCACCGTCGTCGTCGTCGTCGTCGTTGAAAGGGCGACGGTGCCGTCGGTGACGCCGCCCTTTCAACCTCGCCCCGCAGGGCAAACTATCCCCCGAGTGTTGCCTCGGCGCCGGCGGCGTACCAAAGGTTGCCGAAGGATGCCGAAGCATCCCGAAGCATTCTCAAGGCTGCCGATACACCAGCCTCAAGCATACCGAAGCGGTATTTTTGTTATTACGACCATTTATTGCCATTATGTTATAGTATATTGCTATTTGCCACCTAAAATCTTCAGTCGTACCGATGCCGATAATGGGCGCCGGGCCTTATCTACCCAGCCCGCAAACGTGCCCGCACCGGCAAGTGGTTTTCTCCTGTGTAGCCGGGCCTTGAGTATCTTTTTCTTTTGTTATTTTTTCTTCTTTTCTTTTTGTTTCTTTTCTTTTTTAATTTAGAAAGTACCTTCAGGATGTTTACGGAAGATGACCTCAATTATAATGAACTAGAACCCCAATTATTACATAATCTTACTTTTGTACATAGCTGTAAAATTACGACAAAAAATAAAACAAAAAAATATCAAAACTGTTCAAATGGCCTAACAAATTCATGAAATGTTTGAAAGAATTAACATAGGTGCCATATATCAGGCAGGTGAGGTAATTTGTTGCTATTTTTAGCATAGTACAGTAGTTTTGGGTAATACCTGTAAGATGACGTATTACTACCTATGTAGAGAGGAACGTGGTGTGACGTAGAAATTATCACTACTCCGTTTTTACAGCTTTAAAAGCCGTATATAATTTTATGTGTAGAAAATAATGAGCCTTATGTGTTAGGTTTATTAGTTGAAATTCCCACTACAGTTTACAGTGTGACGTAAGTATAGGAGTAGCAGTGTTTGGGTTATCCCAACTAAATCACTACTTCCTTTTTCCTGGGTATCTCCATTGCAGGTAGCGTGGTGCTATTTTGAAAATACCAGTGAAAAACTCTAAAGATCTCTCTCCGTGAAATATTGGTGTAGTGAGCTTAATCTGAGCTGTTCTCACCTGACGCTATCGATGTGCAATTCACCTGGAGCTCACTTCACCCAGGAAGATTTTTATAGAATAGTCTAGCTGAATCAACTATCTATCCTATGTAGGAGTAAACTATAAAAACACCGAGAAGTAACTCTGATAGTTTGGAACCGAAAACGTGGTGGCCCAGAGAAGGTTTATGTCCAGTAGTTACTGCGATAATGTGAGTTGTTTGGTTTGCAGTACCTACAGGAGACAGATGTTGTACCCCAGCTATGCCGCGAGCCCAGGTCCGTACCCTAAAGTGGATGCCTGGATGTATGCCTTTAGCAGTTGCTTAGTTTTTTTGCCTATCTGGAGGCTTTATGAAAGTCAGGCTAAGCAGCCGACAATTATCTCTGAAAAAAATAACGCAGTAACTTAATCTGTAAAATCTGTTTAGTCTTTCGATACTTTTTTGTGTCAACTTGAATTTTTCGTTATGTTTTTTATACTTCATATAACTTATGGACCTCGGTATTCTGTACCAGACAAATAGGGGTGTATGGTGGTCGACTATGGAGTTAAGCAAGGTAAAAAGTCATACAAGATTCGGAATTAAAACGGGTACGTACCTAGGCAGCCGGATTTAATATTAAACTTCAGTAATTCTTTTTAACTACTTCTTAAACAATTGATACAAGACAATCTCCACTTTTTTGTTGCTTTGTAACACGTACAAACACACAACACAAACACACAAAAAAGCAAAGCAACAAAAATAAATAAAAGCCTTCCATAATATTGGATGAAGGCTTTATAGAGTTAAGTGGCTCCATCTGTGGCTATAATATGGAACTAAGTTGACTTGAGATCAAAGTCTGATCATGTTTAATAAGTTGTCTGATAAAAGAGGATTGTGTTCTAAGGTTTTAAAGGCATCCTGAACCTCATAATTTGAATTGACATATATAAAAAAAAAACCTTAGATCTACTTTGATCAGCGTCTTGTGACTTGATCGTTTGACTAACGGCAACTTAAGACCGTGCGTGGTATCGGCGAATTTCACCAGGTGGCAGCATAATGTAGGTAAAGCAGATTAAGGCTCTTGCGCCTATCTATATAGCGATCCACAAGCAGTTACCGCAGGAAAATAATTTTTCAGGATATATTTATCGTCTAGGAAGTAATTGAGAGGTATTTTTGTAAAGGTACGTTAGAGTAGTGATGTAAAGGTGCTATAAAGAGGTTGTATTAAACATGGCGGCGGTGCGCGTCGGTACAGCAGTGCGCCGGTCGGCGGGCCGTCGACGGGCGACACGCAAGCGCAACAGGTAGGTTAAGATTCACGGTCCGTCGCATTTGCTGGTCCTATGCGCACGACGCGGCCCTCGCATACAGCACACCAACCGCGACCGACGAAATGTACGGGGATCATCGGTGATCAGTGAAGTGATCGTATTGTAGTGATAGTTAACAACTAGTGCTTGTGTCTGTGATATGACGAGGACCAGCTCCGGAGTTTGAACGAGCACCACTCAGCGGATCTTAACGGTAAATTTCGTCAAACGTGACAATATGACCTGAGTGTTTACTAGTCAGGTGATGGTGCATAAATATGTATCCAACATGTGAATGAATTTGATGAGCGTTGATTAATTAAATCGGATACAGTCGCACGCGCATTGTTCCACTTCGAACGCGAGAACTCGCTGGATTTCTTCCACGTAGCCCGTAGCGGTGTTTACACGTGAATTATGACACCTGTATCGGATGAGTTCGTGTGGCCGACACTATTTTCCAACATTTAATAGGTTTCTTTAAAGAAAGTTTCGTTAGTTTAGGATTGTTAGCTGGTACACCATGGAATCGATTTTACCGTTGTAAAAGAAAGTAGGATCAGCAAATATGTAGGTAAAATTATTTTCGCTGTTTAATCGATTAGATCGCACGAGAATCTTATTGGATTATAATTGACACTTAAGTTAACGAGTCACGTTAATTAAAAGTGGGTAATTGACATTTAATGCGTTGAAGACATTCATTAATGAACCGTGCTCATGTGTAGAACACTCTTGAAATTCCACGATGTTAATACAACCGTTAGCCGAGTTACCTACATCCCTAAATATGTAGGTAGTAAAAGAATCGGTAATTTCAAACATCGAATGCAAGTTATAACTGAATCTTTAGACGAGTAATAAATTCTGTTTCAAAGTCTCGCGTTGACATTCGTCAGTCCATTACGAAAATGGAATCCAGTTTGAACAAACCATAAACAGTTTTACATTCTACCCACAATATGAAATGAAAATGAAACTTGTCGCTTATGGTAGTCGTATACTTTTTATATGACGTGCTGTCGATAAACGCTCTCCTAAAGCAAACAATGGAGCATTAAGTTCCCATAGAAAGTTGTAAACAATATTGATCTCTAATACGCATTGATTGTCAGAAATCGAGGGCATGGCAACAATATAAGCACAGGTAAACTGTGTAAACAAATCGGGTTTTCAACAAAGTCCCCGCAGATACATTGTGTTGGTTAAGCTCGATTCGTCATCGGTTACTGACCGTTATTTAAATCGAACACTGTATCTTTGTCAATATCGAAATTTATTCTGTTAAGTACGATTGGTGACTTAATAAAAACGATTAGTTTTTTGATTAACCGGGTGTAATTAATAAATAGTGAAACTTCTTTAAGAAAAGGGTATTTACCTGTGAGGACACACCGACACACGTAATAATGTCTGTTGGTGGATGACGACATTTTTGTCAACTAGCTTCTGTCCGCCGCATCGTTCGTATGCATCTCAAGCGACCTCTGTCAAACTTCATTACGATCGGTTCAGTTTTACCGTCATGCTGCAACAAACAGGCAGAGTTAGTTTCCTCATTTATAAAAGTGTAGATAAGGAAAAAGACTACTCCGAACATTTTCTGAATAACATCCAAGAGTGAGAAAGTGGTTTTGTACATAAGTTCTGATTTTCAAATAATTTAACACTAAAAAGCTACTCTCGTCGATTTCTCCTGTACTTAACAGCTTTTCATACGATTCTTACATAAACGTCTGTAGACTGACATATTTTTCAAGTCTGCGCGTGAGTTACATGTAAATAGGTAACGTTTGCACGTATGCGTTATATTTAACTTGTGATTGTCCGTCTAAGATTTATTTTACAAAGAACTTTAGTATTCTTCTGTTCACGATGATTAGCCTATCAGCATGTTGGTAGCTCTGTGACCAACTAGGTTGTGGAGGTCAGATAGGGAGTTGCTACATGTAAAATACTGGGGCGCGTTAGAATGCGCGAGCGAATCCCGTACCCCCGCCCAAAGGTCACACCGTGGTGGTTTTAGCCGGTGAGAGTCCGGCACACCCCCCCCGTTTTCCCGTAGACGGGGAATAGTCCATGAGGATTCCCCACGGTAAAAAAAAAGGCTAAAATCCAGATCCCACGGTGCCGTTCCTGCTAGAATTCTCGCCTTTGAAATGGACAAAAGCTTTGTTTAATAACATGGTAACCTTTATGTAATAATCTTAAAAACAACAATCTCACGTATTCCGAGTTAACATTTGTTGATAGGTTTAGCTAGACTAAATAATAGCTTTGTTACAGTTAATTGTTGATATTATTGTACATTCTAACTTCACATGTCATGTTTTATTATTTCTTTCGTGATTTTCTGACGACAGTTTAATAGAAGGTTCTTTGATCGAAGTATTTCCATTTGAGCACCTATGCATTGAGCACTAATCAATTTTTTAACATAACCTTTGGTGCTTAATGCTTAGGTGTTCAAAAAATAGGTTCTCAATCGGGAGTTGAGATATTATTTTACAATTCTTAATTAATTTATTTAGGTGATTTCTGTAAATTTTGTTTTAAACTCATAAAAGTAAAGTCTATTTTCCAAAAAGCGTTTTGAAAAGGTCACTTCAGAATTTTATTATCTATGTAACTGTACAACTGATTAACACCCATATAACTAGCACGAATGTGCCAACGTTAAAGTATTCGATTCGAGTCGATTATCGAATTTTATATTCCGATTACATTTTATACGACAACTACATTAAAGAGTAGTTTTAATAAAGTCTTCAAAGTAAACAAATATTATGTGCTTAGTTAAGCAAGACCCGTCCAATCCTGTTGGTATTGAAATTAAAAAATCGAATTCATTAACGCTACGTGCACCCCGTGTGCTGCTATGGCTAGTTTTTGGAACGAGAACACTTCAGGTATAAAAAAATTATGCACGTGACTCAACCAGTCGGTGGTTGAATTATCAACAGCGAATGCGCGATTGTCAATTTGATAGCTGATTCTTGTGTTAATTTTCGTTCCAGAAACTTGCTTGACATAAAATTATTAATTGCGTGATTACAACCAAATTAAAAACAAGTATTATTTACAGTAATTTACTCCTTGAGGAACGAAAGCAAGGCCGTTTATGATTGTTTTACGACCGATTGTTCCGAAATGCATACAGAAGCATTTATTGCATTAATTGTCACACAAAACCTGCAAATGAAGTTCGTTCTTGATTAATTTTGAATATAAATGAGTAGGTACTTAGAAACACATTTTGTTTTATTTAAAGTGTGTTATTCAAAGTTATTTTTTGTATGATGTCATTTCCTTGTTACGTCACGTTTCTTATAAAAGACATCAACGACTCCATGACGTAATATTTTTTAATTTACTTTTGTTTCCTTCAGTTTCTAATATTTTATTTGTGTTTAGTAACTATTTCTGTTATATTCTGCAAATTAATAGCTGTTATTAATAATGATAGGGGTACATTATATGTATTGCGAAATTAATCTAAATCGCCCATTCTGATGAAAATTTGTTTTCAAATTTTTGAGATTAACTGTTATTTTGCCGTCTTATAGCTTTAAAATTGTTTAATTATATGGCAAAACGTTCATATCTTTTAAGTTTCTCTTTTTACTTCTTTAAATTCATACGTTTTAACCGAATGTTTTATATTTTAGATAAACTTAATGGTTATTTATAGATAGCTATTAAATGCTTAACATTTTAATGTCTTATTTTTTTATTATCTTATAATTTTGAATAAAATAATAACTGGCTATTAAACATCTGTAAGATAATTAACAGTTGTTGAACTTTTTTATATTGACAGTATGCATGAGCAAGCAAAAGAGTTTTCAAATTACTATTCCATTGAAAAAAGTCAATTATTTTTATTAACACGTTGGCGAATTTACCCTTTATAAACCACACACAAAAAGAAGTTTTACTGCTTTCAAATAAAGCTGATATCTCTATGACAATTATAAAATTGAGACAGGGCACACTTAAAGCATGACAAGTAAAATTAAAAGTTGCAAAAATAAAATTTATGTTGGAACCTATCACGATTGCATTGAACAACCGACAGCGATTATTTTCTTTTATAAACTTATTCGTATCGTGGGACGGGATAATAAACCATTTGATGTAGGTTATAAAGTTCAAGATTGCACCTGTTGTTTGGAGTTTTTAATTATAACTGGCGCGTAGCATTACATCGACTTGGTTCAACTTCGCATTTCGGTTGAGAACGCCAAGCCCGTGACCGACGCTGAACTTGGTCGTATTTATTATATAAATATAAAATCTGAGCAGTTTTTATGTATCAACATCGTTATTTCATTTTATGGTACAGTACCTCGCTTTTTAACCTTCTTAATAAAAAAAGTACCTATTGAATTTAACTTCAGAATTCAATTTTTTATTTTAATATTATTGCTTTAGGTACTCTCATTACACCAACAATCGATTCCCTTTTTATTGCCAGTATAAAAATGTCTATCAATCCTAGTCTATGGCAAATTGTCTCCATAAAGGGTAACTCCACACATGGCAACTGCCCTAACCTCTTTACAACTGCCGCTGATACAAGCTTTCTCTCTTTCGAGCCTTCGACTGACTTATTGGCATCGTATTTATTACTCAAGTGGCCAGTAATTCTTAGAATTTATGAATGGAAGCAGCTTTAAGATAAATATTTAAGCATATGAGCATTTTGACAGATGAATGAAAGGTAAGTGGACAGCATGCAGCCTCGGTAAATGATTGATCTCACATTGTGTGTGTGATTAAGATGAAGTCGTCTATTTGAGCTGCCATTAATAAATCTAGCTTCCGGCGTAAAAGTAAAGTATACCATCAAATAGCCTATGGCGTGAAGCTTTTAATTCCGGGCTGAGGAACTCCATATGGAAAAATCCAATAACACTTAGCCCGATTTTGGAATGCAGGTCTTCACGCACAGCAGTCACGCTTGCAATCTCTACTTCTCTCCCTTCTCACACCAACAGACCTAAATTTTGTATTCCCATATTCATATCATGAACAGACTATGGAATGCTAGCAAACATGGTCCTCCTAATTCAAAATTCCATCATCCCTATAGAAATTCATAAAAAGTTGAATAACACAGCAGTGTCCACAGGAAACAGTAGCCGTACCTGCAGGAATGTCGTTTGGAAATGTCCTAATTTACAAACAGAGGGCGAAACGCGACTGGCATCGTGAAATGGTTCTTGTTTATATGTCGACTTTCACTGGAACACCGTCGTCAGGCGACAGGACGATCATTGTTTTGTTAAACGTTTCGTCTCGACGTGACTTGGATTGGGATATAATATTTTCAAATTCTGCTTGTGTTTGTCTACCGAAATTCACCTTACTATTTTTGCCATTGTTTTTTGGATCAACGGGTTTATTCTGCTTGTGTTTTATGGCTCAGTATTGAAGTCCTTATTAGCCTTGTCCCTATATCACTCACTAGGTATACTCTGCGGTTTCTTTGATTACTGCTCCGCTCCTATTTGTCGTAGCGTAATGTTATATAGCCTACCTTCTTCAATAAACAAGTTATAATAATTCAAACATATTTTTTCAAATAGGACCAGTAGTTCCTAAGATTAACGCGTTCAAGCAAACTCTATAGCTTTATAATATAAGTATCGATAATATCGATATGCAGTAGATACTTATGGTTTAGTAATGCAGGCCACACACGTAACAGTAAACTTTCGCAAATTTGGACTTGCAGTGTAAGTTGCTGAATTTCAGCAAAATTATTCTTAAGATGATAATTGTGACTGAAGTAGTTATATGTATCATCATCAACATCATGGTTTTAGCCGAACGACGTCCACCTTGGACAAAGGCCTCCCCTAAAGATAGCCACATTACGAGATCGAATCGAAAATGTGGAGATCTGCAGAAGAATTAAGGTAACAGCTCTCAGAATTGCGTAACTCAAATACACGTGTGTGCCGAGTATCAATGATTTACTACAACATATTATTACCATTGTATAAAAAGCCTCGATAACAGTATTATATACCATTATGTAATTTTATTATTTGTGTAATACGAAGTCACTAGGAAGCCATAAGAGTGTGCTGCTCAATAACCACGTAATGCAGTAATCGATAAGCTGATATTGAAGTCGCGCATTACACACACTTGTTCTGAACTAAGAATATGCGTACATATATAAGAACTTATATATCTGTAATGTATAAGTATACCTACATTTGTATTAATGTAATAAAGCTGAAGTGTTTTTGTTTTTTAAAACGCGCCAACTTTTTGAATTACCAAAAAATATTTTTGTTAATGTTAGCCAGATTGATGAGGGATGGTATATGCTATATAACATTAAGTTACGACTTATGGGACCGCTCCCATAAGTCAGAGTTACTGTTAACTAAATACCTTAACGCGGGTGGAAAATACGCGGACGAAGTCGTGAGCGGAATCTAGTAGAGGTACAGCGGCACAGTAGGCAGAGAACATAGGCGTTTATATTCTTTTGAACTTTGAAGATGTCATGATATGTCGCAAACGTCTACGACCATGTATGGCTTTAAATGGGAGGCATTAAGAACCTCCAACAAGATAAATGGGAAAATAAATGACTATTAAGCCATTTATTGCATTTATAGCCCTCGGTAGGATGGCATCTGTTCCTAAAGGGACAGAATGAAAAACGTTAACAGGATCATAATAACTCAACTACATGTTTTACTACACATGTAATAAACTAGTTTTTGTCCGCGAGTTGGTCCGGTTGGAAGTCGAAGTCAAATCCGTTCTTAGCTGACGCATTTTATCTATAAACTACCCGCTAGTACCCACCTGCCAAATTTTAGCTTCAAACGTCAAGTAATTTTCGAGATGTCGTGTTTAGTCTGTGAGTGAATGGGCTATTGCTTCCATATTGTTACAAGACAAACAATAGTGTGTGTACACATGGAGCTGATACGATTATGGAAGATGACACGGCTTTTCAAAGCAAGTACTTAGGGTCGACGTTTTTCTCTATGTCTTGAGAAGTTATGAATCGTGCTCAATATTTGTCACAAAATACTCCTTTTATGAGAACAGCACGAACATTCTGCACTAAGCTGGCACGGTGACATTCTTAAGCGATAATTACCTCGTCTGAGCCACCAATATAACAAGACCTTCACTTTCAGTGCGTAATTCTTTGCTTATGAACTGTCACTATAGGGTCGGTGAGGGTTCAGACCTGGCTGGTGGGCTGTGACACGACAGTGACGTGTCTCTGATGCTCTACAAAGTCACGTTGCGTTGTTGACACAAACCATTCTCTTTATTTTACGAGGCGATAAGAAATGTTCGCAGTGACGCTGTCGTGACGATACAGTGTAGTGACTTCTAACTATGTATCTTTGTCGTTAGTAAATTGCCATCGTTCTGCGTCTGAGTGACGTGCTGAGCATATTTATTCTTTTGAAATGTTTTCACGCCTCGATTTTCTGTGCAATCGGTGTGTATTCAAGTTTATGTGTACAAATATATTGTAAATAAAAGTCAGCAAAGACAAATTATTTTACAATATAATATGCAAAACACGTTCAAATGAAAGTGAGATTCAGTGAAAAATAAGGATTAAGTAATGCTTGATTTGTAAACAAGTCTTGCTTACAAAACAAAGTGTGTCTCCCGCGGTTCCGGTCGTAAAGTCGGTGAACTTGTTGGGAAAAAATATCCAATTACGTTCAAGAGATTTTTTTGAACGCGACCACGTAAGAATGTGGGTCAAATGATGTGCGCCGCATACAAACGGTGGCGCCGCGCTGCGCGGCCATTGTGTCGCATATCAACCACTTTCCTATGCGCTCGCGCCGATAAAAAAAGCGAAGTTCGGTCTCTTCTGATCGATAACGAGCGGTCTCTTTTTGGAGATGCGGGTCGCATTTCGAATTTGTGTTTTGTGATCGGTCGTTGTTGGTCTGCAAAATACAAATTGTATTTACAAAACATTGTTTCAGTATGTAAGCAGAATGTTAACTAGGGGTACAATTAATTTCCTTTAAAATACGTACTTCCGTTACCTACCACGCATTATGAATCTCCCTATTTGTTTAAAAATAACCTATAAGTACCTACATATATAATTTCATTAAAAAAAAAAAACAGAAAATTAATACAGTTAAACATTACAAATCCGCTAGAAGTAACAATTAAATTCCGAGGTATACTAAGAATGAATTGAGAATAGTATCTCGATGATTGAAAGCATGATTGATGATGATACTTAATCGCGAATACATGAAAATCATGTGCACGATGCACATAAGCAGCACGCTATTATTCGCTGACAATAATGAATATCATTAGTTAGCACGTGAGTTGCTTGATCTAGTTTTAAATTAAGAACGTTAATGCCGCACAGAATCTAGTACATTCAAAGACAAAATCTTGGTATTTCCAAAGGGTAGATGACACCACCAATCAATTGACGTATTGAAGTTTTTATGACCTGTCAAAACGCGATTCACCCTTCGATTTTGTAGGGGAAAAATAACTGTGACGTCACTTTAATCCGACTTCGACTCAATTGACAACTATTTATTAATTTGAAAGCAAGTAAAAATCTACAAGTAATTGGAAATTACTTAGGTTTTCAGGGCTTAAATAAATTGTTTCTTAAGAGAAGTTATGTCTTGGAATTATTGGTCAAATACGCAATTAATTATGAACTTAGGTACCTACCTACGCAAGTAAGGTACCTACAAAAGTTTAAAGAATGAAAAAAGATATTTTTTGTAAAAAGGGCTTGGTTGTTATTGTACACTGATTTAAAGTTCTGTACGAAAAACTCAAAAAACTCAGCTCATTTAGAATTTTTTTTTTCCGAAAATGTTGTTTAATTTTAAAGTTTTTGAATTGAAAGTTTCTATGAGACAATTACTGTGCGACGTAAACGCTCGTAAGCTATTAATAGAGGAAGTCTCTTCAATTTAAACCGTAGAAATTGTTATTATAGTAACTAATTAAAATGTGGTAACTTTTTAATCCCAAGCCAACAATGGGTGCTGGCTTACTAAAATTTAAATGAAAATTAGGTGGCGGCCAACGAAATCAAATCGACATCATTTATGTGATAAAATATGGTATGTACCTGTGTGGATCTAACATTCATACAGATGGTTTGATGAGGTTGGATGAAACGTAAACGTTTAAATTGTGCAAAACGTTGATCCATAATTCCGGAGGCGACCTACGCCATTTTAAGAAAAAAAAAAAATATATACTCATTTTCCAAAGTTGACTAGACCGCGACCCACATAATCAAAATCTTCCAAATTCTGAATTTTTGCCCGTCATGAAAAAAAAACTACATGCATGATAGAAAAATGTAATACATAATTAAATACAAGAAATGCTATCTCAATGAGAAGGTTATATTTGTTTCCTCATTTGAATTGTTATTATACTTCGTATACTTCCCGAAGATTATTACAGTTTACATGCAGCAGTATGCGAGCTGATGCTGTCCTAATCACACTTTTAAAAGCTATTTAAATCCTTAAAGAATTTGTTTTGAACACGTTTACACTTTGTATCTTTGAACATCAGCTGTCAATTTTACCTTTTGGAAGGGGTAACTAGATTCAATTTCTTTTCTTGTTTAAGACGTTCAAAAGCGCCTTTTAATGGTCTAATTTAAATAAATAATTTGACTTTGACTTTTAAAAAAAATGAAATAGATTCATAGTTTAAATTTTAATCCTAGTTATCATTTTTATGTATTTTTTTAGAACCCATTTCATATTCTCTTATTCCATTTTTCGTCCTGCCAGTGGGTCTCGACCGATAGTTTTGGAAATGCTGATCTAGGAAGTTCTGCTGCAGTTGTTTTAGTAGAATTTATTTTCTCATATTTTTGGCTGTTGTCATCACGCCTTTATCTTGATAAACGTGAGACTATGCAAATTAAGATGATTACTTAGGTACACGAGTCTGTTCTTAATTTGGTCTCTGCGGTAGTTGTGAGAGATTTTTTTTATCTTGTGTGATAAGATTTCCAAAAAATGGGGTTATCATTGTTTCGATTTCAATTAAAGGTACTTTTAAAAACTACGTACTTTTTTGTTATGGATTGCAGAAAAAAAGAGTAAAGACACACATACATACATAAACTCAAGCCTTTTGCCATGGGGGTAGGCAGAAACCACAGAACGCCACCTGCTTCGATCCTTACATACTCCTTTCGCCTTATCTACGTTCATACATCTCGACACACAAGCACGCCGGTTAGAAGTACTCCTGACCTTTCTGAAGAACCTTGCCAATAAATTCGGTGTAAGAGTAAAGAATTTAAAAAAGTTGTATTCGATAAAAACTTTCTCGAATCGCTAAAAAGTTTACGATATCGATAAACATAAACACTCAGACGTGATTGTGAACATAGTTCTAAGAGATTTACATAAATATTACATTCTTCTCTGGTACATTAATTTGTTTAATAATGGATGGATTGTGCACAAGTTAGAAACTTAGTAACAAATTGTTATTTTGTAATAGTTTTATAGATAGATAATACAAAATTTATAGGTACTACAATTTTAAAGAAAGTAACTCTGTCTGACGGTCTGTTATGCTTTTACAGCTAAACCACGACACTGATTTTATTGTGTAAAATGCTTCTTAAATCCTAAATATAGTCATAAATTACTTTTTAACATCCGACTTCGTCTGCGTACACAATAACCGATATTCACGTGAATAAAGTTGCGAGGAAAAGTTAGTATTGCATAATTAAAGTAGGTTTTATGTCCAATCAAGGTTTAAGATATGTTATAAGAAATATTTTATTTATCGTGTTACGAATTTTTTTTAAATGTCATACATATTTCTAATATAACTATGTGTTGTAAATATAGTCATAAGTTACTTTTTAACCTCCGACTTCGTCTGTGTACGCAATAACAGATATTCACGCGAATAAACTTGCGAGGAAAAGTTAGTATTGCATAATTAAAGTAGGTTTTATGTCTAATCAAGGTTTAAGATATGTTATAAGAAATATTTTTATCGTGTTACGATTTTTTTTTAATGTCAGACATATTTCTAATATAACTATGTTTGTTAAAAATTTAGTGTTCAATATTGTATCTACCGTTATTGTAAGAAATTATTAGCTAACGGATTGTTAATTATGATAGGAAGTTTACCAAAAATTTGTATACTCTTTAGAATTTAGTTCGATTTTATGCAAATACAAATTTAGTCTCTTTTAGTTTAGATTTTTATCGAGCTTATATTAATTTCTAGCTTTTAGGTAGGTCGGTGTAAATGTTAAAATAAATCTTAAGTCCTAAAAAATATACGTGTGATCAATATCTCTAAGTGTCAAAATTCAGCTGATTCCGTTCAGCTATTTAACCCGACGACTGTCGGCATTTTTTTTCGCGAACAGTTAGCAGTTAGCGTGAAATAGTATTAAACATCCATCTATCCATTATCACAAATATTCGAGTCTACATAGGTATAGTTCATAACGTCTGTAGACTGTAGTTCGTTATAGTAGAAAGTAGGATTTACCAAAAAACAAAAAACCCAGTCGTCAGCCTTCCACAGGATTTCTGGTACGAAAATTTACACAATTAGCTAACAAATTGTCAAATGAATGTCAACTGTCACATTGGCTGACTGAAATATCAACAGCCAATACGCGTGAGATTTATTTTGAAACGTTGTCGTTGCAGAAACCAAAAGAGTTGTAATGAACTTATTATTTATCAAAGCAGTAAAACTGTCACCACCAGCTGCTGGCGATCTAAACACTACTTCGCTGTTAGCCTTTAATGGCATCTGACCCATGACGTCATAGCACACCAGGGGTTCGTCACCGATCGGTCGCTGCTGTCGATGGTCGAAGCGCACGCATGAATGAGCGCATTTCCTAGAGGCGGCGGCGTAGGCGACAGGAAGCGGTGGTCAGTGGCGTGTGAATGCGCGTACGCCTCCCGACGACTGAATGCACAAACATCGCTGTTTACACAATAACGACACTTTTGCGACAACTACGCAACTGCGAACGCACTTGTAATCGTAATTGGTAGATAGATCGTATTGTCTTCGATACGTAACTCTGCTTAACTTTCGATTTCTACTTTTTTTTGTAAAAGATTTGGTTTAGTGGGGCATATTTCAATAGCTGGTTGCTTGAAACAATGGTAGTTTGATTCAAGATTTCATTCGTGGTGAAATAAGCGTTTTATAAAATAATCTCTATTATAGTAGGTAATTTGAATGGTTGTATTACTACATTAGTACAAACATGTTACTCATATACCCTGTGTAATTAACTCGAAGCAAACAATAATATAACATGTCGAGTTAACTCACACTTTAGGTACAAAAATTCGAAACATTATTTTAAAATACCACTGTTAGGTAGTTAATAATAGCAGTATTAGGTTAATGGGTACTTAGACAATTCTCGAAAATCGTTGGCCAGATCATCAACCTCACAAACATTAATATGATTTGGAACTTTCAATTTTTGCTTCAAAACCTTACCGCTTTAGGTCGACGCCCGCTATATCTAAACCTAGTTGTATACATGATTTAAACGTATAGTTTGTAGCGCGTAGTATTTATTAAGGTGGTCGTTTACAACGGCCGGAGCGCTCACCCGCGACGGGCAGGTGGCGGGTCACGGCCCTCCCGCGGAGCCGAGGAGTGCCACAGAGGCACAGAGGTAAACATCACGCACGTACATACAGCTAACTACAGTAACTAGCTATACAATACACGGCATACGCCCTACGTACGTACCTATAGTCGTGCATTATTTACTTGAACTGTCGTGAACCACGCTTTGTGCGTATTCTGTATTATTTGACATGACAGCTCTTTTGAATAGGTAATTTATAGATAGTCGTGGGACGCATGCGTCGCAAAAACTTGATTTTTGATACATGATATACGTTAATTACTAGGTAAATGCGGTTTACTTTAGTCCTGTTGGGAATCTTTAGCTCAAACTGAAAAAAAAAAAACGTTTGACAAGATTTTCCCGCCTCTTGAATGACAACGAACTTTTTTGGTCGAGACTTTTTTTTTGTAGATTGTAAACCAACATAAACTGGATCTATGGTAAAAGTTTTCGTCACGATGTAAATGGCAAAAGTGATACGAAAAACACGCCATCTACTGCGGCCATCTTCGGTTTTTATATTATTTTTATTTTTCTTCGGTTATGATAACTTGTCTTAGATATTTAGGTTTAAAAAAATACTAAGCGATGTTCGTCAAATAAAAGACGTTAAAAATAATTGATGTTGATAAAATTATGACTTACGGTAACTTTACGAGTTATTAAATACTTCACCTCTATTTGAAACACATTGTTGAAGATACGGACGGAGTTAATACTTCGTGAACATGACGGTGCATTTGAAACTTCATCGTGTTTAACACACTTAGGAACTGCAGTTAGCTCTTAGTACAACCATAAGTACAATTCCTGGTACAAGTTGTCTTATAGGCTGAGATCACGGACGCGTCAGATCTACGTCATTGCTGAAAATTTTAAAATAGATACAAAAATACGTAGTTAAGACAGTATGCGTATTCCTAGATACAAAGCTTAGCTCTTAGTACAACCACGAGTACAATGCCTGGTACCTACAAGTTTATCTTATAGGCTAAGATCCAGGACGCTCCAGATCTACGTCACTGTTAAAAATTTCCACGACCAAGTGTAATCGCCATAACAATGAGATTTCGTCTGAAGTGAAAAATGTTTTATTAAGCATGCTGATTTTAAATCACAAAAATATTGAACCATTAAAATCATTGATTTGTTTTCTATCCAAAAGTAATTTATGTCAATTACTTGATCGCAATGGACGTATGTTAATGATGTAATGAACACGCAAAGCAACTTCATTAAACACTAATTTATGCTAATTTTAAAAGCTATGTTACAAACTTTATCAGTAATCATAATTAATATGTAAATGTGACTCTATTAGATATTTGTGCGCAAACACATGATCTGGTGTAACATTCAATGCAACTTTATTCATCTATCTATTCGCAGACCACTTGACTTTTCATATAATTTATTGGCAATCAAACGCCATCTACTGATATCGATAGTATGGTAAGCATAATAGAAAAATATGCAGGTGGTGCTTACCTAAATTGCAAGACAAACACTAATTATTATACTTAGATTCTCATGCCTTCTCGAGAAGACGCCTCTGTATTATTACAAATATATTAAATCCTGAAGAAGACAGTTCAAAAATGGCGATACGCGTAGCATTGTACCGGCCGTTGTCTCAAGAGTTTGACTAGCTTTTACATTTTTAATGACATAAAAGAAATAACGCGCTCATCAAATTTTGTTGAATATAACACACAAACCAAAGAATTTAGAAAATCGGTTAATATAGACAAAAAAAAACCATTCGAAGTTAAAACCTCCTCCTTTTCTCAAGTCGGTTTAAAACAACCACAACACCCAACACATTTTTCCGGAGTAGGCACACTTAACAACAACTCAACTTAACTCAACAACATCTTCATTGTTTACCCACACACTAAACTATTTTGCCGCTAGTACACAAATACTCGCAATCGCTATCTCAGATCGGCCATTGCGTCCCCTTTCCGTTACATAGCGGGTTTGTCTCGCTCAGTGACAAATATGGTACCCGCACGTCACACGACTATTTTACTATAGTTTCTGAGAAAATTCTGCAGTAACCGGATTCTGGTTTACAAGTATGCGGAGTTCTAGGATGTGATGTGATGTGTTGTGTTCCTGTTGGATTGCAGTGTGGGTAGCAGTGGCGAAGGGTCAATTTTTATAAGAGGAAAGCCGTTGGGTATAAAATTTACTTTTCTAAATAAAGCACCAACTAGCGTAACGCTTTTGATTCTTTTTCTTATTTTTTTTAAACTTTGTCCCATACAAGGAATTGCTCCTGTATCCTGGGTGCGTTTACAAACATTAAAAATCACATACACAAACTGCAGACCCGAAACAAATATCTATAGGCTGTACAAATATTTGAACCCGCGACACGCAGCGCAGCAGCCAGGGAGGAAGGAGTCATTTGATGATTTTTATTGCTCGCAAAACAACAAAATCGAACACTGTGGTTTAGTAATATTTTATTTTGATGGTGTGTTTAAAAACCTGTTATGTCACTATAATTATAACTAGCTGATGACCTCGCGGTATTCGTACCGCCA
The DNA here is from genome assembly GCA_949774945.1 of Hoplodrina ambigua. Classification (NCBI taxonomy): domain Eukaryota; kingdom Metazoa; phylum Arthropoda; class Insecta; order Lepidoptera; family Noctuidae; genus Hoplodrina; species Hoplodrina ambigua. Next base: position 3,985,125 of record OX458969.1, on the reverse strand, counting down.
CAAAATCAAAAACTGTTATATTTTATTTTCTCGATATGTTTCCATGTTTTAATAGTTATTCTGTGAGGCGGTGACAGATTCAACAAATCAAAGATCATAAAAATTAGTCCTTGAGGTAAAAATGTAACTAACCCGACTATGTTTTATTTATAAAGTAGTCGACAGTCTGTAGACTTTATAATAAACATTTATCTATGCTAATCATAGATAATGTTTTTTGAAACTCTACGAGACCTTCTGATCATGTAACGTTAAGTATCTCTCATAAAATGTATCAAAATAACAAAAAGTACCATTTGAGTAGGTAAGGAAAAAATTAAAAATCTCATTACACAAGTACTTGAACCAATGATCTAGTTTCCCAAAAATTCCACAGCATCAATAGTGAAGCTTAGCGTCGCTCACAGTATTGTGCGCGAGATGAACGCCCGACAGATAAAGGACTTCCGTCGTTTAGTTCCGCCGCTCACTTACACGTGCGCTTGCGCCTGTAATTGTGAATAGAAGAAACAGTAGGTTTGTGAGGTATGAATTAAGATTGATATAATAAGTACGTAACTACGTATATCATTAATTGCAACACACACAACTTTTGCAAATACAACAGGTTAGAATAACTGACGTAAAAGCTTAGTTCAATTTTCAACGCTCGGCTCAGCACCGATAGTTGAAAATTAAACAGTTTGATAATATTTAGGTGTTAGTAAAAAACGGGCATCAAAGCCCTAGCTATTGAGTAACTGATTTACTCATTTACTTTCAATACACATGAATGATGGAGAGGGTACAGCTGCTACAATTTATAGACATATGAATCACCACAATTGTAAAGACTGGTCCTTTTATCAATCTATCTATAGAGTGGTCGCACTATTATGACGGAACATGCGCACACGCACCTTAATAAGCTGCGCCGGAGTGGAGCACGATCCGCGTATTATAAAGTCATCTTAAAGCTCTTAAAGTGCTGTTATTAAGAAATATGAGACGTGTTCGGTGTGTAAATAGATGTTTTCTAGCGATTGTTTGAAATTCGGTACCTATGTAGGTATATCCGGTATGGTGTTCCCATTTGCGTGTTATTCTGAGAAATGAGGTAGGTAATCTTGTGCCTTCAGCGTTTTCTCCCTATAAACTTTGGTACCTTGCGGGCCTATTGTGGCCCCTCATTGCTGACACATCATATAGAATCGAGCAACTCGAATTGAGAACTTTCAGACTGGTCTTGTTGAACACAGTTACTAAGTAGTCAGTACGTCGAAAGTCTGATGGATAACTAGTTTTACCAATGGGTGCTTATTGTGACACCTATAATTTGAGGTGTGGAGGTCATGTAGGTTGTCGCTCCGAGTAAAATACAATAAGATCCGGTTAGGCTAGAAGCCGACCCCAGCATAGTTTGGTAAGGCTAGGCGGATGAGCCTAGTTTTTCTATTTTATATCTTTATTGGGTTTAGTTCTGCAAGTCAACTCACAATCTTTCAATAATCTATATAATTATTATACGTGAAGCTAAAACTTTGTACTTACCACTTTTTACGAAGAATTACGCAGACGGAGGAGTATAAAAGGCACAGTTAAAGTTTATATGGAGGAGGAGTTTATGAAGCTTTGTATAATACCTATGTATTAGAAATGAAAACTTTGAAAAAAAGAGATTCCGACGAATTGAGAACCTCCTCCTTTTTTAAAAGTCGGTTAATAAATGAAATTCATAAAAAGAACACTACTGTGCGTTTGACACGCGCACACACATTTTTACATGTCAATTTAAGAAGGTATTTGATTATAGAACTAATAACGTTCAAATTTGAAATTTTAATGAGTTTTGGACGTACTTCGACCAGTGTCCGACCACTAGGTTACTTAATTATGTCAAATTAATTCAGTATGCCAAATATCACATCGACGTTAATCATTACAATTACTCGAAAAATGGTGGAAATTTTTGCGAGTTTTGTTTTATTTTAGCACAACTAAACCCAATTATGACCTTTTGCCATTAACATTCGGTCGACCTGTTGTTGTTTGACTAGTTTTTTTTTAATAATACACCCACTCTCCATCCATTTGTGTCTCGCAACTATTTCTTTATTAGCCTATGTTTGTAGTGATGTAAGAAACATCTCGCAATACGCATTGAAATTGATCCATTTAAAATTTAGTAACGTTGCACACGTCTGCTTATGTGAATGTGTTACAATACATAAAATTCTTTGTAAATGCAAGCTGCATTTACAACATAGAGAAATCGAATCGCATCAGGAAATTGGGCATAAATCACTGACGAGTTAGCTAACTGAGTACTGTAACACTGTTGCATTTTATAGGTATCTATAAATATAAAAAATGAATCCTTATTTCCCTTGTCACGGCATCACGCGGCTGGACCAATTTCACTAATTCTTTTTTTGTTGTGTTTTTTATTGTAAGAAGCCGGTACCAATGAAAAAAAATTAAAAAAAATACAAATGTATATGGGGAGCTACGAAGTTCGCTGGATCAGCTGCTAGTTTTCTAATACCTAATTTTGTTTTGTAGAGCCTCGAGTTTTTGTTATCCTGGTCAAGACTAAACAGCTGCAGCAACTGCTCAATCATAATAACAGTTTACATATTTATTTATTTATTCATTTAATCTTAAAAAGCCATACATATGTCATATGTAAGCTGAAAACTAAAGAAAACATAGCCAATCAAATTACTATTCATGCGAATTGATAACAGCCAAAAATACATGCAGAAACATGGACAGTTTTAATTTTCAACAGTCTAGTTTACAATTGATAAAGTAAAAGCTCTGAGAACGGAAAATAGATGATCAGATTTTTCTCCTATCTGCGACTAGAGGTCTGTTATAATCGAGAAGGATACCACTCTCAATTTTGCAGTCATTCAACCTATGTTCAGCTTAGTCTAGAACCATGCTCTGTACTTACGCCTCTTCAATTTAAAGGCATAAAACTGAATGCATTTCCACAAGCCGCTGTTAACAATGCGGCATACTAATAACTGAACAATGGAACACTTTACACCTGCTGCGATTAGGGTTGCCACGTTTATAAACATTGCTTCATAAAAATACCTGATTGAGAAGTAAAATAAAACAGCGATAATGTAGTATAGTCAACAACGGAGCCGTTCAGCCTTCACAAGTAACGATACTAAGTTCCTTTGAACCCTAGACAGCTTGCCACTAATCTTTCGGACTAATACAAAAATCACTGCAAAGAAATAAACTTGTAGCTATTATATTAATTGTGTAAATAATACCGGTCAAGCCCCGGCTGACTTACCGGTAAGTCAGAACAATAGAAAATTAATTGTGTCTCATTACGTGGGACTTAAGTTATTAAGATTCATTCTTCTACAAATTGATCGATAGGCACTCATTATTGTAATTGACACCGTATCTAACCAATTGTGATAGATCAGAACCACCAGTAAAACCAACAAACACCTTCAGCTTGCTCTTCTCAAGGCATTGAAATCAATCGTAGGCTGCAGACACATTTGAGCATTCCTAAAAATAAAGGTGGCCTTTTTTCGATTGAGACAACCCTAATATTGTTTCCAATCACCTAGGAGATGTTTGTCGTTGAGAGCCCTATTGACTCCGTTGTTCTACACCACTTAATTTACAGGGCTTCATACAATGCGCCAGAGTTGAACAAAAGCACTTTTTATGAACGAAGTTGAATAAGCTTTTTGAAGTTAGGGCTTTATTCTGGTTAAAAAAAATAATTAGAAGATCTTTGTTTGTTGTATATTATAAAAAAGTTTATTTTGTGTAATTATTCATGTTGGAATATTCTTTTTTGACTTTTTTTTTGTTTATTTTCTACAATCGGTTATTTTTAACCACTTTTCTACTTGTAAGGCAAAGTAGTAACTTAAATTAGTTACATTTTCCCCATACATATCTTAATCTGATTGTTACTTCAATGACAAGAAACAGCTTACAGTTTTTAACGAAACTATTACATAAATCGGTAATTTATACATAGATCTTATCGTGGCTTTTTGAGAGAATTTATTAATTACTTAACGTAGTTATCACAAAAGCCAGTAACTAAAAATATAGCTTAGATATTTTTATAGTTTCGGTCTCGAAATCGCGGAATAAAAAGTAGCCTTCCTTCTTTGGGGTTCAAACTTATCCCGTACCAAAATTGATCAAAATCGGTTCAGTGGTTTACTTGTGAAAGCGTAAGAGACGGGCAGACAGACTTACTTTCTCATTTATTATATTAGTAAGGATTCGACATCAACAAACAGGTTACTTTTATACAATTTCATCGACTTACATCATACAGAAGATTGGAAACGGAATTAACAAATAGGCAAGTAGGTAGTCCATCAACTTGCCCACGTTACCCTACTTTAAACCGGTCGAGCACACCGCAGCCTCCACCTCAATGAGCCTGCGACACAAGTACTTACGTATAACAATGCACTCAGACCATTACAACAATCAACATAAAACAATGGAAGATCATTTCGAAAAACAATTCTAACCTCGTGACGGTATGATTTGGTACTGGGTTACTGATAAGAACGCACTTAAAATTAGGATCGCCATTATCTGAAGCCCAATTGGGTAATTGACACAATTAACTAATAATTAAGACGGTAACTTCTCTAAAAATACAGTTTATTTTAGCTATAAAACCCGATTAATTTTCAATGAACTATAAAATTTATTTTTAATTCCTTTCAAATTATTAAATAGTTATTATTTAAAGTAATGTTTTATGATTAAAAGGTTCTTGAATGGGTATATTTTAGGGGTATGACAAGAGAAAAATAAATGAGAGAAAGGGCAAGTTACAGTTCCGTTCTTAGAGCTAAAAATACACATTTAAATACAAGGCTCGAAAAAGTTGGTCCTTTGAAAAAGATCAGTAAAACTTCATAAATAAGAAAAAAGATTTTAATTACGGGTTTGGTCCTTTTTGCTGCGTCCGACTGCTTTTTTATACCAGTACTACAGCTTCTGTTGTTAAACAACTCACGGCAAAAATAGCAGCTATATGTATTACTGAAATTACTCTTACCTTGACATTTGTAATATTATACAGTACTAGCTTTTGCCCGCGACTTCGTCCGGGTGACCCTCTCGAAATTAACCGAGTTGGAGTTGGATAGCTTATAAGCTATCTACCTGCCAACTACTTCATAGGCCAAGTTGTTTTCGAGATTTCGTGTTTAGTGAATATGAATAAGTGATCTTTTACTTTAATATAATTAGATTTTCTTCTTATGTACATCAGTACATAAACTAGACATCAGTCTAGTTTATGCATATTTATACATATCATAAGTTTTTGAGGTCCTTTGTAACGCATACGGGGCCCGAAGTCAACACGCAGAGGCTCCTTAGTCAACTTTGAACTAATAAAATGAGACACCAACAGATGATTATCCCTTTAAGCTATAGCTAAGGTCAACCCCCGGTTAGTGCAGAACTATTATAAGATGTAGAAACAAAGTATGGCACTAAGGATTTTGGTGGGCAAAGTGGACTGGGTCCCTGGGACTACGAAAGAACTATGGCCCCTGCCTGATCAATGTTTGTGTTAAACGGATAAATTGGTAGAGGGTGAATTGCACACTCAATAAATGGGCCCCCAAAAACGGTCGCTAGCATTTATGTACATTATTATTATGCCATTTCTATCAACTACATTTCTCGTATCTTATCATTACTGGTATTAATACATCAAGTGGGTACTGTGTGAAAAGGCATCATTTATTTGCGCTCGCGTTCTTGATGCGGTCGTAGTCAGTTGCAGGGTAACCTTGCTTTTTTATATTATTTGTACAACACTTAAACGACCAAAAGCCATTTTTTTATGTAAAGACTACGCGGAAAACTGTATGCATATAAATTGGTACGTGAAATTAAAAAGGTTTGTCTTTTTGAGTCTATATTTAAAAATCTTACCATAATTATAATGTATGTAGGTGGGTACTAATATTAAAAAGCTGAAGAGTTTTTTGTTTGTCTGTTTAAACGCGTTAACCTTTGGAACGACTCGACGGATTGGAAAAATTCTTTTGTATGTGATAGCCAAAATCATGAGGAATAGTATAGTTTATTTAATATCAAGCTAACTCCTAAGGGAGTGAAGCAATAACAAAAACAAAAAAAAATAAGCGCGGGTGAAAAACACACAGATGAAGTCACGACTTCATCCGCATGTTTTCGGGCAGAAGCTAATATATGTAGTAATGTTATATTTATCAATATTCATCACATTCATGTTACATAATAAAAACCATATTTACATATGACCTGCGGATACCGCGGTGCTACTCTGTTAACAAATCCGCTGAATTTTGGTGAATTAAGCGTGGGATCAGTTGTCAATCCCTAGCATCGGAAACCTAAAAAAGATGACAGCTTACCTTAAGCTCACTTCACTTAAAGTCATCGAGGAAGATTTATGCAGAATAGATCGAAATACTTAACACGTTGACCTTAGATGCTTACCTATAGATAATATTTTGCTTTGAAGGATAACTTAATAAGTAAGAAACAAAAACAATTTCTATAAATAGCTCTGACTAACATCATAGAAGTTGGAGAAGCACCTATCGGTATTCATGACGTAACTTCATATGATTCGATGCACAATAACTATAGGTTACCGAGGATTCATTCATTCATTTGAAAGGCATATTGTGTTACTTGCACAAGCATTAATAAAAACCGGCCAAGTGCGAGTCGGATTTGCTCATGAAGGGTTCCGTAAGTTTAGCATAAACACCTTTATTCCCCTTTAATTTTTTAACTTTATTTTATTTTTATTGTGTTGTCATAGTGGCCGTAGTAATTACACAAAAAAATCAAGTGTCACCTAAGTTACGGTTCAAAAGATACAGGCCTGTGACAGATGACAGACAGACAGCGGAGTCATAATAATAAGGTTCTGTTTGGCGCCCTTTGGATACGGAACCCAAAACAATTGATCTATGCGTGTTTACTGTTTATATGATAGTGTAGTCGCTGACCGGTGGCACTCCTCGATGCTGCGGAGGCAGTTCACGCTGAATTTTAATTAATTCCTGTGATGTACCTACTAACACTATTTTTATTGATTGTTTCAGATCGGGCCGGTGACCACATGCCGCCGTCATCATGGTGATCGTTACCAGGGTAGGTTTCCTTCAACATAAGATAATTCTACTGCTAGCGAGTTTTAAGAGTAATATTTTATGTGTCTATCCATGTAGGCTTGCCTGGAAGAAACTATTTGTTTATTTTGTCTAAGATGGTGGGATGGCATGATTGTTCCATACTATCTCAGAGTAGAAAGGATTGGAAGGGAGAAAGGGAGGCCTTTGCTCTGCAATGGGACAATTTTTTTCAACAATTTGGTCCTTCAGTCGCGATAACTACTAACCGGATTTATTTTTCTTTTGTTTCTATTCTTTTCTGCGAAGTTAACTGAATTTTAGGATTTGTAGTAAAGGAAGTGTTATAATCAGCCCTAAACCATCAATGTCTGGTTCAAAGAAAACTCTTGCAAATTCTATGGGTAGTTCAGTTTTTCTCAAAGCAAACAAACAAGACACAAGTACCCACCCACCTGGTTTTATAAGTATGGTGTTTAAGTCGAAATCTTTAGAAAGCCTGTCGAAGATAGCTACCAGTTTTGTGGCTCATACATAAAATTATGGGTACAGAATACGAGCAAACCGGATACTGCTTAGATGTCGAGACGACATTAATTTTACCGCGGGGTTCGAGTTCAAGGCTTGCTTGACATGAATGGCTCGTGATAATGATTTGTATTGTTAATGAGCAGGTTTGCTTCTCTGCCATAAATGGTTCTATGGGTGCTAATACTGGTCCTTTTGGTCATATTATGCTGTTATTTTAAAATAGTCTCATAAAACTGATACATGAATACATAACCCATTTATTTGGAAGTATATTTAACATAATTGATTTGCTATTAGTATTTTACATTTTCACTTATTTAATGAGTGTTTAAATATTGATACGTACTATATTAGGGAGCTTTAAACTCTTTGGGATCTTACAGGTACTGTTTTCTACTCTAATTTATATTAGGGCAAATTTTATAGGACCCGTCATAGTAAACCTGCCAGTCAGCCTTTGCTGCTGGCTGTCAAGTCCCAATTGTTTTATTTGTTTTAGAACAGTGTTTATCTCATTATTCCATTAATTATAAACTAGATATTAAAATGAGGTTGGTTGGACACAAAACAGCCAGAGCCTCGACAGTACATACTACCTACTTATCAACGTATTAAGCTTTCAAATGTTACATATCTTTCAGCTGCATTACGTTTTTAAAAAAAAAACTCTGATTAACAAAAAAAAAAACGTTTCGATATAGGTAGTAGACATTGAATGAAACGCTCAATTTTTTTTGTAACTGACGGAATTGAACATAAAACTCAATAATTGGCATTTTTAATGTTAAAAAAGTAAGCTGTCAAAAGCTGCAACTTCCGCGTAAGAAATAAAAAAAAAATGGATTGTCGGCACCGCGGACGGTGACGCAGTGTGAGCTACCTACTTGTGCCCAAAGCGGTACATTCTCGTCGAGTTCCGATCAGTGCGTTTGGCAACACATTCCGTCAGCCCGCCACAGAATCCAGCACTGAGGGCGTTCACCTCACTGACCAATACATTCATGCATACACACTATACATACCTACTTATACACTCTCACATAGTGAAGTTAAAGTATAACTTTTAATTTTGGAAAATTTAAAAGTGAGAATTTCTAATGTTTCGATATGGCCAACGAATTAATTTATTCATGGTTGTGACTTAACCAAGCACCAAATTTAAATAACCTGAATATATTGACATTGTAGGGCAACAATATGCTTTAAAAGTTGCTACATCTTCTAATGTAAATTAAATAATGAATAATGAATTTGAATCAAATTAAAATATTTGCTTGTAGAGTTCCTGTTCGTCCAAATTAATCAAAACTTTATAATAGAAACATCGTAAAACATGACGTCACAAGTCAAATTTTGTTTAAACCTGACCTTGTTTTAAAAATGTAGATGAACTACGAGTATCAAATTGTTCTACATTTCGTAAAAGTAATAATTGCAAATATACCGATACGTCTAGTTTGACAAATTAGCCGTGATTTTTTACATTAAGTTTAGTCCCAAACGAATCACTTTCAGGGAACGCGAACAAAGGAAAGAAAACCAATTATGAATACCTAGTTACTTATTATTTATGCACAAGATCGTCCATGTAATGCACCAACAGGATAAGGTCGCTTCGTAGCCTTGACTTCGTGTATGCTAGTATGTTCACATAACATTTAATCACACACACATAACATAACATCACGCCTGCTTAGGGGGCGAGTTTATTGCCATCAACCGGGGACAGATTCCGAAGCTAAAAAAACCGAAAAAACCTAATAACACTGCCCGACCTGGGAATAGTAACCAAGACATCATGAATATCAATCATATTTAATTATAAGTTTTGGAAATCAGTTCAGCATTTAGCGTTGCAAAATTGTTGATGTGTAAACCCGCCTATGTGTGCAGATATGGGCGAGGCGAGCTGGTCGACTTCCTAAACGAGAGGGAGAGTGGACACAATGCCTCGTAAACTGCCGCGAGTGGGAGCGAAACTAGGACCGACATGTTTCAAAACTCGCTTGATATCGATTCTAGTAGATCTGTTTATTGTCCTAATAAATTGTCAAGAAATTGTGTAAATGAAACTACTTTCCATAGGTTAGTCTATGTTTGGTCCTTTTGTTGTTTTAGTCGACAAGACTTTAGATCCGGATACGTACGTTCTGTCGTCATTGTTGTCTTTAATGTATTTAGTAGCTTTTGCCTGCGACTCCGTCTGCGTGCGACGGAACCTTTATTTTTATATTAAAAAAAAACCTGTAGTACTCAGGGTTAATATGCGTAGCTCAGCGATAATATGCGCTAATTTAAATTAGCGAAATTCAAAATCGGATTAGTAGTTCCAAAGTTTAACGCGTCTAAACAAACTATTTAGCTAGATATTAGTAGGTCGGTAGGCTATCATTTGCGGTACATATTAATTTCCGTAACATAACCGGCGAAATGTTGGTGTACTAATGAGTACACCTCTGCCTAACTATTCGGGGATTAAAGGCGTGATGTTATGTTACGTAATTTCCGTGTATTACCTACAATTTTTATGAAAAACAGAAACAACCTTTTTTTTTGTATCTTTGTAAAACACGTTTTTATATTAGCATAACTGTGATCCACACTGTTTGTAATTTCTACCAGTTAATGTAGTAAGTACATACACGTGTTTGTTTAAAGATAAATGTTGCAGTTACTTGTAACTGTTCAATTGATAACATCACAATGACGTTACAGATTCTTAGAAAATAACCGTGTGATGTACAAACTTTGAACGATGTCTTTAAAAACTGACTGCAAAAATACAACATGTAGTTTTACACCTAAATACTTAATTGAATTTCTTTGTACCTCCATCTTTATCTTGATAGCTAAAGCCAGATTTTTTTGTTAAAAAGTCTTGGAGAACTTGGTCTAGTTTATGAATATAGCTGAGTACCTATAACCTAGAGAAAATAACACACATTTACACGAGTCATAATGAATCTGAAGAGTTTTTTTTTTGTTTCACGCGTTAATCTCTAGAACTACCAGTCGGTTTGTTTTTCTTTTGTTGTATTTGGTAACCAGATCCATGAGCAATAATATAGGCTATAAACATCAGGCTACGACCCACGGGGGCGGGTAGCGGATTCAGGATAGGCGTTTGGGGGGGCCTGACCCCGTTTTTGTATTTTGCATTAATATTACAGATGTTTCAATGTTTAAATTATGCCTACATAATTCAATTCTTACTTTAAATATAGTTGGTTATCAGAGTCTATGATACATAATATCTAGGAATAATTTAAAAAACATTTTATCGAATAGGTATTACAACAATAAAAAAAAAATAACAAAATATTTTAAATAACATTTAATCAAATATTACAACAATAACAGACAATAACAAAATATTTATAAAATTTAAAATGTCCTTCAGCGTAATTAATGGTTGATTTTCTGATATCGATGGACCTCGACCACTGGATATTTTTTTTCAGGATATTCATCTCCCTATTGTTTGTCTATACTTTTATATCTACTAATATTATAAAGAGGTAGTTTGTTTGTAAGAAGCTATACCTGAAAGAGTTTCTCCAAATGAAAAAATTCTTTCACTCAGCTACATCATTGTGACCCACAATATTTCTTACCGTATTTATTTGACATCTACGCGGACGAAGTCGCGGGCAGAGGCTAGTGAAACAATATAGTACATAGAAGGTTGATCTCTGTATTTAATTTAAATTTATCTTCCCTTAATCCCGTATAAAACGTCAGTCAGAGTGCGACCTGTATAAATATGTTAATTCGAAAGACACAATTTATATTTATATACTTGTAAATGTCTGGTTTTCTTTGGTTTCTGCTTATTATTAACATTCAAACCTCACTTTCTTCTAACAAGCGAAGACCATACATTATTTAGAAAGCAATATAATTTAATAAACCGGTACAGAAAGTATATCCTAAACAAGAACACGATGTATTCATATATTAATATTCGACACGAGTGTTCAGTTGAATTGCTAATTATGTGTAAGTAATATTTTAACTATTTGTCTAATAATTTATATCTTATGTTCTAGTTAACTTAAGCCCATAATAAGAAACAAGCATTGGTCGCAAAGTTTGCACATTGACTCATTGCGTTCAGAGTATTTAGACTTAAAACATTAGTCTAGAACTCTAGACTGTCTCTAAGCAATAGTGAGTGTATAGTTAGCTATACACACTCACTATTGCTCTATTTTAATAGGCGTAGGTAGTCAAAGGTCCCAAAAATGACCTGAGAAGCCATTTTGATTCAAGTCAGTTTTGTGTAGGTTCACAAATCAAATTGAAGGCGCTGACGTAAAAGTACTTCTTTGAGTCGGTTTTTAAATTGGTAAATACGACTATCGCATAGCATTTTAATTTATTATTTATGACAAGCATAATTAGTAGCACCCGTCCATATAAATAAAGTCATCAAACTGAATTTATTATGTGCGAAATGTGTATTTTAAATTTGAAAATAGATCGAATTTAAGATACGCGCTCTCATTCTAAATCTCAACACAGTCAATTAATAATTCTTACGATGCGTCTCATTCAATCAAGTTGAACTCAATGAACGAATGATTACTAGTGATTGATAAATATAATAAACGTAGCTATTGAATGTTCCGACAGAATCTCGGAAAGTTATAGATAAACTTATCGATCGGGACTCACATAGGTTAATTCCCATTGATATTCTTTTGTTTTTTGCAATATTTGCTTGTGTGATGTGTTGCCATGGAAACCGTATATTTTGAAGTAAGTTAAGGAAAGTTTTGTGTTAAGCATGCAGTAAGTTATAAAGTTGTTATTATTATTAATAGTGGGATCTGTAATTATTATTGTTACATTCATGAACACTTGAATATTAAGATTAGTTTGTATCAGGTTGTTAACTCGTGATACAAAGTTTTTGGTTTAGTTCTGTTATTAGGAACTAAAACACGGCAAAATTTCTCCGATTTTTCGAAGTAAGTATTGTAATCATTTTGTATATTTTACTCTGATTTGAATTTCTGAATTTTAAAACTATTCTACACATAAAGCACCTATAAAATGTAATTGTGAACTGTTATTGCTGGATAGTATTAAATTAGTTTGACGTAAATAATTTAAGTTTTGGCTGATTGTGGGTTGGTTAATTTTGGGAGAACTAACTTCATCTGGATAGTAAAACACTCTTTTCTTGAAATTACTAGAATCTATTGACATACTGACTTTTATTATGCATTGAGGTTAGTTGGTTACTTAATCTTTATTAATATGGATAATTATTTTGGTTTGTTTATTTAAATGCGCTAATCTTTGGAATACCAATCGGATTAGAAAAAATGATTTTGTATATGATAGCCGGATTAACGAGAAGTAGTATAGGCTGATATAAAATCACGCTACGACTTACAGGAGCGGAGCAGCATTCAATACTTAACGTAGCTAAACGCTTATAACAGCAACGCTACCACAGGTGCCTAAAGGTATAATGTGGATACCTACTACTGCATGTCTTCTATAAAGAAATGCAGTCAGGTTTATACTTATAATCAACTAGCTTTAGCCCGCGACTTTGTCCGCGCAAAAATAAAATAAAGTATAGCCTATGTTACTCGCAGATAATGTAGCGTTCTAATGGTGAAAGAATTTTTAAAATCGTTCCAGTAGTATTTGAGTTTATCCATTACAAACAAACAAAAATTTTTTTTTTTTCCTGTTTGTTATAAGTGTAGATGACGCCTAAAAACTGCAATGGTTAGTTGATCCAAGTGAAGAAACGACGGATCAGCTAAGATTTTTTCGCAAACAAAAAGACCTCCTCATCAAAACGAAGATATTTATTAAAGTTCCACGTAATCATCTCCTTCTCAAATTAAGTAATAAAAAAAGATGTAGGTACCTACATTTAAGAATAAGCATTATAATTAATTAAGATAGTCATCGCGAAGTATTGACGGCGCGCGCAATAGGGACGCGGCCGACTTTCTATATCTTTACACTGACACACCAGACACACCATTGTTTTTATATTAGTTCCGGCTCTAGTGGATTACAAGTTTTATACTTATGTTACTGGCTTTTACTTGCGGCGAATAATGGTTTTATAAGATAAAAGTTACTTTATAAGAAGACTGACATAGGTTTCAATTGAGTATTTGTCAGTTTTGACACCAATAAACAATTGTTCCAAGACAACTTATAAAAACATTTTATTAAGTACTAAAACCGATTAATTTTTAATTAACAGAAAAAATAGATTTATAATTACTATGAAATCAAAAAAGAATTATTTACTTATTAGTTGATTTTTACCAACCAATTATTTATTAATTAGTTGGTAAAATGTGACGTCACCGTTTAGTTTTGCCATATAACAATCTATGGGGGAATAGCTTTTGACAGCCCATAGAAAGTACGTCAATTGATTAGTGGTGTGTGACTTTATTTTGGCTTTTTCTATCTTTTTTTAGGTAATAAAAAAAAGCTATACAATACCTACAACTTCCACACAAATATACGAGTACTAAGTTGCTATGTAAAAACGTACATAAGTATTATTGATTAAAAACACGGCGAGACTCAAGGCAAAATTATTTGGACTTCTGTAAATTACTTCTTAACTGTCATCGTCCATTTCAGTAGCAGTTGTCAGGTACAGTTTTCCAATTTCAAAAGAATAATTATAAACTTTTCAAATTGGTAAAATGCACCAAACATTTCGTTTTATTTCATAATTCTATTAAATGTATAGAAACTAATATAATTATTATTTGTCAGTCAATATTTTATTTATAAGAAATACTTAATATCGGTTGAAGTATGTAGCTGTCACCTTAAAAGTTGTAATTCCGGACCTTTGGAAAATTGATTACCTACTTTAGACTGACCTTTTAATAAACTTTCGAAGAACTTTTACTATGGTGTCAACGCAATAATGTGTTGAAAAAAAACCGTTCTACAAAAATACATTAAACAACACGATCAAAATATATTGAACAGCTGACTGTTTATTTTTATATTTTAGGGTTGGTCATATAATAAAAGTTGATCGTATTCCTAAGTACCTACTTTTACTCCGTAAAAGACGATGGCTCCGTTGGTCTCATGGTTGAAAGACTACTGAGCGTGGGGGTCCTGGATTCAATTCCCAGGCTGGGTAAAGTGATAATTGGCTTTTCCATTAGGAATATCTCAGTAGTAGCCCGGAGTTTAGAGTTGGTTGTTTGGCATCCATTCCTCAGAAAGCACAAGCAGCAAGCCGTTTGGTTGCGCCTGATATCTCCCTGATTGTATTAGATTGCCGTTCCACCGAACTATGAGAGTGAGGGAAGAGGTAGTTCACCTGTGTTTGTGTATACTTTTGTGCATATCTCCTGCGGACTTGGCTAGTCTCCACAGAGACTGCTACAGTACTATGTGATTAATAGATATTATTTTATGTCTGGTCAAAAATCCCGGCGCCTTTTTGAATGGAGTTAGTACCTATCTACTAAATAAACACAGTGGCTTGTTCCGTGACTGTGAATAAATTATATAGATACTGATACTTTAGTGATAAATAAATCAATGTCAGATTACTATGCTCAAATACGAAAGGCGCGGACTTTCTTTTGATGCGATTAGTGCAATTGCCTTGAAAACCGAAGGATTTATCAATATCAATTTAATACCTATCTACTTATGTCTTAATTTGTGTCTACTTATTTTGAGGGAGGGGGGGGAGGCAACTCTACATACTTTTAGAAACGATCGCACTCTAATCTTATTCTGACAAAAATGCCAATGACATTGATTGTTGCTGACACGAGATTGTGACTAGATTTTGAACGTTTTTAATTAGCAAAATTTGGCTTCAGATCATTCTGTATCTTGGAATTCTTTTTTTGTCATGCATTGATTAATCAAATTAGGTAAGGTCTGGTTATTATCGGTAATAACATGTCGTTGTTTTTGCTATGTAGATGCAACTGATATGATGCGAATACTTTTATAATCAAATTGAAATGCTACTATTTTTATTACGTAGTTGATAAAAGAGGTTTATAAAAAAACAAAAGAGGAGCGCGTTTTACATGTAGGTCCAGCTATATTGCATATGATCAACCAAAGATTATGATATTAATTACATAAAATAAAGCTGCGTAAAAACGTAATAAATTATACTTAAGCTCCGATAAATACTAGTTTTTATAGTATCCAGGTAGCGGTAAGTAATTAAAAACAGGAACCAGATGTGAGAGATAATTAGGAATTAATCTAGTGGTCTAAGATCCGGGGTAATTGCGAGATATACGTTATTTTAGTACCTATGAGTCTGGCACTAAAATAACAATGACAATTTAAATTATTTAATTGTCACTAACAAGGTATGTGTTCTTGCTAGGTTTAATGCCAGGCCCTAATCTAACTTTTTGGAACAAACAGTCTAATCTCATTTTAAATTTGTCAAATATGTCTCTAAGTAGATATTTTTTGACATTGATTGTGATATTGAATTAACATTTTGAATTAATAGAATAGCATTTAGGTACAATAATATTAAACTCGCAGGGCAGCTTGTGGCGAGCTGTTGGGCAGTAGTGACCCCACGGACCTGATCTGCCGGGAGAAGTCTTGTTCCTCATCTCTGGCTCCTTCAATTTGCCCCAATTAACTTGAGTGGTCATCCTCCCCGGTCAGCATTCGCCATAAACGCACGCGAGAGCTATGGCCCGTGCCCAAGGTGCATTAAACCGAGCAACTGCTATTCTTCCACGACGTATCCAAAAGGGACCAGCAGCTACCAGGCAGGAGGTTTCTGACCACGCACCCCCTTAGCAATGAACCTAGCCCAACACGTATACTTTTTTAACAGCGTATTTTTCTACATATCCTCCTTCAAACCATACCAAAATGACTTAGGTCTTGCAACTACGGTTTCTCAGTCCATTAGGAAAGCTGTCAAGTGACATTTAAAGAGAGCTAATAGCTAAACATGTTCTGTAAGTCCAGTTACTTTTTCGAAACGAACAAAAAAAGTTTTGTAGCAAAAACGATTATGTAAAAAACTGTTACTGGTTTTGATTTCTGATCCTCCATGTATGGACAAGTTGGTATTTTATAGTTCAACATTACTTTGCCTGAAGAGAAGTCACAAACCTGATTTTAGGTATCAACATTGAAATGTAATTTGGTACCGTCTGCAAGCGCAGATCCAGCCCTCAAAAAAGGTCACTTGAAATCGGCCAAGTGTGAGTTGCACTTAATCACACGTATCTAAACTACTGAACCGATATCAATGAAACTTTTACAGCTTGAAACACAGCCACATCAGATTTAATTAAAAGTTGGTTCTCACTGAATAATTTTATTTTGTTGTTTATTTATTAACAAATTTGTCGTGGATTTGGGTTGTGAGCATGTCCACCCCGTCCATAAGGGTGGATCTGTGATTGTCCATCTGAGAGCCCTACCACACTGGAGTGGACCGCTTGCGGTCGCGGTCGTAGTATTTTGTGGTATGTACGCGAGCAACCGGATCTCCAAAATACTACTGCAGTATCGGACCGTGCTTGCAACCTGTCTGCTTTGATGTGGCCGGCCCCTGACACAAGAAAGCCGCGGCGCCGGTTCGGCGACTTCGCAATACATTAAGATGTTATAGGAATGCAATAATTTCTTGTGGTAGGACATAAAGTAGATAGTAGGTATGGACAAAAAAACGAGTTGATATTTCCGGGGCTCCGATACCATTACCTAACCATCCGATAACATTTCCTTACTTGCCTACCTATCACTACTTATGTACTTATGGTGATATTGTATATACTGCAAGCCATATGACATTACAAAGGTTACTCATAATTCTAAACTAATACATAATTATTATAAAGATAATATATTTGATAAACTCAAAAGCTTCATAACAGATTTTAGAAATTCTTTCACCTATGGAAAGCTACATTATCAGCGACAAACATAGGCTATATTTTATTATACAATTTATCTTTGTATACTTTCCTAACCGTCCGAAGCTGGGCGGGGTCGCTAGTTAATTATAATATACACATAGCCCGATCACTTGCCAAGCAAAGTTGCAGATATGATACGACTTCTAAAATAGTCGTTGTGTTAACATGACATACACAATACTTAAAGAAATTATTTAATGTTTCCAGGGCGATTACATATGGATCGAGCCGGTGTCTGGTCGGGAGTTCGACGTGGCGATCGGCGCACGCGTCCTCGCGGCCGAAGGGCGACGGATTCGAGTCCGCGACGACGACGGGCACGAGCAATGGCTGCCACCCGAGCGGCGCATCAAGGCGATGCATGCGACCTCCGTGCATGGCGTCGAGGACATGATATCACTCGGCGACCTGCACGAAGCCGGCATCCTCAGGAATCTACTTATAAGATACAATGAGAATCTCATCTATGTAAGTTGAACCTCTTGATTATCTTGTTCCCCTTGTTTTAGTTCACTTTACATGGGGACGACGAAAAATGTATTTCTTATTCATTTGTCATCATGGGCACTTTAGATGTTTGAAAATGCCATGTTACATAGGTACCATGTCCATCTCAGAAGGCCATTTCTGCTAATTAAAAATGGTTAAGAATCTAGTCGCACAGCTCTTCGGCATTGATAGTGAACGACAATAAGAGCGGTAAATTAGAGGCATTTTTGATAGATTTAGATAGTTCCTAAAACTTGTAGAAAGCTGCAGCTTCCGTGAGCTCAAAACGATCATTGTTTCTTAAGATTCAAACATGGAATCTTAGTTGGCCAATTAAATTGTTGTCGCAATTTAATCCGTGGGTCGCGCCAAAATATATGGGATAGGGAAATACAATCATAAATCCGGTTTTAAACAAGGACAAGCGCCACAGGTGAAAAAAACAGAGAAGTGCTTATCTCTCTTGTGATCAAAACTAAAAAACACAATATTAAGAGAAATCGGCAAACCTGTGATTGTCAAGTGACAACAGCAATGTATCTTTCTAAATTAAATGTCTGTATTTCTTACCTGATTAACATAATTTTATAAACACTTGTCACTGTTCTACTTTCATATTCGTTAAATATTGCTTAAATATTAATTAAGATGTTAGATGGTGTGTCAATTAAAGACAACTAAGTCTTTAAAGTAATTAAAATTGAAAGGAGTACAGCAGACATAGTAGGAAAGCTTTTGTCATTTGTTCTACAATTTGCTCTCGCGCATAGTGATTGGAATGACTTCTATGCGTGGCGAACTACTGATACTGACTTCAAACTAAGCTGGTGAACCCTGCTCACGATATCACCTTACTTGCTTCTAATTTTATGTATGTAGGTACCTCTATTTTCAACTTTTTCGTTTTTAAACCGTTGGTCTGGTGGTAGTGTACCCAGGACGTGCAGTGTTATTGGGTTTTTCCATTAACTGATCACTAATCATAATATTGAAATTTCAGACTTACACCGGTTCAATATTAGTGGCCGTTAACCCTTACCAAATACTGCCAATCTACACGGCAGACCAGATCAAGTTGTACAAGGAGAGGAAGATCGGGGAGCTGCCTCCACATATCTTCGCGATAGGAGACAATGCGTACGCGCACATGCGTCGGTACAAGCAGGATCAGTGCATCGTCATCAGTGGAGAATCTGGCGCAGGGAAGACAGAGTCAACGAAGCTGATTCTTCAGTACCTCGCCGCTATTAGTGGGAAGCACTCTTGGATTGAACAGCAGGTTGGTTTTTGTGTTGACTTTGAGAAGTTGTTCAGGGAATTTGAGAATAGCTTCCACCTGGACTCTTCAAGTATCGCGTACATCTAAAGTAATAGTGGCACCTTAGCACTGGAGCATCTTTTCGAACCTATTATAACATACATAAGAGGGAGTAGGGGGGATTATTTACATATTTATTTTTATTTATTTATTTTTAGAATTTTGATTATTTAAAATTTTCAGATAAATCTTTTTAGTTAAAATGATCAGAAACCTGGAAATGTCTAGTATATATTTTAATAACAATAAGTATCTACCAACAAGAAAAATAAATTTTTAAGCAATAAACATTTATTTTTCAGATCCTTGAAGCAAATCCCATTCTCGAAGCCTTTGGCAACGCAAAGACGGTCAGAAACGACAACTCCTCAAGGTTCGGCAAGTACATCGACATCCACTTCAACAACAGCGGAGTTATAGAAGGCGCCAAGATCGAGCAGTACCTTCTAGAAAAATCTAGAATAGTCTCCCAGGGAGCAGAGGAAAGGAACTACCATGTGTTCTACTGCCTGCTGGCAGGACTGTCTAAAGAAGAGAAGAAGAAGCTAGAACTGACTGATCCGTCTGAATATAGATATTTGTCTGGGGTAAGTCCACATCACAAAAATCTGTTGATACTTGTTAATTAGAGAACGAAGCAAGTAGGTGTATTATGTTTAAGAAAATAATTGAAATTAGAAAATAATATATTATTTTTCAAAGAAACCCAACTAATATCATTTCAAACTTAAGACAGACAGACAAGAAGACAGACATTATAACAATAACAACTTTTAGGCACAAATGTAAAACTGATTAGAAATTATTTCATTAGTGTAATATCATATCTCATTTGATAACAATCATGTATATTAATAGGATTATAAAGATGAGTATCTTCTTCCGTTAAACTAGATCTAATTTAAAATTCAAGATATGACCGAAGCAGCTAACATAATTTACTTTTGCAGGGTGGAAGCCTTACTTGCGAAGGCAGAGACGATGCTGCGGAATTTGCAGACATACGATCAGCCATGAAGGTTTTATTATTCACTGAACCTGAAATATGGGAAATATTAAAACTATTAGCCGCCGTCTTACACACCGGTAACATTAAATATGAGGCGACGGTAGTTGATAATTTAGATGCAACAGAAATTATTGAACAAGCTAATGTAAGGAGAGTAGCGACTTTGCTTGGCGTACCCATGCAGTCGCTCATAGACGCGCTTACCAGAAAGACGCTGTTTGCACACGGAGAAACTGTCATATCAACTCTTAGTAAAACACAGTCAGTTGACATCAGAGACGCCTTCGTCAAAGGAATCTATGGTCGTCTTTTCGTCACCATTGTTAAAAAGATCAACGCTGCTATCTATAGACCAAAGTCGACAATGCGAACGGCTATTGGCGTTCTAGACATATTCGGTTTCGAAAACTTCGATCAAAACAGTTTCGAACAATTCTGTATTAACTTTGCTAACGAGAACTTGCAGCAATTCTTCGTAAGACATATATTTAAATTGGAACAGGAAGAATATAATCACGAAGGAATCAACTGGCAGCATATTGAATTCGTTGACAATCAAGATGCCTTGGATTTGATAGCGCTAAAACAACTGAATATTATGGCTTTAATTGACGAAGAGTCCAAGTTTCCAAAGGGTACTGACCAAACGATGTTAGCTAAGCTACACAAGACCCACGGTCTGCACAGAAACTACCTCAAGCCAAAGTCAGATATTAACACCAGTTTTGGGCTCAACCATTTTGCTGGGATAGTATTTTACGACACGCGAGGTTTCCTCGAGAAGAACCGTGATACGTTTAGTGCTGATTTATTGCAATTAATTCACATTTCCACGAACAAATTTCTGCAGCATATATTCCAAGATGACATTGCGATGGGATCTGAAACACGGAAACGAACTCCGACACTTTCAACGCAATTTAAGAAGTCTCTTGACTTACTGATGCGGACGTTAGGAACTTGCCAACCGTTCTTCATCCGGTGTATAAAACCAAATGAATTCAAGAAACCAATGATGTTCGACCGCGGTCTCTGCTGCCGGCAACTCAGATACTCTGGTATGATGGAGACGATCAGAATCAGGAGAGCCGGGTATCCCATTAGGCACAGCTTTAAAGAATTTGTTGAGAGATACCGCTTCCTAATATCCGGTGTTCCACCTGCCCACAAGACTGACTGCCGTTCAGCTACTGCGAAGATCTGTGCAACAGTCCTTGGCAAGTCTGATTACCAGTTGGGTCACACCAAAGTTTTCCTGAAGGACGCTCATGACTTGTTCTTGGAGCAAGAAAGAGACAGAGTGCTTACTAGGAAGATATTAATCCTGCAGAGGTCTATTAGAGGGTGGGTGTACCGCAGAAGGTTCTTGAAGATGCGAGCGGCGGCCATTCTGATCCAACGTCACTGGCGAGGCAAGTTACAGAGGATTCGATATAACAAGATGAAGGTTGGGTATGCGAGGCTGCAGGCTCTCATACGGGCACGAGTGTTGGCTCACCGGTTCAGGCATCTTCGTGGGCACATTGTGTCTTTACAAGTAAGTTCAAATTGTTGATACTTAATCAGTAAAAAGTTGATTGTTTATGAGCAAATTATGACATGAAATGTTAAAATTTTGGAAAAATTGTGTATTTTATAATCTGCATTTATGAAGTCTGAAAAACCTCTGCTTTTTCTATAGGCGGCAGCTCGAGGCTACTTAGTCCGTCGCTCATATGGGCACAAGATGTGGGCCATCGTGAAGATCCAGTCGCACGCACGGCGTCTGTTGTGCATGCGGCGCTACCGGCGCATGCGCGGCGAGGCTCTCGCGCACTCCGAGGCGTTGCGCTTGCGCCGCCAGGAGGAGCTGCGTCTGCACACACAGGGCAATACACGCGCTAAGGAGATCGCTGAGCATAACTATAGGGTAAGAGAAATGTAAAATATTATTAAATATGATGACTTCGAACATATTAATATTATAAATACACTCTTTTCAAACATGAAAATAAATGAGATCGATATTGGTAGATTCACATTTGGCCAAGTATTTAAATTGGAATAAAATATTGTGAACTATGTTAACTGCATGGCTTACGGTACCCATTACGAACTTTTCGTTTGGATCCATAAACTGCTATCTAGTGATTAATCAATTACCGGTTTTCAAACAATAAATTATATACTTTATTTTAACTGTTACACGTTCCAAGTTTACTGGGCTGTTAAATCCAATGTCTGATTTATCTGATATTATATAAAAAGAAAATATCGATGTAAAAGTCGGCGAACTTCAAAGTACAAATAAAACAGATGTTATGTTTTTCGATTAGATAACTATGTTGTTATTGTTTTAGTAACTTAGATAATTAATTTTGATTATAACTAGTTACTGCACTAGTTAGTTCTAATCAAATCTATCAGGATCTAACAATCTTTCATTTTAATATAAGTGGATAACTGATTTATTTTAACTAGCCGATCTTTATCATCTATTTAGCTACATTTTGCTAATTATTAATCATGAACATGCATTTATTACTAAATAATAATAAATTCAAGCCTGTTATTGTCCCACTACAGGGCAATGGCCTCTTCTCATTCAGAGAAGGCATGAACATTGATCACCACGCTTTCTTAAGCCGGTTTAGCGATTCTAGACATAAATTCATTATAAGTCTACGTTTCCTTACGATATTTTGCTTCACCGATGTCAGTGATATCCAAAATAATTTTAGAAAGTAAACCTATTATGAGTAAATAAGGTAAATTAGTACTTGCCCGGTTTCAAACCTGCAATCAGACAAAAGAGCCGTGCGCCAATGGGCACAACATTAAATTAACGACGATTAAAAAAACTATGTACCTTCAAATAAAATATAAATTAGTTTACTTTGCACGATAAGGATTACATCAATCTTTATCAGTTTCGATCTATAGATAGTTAAATTAATTAAACAATAAATCAAATTAAAATGCCGCTATTGTTTTATCGTCTTAGATAATCGACGTACACACACATACTTTACGTGTTATTTTTAATTTCATTCACATACTGCATTCAAAAGAAACGCACGTTGCATTAAAAAAAAAAACTTTTTTTTTATAGTTTTATACTTTATTTTATTTTATATAATGCAGTGCAGTGACGATGACTAATAGTGACTATAGTAAAAAAGTTAAAGTATTATGTTTGAGCCCATTGTTGCGTTTGCCAATAATTGACGAAAGTCTATCGTATAGGGCCCTTTGGTATCTTCTATGTTACCGGGTAAGTTATATACCTAACTTAATAATATTATTTGAAATATTAAATACAGTTTTAGAGCTAATTTAGGGAGGTACGTTACAAAGAAACCCCGTAATCTAGTCCTTGTTAAAATGCATGAATGCGCGCTACGCGTCCAGCTACGGCGTAGCATCCTGCTACGAATACTACGCAACAGAGGATGTTTACAAAAACGACGTTTGAGAAAGCTTCCATTTTTTTTTTGTATATTTCATTGAGTATTTAATTCTGTCTGCGCCTTATTCGTATGGTTTTTTTTATCCACTTTAAGTGTCATTTTTTGGTAACTGCTCCGTTCTGTGAGTCATAGCGTTTTGTTATATAGCCTATATTTTTCCAATCCTTAATTTTCTAATCCGCCTGGTAGTTCCATAGCTTAGCGCATTTAAACATTAATTGATTAATCTTATATTAGCATAACGATTAATGTATAAAAATTGCTATCTTTCCTCGCTCCGAGGGTCTGTTACACAACTTTTCAGTAAGTTTTGATTAGGAGACCTTCGCTCTTTACCAACTCACGACTAGAGAGAGATCGGTCTGTCCTCCGCTGCGTAGCCGCAGTCATAAATGAAACAATATAAACAAAATTCCAATTCTAATTACTGAGGGTAATGAGGTGCTAACACAAATGTATTAATGACGCCAGTAGTTTTGCGTAATTGAGCAATATCGTCCAATCAATCAAGCGTACGCCTTGCGCAAGCGCTGCAACCTGTACGTCTGCCGTGCTCGGTTAGTCTGCGGACTTATTCTGTGATACAGTTTTGTTTGGAATGTCATGTTAATTTGGCTCGAAATTGTCTGCAGTTGGTCAACGAACTTTTTTTTTTATCGTGCACCTTAAATAGACACATATATTGTGATAATACTTGCGCAAGTTGAGACTTGCACAAGTAAGCGTGATGTTATGTCCACAAATAGCTCGGATACTTGCACTAATTCGTCCAACAGTCGTTAATGCAAACTTGCTCAAGCCCGTTACGTGTCATTTAGATTTTTTTGTATTTTCAAAGTTATGGTCATTACTTTAAATTTAGTTCTGTGTGGTTCTATCGCTCGCTTCTAAATGGAAACTGCGCATGCAATAGAATACAACTGTGTTATACAATAAAGCTACAGGCAAACGTAACCCTCTGCCTGCCGATACCAACCGTAATATGAAGTAAAGTGGAGTACTCCTTTAAGTGAATCAGACGTGTAGCCGTGGCCATTATTCAGTGTATTATGATGAACTTGTGGTTCGAGAAATATTGCGACAATGTCGTTTTTGATTCCAATTATGTTGACAAATCATGTATTGGAGGTTTTACTGTAAGTTTACTTCCCTTTATCTATATTTATATTGTCACGAAGAAGCAGATACCGAATAGTGTTACTCTGTAAACATAGTAATGATATCGAAAGAGATAAGAGACTAGATAATCTTCCTAGAATTGAACTTTTGAATCGAGATCTTGTCACGGAAACACTTAGAGATCACATATAGAAGTATGCAAGATAGGTGAGATATTTTGAACTCATATGAACTTTAGGTAGATATAGGTAGGATTATATAATATTACTAAATTATCAATAAGATTAAATACCTACTTACCATACCGTACCATCACGCCTATAATCCCCGAAGGGTTAGGCAGAGGTGTACCCATTAGTACACCCACATTTCGCCAGTTATGTTTTTAGTCCCATGTAATAGGGGGCGAGCCTATTGCAAATAATACAAAAAAAAACAAAATACTTATGTGCCAATAATAATAAATAAAATTAATTATATATGAGTATCTAATGAATAAAATAATATTATGAAATCATGAATTCTTGTGTAAAATCTAAACCAAAGGCACAAAAACGACGCAATAGCATTAAGAATAATAACATAAAATAATAAGAATGATCTTTATTTTTACAGGAGCGCATGTACGAATTGGAAAGGCGTGAAGCTGAATTGGCCCTGGAAGAGAAGAAGCAGCTGGAAGCGAAGAGGACGTTGCTCCAAGAGGCGGCAAGGAAGCAGGACGAGCCTGTTGATGATAGCAAGCTGGTGGAAGCCATGTTTGACTTCCTGCCTGACTCCAGCAGTGAAGCGCCAGCGCCGAAAGATACCTCCGTCTTCAGCGATCTGCCCCAGCCTAGGGCTGATCAGCAAGAGGTAAATTTTGTTTATCGAGATTTTTTTTGTCCATCTTTACTTTGAAAAAACTAAGCACACTAAGTCAGTTTTTTCAATGTAAAGATGGTATGGTATTTTGGTAGGTAATAAACCTAAAAATATTTTGTCATTAAATTGAGTTCGAGGCTAGCACTAGTGTGTTCAAACGATACAATTAAAAATATGATTATCCCCAACAGTTGCATAAGTACCTATTGACGTTTACTTACTGCTGTTTATTTATTGCTCGCTCCAGAAGCTTCTGTACATTCCATATCTGAATTGCAGAAAACGTTATCGGCCAGTATATCTTCACCAAAATATGTTAATTATCTTGCAAATTAAGGTCCACGTCAATGCACTCCTATTTTATCTTTGATTTCTATCAGATCGTTCATGTTTAGGTATATATTTTCAAAGTCCACTTCAGTCTAGGTACTACATGAAGTGCATATAAATTGTGTCCTTGTCAATATTGATTTAGTCTTTAGTGTCGACAAGTACGGAACGCAGTTGACTTTTTCTTCGAGAATAATATTTCTCAAGGAACGCAGTTGACTTTTTCTTCGAGAATAATATTTCTCAAGGAACGCAGTTGACTTCTTCTTCGAGAATAATATTTCTCAAGGAACGCAGTTGACTTCTTCTTCGAGAATAATATTTATCAAGGAACGCAGTTGACTTTTTCTTCGAGAATAATATTTCTCAAGGAACGCAGTTGACTTTTTCTTCGAGAATAATATTTCTCAAGGAACGCAGTTGACTTCTTCTTCGAGAATAATATTTCTCAAGGAACGCAGTTGACTTCTTCTTCGAGAATAATATTTATCAAGGAACGCAGTTGACTTTTTCTTCGAGAATAATATTTCTCAAGGAACGCAGTTGATTCCTTCTTCGAGAATAATATTGCCATCTATACTTACAGCATTAAGACAGATAAAGATTATTTGCTTAATGTAACTGTTACTTATTCTCACAGATCAGATTTTATCTTGCTATATGTATAATGCCGTCTTATTTGCGTTCAAGTTATGTTTACTTTGAAATTTTCACGACACGTACTCTATGATTGCTGATGACTGTATAAGTTTTTATTTGCAATCAATCAGTACCTAGGTCTTATTTTACCCTATTCTTAAAGAACTCATAATTTATATCCAGATGGTGACACCGATGCAAACCACATCAGAAGACGAGGAAGATTTGTCAGAGTTCAAGTTCCAGAAATTTGCAGCAACTTATTTCCAAGGAAACGTCACTCATCAGTACTCGAGGAAACCACTCAAGCATCCATTATTACCATTACATACACAAGGAGACCAGCTGGTAAGAATGAATTTCATAATGACCTGTAATTTATAGATAGTAAAATTTTTAATGTGTTGCGAAATAATTACATAGATAGGCGAATGATTAAGCTAATTACGGAAATGTGTTTTTTTGTATGTTCGTAAATTATTCGATATTATTTAATACAGGCACTAAAATACTTTTGCAATTAATTTAATAAATTGTTTTTTTTTTTACGCAATTGATAATTCATAATATATTGCAGGCGGCGCAAGCTCTATGGATCACAATACTTCGGTTCACTGGGGACTTGCCGGAGCCGAGGTACCACACAATGGACCGCGACAACACGTCCGTCATGTCTAAAGTCACAGCTACCCTCGGCAGAAACTTCATCAGGTCCAAGGAGTTCCAGGAGGCTCAGATGATGGGCGTCGACCCTGACGCGTATCTGAACAAGCAGAAACCGAGGTCAATTAGACACAAACTTGTATCTCTGACGCTGAAGAGGAAGAACAAGCTAGGAGAAGATGTGAGGAGAAAGTTGCAGGTTGGTTTCATTGCTGTGGTATTGTATAGCGCTACTGTATTTTTACGATGCAAATAAAATTAATTCTCATATTGTCTTTTTCAGGATGAGGAGTACACAGCAGACAGCTATCAGTCATGGCTAGAATCTCGCCCAACATCAAATCTAGAAAAATTACATTTCATTATTGGGCACGGTATTCTACGGGCTGAGTTGAGAGACGAAATATATTGTCAGATCTGTAAACAACTGACAAACAATCCTTCGAAGTCCTCTCATGCCAGAGGATGGATTTTACTTTCGTTGTGTGTCGGATGCTTTGCTCCTAGTGAGAAGTTTGTCAATTACCTACGAGCTTTCATCAGAGAGGGTCCTCCCGGCTACGCTCCATATTGCGAAGACCGTTTGAAACGGACATTTAACAATGGCACCAGAAACCAGCCACCATCGTGGCTAGAACTTCAAGCAACAAAGTCGAAAAAGCCTATAATGTTACCCATAACGTTCATGGACGGAAACACGAAGACCTTGCTAGCGGACTCAGCCACAACAGCGAGAGAACTGTGTAATCAGTTATCTGATAAAATTGGTCTAAGAGACCAATTCGGTTTCTCACTATACATTGCTCTGTTCGACAAGGTCAGTTCACTGGGCAGTGGAGGTGATCACGTTATGGATGCAATATCACAGTGCGAACAGTACGCTAAAGAACAAGGTGCTCAAGAAAGGAACGCCCCATGGAGATTATTCTTCAGGAAAGAAATATTTGCCCCATGGCATGATCCTACAGAAGATCAAGTTGCCACGAATCTCATTTACCAGCAAGTGGTCAGAGGTGTTAAATTCGGTGAATATAGATGTGACAAAGAAGAAGATTTAGCTATGATAGCTGCTCAACAGTATTACATCGAATACGGTCAAGACATGAACACTGAACGACTGTATACGTTACTGCCAAATTACATACCAGATTATTGTCTAACTGGTGTTGAAAAAGCAGTCGATCGGTGGGGTGCTTTAGTGGTGCAAGCGTATAAAAAGAGTTATTATGTAAAAGAAAAAGTTCCTGCTTACAGAGTGAAAGAAGACGTAGTGAGTTATGCAAAGTTCAAGTGGCCTCTATTGTTCTCTAGATTTTATGAAGCTTATAGAAACTCTGGGCCAAACTTACCTAAAAATGATGTTATAATAGCAGTGAATTGGACCGGTGTATATGTCGTGGACGATCAAGAACAAGTATTATTAGAATTGTCGTTCCCTGAAATAACAACTGTTTCCAGTCAAAAAACTAACAAAGTGTTCACACAAACCTTTAGTCTCTCCACCGTTCGTGGTGAAGAGTTTACATTCCAAAGCCCTAACGCTGAAGACATTCGTGATCTAGTGGTATATTTCCTAGAAGGTCTGAAGAAGCGGTCCAAATTTGTAATAGCACTACAAGATTACAAAGCACCTGGCGAGGGCTCTAGTTTCTTAACATTTAATAAAGGAGATCTGATAATTTTAGAAGAAGACAGTACAGGGGAATCTGTTTTGAATAATGGATGGTGTATTGGTCGCTGTGAAAGAACAATGGAACGTGGTGACTTCCCTGCGGAGACCGTCTATGTACTACCAGCACTGACTAAACCACCTCCTGATATATTGACTCTGTTCTGTCAAGAAGGCGCATCGCATGGTCGTCGAGCGCCTACTGCCACATACAATGGAACAGAAATTAAAGATAAACCCCATACTTTATTAGAATATGCTATGGACCATTTCCGGTTGCCACCGAAGCGCACTGTATCTAAAGCGCTTACACTTTCCACTGCCAAGAGGGGAGGTACGGAGGAGCTTTGGCGGCACTCTAGAGAGCCGGTTAAACAACCCCTTTTAAAGAAACTGCAAGCGAAAGAAGAATTAGCTGAAGAGGCCTGTTTCGCATTCACCGCCATCCTCAAGTACATGGGCGATCTGCCTTCGAAGCGTCCCCGCATCGGCAATGAGTACACAGATCACATTTTCGACGGCCCACTCAAACACGAGATATTGCGGGACGAAATATATTGCCAAGTGATGAAACAACTAACCGACAACCGAAATAGAATGTCAGAAGAAAGAGGATGGGAGTTAATGTGGCTGGCCACGGGTCTGTTTGCGTGTAGTCAAGGGTTGCTTAGAGAATTAACGCTGTTCTTAAGGACTAGAAGATATCCAATAGCCCAAGATTCGCTCCAAAGACTTCAAAAGACTTTGAGAAATGGGCAAAGGAAGTATCCGCCCCACCAGGTGGAAGTGGAAGCTATTCAGCATAAGACTACTCAGATATTCCATAAGGTGTACTTCCCCGATGATACAGATGAAGCATTTGAAGTAGACTCGTCTACTAGAGCAAAGGACTTCTGTCAAAATATAGCTCAGAGACTGAATCTCAGATCTAGTGAAGGCTTTAGTTTATTCGTTAAGATAGCTGATAAGGTGATCTCGGTTCCTGAGGGAGACTTCTTCTTCGACTTTGTGCGGCACCTCACGGACTGGATCAAGAAGGCTCGGCCTACCCGCGACGGTATCACTCCGCAGTTCACCTACCAGGTATACAAAATATATATTCTTGCTAACTATCAACCTATTCGTAGTCACATTTAAACCAAAATTTCTCTAATCTTTATTTACATGCCTTTCACAATATAATTATGTTTGGTTCAATTTGTCATTTTTTATTCTGATCAAACGAGGTGTAAAAAGACACGAAACAGTTAATCAACAAATTCCCATGTCGTCAGGTGTTCTTCATGAAGAAACTTTGGACGAACACAGTCCCTGGTAAGGACCGGGCGGCGGATGTGATCTTCCACTTTCACCAGGAGTTGCCTAAGCTCCTGCGAGGGTACCACCGCTGTGGACGGGACGAGGCGGCGCGGCTGGCGGCGCTGGCGTACCGCGCGCGGTTTGGAGATAACAAGCAAGAGTTACAAGCGATACCGTACGTATTTTGTTAAAATTCAATTTTAACTATGAGATAAAGTAGTTAGAATCTTAATGCACTAGGTATACAGAGTAATTGAAAAAATACCCGAAACCTGAAAAGGGGTCATTGTACTCACCATTATGAACAATTTTTACTGAGCGTCCACCCCTGAAATCATGAAAAAAAACAGCTGTTCCCTACAAAAATGCTACACTACACGATCATAATGTATGGACCAGCTGATTTTTTTTTTCATGATTTCAGGGTTGGTCCCATAGTAAAAGTTTCTCATTATGGTGAGTACAATGACCCCTTTTCAGGTTTTGGGTATTTTTTCAATGACTCTGTAAATAATAAAAGCCAGTTGTTTGTTCACTGTCAAGGTCTGTTGCTGTACAGTTGATCACCCATGAACTTTACAAATGTATTTTAAGATTTTTCAGGGTTCAATTCTATGTCCACATCAATTTAAAATTACTCTTTTCTAGGCTTTTTTTCTTCGCTGCAGTTGGATAAGAATCTTTAATTTACTGGAATGTGTTATCTAAAATTTATTAAATTACAATTACGATTATGATTAGGTAACATAGGAAATAATTAGAAATAAAGTAGTTAATAGCGATTAAATCAACGCCAAGCCTTTTTGTAATGATAAAAAAATTGCAAGTCTAATAATGCCATATCATGGTTACCTTCTGCTTTCAGGCAAATGCTTCGCGAGTTGATTCCAGCAGACCTGATAAAGCTGCAGAGCTCTGCTGACTGGAAGCGGGCCATTGTGGCTTCGTACAACACAGACGCTGGCATGACACCTGAAGACGCCAAAATCACCTTCCTGAAGGTCATCTACCGCTGGCCGACGTTTGGGTCCGCATTCTTTGAGGTCAAGCAGACAACGGAACCAAATTATCCTGAGCTGTTGCTGATTGCTATCAATAAACATGGAGTTAGTTTGATACATCCTCAATCGAAGGTGAGAAATTTTGTTTTAAATAGCTGTTTATTGTTTGGTTTGTTTTAAAATCAAATTCATAACTTTTTTGTTGAGCAGAGTATCGAGAAATAGAGATCATTTGAATGCATTGCTAGATTTTTGGTGAATATTTGTAAACCAGTTTTCTATATGATTATACTTTGGGCACACAAATTAAAATTACAATTATTTAATTAATTAAACAACGTCTATCCTCTTATAGCTTGTCGGCAACAAAGCAGCCGGATTAAATAAATATATTTTTTTGAAATGCATTTGCGCTTAAAAATTATTAGGTAGGTAATCTCCACAAAGTTCTGTCAGTCTATTTCCGGATCTTTATATCATTAAGATTCTAATGACACATTTAAACACTGATTATAATCGACTAAAATTTTTCTTTGAATTTTTTCAGGATATCCTAGTAACGCATCCATTCACGAGAATATCGAATTGGTCGTCTGGCAACACTTACTTCCACATGACGATCGGCAACCTCGTACGGGGGTCTAAGCTACTGTGTGAAACCTCCTTGGGATACAAGATGGACGACCTTCTGACGTCATACATCTCCCTCATGCTCACCAACATGAACAAGCAGCGCTCCGTCCGCGTCAAGTAACCCCACGGTAGCATGACCAATGACTTCATCGTAGTCAAACATTCCGAATATAGATACAATTATTTTTTATCCGCTTACCGTTAAGTAGTTCGCACGCTTCCAAGCGGTATATTTAACTTAACATAGGATTTAGCATTTACATGCAGTCAGAACGAATGCTTATTATTAATGTTTTGCGTATAGTGTGCCCGGTATGTCTTGGTCGTTGACGCTTGCTTGCAAGACAAAAAGTTCGCAATTAAAAATTGATTACGGTTTGCATTGATTTCCTTATTTCGCCATCTGTCAAGATATATCTACTGGGTACACTTTATCTGCATCACAAGTGCGCTATATCATTGTAGATAATCTGGATGCACAATTTTTGTGGTCGCATTACTTTTTTTACATTCGTGTCAAACAAAATGATGATAGATGTATCCGTCCATATATTAAGATCAAAATATAATATCTAGATATTAACCGATGTTACTGGTATTCCAAATTAATTCTGTTATAGTTATTAAGTACAACGACCTAAGTACCTATAGGTATTTGTTCTTCTATGTACTCTCCAGTGGAAAGGGCTAAATGAAATACGTACATATATAACTTTCTAAAATTTAGAAATAAGAATGAAAATAAAAAAAATATTTATTAAAATTTATTTTCAGTCTAAATTGGAAAACATTTTTATTTTATTTTTATGTCATATTTATTGGTATTAAAGTTTTGTAAAAAATAACGGTTGACGAATAGATCTGTTACAATATTGATAACTATATTACGTAGGTGTTCGGTAACTTAACATGGTATGAAATTATCTAGCCTTGCTAATTATTGCCCTAAGTGCCTAGCTTTCAGCGCTATTCGCAGAAAAAAAAAGGAATTTATATTCACAGTTCAGGAAGTAGGTATATTAACTGGTGAATTAGTTTAAGCGCTGTTTATAATACCGGAAAAAAAATAACACAACAGCTGTATTGTTCGATTTTTAAATAAAATTAAAATATAAAAATTAGTGTTGTGATCTTTTTACATCGATCAACATGCGATTGAATATTCGATAAAAAGAAATACTTCTTACTAATCGATAAAAATCGAGCAATACACAGATGTCGTATTGAATTTAGATGTTTATATATTTATAAAAGTAACCGTTTAGCATAACATCCATATAAAATACATAGGTAACATCAATGTATTTATTTAATAGGTAAAGGAATTTATTCTAAGTATTGTGTAAAATTGATTGTCAGTTTCATGCCATGAGTCCGGTGACAATTAAATTATGTTTGTTTTATTAATATTGCTTTAAATTAAAAGTTGCATTTGTGAGTGGTTGTAAACATGAGTCACAATGATATTTTATGTGTTTTATTTGTTTCAAATACATCTAACATAACCCTTCCTTATTATCAATAAGGCGATCTGAAAGTGTAAATAAGTAGGTACCTACTATATCTAAAACATTTTATCCTAACAATTGTCTCAGTTATGGGAACAACTCGATACAATAAACGAAATAAGTATTCCAAATACGTAGAGACCTATTTTTCCTCCACCTAGGTATAACTACTTTCAGTATACAGGTAAACTGTATCGTATTAGGTTGACTGGAAAATAAATTCGGTCAAGCGAGTACCAAAATCGATCAATGAGGCAGTACCAAAATCGATAAGGAAATATCTGCGCATATTAGCATATAGAAAGAATTAATATAACGAGTCTTTGTAAACTAATTTCTATATTTTTACGTGGAAATCACCTATTCCTCCACCTAATGTTCAGGAGATGACATCTTTAGCTTGAATGTTGACGTCAAATTATTACTACTTACATTATTTTTCAAAATTCCTTCAGAGAAACTCGTGGCTAAGTAATAAGAGACACACGGGTCGATCCGTCAGGTTAAGCTACGCTTGCCGGGGTTGGTCCTTGGATGGGTTACCATCTTTACACACTGAGACGCCTCCGTGCCTCGGAAAGCACGTTAAGCCGTTGGTCCCGGCTCATATGTGGATCTTTGACAGTCATTACGGGTCGTCAGAAGTCCGAAAATCTGACCACCAGTGTTACAAAGGGGTATCGTGTTACCCAGTTACTGGGTTGTGGAGGTCAGATAGGCAGTCGCTCCATGTAAAATACTGGTATTCAGCTGCATTCGGTTAGACTGGAAGCCGACCCCAACATAGTTGGGAAAAGGCTAAAAAGAAAAAAAGATGATGATGATTATTTTTCAAAATTCATAAAGGCAGGCCTAATAATTCTATTTTCTTTAGGTATGCTGAGTAGTGTTTGAAATATGAACCCAGTATAATTTGTACTTATGAATAAATTTTAAATTCTATTTCATAGCATTTACCTGAGTAGGTACCTAAGAGTACCTTATCTAAATGAGATGAAGAACTAATAAAATTATGTATATCTAAAAAGGACTTAAGTCCTTTAAACTTAATTTTCGAAAGGACTGTTTTGCATATTTTATACATATTTAAACATTTTCTGCTATACAAGTGACAATGAGTTTAAAGAGTGCCTTAATTGGAGTGTAGTGATTAAAAGTTTCGATGTATGGTGTATTCATTTCCCAAGAAGAACAAGGAAATTCTCAGAAGAGCAAAATATTGAAAATAAATCAGTCTACATAATTGCGGTTGAATGAACTCGGCTCAGCGCCCAGTGTTGAAAATTTCAACAACTGAAATTACAAAGGAATATTAATGGTACTGTTTTAAGAGCTGGGGGTAGGCCCCCAGGTCTATGGTGGCGGTACCTATTTGGTTAACAATTAGGTACCTACCTACACTTATAATATCTACATATTTGCAACTATGTAATACAATGTGTGGGTACCTAATATAAAAAGGCTTCCCCAAGCTAATAGGATAATTATAATTTCAATTTACATAAAGATGGGGAACGGAAAGCCATTTTCCTTTCCACGAACGAACGAGGGGCGATTAAGCGACGGGCGTTTATAAAAAGTTAATTATGCTTGTGTCTTCAATCTTTTGCTTCATGCATTTAAAATACAGAGGAAAATTCAGCAAAATATGTCTAATCATGTCGCAAGCAATTTTTATAATCACGCAATTATACTGTTGTTCAGAAAAGTTGTTCCATTCTAACATTTGAACATTATTTTACCAAAAACGGTTCAAAAGCACGGCTCGGAATGAGCAAGAACAATTAAAGTAAAAGCAGACTATTAGAAAAACTGTTAATTAGAACAAACAAAAAATATATATCCGCAATAAAGTCGTGAGAGTCTCCCACGGCAGCGCGGCCTATTCACGGAGCCCGAGGAATAATGATGCCTCTATTGTGGCACCAGCAGGAAGTCATTTATCTAACATCAAGAATATGAGTGTTTAGAGCAATTTCGTGTCTGATTTCTCATCCTAAAGTGTGCAATTTTGGTGACCCACCGGTAGGTATGAACGACGTGAAATGTCAAACAACTCAACCGGTGACTAAGTATTGTTTGATTGCTTGTTCTGTATGTTTCTAGAGTTTTATAAATGCTATGTTTGTAATACACAAATTGGTGTGTTTAATTTCACAATACGAGTAAAAAAATCGTAAGACTAGCTTGCTAGAGTTTCTAAAAAAAAAACAGATTGAAAAATGCAACATGTGTACCTACTCTGCAAGGCGCTAGATAACATTATCTTTTCCTCTATTAGAAAAAGGGAGGGCCTGACTTGAACGAGACCAACAACATATTCGGTAGCTGTGCGTACCTATAGGTACCCTAATGGTAGACTGTTAGACTGATGGTGTTGTACTTACTTGTCAAGGAAGATGCTGTAATGGCTGATAGACGGTTTTACGTAAATCAACAATATAATAAGCTCAATATACGAAGTAATAGGGACAATTCTCTTTAATTCAAGTTGATTAAACCTCCGGGACCATCGCCACATGCTGGGTACAACGAATGGTCTCTATTGAGCTTCCAGTTACAGATAGACGTTTCGATTCTTCCTTTTAAAACACGTACAATTAAAAAAAAATAGGGACACCAAATTAATTCAATAGAAAGCTGGACTGCTAGGTGCTAGGTACTCTGTAAAAATCTTGATAGGTTTTACCGGCGGATCAGAAGTTTGATTTTCATTCGGTGTAAAATATTTACGATTATCAAACTCCTCAGCGAAGCGAAGTTGTCCCTATGTTGATAATAATTAATTAACCCTTAGTATTGAAGTGTCTACAAAAGCAAGTTCCTACCTTCTAGATACCTTCTTTAAAAAATGGTAACTACACCGACTTTGCTTTATTAAATCTTTCTTTAATAATAATTATCAGAACAATAGACGCATACCTACCGGCAATCAATGCGACATCAAAGAAATTACCTTTCCGTCAGATTACTTAGTAAGTAATGATGAAATAGCTCAAATTACAACCAGTTATACCTACGTACCTATATCAGGAAACATTCTGTTAATCACATATACAACTAATTGCTCCCCTTTGTCGAGTTTAGAAAAAGGAATCTTCTGGAGAATAAAACGTTTGGCGACTGCCTCGTTGGTCTAGTGGTCGCAAGCGCGACTGCTGTGCATAAGGTCTTGGGTTCGATTCCCAGGTCAGGCAAAGTGTTGTTGGGTTTTTCCATCACGAATTTCTCAGTAGCAGCCTCGGAGTCTGGATTTGTGCCCGGTGGATGGCAATAGGCTCGCCCCCTATTACATGGGACTAAAAACATAACTGGCGAAATGTCGGTGTACTAATGGGTACACCTCAGCCTAACCCTTCGGGGATTTCAGGCGTGATGTTATGTATAAACGTTTATGTGGTTACTTGAAGTAGCAACCGTGGTTGTCGCAATGTCTGCGCTTGATATTTTTCAGTTTTGGTGAACTGTCAACCGTACGATTTCAGTTATTGAGGAGGCACTCAAGAAAATCACTCTTTAATTAAGAAAACATCAAATGACCACAAAAGATAACTGGGCGCCTACCGCCATGTCTTGTAACAATATTATTTTAAAATTATTTTGTAATTTCTGTTGTTGCATTTTCAACTTTCGGCGCTGATCTGACCATTGAAAATCCAACAGTGCGGAACGCAAAGTAATATTAAAATAATATTGTTTTAAGAGGTTGGGAAGAGGTTGTGAAAGTTTAAATAAATAAACAGGGGTTAGCTTATAAGTATTTATTTATTTAAACTTTATGCAACAAAAAGTAAAAAGGAAAATCCTTAGCTTTCTTCTGCCTTAGGCATTCTCTACCAATCAACCAAAGGTGGTGAAGAGATAACATGGCAAAAGCTCACCTTAACATTAATTTAGACATCGTAGTTTTACCGCATACGAGCATAAATTGTGAAATAATGCAAATAAAACATTGCAGCCACTTCCGTATGCCATGCATCATGTTTACGTCACTAAGAACATAATTGCAGCCACAGATGAGATGATCTCTTATTCAACGCTGAGGAAACTGCCTTAATAATCACGGCTTAGGATTCTAATCTGAAGACGCAATCACGATGCTTAGATGGTAAAGGGATTGATGTTTTTTAGAATATGTAACTACGTTGCCAAAAACTTTTAAGCAAACGATTTCCGAAAATTCAATTTGGAGGGCCAAGTCTACAATCAAGTAGGTAGGAGTAGGTTGACAACCTACGCTTTTTCTTGTTCTGTGCGTGGTGGAAATCCTCATGGACTTCCTCCGTCGTGGGTGTGCCGGAGGGACATGACGGTCTCCTACCGGCTAAAATCATCGCAGTGTCCCACCTCTGCCTATGGCCGAGAGTGCGGGATTCCCATAAGCATTATATATAGTAACTTCTTATCTAATATGAAGGAATAGGAATATATAAACTTGTAATCCTATTGATCTCCCCATATTTCGACACTGCAACCGATCGCGCCATAGCGCCAATACAGCCCGGCCAAAAGATTTCGATAAATAAATCGATTCCGTTTCTAAATCAAAGAGTTCAAAATAGTACCAAAAGTTAAAGAAATACGCATTTTACAGAATCTTTTAAAAAACCGTTGATGTATGTTACTAGCAATTAAATTAGCGGAGCTAAACTTTTTATTTGTTTCGAATCATAAAATATAGGTACCTTGGTTTAGTTAGATAGAATATCTCAAAACGGCATCCCTAAACGAAATCTAGATTTAATAGTTTTCGATGCTATTACGATAGTCGTACCTACTTATCTGGCAAAAATTATCTTTGAACTCACGGCATGGGCAAACACGGACAGTAGATTTGTGGAAAAACCAAGATCTGAAATCTTAAACTGGTAGGTAAGTACCTACTTAATTGTTATAATGAGGGTTTTTGTCAGATAACACCTAAAATAAATGGAAGGAGGTGACCCTTGTGGTAGACAGATTAACTGGTTGCATTAAATACCTATTCTGTAAAAAAAAGATAGCCGAACCATAGGAAAGACATACCTACGGGGTGTAAAGAGATGCATCACATACTCGTTAATTATACACATACATACAGACCATCAAACTAAGTAACTTTGAGAAAAAAATATTACATGACTTTTATTTTTGCAATGAAAAATCACTGTGCTTACACACTCCAACAGTACAGGGGACATACCTACCTATTTAAAATTTAGTTAGGATATTTAAAACATGTACCTATTCGTAAAAAAACATTAAACAAAGTTGGAAGTTTGAGCTTCAATATTTTCGTAACCGGAAGTTTTCCACACAAATAAAACCAAACAAACCAAAAAAAAAAAACGCAGTGGTGGGATAAACATGTAAAGGCATCGTTTACTGTCTTTTTAGACCCATTATAAGTTCCTGAAGCTAGAATTTTAAAGCCTAGGAAAGCGCAAAGATATAGCGGAACATAGCACAAATATACGATTTTCAGACAAACACCGACCGCCTTGTCACAGCTTCAGTTTCCACAGCTATTAGGTGGGTACTCAATCATTAAAGACGTCATGCCACAACAGTTTTTGTGAGCGAAACAATGGGCGTTTTCGTCTAAATGCTCCACCCACATCTGTGAATGGCCAACGCGGGAAATTACAGCGAGAAAACATAAAATCGTAAAACCGAAATTATATTTTATACGTGTACAATTCACGAAAATATAAGTATTTTTTATTACTTTGTATCTTGTTTTTGTCGTACCAAGTTTAAGTTTATTGCCTGAAGGCGATTTTTTAAGGCTTTGTTTTTCAGTAAGCACGTTGTTCTCGGCTGTCATTTATAGATCTTTGACAATCATGACGGGTAGTCAGAAACCTGAAAGTTTAACAAAATAAGTCAGTCAAAACAGCCTAAATTAGGGATATCGTGTTGTTACCCACTAACTATACAACCCGTATAGGCTTCATGTAAAATACTGACATTCAGCTGCATTCAATTAGAATGCAAGTCGACTCTAACGTAGCCGTCGAGAAAAGGTTAGGTTAGCAAATGGTGACGCCTTTTGAAGCACCTTTTATAACGACGTTTCACGTCTGAAATACTTGGTACCTACTTGAAACAATTGAAAATAAATCTAAAATTATAATTGCCGACATAAAATTCGTCTGTTTCCTGACTCAGTTCCCACGTACGGAGATGACATGTTGGAAAACATTGGAGCACCGATGCCGCTCAACATTTCCCACACTCTGCATATCTTGGCTCCATAGATCAACCTGGCAGAATGTAAAAACGCAGACAATGATTCAATTGTGTGCACACAGATTTCTCACAGTCCCCGCATAGATATAATCGTCATACCGTTAATTAGTGCAGGTAAATGACCAACCGATGTTCCGGTTCGACGTATAGCCGAAAAGGATATTGATAAGGGAAACCCTGTTGTGTAATTTCCCCCGATTAGCGAGCAGGATGTCTAAGCCCTGATTTCTTACAACACAATGACACTTTTTTTTGCTAGCATGAATGAATGGTTACGTGCATGTGTATAACGTCATAATTTCTTGTGCACGTCACCGATTGAGAAATAATGTCTGCAGTCACGCGAACACTGCCTTGCATGTGCCAGAGGCGCGAAGAAATTGTATACTTTGTATGCGTTAAGGTAAACTGAAGATATTTGCTTTCTCATGGGTGACGAAAAATGTAATTAGCGATTTACTGTTTATTTGATTTGGTTTTCATCTGATTCGTTTTTATTTTGAGCAAAATGCTGATGAATTTATATGGACACGTTTTTTTATGAAACAACAATATTATTATGTACCTAAGAACCTGCTTAATTTAATTGGTAATTATTATCTAAGTAAGTACGTACTAACACAAACTATTAACTACTAAAAGCAAACCATTAAATTGAAATAAAACAAGAGAACAATTAATTGAATAAAGTACTAAGATCCTGCAATAATTCAAGTTATGATTAAGATAATTTGCTGGTGATAAAAGTGAGCATCTGTATCCTTCTAACAACAGTAGCAATTAAGACGCGGAAACGAACAGGACATGGGTAAACCCCAGTGATTATTGAAACAGTAAATCTGCATCCAACACTAGGCTTCATCAGTTTTTTCATGACTCGCCACGACTACGACCGGCGACTACTATTAGTAAACGCTCATCTGTTACGTGTCGACCAACGTCACTCATTGCATGTGTGTAATTGCGAATACTTGGAATTGAATTCTCACCATCACCATAGCAATCAGTGACGCTTAGTTTCTATGACGAGAATAGCGTCGAGGCGGCCTCTGCGCAGTCCCAGACAGACCCTACAGATCGGAGATCAATTGACTCAATTACCTTCCAATTTATACTGTGACAGTCGAACTTCCTGACGTGAGCACATGTCATAAATATTAGCGAGTTTATTACACTGAATCTCAGCGGCGAACAATGGCGGAATGGGTATAAACTTGTGATAATTATCTGAGGTCAAAGCCAGCGTAGCGGAACGGTATGTAGGGGAAGACACTTGTTATTATCATGTGAAGAGTTTTTGAAGACGTTCCCACAGACTTCGGTCGAAGCACTGATTCCTCGATTAACACTGATTCATAAGTAGATAATTACACTTGACCCCTCGCTTTTTAATTAAAACAATGTGAATTAAGCCAATGAGATCCGCTTTGCGCAAAACAATTCGACTGTGAGAAATGTTATTTTAATGACCCAAGATTGTTGGGTTTAAATCTTAATAACGTAGGGTGGAGATTTTAATAAAAAGCTGTGTTATTTAAATTCAATTTTATTAAAAAATATTTATTCATATTTCAGAATCACTGCTCGAATATCATTAACGCGTTGTACACTCGGTTCACAATATCGTTTCCGAGCAGTCACCGCTTAAATATGACCATTTCCAAATATAGAAATACCAAATGTAAAATGATAAAAAGGAGTAAACAGTTTTTTTTTTTCTGACAAAACATTTTTTACTTATCGTTTTACAAAATTGACGACATTATTACACTGTCTATTCATCGCGTTTAATACTAATTTTCTTGTAATACTGTAACTTTACCAATTCCATAAGATTATATCGTAATTCAACGTTTTGCTACAAAAATATTGATATTTTTTGTACTTCTTATTACACTTTCCACATGGAATGTTCGAAATCACACGTTTTATTAAAAATACACATCAAATCCGTTTTCAAAACAATAAAGTTTCAAAAGAAATTATATTGGCATAAAATAAATAGAATTTTATTTATAATTTCTGTTTTTTTTTTCAATATTAGGAGGTCTGCACATCGAGCGCGATGCGTGCAAAAATGTGCGTGCGACGTGTGGAATGGGACATAATTATAATTAAACGTGATGTCTGCGTACAAAGGCGTACGACTGGCGTCGCATCGCATCGCGTTCGATGTGCAAAGCTCATTCTATGGACTAACTCTAGCTACTAAACTACATGTAGGTATTGTTCGTTTAAAATCTCCGTAAATATACATACGTACAGTGAGAGCACTACGTGTCTTCGATTGGGTTTTACTATTATCGCCAACAAAGTGTAGTGATTAGATAATTGTGCATACACATT
This sequence comes from Hoplodrina ambigua, assembly GCA_949774945.1. Classification (NCBI taxonomy): domain Eukaryota; kingdom Metazoa; phylum Arthropoda; class Insecta; order Lepidoptera; family Noctuidae; genus Hoplodrina; species Hoplodrina ambigua. The sequence continues at coordinate 3,942,944 of OX458969.1, read as the reverse complement.
GAGACCGATTGACTTGCAGTCACAGAAGCAAATAAAATAGTAGGTATGTAAACACTAAACTAATAAGAGAAAAATACTACATACCTATCAAGTACTCTGAGATAAAAGGACTTATTTGGCTCTTCTCTAACTCGATTGTAATAAACTAATCTTCTAGGATATCTACTTATTTTATACAAACCAATTACAATAAAAATCACTCTTAAAATCAATCTCGTAGAGTTCATTTTCCTTTACCCAAACGTATTAAACTTAACGTTAATTAGAATAGTATTTATAGTATAAACGCAATGACTTGTCATGGATATTATAACTATTTGGCCCCAAAGAAACAATTCTAAGAGCGGAGAGATCTCTTTTTTATGACGATGACAGTAATCGAACTATTAATATTGGTGTATATTAAATGCCGGAGTTAGGAACTACCTCCCTGTATACCTATATCAATGTTCGAGTGAACCTGTGAAAAAACTATATTTTTATAAAAGAGCTCTGTTGGCAAATATTGCATAAACTTTAAACGTATATATTTGCATTTATAAGCGCTTTAAAAGGCGAATAATTGCTTAAGAAGTTGTGTGAAAACATAATTACGGACTAGGAGTTACCTACTGGTAGTAAAATATAAGAAATATATCTTAGAGTGATACACTAGCTCGCGGGTGGCGAAAGGGCACAAATCTAGTCAAATATAATTATTTAATTATTTCACAATTGTCTTTCGTCTTGAGTAGATATTTGACAAAGAACATCATTAAATTAATTATAATTATGTGCCTGGTTATATTTGTCCGATATTGGACACCTATTATATTTCATCACACATACAAAACTAGGGCAGCACTATTGATTTATCGATTTTATAACAACCGATTTGTCGGCCCACTTTCGACCCGCCAACCGTGCGAATACGAGAGTTATTTATCGGGTGAAATAGTTTCAAAGTTACAGCTCCACTTGTAGTTTCATTCTAACAATAAGTTTCAATTAACCTAAGAGTAAAATTAATTTCATTTTTCTAGCTGCAATCGTCCAAAACATCCCCGAACGTACTAGTAGAGCCATATCTCAGGATTTATCACAAATTCCACTCTCCACTATGTTACTGTTGTCACAACTTGCTTTTATTGCTGTTTTTTTAACCTTAATCATAGTTTTGGTGTCATAATCTCGTAGATATACAAACATATATAGGTACTTTAAGATATTTAGGCACACGTCGATCGTGCTCACATAGTATACTGCGCACAGCGGTCTAAGCTCCGAGCTCCCCAAGCGAAGCGATCGACTCGCGAAGTGGCACTTTCATTAATAGTAAAGCTTTCTAAGTATAATCTATAGACCCTAACATGATCTTTAAAACGTACCTCTCAAATTATTATAATAATGAGCTCTGATACCCCACATCAGGGCCACATCACCACAAGAGAGATATCATACATTTGTCTGATGTCGTCAATAACAAATCAGATACAAAAGTAAATTGTTTAATATTGCACAAGCTAATGAGCTACACATTTTCTATTGTACATTTCCCCCTCCTGAAGATACCGCCTTAATAAGCAGGTCGTGTCACTTACGCAACACGCATGCGCGAATAAAATATTTACGCCATTTGTAACAGCATACCTTCCATTTGAACGACTTAAAATACATTTTCAAAAATATTACCCATTCGTCCATCGTCCATGTAGTCTAGCACAAACTCCGCCAGAGATCATGCTATGATGAATAGACATTAGGCACTATCGAAATTACAAATTGTCTTTGAATCACTCACCGAATGTCTTTTTCGTCGAATTCGACTGAAAGTTACGAGTTGTCTCATGATGAGACGGCTTCGTTCTTTGGAGTCACATTAACACAGTTTTTGAGTTGCCACAGAGTAATTTATAACTGCAGGCTGTCGTCATCCAGCCTGCAGTCCATTGGCTATTGGAGGGTGTTGTCTGGTAGCCTGTGTGGGTTGTGAGCGTCGTGGTGCCAGCCGGTGGCGGTGTCGGGCCGCATGACGTCATCGACGGGCGCGCACACGGGCCGCGGGCCCGGCTCCGGAGTGTAAGTGAACGTCAGGCCCGTCGCGTATATTATGCCGTCGTTTCTGACCAGCGACACCGGTACCTGAAGTGGAGGAGAAAAATATTGAATTACGTATCTATTTGGTTGTAACAGCTCACTTTTGTTTTACACAAAATACGCGTCCAGACGTGGAGTTGCAGACACCAACCCGTTCTACAATACAATTGGTTCTAGCTAAAATATTGGCTGCAGAAATGACATTTGTTTTCCTATTTAGCATTTTGATGTATAATATTCAATAAAACCGCCCCGTTGATCTCGTTCGATTTCCAGGTCTTGCAAAAAGTGTTATTTGGTTTTTCAGTTAGGGATTTCTCAGTAGCAGCCCGGAGTTTGGAAGTTGGTGGCGTGACACCCCCATGCCTTGGAAAACACGTAAAGCAGTTGGTCCTGCGCCTGAGCTGTCTCCAGTCGTGTTGGTAAATCTAGTATACTAGATACTATCAGCCTCTTGCTTCTGCTTCACGGCAAAGAGATAATCACGCTTGCTCAAGGCGGATTAGCGATTTCAGAGTTTATAAAAGCGAAAGGTTCATATCACGATCGAAAACCTCTTGACGTTTGAAGATAAAATTTGGCAAGGAGGCAGTTTATAGTTAGTAGACGTCTGCTAAGAACGGATTTTTCTAAATTTACCCCCTAAGAGGATGATGACGTAGTCTAAAGTTTGTATATGGAGAAATCAACTTTGCCGCGGACGAAGTCGCGGGCAGAAGCTAATAAGTCCAGGTTTTCTCACGTCATTTTCCTTAACCGGTTTCAGTTATGTCCAAGATAAACTTAGACAGTACATATGAATTGAAAAAGTCACATTGGTTCTTGCTCAGATCCAAAACAATAATTAAACTGTTTGACTTTTCAAACAGTTTAATTTTTCAGAATATGGATAAAGTATGCTTCTATTTACTAGATAAATATAAATGAATGGCTAAATGTGTTGCTAAACGCAAAACTCGAGAACTGCGGATTCTTTTTATTATGTTCGTTATTTTTTGGACAAGGCTTTTTAAGATTTGGACAAGGCTTTTGGAAAATCCACTTGAAAAGTCGGAACTTTACATTCACGTGAAGCCGGGGCAGTTCACTAGTTTGAAATAAAACCATGACTAAACCCTGTAATTACAGCAACAATAAACAAGTAATCCAAGTTTAATGATTTTAACAAACCTATAATCGAAGAGATGTTAGGCAGTAGTTGCATATTATAGGAGGGGGGAACTTTATTACTAAAGTATCTATTTCCAGGCAGACATAAATTATTCACGTCGCCTTCAAACGTATCTGTCATTAAATCGATTTTATCGAAGGGTGTGTACAATTCTTAGAATTAAAACCGTTGCTTGAAATTGAACTAGAATTTTCATTTATGTACGAATACGAATGTTGTGTGCAAATGCGCGCGAATCTTACTACTATTTTATATGCGAAAGTTTGGATGGATGTTACTGATGTTAGTTGAGTAACTAACATCTATCTGTTCAGCCGTCCTGTCGTAATTGAGCAATTAGGACGGCTGAACGGATCTCAATTTGGCACAAAGATATATTATAGTATAAAGGAATTGCATAGTATGGTTCCCAGGGGATAATTATATTCTTCAGGCCGATTTCGGCCACAGCGGTCAATCTTAATGAAGACTAGTCAAGTACGCAGGAGATAATGTAGTTCACAAGTGTGTGCGCAAACACAGGTGCACTCGCTCTCCGTTCACTCTCATAGTCCGATGGGACGGCTATCCGACACGACTGGGGAGAGATCAGGCGAAGGACCAACGGCTTTACGTGCTTTCCGGGGCACAGGGGTGTCACATCACTAACTTCCGAAACACCGGGCAGTTACATTGCCCGACCACGGAATCGAACCTCCTAGTCGTGCTTGCGACCAAACGGGGCAGTCAAATGCCATGGGCCGTTGAGATAGGTAATAAATATCAACTTAGACGCGGAGGAAGTCGCGGGTAGATGCTAGTATGTTACCTAATATGTTTAATATCACGAATCCAGTTTGAATGAAAGCGATATACATTGTAAAATTACATGGTTTTAATTAATTACACAGAATAATAATATGGATTGCGATTAGCCAGATGTTTTATACTTGTGTTGAGAACAACCGCCTTCGAGGACAATTATAAGTAGCGTAATAACTTTGTTATTGTTTGTATATCAAGTCAATTGTTTTCTAATCACCAGTTGTTACACACACAGGTGCGTCCTTTCGGCGGCTTGTCATAACATTTTTATTTTGTAAATGTCTACGACCGAGTTCTCACGACAAAAATATATAAAGCGATAAACTATTAAACGGTCCGATCGCGGTGCCGATGGTCACTTCCTGACAAAGGAGATTATTTCTATAGGGCGCTGTCAAATTGTACGTAATAAAAAGATACACAATTGTTCGAAAGAATGTAGGTACCATTTTTAACTGACGATGGCCTCCAACAAATTATAGAAAGTACCTACAGCTTTTTTAAAATCCTAAATATTTTGCCATTTTGTTGTAGTTTTAATTAAAAGTAAATAAATATTTAAAGGTTAAACCTCCGACGAATACAGAGGCGTGTATCTCTGTAGCATCGAAGCTCCCAAACGGTTGAACAGATTTTGATTTCAGTATTTTTTTATTTAAAAGATGACTTGAATTTTTATGCCAACTATTATACTTCAGTAACAAGTTAGTTTAAATCGTGTGTGTTAAAATTTATTTTATGATGACAAGATAAAAAGGTTCTCGCGGGCGGCGCGCTGTCAGCTATCAGTTGTATTTTCCGTGTTCGAGCGGAGCTAGCCGTCATTAGCGATGACCATTAAACTAAAATGATACCAGAAAGCTTTCAAAATCAAATTACCTGTGTCGGCTGTCGCACCCATAGCCACTGTCCTCTAAACTGCGAGATGTCAGGCACGACGCACAGCATAGATTCAGCGCACCGGTACATCGTCTCCGCCTCCACGTCGCCGAACCACACCTGCAGGGATGGCGTGAAGTTGTCGCCAGCTAGCTCCAGCATGGCCACGTCGCCGCCACCGTTTAGGTTTAAAGAATGGACCAGCGGTACTGGTGTTACGGGAGACCTGGGTGAAGGAAGATATTTGTTATCATTCTGTAGTATTTTCAACCTAAGCTTAAGATAGGCTTGAATAAGGTTACGACACCATATCCATCAGGACCCGAGGCGACGGTGCGTAGTGTTCCACGCGTGCCTGTAGGCGTCGCGGAGGGGGTCAAACACCTGCTGGAATTACTCCAGGATTGCGGAAGGCGCGTACGCTCCCGGAATTCCTAGCGTAAGTGTGGGAAGTGAGGAACATGGGGGGTGGTTTCTTTACAGTAAGAGTCTGACAAACTTATCCGCCAAGGCGATGAGGATTTTAAACGGCAGCAAATAAAAGCGCTCGACTCGGCGTTTGACAATTATCATACTTCAATGATAAATGTCAAACGCCAAAACCTTCAGATGTAGTTAATAAGGAGCCGATCACATCGCGCAAAAGTGGTTTAAGAAATATCAAATGGTTTAAATTCGTATGACGAATCGACGGCCGCAAGGCTCGAGATTTAGATGGATGTAAGGAGTTACGAACTTTAATACTGGAAATCCGTAAAAAGCTTCTTTATACAGTACGGCTACATGAAGAATACGTTTATATTATACGAAGATTAAACTAAACCGTTTCAGTACTAAATTATCGTCAGATAAATCTTTTTGAAGCACCAAATTATTCTAGAAATCGGCAAAAATCTGGAGATTTCAGAGGGCACCGAATTACATCAAAGATCGGCCCGAGGGAACAATATACCTAACATGACAACATTCAATATGTTAAAGGGCATCAAATAAAATTAGGGAGCGACAAACTTGCAGGGGTGGCAAAAATCTTTTAGGGGTGATCCCTATACGATTGAGTAACTTATTCGAAACTTTTAAAAGGATTTGCTAAAACTATGTGAGTTTCGGACTGTGGACTTGAGACTGTTTCTAGTACTAGGCATGCTCTACGTCACATCAATCACTTGCGATCGCTACCAGTTGGTGGTGCTGCGGTTCCCAGGGTATCGTTACGTGTTATGATGAGCGTGCGAATTTTCTTTATGTTTTCCTATACATGACGCTATAAATATTGCTACTGTTTTATGTGTTGGTAATTTAGGAGTGTTTTGACAACAATCCGATTAAATATATCGGTTCGGTTTATGTTCATCATGAAACGTGGATCGTTCTCAGGGTGTCAAAATGAATAGTCGCACGTTCATTCTCCTGAATTATTATTATCGTGCGACTTTTTTCTGTTTTCGTACTTGAAGTCCTAATTCGACACTAAACGATATCTAACAGGGACATAGTATAAAGTGGTAATGCCACCATTTTTCCAATGCAAGAGAGGGACAGAGCTATACAAGATCGATAGCACCGTCCCCTTTTCGCACCGGAACGATAATGGCATTAATATATCATAAATATTACGGCCCCTGCTCTAGTTTATTAAGGGACGTCGAAGGTATAATTATCGTGCGATTTTCTCTTTTCACCTTTATTTAAAACTGTGAAATAAAATTATACATTGTTTATTAAAAATAAAGGGTGTATTCGAAATGGGTCGACTATTTCCAATAGTCATAAAATAATTATCATAATATTATTGTGTATTTTGATAATTATTTATTGTGGTTTATATCAGTAAGCTATTAGTTATCACTGTTTCTACAGAAAGAAAATAATTAGTTTATCTACTAGAGCTACTGCTACTTACTTCATATCAAGTAGGAATTTTATAAATAGAAACTTTTTCTATTTTACTCTTGACCTCTTTTACGATTTTTTTGGGAATAGTTTTTACTCTCATGGGGACACACAATCTTTGCGTTTTAGGACGACTAAGATTGTACGCCCTGACTGAATTTGGGTACCTACACAAGTTGCCGAAAACCACACGCTTGCATTTTTTTAAATTACTTTAACCGCATAAAAAACGGGATATAAAAAAATATATTATTACAATTTATTAATAGGAAATGTCAGTTTTTCTATTTGTGATAGAATAAGGACGTGTAGGTACGAAATAATTAAAGGTACTTAGTTCATTAGTTATTATGATAATATTAAAATAAAGTCGGATTTCTATCGGTCTACTGTCAACATGGTTTTGTGGTCATCCATCCACAATCATTATCTATATTATATATAAATAAATTGCCGTGCGTAAGGCCCTTTTCACATCCATACGGTTACGGAACGGTCGCCGTGCCTTGTGAAAGCTCTCATTGTAGCTCATACATTACTACTTTACACGGCACGGCTTATAAAAAGGGCCTTAATCTCGCAAAAATTCGTAAATGGCTCGACCGATTTGAATATTTATTTTCTTTTTTGTTTTATTCGCGTCGATAATGTGTGCTACGACGTACTTTAGGAAAAAGAAAAATAGGATGAAAGTTTTCGGTTGTATATACATAATCACAGGCTCATCTAGTTTACTATTATATAAAATGCGAAAATTTAGATCGATAGATGTTTGTCAATCACACCTTAACAGCAGAATGGATCTGGATTGATTTTGAAACAGAGATCGATTATAGTCTGGAATAGGGCATAGACTACTTTTTATACCGGAAAAATGTACGGTTCCCACGACATAATATTATTATAACAACTTTAACACGGACGAAGTCGCAAGCAGAAGCAACTAAATTATAAATGCGTAAAAATTATCTGCTTGTTTGTTACTTCATTACAGTAAAACTACTGAACCAATCATAATTAAATTTGCCATCAGGTAGCTATTTAGTATCTGGATAAAGACATACTTTTTAATCCGCGACAGGGAAAGCTATTTTTTTTAAATAACTTCTGGTTCTAGGCATTGTTTGAATAACCTGTCCTAAACTTTTACCATTCCATTTGCATACAAGAATTTTCAGTACTTAAGAGAGTAATTAAATCCCGACCCACGCGTCATGTTCGTGAACGAACACTGTAAGTTAGGATTGGTCATCTTTAACTGCCATGGCTTATATATTCAATTTTATTATTATGTTATTATTGTTTTTTATTCAACAAGAATAATGTAACCAAGATTTAAAAAAATAGAGTATTTTTGGAGTTTTTTGCTTGTTCTTCTAGCTTCAACTTTCTGACTAACCAACCAACTCCTTGACAATTCAAAAGTGCCTGTAATTATGTGGTCTTATTGATATAAATGTTTGGACTCTGACTTTGAATCAAGATGATCTTTTCTACTTTTAGATTAGTTTAATACACATACCTGACAGGTCCCATGCCTTCATAAAATTGATATTCAGCCTTATCAGTAGAGATGATGGTCCAGCAGGCTCCATCATTGATCATCTCTTTATTGGGCTCCTTAGGGCATGGTGTGGCTTGAAACTGTATTATTCTTTCTTGTGATAGGCATAAATACATGCGTTCTGTGTCCTTCATGTAGAATGCGCACTTGTGGAGTTGGGATACGGGATCGTCTGCTTCTAATAAGGCCATTTGCTTGTCTACCTATGGGATTTAAGAAATGGTTAGTATACTATAGAATAAAGAATGTGGATATAGAGCAATGTAAAGGTTGAAGATTTTTTCCAAGAATATCTTTCTGCAGTTTTTCAACCAACTTCAAAAAGGAGGAGGTTCTTAATTCGGCGGTACGTTTTCTTCTTGTACAATATTTTATTCAAAAATTAATAATAAAAATATTGTAATTAGTTTACTTTTTTGCCAGGTTTGGTTATTATGGCAATGTTTTCCTTCATAGTACTTAAAAGAGAAGTTAAATAGTTAACAAACTTTGTGTTTCGAGTATGTATGTATACTCAGTAGTAGCAAAATCAACTTTATTCCATTTTGATAGGGTATATTTTTTATTGCTCAAGTGATGCAAATATTTGGATAAATACTCCGATTGAAGTGTAAAAGGGAGGTAAAAATGAACAAGGTCAAACTTTGATAAGAAACATTGAAATGGCAAAAAAATAACATTTTAATAAGTAAAATAGGTACTTTAAATAACTACTTTTTTAATTATTTAATTACTTTCTTTTAGAGTATTAAAAAATTAACTGAATACAATATTGAACTGTAGAGATATTGTATAGGATAATTATCTAGTGATAATAGAAAAATTTCTAGTAAATATTCAACAGGTTTGTAAAGTTTAAAGAAGGTGAGTAATTAGTTGCCCTAACCATTCAGAAAATGGTGAAGAATTAACTCAATTAAAATGGCAAAATTATGTTCATAATTTGTATAGAGTATTTTTTTATGTGACTATAACTTATCACATAACACAAATCATTGATGTTTGCATGTATGATCTTACCTTTCTTATTATTAATCTGGGTAGTGCCATGCCTGTGACTGAGCACACAAGCTTCACTGTGGACCCGTAGTGAACGTATCCATCTCTCACCGCAAACTCTTCGGATTCACTCTCATTGTCATCCAGCAAGTGTATGGTGAACGCTCCCCACTGTGTTGAGGATGCATGGAAATTACCATTCTCCACATGTAAGTACCTTGTAGATACAGTTTGTGACCTCAATCTATTAAACAGAGCTACCTTCGTTCCACTTGCAATACACAAGTCTGCATTTTTCAATGACTGTTTCTTTTTGGAGGGCTTTGATATCACTTTTATTCTCTTACTATTGAAGATACCTATGTCATGGCCATTACCATAGAACATCTTAACGGACAGCATAAAATGCTTTCTCTTATCAGAGTCAGATATGTACAGGGTTTTGGCAGCGCAGTACTGCTTGCCATTGTTGAGATCCAGCTGCTGCATGTCTTGGTCAGAGTTGCCGATACCTATGAAGGCACACAGCTGTGCGGCCTGCTCAGTTTCACCCTCACGCAACATACGCTCTCGCCGCAGTCGCCAGCCATCTCCGAACAGATAGATGCAAGGTGGAGGGCAAAAGAACCTTTTCTCGTTTCCGTAAGACTTCTGTGCAACCTTTGCGTGTAAGATAACCACGACCATGTCGGACCGGTCGCGCAGGTATCGCTCCATGGCCTCGCGCGTGAGGCGGCGTTCGTCTGGGCGGTAGGCGCCGGCGCCGGGACCGGCCGCGCCCGCGTATCGCGGGAACAGCGCCGCGTGCTGCGCCGGCGGCGACGCGCCGCCCGCCAGCGCACCTGCCCCCGGCCCGCCGAACTGGTGCGGCATGCTCGCCACGGCTGCCTTCACCTTGCTGCCGCCCGCATAGCGCGCACCCGACCTCGGGCCGCGCAGGTTGATGTTCTCGTGTCCCTAGCTGGCGTCACTTGCCCGCTGGATCATCGCCGGTGGCCCAGTGAGCGTCCTAAGCGTCCTCCCAGGTCCTTGATCGGAGGACGCGCGCCCACCGGGTCGTTTCAGCAGGGACGCCGTCGCCCCCGGGTCCGATTATCTCGCCGATCGATACACTTTTGTATTATTCACGCCCCTCGTCAGTTAATTACGCTGGGAACTGGCACACATTTCGCTCGAGACACCTGTTCGACGACGGTATTTTCAGACGGGACGGGTCGACGTTTCGTCCAATGCCACTCACGACCGGGGGACGCTCGTTCTGGTCCTCGGCCCGGAAGTTTCCTATTTATGATTTTATTTTATGAAAAGTTGACGAAACTTCTGTTTATTCGAGTATAAATACGACAACGCCAGATGCGCGAGCTGTCAAAGATTGACCATAGACACGGAGTACGGAGCTGTTTGCAGGCGTGTTGTCGTCTACACGCGCGCGAATCGACAGAATCGAGTCGAGTCGATGAAGGATCGGTCGGTCGACCCGCGACGCGCCGACTGACAGACGGCCGGTCATAGGATGTGGGGTTACGCATGGGGCGTGAGAAAATAAAGTGTGGGAAAGAGTGGGCGTTCGCGGCGTAGTAAAACATTTGTTATGTTGTAGTGAACCGAACACATATTTACGAACGCAGTGCGCCAGTAGCAATCGTTTCGTTTTGTAAATGTGTGCGTAATGGCAGCGGGTACATTGAGCTCACGGAGCGAAATAGTTGCGATGTGTGAGGAAGAGACCGACGATTGACCGGAGATCTCGTGGGAAACGACCTTTGTTATGTACCTACTCTGATATATGCATTAGTATAAACAAAAAAATCTATTCTGGAATTTAATCGCACGCGATGGGAGTCACTGGACTGTGGAGACTAATAGAGCCAGCCGGCAAGCCCGTACCTGTCGAGACTTTGGAAAACAAGGTGCTAGCTGTCGGTAAGATAAAGCTATGCAGTATTCATAAAATTTTGCTATTGAGTAATACTTTTAAATCTATTAATAACACATGTTTTCATCGTGAATAGACATATCAATATGGTTGCACCAGATGGTAAAAGGTTACCAAGATGCAAAAGGTGCTCCTCTACCAAATGCTCATCTCATGGGATTGTTCCAACGTCTATGCAAGCTGTTGTACTTCAGAATTAAACCAGTCTTTGTATTTGATGGAGCTTTTCCAGAATTGAAAAAAGAAACTATTGTAAGTTTTGTTTATGTTTACTTTTTCAAATAGAGTTAACCTCACTTCAATGTTATGACTCACTCAATATAAAACATTTTAGGCTAAGAGACAAGACAGTAAAGCGAAGTATAATTCAGAATCTGAAAGAATAAAAAGGGAGCTTGCTCTCCTGCTAAGTAAGAAAACAGCTATCAATAGTTTATTGGGTAAAGATATATCACCAAAGAAAAGTGGAAACACGTCTGCAGACCCTGATGACCTGTTTAAATTGCCGGCATTACCTCAAAGGGAGGATGAAAGCGAATCAGAGTAAGTCTTATAGAAAAGAACAGTAACCTTTGATTTATTATACAATAGCATAGGTTTGAATTTAAAAAAAAAAAAAATTAAAACCTATGCTATTGTATGATAAATACTAATCATAGGGATTAACTTCAATCATTCAACTTTAAATATTAATCAAAATAGATAAAATTATCTTATGAATTTGGTTGCAGATCTGAAGATGAGCAAAACTCAAGTGGCTCCAGCATTGATGTGCATTCTATTGATATACAATCTGAAAGTTTTAAGAATTTAGATGTCAAGGAAAAGTATGATGTACTTATAGAATTAAAGGAAACAAGAAAACAGAATTCTTGGGGAAGACTTAATGAGCTACCTAAAAACAGTGACACCTTTTCTGACTTTCAAGTAATTCTCACTTCAAACTTTTGGCATTACTAGATCTCACTTTTACTTTGAAAGAATCTCTTTGCATGACCCATCAACATCAATTTAATTGTGCTTTGCTCAATACTTTCATACACATTTTTTTTGCTATATTACAGATGCAAAGGCTTCTAAAGAGAAGAAAGGTACAAGAATGCCTTGAGGAGACAGAAAAGGAAATGGGTGATACAGGAATGTCTCTAAATGATCTAGAATCCTTACTTAATGAAGAAGGCATTGACACCAAAATAGAAACAATACCCACGCGACGTATTGCTTCCAATGTTTCTACACGATTTTTGCTTATTAAAGATGTCAAAAAAGCTTTGGCAGATGCAAAAATCAGAAGTGAGTTGCAAAACAACCCAACTAGCAAAGTTGAAGAAATAAATGAAGCAGAAGAAAAACCATCAACAAGTAAAATAGTAGAACTAACAGATGATAAAGTTAAGGAAGAGATACCAAAAAAAGTTGATGAATTAGAAGATGATTTGCAAAAAGCAATACAAATGTCATTAGAATGTGTTGATGAATCAAATGAAGCTAAACAAAACACAAGTGTGGCCTCTAAAACTGATGAGTCTTGGACATCTTGCATGACAGACACAGATTATTCCAACACAGATTCAGAAGAAGATGATGGCTTTGATCCTCCAGATATGACCTGTGCAAAGTCTTACATCATGCAATATAGTGATTTCACTCACAGAGCAATTGATAAAATTGTAACAGACAGAAAAAGAATTAAAAAGAAACATAAGATACCTAAAGTAGATAAGATAATAGAGGAAATTAATAAAGAGAAGTCAGTAATTGTAGACAATGTAGAACTTTCATCTAGTGATGATGATGATGATTGTATTCAAGGCGATGTATTATCTGATAGTAGTGAAGAAAATAATCAGGTCATTGAATCTAACCCATCTTCAGAAAATCATGAAACAGATAAATATATTGATTCAACGCAATCATCAGTAATCTGTATTGAAAATCCAGTACCAGATGTCATAGACCTTGATTCTAGCATAGAAGAAGTAGAGAATGTGACTGAAAAGACGTCACTAGCAGAAATAAAGCAAGAAAATGAATCCAGTGATGAATTAGAAGAAGTTTCAATTAATGAAACAAAGGATGAAACCGATTCTAGTGAAAATGAGTTCGAAGAAGTACCTGAAGAAGAAGTTAAATCTAATAAGCCTGTAGTCGAACTTACATTAAATATGGGTGATGCACCTGAAGATGACATATTCGCAGATATCTTTGAAGAAAAAAGGATAGAAAAAGAAGCAATAAAAGATTTTAAGACTGATAATGAAGTATCTTTTATAAAAGCTGCTTCCGATGATGATGTTAGACCAGATAAAGCTTTTAAAGTACCAGAGGTGCCTGTACTTAAAACAAATAGTAGAAACCTTGTACAAAGTATTAAAAAACCTGAAAGTGAAAGCAAACAGAATTTTGAAACTCCTCAGAAAACAGTTATTGTTGAAAATGTTGCAGATAAAAAGCAAGAAAGCCCAGAAGTTTCTAACACAGCGGAAAGTTCAGATAAAATGGAAGTTGACAATAATTCGTCAGTAGAAGCCGAAACAAAGGATGGCAAAGAGCAAAGTAACGGTCAACCATCTCGCGAACTAGCAAAGACTCTTAATCCGCCTAAAGAAGTTCTATCAACAGAGCAACTAAATACAATGGTTGAGGAAATGCAAAATGAAGAGCAAGATTTAATGCAAGAAAAAGGGCGTTTAGATCGTATAGGTCGTAACATCACAGAGCAAATGACAAAAGAAGCTCAAGAATTGCTTCAAATATTCGGTATTCCGTACATTGTTGCCCCTATGGAGGCAGAAGCTCAATGCGCGTTCCTTGAAAGTGTGAATTTGACTGATGGTACAATAACAGATGATAGTGATATCTGGCTCTTTGGCGGGAGAACCGTGTATAAGAATTTCTTCAACCAAAAGAAGCATGTGTTGCAGTTTTTATCTGAAAGAATTGAGACTTCTTTTAGTAAGTGTATTTAGTTCTAACTATAATTTCTTATCTATAAGTAGGTGCTTCAATAAATTCCCCACAGATATTTTATCTGTAAAAGTTTAATTACATGATATATTATCTAACATCAAGTACCTACGATTTTCAGATTTAAATAGAGAGCAGCTAGTACTTCTGGCTCTGCTAGTTGGTAGTGATTACACAACTGGAGTGAATGGTGTAGGGCCCGTTACCGCATTAGAGATTCTTGCCTCATTTCCATTCAATAGAAGACAACTCCTGAGCGAAAGTACAAAGCAAGCTCGATATGCTCAAATAGTGAAAGGTTTGCAAGAGTTCAAGCAATGGGTTAGAGCTGGCAAGAGGACAGACAACACTAGTCTGAAGAAAAAGCTGAAGAATGTTGCTCTTACAGAAGACTTTCCTAGTGTGCGGGTAAGTTATCTTAGTTATAGATTAATCAAATATAATTTGTTCATAATTTTTATAGTGGTAATAAATAAACAACATTTTTAGGTGGTTCAAGCATACTTGGAACCAAACATAGAAAAAAGTGAAGACAAATTCACTTGGGGCGAGTTAGACGTCACAATTTTAAGAGATTATACTAAAGCCAAGTTTGGTTGGTCTCAAAATAAATTAGATGAAATTTTAAAACCAGTCTTGAAACGAATGAAAGATCGCAAAACTCAGAGATCTGTCCAAGACTTTTTCAAACGAAAGGTAGAATTCCAATCACTGGAGGAGCAAATGAGTAAACGGGTTAAAGCAGCAGTGCAAAGAATGGGTCCTGAAGGGCCTCTTCCAGTAGATGATGAGAAGACTGAAGAAAGTAATAAAGCAGCAGCTACTAAAAGAAATCGTTCCAAAAGTACAAGCAAAGCAGGTCCATCTGCTGCGAAAAAGCAGAAGAATGATGAAGAGAGTGTACTTAAAAATCAAGGCGTAAAAGTAGTATCACAAATGAAAGATGGTAAATCAGAGTTTGAAATCAAAATACCAAAATCCGATCGCTTCCAAGAAATGATTCCACAAAGAGAGAAAGAGAAAAAGAGTTTATTGGAAAACAAAATGAAAGCAATAGAGTTATTTAGAAAAACGAAACTCGATCAAAAGAAGAAACATGTTAAACGGAAAGCCTTGCAACCAAAAGAAAAGGCTGATCTCTCTGAAAGTGATAGCGATTAATTTATTTTATTTTTTAATAACGTCGCAAGTACAATAAAAACGAGGCATGTTTTTAAAATAGTTTTTTTTTTATTTACATTCAACTGTATCAATTAACTAAGCACAGTTTTAAAAATAATGATAAAATAAAGTTACAATAAAATTAACTAAATTGCATAATATGCACACGATACATGTAAGTATTTTTTAAACAATAGGTTCTAAAATAATTATAATGTCATCGTATGGATGTTGAGAATATTGGTTTTGTAAAATTTTGCAAATGCTCTGTGTTGCTGCGGCGAATCGCGAGCCAAAAATGCAACATGATTGTTTGTTATTCATTTAGTTTGAAGTTTGAACGTTAATTCTTTATCCAACCAATCCAGATCCACACGACAACGAGAGAACAAACGGACCCGAAGTATTTATCCATAATATTTTTTATTTTTAAAAAAATGCTAAATCTCACTTATTCTAATTGCAAATGTATGATACATGGTTAAAATATCATCGAATCCCACGCCCGAAATTAATAATGTATCTCTATCCTCAATTTGGATCCACGGTCCTCGACTGCTGCTTTTGATTCGCCATCTCAAAGTTACAGATTGAGCCCGCTATAGATTGGTTACAGAAAAAGATCGCTATTAAGTTTGGAATCGAGATAGATTATTAGTCGAGCGTATTTCGTACATCACATTATTTTAGTTATCCTTGATATAGTGTAGGGCACATTTAAGTACTATTAAAATAGTCGACCTTTTAATTGGAGACAATTCACGGCTTTTCTATCACTAATTTTGTTGTGCAGGGTGATCATATTATTAGCTGATTTAAAACAATAAATAAAATATGCTTCCTTTAACTTCGATTTTCATTAAAAAAAAACCTTACATAGCTAGCGACTAAAGGCGCATACACATTGAAGAATGTTAATATTTTCGCAGGTGGTGAAAAATGAACTGTAATGTCATACTAGAGATTTCAGTCAATATGTATACGACCTAACGTTAAAATTAATATTTAAATAATAAACAAACGATTAAAAGACGCACAGAAGACTATCATTTTATTAGCATTATAAACTTTTATACAAATTAATCACATTGTGTACAGCAGTCTCTCTTGTCACTGCCACACTACTCAACATAGGACCGGCGACGCAAGCGCAGCTGGGGCCTAGACAAAAGACTTCTCATTGCGTTTTTTGCTACTAATGTACTTCAAAAAATTGCATTGAGAGGCAAAGACATAATCAACTTAAATTACGCGACGGTAAAGTTGATATTTGTAAAACTGGAAATAACCGTTTTTGACGTGCGTAGGGATAAAACACCCTAAGCGGCATTTTCGTAACCTAGGCATATATATGTATAAAATGTATGGCAATGACAGGCTTACGTAGTCACAACAGTTATTATCCTTTGCTAACGTTCAGTCTGTAGCGTGTACGAAAAATGAACGGATGAATTTTGTCTAGGCCCCTTTGATGTGTCGGCACGTGGCTCATCTCAACATCCATTGCTCTACAAGTCATTGTCTATGATTAGATATTAAAACTGTTCAACTCCTAATTCAATTCGTCACTTATAGATCACCACGCGTTCAATCCACGAGACATTTGAATATAAACAAATGGACTAGGCAGAAGTTTCTCACGCAACAAATCAGCGTATTTTTCAGAAAAACATCGCTTTAGTGTAACAACTCGGCTTAATTTTAACTACCCGACTACGGCAGATAATTATATTCGGCTATGTAGCCACAAGATTTTTACCTTACAGCATAAACTACTGAACCGACTTTAAAAAATGCGGTGTCCTTGGATCCATCAAGCCTTAGGATGCATTTCGTCAGGTAATCTGATACTGCAACCACTGGACGTCACTACGAGCGCCATTTACCATGTCTATGATATCAAACTTTCAACTTTCTTGTTTCTGTCTTCAGGGTCGTTTTTCCGTAGCCGGGTTTTTTTTTTTACTTTTATCTTTACATAACAATAGCGCCCCCGACGGACAGTCAATACCGCTGTACCAACACTCAATTACTTAACCTAACACCTCGTTTAGTCTACCTTGACGACACTGTAGATTTTTCTAACAAACCAGAAGCAGGCCATGAATCCAATGGTGCCAGTGAGGAGGAAGAATAAGAAGACCATGATGAACGTGTAGCCGAAGTAGAGGAAGGTCGAGGCGGCGTCTTCGATGTTGAGTTTGGTGACGAAATAGTGGCAGCAGTAGATGAAGAGGTACCCGGCGGTGGAGCCCGAGCTCAGGAAGGCGCGCCACCACCAGTGGTAGTCTTCCGCGCACAGGTGGAAGTAGCACAGCAAGATCGTGGTCTCCGAGCACGTGATCACCAGAATCACGAATACGAGGAACAGGAAACCGAACATGTAGTACATCTGGAAATTAATAACAATTTGCTTCAGTGTTGGACTGAAATCTTATCTATTCAGAAATTGATCATATACACAGGTACTAGTATACCAGATAGACTAAATTCAATGCGCGCCCCTCCAAAAAATTTTCCATATAAAAGTCAATGTGTCAAGTCAGTCAAATTCTAATATTTCATAAGTGCATAGAAAGTGTAATTTCGTATGTTTGTAGGAACATCTTTATCGCTGTTTTTAGGGTTTGAACCTCAAAATGAAAAAGCGAAACCTTTATAAAATTATTTTGTCAGTTTCATAAAGGACTTTTTCGAATACCTTTTGAATTGGTTTACAAATTACAATAAGATCAATTGAATACATACCTGACTGGACCAAAGCGAGTTGAGGATAAAGAAGAGTTGAATGAAGATGCATCCGAAAGGCAGCACGCCACCCATCACAATGCCGGGGACGGGTTGCGTGTACAACGACTGCTCGGGAATCTGTCGCGGGATCTGGTTCGTGCGCACTGGGTGATCTAAAATCTGGAAAATAATAATAATAGGATATGATATTCGGACTTGCTAAGTTTATCTTGGACATCATTGATATAGGTGAAGTAAAAACGTCGTGAGGAAATCTGGACTAATAATTCTGAAATCGCCAATCCGCCTTGACCGAGTGTGGTGATCAATGCTCGTGCCTTCTTTGTGTTATTGTCGGGCTTGCATAATTAGCCTATATTATTAAAGCGATTCTGGCCTCTTAGCAGGAGGCAGCTGGCTGTGATTTACCAAGTGGACTAAGCGCACGGTTGGTCAACTCACTTGAAGATTAGATGAATTAAATTACACTTAGATAAATTGCTTCTACAACTTACCCTCTTCCTAAATCCGAAGTAAGCGCCGATAAACGTGAGTGGTACGGAAACTCCGAACCAGAGAGCCAGCAGAGCGACCAGGGTTGAGAACGGCACCGACGCGGACGAGCCCTTGCCCCATAGCACCAGGTTCATAACGAAGAACAGACCGAATACCACACTGGAATAGAAAGGTGAGCCTTTGAATTATTTCAACAAAATAAGCAAGTTAGGTGTTTAGTACCGAAACCGAAGTGCCTTTTGACGTACTTTTCATGACCTGTCAAAATGCGATTCTCCCATAGATTTTGTATGGCAAAAAACAACTGTGCCATCTCAATTGACTTACTACTTATTAATAAAATTGAAAGCAAATCAAATTGTACAGTTAATTGAAAGTTAATCGGGTTTTCAGGACTAAAATAAAGTGTTTCTTTAGAGAAGTTATGCCTTGGAATTATTGGTTAATGGTGCTAACTACCCATAACATAACATCACGCCTGTAATCCCCGAAGGGTTAGGCAGAGGTGTACCCATTAGTACACCCACATTTCGCCAGTTATGTTTTTTTAGTCCCATGTAATAGGGGGCGAGCCTTTTGCCATCAACCGGGCACAAATCCAGACTCCGAAGCTGCTACTGAGAAATTCCTGATGGAAAAACCCAATAACATTTTGCCCGACCTGGGAATCGAACCCAAGACCTCATGCACAGCAGTCGCGCTTGCGACCACTAGACCAACGAGGCAGTCTACCCAATTCCTAACTATTGTAATATTATACATCGCGGTTTCTTTTTTGTGTCTTCAATAATCTTCGAAACCAATCCTGCACTGAATGACATGACTCGTCTTCACAGGTTTTACAGTTCACACTATTTTCAATAATACTAGAAACTCACCCAGGGCACACCATAGAAGTCAACAGTATATTGCTCTTCCACCTCCTGCCGCCGAAGCTCTTGTAGATCCTCGCGCTGACATACCCAGCCGCGGCTCCCAGCAGCACCCACGCGACCAGCGCACACGTCATCAGCGCACCGCGGTTCGCCGGTGACAGAAAACCAAGGCAAGCGAACGCTAGAGTTACCAAGGTCATGCCAAATACCTGAAACATGAATACACCGTGTAAAAGAACGCAAAGCAAAGAATTACCCTTTTCTGACTACTAAAATTAAAAATAAGATAAAAAAAAAAACAACATGATTCTTAACCCTATTCTTGGGGCTTAAAATTGCATGTAAAAACATTACATTTCAAACATTTATTTTAATGAAACCATTTGAGAGTGAGTTGTTGTATTTTGAACTTTGTTTTGGCTGTAGTAAAGTTGTTACTAAAAGAACAGAGTCTAAGTTCTCAATTTTGTACTAAGCACTTTGTCTTAGTCAGAATAAAGTTGAACATACAAGAACTGGCTTGAATGTCCAGATTTGGGATTAAAGACACTAAGATATAATTATATTAATTTAGACTTTTGTTGTCTCATTAAAATTGTAATTGAGAATGTCCTTGTAGCTTAAGGTTTACCTGAGATCCTGATCCAAGGAATACAGCCAACAGCATACCGCGGCGCGGCGGACGGAACACGTCACCATGTACCAACTTCCAACCAAATTCTTCCTGAAATGTAACATGTTATTTAGTACTAACGGACTGCCTCGTTGGTCTAGTGGTCGCAAGCGCGACTGCTGTACATGAGGTCTTGGGTTCGATTCCTAGGTCGGGCAAAGTTATTGAGTTTTTCCATCAGGAATTTCTCAGCCGCAGCCTCGGAGTCTGGATTTGTGCCCGGTTGATGGAAATAGGCTCGCCCCCTATTACATGGGACTAAAAACATAACTGGCGAAATGTGGGTGTACTAATGGGTACACCTCTGCCTAACCCTTCGGGGATTACAGGCGTGATGTTATGATGTTATATTATTTTGTACTAATAGCTCTTTGCGATTTTGTACGCGTAGTTTTTTCACTATTGTTAAGTAACGTCTTTGGTTACTGCTCCGCTCCCGTGGATTGTAGCGGGATGTTATACAGCCTATTCTATTCCTCATCGATTTGGCTATCATATACAAAATGATTTTTCCAATCATACTGGTAGTTTCAGAGAATACTGCCTGCGTATAAAAGAACACAAAAATAAAACATTTTAGCTTTTTGGATGTTTCTTACCTGAGCATCTTCTCCACACTCCATCTGGTTGTATCTGGCAATATCTTTGTACAAAGTCCTCAGCAGGATCATAGCAACCATGCCACTGAGGAACAGGACAATCACCAAAGAGTTTAGAATAGAGAACCACTGTATGTTAGTCTGTGGCATAGACTCTAGAATGTAGTCCCAACGCGAGGACCACTTGACAGTGTTATTTTTTTTAAAGGTGACACTGTAAGTGTATGTCACTTCGAAGGTTTTTGACGAATCAAGTTCATTCGGTATTTGTAGTTCATCCCCGCGGGCAGAGCACTTGGGATTTTTCGGGTCGGCATGTCGAATGCTGGCTGGTTTAACCTGGCAAACATATTATCATAATTATTCACATTGTTTGTTATGTTTTATGTATATTTTTTTTGTAATATGTTTAGCATTTTGACACGAATTTCTAAAGGCTTGATTTTAAAAGAAACTTAGACATATTTCATAATTACAGTACAATCTTAAGCCGCACACGGACTACCGACCACAACCATAAAACGCCGCCACCAGCGTATTTCCTGTACTTTTCATCCATTTTATATGGACTAGCCGCACACGGTTGTCGTCGGTGGTCGCCACAACGTCGCTTCTGGTTTCAGGTAGCGGCGTTTGTGGTTGTCGCTTGTGGCCCATGTGCGAGGAGGCTAATATAACGATTTCCTCGATTTAACAAATCCCACGAAATTCCCTAGGACCCTCCTCTAGTGACAAACAAATCCTATTGTAACAAATTGTTCGGTACAACAAATATTTTTAAATCCCCAAATCAAAAGATCTTCGTATCGAGGTTGCACTGTATTATTTTCCACGAAAATCAGAGATAAGTAGTAAATGGTTAAACGCTTGCAATTTCTATTCAGGAAACGTAACTTAATTAACACGGTCAAGTTATGCAATTAAAGTAGTAACACATCTACGTTAACAGCTTACCTTAGCGGATATAATCCTGCCACCGTTTTCACCGAGTGTCGCGCCCCATTCCTCTGTAGTGCCACTGTGATATGTGATCTCCAAGTCTACGTGGTTGAATAGGTAGTAAGCTCCAAAGCCACTCGAGTGACCATTCACTATCGGTGTGCATGTGTCCTACAACAAAATACATTTGATTTATAGTTTTTAAGGCAATATAATAAACAATATATTGTATGTTTACGTTTCCGCGTGCATCTCGATGGTAACAGTTTCGATAGAAAGTTTATTAGTCGTTAAAGATTTAATGGCGCAAATTACGTGGCTCCTGCGCGTAGACGCGTTTATGCGTTTTGTGAAAAGCAATATTGTTTCACCTTATGGGATTCAAATGTTAAAACAACACAAAACCTTATTTGTATGTGTTTAAAGATAGGTAGGTTGCATAGGTGGCATCTCTAGCCCAATTATTTACTAACAGCTTAATACATTATTCAACGGGAACCGTACATTTTTTCGGGATAAAGTGACCTATGTGCTATTCCAGATTAAAATTTATCTCTGTGACAAATTTCATCTAGACCCGTTCAGCCGTTCTACCGTGATTAAGCAGCAAACATCCATCCAAACTTTCGTATTTATAATAGTAGTGAGTTAAATTTACTCGAATTACAAAAAGGATCATAAGTTCTATTTTACAGTGTAGGTATGGTTAGGTATGCTTACTGAATGAAACCGTTGAATTTGTAAGGAATGTTGTTGTTGCCAAGTGGCCATTAATGCTCAAACGTCGCGGTACACGTCCACGGATTTACGAATGCTTCACATACATAACATGACTTATCCCAAGTCTTAAGTACAGACCTACATGAGCTTGAATTGTTTTTTGAAGGTTGTCGAGAGAAGAGCAATTTCATATGGAAGTAAAAAGTAAAACACACTTTTTACAATCCTTAACGCAGCATTTACTTAAGTGTAAGTTTTGTTACAATGAATTGATTTACACGACATTAACTCAACCTTTGGATATGCATACAGGGGCGGACTGCGAACTATTGGGGTCCTGGGCCTACACTACTTAGGGCCTACATAATTAAATAAACTAACTTCATTTGTTTCCAAAAAAAAAAAACTGTTTGCTGTAATGATGTAATAGGAAACAAATAAGGACAATAATATACGATTACGATACAAGTGGGCTCGAAAGCGAGGTCGTAATGAAACCAAGAGTGTAGTGATAAAACGTTAAGTTTTTTTTGTTTTTCCTTCAATTGAGGATCAAAGGATCTAAAGATATTGAATATAAAGATATTCACGGGGCCCTGGGTTTCAGTCCAAAAAGCCTATATGTAAATCCGTCCCTGCGTGGATAATAAAATAATAAAAATTATTATTATTTGTCAAAAATAACAATATGGTAATATACATATAATTACCAAGTATGAAGGACTTAGTTAGGCCCAATTGTGCAAGTGAATCATCATCATTATCTATTATTCTCAGCGGTTTACATAAGCACATAGATTGAGTACGATTCTGATAATAAATAATGCAGAGCCAAGCATTATCAGTTAATATTAAAAGGACTAGAGATTTTTTTTTGTGACGCACCGGATATTTATATCTGAAATCCTTTCAAAGTAATTATTTTCGCGATTTTGTGTCTAATTATGTTAAAAATTTGTATGAATACTAATGGCTAGTAAAACTATTGACTAATTTTAACAAAGACGTGTTCATAATTTTAGATGAAACATTTGTAAAACTTCTCGGATGACGCATGTTTAGGCTGCGTGGACGTAGACGCGGATGCCCACTTTAAGCATATCCGTACTGTAGAGGCTCTGTTAAGATCAGCCGTGTAAAACCACATTCATTTGGTTACTCTTAGAAGGAATTGAAAGACCGTGTGTCGATGGCTGTCAAGCCTAAATATAGAAATAGATAAAATAATTTTATGTTACTAATATATATCAGTATTTTTAATCATAGTAGTTGAAATATCCCGGTACTGTAGTGACCCACGCCCCAGGATTGCTACAGTATACATGGCGACATATCAAGCTATGCACTATGCAAGGTCAGCCAACAATGCTTAGGCTTTCCGTACAATGAGAAGTCAGTTTATACTGGAATTATGCAGCTTGATATTATATCATCGTACGTATCCGCACATCCACGTTGTAACAATCGGTGACAGCGCTTTTATGTCGTAGCAGGAAGGTAGGTTTTTGTGATGCTAATGTTGTCTACGGCCGTGCGTATGCGGTGACGTGGTAGAAGGCTGATAGGGCAAGCAAAACGCTCCATAAGCAGAAATGTTTCACGATACACGTATTTTTGTCGTAAGGGCTACTAGTCTACTAGCATTGCGAGTTTGAGAGAATAGTGACCCGAATTAATCGCATTGGTTTTTACTATGATTCCTTCTTTAAAAAAAAGCCTTTGCCCCACTCTAAGAATTTCTCCAGTGTCGTGAGTGCATTCACAAATATAAACTTCTACAAACAAACAGACCCGGAACAACTACCTGTAATTAGGCCATACAAATATTTGATCCGTGCGGGAATCGTACTCGCGACACATAGCCCAATAGCCAATTGCTCAGCCACTCCGCCAATCTGTCGTCATTTGCGTCAGTACTATGGCATGTGGGGCGAGCCATATCTATCGATGATGAAACCAGTCTACACACAACTTTCAGAAATTATCAAATGGCTTTAATTTAAAAATTATCTATATTGATTAAAGAGTTACTACTCGTATCTTCACATCAACCTGTTTGACTGCGGGCGAACATTCGTTACGCCAAGCCCGAAACGCGGCTGGCTACACAGTTTGTGTATTCACCGTAGAAAAACACACATGGATGTGTGTGCGCCGCACTTGCGTTTTTAGTAGAATCACAACGGGTGTGTTTACCCGCAGTCAACGGTTTAAAAAAGAACCAGATATAGGTAACTAACTTATTAAGAAAAACATCAACATAAATAAATAACCATACGAACTGTTTTACAAAAAAATATACTATGTGAAACTAAATGTAAACTATAAGGATTATGGCGAACAGCGATAAAAATTAAATGTCACTAATTGACAAATAATGTTAACACTGATAAAATTAACTTTACCATTTAGTAAACCGCGCTAATAATGTACTTATATTTAATTCTACGCCCGCATGTTATGGTTTGTGTTGTTCTACAGCCATATGAAATTCCGAAAGCGAATCTTAAAAAAAAATGTTTGCAAGAAATTCCGGTGTATGCAGCGGACGCCTCTTGGTCTAATAAAGTTACTAAAATTATACGTGGTTTGGGTCTAGATTGTTTACGTAGCAAAGGTACTGTTTTAGTCATTAGTAAGAGTGATGGGTAAACTCGTTCAACCTATATAAACTCGAGGCAGTGAGAATTCAAATCGAGTTAACTCGAATGGAAAGCAACTCTAGTTGACCCATCACAAGTTGGGAAGGTGCGTTTTCTAATCAGATTCAGATCCAAAGGAATGGTCAGACGGTTATGTCAACCACTGCCAAAGGCATTTGATGGTTATCTCAAAGTAGTTATCTCTGTCAAGATAACTAATCTCAAAAACTACATTGACCTATAAAGCTGTTTGGCAGGTTGTATGTAGTTTATGGAGGAGACTTCAGTTAAGAACGGATTACGAGAAATGGCCGATAAAGGGGTTTGCATATTACACCGTATCATACTATGATAGAGCTAAGAAAAAGTCAGACAAAAAAAGTCTTTGTATTGAAAAATATGAGACTATGCTTACTAGACCGTTCCGAACAACACTGTCGCGTGCCATGCTCGGAGCGTCAACAATTGTCGGTTGACACGCTGTTGAATACGTTCTATTGGGGATTAGTCCGTGCAGGGGCGTACCAATGAAAAATGGCCCCTAGGACACGCATTCTAGTTACATTACACCCATAAAAAAACAGATACACTTAAATGTGGACGTAAATTTTCATAAAATCACGTAGTAAATATGTATAGTATGAAAAGGTTTAGTGTATTTTGATAATTGATTTTTCCGCCCACCTTCGGTTGGCGCCCGAGGCTCATGCCCCACTCGCACCGCCCTAGATACACCTCTGACTTCGTGTCATGTTTTTTTTCCGTGCCTGATACATTTATAGCATAGTCAATGATACTGGGTAGTGGGCAGAGGTCTTTGAATTTCACGCGGTAGAAGTCGTGAGCAAAAGCTAGTAGTAAAATATCAATAACCATAGTCTCATTACCATAACAACTGTGATGCAAACACATTTCTTAAACACACTTCATTATTAACCTTATAAAACTTAAATCAACAAACAGGTGTACAAAGTCAAAAGAGAGAATAGTATAATTACTTAGTTTACTATCAATAACAAGTTGTTGTTTGTTAGTAGGTTAAAGTGATAGTTTGAAGTGATATTGTATCTATAGTTAAAAGTAAAACCTAGCCATTTACTGTTATACATTTTGATTGTGCTGAAGTACATTTTTATAGAGAACAGCTGTTTTTTTTTTTAATTTATGTGTTGTTCCCATCATCGAAATTATTCAGCCATCCAGCCAGTATTTGTAACTGTTCAGTGTTAATAAATATTTGTTGTGTTTATTTATTATCTATGCTAGTTTGAATGTCACTACTGTTATAAATGCGAAAGTGGATGAATGTTTTTACTCAATCATGCCAAAACGGCAAAATGAAACCTGGATGAAATGTGGCACAGCAAAAGATTATAGTCTGGAATAGTAGGTTACTTTTTATTCTGGTAAAAAATGTACTGTCCTCATGGGATAAAACATCAATATTGACACGGCAAAGTCACGGGCAGAAGCCAGTATCTTATTTTTGTTGTAACTTTACAGTAGAGTACAAAGTTACACAGCAGCAAAGTTAATTTCAACTGCACTAAGTATCGTCACAATTATTGTGCTTGAAGTAATTAAGTACTATCAGGACCTAGCTCAGTCTTTGATAGCCTATTAATTGTTAAACTGCCTTTCAATTGGCTTTGTTATTTGATCAAGGATTTACATAAACATAACCTTGGTTGCTTGTGTTTAGCAACAATATTAATAGTGAAAAGAATTTACATGTTGACTGCAGGTGAACATTTGTTACACTAAGCCCGAAATGCGGTCACATTTGTACACTAAGCCAGTCGGCTTAGTATGGTCGCAGTACAAAAACACAGTTGTGTATGAGCTGCAATTGCTTTTTGAAGTAGAAACACATTGGGTGTGTTTTCCTGCATCCAACGGGTTAAATATTGTTGAGTATACAATAATTACACTGATAATATGTGTCTATAATAATGTACAAATACTTTCAGTATAATAGTAACCATTTTGTTTAAATTTAAACTTTATGTTATTATTCATAAAGATAATTATTTAAACTGGCCCACAATCATTCTGTATTTGGACAATAATCACGGGTCATACAAATTGCTCTTTAAATAAGCACAATACCATTTAGAAACATAACTTTTTAAAAGCATACACTTTGTATGGATTTAGAAGTACTTAAAGGGTAGGTATAGTAAACAGCATGAATAATTATTTGAAGTTATTTGGTAAATAACTTTCACTTTTTGTGTTGTTTTATTGATCTTTCTAATTGAGTGCATGCATTTCTTACTTAAACATGAGTAATTGAGATTTGTAATAAGTTTAAATATTTATAGAAAGTTTGTGAAATTTTATAAACGCATGATGTAAACAGAATTGATTTTTTAATTTTTAATTATAGAACAACTAAGATATCTGAAAAATTAATTGTCTATCTTCTTGTTTTTATAAATAAAGAATGAACTTACCATGTCCTTGCGCACTTGGCAACCCATAGGGAACCCAGTGCTGCAGTAGGTCTTCCCTCCCTCATTAACCAAATAGCACCAAGTCACGGGCATGTTGTCCAGGATCCAATGGTGCTGGTAAGAGAGTGCCATGCCCATCTTCAACAGATTCAACCGTTTGAGAGAATCTGTGTCCGAGCCACTATACTTCTTCGTACAAACAGGTTTACAGTCCACATTCTTGAGGAACTCGAGCTTATAGGGACTCGGTCGTATTCGCTCGCCGAAGACTACTTGACCAAGATTTTCCACGGGTGACTGACTCTCATCAGAAGTGCAAAAGTCAAAGTGATGATACTCAAACGGAATTACAGATTCCTCTGTGTTTAGTCTATTTACATACAGCGGAATTTCCGTCTGAAAAAAAGGATAAATCAAAGAATCGTTAATTGTTTTTTGGATGTACCTAATGAATTAAAATCGTTATCGCATTTTACATGTTTTTCGCTATGTAATTATCATTAACGGAAGTGCTTCACTGACGCGTTACCATGTAAACTATGATACTTAAATTTTATACCTTATTTACAACCAAAAGATGAAATGGGTCGTAAGAATGTAAGCATTTTGGTTTCGACGAATTGCATGAGATGTCGGCACATGATGATTTTAAACATTAGTTCTTCAAGGAATAATGATTGCTCACCTTGCACGACCTGCTAGTGTCATCACTGGCTATACAATAGTTCACAGGAGCTAAACCCGGCAAATAAAACGCACAAATAGGCGTCAAAAGCAGCAATGCGCAAACCACATACAACGACATGACGTGATGTTATTACACGAATTCCGTTGCTAAGAACTATGCAAATACAGTTATATGTATTATATTCGTGAATTGAAAATCTACATAATCATATTCAATATGAACACTTTCCTAATTATGAGAAGTAAAACTAAATATTCCTATTTTATTTCGTTGACAATTTCCTTTGCCTGCCTGCTTGCTGCGCACTCTCGGAAACAGTTCGGAAACGTCACCACTAACAGTGTTGTTATATTACAAAAATTAAGTGTTGTCAAAGTAGGATTATAACCGATGATATTCTCGCTACCACACTTACTACTCTGTGTTTGTGGAACTATGTTCAACGTTTCTGAACCGAGGCCTAATATAGAAAATTAGTAGAAAAATGATTCCTCCTATTAAAAAATAATATTATAATTTTTATGTACTGCTTTGTTACCTGTTACTTTGTAAAGGGTCAGCATACTAACAAGGTAGGTGATCGATGTCAATTGTAGGATCATCTGATGGCAGAGCCAATTTTTAACTATTGGACGTCCTGGGCACATCACAGGACCCCCCTGCTTTTTATTTCAAATATTGATAGTTGACAAATTGCGTTTTTATGAAATCAATAAAAGAAACATAATACCTATTGATGTTTCATAAACCTAGAAACTTTGTATAAATAGCACTGCAAATCAAAAGTTTTGACATTGAATTGGGTACTAATATTGGCGAACGAACTAAGAACGACGATTTCAGTGAATGATTATTTTGAGGTCAGGCTGTGGCCCCGGACGTTCGTGTAGCCCTGGGCACTTGCCCAGAATTTCCAATGAAAAATTGAGGCTTGCTTGTCTGACGGCAAGCCTTAAAAATAATCAGAAACAACTTTAGGCATCATTTATTATAATTCCATTCCATTGCAAAAAACAATACCAATCATAACTAAATAAGCGTATAATAAAGGCTTCGAGTTGACTACTTCAGTGGTAACTGACGTCGTCGCAGCAAGTTTTTTTCCACCAGAATGCCTGTGTCATCGTCCAATGGTATGCCTCGGGCGAATGCTGAGATGAGGCCAAGAGATGCAGCGGGCTTGTCAGCAGGCACCATGTGACCGGCACCACGGATCATCACCTCCGTAAGATTAGCGGCTACACGGTAATATCTGAAAAACAAAAACATTTAGATTTTTTTAAAATAGGTAATAAATTCTTTAGTCAATTCATCATACTGCTGACTTTGGCTAACTTGTAAAGATAAAACATAGAAGGTTACTGGGGTTTTTCTTAAAATATTGGAAATCAGGTAGGCACCTACTCCAGCTTTTGGTAAGTTCTACGTATCCCAAAAAGGATTAAAAGAAAAGCACGCACGAAAAGCAGACGTGCGCGGTAGCGTAAAGAGGACGTAACGGCATGAAAAAGCATCATGCCGTTTGCCGTTACGACAAACTGGACGATTATACTGCCAAAGTGTACCAAGAGATGTTTCACAGTAAAATTATTTATTTCCCTATATTTCATTTACCCAGCTAATTTTCCGTCATGATACCAGGGAGACCGCCTCGCCTTCGCATATTCTGATGATCCGGAGAATGATAGGCTGTCGTAAGTGTTGACCGACGGATGGTAGGCCACTATAATATCCAAATGACCACTGGAAATAGAAAAAAAAAATTGAGTAAGTAAGTTAAGTACGTAAGTAATATTCGGGCTGAGCTTGCTACTCAAAGACAAGAAAAAAAAAACAAAAAAAGAAATCTCAAAAGAGTTCATAATGTCAGAGCTCTATTCTACAGCACGAGTGCTTACTTTCAAATTGAAAATACAATTACTGTTACAAAGCATTATGATTAATTTTAAACGGCAAGCATAATACCGACGTATCCCATATCTAGCCATTGAAATAAATAAAATCTGCAAACTAAATAAATATCTATAATAATACAATTTTAACGGGATCGTATAGAGTTTAGTGGTTTATTAATTACCTACTCGTATTAACTCGTATACTATGTAGTAAGTTTTATCAATTTGTTTTTTTGGCTTATCTGAATTGTATAGTAGGTAGGTACCTAAACTCCATACAATGTAGCATAAGAAAACTGCGACCAAAAAACGGCAGTTTTATTGTTAAAAAGACTGCATTTTGGTGATAGGTACATATTTTTTATGTAAATGTCTATATTTCAGTCTACATAACATAACATCACGCCTGTAATCCCTGAAGGGTTAGGCAGAGGTGTACCTATTAGTACACCCACATTTCGCCAGTTATGTTTTTAGTCCCATGTAATAGGGGGCGAGCCTACTGCCATCTACCGGGCACAAATCCAGACTCCGAGGCTGCTACTGAGAAATTCCTGATGGAAAAACCCAATAACACTTTGCCCGACCTGGTAATCGAACCCAAGACCTCATGCACAGCAGTCGCGCTTGCAACCACTAGACCAACGAGGCAGTCATAGATTTCAGTCTATATCGCTTTATATACTTATTTTTATGACCGCAGCTGCCATAAACATACGCTGCTTAGATACCTACTAGGTCACTGTGAGTAACAAAACACTTACTTGTAAAGCATTACCCTGTAGTTCTCCAGCAGTTCCTCGAGCCACATTTTAGCGCTCCCCATAAAGTCGGGCACCAGTTTTCTGTACACCACTCCTATGGATGTAAAGTTGGTGTTGCCAACATGCAGTGCCTTCCGGACCTCGGTCCTCTGAAGGAAGTCCATGTATGCTCCATCGATATCAATGTCGTCTTGCAGGTAGTTGTAGAGATTCGAGAGATGAGATCGAGTTATGAAGAGTTGGAGGAGATAGTTGTAGTACTGAAAACAGAGAAGTAGAAATCAAATATTTTATTATATCGCTTCATTTACCATGAGGCCATATATAAATCTTATAAATATTTGTTTTTCTGGTCCAGTCATTTACTGTGTGTTCAAAGATTATTCATGACATATTGTCTATGGCCTCTATGGGATTATAAGGATGGGCTGGAAAGATGAATCCTTACGGATTTCAAAAATCATATTAGGTGAAGTTACGCTTGCTGGGTTATTCTGTGAATGGATGATCATCCTTATACACCGAGACTCCTCCGTGCCTCGGCAAGCAAGTTAAGCTGTTGGTGCCTGCTGGATCTTTGACAGTCAGATACCTAGGCAGTCGCTCCATGTAAAATACTGATATTCAGCTGATTCTTGCTGGAAGCCGATCCCAACAAAAGGCCAGATCATATATTAAGTATATTGGGTAGGGCGCGATTGTATGTATATAGGAATCGCTACACTTTGGTGGGCCGGCCTATCTGGTTCAGCTTTTTCAAATCAACCTTTGATAGTGTTGTATTGAAAATGCCGAACCGAATGCACCGTCCCGCTTATGTGTACAGCAATCTACAACCTCGTGAACATCTAAAGGCAATTTCGTTACGTCCGAATTTTGAAGACTCGATATGTTAATTATTGCCTTGTTTAAGTACTTACAGCATAAGCCTTGACCATCTCTCCGTTATTGATGAACTGTGTGACGGCTGTCTCTAGGTGGTTCATGGTATTAGCTACGCTATCTTCTACTAAGCCGACCTCGCGCACAAAGTAACTGTACCTCTGCAGTGATAGGGGATCGATGAAGCCGTTGCCGATGGCTAGACCCTGAAAATTGAAACATTGTTTAGCTTTAAAGATTCCTTTCTCTTTGTTTTTAAAGTTTTGTACCAGAAAGGATAAAAGCAGAATCCTAATAAGTTCACTCTTGGTCCGTCTGTCACAAAGGGCTTATGTTCAAGATCTATGCTACGAAACTTTGGCAAAAAAATCTTTAAGATTTGCAGATTATTTTAAGTTTAAATTATTACATCAAACATTAAAGAGTTTCTCGAATGATTCCTAAAACATATTTTTTAATTGTCTGGTGATCTAATTTTAAGATTTTAAGATACATTCTACATTTCGTCTGTTATTACATGTAATGTGCCTATCGCCGTTAACCAGTCAGGCAGGTAGTCACTGATTCAGACTGCGAAACTCGAAATATTTTACATACCTTAAGTTATAATTTTGAAATGCAAGAGTACCAGTTCCTCTTCCTAATATTTTACCTGTAGGTTGATGGGTTCGTCTTCTTGCTTGTGCCACAGGATCTGTACTGCCAGCGAAGGTATGTGTTTCCCGGCGTAAGACTCTCCGGCAATCGTCAGGGGAGCTTTCCGGAGTTCAGGGAAGAGGGTAAGAAACTGCTGCAGTGCTTCGTACAGGTTCTCACCGATCTGTAAATATCATAATTTGTGTATGTCAAAATGAGTCAGGGAAAGCATGTACTTGAGCGGTGAATGCTTATGCGAGTCCCGCACCCCCGGCTATAGGTGGAAGTGGAATACTGCGGTGGTTTTACCTGCTAATATTCCGGCATGCCCCTCCGTCACTCCCACGACGGAGGAAGACTAAGAAGATTTCGAATGCTCACAAAAAAAGGGAAAGCACGTAGGTACTTACAAGACGATTAAATTCATTTTTGCCAAAAACAAGCAATTTTTTAAGTAAGAAGTTTTGAGATTTTGGATGTTTCATTGGTTTAATTTTA
Organism: Hoplodrina ambigua; assembly: GCA_949774945.1. NCBI lineage: Eukaryota > Metazoa > Arthropoda > Insecta > Lepidoptera > Noctuidae > Hoplodrina > Hoplodrina ambigua. The sequence goes on along the minus strand of OX458969.1, from coordinate 3,909,981 downwards.
AATCATACCTACAGTTTTACATATACCAACATTGAACTATTATTGCTGTATAGTAATGGAATACGTTCGACATATTGAGTTTTTGACGTAATCATTTTAATTATTGTGCAGAATGGGCCATCTTATAACAAGTTTGTCCGTTCTGCCTCACTAAGCTTAATAGAACACAATGATAGATGACTTGAGGGTGTATTCCCGTTCGTCCCCCTGACTTCGTCCACTTAAGGGGACGAATGGGATATTACACAAAAAATATTAAATTTGTTCCCGATCGTCCCCCTCTGAATTTTAGGGGGACGAATGGGAATATTTTTTTAGATTAGACATCTATTCCCGTTCGTCCCCCTGACTTCGTCCACCTAGGGGGACGAATGGGAATTTGTTATTTTTTGTCCCGATCGTCCCACCGATTTCGTTGGCGGGACGAACGGGAATAATGTTTATTTTATTTTTTTGAGTCCCATTGGTCCTCCATCAAATATTTTCAGACTGGTTGTTTAATGGACAATTAAAATACAGTAAAGATTTATTAATGAACAAAAAGTCACAATATGCCGTGTTTTACAATGCTTGCTTGGTTACTAGAAATACAAGCTTCTAGTTTAATCCACAACGATGTTATAGGGAGTCGAAAATGGCCTAAACTGCTTCGAGAAAAGGATGCTACGGCCGTGCCGCTTTTGTTTGCTTGACTTAGAGGGGGCACTCTCGTGCCCCCCGATACATAGTAAAAAATTATAACAAAAAAGAAATCGGTACATAGAGCTGATAATTAAAAGAAGTCTGTATTATTATCACAAGAAACACTATAAACAGACTTTTTACAGAAAGCTATAGGGGAAAAAAAACTTTGAAAAAAATGTGACATTGATTGTTTTTCCAAAACACCCTTCAATTGTATGTGTGTAATTATTGACTTCCAATTTTTTGGGCTCAACAATGTCACAAGAAGCGCAATCTGGTCCTTCTAGTAGTACAGAAAGCTGTTTACAATATATAAAAAGAAAAGGTGGAATCGTGCTTCTGCGTGCTGGATATCAATTTTTGAGGAAAAGGCAATATAAAAGAATATATTATGAATTGCCAAAATCAACTTTTTAATTCTGAAATAAGCGTAGCACATTTTCTAGTAAAACTTAGGTAATAAGCAGAGTGCCCGATTGTTGTAGATACATACTTGTTAGATACGTTGGTTTATTCTTTTTGTTTTGGGTTTAGTGAGCCATATTTATTATTTATGCCTTATTTTATGTGATCATAATACAGACTTCTTTTAATTATCAGCTCTATGTACTGATATTTTTTTTGTTATAATTTTTAACTATGTAAGTATAAGGAGATTTATTTTATGTTAATGTTTAAGCGTATGTGTATTTTGATATCTAAGTACCTACGTTAAGTTGATTCTGTGACTTTTTTCTTTAATAAATCTTTACTTTAATGTGTTTTTTTTTTAATTAAACAACCAGTCTGAAAATATTTGATGGGGGGACCAATGGGACTCAAAAAAATAAAATAAAAATTATTCCCGTTCGTCCCCCCATCGAAGTCAGGGGGACGAACGGGAAAAAAAATAACGAATTCCCATTCGTCCCCCTAGGTGGACGAAGTCAGGGGGACGAACGGGAATACACGGACTTGAGCATATTTACCGTAGTTTGATTAGTAGCATATCCTCTGTCGTCATCAGTAAAACTGAACCCGGTTCCTACAGGGTTGTCGATGAACAGCAACGAGTGGTTTTTACCCCAAGAGTGCTGGATTTCTGAAAAATTAAAACCGTTGTCAAACCACGAAACATGCATTGGTTATTGCATATAGAAATTACGCTACTAAGTATGTCGTTTTATAAAATCATCTCACCCAAAGGACAGCTGGAAATAGACCGCACACACAATTATCACTAGGTTCACTAGTCCCAAATATTACTTTCAACTATGAAATAAATTAATTGACCCTACATATCGAAAATGTGTAGAAAATGATGCAGAGATGTCGTGATGGCCCATTGGTTAAGGTGCCTCTCATGCACGAGCAAGTGACTTTCTCTATTTTATATGTACTTTTTCAGTTTATCTTGGACATCACTGACATCAGTGAAGGAAAAAAACCTGGGCTTATAATAAATATAAGTCTGAAATGGCCAATCTGTAGCAAATGTGGTAGTCGATGCTCATGCCTTCTCCGTATGAAAAGAAGCCTTTACCCTGCAGTTGGACAATAATAGGTTGCTTTTATATCCTCACCTTCTAAATTATTGTCCTCACTGACGAAGAATGGTCCGATTTCAGTGAAGAGTCCGTATAGCGAGGAGGCGCCCGGCCCTCCTTGAAGCCAAATGATCCATGGAGTGTCCTCCACTGATTTACCTGATACTGGGAAGTACCAGAACCATAGGTTTGCATTGTACTCCTTGTTGACCTGGTGAAGAAGTTGTATTCATTATGTTGTAATATAATAAAGCTGAAGATTTTGTTTGTTTTTGTCTTTGTTTAAACGTTCTAATCTCTGGAATTACCAGACCGAGTAAAAGTCGTTTGTACATGCTAGCCAGATTCATGAGGAACAGTATAGGCTATATAACATCACGCCACGACCCAAGACAGCGGAGCAGTACGTAACAAAACAGCTGGACAAAAACCACGCATGCAAAGTCGCAGGGAGCTGCTTAATTATAATCTGTCAGACTTACTGGGTTTTTTCTCTTCCCATTAATTTCATAAGCTGTCAGATTAATGATAGCTTGTTGTAAATATTTTGGGAACCAGGATCGAAGAGTGCAAATTAATGATACATACTACATATAATTGTGTTCGATAAAATTAATGGGAATTCCAGTTCACAGGTTGATGATTTAGAAACATGTTTTGTAAACAGCATTCCTAAAAGTCGTATCTACCTAATTTACGGTTAGCATGGTAAAATATAAAATAATTAGAAGACATTTTAATTTAGGATAGCTTAAAGTTAAATTGTTATTAATTAATTATGAAATGCTTTTATTTAACTTCACCTGTATGTATGTAACTTTGTATGTATGTCCTGGAATTTTGCAATCAATATTTCATCCACTTCTACTAAAGCTATCGAGCTGAAATTTGGCACACACGTTTGGTTTTGATGACAATGCATGATTATGATAAGCATGACGTGATGCTGCTGCCAGGATTGGCTCCAGATGAGGGAACTCCTCAACGGTTAACAGTAGGGACATGAAATTTTACACACTGGTCCAATCTCAATGACAATGCATGATTATTATAAGCACAACGTGATGCTGCTGCCAGGATTGGCTCCAAACCAGAGAACTCCTCAACGGTCGGCAGTAGGGATTTGAAATTTTGCATACCCGTTCGGATATGATAGACAGTTGGTGGGTTTACCATGAAATTGATGCCACATCCAGGGTTGTCTGCAAACCAGGGAACTCCTCAAGTGGGACCAAAAATGAAGACATCAATATCAATATATGTAGATTTCAAAAGACTAAAAAGTAGAAAATAAAATTATAAATAAAATAAATATTTTAAAAAAAGCTTTTATTTAACAGCGCTCTTAAAGAATGAAAAGTAGAATTATGATTAAACATTTTTTCATATTTAATATTTAAAGAGCGCCAAAGCTTTTATTTATAGTCATACGAATACAGCCTGAAATTATTGTAGCAAAAACTTATTTTCTCCTTTTTAGTGCATTTTTTTGTTAAATAAAAGCTTTTTTTAAAATATTTATTTTATTTATATTTTGTTTTCTACTCTCTCAGAATAAGTTAGTTAAACCATACGACGGCTCCGATAGGCATGTTTCTGCGAAAGTAGCTCGTAAACGGCTGAACCGATTTTTATATTTTTCTTTTTGTTTGAAAGGTGATTTGATCGAGAGTGTTGTTAGCTGTGTTTCAAGTAAATCTGATCAGCCGTTTGTAGACTATCAGCTTTTTTCTAGTTAATTAATGAGTGTGATTATTTGTATCCTCTTTCAAATAACATACAAACATATATAACATCAAACCTGTAATCCCCGATTGGTTAGGCGGAGGTGTAGGTACCCATTAGCATACCCACATTTCGCCAGTTACGTTTAAGTCCCGTGTAATAGGGGGCGAGCCTATTGCCATCAACCGAACCGTAATCCAGACTCCGAGGTTACTACTGAGAAGTTCCTGATGGAAAATCCCAATAACACTTTGCTCGACCCGGGAATCGGACCCAAGACCTCGTGCTCAGCAGTCGCGCTTTGCAACCACTATAGACCAACGAGGCAGCAAAATAAATATTATATTTACAAACAAAAATAGGCACTCACAGTCAAATATCCAGCGTAACTGTCCATATCAGGCAGCAGGTACTCCGGGTCCACATAAGCGGCTTTCCTGCCTTCTTCTAACTTCTTCTCTTCAATGTAAGGAGTGAGTAAGAGTGGTGAGCCCGCATCAAAGGTGGTCCTCGCCCGGCCAACCTTATAGGTCCTCTCCATGAACGTTAGAATAGGCTCCGGGGCCTCTCCTGGCGGGAGATCCGGTAATGGAGACCGGTCTCCGCTGCTTGCTGCTGTTACTGCTTGCTGTGCGCATCTGTGTAGAGAGGGTTTTAATTTTTAGTTCGCTGTTTCTTTAATAATTTTATTTTATTTTTTTTACAAGTAATTATAAACTAAAGAACTTATTACACTTGGCTGAATTTAGTCGTCTGAATTCAGAAGCTTCTAAATGATTCAGTCAGTCTAAAACCATCCTTTGCTTTTAAATTTAGGGTGCTACTTAGCTGGCTGAATGCCATTACAGGTACTTGACGAAATCCAGTAACGACAGAGTTTAGACAGAAAAATTTAGCCAAGTGTAATAAATACTTTAAATAGTTTGTTTGAATGCGTTAATCTCTGGAACTACTGGTCCGATTCCGATATTCCGATATTTGACTGTCAATAAAATTAGCGAACTGTAACAAACTTCACGTGGACAAAGTCGCGGGCAAAAAGCTGGCTATTAGGAAAGGATCCTTTCATATTACATTTAGAGCGTGGGAATTTTAGAAAGAAGACATATTGCTCTTGGAGTAATAACTGAGACACGTACGCATATATTTTGAAATGAATGTCTGGGATAATTAAATGTTTGACAAAATATTCGAAATTGATTTACAAAAGAGAAGTACTTATGAAGTCTACATAAGTAATCTACTAAAAAACGTTTGAGTAAACAAATCTAACAATAAGTAGATAATTAAACGTGTCTCATTAGACAAGATCTGACAAGTTAAGTAATAAGAAATTTGTTTTTTTTTTTTTAATATTTTAATGTTACTAGGTACTTAACTCAAGCTGTGTCATATTGCTTATACCAGGGGCTCCCAATCTTTTTTATACTATTGTAATTTTTTTGCGTCGCTTTTTCATAATTTGATATTAGTATGTAGCGCTAACAGGCAGTAAAAGTTATTTATTAATTAAAGAAAACTCCAAAGATTATATCAGTAGTAATGTAGGTAGTACAATCAATGCGACTTGCGTCTACCGTCGCGCAACGTCCTCAGGATAGCTCTACGATAACCCAGGGTGTCATAAAGCACAGTCTGGAAACCCCTGGCTTATATCGTGTCATTAACATTGTAACATGTGGCTTCTTTATCAAAAATCCTTAATAGGTATGCGTCAAGGGTGTGCGTACACATTGCGTTATACAAGTATCGTCATCAAATTGTAGAAACCTCAGGAAAGTAGCAAAGTCTACCTGTTATAAATTTACCTCATAAGCTTTGTCATCGATTAAGGAAGCTTAAAATGAAAAATCGAACGTAAACTTTTTAGTTTCTAATTAAAAAAAGTTTACATCATAAATCGAGCCAATCAATTCAACCCTCATAAAAAAAGGAAAAATGTTTAAAAAAATATTTGTATTTAAAAAAAGAACCCTTCACCAAGGACGCCTCTTCCCGCTTCAAATTCGAATTAAAAAAAAACTTACATCAGCAACACAAAATATGTCAAAAGCACGTCCATTTTGTCCGGTCACTATCTGGCGAGGGTGCTTCGCGTGTCGTCTTCCACAACGGAATGGGCCCGCGTCCTAGCCTCGGGAACTTTGTATAGTCACAGTCAGCCAGTTTTCAACGTGCACTTGCGTCTTGAACTTGGATTTATCTCGATCTTGTATAGAGGATGCTCCGTTTTGTTTGTTTACGAATAAGTAATTGAGTTTATTTTAATGCTTTGAAAAAAAAATAAGTGCACAATATTTATATATAGATTAACAAGGGCCGAAAAATATGTCAAACCGTCATTCATATTCATTCTTCAGATATTAATCTGATCAGTTGCCGTATCTACCTATGTAATACATTATTTAGAGAAATAATTTTATTTGAGTTTGATTTTTATTCCTGATTAAAGTGATTAAATTAATTTTAAAAGAGAGAGATTTTTGTCGGACAGTAATACTTATTGAGCCTAACTTTACCAGGAAAAGTAATAATTTACCTACACAGTCATTTTCATACGTAACGCAGTCCTAATTGCGTAATTATGTATCTACGTAAGTAAATAAGGTAAATAATTGTTGTATTGTATCCGGGTCGAAAACGTATGTTAGGAGAAATTGTGAAAATCCAATACGTTTATGGGTTTACCTACCTATACAGTATACAGAATAATTATTCTTATTCTACATTCAAAATGTTCACATACTATTATGTTCCTTTACATGTAGCCCCATTGCTGATTTGCTGTACCCCGGTTCTGTGCAAAATTTTAGCTTATTCTAGGCTGAGGGTTGATAAATCAGTGAGTAAGTAAGTCAGGACTTTTTTATTATACTAGCGTTCTCCCCGCGACTCCATTCGCGTGATTTTTCTTACGGATCAAATAAAATAAAGCTTGTAGCTACATTTTCTAAATAAAATGCCTATAGCACTTAGTGATAACGTAGCTTTCAATTTACATTTTTTTTAGTAGATCCAGAGATTACCCCCTACAATATCTCACAAACCCACAAACTTCTCTTCTTTATAATATTTAGTAGTATAGATTAGAACAAGAAAAAATAATATGCTTTTTTTGTGTGTATTCTATTTTGTTTTATTCTGACCATTTTTAAACTAACCTATGTTTAAAAAAAAGGAAATATCGATGTTATTGTTCCGTGTACATTTCGATACACCATGTATACAACGAGGTAAGGTGCGGGGTACCAATGACCTGTTTAGCATAAACGCGCTCCCACGCTCAGATATTCGCGATAGATTCTTGCACGCTCTTAAAAGTGATTTGCTCTATATTTAGGATGTTCGTAGTAAAACAAACATCGATGCGATACATTTAAATACGTGAATGTAATAAGTAATTGCGTATTACGAGTGCGTGATTCGACTTAACCGATAACTAATTTTCCCACGCTCGTAAACCCGGGGAGCGGGTTCTGTTTTGCGGGGTTTTTTCCTAACTATTAATTTTGAGCGCGATTTCTTTGAAAAAAAAAACACATTAAGTTTGCTAAGCCTATGTTAATGAGGTTGAAACTTTATGGGGCAGGCTTCTCCGTGAGATTTTGTTTGAGTCATCGACATTTCTGTTCGATTCGTGGAGGTGATCCGCGGCCACGGTCAAGAACAAGTGATGGCCTTGCCATGTTGCTACATGCATTCATGAACATTTTTAAGTAATATAATTACTTGCTTGTAGGTAGGTTCGGTAGATACCTGTAGGTTAGGTATCAACCTAACCTACCTACAGACAAGTCATACATACTTACTTTATAAATTTAACTATGAGTACCTAACTCATACTTAATTATAAAAATAGTTTCTTTATCTTGCACTTGCTTTTGCCCACGACTTCGTCCGCATAAATGTCGGTTAAAACTTATTTTAAAAAGAGTCCTGTTGAGTTTCTTGCTCGTTCTTCTCCATAGAGGCCTACCTCCGTTTTGGAACGAGCAACTAGCTTCATTTTTCGGACTAACTGACCGACTCCTTGACAATTTAAAAGTGCCTGTAAATGGTCTAATTGAAATAAATGTTTTTTGACTTTGTTATCGCGGACGCAGACGAAGTCGCAGAATAAAAAGTAGCTTATGTCCTTCCTTGGGGTTCAAACTTACCCAGTTTGAACGATAAACTTGACTGCTACTAGGACAAAGTAGCTAGTTAGCAATAAATTAAATTCACATTAAATCATTTTTGCGGTTTGAAAACAGGAAACTGACACTACTTTGGATTGCCTTTAGAGAATTTGAATCTTTCTCTACAATTGCGATTTTATGCCATTAAACCACTGAAGGCCAATTCTACTATTTAAAAACGTAAAAAATTCAGTCGCTACCTCATCTCAACGATGTCAAAAAATGTGGATGAATCAGAGACATTTTTAAATACATACCTATTGAGGTTAGGATAAAATTGCGATCGTTCCTAAAGTTAGTAGAATTACCCCTTGCTAGGCCTAAGTCCTTTTTGGTCGTCTCCTTGTAACCTATCTACCAGTAAAATAACATAACATCACGCCCGTAATCTCCGAAGGCTTAGGCAAAGGTATAACCATTATTACACCCACATTTCACTAGTTATGTTTTTAAATCCAATATAATAAGGGGGTGAGCCTATTGCCATCAACCGGGCGCAAATCCAGATTCCGGGGCTGCTACTGAGAAATTCCTGATTGAAAAATCCAATGTCACTTTGCCCAATCTGGGAATCGAACTCACTCAGACTGCGACCACTACCTACACCAACGAGGCAATCAACCAGTATTTTAAAGACACACAAAGTTTCAGTTCAGACAAACGTAAGATTATTTAACTTTCCAATTCGGAAAATAAAGGGAAAAAAATATAGATGGCAACACAAACAATATTTTTTCCCCAGCTAAGGTCAATGTGAATGTAAAATCCTTAAAGGAAATATATCAAAGGAAAATGGCTCAGTCATTCATAGCTACCTTTAAATCACGACTATTCCTCATATTCGTCATCAATTGTCTACGCATTTTTGTTATAAGTAAGTATGGTGCAGTTCTAATGATGTAGTACAAGCCCATTACGAGACAAGTTTGCATCGGCGTCAGTCATGAAGCGAGCGATACTTGCAGTGCTCCTTGCAGCCCTGAGGTAAGTGCTTGCGGAATAGTTTAAGTGGAAAATATCAAACTGTCACGCCATAGTTTACAAAAACATTTAGTTGTGGTATACTTATTTTGTTTAAATTAATTTAAAATGAATTGTTCTTTATTTTAAACTAATTCCGTGAAATCAATTATCATTCATTTTTCTATCAAGTTCTCTTTTGGAATAATTGACGTAAATTATTTTAGGTTTTTAATAATAATTAAGTGCGCTTAAGTAGATAGGTATTATACTTATTTTCTTTTTGCTTTCAGCTGTGTCTTCAGCAGTGCGTTGTCAGAGGAGAATGATTGTGATGACTGCTTAATTTTAACACCACACATCCAAAAGGGAAACGGATCGAAAGCAAGACAGCTGTCGAAAGTAAATCCATCATATTTCCTCGGACTTAAAAGTTATTCTGGTTTCATAACAGTTAAGGAAGAATATAACTCCAATCTGTTCTTCTGGTTCTTCCCCGCTGCCACCGACTTGGCGACAACACCGCTGGTAATATGGCTGCAAGGAGGTCCTGGTTTTTCGTCTATGAAAGGATTATTTGATATCATTGGACCAATCAAAGTGGAGAATGGAAAAGGTACAGTCACAATTATTAATTTTTAATAAGTTAAAATAATAATAATACCAGCATATTACTGTCCCACTGCAGGGAAAGACCTCTTCTCATACAGAGAAGACATAAGCAATGATCACAATGCTCGCTCAAGGCGAATTGCCGGATTAGTTTTTTTTTAATAGTTACGTGAATATAATAGATTGGATGCGAGTAAGATCGGATGCATCATTCAATCTTTTATGTAGCTTAATTCAACAAGGCTGACTCACAAAATAATATCAATTATACTAGGCTTTACCTATGACTATGCCTCTATCGAAGGACACGTGCAAGTGTTCAGTCAGTCATTCAGGACATAGCATATAATATGTATAGTATAGAAAGATAGATAGTAGGAGATAAAACAAAAGTAAAGAATCGTAAAAGTTGGATAGTTTTGCTTGTAAAAAGGGAAGTACATATCTAATTAAATTACAGTTAATTGTGTGTTATTACTAGATCTTCTAATGGGTTTCTTTGGTAAAGTTGTTTGTTTATTGTGAGCACAATCAAGTGCTATGAGTATCGGCCACTAATTACTAGTCACCGTAATTAGTAATAGAATAATAGTGCTACGTACTTGTACGTATGAAGTTTCTTGCCCATTCTTCTTCATACAAAACTAACTTTTGGAAGGGACAACTATATTTAATTCATCTTTTTCTTGTAATGACGTTTAAAAGTGCCTGTTTACGCCCTAATTGAAATAAATGATTTTGACTTTGAATACATCCGAAAACCCTTTAGTACTTAATACTTATATTATACTAGTACGTACTTATTTTTTTGGATATTGTGTTAAATATTGTATGGTGGTACAAACTGCCTCGTTCGTCTAGTGGTCGCAAGCGCGACTGCTGTGCATGAGGTCTTGGGTTCGATTTCCAGGTCGGTCAAAGTGATAGTGGGTTTTTCCATCAGGAATTTCTCAGTAGCAGCCTCGGAGTCTGGTTTTGTGCCCGGTTGATGGCAATAGGCTCGCCCCCTATTACATGGGACTAAAACATAACTGGCGAAATGTGGGTGTACTAATGGGTACACCTCTGCTTAACCCTTCGGGGATTACAGGCGTGATGTTAAGGTACAAAACCCTTCGTGTTCGGTTTTTTAAAGTTACAGTGCCTCTAATAAGTTCTAAATTATGCTACAATACTCTTTTTTTTTCAGTTAACTGTAATTCCTTTTATTTAGTTACGGAGGTACATTTTATTGTTACAATGTACCGTCCGTGAATAATGCTCACCGCTAATTGATTAACTGTAACTTTTATTATCGTATTAATGCGCACTAGAATTCGCATGATCAACTATTTTATTATTTTCGTCACTATTATGGATCTGAGGGCCTACCGTGTTTGATTTTCAACTCTCGGCGCTGAGACGAGCGTTGAAAATTCGCGTTCTGCCGGTCTATTCTGTTAAAATCACACTGAATAAAGGTAAAGTGAGCTTGAGGTAAGCTGTCATCCCTGATGACTCGTCCAAGCTTATTTCTAAATTCTCTGAGGGAGATATTTGCAAAGTGTCTGCAACTTCGTGCGTGTGTATGCCTGTTATCGCGGATGCAGACGAAGTCGCATATTAAAAAGTAGCCTATATTCTCCCTGCCTTATATTCAACCTTACTCCGTATCAAATTTCATCAAAATCGGTTCAGTCGTGAAAGCGTAACAAACAGACAGAGTTACTTTCATATTTATAATGTTAGTATGGATTAAGTTGCATCTATTTTTTAGTCTGCATTCTAAACGATTAATAGTTTTTTAAACATTGTTCTAAGTAATACTCTCGGAACGGTGAAATACAGGAGAAAATATCGCTCAGGCGGGAAGTCGTGAGCGCGATCCCAAAAGAGGACACAAGCACAACTCTTTGTTGAAGCATCTAACTAAGGACTTAATTTTTCAGTGGTACCAAGAAATGTGTCTTGGTCTGATCACTCGCTGCTGTTCCTCGACAACCCAGTTGGAGCAGGCTTCAGCTTCACTGATGATGAGCAAGGATACACTAACAACGAAGATGATGTAAGTACATTCGACCTACCAGGGTTGCGGAATTTATTCGATACAGTCACCGCAGCCCTGGAACTAATTGAAAAGAGTGTCTATGGAGTTTCTTGCTCGTTCTTCTCCATAGCTACCCACGTTATGGAACGAGCAATTAGCTTTAACTTTCTGACTACCTGAGCGAGACTTCTTAACAATTCAAAAGTGCCTGTAAAAAATAGTTTGATTGAAAAAAATGCTTTGATTTTGACTAATTAGATGTATGTAGTACTTAGATGATGTCACACGCTTTAAATGACAAAATATATTTAGAAACATGACAAGTTTTGTTTATCCTTGCTAGATACACTTGTAGTACTCTCCTTTGTTTAGAGTGTGGTGATTACGTTGTTGTGTATTTGTATTCTATTACACTTCTTTGTCCACGATGAGCCTTTAGAGGCTTCTTTACTAGATAAACGTCGCAATAAAAATTACCATCTTTTCTTCATTACCTACTCATGTCGTGACGGTGTGTGAGGTAGCTCTCTAACTAATGTCTTTTGATTATGTTGCTCATGAGGATAATGGTAATTCTTCCTTATGTAGTTGCAATTCGATTTAATTGTAGCGAGTAGCGTAGCTTGTAACAGTTAAACCTTCTACCTAACTGCCAAATGGATCGTAAAGATTACCTAATACCTAATAAGAAACGATATGTTTATTTTGTCTTGGTAATTTTTTTGCTGCGAATTTTTGCTTACACGGATTTGGGGCCCTGTAGCTAAGAACAATATGTTTGTACTGAGATTACAGTTCCTAGAGTCTTAGACTCTACGTCATTTTAGCATGGCTGTACAGACGGTTTCCACGCAGTCGTACGCAAAAAAGATGCACCACTGATTCATCGAATGCGATTTAGTAACAATAAATAGCATCCGAAAATTAGTGGTAATTAGAGTTCTTACGCCCCTAATATGAGGCATTGGTGGAGAGGATTGACAATTAGGAAGCTTATCTTTTCTTTGAAATAGCCCAGCATTGAAACTAAAAAGTATAAACACATTCTTACCGAGATATTTCTCTATACATACATATATCCTCTGTCTCACACCTAAGTGTGAAAGGTGGCGTTAAGATTGTATCTATGCAAATAAATCGAAGGTCATCAAAATCTTTATGGTCCAATGGAAATGCAAATAAACCTGTTGAAGGAGCATCGTATGCAAGAAAATATCATTTGACTGGTTCAATACTTCGCGATTAGCGCGAAAGGTCAAGGTGCAATGTCCTGATCATTACAAGTTTATATTGTAGACAGGTTGCTGCCCTCGACTTCGTCTGTATTAACTTCAGTATTAAGTCAAAGAGAAATGATCAGTAGGTATTCCATGGGAACATAAAATTGGGGATAAAAAATATATCTATGTGCTTGTTGAGCTAGATCTGTTTGTCAAATTTTACCTCATTCCGTTCAGCGTTCTTGAGTGAGGAACATCTAAACACACCAACTTTTGTAACTATTTTAATCTGGGCTTACTTACTCAAACTGAGAAAAGATGACAAATAAAAAACTTGAGAGATTTTAATGGCCCTCCCCATTGCAAAATCTCTTATATTTTTTATTTTATTTAGATTTTCGTTACTAATAAGTATTAATGTGACTTTTCAATTCATAATTAAGTACTTTTTTACAAGTAAACTAATCGAAAGTTCTTGCAAAATGTAATTTTGCGATTTCAATATTGCAAGCAATTACGCAACTTTCAACTCTATTTCTATTAACTTGTAGTGCATTATTAATTATTACATTAACTTTATAACAATTGCAGGTCGGCGAGCAAATGTTGGAGTTTCTGGAGCAGTTCTTCGTGATGTTCCCCGAGTTGCGATCAGCACCTTTGTTCATAGCCGGAGAGTCCTACGCGGGGAAGTACGTGCCCGCGCTGGCTATTCAAGTCCACAGACACAACAAGGGTAATAAGCAAGATCCTATAAACCTGAAGGTGGGTACTTCTTATGGTTCCGAACCCCAAGGACTCCAACGGGTCCCCGTTGCTACACATACATAACATCACGCCTGTAATCCCCGAAGGGTTAGGCAGAGGTGTACCCATTAGTACACCCACATTTCGCCAGTTATGTTTTTTTTTTTTTAGACCCATGTAATAGGGGGCGAGCCTAATGCCATCAACCGGGCACAAATCCAGACTCCAAGGCTGCTACTGAGAAATTCCTGATGGAAAAACCCAATAACACTTTGCCCGACCTGGGAATCGAACCCAAGACCTCATGCACAGCAGTCGCGCTTCCGACCACTAGACCAACGAGGCAGTCCCCGTTGCTAATACACCGAAACCGAAAAGTCTTAAAAAAAATGAAGACATTTAATATGGTGCCATTGGTGTTGGCCTAGTGGTCGCAAAACGCGACTACTGAGCATCCTCATCCTCACCTCTCTTGGGTTCGATTCCCAGATCGAGCAGTGTTTTCGGGTTTTACATTGGGGGATTGCAGGCGTGATGTTATGTTAAGTGATGTTAACTCATTATAATTTTGATATACTCAGTGTCACACTCAAAATTAAGACGAATCTAAAGACACGTTTCAAGCTAAAATCTATCAAGTACAATAGAACGTACCAAAGAAATATGTATAAGTACATACATACACTCAAAAAACATAACCCTCCCTCTGGCACAGTCGGGTTAAAATACCATAGTGTTGGGAATCTAACATGTAACTCTCGGTTTTGATAAGTGACTCATAAATCCGGAAAAAGGAAGGAATAAGAATTATCTGATTACCAATCTTTCAGGGTATAGCAATCGGCAATGGTCTAGTGGAACTCCGGGACATGATGCACTACAGCACCCTGTGTGAGGTGCTGGGCATTCTTGAAGGTAGTCAAGTCGAGCACGTGGCAATGCTTGAAGAACAGGTGGTCAAGTTTATTGACAGCGAGAGGATGATTGATGCTGCTAACGTAAGTTTACCAAAAGGATAAATAAAATAAGATTTATTTTTAGTAGTTTGACAAGATATGTAGATACAGTAGCGATCATAAGTAGAGTAGCAATCTCACAAAGCAATAGATTGACATTTTTAAGTCACGACCTTTCGACGCCGTCTGCGAATTGTAGGTATTTTAATAATATATAATATAATAATATCATAGGACAACCAACACATTGCCATCTGATCCCAAACTAGGCAGAGCCTGTACTATGGTAACCAGACAACTGATAAATATACTTATATATTTCTAAATACATACTTAATATATATAAATTACACCCAGAAACAGAACAAATCATCGTGCTTAACACACAAAGATTTGTCCTGGGTGGGAATCGAACCAACGACCTCCATCCTAGCAGTCAGGTTCACTAACTACTAGACCAACAGGCCAGTCGAATTTTAGTTCACAAGATTCCTTCTTATGACATAATTATAAAACTAAAAAAAAAAATATATAATTAAAAAAAAATAACATTACCTACATAATTAATTTTTAATAAAACATTTAAAACACAACCACCCAAGATATAGATGGTTAGGAGATCAGAGTGAGGAACCTCCCACTTTGCAGGCCTTGTCCAAGGCGACCGCTTTCTGCATCTGACGCTTGACCCAGCTGTTGAGCTAAAGTTTCTCTAGGTGTTGGCCAAAACTTTTCGCTACCAAACCTTTTACTGACACGAGCATTAACACAGTAATTGTTGAGTCCGTAGATCAACATTTTATTGTTATAATGTAAATAATGCCTATCCGAAGATTGTAAAATACATAACAAATTTTCCAGAAATTCAACGAAACAATAGAATACATAAAGAGGCAAAGTGGCGTCAGCATATACAACTTCGTGGAGGACTCTTCAGCAGCGCCGCCCGAGTTCGAAGCGTTCATCAACAGGAGCGACGTCAGGAAACAGATCCACGTGGGAAATATCACGTTTAACTACAACAACCAGCTGGTCTATGAGAAAATGTTGCCAGACTTCGCTAACACTTCGAAGCCTTTCATTGAAGAGCTTCTAGAACATTATGGAGTTCTTAGGTATAGGTAAGGTTTTGCTAAAGAGCGTTTCGTAAAAAAAAACTGACAAAAAATATATTTTTTTGGTTCATTTTTTGAAGGCCATTAACTACCACGGAATTTCACCACCACTGATCATACCACTGAAATTTTTTAAGGCTTTCATGGTTACTAATTTTCAATTTTACACATTTGCAGCGGCCAGCTGGACGTGATCTTGGGTTACAGTTTGTCGAAGCACATGTACGAAACACTGCGGTGGTCGCGCCGAGAGTCCTACGTGCAAGCCCCTAGGCGGCGCCTGCGCAGATTCGCTAACGGATCCGTTGTTGGGTAAGGAACATTAATTATTTATACTTGACGTGCGTAACACCTAGCTGCACTATTTTAAATCTTTTTTTGGTAACATTATGTCGACAACTTATAGTTCGATTCAAAACCTTAGAAGTTTTGGTCTAATTTTTCTTGAAGACCCGGTTGTTTTCTTTGCGATACTTGTTTTTTGTAAAACAGTATGATTATGACAACAAGAATGGCGCAGTGGTTGAGCGATTGGCTGCTGCGCTGCGTGTCTCGACTTTGATTGCCACGGAACAAATATTTATTTGGCCTAAAAGGTAGTTGTTCCAGGTGTAGCTGTTTGTGTACATGAGTTTTATGTTGCTAAACGCAGCTACGATATAGAAAAAAATCCTAGTATGGGATCAACAATTAAAATTATATTTCAAAATTACAGGTACAAGAAAGCAGGAGGAAATTTCGTCGAAATATTAATTCGTAGTGCCGGTCACATGGTGCCAGTTGACCAACCTGAGGTAGCAAAGTTCATGATAGACAGTTTCATTCAGGAATTTAAATAAATGTTTAATTTTATAATTACAAAATCTGTTTTAATTGCTAATTCTTATAATATACACGATATTTACAACAGCACATACATATTTAACTAAAGGCACTGAGTGATATGATACGGTAAGGGTGTCAACTTGTTTCGCAGACAAAAGTTTTATAGACTTTTATTTCGCAGAAAACGACTACGCCTCCGACTACGCCTTTTGAGCAACTAAAAGCAAAATAAATAATTTTATAATATGAATGTTCTATGATATAATATAAATTTAACTTTTAATCAAAATCTAGGAACCAAACTTTGAACTAAGTATTCTGCGCATTGATTATTCTATGAAATGATAAGTATGAGTAAAGTTTTATGGTATGTAAAACGAAATTCTATAAAACAATCGTCTATAAAACAACTTACACCCTTTGGTAAGGCCTCGGCAGAAAGTTATTCTATCGACTAGTTCATACATACAAAATAATAACATGGCATCATTAATCATACATAATTATGTTTTAAATTCATTTGTGTATTTTCTAATACTTGTATTTCTTATACAATAAGTTATTTTAAAAGAAGTTGTTCGTCATACACATAACGGGTGTAAAAATACACTTTACTAAGCCGAAAGTTAAAACACGTTCTTCCTATCATTGCATTGAATTATTCTTTTGTTCTCGTCTATACCTAGTTACAAAGGTTTTAAAAGTTCCAACACTTCAAAAATAAAGGTAACGGCTATGTCATGTATTTTTTACACCCCGTTCAATTCAATACATGCTGAGATCTGGAGACGAAAGTAAAACCCGGTTCAAATATTGACGACTTTTTATCCTTTTCAAGCATAATTTCGATTATTTATAGAAAAAAACCTTGCACGCTGCTGATGCTTTAGGTTTTAATAGATGTAGAAGTCTCCCCAATTGTGCTAGACTGTTCAGACTCCGTTTCAATATGGCAACAGCAAAAAAGCTGTCCGTAGCTTAAATCTACCGGGCTGGTAAGATATAGGAACCGAGCATTCATCAACGTCCAAAAATGCTACACACAACCGCTCAACGAATTCTCGCACAACCTGAGTAGCAACAGTTCAGAACTCTTCCAATCCTCTTCTATCCTTAGAACATAGTTGAAGTAATACTGGTCTCGTCAACTGTATTGTAAAGATAGGCATCTGTCCGTCTTTTCCATCTCAGACCATAAACGACGCCACAGACTAAAGCTAGAAGCAGCAGTACATTAAGAACGAGACTAACAACCATCACTGCCTGACTACCAGATGATGGTTCTCCAGGAACTTGCAGTATAGTCTTGGTAATGCCCTCCGAGTCGTCATCAACGTAGGGAGCTGTGTCTTGAGCCATGACATGGTAGTTAGGTGGTAGCGTCATGTCTAAGCCTCTGATGAAATAGGAGACCAGTGTCATGGTTTCTGCTGGCTTGTCCATTGGGACTAAATGACCTGCGCCGCGGACTAACACTTCGGTGAGACCACCTCCGCTTTTGACGTATCTGAAAATATAAATTAAGGAGACTTTTTATTAAATTATTTTATAATGAAAGTGGAGATCTTTATATGCTCGGTAGTACGTGTTATACTAGCACTTTGCCCGCGACTTCATCAACGTTTATTTCGTACTTCTCCTACAAGCTCAAATCCCCTTTGAAAAAAACCACTAATGTCTGAGCTCACATTCGTGTCAAGTTTTTTAACTCAAGAAATAACATTTATCCATCGAATTTCCCTTTTAACCTTTTCACCCAGTTAAAAGTCAAATTTTCAAAAATCCTTTTTAAGTGCTCGACTACATCATAAAAGAAAGCCGTATGCAAACTTTTACGTTCCTAGTTCCAGTAAATTCAATAACACTTCGTCCGACATGGGAATCGAACCCAAGGCCAACCTAATACTCAACAGTCGCACTTTGCGACCACTGGATCAACGAGGCAGTCCAGTATAATATTAGTATCTCTTTATTCTCTCAAGCTTTAAAGGCATCTTGGCATAATACGACACAATCCAGACCATTGTACCAGGCGGTTGATGGCCCTCTTCAAGAACTGAACATAGCCAAGAACTGTTTCTAGTTACTAATGTATGTGATAATGTTAACTCACCCAGCCACCCTATTATCAAACCACCAGGGTGTGCGCGACGCGTTCAGGAACTGATCGCGTTTATTCCAGTGCCAGTGCTTCCTCCGAGCCTTAGCGTTGGGCACGCAAGGAGCTGTCAGGTCCATCTGTCCACTAAAAAGAAAAGTTTAAATATGACCTGACCAAATTTTAGAGACTAATAGCCAAGTATGGAGGAAATGTTCTAGTGCACAAGTGTATGCGCAAATGTTATGGCCCAAAGAAATCAACCTACCAACTTCCACACTAGAGCTCCTACTGCGAAATCTCTATTGGAAATAATTTGCCCGAACTGGAAATCGAACCACCTCCACCAGTCACGCGCTTACGACCATGAGACCAAAGGGGCAATCACTCAGTCTCGGGAGCCTACTCTCCTTATATTTGTAAAAGACCGAATGGTCGAAATCGGACCAAAGTAAATATTTTATATTTTAGTCCAGCATTCCAGTCACTAACTGATTATCGAGACAAAATAAATAAACAAATCCCTTACCAATAAATAAGTATCCTATAGTGATTGAGCAGCATTTCCACCTTCGACCGAACTTCACTCAAGAAGTCAGGAGTAAGCCTCGTGTGAGTTGTTCCATTGTGGAAAGCGAACTCAATGCTGCCAACATGCAATGCCTCGCTGACTTCAGGCTTTTTGATGTATGTGACGAAGTCGTCTAGATGAGACATGGTGTCCACAAGGATATTGAACGTCTGTTGCTGCATGGAGATATCATCTAGCCTGTTCAGAAGTTCTTCTCGAAGCTGGAAAATTAAGATATAGAGATTTTACGATCAGAAAAATGCTCTAAAGAGTGTATTTGCATACGATTTGCTAAACTTATCAGAGACCTCTACGGCTGTTTCCACAAATGAAACTGAAACTCTTATAAATATAAGTACCAGATCATCACTCAGGCTTCATAAATGAGGTCGACTTGTTTCATAAGTACAACATTCCAAAAATTTAAACTGTGCTCTATTGCGTTGTTCTATGCCGTATTGTTGTATGTGTTAATACTGAATGGGTCTTATTGTAAGAACGCGCCAAATATCTTATCACTGACAGCTGTCAATGTCATGACCCCTGTTTCGCGCCATTTTTACTGCATATATTAGAGCTCTTTTTCTTTTGTGTCGTACAATAACGAGTTTCATTCAATGATGAACTTTTCAAATGTCAGTATAAAATTTTAACTCATTGACTCATCGTCCTCGGCATAATCGTAATTTAGAGTATTGTACTACTTACTAATGTCGCAGTTGCCGAATCCTCATTAAGTATGGCTTTGTTGTAGGCTTCCTGTAGCGGCTTAACAGCCTGTAAGCCTTGGCCGTCAATCAAGCCCCATTGGTAGTAAATGGAGCTGTAGTCCGCTATGCTGTCGCGACTCAGCACTGGGTTACCCATTATTATACCCTGGAAATTGGAAATAAAAGCGTTTGGGATTTAGTTATTCGAGGACATTTGTGTTTTTCTACACTACAAATGCACCGTAGGTGTAGCATATCATGCTAAAGGCAGACCTTTCATCACATTAGGTACATTAAAATGGGAAATAGCTTTTCATCTCAAATATTATAGTACTCTAAACTGCCTCGTTGGTCTGCCTCGGTGGTCTGGTAGCAATGCGCGACTGCTGAGCATGAGGTTTTGAGTTTGATTCCCAGTTCGGGCAAAGTGTTTTTGGGTTTTTTTCATCAGGAATTTCTCAGTAGCAGCCTCCGAGTCTGGATTTGTGCCCGGTTGATGGCAATAGGCGATCGCCCCCTCTTTCATTGAACTTAATGATAACTGGCGAAATGTGGGTGTACTGATGGGTACACCACTATTCTGCTTAACATTTCTTGGATGACAGGCGTGATGATATTTTGTTAGAAAGAAAGAAAGAAAAGCTTTTAATTCAAGTGAAAGTGACGCACAATACAAAAAAAAAACACAATGTTGTATATTTAAGTATGTATTATTATGTGTATGTGGATATGGTTGATTTTACTTTTCGATATTCACATGTAATATTATAGGTCGTGTTACAATGTTGTTATTTAACAACATTGTAACACGACCTATAATATTACATGTCTAAATAAGTTGAAATCAATAGCTTTGTTCATTTGAACAAAGCTATTGATTTCAACTTATTTAGAATAAGTTTTTGTATCAAGTATATTTGACGGACTGACGTGATCATGCGTGAAGGTCGCGTTACGTGAGCTTACGAAACGAACTTCCACGATATTGAAATTGCGCTGATCATGACTAAGCGGCTTAAAGTTTAAAATTAGACGGCATTAAATTCTTCTTTGTATATTCAACTATATTGAAAGGTGTTATATTTATTGGAACGGAATATTTGGCAAAGCGACACTTCGGCGACAATTTATCCAGTCCACGGTCGAGTAAGGAATGGTGACAACTCTTTATTTTTGTTTTAATGAATAGCATTTAATTTTACAATATTTACTAACTTAATTTAAAAAACTGACTGCCTCGTTCTAGTGGTCGCAAGCGCGACTGCTGTGCATGAGGTCTTGGGTTCGATTCCTAGGTCGGGCAAAGTGTTATTAGGCTTTTCCATCAGGAATTTCTCAGTAGCAGCCTCGGAGTCTGGATTTGGGCCCGGTTGATGCCAATAGGCTCGTCCCCTCTCTATTAAATGGGACTAAAAACATAACTGGCGAAATGTGGGTGTACTTATGGGTACACCTCTGCCTAACCCTTCGAGGATTACAGGCGTGATGTTACAACTTAATTAAAAGAAAAAACAATGATAATAAAAAATAGACTAACTAAAAAGCATTAAAAATACATTTGCATCGCCAGGCCGTCAGCTGCAAACTGCACATGTGCCTAAAAGGCTGCCAGCATTGCCACGTTGGATGGCATGTCAGGAAAAATCACCTTTTTGTACTTATAAGTTATAAAGGTTAACACGGCTAAAATTATTATCAACGGGTGAACGCATCAAGGCAACCGCACAGCTACCATAATGTCATACATCAAGTTACATTTTACTATGTTATAAAAATATAATGACACACACATTAATACATTGTGTTTCCGGTGTTCCGATATTATGAAGGCGCGTTTCCTGTTTACAGAATACCCTTATTTGGACTTCCGAATAGATTAGAATTTTAATAATATGTATTTGTCATAGACATTGGATTGGTCAAGGTCATTCTTAGTAGTAAAAAGAACATAATTCTGAGACTCGTGCCTTACCGAAAGTACCTTAAAGAATAGTACAACACAGTCAGAGATTGTCAACCTTTTATAGTACTCATACGTAATCAAAAAGTTTCATACGCCATACCAGGGGCATAGTTACCCCCATATCAGCCGTGTCAGAGATTACCTCCCCCCCCCCCAGATACAGGGGCTTCGTACCCGAAAACGTAGTTAGATAGAAGGGTCCCCCAACAAATTTTGATAAAGAGCCCGTTTAGGGCAAGCTACACCACTGATATCTACCATATTGTCCGTGTCTGCAATACAGAAGTAATACATAGTACAGTAATCCGTAATACAGAAGAAATCTCTTTAAAACAGCAAGAGGCATACTTCTGTGGACGAATTCATTCAGTGAGATTTACCATCAAATTTCAAATGTGAAGTTGTAAAATAATGGGGTGCAGGGATAACGAATCATACCACCACCCTCGTTTGACCTTGGAAGGACCTTTTGCCGTGTAAAGTAGTAATGCTTTATAATGAGAGCTTTTACATGGCAGGGTGACCGTGCCGTGACCGTGTGCATGTAAAAAAGGGGCTTACGGTTTAAAAAATACGGTCCCCCCAACTAGCAAAATAAATATTAATCTAATGCGTCAAATTGGACACTAGGATTAAAAACTGTTAAATGCTTCATAACTTTTATAAAACCATTACATGTCTGTTAGTTGTATAATACAAATACTATGCAACTTATTGCTAGTTGGGCTGTAACAATGGGACCGACAGACCGATGAGCGAAAGCAAAATTTAATACCTATTTCATTTAATTTTGAATTTTTATCCTGATCATTCATTAAATTTTGCACACACTCAAGGACGATTTCACGGATGTAGCCTCCAATGATTGCCGACAATGACCTCGTCAATTAGTTGTGATATTTATCATTTCGTATCATTTGCGTCAATTGACTTATGATGAGATTGCCTTGTTATTTTAGTTTCCGTTATTTAAAGCGAGGTGTCAGTGT
Source organism: Hoplodrina ambigua (assembly GCA_949774945.1). Classification (NCBI taxonomy): domain Eukaryota; kingdom Metazoa; phylum Arthropoda; class Insecta; order Lepidoptera; family Noctuidae; genus Hoplodrina; species Hoplodrina ambigua. Next base: position 3,887,076 of record OX458969.1, on the reverse strand, counting down.
ATTTAACCTCCATTAAATGGTATTTCAAAATGTTTATGCAGACTAATTTAGTACCATAACAATTTATATAGGACATGTATTTGTTAAAAGTATCTGGTTGAGTATTGACTGACACATAAAATCACGCCAATGTACCCGAAGGGATATGCTGGGATGTAAAGGTTATTGTAAAGGCTTTCTGGTTTTGCCATATCCAACATTATTTTAACACTTTATTACTCCAAATGAGTAATTTGATGTATACTGTTTCTTATGTAGAAAGAAAAAGACTTCATAGTCTTCTAATTCTAAGAATGAAGTAGTCTTAATTCTTCTTACATTGTTTATGGGTTCTTTCATAATAATTGAATAAATAAACATACCATTTTTTTCCCTTACGCTTAGCAGACGTGCTTGGACAGACAGTCCAACAAGGAATTTCAAAATAAAAAGAAAACCTCCATACCTGTAAATTAACATCCAGAATACCGATGTTACGGTCTTGCTCCAGTATCTTCACGCCGAGAGCGGGGAGGTACCGGCCTGCGTACGATTCTCCAGCTATATACAGAGGAGCCTTGCCGACCTCGGGGAACACGAGCCTGAACTGCCTCAGAGCATTGTATAGGTGGCTGGAACACTGAAACATAAACAGATTTTGCTGTATTATAGATTACAAGCTTTTGCCCACGACTGCATCCGCGTAAATGGCGGTTATCGCGGACGCAGACGAAGTCGGAGTTGAAGTCGAATAAAAAGTAGCCTATGTCCTTTGTTGGGTTTTAAACTTACCCTGTACCCACCAAAGTCGGTTTAGTGGTTTATTTGTTTACGTAACAGACAGTTAGACAGACAGAGTTACTTTCGCATTTATAATATTAGTAAGGATAGAAAATTAACTGGGAGGATTTCTTATAATTAATATATGTATGAAATGGCCAATGTTCGTAGGTTCCCTGTATGAGAAAAAGCCTGGCCTACTGACAGTGAGGCAAATAATAGGCGATATTTTTTGTCTCACAATCGTGACTTCATTTCTAATACAAAATAGCATTTTGTCTGTTTAAAGCACATGTTTTTACAAAATGTTTCTAGGAAATAAGATTAGTTGCCTATTATACCTATTCGCCGTGAATTCGTGATCCTGGTGTAGGAAAATCTAGCTGTTTTTGCATAAATCTTAGCTTCGTGATTCAATAGGTATCTAATTACCTACTTTAATTGCCACTGTATTGTAACCGCGCGAGTGGTTGCTCTGTGGTCGAAATTCGATCGTAATTTTAATGTCAAATTATTATTCTATCTTTCTGCGCTTCTCTTTCATATAAACTTTAAGACCCCTTCACACTAGCGTTTGTCCAGCGTAGGTGTTCAATGAACGTATGTGCAGCGCAGACGTTGCTACACGCGATAACGCGACGCACGCACGAAAATCCTTCACACCGTCATAGATAATAATTATTATAACGTAGTATTATATCTGTGACGGTGTGAAGGATTTCTTACAATGCCATATCTTAGACTCTTATCTTAGGGGTAAAACAGCTTCATGTGACCGTTCCTGAAATACCCCAGACTGATAAAATTTTTGTTTTTTCTAAATATGTTAAAATTCATGTTAACTATATCGAAGGTGGAAACTCAAGAGACCAATCAAATTTCCGAAAACCACAAACCACATAATTATCTATTCTACCCATTATTATGATCATTTTTTTTCTACTATGTCATCACCTAATAATCCACTGGTTCTAGAAATACAACTTTTCACTACGTTTCTTTACGAACAAGTTTTAAATGTTCCAACTAAACTTTAAATATTTCCCCTGTATTGTTGTATGCATCCATGAGCACAATAATTTGCGTGTGTTACAATGCATTATAAAAAAATAAAATTTCTCACACAACAAAAAAAAAACAATTCAATAATTTTTGCTAAAAGTTACTTATTTTGATGGGTAGTTTGTGTAGTTTTCAGCTATATAATTTATTTTTTTACATTATTTTATATGTATGGATAAATGACAATATACGATCACTGTTTTATTTCATTATTCATGGGACAGCAGACTTTTTTTTGCACATCGACTTTTGCTGTTGACGGTACATACCTACGACCATCATTTCAACTGACACACCTACCTTATCAATTAAATAACAGAATACGTTCTTCAATCCTGACCGCAAATGTTATGCAATGACGTAGTTATGTTAATAAAATTATACAAGAACAACCATTTTTAAAAATCTTAAGTGTCAAAAACCATCAATATTCAAGTAGTCAGTTCAAGAACAGTACAAACTACTTTACTACATACGCGGAAATGCTCGATTGAGTTCGTAGTAAAAACGAGGGTGTACGGTCAGCAAGGAAAGTTCATGAACACTTTTACTTTTTTAATCTTCAATTTATTACATGACAATACTTGAATCTTGTAACTTGAAATACCTAATAAAAAATATATTTATTACTATATTATAACATTATTGGAGAAGGCTGTGATGAGAACAGACATTTAAAAACATATTACTCTGACCCCGAGTAAAATTTGTTTTAAGAACAAGATAAAGCATAATTATCATGAAATATTCAAGAATTTAAATTATTTTAATGTTTCTCGAATAACAAATTGATTTTCGATAAGTAGGTAAGTATTATATGTTGAGTATGACAAGTTCAGATTTCAAATACGATAAAAAAAAGAAAAATGAACTGACTTTCGATGCTGACTGTACAAAACCAATCATAAAGAATACCTATTGTTTGTGCAACTGATTGTATTGAGAAATCTTGTGCATTGATACATTTGAAAACAATAATCCATTAAATTATCTAATCAAAAAATTACATAAAAAACCATTTGTTATTCATCGATCGACATAAGACGGAATTTGTTTTTTTTAGGTGACTAGCTCTTACACACGTTTTTGTTCGCTTGAATTTTCTTACAGAGCTTTAAGTTTTTTGATAATAAAATATAGCCTATAGCAGTCAAGGACAACGTAGCTTTTGATTAACGAAACAAATGAATCGGATTAGTATAGTTCCGGATATCAGCGCGTTTATACAAAAAAACAAACAAAGAAACTCTTCAGCTTTATAAAATTAATATACTACGAGTACGAATATTATAAAATGCGAAAGTTTGGATGAATGTATGTTTGCCATATCGGCTGGATCTGGACAAAATTTGGTATAGACACAGATTAAAGTCTAGAATAGTAGTACCTAAGCTACTTTTTAACCCAAAAAATGTTCGGTTCCCGTGGGATGGTAAATTAACTTTGACGCGGACGAAGTCGCGGGCAGAAGATAGTATTAGTATAGATTGGACAAAACATTATAATTGCAACTAATATTATTATTTAAATGAACCTGATTTCGTAAATTATAAATTAAATTGCATAAACTAAACGTATATTAATATTATACGAGTTCCCTTGTCAATACATTATAATTTGAATACCTCTTTTAAGTACCAACATGATCGTAAAATATAAGTTTTATGGGTCTAGATATCTCATAAAAATATAGTCTGTATAGAAAATATTATAGTAAGTCACAAAGTTTTATGGCCGATTGACATAAAGGAATTGCCCCTATTGTCCTTAAAAGGTAATTTGTAAGGTCCTTACCGTTGCCATGTCTTGTATGAAACCTTCAGGGCTGTCTGTGAAGCTGTAACCAGCGCCCACAGGGTTGTCAATGAACAGCAGCGAATGATCTTTTGACCACGATGATTTGCGCACTGAAATTAAAATAATTGGTTTTAATTTACAGCAATTAAGCGTTATCAGAGATTGATGGTTTACTTAATTTGTATTTATTAAAAAAAAGTACCATGACACTATTGACAGCTAATATTTACATTAAATCCCGTGGGTCAGCACAAAAAGAGCTGCAATATGCTTGAGAACATTTAATTTATCAATTCACAAAGAAGTAAAATGCACTACAAAATAAAGTTGTCAATTTTGTGCAATTTTCAAGTTAATACTTACAGGTTTTGAGTTCATTATCAATTAATAAATGAAAATAGAATTTCTCAGTAGCAGCCTCGGAGTCTGGATTTGTGCCAGGTTGATGGCAATAGGCTCGCCCCCTATTACATGGGACTTAAACATAACTGGCGAAATGTAAGTGTATTAATGGTTACACCTCTGCCTAACCCTTCAAGATTACAGATATGACGTTATGTAATGAAGGAAAACTGTATTGCCGTAACCATTTACCTAACATAACACCATAAGTCAACGCGTTTTGTTTGCACTACAATTGTGAACACGCCTCAATTTAAACAACATCAACATACACGCCTACATTTGAATTTTTATTCTGTTTTATAGTGACGAACAGGAGCCCTTGACTTTTGACTTATTGAGTCAATGAAACGAGCTCTTACTACAAGAACAAGTATGTAATGGTGTTTGCTCTCATCATAAGTATGACATACCTGACATTGGGTTGTCATACCCAATAATTTTTTAAATAATTTCATGTATCAGGCATAAATGATACCCCAATCACTTACGTCTTTCAAATGAGATGACTGTTTTGTACACATATCATAACATCACGCCTTTAATTAATCCCACAAAGGTTAGGCAGAGGTGTACCTATTAGCACACCCACATTTCGCCAGCTATGTTTAAGTCACATGAGCATGTTTTAGTCCCAAGAGCACAACCGGGCACAAATCCAGACTCCGAAGCTGTTACTGAGGAATTTTAAATGGAAAAAATCAATAACACTTTCCCCGCTTGGGAATCGAACCAAAAGTCAGAGAGGTAATCAGATTCAGAGTCTATCTATATATTCAGAGTATATCTTTATCTTTTTCTTTATCCCAAAGAGAGATCCTGAAGTACACAGTCCTACGACTGTGTACTTTGGATCTGCAGTTCTTATATGTATGTATGTATTAAAGCAATAGCAATCATACTGCACCGACAGAAAGTTCAATACATATTTATGTTTCATTATGCCATTTGACGAATTTATGACACACTTGAGCGGGTTTGTTATGGCACGTACGCTATTACATTATTATTTCTTTTTAAAAGAGGTTTTTCCTCAAACTTACTAAGTTAGATTTAACATTGACTTGCCCTTATCAAATTAAAAAAAATATTCGCAAAGACAAATCCTTTATTTCAATTGACCATTACAAGGCAGTATTGAAAGTCAGACGCATAAAAAAATATCTACATTGAATAAATGCTTACTAAGATGTTTATTAAAGCAAAAAAAAATAATTCAGTGTAGTTGTCCCTTCGAACTTTTGTATGAATGTTTAAAATTCCATACTTACATTCTCTTTTAAATCATTGTTTTACAATATTTGCAAATTCATTACAAATTACACGTAAATGCAATGTAGGTACCTTGCATAAAAACTTCTATAGCATAAACCTACTTAAAAAGTATAAATAAGTACAATTACGACTGATGTCTGGCTGAAAATAAAATATGCATATAGCTACAAGCTTTTGCCCGCGTTTTCGAGCCCCTCGGTACACGGTTTGTAGAAGCGTTCTTGAGCGTCCCAAAAAATGACTATCTGTAATGTATTTTATTTTAAATTGAAGTAGATTTCCTATTGACTCTAGTCTAGGTCATAACAAAGACAAAGTCGAAGATGGAGTGAACTTATACCCAAAAGAAGTCTGTTCACTGTGAAGAGATTTGGAATAATTGCGTAATGTCTTGTAAAGGAAGTCGCAGCATAAAAAAGATTGGAAACCCCTGATGTATAGGTCATTACAAAAAAAGTTGGAGGAGAATATGGTAATTGTCTGGAACTGTATGAAACTACTGAAGAGGTTTCCTTGCATACGAGAAAAGATTTAAAAAAATTCTTCCGAAAATTTTGATAGCATGACAAACTCAATTTGAAACTTAAGACAGGCACTAATAATTCATATAGATCCGTGATATTTATCAAAAAACCGGTTGAGCACCGAAACAATTTTATTCTTACGTTATAATCTGGCCCTCGGAAACCGGTAATAAGTCCGAAATTCACCTTGAATAGTTGCCATGTACTAAAATTTGGTGACACGAAAGTGTTGGAATTCAACGAGAGTGACCGTGGTAACGAACTGTGTTGATACAATTAATTCCAGAAGTGATCAATCGTAGGTCAAGGTTGACAATAAAGAGAATATAAATAATGGTGGGTATTAAAACAGAAACTAGAGTGTGGCTGATTTTCATCATCATCATGTCAACTGGAAGTCGTCCACTGCATAGATCTCGCCAAAGGTTTTTGAAACGAACCACACTTGCACCATTCTGGATACTTAGGTCATCTTCCGCCATGTAGAGGCTTAGAAGGTCTACCAATCCTGACTCTTTCCCGCCGCTACTCTAGGACATTTTATGCCCCATCATTTCCATGGGCAATATGCCCAGCCCACTGCCACTAAAGCCTGGCTATTATTTAGAAGAAACTTAGGAACTTAGAAACCTTCTGCATACGGAGATTTTAAAGGTCAAAAATCCACCATTATCTTAACGTGTTTTTTAATATGTATAAAAATGTACTGTTGGATGCAATCGTATCCCGCACAATGTTTTGCGTGCGCTCTACCGTAAACAATGATTTTTCGAGAAACTAGTTTAAAAGAGATTTAAATTTAAAAGTGACTTTAACTGGTCTAATTGTAATACCTAAATGTTTTGATTTTGACTTTGACATACCAAAAAAAAAATCGTTTCCCAGCAATATTTTTTGCTTAAAGTTGCTTAGTTGTAGAACAGTTGTTTGTTTGCTTAGTTACTAGAAACTAACGCCGGATCAACTGAAGAATAGATGGGCAGGAAAAATAAAATCTAAATACAACAATCGGTCTGTTTTCAACAGAATGCAAAAGTTGTCTAAGCGACTACCTATTCTGAATCTGTAATGCAATTGTAAGTAATAAATAAATAAATTAAACAGGAAAAGGGCACTATTTATTGCTTATTTAAGTAGTAGTAACTGAAACCAGATCAACTAAAGAAAAGATGGGCAGGAAAAACAATACCTAATTAAAACAATCCTGGGGGCCAACCACAAGCTCTTAAAACAATATTGTTCTAATATTACTTTGCCTTCCACACTGTTGGATTTTCAACGCTCGGATCAGCGCCGAAAGTTGAAAATGCAACAACAGAAATTACAAAGTAATATTAAAATAATATTGTTATAAGAGATGGCGGTAGGCGCCCTGGTCTGTGTTTAACAGAATGCAAAAGTTGTCTAAGCGACTACCTACTCTGAATCTGTAAGCTAGCTTTAAGTTATCAATAAATAATAAATAAATAAATTATGTAGACAGGATAAGGGCACTATGTGGTCAGAATATTAATAGACTACTTTTCTATTGAGCGCGCTCACGGTAAAGTCATTTAATGAATGTCATTTAATACTTATGAATACGAGACTACTTACGAGGGGCCTAAAATTTTAACAAATGTGTTTATAACGGAAGTTACCTCATTGCGTTTGAGATTACCGTCTGGCACAAACGGAACAACCTTAATTCGTCACTTTACGAAAACCCTACAAGGCAGAATTTCGTCAGAAGAAGATTTTACCGGATAAAATGTATTTGAAGGTTACTTGAAAAATAAAGATCGTGTCAAACGATCAGAAGGTAAATTCCACTAATCAAAAAACGTTCAAAATCTAGCCGCAATCTTATCTTAGCGCCAATCAATGTTAAAAAAATTACAAATTAAACCATAAAATGGACAGATTAAGACTGAGATTACGATCGTTCCTAAAAGTTTGAACAAATTATTATTATGCAGCCAATAACAGCACTGCGTTTGAAAATTTGTTATTTAATTTTTGTGTTGATTGCCTCGTTGGTCTAATGATCCGGAAAGCGCGACTACTGAGCATGAGGTTGGGAAAAATGCCATTGAGTTTTTCCATCAGGAATTTATCTGTAGCAGCCTCGGAGTTTGGATTTGATTTATTTGATTGGACTTAAACATAACTGGCGAAATGTGGATGTACTAATAGGTACACCTCTGCCTTACCCTTAGGGGATTACAGGCGTAATGTTATGTTATGTGTTGATTTTCCTTAGTCAATTCACCCAGCCGCGGAAAGTAAACCTCGTTGCAGCGAATTCGTAGAATTCGATTTTCCTGAATCCGTAACAATTTGTCGGAAAACGAACGCTCAGTTTTTGCATTTGTACGTTAAACAATGTACATAAAGTTCATTATGCAATGTGCACAAAACTCAATTCTGCTACGGTGTGAATTGACCCTTACACACGAACATTTATCGGGGTTTCCCGGTTCGATTCTAACTGGTAGTGATGCATGTATAGCATACGTTATCATGTTGTTCTAGACTGTATGTTTCAAGCATCGCAAGCGCATCTGCCGGTCGAGGGGTCAACTTCCCAGGCCAGTTGTAACGGCCGGTAATTGGCTTATTGTTTTAGGAAGTCGCGGTTGTCAGTCTGGATTAAGATTCGCACCCTAAAATGCGTGTGGCCTGCTTTTGGCATAGGCAATTTGTGAACGCAGCGTACTGTACGTTTTATGAGTAGTTTAAATGTGTTGTGTTCTGACAGTGTCTATAACTCTCTAGTGTCTTTGTATTTAATACTAAATTCAGCCCGCGACTCTACCGCTTGGAAATCAAGTACCAATACCATAAAACATATCCTATAGCATTGAATGTATGAGTGTATGTTTTATTGTAATCGTTCCAATACTTCCAGTAATTGCCTATTACAAAACAATGACTTTGCCTCTTTGTAAAATAAGTAAAGAAGATCAAATAATAGTACCTACCTACGACGTTTACTTAAAATATATGTATAATACATATCGTCACGCTTATAATCCCCGAAGGGTTAGGCAAAGATGTATTAGTAAACACACATTTTGCCAGTTATGTTTAAGTCCCATGTAATAGGGGGCGAACCTATTGCCATCAGACGGGCACAAATCCAGGCTCCGAGGCTGCTACTAAGAAATTCCTGATGAAAAAACCCCAATGACACTTTGCCCGACCTGGGAATCTAACCCAAGACCTCATGCTCAGCAGTCGCGCCCTGCAACGACTGGATCAACGAAGCAGACTATTTAAAATCATTGACATATACTTACATTTTAACTCATTATCAATATATTCAAAAGGTCCTATCTCGTCGAAAAGGCCAGCGAGACTCGTTGCTCCCGGACCTCCTTGCAGCCACAGAATCCATGGAGTATCAGGTTTATAGTTTTCCGCGGGAAAATACCAGAAGAAAAGATTTGAGTTCAATTTCTCATCGACTGTGAAGAAGCCGGAGTAGCTCGTTCTATTTAAGAATAGTTTAGGATCTACTATTGAAAGATTTCTTGCTTGTTCTACTAAATTTTTCTTAACTAGGCGTGTGAGGATTAATGCTGGTGTCCTTGCAAGTGTTGTTGATATACTGAAAAAAAAAAAGATATTAAGATTTATAAAATGTCGTAATGGCCTAATGGTTAAGGCGTCTTTCATGCATGAGGCTGTGTGTTGGCAACTTGGCACGGGCAAGTACAGTCAACATAAAAGATAGGTATGCAGGGTCGTCAGATATAGTTGTTTTTTTATGAAACCTCTTTGGTTGACTGTACCGATGTCACTTTTTTTATTTCATATGTACTTTCCAATTTTATCTTAGATACGCTGACATTTGTTACGGAAAACATCGTGAGGAAACCTGAACTTATAATTAACTAGCTTCCACTCGTGGCTTCGCCCGCGTTAAAAGTAACTTTTAATAGTAAGTTGAACTATTATCCCAAGGGATGATCCAGGGAATGATCTATCTAAGTGCCAATTTTTTTCTAAATCTGTTCAACGGTTTACGCGTGATTCAGTAACAAACATCTTCACTTTTACATTGATAACATTAGTAGGATATATGTATGCAATCGCCAATCCGCCTTATGTAAGCGTGGTGATTAATGCCCGTGCCTTCTCTGTATAAGAAGAGGCCTTTGCCCTGCAGTAGGACAGTATTAAGCAGGTATTATTTATTATAATTACCGATTTCACGCAAACTGTAAGGGAAGCCAAACTTAATTGAATATTAACTAATAAAACGTGACAATTAAATCAATGATTATTTACACGATTCATCATTTTAAACAATTATATTTTTATTAGCACAATTATGTTGAACTTAATTTGAATATTTAATTTAGAATGGTCATGACATTAAACGGGTTTTTTGACGGCCCTGAGTGTGGGTCGTGAACACCATTGTTTAAAGGTACTTGACAGTAGGTAATCGTTGCATCTACTTCCTTGATGCGTAATACATACGGTGAAAACATAAATAAACCGTGCCCTGATTACTAATCAATAGGTAAAGAGTACTTACTTCACTACTTGACATTAAAAGCAGGAAAGTAATGATAGAGCAAAAGAAAATGTTGGGGAAAACTCCATGGCGAAACTTAAGAAGAAATGAGGATTGTATTTTCTCTATGAAAACGCTCTCTTTAGTTTTCTTTATGGTTTAATATGACTTTAAAGCAATTATTATTTACAGTAAAGTACCTAGTATTTTGATGTCTAAAAATAATAATATAACAGAAAATTTAATGAAATTGAATGAATGAATTTCCCGATTAATCATACATTAATTTTATAGAAAATGCCTATGTATTAATGCTGCTGTCAACAGAAGCCTGAAAATGATTAATGAATAAGAAATACATGGGGACACGGTTTTAATATCCTTCTGATTCAGTTTATAAAATATTGTTTATAAGGGTTGAGCGATACCTCAAATGTCGACTTTTTACTTAGGCTATTCTTTACTTACTTATATCTATTTACCTATACTTAGGCTAGTTGCCTATTTCGCACGCGCAAGCTTCAGCGAGAGTTTTTTCTGAGACCCGATTAACTGTCATCGATTGTCAAGTTTGGGAACGGCTAGAGACGACAGCCGTCTAACGATAAATAATCGTCACGACATTGTGAAAACACGCCCTTACAGGGCAGAAAAACAGATTTCGGAAAAGCGACTCTTTTTTGTTTCAATAATAATTAGAATAATTTTTAATTATATGCCAATTAACAATATTTCACGGAAAGCTAATTGAGGAAATGGTTTGAAAATCTTTTACGGTAGGTACCTTTACCTGATAAGGATAAAATAAGCATAAACAATGCGTAAATATATCCACTTTCTTATCACTATTTTACCTTGGTAAGTACCTACAAATTGCGCGGAAAATTTATCAAGAAATCTGCCACTTAAAATAGATCAACAGATCATAAGCTCAGTGTGAGAACCATGACTATCTTTTATACCCCTATTGACAACGACAATGAATCAATCAATTTAAAATATTTGCAAGTGCAACGACACCGAATCATTGTGCCTTGTGTGACTTGTGAGCCACTATTGTGTATGGGGATACGCTTCAAACTTTGCAGATACCTATATTGAAAATCAATACAAAGCATGCATTCATTATAATCAACTATATGATATTAAGCAGGTTAAACAACAAAAAAAAAAAAAAAACAGTCTTACCTAGCTAACAAAAATAATCCAATAAACACTTTCATTTTTTTTGTATCACTAACGAGCTTTAAGTTTATAATGTCAAAAACTTCGATATCAATTTCATGGGTTTATTTATCTTAGTATTTGAAAGGAACTGAGATCGCGCGCGCCGGCATCGAGTTCCCTGACCGGACTGATTCAACCGACCAACACGCGCCAACCAGAAAAATTGCACAACATTGCCTGATGATTGTGACGTCATTTAATATTCTATAGATTATAGAACGCTTATATAATCTGTTAGACCTCTAGTGCATTGTTCAAAAAAGGTGGCAGTTTTAAAAATATTTTTTTTACAGGATGTTCAGTATAAATAAAAACATAGGACATGGAAAGTTTTTCTTTCCATGTTCAATGCTTTTTTTTTACTGAATGTAAATACTGAACTATTAATAGACAAGTTATGATAATTTAATAAGTACATAGTTGATATTATCTACTATCTATTTCTTTAATAATATATCATAACCAGGCAATTAATTAAAAATCTTTTTTTATTATATTATAATAATTAAACAACATAAGTAAGTATAAGTACCTACTTAATTTACTTTTCAAAGTGTTATTAAGGCATTTAAGATGCGAGTAATTTTTTTTATTTTTGATTATTCATTAAATTCAAGAACCTCGGTACCCACTTACGTGTTTTTATATAGCTTTTTCCGCTTGTGCAATTTTTTATAAACATAAAAATTTCATCTATTTGGTACATGAATATTTGGCAAAGCTTTTTGCAAATCTTTCTGCCATTACTCACAGAGCAGAAAAAACTGATGACGCTTGTATTATATTAGCTTGTATATTTTCGGAAAGGGATGGCAGAGGTTCTATATTTATTAATAGGTACTTATATTATTATTTATTCAATTTATTAATTTTCTACACCTAATAAATATATTTTAAAATATTGATAATATGTCGCCACAAAAGAACATGAAAATCGAAGTTTGTTTAAAAGCACCTACCTAATGAAGTGAGTCAATTAGCAAAACCCTTCTGATTCCACTGATAAAAACAAAATTTATAAAGTTAACTTTTAAAAAATGATATTTTCATAGATTTTGCAGATTTGTACGACTCCTTTTCATATTAAAAGTAAAGCAGCTTTTGTAATAATTAATTTCAAGTAGGTACCTATTAATTTCAGAGAATCAGACAATGCGGTTCCCACTGCTTCCCACGAAGACTATGAGAGTTTCTGGCAAGCGACAGAAAGTTAAAAGAATTGTTTGAACCGTGAATGAAATATACAGTTCGTGGTTTTAACACAATATCGAGAACAATGCAATGTAATTTTGAGATTAGATTCTATGACGTTTTAATTGTCTTAGTTTTAAAATATCATACAAGTGTAAGACATTAGTATGTGTTTCGGGGTCTCCTCTTTAAGTAATGTAATAGAATAAAATTTAAAAAAAATGATGTCGTAATGGCACAGTGGTTAATAAGGCTTCTCATGCATAAGGTTACGGGTTCGATACCGGGCAAGTATCATTTGTCTGAAATCGCCAATCCGCCTGAAACAAGTATGGTGATCAATGCACGTGCCTTCTCTGTATGAGAAGAGGCTTTTTCTCTACAGTGGGACAATAACAAGCCAGTATTATAGTATCATTAACTGAATACACTTAAATATTGTGTCGATATACATAAAATGTTTAGTCGTACAGATAGGTACTCAAAGCTTTTTTTAAGTGTGGTATTTATCATTAGATACTTATTAACTAAGTACGCTTATCATCACTTATCAGATAGATATCATTATCTATCGGATAGGAGCTAATAGTAGGTACACATCCAGGTAATTTCCGATAAATTTTTATCTCAAAATACTTTATAGGTACCTACCATTAGCGTAAGTGCAGTGCTGTAAAATCTTGTAAATATCGGTATGTACTAAGAATTTGTGTTTTTTTTATTTAGAAAAGTAAGTGTACATAAGTAAGAAGACTTTACATTTCTAGTAAGTAGTACTAATATAATATAATAAAGCTAAAGAGATTTTTAATTTGTTTGTTTGTTTAAACACGCTTATCTCCAGAATCACCAGTCGGATTAGAAAATATTTATTTATTTATTTATTTAAACTTTATGCAACAAAAAAGTACAAAGGCGGACTTAATGCCTAAGGCATTCAGGCAGGCAGGCATTTACAGGCAGGTTTTTGGCAGGTATTTTTTTTTAAATATCTTTTCGTATGCGTTATTTAAATTCATGAGGCTTCACAATATTACGCTGTGACCCATGTAAGTGGAGCAGTAAACTTGAAAAAACCTCGCGGACGAAGTCATGAGAAGAATCTAGTAGCTACATAAATCTGTGTCAGTAATTACCGAGCTAAAAATTCTTTATCCGTAATTAAGCAATTCGTAGCGTATAATTTACACGCTAAGTTTTTAAAATAATAATTATATAAGTGCCTAAGTACGTACCTGGGTAGGTACTTATAATACCTACCTAGCCTAACTAATTGCACTTCTATACACGTGTTTAAACATTAATTCATTAATTTTAGAGGAAACTATTTAGGGATCGTTCATTAATCACGAGAGGCTCGAAAGGGGGTGGGTAGGGTTTTACATCCAGATAATTTCCGATCAATTTTTATGATTTTATCTCGAAATACCATTAGTGTGAGTGCAGTGTTGTAGTATCTTGTAAATTAAGAAAATTGATCTTTTTAACCGACTTCTAAAAAAGGAGGAGGTTTTCAATTCGGATGTTTGTATTTTTTTTTTTAGGTTTGTTCGCGCTTAACTCCGTCGCTTGCCAACCGATTTGAAAAATTCTTGCCCCATGAAAATTTTATCGAATACGAACAAGCGGTTATTGAAAAATCAACAAAAATTATCTACAATTGTCTACATTGATGATCTTTTCGTTTCTCTGCATTGTTTGTTTGCGAATAATGTTTATGTACTGTTTATATACTTACTTGTCTATCTATAACTCTTACTATCTCTACTAATATAATAAAGCTGAAAAGATTTTTTCTACCAGTCGGATTGGAAAAAACTATTTTTGCATGCGATAGTTTCGTTTCATGAGGTATAGTATAGGCTATATAACATCACGCTACAACCCTCAGGAGCCGAGCAGTAACCAAACACGTAACTTAACGCTGTTGAAAAAAAACTACGCGGACAAAGTCTCGGTCAGAAGCTATAGGTACAGGACAAGTAGGTTTTTCTTCTGGTTGGTCAGTATATTTATGTTTTGTAAACAATTGCAATATTTATGTCACTGTCATCATGCTTGCCTTCCTAAGTTGCCAGCTAAGGTATCAACTTAGATATAGGTTCATAAGTACCTACCTATCTAATTTACGGCCTTAGCAGACTTGCTACTTTAGCATCGACGATTTCTGTATGCAATCGATGATTTTGCAATTTTATCTATACTGCATCGTGTTTTGGCTTACTTTAATACGTTATTAAAATTGCGTATTTTACAAATTAAATATATATATATTTTTTTTAAAACATTTGCAAATTATACCACAGTCTTTCTAAATCTCACGTTTGAGCATCTCCTTGAGCACCAAAGGTATCCCCATTTGAGAGGTGCTCTAACAACACGTTAAAATATTGATTGCTGCTCAATAGGTGCATAGGTGCTCAAAAGGAGAATACTTCAACGCAGCGATTTCGTCAGAATGAGTGCTGTATCGAGCTTGTAAAATTTCAAAGTTTTTCATTATTACTGACCTAATTATAGAGCCGACCGAATTTCGGCAATGCCTCCCCGTCAACCCCACGACGGAGGAAGTCCATGAGGATTAGAAAAAAAAAAGATAGCCAATGCTTAAAGTAGCACGTCTGCAAGGCCCTTAGGTATAGGTATGACTAGAATATGTGACAAGTGTCATGCAAGTGACGTTTCCGATTACTCACCGGAGCGCATGCTGACTGGCTTGTGGTAAATAAGACGCAAGTAGGTACTTAGTCGGTAACCGTGAGAACTTGTCACTATTTTATTGAAAATTATAAAATGATATAGTGCGAGTGATACAATCGCATTTCCTCAATTTAACATTATCTATTGTCTATCAGAAGAACAGGTTTTAGATACTTCTTGCCTTAGGCTCATCTCGGAAATAATTTATTGAGTTTGTTTGTTTGAACGCGTTAATCTCCAAAAATATGAGTCAGATTTTGAAAATTCTTTCAGTAATAGGATGCTACGTTACCCCTGAGTGCTATACGGTATACCTTATAATAATAAAAAATTGGAATCCGTAAGAAATTACGCAAATGAAATCGTAAACTCTAGTAATGTTATTAAAATTATTTGTTTGTAAGACCAAGTCACAATAATTCTTTCACAGATAAAAAGCTAAAAGCAACGCCTACACTGTCAAAATGTTTAAAACAGCTGTTTTTTTATATTAACAGACTACCGACGAAAAATTTCGTTGCTGGGTCCATGATAAAGGTCTTCGTTACGATATCACTTCCATCCGTGATAGTCATTAATTCATTATTGAGTGTGATTGGTCTAATTAACCATAATAGGAATATATCATAGAAACAAGCAAGATTAAAGATAAAAATATTTATTAAACATAATTAGAGGTAGATCATAGAATTATTTCGTATGAAGTCCTGAATGAAGGAGCCTTCGAGAAGGCCGAACCTCCGGCTGAGTGGCTGGTCGTGGGTCCAGCGAGCGACCAGGTTCTGAGTGGGGGCCGGCTTGTCGATAGGCACCATGTGACCTGCTCCGCGGATCACCACTTCAGTTAGACGACCACCAGTCTTGTGGTACCTGGAAGTAATGTAAGATTAGGCATTGGATTACGTTTTACGGAAAAAAAACCTGCCAGCGTTTCTTCTTAAAATTCAGAAAAGAGTTTTTTACCTTATTGTACCTAAAAGAGTTATTAAGCATCGCTCTTACGAATATTGACTTTTCACCTCCCATAAAATACTTTATTTCTGTATCGTATGGGCAGTATGGTCTTGCGACCCCCCACACTCTACTGTCAGAGTCTCTAAACCGCCTCAAAGGCTTCTAACATGGTTTGAGTGGGACAGTAATAGGCTGGTATAAGTTCAAGTCTCCTCACGATGTTCTCCTTCACCAATGTCAGTGATGTCCAAAATAAACTTTAGAAAGTACATATGAATTCAAAAAGTCACATTGGTACCTACTTACCCGGATTTGTACCCACAACCTCAAGCATGAGAGGTGGGCGCCTTAACCACTGGGCCATCATAACAAAGTAGCCATATAATACTCACCCAGCGAGTCTGTTATTGAAGATGTAGGGGAACCTAGTAGCGTTAAGGAACTCCTGGGAGCCGTTCCAGTTCCACGTGCGATAGTTCTCTGATGTAAACACGCACGGCAGCATCTGGTCCAGTTGACCGCTGGAAGTAATAGAGACAGCCTTATTAACGACCATTCGATGACTTGGCGAAGGCAAAAAGAATTATTAATCACTAACAAAGGATGCATTACATGCAAATTCTGATAATATGAATTCAGTACCTACATCGGCGCCGGTATCGGCAAAAAATGACAGCGCTTTATGGTACTAAAGCGCTGTAATTTTTGGTCGAAACCGAAAAAAAAAATGTGCCCATCAAAATGTATAAAACACCAGATTTGGACTTTTAGATCATGTTCGAAAATTAATTCATGATAAAAGTTGGCGAGTCGTTATCCCATCCACATGACTGTGTAATAGCGTATCCGTCCCTGTTCTCTAAAAAAATGCATTACAACGCAATCAAAATATATTATAGAACATCTGATTTTTTTTTCAAAAATCAGGGTTGGTCCTCTAATGAAAGTTACCTATTCGTATTCACAGTACTTTTCAGCCCCTAAAAGATTCACAGAGAGCTAAAAATTAGTTTGTAGTTCTAGATCTAAATTACTGCTAAGTACAATTAAAAATTAAATCTGAAAGGATAATAATAACCTTGCAGTGTAGCGCGGCAAACAAAAACGTTGAAACAAAACAATGCGTCTAGTATGTGATAGGTTTGTATCATATATCACTTCCCAGACTCTAGGTCAAATGACAATGAAATTAACAGAAAACAACGTTAGTTGTTTGTAGGTACTAACATTTATAGGTCATACGGCAAAAAACTCATAGTAGAGTAGGTGAGTTTTTCTGGGTGAGGTATTTTTCTTTTACCATTATTATGACTCATCCGTTCCTACAAGACGAGATCTATTTTATAGCTCAAATCTTTGAGCCGGTTATTGGATCTTGAACTTTATAGGACTGACCATACAGACCTAATGCAAAAAACCTTTTAAACTGAGTTTATGACTACCTCGTTGATCTATTGGTCGCAAATCGTAACTGCTCAGCACGAGGTCTTGGGTCCAATTCCATTTCCAGGTCAGCCAAAGTGTTATTATGTTTTTTCCATCAGGAATTTCTCAGTAGCAGCCTCGTAGTCTGGATTTGTGCCCGGTTGAAGCCCGGTTGTGCCCGGTACATGGGACTTGGGTGCATTTACAAACATACAGACTTACATACACAAACACCACAGCTGCAAATATATACTTTACATTTTACCTACTTCGTGTGTCATTTGAGAGTAAGCAATCGTTTTTATTGATATCACTTTCTTCTGTAGGAACCTATTGGTCGAGTACCGAATACCCACTCGAAAGTTCGCGGAAATTTAACATAACGTATAATTATCATTAAAAAATATGAGATAATATTGTTTTTTGTTGCATACAATGAGCTTTATTATAGCATTTATAATGCCTACAGTTACATGAATATTTGTAAGGAAGTCTCTTTGTCTGTCTGTTTGGCACAACTGCTTAATTACTTATAATAGGTAAAAGGTGACAGAGGTCCCCATTTACATCTGAATTTACGCTAAGTAGGTAGCTGTTATCAGCAGTAATTCTGGCAAATTATACCTAGTACCCACTAACATAAATGCAAATAAAAAGAAGATGTCGTTTATGGTTATCCAAAACATGGTCTTTCTGGTGTCCCAAATTTCATAAAAATCCATTCAGCAGTTCTTGATTGATTGCCTAACATTAATTCTCATTGTAACGTATAACATCACGCCTGTAATCCCCGAAAGGTGAGGCAGGGGGGTACCCATTAGCATACCCACATTTCGCCAGTTATGTTTAAGTCCAATATATTAGGGGGCGAGCCTATACCAACCGAGCATAAATTCCAAATGCGAAGCTGATTCTGAAAAATTCCTGATGGAACAAACCAATAACACTTTGCCCGACCCAAGACCTCATGCTTAATAGTACATAATAATGAACAAACGATAATATACCAAAAAACTCTTACCAATAAGCCAGCACTTTATAATGCTCCAACAGTCTTTCCAAAAACGGTTTGGTTGTACTCAAGAAGTCGGGCGCCAGTTGCGTGTTAACAGTCATGTTCACCCATCCAAAGATAATATCTCCGACGTGAATAGCTCTCTTGACTTCCGAAGTCTTCAGGAAGTTGACGTACTTGCCCACAGGAAGCTCGTCTCGGAGGAAGTTGTAAGCGTGCTTTTGGTGCGAAATGAAGAGAAGGACTGTGACTAGACTGTTCCATTTCTGAGGAGTTAGAAGTTAAGCTGGATTTTTTTTTTTATGTTTCTCGTAAGTACAGCTTTGTTTTTTTTTTTTTAAGTGGTAAAAATCATCAAATGACTCCGTCCTCCCTGGGTGGGGCGGAAGGGACTGTCAGACTTTTACTGACTAAAAAACCACCCTGTTCCTTCTGTTGCCCTTTACGTTCCGGAGCCACGGTATCCTGTTAAGATGTCCCGCAACCCCGGCAGGCGTTGGCCCCGTTGGGGGCCCCGTTCCTGTGCTGACAGCTCTTTGAGGCGCGCGCGAACAGAACGCGCCGTCGACCCGGGCTTGGTCCTTGATCGGAAGGCGAGCTACCCATTACTCATCGTCCGCAAGCCCGTGCCTACGGTGGCCGGATGTCGCCTCGCGACGTCCGACGCCCTGGGCATTTCCCGCGGCGGCTGGGGCGTGAGGTGGATCTCTCCCTCACGCGGCCCGCCTCCTCCTTCGCTAGCATTACTGCTTCGCAGAAGGAGGTGACTGCATCCCATTCCCTCTCGCCCCGGAGCATGGCCTGAACCTGTCCGGACGCGAGAGGCCGCCGCCGCCTATCGCCTCCGTGAGGACACGGCGGTGCTCTGCCTAAGCGGGGCAATCCTGCACCGTATGCTCCACCGTGTCTCGTAAGTACAGCTGTGATCAATACATATTAAGGTATTAGACATAGTCGAAGAGTTTTAAAGGTCACTGCCACCTGAACCAGCACTTTTAAAATCAGAAACCTGTTGAACTCAAGGTCCAGACAGGGGAATTAATTTCTAGTAGAAAACCGTCCCACATGTAATTAAGAACGAAAACCAGAAAAAAATCTGGGCTATAGCTAACGTAATTCCGCAAAAAGACAGAGGTTACAAAAGTATAGTAGCTGGTAATCAACGCATACCTACTCCTATGTTTATTAAAAAGAAGTCTTTGCCTTGTATAGGATATAAGCACTTCATCGAAAAATCATCATACAATTTGATTAAAGTCTATCTTAAACTTTGAGGAACATAAACTTACATTTTTAGCCTCAACACTCCGGTTGGCCTTGATTTCCTGCTGGAACGAGTCGATCAGCGGCTTCACGGTCTCAATCTGCTCCTTCTCCAGTAGACCGAAGTAGTAGAACGGCCACGCTATGTGCGATATCATTTCAGGGTCCACGTATGCGTTGCCGATTATCAGACCCTGGACAAACGAGTGGATAATTCCTTTAAGCACTCTTTTTTATTAATACTTGAGAGTTTTTATGACATTAGATGAAAAGTTAGCCACGTTAAGAAGTTTCCAGAAGATTACATAATTATTCTATAGCTGATGTCAAAATCTCAAAATCCAAATTCCCATAATGGCACATTAAAATTCATATTTACCTCTAGGTTAATATCAGCACCCAGCTTCTCTTTTCTCTTGTGTATTTCCATCGCCATGGCCGGCACATACTTGCCAGCGTATGATTCTCCAGCCAAATACAGTGGGGCTGTTCTCAGCTCGGGAAACACTTGCAGGAACTGCTTCAGAGCTATGAAGAGATGATCGGAGTACTAGAAAGAAAATATTCTTATGAAAGTTTTGGATTGAATCGGAACTATGAAGTATTTAGTCATTCACGTACCACTATTTTTAAAAGCAAACGAAAGATATAATGTCCTGCTTCAAAAATATTGTACCTTAGTACATGTCATCACGCCTGAAATCCCCGAAGGGCTAGGCAGAGATGTACCCATTAATATGTACGTAGTCCCATGTAATAGAGGGCGAGCTTATTGCCATCAACCAGGCACAAATCTAGACTCTGAGGATGTGACTCAGAAATTCCTGATGAAAAAACCAAATAACACTTTGCCCGACCTGGGAATCGAACCCAAAACCTCATGCTTAGCAGTCGCACTTTGCGTCCACTAGACCAGCGGACTTACTTTACTTTGGTTTAAAGTTTAAAAAATTGTGTCACGACTTACCTCGGCCATGTTTTTAGTGTAACCCTTAACATCGCTGGTGAAGCTGTACCCTGTTCCGACGGGGTTGTCGATGAACAGCAGGGAGTGGTTGTGTAGCCAGGTGTACGGGTTTCCTGGAATTTGCTATGTTATTTATCCGGATTATATTACTTGTCTACATTATATCTAGCCGAGTGGACTGTGGAGTGAGCTATCCCAGGGTATCACGGACATACGCCAATTGGACCTACTTACGCAAAACTGAACCAAGCCACATTACCCACACAATATTTTTTTTTTAAGAAAAATCCATTTTTCTGCAAAATGTGCATTAAAATTATTTGAGGCAATATGGCTTTCTTGCTTTCTTTATTTTGATTGTGTGGGTTAGTTCCGTTTTGCGTAAGTAGGTCCAATTAAGCTTGGCTGTTTACAGAATAACTGTAATTAGGAAGGTATTGGTACATAAAGTACAATTTATACTTTCTAAAATTACGTGGGCCTATAGACCTTAGATAAACTGAAGCACATCACGTCTAAATTGGAATAAGAAATATTTACATTCTACAATAAATAACCTAAACGTAAATAAAACCTTAATGTAAATGTAAAATATGTACAACTTATAAAAATAAAGGGCAGAAAGGAGGAACCTCATAAAGCATCAAATCATATCCTTTCTGCCCTTTTTTATAAATTGTATATATTTTACATTCACGTCTAAATAAAAAAAGCTTTTTTACAAAAAAATATGACCGCCTTCAAAAACTACAAAATAAAAAATAACTTTAGCTTGGAAGTCGGCGGCTTTGGTTTTGTTTCTTGTTATGTAGGTATTGCCACCGACTTCCAAGCTAAAGTTATTTTTTATTTTGTAGTTTTTGAAGGCGGTCATATTTTTTTGTAAAAAAGCTTTTTATTTTTCACTTTTTAGTGCTTGTGTGTTAATGTTTGAAATCCGTACATAAAGCCCTTTCAAACAATACCTCACACGATATATTTAATTTTGGAAAGTGGTAGGAGGGGGGTTGACGTACCCCCTCCCCACTTCCTTCAGTCAGTCATCGACTACACGTATAAACAAAGCAATTTTTCTTGTTACGGCGGTTCTGCCGTGATTTTTTAAGGAGTTCCGTTCCATATCTCCAAAGTTCATCATCAGATCATGACAATATTCCTATGGGACCTATTCCGAACTATACTCTTTCAAACAAAAAAAGAATCATCCAAATCGATTCATAATTGGCGGAGTAATCGTAGAACAAATATACAAAAAAAAAAAAAAAAAAAACATACGCGTCGAATTAAGAACCTCCTCCTTTTTGAAGTCGGTTGAAAATAGAAAGTAGACATGAATTTGAAAAGACACATTGGTGCTTGTCCAGATTCGAAACCACAACCTCATGCATGAGAGGTGGACGCCTCAACTGCTGGGCCATCACGACACATTCAAATGCTTGCACATAACTGAAGGGGCAATAAATAGTCCTATCTTAGCACAGTTCTCATACGACCGAGTCTGAGTAATCGTTGGGTCATACTATCTGCATACAATGAAGTACCTACAACAATCTTGAGATTTTCTTTTATTTGTACCAACACACACGTCACAACCGAGTGACCTTTACCAACGATACAAACAATAATATATTCAATCATTGCTAACGTAGAATGCTAATGATACGGTTTTTTTCACTTGATTAAATGCAGACGTTATAGCCGAAGAATTCTTACAATAAATTGCTTTATTTTCCTGTTTTGTAATTACCTCGTAAATGCCAAGATAAGCACAATATGTTCTTTGTGATTATGGGCTTGTGGTCACTAGCTATGAAAAGATGCGTATTTTTTAAGATTTTAATTTAGAGGACGAATTACTCATTTTTAATAATACAGCTACATAAAACCAATTTACTATAAAAATACAATTCAAAAACATTAAACTAAAGACATACTTTTAGTTTATTAAAAATTTCTTCTCAAAGGACCATAATCCCGCGTCTCTTAAGACCATTTGTTATGAAGGCGATGTCATCTTCACATAGTATAACAGAACCGCTTTCCTTGTTCTTGTTTTCAATAGATAATGATTTGAGAGGAGGGTTTTTGTACATTTTGTACCCGTATGAAGCTGTGGCGGGTTACTAGTATATTTAATAAGCGCTTTTACTTTCTTAATATGAAGCCTAATATTACTTACGTTTCAAAGTTTCGTTTATAACAGTAAAAGGTCCAATTTCATCAAAAAGTCCGGTCATACTAGAGGCTCCTGGCCCTCCTTGAAGCCAAATGATCCATGGGCTCGCGTTTACAGGCTTGTTCAACACAGGGAAATACCAAAAGAAAATGTTCGAATTGTACGTCTCGTTCACAGTCAAGAAGCCAGAGTAGCTCTTGAAACCCAAGAAATGCTTCGAGTCCACTCTAGCAGCCTTTTTCGCCTCTTTTATCCGCCCTTCTTTCAAGTACGGAGTCAATATCAACGCTGTGCCATTGTCAACCTTAGGTTCTGGTTCACAAGGTTCATTACTAACTGTTTCAGTGTGATTTGCATCTAATAGATTGTCTGATATATCTTTGCGTGTGCCGCAAGTTGTCTTAGTAACATTTGTATTGTTTTCATGAATCAAGTTCTCGTGAACTGTGTTATCGCTATCATTTTTTACTACATTCGTATTGTTTATAATACTTTGTTGGGTTATAACTGGTTTAACGTCTGCTATTAAATTACTAATATCTTGGTGCTCAATTTCAGCGACTCTGCCAAATACACTGGAAAACAATGGTAGCATTGTATTACTATTAGGTACCTATAGTGACGGAGATAATAAAATTAAAACAGTAGATAAAAAAAACAAACAATTGAAAAAATATTGTACTCCATAGATAAATTGAAATAAAAAATATCACACACAATATAGTTATTGTGGTATCTGGTTTGAGAACTTCTTAAACATTGTTAAAAGTAGGTGCTCTGGTTCGTCCTCATTTTAAGACTCGAAGGACCAAATTTTTTAGAAAGTTAAGGACCATTTTAAGGTAAGTTAGGCTGCGCTCTTGGAAAGAAGGATCGACGGAAGTTGAACATATTATTATGTTCTCTTGATATAAAATAGTATTAAAGAGAGACGACTAACAGTAGGAGTCACTAGGCCATCAAACAAATAGATTGTAGGAGGTTCGGAAGATACACGTAAGAATCATAGTAGGTACTGGTATATGGTTTAATCATGACTCATGAAACTACTTCTGGACCAGAAAAGCTTTTGTAAAGCAGGAGTTACTCTAGAATCAGCAGTTAGTGTATAAGTGCTAAATCAGGGAGAAATGAATAACGCATTGTGAAACACTCGAACTAGTAGCATCAGCAAACGCATAGGTTGCCATAACTAAATCAACGTTAGTTCTACCTAGTAAGTATAAGTACATGCGTAGACAAAGAGTACTACGTTGTAGTTTTGTTCAAATATTATTCTTTATCAAAATGTTTCCAGTACTCAATTTAATTTAGATATCAGACTTTTCTTCCCTTGACATCCACGCATTAGATTTTAAACTTTCACTTTTCGCGGATGATAGCCTCAACTTTTAATCAAAACTTACCTTACTGAGCACAAAACTAGAATATAAACCACATGCTTCATTATAAATTACTTGATTAGACTTATTAACTAGAACGTGATGTGTTGTATTGACACATGGCTTGCGAACTACTAAGTCCATTAATTGCGACATCCCTGGGCATACATTATCATTACTTGAACTATTTGATCCCGCGACGTTGATACAGTATCAGTATACAGCTGAAATTCGCTTGTATTTATGTATGATGATCGTTATAAGGCGGACACTGACTGGGAGCATTTCGTAGAACCAATTCAACTTCTAGTGATCTCAAGTTATGAGCGAACTTTATGTGACTTTCATCTCATTGTCTTAAGATTTAAATTACAACAGCCATACCAATCAATGTTCACAACAACCAGAATCATTGCCATCTAGCTCGCCCCGCTTTTCCCAACAACAGCAATTTCTCAATATCAAAAAAGCCGGCGACTACCTGACATCGCTGCAACAAGGTCAAGCTCGTCGAGTCCTTGGGAAACGATTCAACTCTCTTGAAAATCTCAACCAAGAACATTGGAGAAGTTTGGTACTGTAGAATCAAATCACGCTTCCACGAACGGATCAGCATTGTTCGGTATCCTTATCTTCTTCTATCACTTAGAGGCGTCATTCACTAGAGCGAGAAGTCCACTCGCAATCGCCGTGCGCGGAATCGGCGGAGTAATCTTAATGTAAATTTTATCATTTTATAAATTGTAAATACCCGTTCTGCACATCAAAATTTCGTTAATTTGAAAGTTTTATTCATACCACGCTACAGTATTATCGTAATTCGAATTCGAACTTTGACATCAGCGCGCTCTGTTAGGGCCTCTGCTCGGCTTCACGAAACTATTAATAGGAGAATGATGTTCTATCCGAACATTATTCATTAAAACGCTCCCGGTCAGTTCCTACCCTAAACCTTAAGCAATCAATGAAACCGCCCATTGAAAATTATTCGTAGAATTAGGTGTGACCCTGGGCTTCGGGTCACCGTCTCACGTGTGCCAAGTACGTACCTAGCTATTGAGTGTTAAGTACCTACATCATTTTACTTTTTCATTGTTAGAAATGATACTTCAGTATGTAGGTACTTTTTGAATTTAAACTAATATTATAGAGACAATCTCTGGAAGTATTAGTCCGATTAAAAAAAAAATTCACCGCTAGAAAGCTACACTATTGCCGAATGACATAGGATATGATTTCTAGTATACCTGACTTTTAGGGCGAGACTCCACCAAAGCGGAGACGAGAGGAGATGTCTCGTAATTAACCAATAGCATATGAGCGCTGAGCTGTCAAAGTGATGCAGGCTGATTGGTCGTGAGACTCATTTCTTCTGGTCTCCGTTTTGGTGGAGTCTCGCCCTTACGCGGACGAAGTCAAGGGCAGAAGCTAGTGGTGATCAAACTTTTATATTTTCAAATATATGTGTTGTCCGTCATAATTGCTTTGGCCTTGCTGCCTTAGCGCCACTTGCCGTAAGAAACACAAATGGCGCCATATTATGTAAAAATAATAGGGGCCTTTAGGGGCCATTTAAGTAAATTAGAATAAAATGTATCAAATCAAAATAAATTTTACTATCGGAAGAGACTGTTTATTTATCGGTAAGTGTACTAACAGCATAGGTACATAGGTATTATGTACATAATTAATAATAATCAGTCTATGACTACATACAATATGATAATAAGATGACACAGTAGCGCCAAATAGTAAGTACCTATGGCTATGCACATTACATAACTTATGTTGGAAATGGATATAATGAATACATTGTCCACAAACTAAAATAATATGATTATTATTAATACTGTTAAAAAACTGTCATAATTTGCAAAAAAAAAATTGTTTTTTTTTCCTTTTCTTAAAACTGGCATTATTTTAACTTTTGATAAGAGGCAAACATCTTTAACAGCCATGGTGCCTATTGCGCAGGCGCCTTGTGAGCAAGGGCGTAGCTACCGCCATATCAGCCTATTAAAGATACGGGCCCACCATCTACAGAAGCCCGAACCCGTATACCTAAGCCAAAATTATTAAAATATTAACCACTATTTCACTCAAACTCCTAGGCGAAAATATACAGGTACAAATTAAATTAAATATTTTATGTTTGTGAAAAATCTTTACTCTCCATTTGGGCTTCACCGCAGTTAGGTAGAAGGGCCTAAACAATTTTTGATACAAGGCCCGTTTAGGACAAGCTACGCTACTGCTTGCGAGTGTGCAATTGAACCAGAGTACCTTTGTATTGTATGGATATGCGCCCCCGCATCTTATACGTTCGCCAATTATTTTAAACTATAATGTGTAACTGCTTATCAGCTACTGCTGCTGCTCAGTTATCTAATATAACTGATAATACATAACTGATTAACACTTAACAGCAGGTAAGTGAGAAAATTATTCTATGAATAACATGGATGAAATATTGAAAATATCGTATGTACAACATTTTTATGGAATTATAATTGCTATTGAATAAAATCTTACGTATTAGTGATTTAAAAACAATTACATTATTATAAAGGTATAACTACGTTTAAAACGAGTTGTTACAACTACAAAAACCTAATCATATTCTTTTTTAATAATACAAAATATCACATTAATTATACAAAATGATAGCAATTTTAGTTTTGACTTTAAAAGTAGATAAAAAAATCTTATTTATGTTACACTTATTTGACGGTAATTAGTAACTAAATAATCTTTAATGTCAGCCATGACAGTTGTGAGCCGCGCTATCTCTGTATGTATCATCTCTAATGTGTTTACAATTTTACCAGTGCGGAATACTTTCTCTCGCTCTATGGATAGAAAAGCTGAAGCTTTGTCCTCGCCATCTGTGGAAATAGAACACAAAGTATATTAGATTATATGAGACTGTCGCGTCTCAAAGGACCAATAATATGGGAGGTCTTTCCCATATTGTTGGTCCTTCGTAGACGTTGACTAAAGAGGCGACTTCATAGCATAACGACATGGTTGGCGTAATGTCTGAGCGATTGGCCATAAGCTGGGTGTCGAACAAATATTGGCATGGTTTACAATGGTACCGCGGCTGGTAATTTCTGTATAAGTGAGTTCATAGTGATTGCAAAGGTTACCGCGTACCTGATAAATTCTTAGTAGCGAGGGGGCATAGTTTAAAAAACATAATATTAGTCGTAACAGGCTATTTGGTGGTCGCTTTTTATCGCTACATAGACGGCCACAATATTATAGTACCTCGGCTTATTAGTGTAAACGATATCATTTAAAGCGCTCTTATCTCTTTAACATAAAGTTTATTTTGGCAGTTTCCATGTCAAACACTTTGGATATCTCAAATGATGTGAAAAATTACCTGAATCAATGCAATTCTCATTTTTCGCAACAAATACTTCTGGTTTGCTTTCAGATGGACTACATGAGCCATCTATGTCAGAGTTATTTGGTGATTGTTGCTTCCTACGCCTTTTGGACGATCTTGTCCCCGAGCCTGAGAACAAAATAATAAAGACTTTAATGCACCAATATTAAGATCTTGTTTACTATACCAGTACGGACCGATACAAACTTAAGGACGGCTTTGGACACGAGGCGAGTCGTTGTGCAGTAACAAATTCAGGTGTCAGCGGGGGTGAGGGGGTGGGGTACTGCGCTGAAAGCTCCTCATGACGTTTGCTGTCACGGCAAACTGGTCGATTTACTGCCAAAGTACGCCTATAGATAATTCACAACAAAAAAGTTTTTATTAAAAGTTGCTTACTTGAGCCTTTAACACCTCTACTTGTGGTGTCAATCTTATGTTTCGTTTCGGGGGGGCTGCTAGGTCCAGCGTCATCCTCAAGACATGGCTGGCGTCTCTTACGGCTCTTAACAGAAGGCTCAATTTCCTCTGTTTCTAATAAGAACAAAACATTATTGATTGGGCTTCAAATGCTGAACTGTTTATTGTTTTTTTTTTATACTCACCAAAGTACTGGTTGATAGGGCTGTCCTCATTGTTGTCTGTATAATTTTGTATTGCTTCGTCTAAACCCTGAAATAAATATAAAAGAAATTTATAAATAGAGCAAATTCTTATTACTGTGTTCACATTGACAAAGCTACTTTTTTTGCAGGCTGTAAAATGATGCAAAGATTTAAATTGCTCAAAAACAACAGAAAACACTTCTTGCTCAAACGAAATGACATGGTTACCTAATTTTAAATCTTTGTTACTATGTTCAATATAACTTAACCTTTTGCATTCGTAACTATACTTATGACTATCACTCTACCACATTACTAGCCAAAATTAAATAATTCTGAAGAATTTGAATTCAAATTAAAGAATTCTGAGGAATTCTTTAATTTTTGGCTAGTAATAGTAGTAGTTAAGGAGGGATTAAAAAAAAAGGAGAGGACTAGAAAGACCTCTTTCCTTATTTTTTAATCCTTTTGTGATAACTTTGTAGTTTGCTCGCCCCAAACCACAGCATATGTAATATATGAATCAGTCAATTACTTACTTCCTCGGAAAGAGGATCATTCATGATGACTACATCCTCAACAGAGCTCTCTCCGATGAGAGTCATAATATTTTCTTCCATTGCTGACAATGGCAACATGCCTTCTGGTAGTGGTCTGTCACTGTCCTTAGAGGATTTCAGCTCTAGTGCACGTCTCCTGACTCGGTACTTCCAGTCACACCAATACTGGAAATAGAAAAAGTTTTACCGTAATACCGTCTCCATGATGGCCAGTGGTTAATAGATGCCATGAGCAATACCAAAGATATTGGAGGCGTGCCCAAAGACAATGCTGTCATTTTTTATAGCGCATATTCATACTTAGGACAGTAATTTCTGCTGTAAACACTATGGTGTAATGCTTCATCTGACAAACTTTTTTACTACATCTTATACCATGTTTAAGCTAAGCTTAATACTTAAAAATTAAACTCACCTTAGACCAACCTTTCCCATCTTTTACAGCACCGTCTTTTATACCATTTAGCTTCTTAGCGCACAAGTTCCAGATTTTCACAGTGTGGAACTTGCCTCGACGGCGTCTGCCCCTAGTGAGGCCTTTAGCCAAGTCTTCATGTTCTTTGAGAAACTCTAGCAGTGCTGTCAACTGCTCAAAGCTCACTTGTTTTCTCTTGCCTTCTACAGAAAAAAAAAATACATAAATTCTTTTTTAAAATTTTCAATACAATCCATCAAGTGTTTTCTTCATTCATTTATTTATTTACCAGCACCAGACTAATCATTAAATCTGACTTTTTATTAATATTAATTAATTAAAAATAGGTAAAAAATAATAGACAGGGAAAATTAAGATTCTTACTTATTTCTAGTTGAAGTTCGAGAAAGATTTTTTTCTCAAATCTCAAATTATTTTTATAAGGTATGTATGCAAGCAAACGATCAAAAGAAAAATAAAAACACTTGCCTGCATCCATTTTGAACGGCACTTAATCGTCTTTGTTTTAGCTCATAACACGGAAATTTTCTTTATGACAAACAAACTTTCACACGCCAATTATCGGTATCAAGTTCTTGCGCAGATTTTTATTGTATTCTATCTAACTAAAGTATCGGCTTAAAATCATCTCGTCCAAATTGTCGGGCCGCAAGATAATCGACACTTTTCCCATATATTCAGCTCTGTTTTACCGACAATAGGTATGTAACAGAGAAATGCGCGCGCAATGTTCGATATAATTTGTATCCTTCAGCGCTTTAATCAAGGAATTGTGAACCATTATTTGAATAGAATTTTATTTTAATATTTGTAAACAACGTATTGGTAACCATAACAAATTAAATGTCAGCTGATCAGATGTTTGACGTATTGCCACTTGTCAAAATAAAAATATATGACAGAAAAACACTTCAATCAGTTTCTTGCATGGTTGACTGTCTTTTATTACCAAAAAATTAAACGCACTATTACAAAGAAAATGTAATAAGAATTTTTTTTTTCGATTAAAGCTAACATTTTGCCTAAGGATACTCTAAACTATACGTGGAGCAAAGAAGTTAAATCCCGATCAAGGATTCTTAGAGATATATATTATTATTCAAAAATGTATGAAATTTTCTGTAAATCATTCAGAGTAGGCTATCTAGTATCATTTCCTTTAGATGCAACATTCAAATCCCCAGGAAACCTACTGAAAAAAGCGCTGTATTGCTGAGCTTTCAGGCGCTTTACTGAAATGTCATCAAAGCAAATATTTACTTCCCGCCCAAATTGTAAAGGCAACCCGAACAAATTAAAAATGCCCCTTGCATTAGCAATATTCACAGCAAACCAGATGTTTTTTACTCGGCCGCATATAAATCTCTCAGCTCGTAAAATTGACAAGTGATACGTCATATCGACGCAGGTTCCGGTTTCGTTAATCTTTAGAAAGCTCAATAGTAATAAAATGATGGTAAAATTTTGATTGTTTTTAATATAATACTAATCAAAATGGTATTTGGGAGTTTTAGATTTCTGCGAAGGGTAAGTTTTCGTTGTAATTTCCTTGTTATTCCGTTCATATACTTTGTGCACAGCAGTTAAGTATGTAGATGTTTTTTTTTGTTTATTTTGACAACGGAATTCTTTGTGAAACGTTTTTATTCAACAATTATTAATTTAAAAACGCAGAATAACATGTTTTTGTAAACTAAAATCTGTTATTATCCAAAATCTGTCGCCCTTAATTGCTATTGGGTGTTCTCGTCAGAGGGACATATTATTGATTTCATGATATCGAAAGGTACACACCGGCCGGGCCCGGAATTACTTGAGGTAGGAAGTTCAATTAAGTAAAGTGATTTGATATTTTTCTACTACACTACAAATTAAGTACCTACGTACCTATGTAACCGTAGAGATCTAATTACAGTGATTACATAAATAGTTGATGTGATTATTGCTAAAATCTTTAAAATAACACTTTCAAGTTTTTAAAGCTAATAAAACTAGGTACTCATAGATAGGTAAGTCAGTCAATTATTTTCTCATAACAGAACAATCGGATTCGTAATGATCAAACGCAGTGTAGAGTAGGTAATAAATAATGACTGATCAGCGATCTAGAATCATAGGACAGTTCGCCCACCCGGAAAACAAAGGCGAACTGTCCAAAGTTTTTAGTTGCCAGTGTTAGGGCCAGACTATCATCTTAGTTAGGGGCAGGGCCCGATCTAAGGGGAGGCCGGCCGGGCAAATGCCCAGAGCGGCAAAATTTAGTGTGCCGGGAGGTTGCACGAAGTCCAAAATACTCTCATGAATTTTTGGAAACTTGTTCAGAAACCATAGTAGACTAACGTATTTGAATATTATACAATTAAAAAAAAAAAATACGTATAAAAATAGTGCTCCGCCCGCAACGAGGTGGTAAACCCAAGCTACCGGCGGTTAGGGATCCAGAGAGAGGAACCTCCTCACTATGCGTGCCGTATCCAAGACAACCGCCTTCTGCATCTGACTCTTGATCCAGCTGTTGAGCGAAAGTTTCTCAAGGTGTTGGTCGAAACTTTTCGCTATTAAACCGTTCACTGACATGATAATCGGAACAATAATTGTCGAGTCCATACCCCACATGCTGGTCACCTCGTGAGCTAGATCTAAATATTTAATGTTTTTTTCTTTTTCAGCTTTATAGCAAACTCATGACTTATTAATATGGTGTTAGTGTGAAGGGCGGCGAATATTATTTTGCCCGGAGCGGTTAAATAGCTAGATCGGGCCCTGGTTAGGGGTTATTGGTCTGTTAGAAGTAGACGTCTTCTAGCAAGACCATTTGCACTGCCAACCAGTTTTGCTGTGATACGTGCCGCGAAAGATGAGACTTGACTCGCCACAAAAACTTTATTATTTCGTAATAATTACTATAATATTGTTAAGAATTTTAATCTAAATGTCATCAAAAAGTTCCTGAATAGAGACACAAATTATAGGTAAAACTATTTCGTAACCTGCGCAAGCTCCCCATTACTGACGCTTGTCAAGTCTCATCTTTCGTGGCGCATTAAAACATAAAACGCATTTTTTTTTTTGTCTGGCCCTTTGACGCGTTCGAAGTCGAGGGCGTACCTAAAGTATGAAGAGCTTAAATTTCAATTCAAATAAAAGTGTTTTAAGTTCAATTTTCTTTTAAATTAAGTAACAAACAACATTTATTGTAATCGTAAACCGCACTTAGCGCCATTAAAAGGAATTTACTTAATTTACCAATACTCTTAATGGCCAGGCTTGAGATTTGTACAGGGTTGCGTGCAAATGGATATAAAAGCTCTGAGAAAGACAGAAGAAACTTCAACTGAAGTTGTTATTTTTTTCTTATTCTTTTCCAATACTTGTTTATGAGAAACCGCAGTGAATTGACCCTCGCTATTCCACTGCAGGGCAAAAGTCGTGACTGTGCTTTACGTCTTGCCAATCTTCAAAAAATAAAATTAATTTAAAAAAGAAGCCTTCCAAAATGAGGTTCTAGGTGCATAAGAAACACTCCTTTCTTAAATTCTTAGTAACTTATATTACGATTACAGGCGTGATGTTATGTATGTTATGTAACTTATATGAAGGTTCGCATTCTAATGTCAGACTCATTCTGTCGAAAATGCTTCGTATAAAACAGAACTTAAATCTTCCATTTTACCAAGAAACCCTTATTCAAATTGCTTATTTTTCTTCCGTCTGAACACAAAGTACTATGTAAAAAATATATACAAAGGAGACGGGATTACTTCCTAGGATGCGCCTGAAGTAGGTACCTACATACAATTTTCCAAACTGGTAAAATTGGGCACGTAGATTGCAAGTTGTGGCCAATCCATTCCGTTTCCCCTTGGCCCAAACATTGGCTCCAATACAGCCATCGTTATTGTTCCGAAGTACAAGCAGGCCAAGTTTATTTGAACAGTCGGTTAAACGCCTCCGCGGTGTCCGCGTGTGTTGTGCCGGAAAATTCCTTCCGATTTTTTTCTTATTTGCCTTGCCGCCATAAATTGTTTTTCGTGTTTCGAAAGAAATGTTTGAAAGAACTGTTTAAGATGTGATCGTTATATTTACGAATAAATATGGAAATTAAAGTTGATGTGGTGAGTTTAGTTTTTTTTTTAAAGTTAATGTCCTTGTTGATTTGAATAGAGGTGCAAGAAATTAAAAAGATATTAATGCTTTTATTATAGGTATACCTATCACGTGTTTTATACACGTGATAGGTATACCTATAATAAAAATTAAATAAAAACTATAATAAAAAATTAAATAAAAAGAAAATCAAAGTTTCATTAGTTATTTATACATAATGGTTATTTTTTTATATATTACTACAAATAGAATAATTAATCTAAGGTAGGTACTTATAATTATTTAGATTACAAAAAAATCAAAGCCGTTTTTTTTTCTAAAAAACAAGAAAATGAGTTTCATTGCGTTTTCGTGAATAAGTATAACGAATACCAAATAATTCAACATCATAATAATTGAATTATTTATGAATTCAAGGAAGGAATTGAAAAACAAATGAAGAAAATTGTTGTTTTATCTAAGAAGGTCTTACTAACAGTATTGTGCACTTGCAATTCCAATTAAGTTAGCTATCATTTGTTTTACAACCAACTAGCAACATATAAACGCGTTCTCCAAGTATCTACATGTGAATCTACTAATTTCTGTATTACAGATGACTTTGCTAATACACCGCACCCAGTCTTCAATTACTTTAAATAGTTACTTTCTGTATTGTAGATCAGTATTTCCCAAAGTGCCTAAAACCGCTCCCTTTTTGTTCCAAGTAATATAATGCCTATCTATCATTTAATTTTAATATTACCGCTAGTGTTGGTAGGAAGTAATATCGTATGAATACGAGTTTTTAATTATATTTTTTTTTTTTATTATTTGAGGGACTATGAGTAGGTTTTAGCAACAGTGGGGTTCACATTTGTCTATTAGTCTTTTCACATCAATTGGATACTGGACCTTATATTCAACGTAGGGCGTAAGTAGGAATATCCTTTGTTAGTCGTCCCAAACAATGCAAAGCAATCCGTTTTAAAGAACTACAGATACGGGTTAAGTATTCCTAAAGTCTGCTCTTTGACAATTCCTAGATATTCCCGACCCTCCTTCATCGTATTTATCTTTGATTAAATAAAAAAACCTTCAGTTGTTTAAAAACCACCACACTGCAGCGTTACTTGTACAACAAAGGAATTCCGATTAACTTACCACCCAATGTAAAAATTAACTAGTGAAAACAAACAATAATTTAATGATTGCAAGTTTTAAAACCGTTGCCACCAGCAACTAAATTCTAACTTAAGCTATAACTTGTGAGGTACCTATTTAGTACACACGTCCTGGTAAGGTACTACGGCAATAAAAAAAAAACAGAATATAATGAAATCTAATTTACCTACACCTGAAAATGTGTAACAAGCAGCTTTAAAAAAATCAATCAAATCTAGAAAACAACAGAAATCAAAGACCCGTATTATGGAGATCTGGGCCCGATTTGGTTGTCAATGAAGCGAGGCCATCGAGCCGCCACCATTATCCTCCGAACACCTCACTGTGATTTGAATACAAAAAAGCCGTTAAGTGCTTTCTTACTGCGCCAGTAAACAATGAAATATTACGGCCATCCAACCGACACTACGTAATGAATTGATGAACATATTGATAGCTTTATTGTATAGGATCTGGATCCAGACGTCTTAATGGCGCGAATTTATCTGTTATAGCCTGGCCTTTGTATGTAAGTACCTACCTAATCATAATATTGTTGAAGCGGTCATAAATTATGATGAATTGATGAGCTGTGAACGAAATAGGCCGAGGTTTTTATAAATACGCAGGTTTTTAGTCTTTGGCAACAATATATTATGATATTGATGTTTAACTGCCTCGTTGGTCTTGTGGTCGCAAGCGCGACTTCTGAACCCCACGCTCAGGTCCTGGGTTCGATTCACAGGTCGGGTAAAAAGTGTCATAAGGTTTGTCTATCAGGGATTTCTCAGTAGCAACCCGGAGTTTGGAAGTTGGTGGTGTGACACCGTGCTTTGGAGAGCATGTAAAGCCGTTGGCCCTAAGCCTCTACTCCCAGTTGTGTCGGATTACTGTCCCATCTGACTATTATGAGAATGAGGGAAGAAGAAGTGCACCTTTTGCGCACACACTTGTGCACTATAAATATCTTCTGCTTACTTGGCTGATCTCCGTTGACTTTTGCCATTATGACTGAAATGGGTCTG
Source organism: Hoplodrina ambigua (assembly GCA_949774945.1). NCBI lineage: Eukaryota > Metazoa > Arthropoda > Insecta > Lepidoptera > Noctuidae > Hoplodrina > Hoplodrina ambigua. Next base: position 3,851,180 of record OX458969.1, on the reverse strand, counting down.
AGGAATATTTAATAATATCTTCAGCTATTTCTTTTTTTGTTTAAAAAACAAAAGGACGTGATAAATAAATTGCAGGTTTTATTAATCTAATATTATCAAAATGGCCGTCTCATCGCACAATGGGTAACGACATCAAAATGACCCCTCACCAAAACTTAAAGATAACATTGCCAAGAATATGACATACGAAGACTAAGGAGTGGACAACGTTTATAGGTTATGACTTTTACGACTGCAGTAAAATAGACGTTAAACGCTGCCATTGTCCGAATTTATATCAATCAGAAAATTAGGAGGAACTAATTGTTTTACTGTACCGATCAAACATAACTAAACACTCAGTGCTTGACCTGAATGTTGTCCAGTGGTGGCAAATTTTCTATGACGTCACAAAGTCAAGTAGTAAGGCATTACTATTGAAGTGAAGTATAAATGGTGCCAACCGGAAGGTAATATTTATACACCCGTCGATTGTTTACTTACGAGGGAAAACTTATGAGCAGTTGCAAGCTATTACGTATACCAACGAAGATACATTGTATGGTATTCTTATATCGGTTAAGTTCTTTGTGGTTTCCATGGTTACCTGTATCGAGACAGAATACACATACACACACATATGTTTTTCCATCTTTGATTACATTATTTTATTTCTCGAAATTTTCTTATAGACTACAAAATAGATTGAAGAATGAGATATGATGATTGATAGATTGAAGTGTTTTATTTGATCCCAAATTCAGGGGTAATTCTACAGACTTAGGAAATATCGCCATTTTAATCTTTAAAAAAATGCCTCTAATTATGTTGTGGTTAGATTTTTGATTGTCACTGAGATGAGATTGCGACTAGATTTTGAAACCTTTATGGCTTTCCAATGTTATCAAGAGATATTATCAACCTCAAAATCACTTATCCTCTTCTATTTAAAGAGTCTAGATTACGAAAAGTTCTCTCCTAATTTTTCGTCGGTTTTGTTTTTAACCCTTTGTTGTAAACTAATTACTAAAGCAATATTTAAAATCTTAACTTGCAGCACACCGTTCACCCGTCGTCAGTGAAACAGGTGGAAAAGCCTCCAATACCGAAGGAGACATGTGGATCTTGGTGCACGCCTGACGCGACACCGGCCCACAATACGTGAGTACCATGTAAAAGTACTACATATGACACACCTTCGAATGCAAGATTAGGAATACTCGATTCTAATATATTGCACTACGGTTTATTTCAGATTGACACAAACAAATTCGAATATCGAAACAAAAAGTGAGCTACAAGAAGATGTGCAGAAACAAGAAAGGTATGAAATCATACCTAATTTAACCTAGCACTCTTTATAAATTCCACCCGTGAGAAAGCAACATAATATGAACACATACTTAGTATAACTTATGTACCTAAAGGTTATTTAAATAAATTGCCCTGTAAATATGTGCCTTCCTTTAACATCTTCAAATTGATAGTTAATACTGATCAAATCACCGTTAGCGCTTTGCAATCACTCACAAATATTATGTTCAATGGAAAATATTGTAAGAATACTACTTCTAGATAAACTACTACTTGTAAATATTTCAGCATACTGAGTCAGCTGCAAAAAGTTCGACTTTTCTCACCGAGTCCTCCGCCTGCATATAAATCGGATAATGACATAACAGAAGCCGATACCGAACTCAAAGAGTTCAAGCAATCAAAGTCCGAAGATAATTCACCAGAGACGTAAGTTAATACAGCTTTCAATTGTTTGAAAGTAAACCTTTTTTTCTTTGGCCCAATTGTAGACAGCATTTGTTTTTCTAGGCCACCAGTTCAACAAGACAAACTTGACGCAATAATCGAAACTCCACAAAGTCCTGTGCCAATTTCTCCTTCACGAAAACTAAAATGCAAAGGTTTATCACGATTGTCAGCGTTTTGCGACCCTTTTATGCCCATAGATCCCCAAGGTAAGTCATTCTTATAATAATAATACCCACTTGTTATAGTCCCAGGCAAAAGCCTCTTCTCATACAGAAATTTCATGAGCATTGATCACAACGCTTTCTCCAAGTGGATTGGCGTGTTTAAACTTACATTAATTACAGGTCCAAGTTTCTTCATGATGTTTTCCTTTACCGATGTCAGTGTTACCCAAGATAAACGTAGAAAGAACATAATTATGAATTGAAAAAGTCACATTGGTATTTGCCCAATATCGAATACCTCATGCATAAGAAGCGAGTGTTTTTACCACTAGTCCATCACGGTACTACTACAACAGTAAATACTTTTTAAATTACTGTAATAGTCGGTCCCTGCTGGGCGCCAATTAAGCTGCGGCGATTGTTAAAGAACTATTAGGCAGGTTTATTTTCGAGTAACCAACAAAAAATTGTCAAGGGGCTTGTTAAGTAATTGAGTTAAATAAATGGTGTCCATCACCAACCTCATAGACAGAGTGTAGATAGTGGTTTAAACTTCCTTGTAATCAATTTGTGATTTGAACTCTATTACAACTAGCATAAAAATGATAACTCGTTTTATCATCAGAAGCTTGAACAGGCTTTTAACATCGACATCTTCCTGTTATCCTGTAGGTACTTTAAATGCAAATATTCTTTTATGTTTACCACTTCTAGGACGTCGATACATCAGCTGGTTACTCCTAGTAACCTTCTGCTACAGTTACAACGCATGGTGCGTCGCTCTCCGCGCCACCTTCCCCTACCAGACACCTGAGAACACGCCATATTGGATGGTGGCCGATTACCTGTGCGATATCGTATACATTCTGGACGCAGCGTTTGTGAAGCCTAGGCTTATGTTTCTGAATGAAGGATTCTGGGTCGATGATCCTAGTGAGACAAGGAAAAATTATAGGAGGAAGTCACAATATAAGGTAAGAGTAATTAATGATGTCTATAAACTAAGAAATTAAAATAAATATTCTAAGTAGACGTACAGTCATCAAAAGAGATAGGTATGCAGTTTCGTCAGTTTAAGTTTTCTTAGAAACCGATGAATTTCTTCGATTGAAACTTAATTAATGAACTGGTTGTTATCTAGTTTTAAATTACATTTGAAAACATCCATTGGTTTCTAAGAAAACTTCAACTATGACTGATGACCCTGCATGCCAATCTCATTTGTGGACTATACATATTTTAATAGGTATTTATATATTTACCCAGCTAGTAACTAGTGCTAGTGAGTGATGGACAAATATTATTCATAGCAATGACCTTTACGTATAATTTTCAGTTTGACGTGATATCCTTGCTTCCTCTCGACTTGTTGTACATTTACTTCGGCACCCAGAAAGTGATTCTCCGTATTCCAAGATTGTTGAAACTGCAGACTTTCTGGGAGTTCCACCAGGCTATGGATAGAGTGCTTGCTTCGCCGTATGTTGTGAGTAAAATATTTAAAACTTTTTTCTGCTTGCAACTTCATCCGCGTGGAAATATATATAAATATACTATAAAACATATCCTATGACAATTGGCAATAGTGAGAGTTTCTGTTATTTTTTTTTTTAGGTAATCTGACCATTGCTTATAGAGACTACTCTTAAAAACAAAACAAAAAAGATATTACTTATAAACTAACAAACTTAGTATAGATATTTTTGTTATTGCCTGTGAGAGACATTCAAAGATAAATCAACAGACAACTTTATTCCACAGGTGCGAATCGGCAAAACACTTTTCTACATCTTCTACTTGATCCACCTTAACGCTTGTGCCTACTACGCTATGAGTGATTATATAGGACTCGGCACGAACGGCTGGGTGTACGATAACCAAGGCTCCGCGTATATCCGCTGCTTCTACTTCGCGACTAAAACTGCGACATCTATCGGCAAGAATCCGAAACCTGAGAATACTATTGAGTATTTGTTTATGACGGCTGCCTGGTTGATGGGCGTGTTTGTCTTCGCTTTGCTGATTGGACAGATCAGGGATATTATAGCAACCGCTACGAGGGCTAGAGTAAGTACTCAATATTATTTTAAAATTATATTTAAGTCTGTAATTTAAAAAGAGACGCTGTGCGACTCTTTTCTTTATTTTAAAAAGATAAGGAAAGTTCCCTGTAATGTGTCACCTTCCATACGTAAAAACCTACCAACGTAAATCCATAGTAAAGTATCCGTAGTAAATCCATAAATGCAATTTTATTAAATAGTTTTAAGAATTCATATTTTTGTTATATCTTGTTACAGACGGAGTATCGCAAGACATTGGATGGCAGTAGTCGCTATCTCCGCCGATTGAATATGCCAGTCCCACTGCAGAGACGAGTCGCGTCCTGGTTTAACTATACTTGGAGTAGACAACGATGTTTCGGTGAGTGACAGTTTTCGTCCTTTCATCCGGCTGTGTTTTGTGTCCCATGTCGGGCGCCAAATTAAGTTTGGCCCACGTTGGGCGCCAAAAGAATAAAATATTGTTTTATATTTGCAGATGAACCCAGAATTTTGAACTCATTGCCATTTAACATGAAACGAGATGTCGCACTTGAAGTTCACATGACAACGCTTAGCAAGGTAATACATGTTGGCAGGCAGAGGTGTACTAATGGGTACAACTCTGCCTAACCCTTCGGGGATTATAGGCGTGAAGTTATGTTATGTTAGATTACCAGAAGACAAAACTGTAAATTATTAATAAATGATTTCAGGTACAACTATTCCGTGACTGTTCAGACTCACTGCTACGTGATTTGGTTCTGCAACTACGTCCAGTGTGCTTCCTTCCCGGAGACGTGGTCGTACGGCGAGGTGACGTCGGCCATCAAATGTATATCATCTCATCCGGCGAGTGCTGCGTATGTATCTTTCAATTCATTTAAGATTTTTTCATCATTTTACATTTTTATAAAGTGGAGATTGTTTATTGTACCTACATACTACATTTTCAGGTAATGTCACTAGACGAGAAAGAAGTTTTGGCGACGCTGCAAGAGGGGTCTGTATTTGGCGAAATCAGTCTTCTGGGCATTGAAGGACTACGGCGCCGAACCGCTACCGTTAGGTAAAGTAATAAAATAATAATTTAGCTTACTCATACGAAACTACAAATAAGTACTGGCGCCCAACATGGGATTGTGTTTGTATTTTAAGTGTGTTTGAATATTGAATATAAATTATATTTAGAAGAATGGAGAAATTCTGAATAAAACCATTCTACGTCATTTTCTAGTATTACGTAAATTACGTTTATGTTTTTTAAATGGGCAAAAGAGTCTTATGTTGGGCGCCAATATCTCGAAAGTCACTTTCAAAATTGATTCAATACAGTTTGGATTACGTTACAAATTGCCAGGCCATAGAATATCTCATAACTAACAGACTATTATTTACTCTACATCCCACAGATCGCGTGGCTATGCTAGCCTATTCGCTTTATCCCGAAACGACCTCGAAGCTGCCTTAAAGCATCACAAGCAAGCAGCTCATGTCCTACGCATTAGAGCCGACCAAATAATCAGAGAGAACGCAGCACGTCAAACAAAACAACGCTACCTGAGACTTGAAGCGAAGAAAAGCGTCAGTATTCATGAAAATGAGTCTATTGTGAAGAGGAGGATGTCGAATACTTCCACCGCTTCGAATTTGACTATTGAGGGGAGAAGGCAGCGTTCAGCTAGCGCGATGTCTAAGAGGCGACTGTCAGCTGTGTCTGAGACTGTGGATCAGGAAGGAGCTAAGAAAAAAGAAGAGGTTTGTACTGATTAACATACTGATCAAATCCCTTAAAATATTTTATGAAGATACAAATGTTGTTGTTGTTTTTGTTGTTGTGTTGTTGTTGTTGTTGATGTTGCGGGCGCTTATCTATAAGCTTATGTACTTATGCGGTACACGTGATGTCCTAGAGATTAAAGCCAATCGTTTCATAAACAAGCTACTATAATTTAAAAAATTTAAAAACACGACTGCCAATTTGCACATATTTGTACTTTGTTTACTTGTCAGTTTTTTTACTACGTTTTTTATTTACAGTGTTGTATATTTTTTAGATCTACTTGTCAAATTCTAGACGATAAACAGAGACACGGCCAGATTCATTAAAAAAAATAATTGAGGCTGGTATAAATTTACGTTTTTAAGTGACCACAAAGGATTCTTTTTATTTTTAACTAGCCTATGTTACTCAGAACGATGCAAGGATTGTAACGATACCCCATACATATAAATCGGTTCAGGCGTTTAAAAGTTATGGTGGAATAAAGAATCTCACATACATACATACATATATACATACATACATACATTAACCCTGAACACATAACACTCCTTTTTTGGGGCAGTCGTGTAATTAGATCATCATTGCAATGAATGTTTTGTATTTTCAGCCAGCTGTAACTGTGACCGTGGGTAAAAAAGGAGCAAAGAAAAACGAGGAGGTTTGTGTAGATTTCCTTTTATTAACCAAGTCTCTTAAAATATTTCAATGAGATACAAAAGTAGTACCATTATTAAAGTCAATTCCTTTTTTCTATTAGACCAGTAAAGGCATTTGATTGTTTAATATTTGCAGTCAGCTATATCTGAGGCCGCGGATCAGGATGGAGCAATGAAAAACGAAGAGGTTTGTACAGATTTACATAGTAACCAAGTCCCTTCAAATATTTTACCTGTAACCTTGAAAAATATTTTTTTTTTAGAAATTTTGTTAAAATTTTGCCCTCTAGATTTTCGAAAAGTACGACGTATCAAATTATCCACCGTGCCAAGAATAAGGTTACAAAAATACGAAAACTGTACCAATGTTAAAGTCAAATCGTTAATTTGTATTTGAACGTCATGTATTTACAATTTTATTAATTTACTTTATGATTACAGGCAGCGACATTGGCGGTGACATGCGACAGGGCTCGAACCCCACTACCAACGATTGTACTGTCCGGGGACTGAACTAACGACCCCTGAACAAAGACAACTGAGCGAATTTATTTAGAATCTCTAAATTACAGGCGGAAATGAATAGAAAAGACTAAGAAGTGTGCATTATGGAAGAAAAATTTTGGGTGGTAGAAATTTTTAAGTCAATCTTGAAAAGAGTACGATGGGTGTTGTCTACAGGCTCGATTCTTTTATATTATTATGGTATACGACATAATCCTGTATCTTTATACATATAACTTAAATTTTCATGAAGTATAATACAAAATATATTAACCTCTAACCCAGTATTTATTGCATATTGAAAAATTCTATAGGGAGGTAGTAATTTACAAAATCATCTAAGTATCTATCTATGTAGTTTTTCGTATTTTTGATATAGTCAGTAAATGGATATTTAAAAATACCGACGTAATAATAATAATTACGGCCTATTACTGTCCCATTGCAGGCCAAAGGCCGCTTCTTACCATGCTTGCTCAAGGCGGATTGGGGATTTCAGACTTCATCACTGTATAATATAAAACAAAGTCGCTTCCCGCTGTCTGTCTACGGATTTTGATACGGTTTTTTTTAAATATATAAAGTGATTCAAGAGGAAGGTTTATGTGTCTACATTGCACCCGTGCGAAGTCAGGACGGGTTGCTAGTTAATGATAAGTTCGGGTTTCCTCACAATGTTTTCCTTCACCGATGTCAGTGATGTTCAACTTAGAAAGTACCTACGAATTAAAAATATTATGGTACTTGCCCGTTAACGAACCTACAACTACATGCATGACTGTCGAGCGTGTTACCTATTGGACCATGACGACATTTAATTGGTAGATAGGTTTAGTTTTCCGATAATATCTTGATAGAACTTTAAAGTATTAATATACGTAAGCATTGATTCAGAACTGTCTAAATAATAATCTTTTAAACCTATAAAAATGAATACCTATACCTGATATGATGTAATCCTTTTATAACCTTTTAAATACAGAGTGTTAGTGTAAACACCGTTATCCTTGAAACCAGTGGTTTGGTTTCACTAATAAAACGTAAATTCAATGAAAAAAAAATCTTTTTTTTTAATGTAAAATCTCCATTTTTCCACAAAATTATTTCACCCTATATTAATATAATGATGTAATTAGTTAAAACTTATGATAACTGACGGCCAGTGCAGCAGGTCAACGCCCTTTGCGGTGATTACGTAAGTCGGGCGCATAGTATCTATGAATTTACGGACGGTGTCGGACAGTTTAATTTTTTAATTTTTTAAAGAAAACTTTGTTTATTTATTTTTAAATTCAGATAAACATTTTTTATAAGAAATCAAGTACCTATGGTTTTAGTGACAACGGTGTTTACACTAACAGTCTGTATATTAGTATCACAATATCGATGTTTAATGTATAATTAGCTCAAGCTGTACCTACGTAGAACTATATCTAGATGTTAATTTTACAATTTATTTATTTTAATAATAGGAATATTATTTGATGTGCATATCTACACTAACTTCCTATATTGATGTGTCAAATAAAATTCGTACCATAAAAAGTTGTTTTATTTGTTAGAACACTACGTGGACTGTTTTAGACAAGTGGTCGCAAATCGCCACTGCTGAGCATGTGTTCGATTCCCAGATCGGACAAAGTTTTATTGGGTTTTTCCACTGTATTTGTGTCCGGTTGATGGCAATAGGCTCGCCCTATATTAAATGGGACTTAAAACATAACTGGTAAAATGAGGATGTACTAATGGGTATACGTCAGCCGAACCCTTCGGGGATTACAGGCGTCATGTTATAATATTATCATTGTTCCTGAACGACATATGCCTAGATAGGTAAGTAGTTAATCTGTGAAATTTCAGCTATGTGTCTGATGCCTCTTAGGATCTCAATCCATTAAAGCTTTTTCATCATCATCATTACATCAGCCTATGGCCGTCCACTGCTGAACGTAGGCCTCCCCCAAAGAGCGCCAACCATCCCGGTCTTGGGCAGCCCACATCCATCCGCTGCCCGCCACCTTCGTCTAAGCTAATTATTCAAAGCCAACGTCACTGTTTTTAAACTTTTCAATTCACAAATCCTGTCACATAACATTCAATTTTAAAAATCAATTAATTAAAACCCATGACGGTCTACAAAATCCCGCTACTTTTATCAACCTCTGAAATTGGCTTTATCTGCAAAAACACCCTACGATGTCTTTCTAAAATTTGTCGTCCCCATTTTACAAACATCACCACTATAATTACTCACCCGTAAATCAGGAAGTCACGGTTCCCTACCCTGTATTTTTCAATTTCTTTGAACCAATCATTAAGTTAAAACGCTAATCTTCGCGACACTGATTTACCTATTTTGTTGTCCTTGCGTGCATCAAACGCGGTGACAAGTAAACTGTTCACCAACTTAGATACTCACCTAGTTCACAGGACTTTGAACCCTGAATCTCGTGGCTTTACGGTCAATCTGAAAGCAACAGTAAATTGGTGAAAAGTTAATAGAAAGTTACGACAGTCAGTGCAGTTTTTCAGTATTGTTTGACGTTTTTTATTTTACTTTAGTTCAGCGCAAAGAATATACCTACATATAGCTTCAGTCGAATCAACTTTCATTGCCCTATTACCCTACCCTATTTTCCTTAGCCTTGCTACTAGCCTATTTGCCTAGCTGGCCTATTTTAGTTTTAGTTCTTTATAATAATGGGTAATATTAGGTACAGTTAGGTATCTGTCTAGCCTATCTACCTACAACTTAGTGCTTTCTCTACCTAGGATCTTACGATGTTGGATAACCAGAACCACACAAAATTAACATAACATAACACATAACATAACATCACGCCTGTAATCCCCGAAGGGTTAGGCAGAGGTGTACCCATTAGTACACCCACATTTCGCCAGTTATGTTTTGATTCCCATGTAATAGGGGGCGAGCCTATTGCCATCAACCGGGCACAAATCCAGACTCCGAGGCTGCTACTGAGAAATTCCTGATGGAAAAACCCAATAACACTTTGCCCGACCTGGGAATCGAACCCAAGACCTCATGCACAGCAGTCGCGCTTGCGACCACTAGACCAACGAGGCAGTCCACAAAAAAATCACACAAAATTAATCGAAAATTAAAATGATTCTTTAAGTATTGCAACTTAAACCTACAAATAGATAGGTCCGTACTATTCAACACTTAAGATTCACAATTTGAAGCCACGTTTGTACCCAACAAAGGGAAGCGAGTCACAATTTGAGTAGTATCTAAGCAGTAATTGGAAATTGATTGGATGTTTACCACAAATTGCTTTCAACACATCTAACGTATGACAAGTTCGACTTTGTACGGCTGATAGTATTTGTACCTTATGGCACTAGATAATACTAAAGGCACTAGTTGTTGTTCGTCCGTAAGAAAAAAGTCGAAAATTAGCCCTTATCCAGATCCTAAGCCATCTCTTTGTCAAATTTCATTACAATCGGTTCAGTGGTGTTGGCGTGCTCAGGTAACACTATCTAACTTTATACTTATGATGACTAATATACAAATCTACTCAAAATTGCGAAACTCAAGTGGCAATGGACACGGTCGTAGAGCAGACGATCGTTGGGGTCATAAAGCTCTCGAGTGGCAGCGGAGTGGACCGAAGACTTCGCAAAGGTCGTGGGATACGGGCAGCCCCGGACGGGTCATTGTGGCATTAGGGGAGGCCTATGTCTAGCAGTAGACGTCGTTCGGCTAATATGATGATTATGATAGCTATGACTGTAAAAAAACATAACTTTACGCAACTATAGGAATACTTACATTAAATATAATATTAGTACCTATTTCCCAAATCAAAGCATAACTTATTAGATGAGTAGTTGTCAAGTAAGTACTTATAATATGTTTCCTATCTAGCTTTTTTTTTAGGTGGTAAAAATCATCAAATGACTCCTTCCGCCCTGGGTGGGGCAGAAGGGACTGTCAGACTTTTACTGACTAAAACCACCCTGTTCCTTCTGTTGCCCTTTACGTTCCGGGGCCACGGTATCCTGTTAAGACGTCCCCCGCAACCCTTAATTCCTACCTAGCTATATTCAATCGATAAAGCGTTTAGTCGTAATGTAGATAGGTACCTATTTTCTGTTCACCGCATTATTTTATTTACTCAAATCAAAAGTTTTCATAAGTAAATTCCGTAGCGAACCGATTACAGGCTTCATTATGGACGTTGCGTGTCCTCACTCATTTCTTTATTGAAATAAACACGGGCAGGTACCTGGTAATGTAGCAAAAAATAAACATAGACCTCATTTTGAGTAAACTTCACAAATTACGATTTCATTGTATAACTTAGACTGCGAATTTAGAAGGCTTAGAAAAAGAAATAGGATTATATTTATTTTAATAGTTTGGGCTGTTTTAGATTTGACTACTAATCTAAACATTTAAAAAACTAGCGTAAAAAAACATTGAAGTTTTTTTAATAACAGTTTTTCCGAGTGAAATGGGTAATTCGATATCTATTTAAGTAGGTATCGTACTGACATATAAACAACCCAAACCTAGATATTTATATCATAAAACATAGCCTACACGCGATATCAGTGTAGCTTTCTATCAGTGGAATATTTGTAATCATTTGTAATCAGATCAATACTTCCTTAACTCTTACAAACAAACTTTACCTCTTCATAACATTATAGAAGAAGAGAACGTATAGAAAATATAAATAGTGTTTGTATTCCCCCCCACTCTAAGATAGAACACAAAAACTTGAAAAAAAAAAACCGATATAAGAAACAAAATCGTATCATCGTGAGCTCTGCAGTATCGTGCAGTGTAAACAACCCTTTCATTAGGGGTAAGTCGAACCCGATCAACTAGTGGCTCAGTCTGCAACCTGCTGTGGCTCACTGTGGTTCATCATGCAGTGCCTACACAGAATACGGTTTAATTCGTTATAAATTAAATGTTTAATTTAAAGTAAATTAATTGATTAAAGATTGTGAATGATTTGTGTGTGTACCCACAAGGTAGGAATCAAAGGTAAATGCAGCTTATGATTTCTTTTTTTTTCTCTCTATATTTACTATTTAATGAGGGTTCTAATCACATACTGAAAATATCTCATAAGAAGGTGGATAACTATTAAGAAACGAAGTATTACAATAATAATTTTAAAAGTACAGTTTTCATTGATAAATACGTTTACATTTTTAAAGTTATGGAAGGTACTTATTTATATATAATTGTAGGTTCATTATTGTCAATATTTGTGTATAGAAGAACAATACAATCTAACCCAATATTAAAATATAGGAAACCTAAATACAGGTTGGTATATTTATTATTAAAATAAAAGTAGATACACCAAGCAAATTGTTGGCATGCCAGAGAAGTTTAAAGTTAATCTTACTACTGTTACAAATGCGAAAGTTTCGATGGACGGATTATGTTACTTAATCACGCCAGAACACCGTGATTGAGTATGTATGTAATCTTGATTAAATTCACCTCAAAGATAGATTACAGTCTGGAAAAGTGAAAACGCTACTTTTATAGAAAAAATGAATGTTTCCCGTAGGATAATAAATCATACTTTGTCGCGGGCGAAATCGCGGGCAGAAACTAACAAAATATGTCGCCTTAAACAATGGCAAACAAGTACAAATATTTTCCAAAAGCGTCCACTACTGAAACTGAACTAAAAAGCCATAGATTGATAACCTGATGGGAATAGAAAGTAAGGGGTACAAAGTAACTTTTTTCAGTTGTGATTTTCAGATAACATAAAACGATTGGCGCAGTAGTGTTATTAACCAGTAATTCAACTTAAAAAGTTGACAAAGTACAAAAAGTAAACCCTATAACTAAGCCTCCGCTGTCTATCCATCCGTCTGTCTGCCAGCGGCTGTATCTCATGAACCGTAATAGGTAGACTCTTGAACTTTTCACACGGTGTGTATTACTATGGACGCTATAACAGCAAATAACAGAAAAAAAAAAAAGTTAAATATTAAAGGGGATCCCCATAGTTACAAGAAACGTGTGCTTTTTGTACCTATGTAGTTTTTAATATAGTGCGGTAGTACGGAACCCTTAGTGCGCGAGTCCAACTCTTACTTAACCCGTTTTACATTAGGTATGTATGAGAATAGGATAACTGACGAATAACCCAAAACGCGAAGGCGAAAACCACCAGATTTAAACTTCTTCTACCTATTAGGTCACAAAACAAAAACAAATATCTAAGTATATTTGATTGTGTATTTTCTTTTTCGACTAACCGAACCATAGCAATCTGATTGATGGTCGTGATAACCTTCCGAAACCTTCTACAATACAATAAAGACTGAAACAAATGACGGCGTTCATCACAGCACTATCAATTCAAATCAAAACGACATTCTACCTATATTTCAGTAGTAAATAATGTGCTATCTACAAAAGATATCTAGTTCGATTTGGTTGAGTTTACCCGCGGACGCGGACATTGTGAACCAGTTTACAGGGCAAATAACGGTTAATTTCATTATTTTTGTGGTCGTAAAAGAACCGTATCGTGGGCTCGCGTGTTTCACGATCCTAGATATCATAACGCATGGTAGAATGCCTCGTAAACACGGCTAATGTTAGTATTTGAGCAGATGAGATATTTCCGAAAAGTATTTACCTATCTTGAAATTCGATCTATGAAAAAAATTGTTTTGAAATCAGACATGGTGATGTGCGGGAAAAATATCCTTTATAAAACATACCGACTTATGTTTTGCCTAACCTATTCCCGACTATGTTGGAATTGACTTCCAGTCAACTGAATATCAATATTTTACATGAAGCGATTTCCTATCTGACCTCCAAAACCCAGTACCCATGTATGACAACAAACTAAAATACCTAATCATATGATATTTTTTGCAGACGCATTTCAATTTTTAATGACTTACATAATTACGGCCAAGAATTTAATTACTCCATCTTCACCCTGCCCGACTTCATTAATTACGAACGGAACTGAAATCTCAGTAAAAATTAACATCCTTATTAAATCCTACGTACTGCAATTAATTAGTTTCCCATCAACCGCCCTACAGTATACGATTGCATAGACCCCTGCATTATGATGTAGCATGCCGTGTACCGACTAGCTGCCAAGCTTGCATGAATAATATCCACGATAATGAGCACCAACCGATGCCAAAGTTATGAGCTACGGTCTGCCTTCTACACAATTATTTACGAGTTCATTGCATAATCGTTAAACTGTTATTTGTAAATATGAAAAAAAAATATGCAAAAAAAACTTTAGGTTAACTTAACCGTCAACAAGGATAAATATAGTAAGTATGTCACGTATTCATGAGTAGCAAGGGAAAGAAGATGCTACTTTGCTAAAAAAAAACTTATAGCCGAAAATTTCTAATGGGTAATGCTTTTTAATTGTAAGCAATTAGCCCTGATACTAAGAGTTCTATTCTTGATCAGAGGGGTAATTGCCATTTCAATCAACGATTCAATCATTCCAATAACCGTCTTAATTGTCAAAAATACCTACAACCTCTCATTTACACAACGGGTGGAATCCCACTTACCTACTAACGAAATTTTTTTTTCTATAGTTACTAGGAATCCTTTGTCGCTTATTAAAAAAAAAATATTCTGTTTCATATACATATATAAGTACAACTAAAAAAATCTGTTATATGTGTAGGTAATGTAATAGAACACCTTTTTTTTAAACACCGACGAAAATTGATAACTTTGTGGAGTCTCTAACAAGTCCATGATACAAGTTATTGTTACGATGTCGGGAGATATAAATATTATAGATTTTTGAAAAAAAAAATAATATTTATCGTCGTCGAAATGAGATTCCGATTAGAATTGGAACGTTTTAAATGATAATTCCTCATAAGGCCAACTTCTATAACTAAAAACCGTAATAAACCTTTAAGATAGTGCGCCAAATCGGTCATAATATTATGTATAGTAATATTATGTATTAGTATGAAAATAAACATTTAAAAGTTCGACAACACTAATCTAAGTAGGTTAATATAATAAATGTCAGAAAAGCCACGCAAACAGAGAAACTGATAAAAGTTTAAAATACCACGGAACTAAAGGAATGCAAGTTGTATGAAGCAATAGATTAGAAATTAAGTTTTGCAAAAAAACGTTCCTAATGCTACTTTTGACAGCGGAGTAATTTTCCCTTGACGGGCAAAGTAGGAGATGTCACGCTAGTGAGCTTTAAAAAAGCAGATTGCTTTGAATTAACTGAATGTTGAAAAAATATACCATATACAAGTTTATAGTTGCTTTAACTTGGCATAGCTGTTAATTTATTTTGAGAGATTTCGATAAGGGTATGTAGGTATATTAAGTTTGATTTTAGCTATACCTTTTTGGAGAAATTGCATTTCTGGCACACAGAAAAAACACGCACCTGTGCACCGCATGTGTGGAAAATAGATTTTTCAAATAAGATAAACTGAAAAGCTCATTTCAACACCTTTTTTTAAAGTAGTTAGGCACATTTTAAGTGACCGACTCCAATGATCTCATACTCGAAAATGCAACTGCTGCGCATTGGATTCGATTCAAGGCTCTCAAAATTATATTGGGTTGATGGTGTGGCACCTGAGTTTGCACACACACTGGTGCGCTATACCTAATAACTCATGCGTACTTGGCGTACCGATTTGGCAGAATATTATAATCCCATGTAACTTATGTATTAGTAGGTAAATAAGATACACTCTTTATCTTCTAGACTACAAAAACCTTCAATAGGTATAACGACCAAAATAAAAACCAATACCGATTCGTTTCCGCATGACAAAAAAGTAATATTAATGCACCCCCGTTACCAATGTGGTCGGTAAATGGCAATGATGACATTGAACCGAAGATATTCCGATAACTGAGGAGAGTAATAGGCGACCATCACGGAAGCGATTACGATTGAACGGCGCGCGGCGGTTTCACGTGGGGCCATGAGAACAGCGGGTACATCTTTATAACACCCGCGCGATTCCGTAAAAAAAATCTTCGGTATATTTAGGTGAAGTGAGTATGAAAAGACGAGATTTATGAACGTAGATGAGGCGAAAGGAGTATGTAAGGATCATAGCAGGTGGCGTTCTGTAGTTTCTGCCTGCCCCCATGGGAAAAAGGCGTGAGTTTATGTATGTATGAGTATGAGCTGTCAATTTTCAGGTCGGTAATCAGTTCACTCCCTTGAATATACCAGCTGATGCTAGAGTTTGAAAGCCCGCTTAACCCAATTGATACAGAAATAGTGTTCTAGAAAACACAAAGCAGTCATATAATAAGTCACAACAAATCCTCCGCCCCTACAAGAGAAAATTAAAGATGATATTACCGTTAGAGACACTGTGTGCCAACATAGAATAAAGGCATTAATATCTACAAAATGATTTATAGGTATTCAACCGACCCGATCAAAATTTGACTATAATATCTATTAAATAGAGCTCACTATCGGTACAGTTTACTTAAAAATGTAAGCCATTCCTCAAAGCCACGTCGATACCACCTCTG
Source organism: Hoplodrina ambigua (assembly GCA_949774945.1). Lineage (NCBI taxonomy): Eukaryota > Metazoa > Arthropoda > Insecta > Lepidoptera > Noctuidae > Hoplodrina > Hoplodrina ambigua. The sequence continues at coordinate 3,834,738 of OX458969.1, read as the reverse complement.
GTTTCAAAGCCCGACACTAAAATTATCAGATTAGAACCAAACACAAATAAAGGGGCAGAAGTAGTAAGATTTATGGCAACATCGTCTGTTGTGGCGGTCGCATCATCCGTCATAGTTGGGCCCTGGGGTCGGCTCGGTTGCTCAGCAAACATTTGCCTAATACATTACGGGAAGGTAGGCTTCAAGCTAAATATTTACCGACTACTTTAGGAACACTTTAATCATTTTTCGGTAACTGGATAGGCTTGTTTAAGCTACTATACGTCTTTGTCTCTTCTTCGTACATGTGGGTCGCGTAAACGACGACTAAGATTTGTTTTTTAGACTGAGCAGTTGGGTATCATTTCTCCCAATCTAGGCGGTCGTGGAAAATGTCTTCATTAGCAGAATTAGGAGTTGACGTTTACTAGGTGTCTAGCCTAGCAGTTGACGCGTACCTACGAATATTATCTAGATATTAGGTAGGTACTATTATAAAGCTGACGAGTATGTTTGTTTGAAAGAGCTGATTTGAAAAAAAAAAACATTTATCGAAGAAGGATAAAGGCTACATAACATCACACTACCACACACGGGAGCAGTACATTAGTCAAAGACGTAACTTGACGCGGGTGAAACCGCGCGTTATAGCTTGTGTTATATTGAGGTAAAGCTTATTTGTTTTTTTTTTAATGAAAATTTGAAGAAATCTTTGAAAGTACTAGTCCGATTACAAAAATTATTTAACTGATTGAAAGCTACACTACTGCCAAGTCTCATAGGCTGTTTCATGATATACTTGACCTCGCGGACAGAAGCTAGTGAAATTATATTATTAGTTCGGTACTTCGGTAGTAGGAGAGTAGACGGCCAAGTTTAACTTGCAAAACAGTTTCTATTTACATACTTTATATTACCAGGTTGCGCTAATCTTAACTCGCTATAAAACACGATGGGCCGAGGCAAGGAACCGGAGCTGCCGATCACAAACCCAGTAGAAGCGAAGAAACATCGCGATGAAGCTGCTGGCCACATCAAAAACGGCAACTATGATCGTGGACTCAATTCGCTATCCAAGGTACAATTAAGTAATTAGTGATACCTAGTCATAAACAATCTTATTTTTTGTTCACCTTCAAATCGCGGAATAAAAGACGTCTTACGTTCACTTAACTAGATAACCTTTGAACATAGTGATTCTTTTTGGCGATTTTAGAGTTGATCCCTAGTAAAACTTGTTCATAATGATAAGTACAATGATCCTTTTTCAGGTTTCTGGTAAACAAAAAATAAGGTTGTATGTATACCCTCCTTATTATTCTATTAGAACTTTATAACAGCGTATAATTACTACGTGTAATGACTGTTAAAATAGTATTATTTTGGGAATTCAAAATTTCCCTCTGGACTACGCTCAATTTCGGCTACGCCGTAGCAGATATGACGCAACTGCTACGCCAGATGTAGCACGAATTGTATCCTTGCTACACTGTACCGAGGCACTTAATCTTATTTATTTACTAGCGGTTCGCTAGATAATACATAAAATAATAGTTTTCAGCAAATCTTTTGTTTATTGTCTGTTTAAACGAAGCGTAGTACGTTCCGTCTTTATTAAGTCGGTCGCGGAACTATAAACTTATTTTTATGCAAATTAAATTGGTGTTAAATGTTTAATGTTTATAAGTTTATTGCATGGTCACACATTGTTGTGGATTTGTCCCTACGTTGTAACTTGTGACCTATTTTTATATAGTTATTTGATTTGAGTTAGCTTATTTTCTTTGAGGAAGTTTCAAGTAAATACCATCTAGTAGAGATCTTGTTTATAAATACATGTTGTATTGTTTTTTTTTTATTGTCTGAGTGTTTACTTATTATAGTACCTATAGCTGTAGATAGACTAACTGTGTGGAATACTGTCGATATCTACTTCCTACTTTTCCGTTCATTACTAAGATCTCAGCCGCTGATATTACGATGTTTATCAACTGGCGCCAATACTACTGATTTATTATCAAAACTTAAGAGCAAGCATTACAATTAACCGAAGCTTCAGATCATGCAAATCTGCATCAGCAAATACTGCAAATGTTTTCTAAAACTAAAACCCTTGTCTGCGCTCTGTGCTGTGACACAGCCGCTCTCCGGAACGGCCCATACACCACTAGTGTGCCAGAAGTGGGTGCGAAAACACATTCAGTCACCATGACGACGACAGCCGGGGCGTCGATACTGACGCCTGTCCACACACCTACACATTACGTAACCACCAGACCACATAACGCTACATCCCGATGGACTTTGACAACGCGAAAGCCCAAGCTCGCTCCATTCTTGGACCGACCAAGGATGCAGAGTTCTTACAAAGTTTCGTCCGTGTTGGGATCGACGACGAAGAAGAAGAAACTCCAGTTCAAAAGGCATCGATCAGCAAGAGAGCTCCGGCGTCTGCTGACAAAGGGCGAGACCAGGAGGTCGAAGATGAAAAGCTTACTGTTAAAGAAAGAAAGGAGTCGGTTAAGCCGAGGAGGAAAACTATGAAGAAACCGAAACGGGAGAGAAGGAGGAGAGAAGAGGAATTGTATACTGATAAAGACCGCGCTGCTGCTGTGGTAATGGGCTCCAAGGATATCAAGCACTCGTTAAACTTGAAGGATAAGGCGGAAAGAAGTAGTGCGCTGCAGCTACCTGTTGAGGCGGACGCTGGGACACTGCTGGCATTGGCCAGAGCTGAGATGATGAGGGAACGATATCGTACTGCTGTTTTGTTTGTCAATAAGGTACTTTATTATCAGTCTTTGGTTTGCGTGTTCTTTTTTGGTAGGAGAAAGATCTTCGATATTATTTTAGAGATCCATAAGATAATTTAGTTTTATCTTTGTAATTTTTTAATTAAGGTAGGTATATATAGTTTATGAACATTTTTATGAGCGAAAATTACTGGCCGAAGTCTCATTCCTATACTAACCTTATCTAATAAATTGTTGACTTATAATATCTTTTATATTCTTGGCTAGTCTCCATGGAGACTGGCCGTCGTATTCTCCAAGAAAAAAACGCTCTGGAGAATATTATTATTAGGTACCTACTAATGAGTCTGAAGGCAAACGTAAACCCGTCTTTCCAGGCCATCGAACTAGCCCCTGACGAGAAAGCAGCATACGTCTCGCGCAGTAAATGCTACCTGCTGCTGGGGGAGCCTCGCTGCGCACTGACAGACGCGGAGGCAGCCCTGAGACTTGACCCAAAGGACGCGAAGGCTCTGCTTCGGAAGGCCGAAGCCCTATACTACTGCGGCGAGTTCGAGATGAGTCTCGTGCATTACCATCGAGGGTTACGGGCTAGACCAGATCTGAATGATTTCAGACTTGGAGTGCAGAAAGCGCAGGTAAATAATCATACTTCTTGAACTGAAATCGAATATTTTAATACCACACCTCCATATAACAGGCAGAGGTGCATCCATTAGTACATGCACATTTCGCCAGTAATAGTTACAAAGGGCGAGTATATTGCCATCAACCGGGCACAAATCCAGACTTCAAGGCTGCCACTGAGAAATTCCCGATGGAAAAACCACAATAGCACTTTGCCTGACCTGGGAATCGAACCCAAGACCTTCATGCTCAGTAATCCGCTTGCAACCACTAGACCAACGAATGAACGAACGTGCTAAAAAACAAACAAAGGAAAACAATCAGTCATTGCGATAGAATTTGTTTATGTTTTTTACCCCAAACAAACAGACCCGGAACACCTACCTACAGGCTCTACAAATATTTGTTCCGTGCGGGAATCGAACTCGCAACACGCCACGCAGTAGACAATCGTTCAGCCACTGCGCCAACTGTATCGTCACTATATCGAACCTCATCAAGCGAGCGAGTATACTTACGTTATCTACTTATACTATTTCTGTTTTCAGGAGGCCATTGAGAACACAATTGGGTCCGTCAAAGTGGTAAAGAAAACATCTAAAAAGAGGTCCAAATCCGCGAGACCAGTTCTAGGACAGTTGAACTCGGATAAAATCTACCTGGAAAACTTATTGAAGAATCCTGACTTGGCCATCGCTGATAAGAAGAACGATGTAGTCCTAAAACAAGCTGAAGAGGCAATAAGGTTTTTGGAGAATCGTGAAGAGTTTTGGAGGCAGCAACAAACTACTACGTAATCTTTAACACAATTATAAATCAAGCTGGTTTTAGTGTAATACCCAAGTACTTATATTTTTAAGTTGAGTGCATTTTGAACCGGAAAGCAAAATGTTGCTTTTAGAAGTAGTTATTTGCAGTAGAAATAAAAAAGTAGAGTTTATTATTACGTTTTTTTTGCTATTATTAGGAAAGCGTATCGCCCCGTGTGCTCTGATCATGTAATACGTAATATATTAAGGTGTATTATTTTATATATAAAAATCTTGTGTCACGGTGTTTGAAGTCGCGCTCCTCCGAAATGACTAGACCGATTTTCATAATTTTTTGTTTTGTTTATTTGGTAGGTATTAAAATAGGTCGTTAAGTAAATTTCATTCCGCTCAGGCCTATATCCTTCTATCCCCAAATGATACAGTTTATGGAGATTACCAAGTAACAGAAATACAGTTGTTCTGCCGTGTTTATGGTAACTGAAAATGCGAGGTCAGTATCAGACATGCGCAGTGAACTCCATAATTGTTCAAGTTTGCCGTTTATTGTCATTTACAAGCAATATGAATAAAGAAGTCACTTTACAAGCATGGTTATCAACTCATCACCATTTCACAACATATGTAAGTAAACGCCCACTAAAATTAAAATCACTAGACTTCTAAGCTGAATGATTTCAGCAGTTTTAATGTTGGTAGACAAAGAGCAGGAGTTCAGGAAGCTGTTCTTCATTACCGCAGAACCTGCGGCGGTACAGGTCTCTGGTTAAATTTTCGACCAGAATAAAAACTCGTATGGACAATTAGTTTAAACGTTCCAAGTCGGGAAGATTATATAATCGTCGTGCATGTGCAAACATCATCTAATTTCTTTTTTGTATCAATGTGTGCTTTTATACAGAGTGTTAGTGTAAACACCGTTATCCTTGAAACCAGTGGTTTGGTTTCACTAATAGAAAGTCTGTATATTATTATAACATAAAATTTAGGTCTTGCAATGGGGTATTGAATTTACGAAAATGAAGTCTCAAATAAAACCAGATCATATTAAAAGAAATAACATTTTATTTGTTCCGACGGCTTCGATCTGATCGCCAAACTAATTTATGAAATCGTACGTCAGCGACTCGCGACAACCGCGCGACCACATAACTACCACATAAAAATAAAATCGTTCACTCTATATCCCAAACAGACAGTTCTATGTCACTCGTATTTACAACTATTTACACAAATAGTGAATCACATAAAAACATTCTCAATATCGGAGATTTTTACAGTACAATGTAACATAATTTCATATCTGCTTACTGAATAATTTCACGAAAAACTCTCTTGTTTGGTTTTGTTCCGCAACCACGGTTGCGATCAACTATCACTACATACATTACCTAATAGTCAGTATTCTTGAAAATACAATTCTGCGCTGCACAAGCACTTACAGTAAGCGAAAGCAATTCAAGCATCATATCTCTGTTCGCTAGAAATAGCAAAAAGTTAGTGTCAAGAGTAGGAAAATCTCATCGTCGTTCATACAGTGATTTAATCTTAAATACGTCATATTGTCATTAGCTAGTAAATCAATTCAATTAATCACCACTTCAGGAAGTTATCAATTGTAATATTTAGGGTAAGAACTGGTTCACATTAGGTTGGAACGACAGTTTTACCATTGACCGACTGTCTGGTGTCACACTAGAAGCTGCCGATCCGACCTTATCTGAACACCACCATCGCTTTACCACAGCCAACTCACAAAGCAATTGTGAGTTGTTTGCCGGCCGATAAAAGTATCGGCCTGACCCAACGTAAATCAGACCTGAGAGCCTCAGGCTCCGAATCCGAGTCTATATAATTTACTAATCGAATACATATCGCTTTATAACGTTATCAATAATTATAGTTTGGACTAAGAAAAATCATTTAAATGTTTGGCTACTCCAACCAAGCAAACTCTTACAAAACAAATGAATTTTGAATTGATCTATAATTCGAAATATAAGGTTTACCTATTATATTTATCTAAAAAAATAAAAGCAATTGAAAATGTTCCGTAGAATTCAGTCTACTGCAACACGCACGCGTAAAGATTCCATGATAGGGATGTGTATATGGTATAGTAAAATCTCAATATTCACAACAATTACATATTTTGTGAAATCGAGTAACTTTCATATTACTAAGGTTTGTCTCAACAAACAGACAGGTAAAACGCAGTGGCATACAACTGTTTATAATTTATAATATTTATTAAAATCTATTTATAATACTGTGTACTTAAACCGTTGCAGTTCATATTCGAGGAGCGATCGTGTATTAGCAAAACTCCAGAGATCATAGTATATAATATAGTCATTAATACTTTCTCTTGCATTAATCCCGTGAACATATATTAAATCATGTCTAAGAACATAGAATCGTCTAATTATAATACAGTTTAACGCTAAAGAGGAGTTTCTTAAAACATAATTATAATAGAGCTATGGGCTTATAACACTATATTTACAATTTAGTTCAGTTGTAACTTTTCTATGCAGTACATACTTTCAAAACGTGAAGGCTACTTCATCAAACAGTATCTCTTCATGTAATATCCTCAAATTCTTTTGTCCCGCAAATTTTTAATTTACTATCACTGGAAACTTAACGATCGTCATACAATTATAGCAATCACACGCAAGTGTCATTGTTCAAACAACAAATTCAGTGTCAATTAAATCCTTACTAAATCAAATAGTGGTTTCAATTAAACTATTGAATCACCAGTCCATTGCACGAGAATCCATAAAATATACGTTCACTGTCACTAAAGTTTATGAGTGCACAAAGTATCAATTTAGTGCACTTTCAAAACGCATTGATTAATTTAAAGCAGTCCATGTTGTCACCGGATTGTGTTCACTTGGGGTTCAAACGAGCACGTTTTGTTCGTCGACGTTGCTCGATCAGTCTATTCATATGATACATCCGAAGTGAGTAGTTCAGTTTCAGCCAGAGGAGTTGCCAGCGCTAGGTGTTCGGCCGCCTAGCGGCCTTCCTGCGCTAGTCGATCTCTTCAGCGGGACGATTGTATACCGGTCCGAACTTGGCCATGTATTTCTTGACAAACATCTTCGCTTTTGATCGCACTGAATCGGTTACGACCAGCTCGTCTACTGAGCGGCAGTGCTTCAGTTCTTTCAGCATCACGAAGTGTGTCAGCTGGAAAGGGAAATATGCACTTTATTGTCAAGTATTTATTAATAAGAACTTTTTGAGTACAAATATAAATTGACCTAAATAAGTTGACATGAAGGAATTTCCTAATAAATTACTAATTTGTATAGCAGCGATAACTAGTGTGCCTTAGGGCTGATTTTAAAATAGCCACACACAAATTTTATTTATCGATTCTTTTATCAGTTTGACATATTTTCTATACAAAATCTAACTGCCACATTCATTCCTTTGTTAAAAGTTATCGAACGATTACAAAATCGGCCCTGATCCGAAGATTGCTGAAAATCTGTATTTTGTAGCAATGAAGGGGGCTTACTTACTTATAGCATCCAGGTCTAAGATTGGACGTGTACGTGCCCAAATTAATAACTGTACTAACCTTTCTAGCGAGATGCTTAAAATCAGCCGTGCACGTAATCCGCGCAGCGGGTGCGTCAGGATGTCTGTAAGGGTTGAGGTGCTGCACCATGACCCTCGCCATGCTGCACCGGAACTGCTCCTTAATCTTGCGCGCCGTCTCCTCAGTACTCATGACGTACGTCTCATTAGTATTGTCAACGGTAGGTGGAGACGGTGGTATGACCACCACAGGGGATGGTGAAGCTTCCACTGTGACGGCCTTTTCGACAGGATTTTCGACTGGAATTGGAGCGGGCGCCGGTGCTGGTTCCTCGGTTGAAGAGTCTTCTGAATCAGTCTCCGAGTCGACCAGTTCCACCATTTGCTGTTGTAAAGATTGTTTGAGTTAGAAATTTTAATCCTACTATAAAAAACAATGGACTACATCCATGACTACTAAGCAGTAAAGGGTAGGGGTTTTGAGGGAGCTGTCACGAACTAGCAATTTCAAATAATACCTTGCCGAATCTTATTTATAGAAACAATAAAAAATCTCTAAATACCTTTTCATAAAAACAACATAACATCACGCCTGTAATCCCCGAAGGGTTAGGCAGAGGTGTACCCATTAGTACACCCACATTTCGCCAATTATGTTTTTAGTCCCATGTAATAGGGGGCGAGCCTATTGCCATCAACCGGGCACAAATCCAGACTCCGAGGCTGTTACTGAGAAATTCCTGATGGAAAAACCCAATAACACTTTGCCCGACCTGGGAATCGAACCCAAGACCTCATGCACAGCAGTCGCGCTTGCAACCACTAGACCAACGAGGCAGTCAAAACAAGTCTCATAAAAACAATTTATAAAAAATCTGAATATTTTTTCATAAAACGTGCAAAATCATAAGAACAACAATATTTACGTAGGGTGTGTCGCGGGCGTTTATAATTTAGTGGTCTACGGAGTCAAAAGTAGCATTCATGAAAATGAGTAGGTACACATAATTTTGCTAATTGATCGTCTTTTGTCTCAGAGTCTAGGCAATGGTGGGCAAAGACGGTGTATGACTGAGAGATCCTAGACCAATAACGAGCTATTCGGTTAGCGTTTGCGCTAAACGCTTAGTATTGACTATTACCTTTTGCGTAAGTCCGTTTGACCAGTAATGATCATCGCTCGTTTTAACAGCACCAGGGCAATACGGCAACGGCCCGGCCGGAATGTCGCGCCCCCGGCAAGTCCTCGCCTTTTTTATTTTGTCATTAAAAATAAATTTTAATGCTCACGATTAAGGCCCTAAACAGCTAATTATTCCCCGTGCTGTTATAATAAGCGATGAAATTAATACATGAATTTTGTCTAAGCCCTCAATAATTCTAAACGCCTGCGACAGATCTACCTTAATCCTTTCAGCTTCTTGTTTCTTGTCTAGTTCGTTTTTCTTCATCTGTATTATCTTTTCCATCTCTAATTTCTTTTCCAACTCTATTTTCTTCTCCAACTCAATTTTCTTCTTTAACGCTTTCTCCCTTTCTTGCTCTATTATCTTCTTTAACTCTTTCTCCCTCTCTAACTCTATTATCCTCTTCAACTCTTCTTCTCTCTCTATCTCTATTTTCTTCTTTATCTCTTTCTCCCTCTCTAACTCTTTTTCCTTTTCCAATTCTCTTTCCTTCTCTCGCTCCCGTTCTCGTTCTATTTCTTTTTCCGTGTCCTTTTTGGTTAGCATTAACAATAAATATGACGGAAAATAAATCTGTGTATCATTTTAGTTTATAAAATATGTTGTTCCATTTGACTCTTGAAATAGTAACAGAAGAATTGAAGCTAATATGTACGACCTAACATTGCGTGCTACAGAGACTCAAAATTAAGTAATAAACACTAGGAACATGGAGCTTGTGTTATTAATTTTACTGTACGTCTTTAGAACTTGTCGCTATGCTAGTTTACTCAAAGTTATTAGCAAGGACACTTTGACAACTGTTAGCCTGCCTATCTATTGAAGCGGAGCGAGGCTGCGGAGCGGAGAACCGAAGGAATATTACCCAAAAGGATTGCATATAATCTCTGCTTCGCAATTTTATGCAATCCTCATCCTATCCTAATGCCGTGCGGCGTAAAGGCTCTTAACCTTTTGAACGCCATTGTCACATATAAGTGACAAACGAAATCTTACCCTGATCGCCAACGTCACAAATATATGACAAAATACACGTCGCACCATACTATGAAATAAACAATGTAATCAAGTTTTGGAATCCCTATTCTTTATCATTGTCATTTGACGAAAAAAAGTGGCCTGACGTCAGGGGTACGGCGATACGTTTATGCTCTGGCGTTCAAAAGGTTAAAGATAAAATCCTTTTTAAAGTTTCGCCCCGATTCAACCCTGCGTCCCTATTCACCCCGTTTAACGGTACACTACTCTTTCTTTACAAGTACATATAAAAAAAGAAGTATAGTTCTTTAAGTTGTGACTAACCTTCAAATCCAGTATGCTGCCCTTCAGCCGTCGTTGCGACTTGTTGGCAGCGAGCAGTCGCACCTTCTGCAGCAGCTTCTCGCGGCGACGACGCAGCTTCTCCTTGGTTTGCTTGTATCTCTTCACTTCTAGTCTACCAGCTAGTTTGTCTTCTTCTGTTCTTGGCTGGAGAGTGTGAAAATGTATTTTTAGTGAATGATGAGTAAGATAATCGGTAAATAGTTATGGGACTGCCTCGTTGGACTAATGGTCGCAAAGCGCAACGTGAGCATGAGGTCTTGGGTTGGATTCCCAGGTCGGGCAAAGTGTTATTGGATTTTTCCATGAGGAATTTCTTAGTAGCAGTCTCGGAAACTGGATTTGTTCCCGGTTACGACAATATACTTGTGACTTATACATAACTGGCGATTACAGACTTGTTGTTATGATGTTATGTATGTGAATAATAAGTGTATATTATTAACTCGTTACCTTTGCCAGTCAGCAATATAAATACTATCAAAGATAAGACTTACACTAATAGGTCTTTCAGAGACGAGTCCAGGTCTTCGTTTCCGCGGCTTAACGCTGACCAGTGCGTGATCAGGAATCAACCCGTTGTGGTTGTCTTCTTTTATCACTGTAAACATACACACACCAACGTGATAGGATGATAATGGCGCGATTTGATGAGGGTGATCCGTTATTATTATATCAATTGCGTTTAATTCTACTAATACGAACCAATGCATGTAAATATTTGCTTTGTTTTGTAATGGTCTGTTATTGCAAGATAGTATTGTGACCCATTTGGCATATTAAATTAGTTGGACATAATGAATTTAATTAAAGAGTGATTTTTGGGTAGGATCGTTTAGCAGAATAATAATTAATCATTTTAATATTCAATTTCTTCAAGGCTTGACAGATTCATATCAAAGATTACATGAACAATTGTTTTAACATAACAAGATAACTGTGGAAGTAATCAGGAAATTCTAAATACTTCAAAATAAATAAAATAAAAGCTAAATATGATTCAGTTGTTTTTTGTGAAGAAATAATAAAAGTACAGCCACGGAATGAAAAGGTTAATCAAAATGTTTACATTTATTGCTATTAAGTATTGTGCCAGTTATAAAATTTTGTTTGGTGAAATTTACAAATATTGCTTAATCTTTCCGTTCCGCAAGTATATATAATATTCTACAAATACATACAGTGAGTGCTCCCACCTTCATAAATGCCGTTGACACCTTCCACCACCTTGCCCTTGGTCTGTCGCCGAACAAGTGGACTGTCCAGTCCTGAGGATTGTGGTTCTTCTTCGTCCTCCGAAGAACTTTCTTCTACAGAATATATTAAACATAATAATTATAGAAACGTAAGTTTTACTTGTAATAATTAGCCTTTGTTTGTTTCCAAGAACGCCGTTCAATATGGATATGAGTTTTTGTCTTGACCTGTGACAAGATTATGTCAATACCTGTAAAAAGAACTGGCAGTGCTCTCCAAAACAAATGCAGAATGTGAATTTAGTATTTTGTCTTTATTTTTCAACTAATACCATGTTTTAATGTGTTCTAATTTGTAAATGACTTTTGGACTGCCTCGTTGGTCTAGTGGTCGCAAGCGCGACTGCTGTGCATGAAGTCTTGGGTTCGATTCCCAGGTCGGGCAAAGTGTTATTGGGTTTTTCCATCAGGAATTTCTCAGTAGCAGCCTCGAAGTCTAGATTTGTGCCCGGTTGATGGCAATAGGCTCGCCCCCTATTCCATGGGACTAAAAACATAACTGGCGAAATGAGGCCAAAATCATGCATCCAGTGGCGTCGGGTGTAACAATTATAGTTAGGCAAAGATAGGTAGAATCTGAGTCATACACTCTTAGGTGAACATCAGTTTAGTGTAAACTATATTGCCTCGTGTTCACAAGGGTAGTTTCACAAAGCTAGCATGCTAGCAAGCTAGTAGCATTGTCTATACAGAATTTATTAAACTTAATTTTAGAACGAATCAGCTTGTGCTTAATCAAGACAGGAAAGCTAAGCTATTATAGTCAATTAGACCATTAAATGGCACTTGTGAACATTTAAAAGAAACAAAATCTAGTTGCCCCTTTCAAAACGTAATTTCGTATGGAGAAGACTTTGAAGCAAGTCAGTAGTTTATTATCTTGAGTTCGTTAATTTAATCTTGTGTACAACAGACCTTCAGGTGTGTATGAGTAGATGTGGTAGGCTACATACCGGGTTCAGTCGGCATCGGCGGAGGTATCCACTGCGGCTGCCTCAGCTTGACGTGGTAGTAGTACGTGCGGCCTCGGTCGTCCGTAGTACTACGCCATAGAGACGGTAACACTATGTCTTTAGGGTCCTCCGTAGATGCCTATAAATGTTAGAAGATTATGGATAAAGTTTATCATCAAACTAGCTTTAGCCCGCGACTTCATGTGTTTGTCTTACAGATCCCATCAATTTTTTTTTAAATAAATAAGAATAGCCTAGCAGTCATAGATAACGTAGCTTCCCATAAGCGAAACAATTTTCTGAATCGAACCAGTAGTTCTCAAGCGCGTTAAAATAAAATCAAACAAACTTTATAATATTGGTAAAGATAGATTATCATTCTAAAAAAACTGGTACACGTGAATTGGGTTTAGTTTTTCCAATACTAACGAACCCACGTCGAAATTTCTACCAATTGTTCATCAAAATTACTCCTAAACATTCGTTCGAGATTTACATTGAACTGTTATTGATAGTAATATACACGTATTTGGCATATTTAATTAATTTGACGTAATTATTTAATTACAAATATGAAATACATGATAATCCCAATAATGGAGCAAAGAAAATTTTGTGGCAATGTTACACGTCAAAATCTTTTTATGTCAAAATTTTTTTATGGATACTCACAGATTGTTGGTCAGGTTGTGTGGGTAGCTGCGGGAAGGCGGGCTGGCCGGGCGGGCCCACCTGCTGCCCGAACATGAAGCCGCCCATCGGGAACCCGGGCATGCCCATCATACTGCGGAGACATAGTTCATGGTTATAGACTTTGTTAGGGAAATCTTTTTATTGGAGAAAAGCAAGGTACATTAGCGCCTATTTTTCTCATCTCGCTAAAAATTACTGTACTACAAATAACAAGATTAATGTCCATAGATCTCAAAATAATAAACATTAAAAAGAAAAAAATATTTGAAGAATATCAAGTGGTTTATAAGTACATTTTCTATCTTCTATATGTATAAATAAAAATCAAATGCTGCATGTATGACAGATCATCACTTGAGAATGGCTGTCGACATTATGGAGGATTTGGCTGATTTAATTGTTAATTTCATTGAAAAATCCATCGGAAATGTCAGGTACTTGAATAGTATTTTTGTATCAAAATCTTAATAAAAAAGTGTGATGTTTAGTAAATTTTAACCGAGAGAAGCCAGGTCGTGTCGCTATTAAATAACTAATGTTACATCAATCTTTTGGTCGCGGCTACTCACTTAGCCTGCGGCATACAAAAAGGCGGGCAGAAGGGCGCGGGCGGGAAGTCGTGCGGCAACCAGTCGGCTGGCATGTCGGGCACCAGCCCCGCCACGCCCATCACCATGCCGCCCATATTGCCCATGTTGCCCATATTGCCCAGCATGTTGGGTCCGCCGGGAACCATGCCGCCGGGGAACATTTGCTGTGGGGAAATAAATACGCATGATACAATCTTGGTCACAAATATTCAGTAAAATAACCAGAAATAGGAAATAACTTTAACGATTGGTGATTTGACTCTGCAAATGGCGACTTAAGTCTGCAGTTACTGTTGGCGACTGCAGACTTAGCCTAGCCTAGCTGGCAAACTCGGAACAAACGTTCGAAAGTATGAGAGGATTTTTAACACCAGTTAAAAATCCTCCCATCCAGGAAATTATTTCTTCACAACATCTTATTTGAACTGGCGAAATGTGGGTGTAATAATGGGTACACACCTCTGACTTCTGGGATTACAGGCGTGATGTTATCTTGTTTGATAACACTTTCACACTTTAAAAAATCTAAGCGGTAGACAGTTATCAACAACAGGTACACTGAAAATTGAAAGAACAACGCTCGGTAAGTAATAGAAATGTATGGCTACCTGCTGGAAGGTGTCAGGCTGCGGCCAGTAGGTGGGCCAGGCGCGCTGCAGGCGCTCGCGCTGGCGGCGCGACTCGTCGGCCGCGGCGGCCGCCTCGGCGAAGGCGCGGCGCCGCTCCTCCTTGCTCATGGGGGGCACCGCCGCCAGCACACGCTCGCTCAGCCTGGGGGAGTCACATAGATGCTACTTGAAGTTTTTGCTAAAAGCATACTGATGTCAACAAAGTCTATACAATATCTGCGCATAAGCTGTATAATTTTTATGTTACTATTGTTTATCATAGTTGGCGAGCAGATTGATATTTCATTCCCGAAATAAACAAAACTGGAAAGCACAATTTTAGAAAGCTAAAAAAATATGTCATTTTCAAAACACACAATATCCAATCTGAACCAACTCAGCTTTCTCACTGAACCAGATTAGTAATAATTAAACATTACTATATACAATCAATATCGTACCTGATACTCCTCCTGCCTCCTTCAGGACTGCTCCTTCTTTTCCTCCTATCCCTGTCATCTCTATCTCTATCCCTGTCGCGATCCCTATCCCGGTCTCTGTACCTATCGCGATCTCTTTCGCCGCGGTCCCTATCCCCTCTGTCTCGGTCACTTCGGTCCCTCTCTCTGTCTCGCTCCCTCTCCCTGTCCCTCTCCTTCTCCCGCTCTCGTTCCCGCTCTTCGCGGCGGTCGCGGTCGCGTTCCTCTCGTCGCTCGCGGTCTCGGTCGCGCGATCCACTAGAATCGGCAGCTCGCCTCTCGACGTTCGCTTGTCTTTCATGCTCTTTCATCTGTTGTATTCTTTCCTTTTTCGGTATTTTGAATACTTCCTGTAAAGGAGATATGGTTTTTGGTTACAGTAAACATCATCGATACATAAATTTGGGCTAGATTAGAAGATATTTCGAAATACTACAGTTCAGTCTGAATAATCAGCTACTAACCTGGCAGAATCTCCATTTCCCTTAAACAAATAATTAAGGAACTTACGACATAAAACCTTACCTTCAAACTGGACCATCGTTCAAGCAATTGGTTGGACAGATCTTTTATCTTCTCCAATATGCTAGCACTCTCTTTAGCCTTTTCTGGACTTGACAGATTCTCCTGACTTCCTCTGTTAGGAAGCTCTACAGGCAAACCTGTGGACGATCATAAACAAATATTAATCTGTTGTTCTGACTGGCTCATATATATATTTGCTATGGCATAAGCTATACCTATACATTATCTCGTCGTACAACAGAAAAACACATATTGAACGCCTGACACCAGTAACATTCTTGAACTATATTTTTGTAAACAAATATAACCACACCATTTTAATTTTTTTTTAGTCTGATTGGGGATTTTGTAAATCTTACCAGTAGCCTCATCGATGAACACTGTCTCAGGTGCAGGCTGTGGTGCGTCGGCCGCGCTGAGCCAGCGCTCTACGATGGTAAAGAAGCGACTCTCTTGTATACTAGTCTTGTTGGGGATCGGGAGGCGATCTACCGTTTGCAGCATTTCAAGCCTGTGGAAGATAAATAACATTTTTACCACGAAGATTCAAAAATGGATCCTGTAACAAAGCTCTGTGATGTCTGCCTTCCTGTGAAGTTTTCACAGAATGTGCGTTAACACAAGAAACATATTTTTATATAATGTTAAATATTGTTTGGTTACCACAGTACCCTTTACTGTCATTTTCTTTAATTATGTTCTTGCAGTCGCGTCATAAAGGCATCTCCCTCACCTATCTCGAGGTTCTCACTTGAGTAGAACGTACAATATCAATTTTAGCACGTTCTTGATCGCATTGGGGTCAGTTTTTCTTACACTGATGATTGTGACTTCTCTAGCTTTAACAATAGATCGGTGACATAGCGCTTCGAAGATCGGCGCTTTAAGACTATAACTATAACTTGTGTCCACTTACTTGAAGTCAAGCGGCGCGTCAGTACACCAGGGCGCTAGCAGCCGCAGGCCCCTGTAGTCCAGGAACAGTCTCCTACAAGGCAGGTCGGCGTCTCTCAGTAGCCGCAGAAGCGCCGTCTGAGCACGACGGGTCTTAGCGCGCACCACGGTACGAGATAAGCGGAGCGTATGACTCTGGTTCTTCACGCCAGTGCGGCTGAGAGCCTCCAGGTCTTCTTCGATCTGAATTAATGATTAAATTAGATTAATACTTAACAATTCTTTGTTTAACAGTTGAAGGTCAGTTAGGGGTGTGTGGTGTTTTACTCCATTTGACACACAATTTAGAATCTTAAAAAAGGAAGAAGCAAGAAGGTAGTTTAAATGGTACAGTTTAGAAATAAAGCATATCATACATACCAAGACTGCATAATATTATAATAGTATTAGAGACTAATATCAAAACCTAGATTATTGAATATGGAAATCATTCCAAATTATTCTGTATTCAAAAAACAATGGCTGTTTCCATAATCAATTATGGAAACAGTTATTCCAAAACCTGCCTTATTATAAGTGACGCAGTGTTTTCAGGTAACTTTTTTCGGTAGCAATAAGATCTATATCTGTCGAAATAAAAACGAAAACTAATCGAAATAAAATAGTGGCAATCTTACGTCAGCATCTTGCACCAAGTCGGGTGCCTTGGGCTTGTATGTGCGATCCTTCTTGGGTCGACGCACGCGCGGTCGAGGCTGTTCCGTGGGAGTGGCGTGGGACTCCTCAGAAGACTCCGTTGTGCCAGACTTTGATGTAGAAACATCCTCTTCCTCCTGAGATAGTTGTAAAGTTTTATGTTAGAATTATTTTATTATTTCTTTTCATAATACTTTTGAAAGAAATCTTAGGGCTTTACAATAGTTGTAAACGCAAACACATAACGCATTTTATTTTAATGTTTTGCTTTTACTTGCTTCTTGGAATGTGTGGAAAAGCTACCCCAAAAATTATTAACGAATATAACATGCATTACGTAAGTTCACCTCAGTACACTGAGATTACCCAGAAATTGCTACTATTCGCATAATATTATGATGAATTATGGGAGAAGAGAGAACTCCTTTAACTGTAAGATCAGGAGACACCGACTTCATAGAAATTCGAGTTTTTTTTTTGTGAATATTTAAAAAAAAAAATTGTGAAACTTGTGAATTGCTTACTAGTTTACTTACTAGTTACTAATTCTTTAAGCTTTGAGGAGATCAAAACTATTTCCTTATTTTCTTTTTACAACAGTTTTCTAAATTCACAGCTGAATGCCATCACTTAAATACACATAAAACTCAAAAAATCACAATGAATGTCTTTAGATACACCTTAAAAACGGAATTGAATAATAAATCAAAAACTTCCTTCATTTCCACATGCGAAAAAGCAGTTCCAAATTAAATACATAAACGTATATACCCCATCAGCGCGTACCTCGTCATCTTCGTCGTCGGAGTCGGGCTCGCCGCCGATCCAGCCGCGGCAGTTGTCGGCGCCGCAGTAACAACGCTGAGCCACCTTTCTGCACGTAAACAACACATCTCTGTTACCCACCAATCACAGCATTACGGCCGCTGGAACCGATAACAGTCCGTATTGTCAGGTCGGATGGAGTTGTTGAGTTTAATGTGTTCGGTCGAATTGATTTGGTTTCTTAAAAATGAACTTAAAAAAAACGCCACATCTTTTATCTAATACATATAATACAGCTGAAGAGTATTTTTTTGTTTGTTTGCTTAAAGATAAACATAATTCCATTTTTACACACTATATAAAAAGTACTAGCTTCTGCCCGCGACTTCGTCCGTGTGGTTTTTATAGCATATACCAGAGGTTCGCAAACTTATTTTGTCTACTACCCACTTTGAAAATAAATTCTTTTCTAGCGTCCCCATTTTTTCAACTGCTTAAAAACTACCTAGTATATGAAATTACAAGTCGCTCCCCAAGCCCCTACACAGTGCCCCGATTTTTTGTCTGGGTCTCTTTCGTACCGCCCCCCTTTAGGCCTGCAGCGCCCACAAAGAGGCGTTATCGCCCACTTTGGAAAAGGCTGGCCTATATTATTCCTCATGAATCTAGCTATCACATACTAAAATATTTTTTCCAATCAGACTGGTAGTTCCAGAATTTAGCGCGTTAAAACAAGCAAACAAAAAATTCTTCAGCTTTGTAATATTAGTTTAAAGACGTGGCTTTTTTTAAGTTTTCAATGGTAGGTAAATTAATAATTATCCCAAGCAAAATTCAGCCGCGGTGCCCAATCACACACAATATGGAAACTACTGAAACTAGCATAGTACGCAGGAGATATAATTGTGCATAAGTGTGTGTGCAAACACAGGTGCACTCCCTCATATGGTAGGTATATTAGATAAGCTTGAAAATTAATTACGCTAATCATTAATGCTCTGAACATTTTTTTATCAATAATATTTCGTTGATGTTCACAATGGCACTCAGTAAATTAGTACTCTTTTAAATGTTAATATTATAAACACCCGCTATACCTACTGAATATTAAAAGAGTACATATAACATCAGTAATCTCATTATGAGCCCAAATCGACCAGTTTGAGTCGTGTCTTTATGTTATTGACTACAGATACTGAAAGTAAATGACATTCATGGTGAGTGCCTATGAAACAGATTATTTACATGTAATATATTCGAAGGTTGCAGTCAGTAAGTGGATCCAGACGAGGAGCGATTTATGCACGTGACTGTATGTAGACGGAATTTATGAGCTTCTATTAGATACTACATAACTACACAATCGCGCGATTGAACGCGCTACTCAACTCACGCCTAAAACGTTGCATCTGGACTAGGTCTAAGAAACTCAAATTTGTTGAATATATGATGTATGATTTGTCATCACTTCCAGTAGATGACAGTGCAGTACCATAATTTTGTCACCGCAAGGGTCTGTTTCACGTTCTCTCAAAACACATAGTTAACCCGATATACATATAATCTGTATATTACCTGCTCAGTAACAAATGGTATGACAAACAGCGAATGCAGCGTGGCACGTTTTTTTATAAAACAAGCGGCATCCGCATATCGTCGTATGATTAAGCTCTAACAAATACTACCACAGGAACATGCTTAGGGGGTGAGAATAGGACAAAACTATTGAGAAAAAGTTAGACTTACCCAAACCTCTGGAACTGATAATCAAACGTGAGTTCCTCGCCTGCAACAATATCCCTTTTGCTAAAGAACCCTATCCTGAGTTCTCCGTTCACGGTCCACTTTTGTGTTTCAGCGTTAGGATCACAGGAATGATTGATAAATCGGGATATGTTCCCTTTCAGGGTCGCATCGATGACAGTGTCGCCTTTGAGTGACATGAAGTAGTGATGTAAGTTGTTCTCGTCGGAATATGCTTGTGCGCGCTTGTAGAATTGCTCATAATCGAGGACCTCGCCTACGTATTCTAAAAGGAATTCGCCCCTGGAAGATGATTGGTTCATTAGCGTATCTTTATAATAATATTTTGGTAAAATCATTCATAAAATCATAATAATAATATCAGCCTATTACTGTCCCACTGCAGGGCAAAGGCCTTTTCCCATAAAAAGAAAGCACGAGCTTTGATCACCATGCATGCTCAAGGTGATGGTAGAGGTCATGTTGCTTTCCTTTACTAATGACCGTGATGTCTAAGATAAACTTGAAAAGTACATATGCAATAGAAAGTCACATCATAACCTCGTGCATGAGAGGCGGGCGCCTTAACCACTGGGCCATCAAGACTTAACCTTTACTAAATCATGTTTATTAGGAGGCTGGCTTGAAATCATTATTATGGTGTTACAAATTATACAAGGATCATTGAAATATCCAATAACATTAAATCATTGTCTGCTTTAGATAACTACAAATATTGTTTACTCCCTCGTTTTAATATATCTTATCATTCAGTTGGTATGTGCCTTGACTATTAGTTCTCATAACTGTATGACTGTTTGTAAACTCCACTTACTATGTTTCTACAATTTGCAAGGCATTATTTTCCATATGAAAATAATGTTACATATTTATTTGAACTGTAGGTTGTGTGTAAAATACAGAGATGATTTTGTCTGTGTTATTTGTTAGAGAAGAGAAGAGAACCACAAATGTTATTTAATTGTTCTTTTTTGTATGTGTTGCCCCACTCTTTGAATTTTTTCTGTATCATGGGTATGTCTACCATCATATAAACTAACATACACAAACAGACCTGGAACAGGTACCTATAGGCCATACAAAATATATTTGTTCTGTGCAGGAATTGAACTCGCGCCTCGCAACACTACAGTCAATCTTGGCCACTGCCTGAACCATGCTGTCATTTTATCTATTATAATCCAAAGCAGATCTAAAAGATACTTAGGTTTCGAATTCTAAGTACTTGTTCATTCAATAAAGTATAAAAATCTGTGCTTATACACATAACTACAAACAATTATAGAAATTACATTTTAAGCATTTCATTCAATAGACAACCATGCTGTATTGTACATTCGCAAATGCATTAACTACTGATTTCTACAATTTTCACTTACGTTGGAATATCCGCGCTAGCCTCCACACCACAGCCCTTCTTGTCAGCATAGAAAATCTTCAGAGGTGCCATCTCTTTTGACTGGAATCTTCTGTTGGTACAGCGATCCCCTACTGGACAGCGTGAATTACTGGAAACATAATGAAACACATTTGAATTTCATCTTTCAATCAAAATTAAAGTCATAAAAATAAAAGAAACTCATCTAGTTGCCCCTTCCAATTAAGTATGGCATTTAATGGGCAAGAAACTCCATTTTATACTTATTATTTTAAACTTTTGCAATAATTTGAATCAATTAATATACAAATGTGAACAAATTAAAATAAAGATCACTCTAAGTACTACAATAGTTGCAAAGTACTAGAAATTTGTAAATGATAGCTAAATTAGGTTTATAAATAACAAGGATTGTAACTTGAATTTGGAAGAATAGAATAACCAAAGAATTGTATTACCATTCAATCATGAGCAGTCTATTGAGACAGTCCTCTCCACAAGCTAGCTCCCCTCTCTCCAGTTCTTCTTTGGTCATGAAACAGTCACAAGTCATCTTCTTTGTCTCCTTACTAATCATTCTGTCACATAAATACTCATTTTCATCTAAATGTTGGTACTGGTTCATCCTTTCTTCAATGATTCTGTCATAATCCTCTTTGCTCAAAGGAGGTACATTTTGTTCCTCTTCTTGAGGGTTAGGACTTTCTGCTACTTGAGGTAAACGTTGAGGCAGGCTAGGACTAGCTAATGGTGAGTTGGCAGGTGAGCTAGCACCCATCTCCAGCTCACTAGACCTACGCCAACGAGACTTCACTTTTACAGGCATTTCAGAAGGCACCGGAAATGATGGAGAGTTTGGTGTGGTACTTGGCAAAGATTCACTAGTCTTTTCCTGACTATCAGATCCAATTTCTTCAAGTTTCAACTTAGTTTGTGTAATCAATGCCTTCTTCAATGGTGTCTTGACCAACCCATAGCCTTTAGTCTTCTGTTTCAAGTTACTTATTGTCTTAATTCTACTGGACCGCCTCACACCAGTGGGAGATGACTCAGCTGAATCATTTGAGTTATTTTGGGTTTGCTCAGTTACTCTTGATGAATTGCTGTCATCAGACAGTGTGGAGCTGGGTGTTAGACTGGGGTCTGGTCTGGTTAAAGCTTCAGTAAGATTCTCTTTAAATGGTATGTCAGGAGTTAAACATGGTGGAGTTCTAATTTCAATAACCTCGGAACAATCCATTGGAGGGTCTGGTTCCACTCCAGATGCAAGATTCAACTTCTCAAAATGTTCCTGAAAGTCACTGTTTTGAGAATTATCCTTACTTTCATCATTATCAATCGTTTCAGATATATGCTCTTGGGGGCTATCAATCTTGATGTTATAATACAGCTCTGGATGGTCATCCTCCACTATCTGCACAATTGTGATGACTTCATCGTCATCTCCAGTAAATTCTATTTGTTCTTCCTCCAATGGAATGTCTTCAACTGGTATTTCTTCTGGTTTTGAGTCTTTGAAAGAATCATCAACAATTTCACACTCTTCTTTATTGTCAGGCATTTGTTCAGCAGTAGCACTGAGCTTGGAGTCACTTTCTGTTAAATCAATAGTACTTAAGTCAAGAGACTTCTCGTTTATTTCATCTGTATCTGTATTCAATAATGGGAGTTCAGATGAGAGTTCACATGGTGCAGGTACAGGAGATACATCTCTAGAATTGCTCTGTGTCATTGTTATACTATTCATTGGACTAAAATTAGCCCCACTGTTAGTATCTGACTGTGTATCTAAAGCAGCATTCGAATCTGACTCTGAGCTTGCACACGGGTCAACAACTCTTATTTCTACACTACTATTTGTTTCACTGTCGCTACCAATATCATATTTTCTAGTAAATGTCTCATCAGTATTGAATAGGCAGCGATATTTACCAAATTTCTTATGCAATGCTACAATTGGGACTTGGCAGGGTTTAACAGCAGGAAGCTTCGTTGTTTCTGATGTCTCCGGTGCTTGAGGGTCAGATGCACCAGAGGCATCAGTAGGCGCAGGTTCTGTGTCCTGCTGATTGGTTTCGGAGGTGGTAGCCTCGACGGAGCCAGAGGCTTCACCTTCGGCGGACGATGCAGCATCAGCCTGATGCTTGGCGCGTCGAGTTGTACGACGCATTGCCGCAGTTTTTGTTGCTGCCTTCTTTCTTTTCGCCATTGTACTATTTTAAAGCAGCAACATACAACCTAAAATCATAATATTTTACATCACACGGTACTCAGAACACAGTTGGGCATAATGACCTCTTTCGATCGTTGTTGTTTCTCATTACTGTCAATGCCACATGGTTCTAATAAAAAATAAAAGACTTATTTTCTTAACAATTAATTTGGCTACATTATTTATAATCTTTTAACACTCCGGACGCTCTGTTTTGGGTCTCCAATGAATTCATGCAATGAAGCCACCGGTTGGTGTTGATGGTACAGCAATAACATTTCATGATACAATCTGACTACATACCATTACTTTTTGGATCTAATAGTATTTCTTGCATTTACTGAAATACTAACAATTGTGCAAAACTATTATACTCTTTCACAATTTAAATAAAACATAATTTGCAAGCAAAATTACAATTTTCTTCTTTCATTTTAGTTCATTGCTTTTTTTTGTTGAGGACTGCGCCATAGACAAACAATCAAGACAAGATGGAATTGGATAATGGACAATGGATGGACTTGAATAGACATCAAATGGACTAGAAATAGCGGGAATAATAAACTAGAAACAAGAATAATAAAATAGTGTTTTATTCTAATAAACACACAGTATTTATTTTTTATACTATCAGAAAGATTAAAAAATGTTTTGAACTATTCGCAGGTAGGGGATCCCGCATAAAATATTCGAAAGGACCATAGATCTATTAAATCTCTATTTATAACATTTCTTTAAAACATTTCGAGGATTATAATAATTACGTTAGACAAACCTTGTGTATAATAACTAAATTATGCTAGATACCTATAAATAAAGAGGACAAGAACACTGCATTTTTGCAGTTGTCTGAAACATAGTCCGTTCAACCTACACTCAGCGGCACGGAATGTGGCCCAAGCGCGTTATGTGGTTTATTATCAAAATTAAACATAACACTGGGAGTTTTCTTCGTTGTAAACCTTAAATGTTTATTCAAATCTTAAATGCGAATGAAAATTAACAAAAAAAAAAAAGTAAACTTTATTAAAATCCTATAAAATTACAAAAAAGACATTAAGCTCTAAATTTTAAAAAATGTTTTTGAATGAAATTTACAGAATTAAGCTATGGCACTTAAAATTAATAGCGGGTATTTCCACCTATGGCCTTGATGACCACCTGCATGTGATCAGTATGCCATGGATTATGTTTTTAATGTCCACCTGGGGTATTTATTCCAAGAGCAATTTTTAATTGACTGATGGTCTCTGGAGGGTTGGGACTGGATCGGATGCGTCTTTTAAGCATATCCCAGACATGTTCTATAGGATTAATGTCTGAGTTATGTGCCAGCCACTCCAATTTTGTGATTTTCACTTCCGAAAGGTAATCATCCACGCAAAATGCTGTGTGAGGTCGGGCATTATCTTGCATTAAGATGAAATCTTCGCTACCGATGCATCCCACGAATGGTTAAACATGTTCCTGGAGGACCTCTTCAATGTATCACACTACCCGTTAGACAACCAGCAGCTACAGCCAACTCTGTACATGTGTCTGAACAAATCTCTTCCCAAAACAAAACTGATCCACTATGGATACTGACGGTTTGCCTGGTAGTGATTGGCAGAAACGTCTATCCATATCTTTTTCACACGTTCGTGGCCATCTGCAGCTCTTATGGTCACTCTGTATTCGTCAGTCCACAGAACTTTACTCCGTTACTCGTGAGTCCAATTTGCGTGTTCGTGAGCGAACCAAAGTCGAGCTACGCGATGGTGCCGGAGCTGTTCTGGACCTCGAGCTGGCCTTTGAATGCGCAGATCTCGTTCCTTAATGCTCCTTCTTATTGTCCGCTCACTTTCGTAGAGCCCTCTGGCCGTTTTTAGCCGCTGCCGTATTTCAACCGCAGTAAGGAACCGATTTCTCAAAATTGCGAGAGCGATAAATCGGTCATCTCCCGCTGACGTACACCTAATACTGCCATTTTCTGGTTTCCTTGTGTATAGGCCGGTCTGGTCGTACCGTGTTAAGGCGTACCTGAGAGTTGTATGCGATACATTTAAAGTTACAGCAATCTCTCGCTGCGTTCGCCCCTGATTCCTAACCAACACAGCTTGAGCAACTTGAGTTGAAGTAAGAGGCATTATTTTCCAATCCTGGAAGCATAAATGATTACAGATTCATCACAAAGTAAAACAGTAAAGACTAAATGCACGACCATTTAAATATCGAGGTTCAACTCACCCGTGTTTTGTGCGTTCCGGTAACGAACTAACGTTAAGTGTCACAAAAATTAAACAAATTAAGTTTTTTCTGTGCTTACTCTTTTAAATTAACAAAGAACAATGTCCTGACAAACTGCCACACGAAATTTTCATAAGCGATATCAAAATCGCCTGTTATCGGTTTGTTTATGTTTGGGCCATGCCGCTGAGTGTATCTGAATCTTATAAATCTCCGTTGCAGAAAATAAGCTTGCAAGCCAGACAGTTCATCGCAAGGCCCAGACCAAGGTCTATTTGAAGCTCGTTTTCATTGATTTGAGGTCGTCGTCGAGTTACTGATTTGGTTGATATAATGACTAAACAGTGATTAGTGGTTTACCCCAAACCCAAGCAAAGTTTTATTGGAGTTTTGTTTCTCATTATATATTTTTAATAATTGCGAGTCTGTAACTAACTGTGGAAAATCACCTACTGTCTCAGTGTCTCTTAACCTTATTAATGAACATTATATTTAGGCGAATAGTTTGAATCAACCTTTTCGAAGTTAATTATCGTATTTTGAAACGCGACGTAGTGACGTTAAAAATTCACGTCACCGTCTCACGTCAAAATTTGCTAAAGTCAATGTCAGTCTTGTAGAAAATTTAACCAAGCTAACCGAAAGAAAGAAATACGTAGCGGTTAAAAGCTTTATAATTAAGTATTCTGTTGTTAACACTTACTTGTATTTATATATAAGCATTTTGTAAGATGGCTGAAACTCCAGAGGTAATTTTGGGTCCTACTTCATTTACACTTTCTAGTTTGCGCAAAACTTAACTTCGGAGACACGTCACGTTTATGTTTTTCAATGTGTAACGTGAAATATTTCTTTGCTTACTTTTATTTTTTCAATACGCTTGAATATAACAATTCATGAGTGTTTAAACGATTATTTATTATTTAGACTAGTCAATAATTAAGCTCATTCCGCTTGCTAACAACAGTTTACAATGCTTCTTACAGACAGTGAAAATCAATAAGTGGGACGGTGCTGCCGCTAAAAATGCTATTGATGATGCTATCAGAGAGGTAACTTATTCTAATAATTTAAAAAAATATATGACTTTATTCACCGGCAATTTTTTCATAATATCTCTACAAAATTCGACTGCAGGTACTAACGGGAGATCTGAAATGCAAAGAGAGCTTCGCCCTCATTGATGGACGGCTCTTCCTCTGTGCATTGGCTGTTGGTGTAGCTCTCTATGCTCTGCTCTGGGATTACCTGTACCCATTCCCCCAATCCAGGTATGTATAATTTAATAGATTCCACTTCCCACTTTGTCCATGTTTATTTTTACTACTCCACAGGAACCATAGAATTTTCATGGATAAAATACTTTTTGTAGGCTACTGCCTATGTGCTATTCCAGGCTATAATCTGTCTCTGTGCCTAATCACATCTAGATCTGTTAATTAATATCTATATTTATCCTGTTGGCTGCAGGAAAACACACCCATTGTGTTTCTACTAAGTGCAGTATGTGTTTTTCTATGGCGAACACACTGTGTAGCCAGTCACACTTTGGGTTTCTTATAGTGAATGTTTGACCGCAGTCAAGGGGTTAACTGTTTAAGACTATGTTTATCAGTGTATGTATTTGTCATGGATTTTCTTTTGGATTATCACCATCCATCTTTGTTTAATTAATTAAATTATTAAGGAATATGTAACAGGTGCTAAAACTGGCACTAATCTAGATTGAGTGAGACAAGCTTTTAGACTAAAATAAGGGTTTCTATTAAGGCCTAAATTCCATTTACTTTCACAAGTAATCATAATTATAGTATGCTGTTAATCATAATTATGTTGGTTTATTATTTACAGACTGGTCCTCATAATATGTGTGTCTTCATACTTCATACTGATGGGTATCCTGACACTGTACACCACATTCAAAGAGAAGGGAGTATTTGTGGTGGCTAAGGAGAAGACTGGAAACAACAACAGGGTGTGGGAAGCCAGCTCCTATGTCAAGAAGTAAGTAGTTTATCAAAGAAGTTTAGAGTATTTTTTTTCTACTTTGTTTCTGTATTCATCTTCTGTACTTTGTCTATTTCTTTGTTTGTTACTTATGTAGTTTAGAAGATAAAAATAAAATAGAGATCTGCCCAAAAAATCTAAAACCTATAAAATTGTGAACAATTTTGTACTTGAATTTTAGAGAAATACCATGTTTCAGATATTCATGCATTCTAATTGGTAATAAGCTTGTATTGACTAAAACATTAATGTATTTAAATGCTTGATAACAAACTAGCCACTACCACACCTCAACTAGCTTACAAATAATACCTTATACCTTTTTTCTTATTCAAATAATAATTCTAGATCAGTTTTAAAAAGTTTGCTTGCTACTTATAATTTAAAAAAAAATACATTCTTATATGTATACCAAATTTTTTATAAAAACCTTCCACAATAATTCTATACTAGTTTACATATGGCTCGGCAAAGAAATGAAATGGAAAATAAAAAAAACTTTGTATGTATGCTGTATTTATTCTACAGTTGTGCAGGAATATTATGTACCATATTTATAAAAGAGTCAAATAAGCCAAAAAATACAGTGCATGCATTGATTCTACTATTTATGAAGGGGGATTGTCATGACTACCATGCTTCATCATGCGTGAAGAATATTAAATTCTCTTGAGTAGGGACTGGATTGACAAAGCTCATTATGTGTGTTTTTTATTGTCATCAAAAAAGAAGGGAGATTACGACTGATTACGCATTTATTAAAATTCTTTTTTTTTGTTATATTGATTTATTCTTCACCTTTATTGATACTGATCAATCAATATGATGGTATTTAGTAGTCTTTATTAAAAAAAGCGTAAAAAGAAGTTTTGTTATTCAGCTATAACCACATGCAAAGGTTGTTAATGGTTACAGAGTTTAATTTAAAAATTCGCAGTCTCATTACATAACGATACTTAAAGAACTCAACATTTATTTATTTGATAGATTTTTTTAGAACAATACTTATTTACAAAAGACTAGCACTCTCACCGCGACTTCGTTCGCGTCTTCATTCCCGTTTTTTTTAATAAATTAATTTTTTTATAATAAATATAGCACTCAGTGTTAACGTAGCTTCCAATTTGCGAAAGAATTTTTAAAATTGGTTCAGTTATCAGTAGATCCCAATATTTCTCCTACAACCTTACAAATTTTACCTCTTTATAATATTAGTATAGATTAGATCCATATTTTGTTACTAACAGATTTGATCTCTTCTTCCTCAACAGGCACGATGACAAGTACAACCTAGTCCTGGTGATGCGGGATGCCTCCGGCAAGTCCCGCGAAGCCTCCATCACGAAGTCTTTCGCCAACTTCATCGACACCAACGGAACTATCGTTCAAACTCTCGTCATCAATGAAATCACCAAACTGTACAACTCCCTCTCATCTGAAAAGAAAGAAAAGTGATCACTTGTCTCTTTCGCACAAATATAAATAAGGTCTGACATTATTGTAATACTATTTACTCTTAATAAACTAATGTCCTATGCATTGTTGTTTTATGTTTTGTCTGTTTGGTTTCCCCAGGTTGTTTATGAATGTTGAAAGTAGGTCTGGTATTCAGTCTGAACCCAGACTGCTTTGAGACCCAGTTGTTATTTCAGGATGACCCCATATTTTAATTCAGGTATGTTAAATGAAGTAGACATGGAACCAATAGGAAGTAGAGCAGCATAGAATAATTTTGTATAGTACTATTATTGCTAATAGATGGCGCTATTTTAGAAATTAGATAGTGCATGTGAACATTAAAATAGATTCATTATCTTAAGACTATGAATGGGATACTCTTTAATATCAGCTTAGTTTTAGTATAGTCTGTAAAAAAAATGCCTATTATCATGGTTCTTGCGACCAATGAAAGAGCATACTGCTGTAGCTCTGCCAGGGGTTTGTTATTTCCATAATCTTACGCCAGATGTCTCTAGCGCGCTAAACGGTGCCAAAATATGTAGAGCGCCTAAATACTGCGGAATTTCCATGAACTATTTACGCGAACGATATAGAGTTGCTAATCAGACGGGTTTTTTAGTAGCGTCCTCACAGCGGGTGCTCTTATTTTTAGTCGCATTTTCCTCATTTTAGGCGTGAAGTTGTGTTGTTGGTTTCAATGTCAGGAGAACAATGACTCACGCCTGACGGCATGGAGCAAGATCGAATGCGCTACTACGGTCAGTCAGTAGGTCGGTCGGTACCGCTGGGACGTCGTGGGTACCACTCACTCACGATTAGCTAACATGTACTAGAATTAAGTAACACATTAGTGAAAATAGTTTTAATTAAAAAGTTGAATTAAATAGTGATGTGAAACTGAAACAATAAGTGCTATTATCGCTCAAATTTTATATTAAAATAAATACGAAGAGTAAAGCGCCTTGCTAACTAAATTTACCTAAAATAGATTACATGTTTTCATCGTAGTTTTCCTTGGATTTATTAGGTAAGCTGAAAGATAATAATGTTAACTATTTCCCTGTATGTAAAGGTTGTTTTATGTTATCAATTTTGCAGCAATAACAAATAATTAAATTCTTAATCTATTCCATTTACTACAACAGTGCAGAACTTAGTATTAAATTAAGATTATATTTTTATTCCATTGTTCC
This sequence comes from Hoplodrina ambigua, assembly GCA_949774945.1. Taxonomy (NCBI): domain Eukaryota; kingdom Metazoa; phylum Arthropoda; class Insecta; order Lepidoptera; family Noctuidae; genus Hoplodrina; species Hoplodrina ambigua. Next base: position 3,804,841 of record OX458969.1, on the reverse strand, counting down.
AAAGACGTTTAGACGGTCGGCGGATCAATATTATTCGGCGTCGTCAGTAGTGTTGTAAATCAATAGCTTGCTTGTAAAGATTGTAGCTCAAAGCTGAGTATAAACTGGCAGTGTTATGACATCACCGTAGCGACCTGAACCAAGGACTCCCAGATTATGGGCACTACGTATATACGCGTTGTTTTTAATAGTAGCCGAAACTGTTTAATGAATACGTCGTCTGTTGTAATAATTTCCGCATACACTTATTCTTTTATAGACCGTAATTCATTTTATTGAAGTTTTTTATAGGTTTCACCAACTCTATTGAATTAAGTAGCTGTTTAGTTACGCAGGCGTAACAAAAACATATATTTTTAATTTGATTCAATTACTCAGCTGAGGAACGGAGCTAAATATAGTGTTCTATTATTTGAATATTTTAAACAGTAGCTGAATTCGTTTTATTATACTCGTACAATCTAGGCATAATTACGCTGGCGTGTTGATTTAAAACACTGCCATGTTCTCAGTGAGTGTTAAGTCACCTGACTGCGCGTGTTAAACTAGGTATTAACCCATACGACAAAGATTATTTCACAAGCCGATGCTATTTTAGTTCTGGCTTGAGTATCAACGCGTGGCATACATGTCTCACTGAACTACTGTGTGCACACAGTGCAAAATACACTAACACAGATCGTGACCGACCTTGAAATGCCGGCCGAATGTTGCAAAAGCCGTGGGTTCAGCGGTCAATGACCCCTGTCAGCTGGAATTTTCGCTCCCCCATCAATTTCGCGTCGAGCAGGTGTTACGGGTGTTACGTATTTCCTTTATACGAGCAAGCAGTCAAGATAGCCCGCGAAATATTTTGCATTACGTTTTTTTGCAATTTGCTGCTCTTGAAATTATATTTGCGAAATAGTTTTATTTCCATTAAATATAATGTCGACGACATATTGATGTTTAAAATGATGATAATTTAATAAATATGTCGTCGTAATTTCTGCATGTGTATTTTGACCAACGCAGAAACTAAAATAGCGCTGCAATTTGCAAAAAAAAACTATGATATTTTGAATTTCGCGGTGTACCTTGAATAAATCACCTGACCCAAGTAATAATAACATCACTTTTCTACTGTTTTCACGCTGTTACGTGACAGTGTCAGTGTGCGTACATCGCGAAAATTAAATTGGAACTGAATTCGGCGCGTATCGAACCCTTGCCAACATTTCAACAACAGTCTCCCACATGTGGTGTAATGATTGCGTGAAAATATGCGATTGTTTCAATGTTTGAATACTTACTTTCCATTTCCTCTAAATCAATTGAAAAAAAAAACTTTAATACTTGACAAAAAAAAATCTTTGCTAGCAACAAAATGAGGAAAATATCAGTACGTAATGCTAGAACCAAAAGGAAGTTGAAAGAAAAAAGATTTTACCTGTGTATTAACCATGTCGCAAATATCGATATTCCAATGCGTGAAAGTAATTACATTTTCCGCAAGAAATAAATAGTTGACGTTCTTATTCTACTGTATTTTCTTTCCAATGAACTAGGTACATCGTTGCGCAACTACTATCTAGCGGTGACCCGATGAGATTTCTTATATAACATTTTCACTAGGTAATTTCCTTGCAGTTAGACATAAGACAAATCACACCTGCAGTGTTCCGTGATAATCTTCTTCAGTGAATTTAGGTGAAAAGAGCTTGACGTGAGCTATGAATCCTACCATCATCTGGGATGATAATATAATAAGAGGGATTTTTTTACTGAATAGAGAATCAAGCATGAAAACGTCCAACAATAAATTGAAGATTTTAACGAGTTTTATCGACTTCCGTAGGAACCTATTTTTGCCTCTTTTTATGAAATTGTTTTATACATAATTAAATAAGATAGATATTAGAAGTATATGCCATACACATATAATAACAAAAAAATAGGAATACCGAATAGGCAGGTAATTAATTAAACAATAAATTTTGCACCCATTATTAATTAGTTCACATGCTACACGCGTTACTCCATTGTTTTTCGATTTCCTATACACTACATCGTTACATAAACGCACGACCAAGATTTACTGATAAAGCAAACACGTGTTTGACCTTGCTCAGCGTTATCACTAGTGCAGCAGCAGATAGACAGACGGAAGATAATCAACGTAATTAGGAGCTGCTAGTAACAGGAGCATTAATAAATGTAGGTACTGTAATAATGGATTTGTCAACTGATTTAAGAGCTGTGAGCCAATAAACTGACTGAGATCAACGAAGCGAAGTCGATTTATGTAAAGCGGTTCCTTTTTTATACTGTTTGGCAAAGGACTGCAGTACCTAAAGATAGTGCTGAGATGTTAATTGAGCAGATTTATTTTTAAGGGTATTTTTCAGAGTTGTTATTGAAAAGAACAAGCTACAATAAGCTATAGCTATACAAGGCGATTATTTAGAAAAAAAACTTTACAATTTACTTGCTAACTGGGTCTTGGCTTTGATATGGATAGTTTTAAATTCCTACATTACATAATCAGTGCAGTGAAACTGTTGTAAATTCAAAAAAATAATGAAAGCAATCAAGCTTCTCATAAACTTCTGTTTACAAGTTTTAGATAAAATTCCGAAAAAAATAATCACAATACGTTACGATGATAACGTACAATTTATTATTGGAAAAGTTATCAATGGTTTTTTTTTATCATTCCTGTGCTGAATTTCACCTAGACAAAATCATTGGAAATACGCAATATAAAAACATCTTCACACAACATGTGTAACAACTAACGAAACATGTTTAGTGACTAAATTAGAATTAGTTAAGCAAGAGACGCGTTTAATATGTGAGGGGGAGACTAACCAGAAACTTTGTTTTCGTCATGCTCTTTGAGCCTTAAGATCATGAACAAAACTTTGAACTAATTTCATAAGATACGATATTGATAAGGGACATTTATTTTTAAAAGAATAGGATAGTGTTGATGCACAAAATACATTAACAACAGCCATGACGTTTATGGGCATGCGTTATCTATGCTTTGTAGACGCAACCAGGCATGTTTCAGAAGGTGTTCTCCAAGGAGCTATCCTAAGCCCTATTTAATTTGCTCTTATTAACATTTGAAAAAAAGAAAAATGAATAGTTCGATTGACGGTCTATAGAACATTTTATTTTTATAAACCTCTAGTACTTAGTCTCCATTTGTTTGCCTAGTTACGACTGTAGAGACTTACGTGTTATAAAACAAATACTGATTTCTTAGCAACGCGGTTTATTCCCTAACTCAAGGATTTCCCCATTCAAAGCCCAGATCTTTTGAGGATAGTCCTAGACCATTGAAATTAATGTTCTATTTCCAGTATATAAGTACTACAAGCACAATTACTACATCCTGTCTTTAGTCGTGAATAGTCGTAATGTGTTTTTCAAAGTGTTGATTATACAAGATTGCTCTGATGGTCTTTAACATCGATTTCTGCCATAAATAACTGTCTGGCCGTGACCGTAACGTTATCTGTCTTGGCTACGAGTGTTATATAAGAAATATGCGGTCAGTTCCTGCTTTTTTATCTACAAACATTCGTGAGATAAGTATGTAAGTTTTGTTTGTCTCGTCATTTTTATGAGTAAAGAAATCAAGTTTGAGAGCCTTCGTAAGTGATTCCTATATTTTACTAGTCGTAGTTTTAGGGCAATGAATCACTGTCTTAGTAACTAGCAGGCTGTTCCATTGACCCTATAACGTTCACAGATACTTTCCTTAGATTGGCTTCAGACCAAGTCTATTTAAAAGATCCAGTTTGGCAATACAACCAAAGGTAAACAAAGACATCGAGTGTGGATATACTTAGGCGACACCATAAGTACCATCTATGTTATTTACATTAACGCTTTGTCTGTCGATTATCTATCTCTAGTAATCTATGTTGCAGAAGAAGGCAGTTCTTAAAATACACCGTAAGAACCTGTCTTTCTTAATTATGATTGATGATATCTATTCGTACATAGAACTCTCATTACCAAGTAATTAGGTAGTCACTATCATAATTATCTACAGCCTTTTCTTCATTTCACTAAGTCCTACTGGCATTCCAGGTTCTCTTGTCTTGTGTGCTATTCTTTCCCGCTGTATGCTGATCTTGTCCATTTAATAGTCGGCATGGTTAGCCGCTGCGCTTCGTGTCTCGATTTCGATACCCACACGAAAAAATATTTGTATGACCTACAGATGGTTGTTCCGGGTCTGGCTGTTTTTGTGTATAGGAATTTATATGTTCGTGAACGCACCCACTATGCATGAGAAATTATTAGTGGTAAAAAAATGTTTCAATTTGATTTAAACAATATTTTTATAAACGTCAAAATTGGGTTTTGTCTCTTATCAGTAAATGCGTTGTTCACCTGCAAGAAAATCATAGTCTACTCACTTTACCGTTCATTCTACGCTTCCATACATCGCCTTACGTCAATCAGATCATATGTCTTGTAAGTACAAGGCCTCAATTAAGATTCAGCTCGCGCCTGCCCCCACTCAATACTGTTGGCAACGAGCGTGCCTTTACAATCTAAATAAAAGAGACAAGCCTTATGCTAATGTTTTAAGAGAAAAACAATATCTTTAAGACTTACGTTTCAAGTAATTTTGCGTGTTTCAGGAATCGATATTGAAGTGATATCGATGCGATACATCTAGTACTTATGTACCATTACAGGAAATTGCAGTTAATAATTTTTCAATTTTAAGCCCTTAGTAATAAAGTTGAAAAGTGGTCAACTGTTGCACTACCACTATATAGAAACACTCTTGTTTTATTGGAAAAACAATCATGACGTGCCTTTAGCTAATAAACTTAAGTGTTTTATAATAGTGATAGCTTTTTGACAAGTGGGTAGGGTGAGCTGTCCTACCGTAAGTGAGGTAGGGACGTTGAACCATCGCAATATCTTAGAAACGTGTCGATATCATTCCGTTTCATCGATACCTACACTAAAACCAAACGTAGCTAGTAGTGTCTAGTAGATACCCTTCGCGTAATTCTCAGTTCATTCGATCATCTTGTGAGATACATAGGGTAGGATATTGTAATCAATTTTGCAAAAATTTTAAAAATACGGCAAGTGTGAATCGTACCTACTACTCTCATACAAAGTAAGTATTTATTTATTTATTTACTACAGGCATTTGACTCAGAACTCTACATGTAAAAAAATAGTTTCTTTAGCTTTATTTTATATTTATTATTTGTTGTAATAGCAGCCATAGTAATGCACACTATGTGCATAATGCAACTTTATGCGTTTTACGGTTCATGAGATACAGTTCACTAACAGACAGACGGACTTACAGCGGAGGCTTAGTAAGGAGGGTTCCGTTTTCAAATAATTTTCTTACCTAAGTGCAAAATTTCCTGAATGTGGAACAAGAATCTGAGACGTTATGGGTCCCTAAAAACTTGGCTCACAAGAAGACAGCTTACCTTACCGTACCTTACCTTATGTAATTAGGTTTTTCTTCTTTTCGAATTGATAGTTACAGCTGTGGTTACAGTAAATCCCCTTTTCTTTATTATTATTTTAATTAGGTGGTATAAAATGACAAAACGGAACCATCATTAGTGAATTATTGATGGATTGATTGTCTGTGTAAAACTCTAATTAATTATCGTACAACAGCTTAAAGATAATATTGTAATCTTAATTCTGTCTAGTTCAGTCTCGACCTAGTAGAATGATAGAGTTTTATTTATATGCAGGTCTTTACAAGCAAAATTGCTCGCGCGGATATTATATTCAAACGGGTAACGACTGTAATCATAGCGCAGGAAACGGAACTTATACCCGCACTGACGTAGGTATACCTGTATACAAGCTATATCTATGTATACCTCAGTATAGAATAAATAAAATTGAAATGTCTGTTTGTTAATATCAAAATAAACAGCTTTAAATTCGGCACGGTATACATAAAACGATTTTTAAACCTTTTGGCAGTCTTTTACTTCCGGTTAATCTTTGGAACGGTTGGACCGATTTTGATGGGACTTCCACGGGCAAATAGCTAATATTATATTTGCTGCGTACAGCGTGCTTTTATTTTAGAAAAGAATTAATTTAAAGAGTTTAGTTTGGAAAGAAGTGGAAATTATATTTTTTCTTCCTTCTCCACTATTCTTTTCTGATTAATTTCGTTGCGGAATCCAAGACAGTTGAATCGTTTCTTCGGAACTCGTCGAGCTTTATTGCCTCGGCACTTCTGGCAGTCTCCCATGTTGATTCTAGCTTTCAGGAGTCGCAGTGGAAGGGAATAGTGAGGCGGAATTGTCCCAAAAAATAAATAAAGATAATTGACATTAAATTTAGCCCCTTGGTACAGAAAATACATTTATGATGTAAATACGTAGTTACTAAGTATGAATAGATATAATTATGCATCTATGGCGTCATGTTTTACGTATTTTAGGTACTTTTGTTAAGTCATTTGATAATGCATGAATCATGGATAACTGAGAATTCATATGAATGGTAAGATGACTCTGTCATTTACTTTTTTATGAGTGTAATAACTTCAGACAGATTTATAGAGATCTTTTACAATTAAAAAAAAGTGCAAAGTTCCAATCTTTTGGTGTCAACAGTCAAAGCAAGGCGGACGGTCGTTTTCTAACAGAGAGAAAGAATCAGTAGAGGTAAATTCAGTGCAACCAATTAAACTATTAAAAAAAAAACAGTTGTAATTTCATCTCACAGACAATCAATATCTTTGACATAATTAAGACTGACATTACATTGCGGTGGTTCCCAAAGGTTAGTAAAACTACCCCCCTGATCAAAGTATAGGCCCTCGGCAACATCGGTAAGCATCTTGTCTTATAATAGGGACATTACGTATAGACGACATGACTATCAGATAAGCTGTATCACGTATCGGTATTATCACGGCGTGCGCACACGCAGCGCCTGTCACGCGTGATCGCTCCGTGATAGAATACTATCTGTATCTTCTAACGTAGGTAGACTTTATCGTAACATACAATTTAATTATAAACACTGTATCTTAATCTGATGTAACCCATGGAAAAATAACAGTTTATCTCTTTAGCCGAGTTTTTAGATGCGATTACTATTGGATCTATAAAGATGTAGATTCCAATGTACGCTCAGATTTCACTATAGACAGACAATAATAAATCAGATGCGAAAGAATCACTCTCCAGCGAAGGCGAACGAAAAGAAACTACTCCTTAGCCTGAAATTGTATACTCGGTATCATGCTCTTATAAACACCAAAGGTTAGTCGTCGATCAACGTCATCAATCGACGTAGATCAGTTGGATCGATGTCATCGCAACCAACACTAATGTAAGAAAGAACAAAAAATGATGAAATATGTAAAAATCGTACGTAAACCCATCTGACGTAAAAGATAACGTATTATTTCCGTGTGTATCTGATAAAATATGATAACTAGCGAGTAGGATGTCTGTGATTTCGTCTACTTAAGACGATATTCTGGACTAAACTGACCTTGCTATGTGATTGTGGTTCACATAGTAACTTCGGTTTTTCTTAAGAAAATGTATAAGACTCCAATTTTGTGATGAGCGAAAAACCTGCATCTCCCTCGGTGAAATAAGCTTGAGGAGAGGTTTCAATACCTGGCGTCTTTGGATAACAAGTCACTCGCCTCAAACTCACTTCACCTATATTAACCAAGGAAACCAAGAGAGTTCAAAATCGGTTCAGTGGTTTCGTCGTGAAAGCGTAGCAGACAGACAGAGTTACCTTCCCATTAATAATATTAGTATGGATAAACCGGCAGAAGAGGAAGTTGAGAACATTTCGAAAGTCATTAGTTTAATTATTACAAGTCTTTTGACTCCAATACATTTTCAGGGCTTGGTCCCGCTTGGTTTTATCAAAACCTCCCACGAAACTATTCTATTTAACCTTGGAACGCCCTCTGTAGACAGCAAATCGCGGTAATATAAAATAATATCTACATCCACTGCTACATAGCGTGTTGTTATTATTCAACAACGTTATTAGAAGGTCATGTTAATTACTATCAAATGATGGTGTTACATAAACACTTCGCTATTGTTTTGTCATGTTTATTGAGACATGCAAGCATGCATAGATCGTATTTCAATAAGGATAGTGAGTGAGCAATTGTCTTGAAGGGGATTTTTTTCTAATCTAGATAAGAATGTAAAATCGTCTGTAAAAGGCAACCGAACTGACTGATTGATTCATCAATACACCGCACTGAAGGATTTTCCAAAATTCACGCCCTAAAAGGAACCAACTGAGGTCCAAAGTACGTATGGAGAAACAAGCTCAGATCGACAATAACTGTCATTTTTCTTTCTTTCAGAATAATGTCTCGCAGAAGATTGTTGATAGGAGGCGCGGCGGGAGTCGCGGGCGCAGCACTCACTGCGTGGGCCGTGGCAGCCGATGATTCACCGGTGGTATGTACCGAGGAAACCCGACATTATCTGGGGGACCAGATAACACAGCTTTTCCTTTCGCCGGTTTTAATATCGGCCGTGTGTTGCGACTCGGATTATTTGGAGATAAGATACACGATGGAGCTATTTTTGTTTGCTTAGATTATATTTTTGTCCTTGGCTGGCTGGGTTGTTCTTGTTGTAACTTATTAAAACTCGCCTATACCTACCCAGTTCATAGTCCTAGAGGACTATGGTAATGTGGTATTGGACCACAAGAAAGAGACATTTAGCTGTCTGAATCTCATCCCATGCCAAAAAGAACCTGTCACCTCTGATAGGTCAGAGGTGACAGGTTCCGATTGGATTTGTTTTTTTATTTGAGATGGTTTGTCTCTAGACTCTAGTCCCTAGACTAGAGTTAATCAATAGACTAGACTAGAATAATCATAGAGGAAAATTAGGCTGACATAGTTGAGGCTGAGCGTTTGGCTGCTACGCGGCGTTGCGGGTCTCGATTCTCGCTTGGAACAAATATTTGTATATCTAGACTACAGGCAGTATGTTTTTAAGCGCACCCACGACACAGGAGAAATTCTTTGTGTGGGGACAACGTTTTATAAATAAATAGACCAGTAAAATAAACTATTTCTTTTTTCTGTCCACAGCAATGGTACAAACCGGCAAAGGTATCAGCGACAACAGCGCGCAAGAAGCGACCTCTACCGACACGAGACCATCAGGTGGCTTCCTTACAGGCCGGACACACCTTCGACATCCTCATCGTTGGAGGAGGCGCTACTGGCGTGGGATGTGCCCTGGATGCGTGTACAAGAGGTATGTAATATGCTTATAAGACTTAGGTGCTACTAGTTGGTAGAGATGGGAGCACCTTTCCACTTTCCAATAAGTTCCATTTAAATCATTTGACAGATCATTTCAATACAATTACTGTTTTGTTTGATCGTCCCTAATCGGTTCGATTCAAAAAAATATTTTGATTGTATGAAGCTACGTCGTTATCCCTGAGTGCATAGAAAATATAGTTTTAATTTATTGTGAAATAACGGAGCATAAAATACGCTAGCATATTATTGTACAAACGATAGCTTTGTAACGATATTTTTCTAATTTTGTATTAAATGGGGTATAAAAATATATAAATAACCAATAACCTTGTATACTTGGTACATCCTATTTAGCCACATCCATATTTCAGGTCTCCGCACAGCCCTGGTCGAAGCTGATGACTTCGCCAGCGGCACTTCAAGTCGCAGTACCAAACTAATCCACGGAGGAGTTCGGTACCTACAGAAGGCCATCATGCAACTGGATTATGACCAGTATAAGATGGTGAAGGAGGCCTTGCACGAGAGAGCCAACATGTTGGAAGTGGCGCCACATCTGACACGACCTCTACCGATATTGCTGCCTGTTTATAAGTGAGTTTAAGTACTTTCAATTAAAAAGATAAGTAATCAGGTTCGTCAAATATAGAACAGTTGAAATTTTCTTAGAAACCGATGGATGCTTTCGAATAAGATTATTGGTTTCTAAGAAAACTTCCACTATATCTTGGGTATACTCTGGTTTATTATTTCTTTTGTTATCCGTGCGCTTATATTAAAACTTCTTAATTGCCTCATTAGTCTAGACGTGCATGATTGCTGAGCGCTCCTGGATTTGTTGGAGTCGGATCGGTTATCAGTTTTTTTTTAAATGTACTTCTATTATTTTATATCAGTATTTATATTTAGTACAAAACAGGTGCGTCTTATATAATTCAATTCTTCTTTCTGATATTGTATAAGTAAAAAGCAGCAAGCAAAATAGATATACAGTTCGTTTTTCGGTCGGTCGATCGGCTCAATTTGTGACTTGTGTCTGAAACATTGTTGTTTCATACCTGGCGTTGTTATTAATTGAGCGCCATCCAATGGACACGTGTAGATATTAAAATGTAATTAATTTGTAATTAGTCCGAGAACTTGGCACTGCATTCTGCATTTTTATAGACATTCTTTTGACTTGCTGTATTTGGGTTTGCTTATGTTTACAATCAATATACTTTGGCACTGACTCTGTGTCTGTTTATCATTTTGAGAGCCAAAATTCCAGTGCTATGCGTGTAGGGCTCCCCCATAAATTTTAATACTGTTTTTAACCATTACGCCTTCATCCGACGAATTTTTCGCTAAGCCGATTTACGTAGGAGATGGATAATTCACAAAACTATGTCGCTATCGTGTTGACCGCTGAAAATAAAGACACCTAGTAGGTGGATAAACCAACGGGCCCTGCAAAAGTTGGTACTAAATACGTATGCGAGTCTATATTGTTCGTATTAATTTCAGTGATGTTCAGTTGTATCTTTTTAAACTGGACCCTATCCCAAATGACTTATGATATAATCTCCTGTAATCCCCAGATGGTGGCAAGTCCCGTACTACTGGTTCGGTATCAAGATGTACGACTTGGTAGCCGGCGACAGGAACGTCAAGAGTTCGTACTACTTGTCCAAGAAGAACACTCTTGAACTGTTCCCCATGTTGAAGTCTGACAACCTCTGTGGAGGCATCGTGTATTATGACGGTGAGTTTGTTTTAAGAACGAAAGAGACCTACTACAATACATGCTGAAATAATAGTATCCCGCGGCGGAACTATTTGCCCTTTGGTACCTACTTACCTACTTTAAAACAGATGAGAATTAAAAGTCATTCTATACGTTCAGGGGGCCTACCACTATGTCTTAAAACTGTATTATTTTAAGATTATTTTGTCTTGCACTCCATTGGGTTTTCAACACTCTGCTCCACGCCTTAAGGTTGACAATCCAATAACAAAAATTACAAAGTAATATTAAAATAATATTGGTTCTGCAGAAATGAAAGATGAAACGAAAAGCCTACCACAATTTATTTACATATTAATTATAGCAAAGTAATTAATTATCTCAGTATGACAAATTAAATTGTTACTAAGTAAACAAGGAAGTAATTTGCGGTTGACTTAAATCACATTGAAGACTGATAAAATCGACTTTAAATAGCTTATCTTTATAAATAGTCCTAGAAAATTGCACCAAGTGCTATAAAAGATAAGGATTAGATTGCAGATTAATAAATTTTCCAATTATAAATGTTATCACTATGTCCGAGCTTAGTTTTCAATCTCATAAATAGAGCATATCAAGTATTTTAAAAATGATAGTAAGCTAAAACAAAAACATAACTGGCGAAATGTGGGTTTATTAATGGGTACACCTCTGCCTAACCCTTCGGGGATTACAGGCGTGATGTTATGTTATGTTATGATAGTAAGTCACTCCAAACCGAGGGCTGTGGCGCAGCTTAGGAGAGACCCCGAACCATTACTATCCTCCATGGACAGGCCTATATTCAGAAGCGGACTGCGATATCTATCCACTATTTCATTAACTTTCGTTATACATTTAGAATTTTTTCGGAATGGCACCTCGCTCGGGATACCGTACCAACCTATCAGTACATTTCCTGTGGGGCCTAAAAAATTAAGTGCTCTAGGCAGGGCTTAAACTAAAGAGAGTGGCCACCGGCCATAGGTAGACGTGGAACACTGCGGTGGTTTCAGCCGGTAAGCATCCGGTATGCCCCTCCATCACCCCCACGACGGAGAAAGTCCATGAGAATTTCCAACGCGTCAAAAAAAAAGAACTTAAACTAAAACCGTATTTTAATGCAATATCGTAATTCGTGCACAGGCCAACAAGACGACGCTCGTATGAACCTAGCGATAGCTTTGACGGCGGCCCGCCACGGCGCCACCATCGCCAACCACGTCAGCGTCACCAAGCTGTACAAGACGGCTGGCAAGCTTAGCGGGGCTAGGCTAAAGGTAACTAAACATTAATATGGTTGTATAATAAATGAGATGCTACTGATAAAGCAGTTTTAAACTGTATTTCTGATGTGTTAAAGTTAATTATCAATTATTTTCATATTATTTTGATTTTTATTTAATTTGTAATCATAATTTGCACTGTTGCACCTGTCATGTTATCTCTTCATCACGTTTGGTTGACTGGTAGAGATTGCCTAAGGCATTAAGTCCGTCTCTGTGCCTTCGGTTACCTTACCATGTTTCGCTCAAACACATGTTTTATTGCATTTATGTAACCACGATGTCAAATTGATTTACCGTCAAGTCAAGGCAGGTTGGTTTATAAATTGTAAATTAACAAATAATAAAAGAAAATTCTGCTTTAAACCCGTACCTTGTTTTACTTAAGTCGAGAGCAATGCCCATATTAAATAATCAAATTGTCCATGTATTAAACGAATAATTAAACTATCTCCAGGACGAGCTAACCGGCAAGGAATGGGACATCAAAGCCAAGTGCATCATCAACGCGACAGGTCCCTTCACAGACAGCATCCGCAAGATGGATGACTCCAACGTCAAGGACATCTGCTGCCCCTCTTCTGGAGTACATATCGTGTTGCCTGGATATTACAGGTAACTATCGTTCTACTAGAATATCAGTAAATAAGGAAAATGAATAACTAGATCGATCGTTACTAATTCCTGCAGCTGCTACGAACGAATATAGTAGGTAAAGTTTACGGTTGGTACAATGGTTACCTTATAACTAGGTTAACATAATTATAAATCACATTTGGCGGTTCGCAATTTTGGTACAAACAGTGGTCCCCAAACTAGGCGATGTCTATAACTTGGAGAAAGAAGGTAAAAGTTTAAAACAACGAACAGACGTATTCTTCTCTTAAATATTTACCTATACCCGGCCGTAAGACAGAGAAAATAAATCTGTGGTTTGTTCATTGATTTTTTTTTTCTTTTTTTTTATAGTTGTCTTTAAAACCGAATTCATGATAAGGGCTGTTACTTAGAGCGATTGCTTAAAACTATTTAATAAGGAACTATTTTACTAAGGAAGTTTTGAACACGTAGGTACGTAAACATAATTAGTGATAACAAGAAGTGTCTGCTGTTGTACCGTTGTGTGTCTTATAACACTGAAGGCCGGTAATGAGGTGCGCTATTAATAGACGAGGCTATTCTATTACACGGTAACGATGGACGACATACTACATACTATTTTAAACTGATATAATAATAAGTTTTCTGTGTTTATGATTGGTTAGTGACTTCTAAAAATTGTACTTAAAAATGGCGTCCGTGAAATCGTGAATACAAAAAAAATAAGTCTTAAAGTTCTAAAAAAAATAAGTCTAAAGGTCTTAAAGTTTACCGGGCATAGTCTTAAAGTTTACCGGGCATAGTCTTATCTGTGGTCTTAAAGTTTACCGGGCAAATATTATTCTTGATGTGAAAGGAGCTAAGCGTATTCCGACCGCCAAAAAAAAATTGCTGCTCGATCACGCCCAGATCGAAACTATAAACTATTTATCATTGCAAATATAATGACTTCAAATATTTATACATATAGGTTTTTAGCGCGAAATAGTCTTATTTCCATCAAATTTTATTTCAAAGTTACATTCATGTTACAGTGATGATAAATAATAAATATAATTTGTATTGTCTCTGGCTACCTTCATGGATCATAACTTAACCTAATGTCTCTGTTTCCAGTCCGGAACACATGGGTCTCCTCGACCCCGCCACCTCAGACGGGCGCGTCATCTTCTTCCTGCCCTGGCTGAAGGGAACTATCGCCGGCACCACCGACCTTCCCTGCAAGGTCACGCACAACCCTAAGCCCACTGAAGACGAGATCCTATTCATCCTCACGGAGGTTAAGAACTATTTGAACCCGGATGTTGAAGGTTTGTATCTGATACGGAAATTTGAAATTGTTACTATGCCTACTCATTTTAAAAGTCAATTCTACTAATTCAAAACGTTCATCATGAAAACGGCAATAATTAAAAAACATTTAAGAATTTTTTTACAGATCGAGATTACATAGAGATAAGATTTAGAGTTCCTAAAAGTATGTAGAATTGCTCGCCTGATTAAAATCAGGGAGGAAATTCTACATACTTTATCGTTAAAAAGCCCACTTACGCCAAAAAGAGTTAGTTGACAACACGACGGTCAATTAAAAAATGTCATACATAATAGAGCCGTGTTAGCAACTAAATCGCCGGTAAAAGATGACTAACCTTGGCTTGCGCAAACGGCCCTAATTATAATAATATATTCATAACATTTTCCAGTACGTCGCGGCGACGTACTGTCAGCATGGTCGGGCATCCGGCCGCTGGTGTCGGACCCGAACAAGCCCGACACGCAGTCCCTCGCCCGCAACCACATCGTGCACGTGTCGCCCGCCGGGCTCGTCACCATCGCCGGTGGCAAGTGGACCACGTACAGGTCCATGGCTGCCGAGACCATCGACGCTTGCATCGAGAGTAAGTAGAATTAACGAATCTAGTTCAAACTGCGTAATAAAATCTCTCAGATCTTGACCCTATTTGAAAAAAAGTAAAGAACACGTTACACACTTGTTTTTTACTAAATTAAAGCAACGTCTATGGCGGATCCAGAATAGTCGTTTGGGGTGGGAGCTTGACTCCTTATTTTTTGCACACACAACGATTCAATTTTTGACAATGGTACCCTAGGTTGGGTAATGTTTGCAAAAAAAGTTTATTATGAATAATATCAAGTTCATTTTAAGATTTGTCACGAAAGTACTCAGATGCTTTTGGGGGTTTGCGCCCCTTAGCCGCTTAGATCCGCCACTGAACAATATGTATTTCCAGGCTAGCTAAAAGCCTCAAACAAAAAAAGTTTTATACAGTTTGGACACCGAAATACTGGCTATCTTTTTGACGTCATCATTGTTTAAGTATTCACTAGCTTTTAAAAAAAATTCAAAAAAAAAATGGCGTTGGCGCTCAACCCAGTGTTTGCCCGGGCCTAGTGGAAGGAATGAGCGTCACATTATTTATGTTCCACGTCATACATTTCAGGCGCGAACCTGAAGCCCCTGTACAAGGAGTGTCAGACCGACGGGTTCCTAATAGAGGGCGCGCATGGCTGGACGCCCACCATGTACATTAGATTAGTACAGGACTTCGGACTGGAGATGGAAGTGAGTAAAGTACCCTATCGTATAATATATTTTTTCAGTAAAACTTTATGCACAAGTATTAATATAATATAACTGATCAAAGGCAAAAATTATACCTTGAAACATTTTTTAACAGTTTTAGAGAAAAAAATACAAGATTATTAAAATACATCTATTAAAAATAGTGGGGTAATACTACAAACTTAGGAATATAACAATGAATACACATACATACATAAACTCACGCCTTTTTCCCATGGGGGTAGGCAGAAACTACAGAACGCAACCTGCTACGATCCTTACATACTCCTTTTGCCTCATCTACGTTCAATAACAATGAATATCGCAATATAATCTGTCTTAATCTGTGCAAAATACCTCTTATTTTCATATTTTTTTAACACTGTCGCTGAGATCGCAATCTGAGATAAGAGCGCGTAATTGCAAAAGATCAATTTGACTAATTGACTTGAGATTTTCTTCTTTTCTTAGAACTAAATTTTAAAATGTGAGAGAAACGTGTTTCAGGTAGCACAGCACTTAGCCAAATCGTACGGCGACAGAGCGTTCGCCGTCGCAAAGATGGCGGCCATGACTGGCAAGAGATGGCCCATCATCGGCAAGAAGGTCCACCCTGAGTTCCCGTACATTGATGCCGAAATTAGGTAAGTAGGTGGTTTTTTATTTTTCTATTGGTGACCAAATCATGGGCTCAATTCTAATTCATGAGCTTATGAATGGCTGTTTTGTCTCCCATGCGATTGGATCAATTTATCGATAATTTAAGAGGCCTCGTTGGTCTAGTTGTCGCAAAGAACGACTGCTGTGCATGAGGTCTTCATGCAAAGTGTTTATCCATCAGGAATTACTCAGTAGCAGCCTCGGTCAAATCCAGTCCGGATTTGTGCCCGGTTGATGGCGATAGGCTCGCCCCCTATTACATGGGACTTAAATCATAACTGGCTAAATGTGGGTGTACTAATCGGTACACCTCTGCCTAATCCTTCGAGGATTACAGGCGGGATGTTAGTTTAAAAGTAAATCAATAAAGTCAACGTCAAATCATTTATTTCAATTAGGCCAATATAAGGCACTTTTGAACGTCATACACACAAAAAAGGATTGAATCTAGTTGCCCCTTCCAAAAGGTAGTTTTGTATGGAGAAGAATGGGCAAGAAACTCCAAACGTACTCTTTTAAAATAAATGTTTACAATATTTGTATACAAAATCATACACGACATGGCACGTGAAAGCATTGTATGTTATAAAAATACTAAATCATAATAATCCAAAAATTAAGAATTTAGAAGTTAAAATATGTTTAAATATACATAGTGTTCACGTGTTTACAAATATTGGAACTACAGACGACCACTCTTAACATCTCAACCAACATGAAATAGTGTGTGAGTCCGCCCAATCTACAAAACATATAAATTAAAAAAAAAAAAAAAAAAAAAAAAAAAAAAATCCTATGATGTATTCCCAAAGGTACGGTTGTCGCGAGTACGCGCGCACCGCAGTAGACATGATCGCGCGTCGCCTGCGCCTCGCTTTCCTGAACGTGCAGGCGGCGGCCGAAGCCCTGCCTATCATCGTGGATATCATGGCTGAGGAGCTCAACTGGAGCGAGGCGGAGAAGAAGGTGAATAAAACAAGATATTTATTTATTTAAATAATAGCTGACGTGTTTTTTATTACTACTGCTAGTAACTGTTTACTTTCGTTTTAGGAGGTGTCTTTAGAACAGTACTGGTTCTTAACCTTTTAGTGTTAAAGGACTATTAGAACTGATAAATACGGTTTGTGATGTCACTGTTCACTAAACTACAACACTAGGTACCTTATCAAAATTTCAGAAACAAATCAAGGAAGCCGGCGAATTCTTAGCCAACGAGATGGGCCAGATGGTGAACCGCGCCAGTCGCGACAAGATCCCCATCAACCTCAGCAAGGACGAGATCCAGACCTACATCAAACGGTTCCAGATCATAGACAAGGATAGGAAAGGATTCGTGTCTATCAACGATATCAGGAGGAGTCTTAAGGTATGGAGAGGGTTGCAATGTAGGTAGGTATGAAAAAGGTTAAACGTAGGTTTTTGAATATGGAAAAAAAGTTAATACAGGCTAGTCTAGTAAGTTAGTAAACTAGTCGGACGACCAGTCTTACCAAGGGGTATTGTATTACCCAGTTTTTGGGTTGTGGAGGTCAGATAGGCAGTCGCTCCATGTAAAATACTGGTATTCAGCTGCAACCGGTTAGACTGGAAGCCGACCCTAACATACTTGGAAAAAGGCTAGGCAAATGATGATGATGATGATAATGGTCGATAAAATAAAGGACAGTTAAAAAGAATTATATTTCTTTTGTCCATAAAATAATGTATTTTTGTATTGATTTACTTTTTAAGTATTAAGAGAGACCATTGGTTGGATTCTCTGATCTTGCAAATAGGTTTTACAGTCAAAGGATGGGACTGGCCAAAGAAACTGGCAAAACTTGGGCAAACAGTTCTTATCTTTCTCAACGGGAAAGAAACCTGAAGGCTGACATTTATAATTATGTTTTTTTTTTCTAAACTTACACTGCCAATTCTAGACTATGGGGCTGAAACCTAGCGACGCGGAAATAAGCGCCATTTTGTCCGAGATTGACGTCACATATAACGGGCAGTTGGAATTACAAGACTACCTGCAGGTAGAGAGTATATACGGGTTCTCTGGGTAGAAGTCATCATGCTGCCGTTCACGTCTTTTGGGACATAACTATGGGGATATCGCTTTTCGAAATTATGCAAATATTTTTGTATAAAAGTTTATTAAATATTTGACTAATTGTAAACCATACACATACAATACACATCTATCAGTGATGAAAGCTTTTGTATGAGATATATGCATAATTTCAATACATAATTGTGTCAATAAGTTGCACAGAATCTTTGTTATAGGCACCTGTTCTCATATAATATTACATGTAATTTAATTTCATTGACAGCTTTGTGTGATAATACACCTTTAAACTTAGAGCAGTACTAGAGTCAATTTTAGTAATAATAGTAGTTTTTTAGCATTGCAAACAATTTCAGACTCTTACAATAAACGTTGTTAAAATCGGACATAAGTCTGAAAACGAAATACGCCCAGGTAATAACTTTAAAGATAAGTTGTGTCTCACAAAAGATATAATATAAAAATCTTGGTGAAATCCAGGTATAGACAACAATTTCATGGCATAACTCTATAAAAATACTTTATTGTACCCCTGAACATCCGGTTCAGTGAACTGTAAAATTAGATTTTTTAATGCTTTGAAATAAAAAAATAGTTAGTCAAATATGTAACGCCACAATACCCTATTTCCAAACAAAATCCATAGGATAGCGTTTTGACAGTTTATAAAAAAGTACGTCTCTTGATTAGTGGTAGTATTACCAACCAATAACAAATGTCCATTATAAAATAAACCTTTATCAAAGATTTAGTGCAACCAATCATGTGTCACGTCCGCTTGTTGATGTCGGGTCATGGTCCACAGAACTACGGCGAGGAGGTGACCGGTGAACAATTGCACGAAATACTGAAAGAGATCGACACTAACATGAACGGACAGGTCGAACTCGACGAGTACTTGCAGGTCTCTATCGTGTGTCATTGTTTGTGTACCTTCTGTTGTTTTTTTGTTCTTTGGCCTTTTTATGCATGTCTCGGTACTGCATTTCGCGTTTATTTGTTGTTACGAAATAAACTTTATTGTTATTGATATAGAGTGTATTTTGTATTGGCATGGGATTAAAACGCCAAGTGTAGTGCTGCGTATAAACGTAATATATTTTCTACTATTTTCTCTTTGGCTTGATGGATTGTAAATAAATAAAAAAAAAAAAAAAAAAATATCTTGGGACAACTCACTCACGGCTATCTGATCCCAAGCTAAGCAGAGCTTGTGTTATGGTAACCAGACAACTGATATACATACTTATATAATTTATAAATACATACATATTATAGATAAATCACACCCAGACACAGAACTAACAATCATGCTCATCACACAAAGTTTGTCCTGGGTGGGAATCGAACCCACGACCTCCGGCTTAGCAGTCAGGGCCACTAACCACTAGACCAACAGAAATCAACAGAAATGGTCAGGTTTTTAGTATTTATACTGTATGTACTATTTATTTTCGTTTTTTTTTTGTCTAGAATAGTCCAAAGGTGTTACGTGTAGTTAGCATAGTTTTGTTTACTAGAAGTGCCATGTATTAACATAGAGTAGTAGAGAAAGCGTGTTCGTGAGAGTTTATTAAGTCTAGTCAAGTGTAGTGCGTGTTTACGAACACTAGGCGCGACCTATAAGTCTTGTATTAGATGTCCAACTCACGGCGCTGCACCTAACGTCGAAAATTCAACAGTGCAATTTTAACATTAGCTACATTAATATCTACATCAGTTTTTGGTAGATCAGAGAAGTCAGATCATTAATCTCGCTATTCTAGCGACAAGTAGGTCAGAAGTATAATACCGTTTTGTTGGCAACGTATCAAAAACATTGCCGCCAACTTTCAAATAGGCGCTCAATGGATGTCTACCAAATGATCAAATCGTAAATAGCAATGATTCATTGATTAACATTTTTCAAGCTTTGAAAACATTATCTCACGAACTCATAATATAAAAATAATCTCATTATTTATCGCAACGTATTAATTATTTAGAGTAGGTTTTAATAAATTGTATGAATAAGGTTACATAATTATACAAAAGTATTTATCATTTTCATAAGCAGGGTTATTAATTTTATGTTGTCATTAACATTCCTCATGAGTTTTGTTTGCTTTATTTATTTAATTTTGCTTTACTAATACATTTTATTTTATTTATTTTATAACAAGAATGAGAATGTACAGGTAAGTTAAAGGTAAGTCAATTAAATGTACTGTTTATTTAATTTATTGTAAACGCACCCACATACAGGAAAAATAGCTACTGTTTAGCAGTTTCTTTTTATTAATTTTTATTAATAATATTTTCTTAATAGGTAACATCTCTTCTTCTTATAATTTTACTACATATATATATAATATTATATTAATACTGGCTAATACAGATATCTATCCTAATAAAAAAAACTTCTTCATAATTAAATTCAAGAGTCGTTCTCACTGCCATTTTTAAATTGAAATTCTTTTTTCAAATTTTCATATCGTCGAACGAATTCTCACCCGTTCCGTAACACGCAGATGATGTCAGCGATCAAATCGGGCCACGTAGCGTACTCCCGGTTCGCGCGCATGGCTGAGATGGAAGAGGAACATCATGAACAGGAGATGCTCAAGAAACAGATCTCTGTTGAAAGGAGCGGCGGTGGCTTGTAGACGTCTTAAAAGTACATGGTGAGAAGAGAGCTTTATATATTTTTTGTGCGTATTTGTGTCATCTGTCTGTGGCATCGTAGCTCCTAAATGGCTAAACCAATTTTTTAATTGTTTGTAAGTTAGCTTAATCTTAGCTATGATTCAAGAAAATCTGTTTAGTTCTTTGAAAATTATCAGTTCTTCTCTAGTTGTTTAATCTCTCATATCTTTGACAGTCTAATAGAGTTTTGCATGTGTCGGGATTTTTTTTACTGTAGTTGCCGCGTTTTAGCATTGTAATCGCAGTAATTGACACAACTAATTTTTTTAACATTCTTCTTTAAGAGAGAATATGTATTTTAGGGAATATTATTATGTTTCATATTACGTTTATTGAGTACTAATAAGACTAATTTTCTCATTGCAGGTACCGAAATCATCAACAAAGTAGGCGCTAAGCAAGACACAAGTATTATTTCTCAAATCTTAGAGTACAATTTATTGCGATTTCTATAAATAGCTTCATTGTTATCAATTTAAAACACCAATCAATCAATTTATATAAAATAAGTACGTCCATGTTTATACACTTCCGTATTCCTAAATCAAACCACGCTAGTGATGAGCCCCTCACTCGTGAGGTACCTCAAGTGAGTACCTCGACTCGACGAATTGAAAGAGTTACTCGATTCTCAAATTTGAACCACCTCATTCAATTCCTCACGAGGTTTACAGATGATTTACTACTAACGAGTAGTGCGACTCGCATAATGTTTCGTCCGAGAACTCACGAGGCGAGCGACGAGTGGCATTGATGAGTGAGCGAGGTTTCATGATCGAGTCCGATCGACTCGACTTATGAGTGAAATGAAGCGGATGATTCGAGTGAACTTTACTCGTGACTACTCGTGAAGTCGTGAGGCGCATCCAATAGTTAGATCTATTCAAAAACCTCGCCTCATATGAGGGGTACCTCGCGAGTACCTCGCGAGGTAAAATGAGGGCCTCCCTCATTCTCATTTTTATTAGGCGAGTTACCCAACACTAAACCACGCTGTATTTTTTTTTTTAATTAAGGTCTATGACTTTTGAAATCACCTATTGTGGTTTCAAATTTGGAACAATAATGACACCAAAATGGTTGCCAGTATGTCAGCTTCAACACTGCATAAAAACTTTTTCTTTGTATCATCATTATTTTAAAATTTAGGGCCTCTTTAATATCTACGGCCCATGGTTTAGTTTAAGAGTCCGGGAGTATAATATTTTATCATTGTAGATAACGTAAGGAAAGGATTTCTAATGGAAGATGATTTTTTTGAATCATTTTATATCTATTTATTTTGACAAAATATATATGTTACGACATTTCGATTCTTGTTCCCTAATTTTAAGATAAATGGATTTGATATGTGATTGTTGTAATTGTAAGACGATTTATTTATTCGATTTTTTTTTGTTATAAAACATGTATTTAATTCAATCATACTGTCGGAATGCGATTTTTATAATTTGTTACAATTTTGTTTATTGCTGTTTTGTATGTGTTGAGCTCTAGCATGGTTATTGCAAAGGAAAATCAAACTTATTCAATACAACATTAGGTTTAATTTGGTGCAAACAACGAAAATAAAGTACAGATTTGAATACTATGGCAATTATGTTTTTTTTTTTTATATATTGCTGGAGCTTGGCCTTCGCAAGACGCATTACACTTGTTGATTGTGCCTGGGCTACATTTGCGCAAACAATATTTGCGGGTTAAACCCTCAGATACGGAATCTCCGGAGTGTG